>OX452986.1:3571250-4997500 GCA_949699065.1 Metalampra italica
AACCTCATTCATGGTAAATTTACAGGTAAGTATTTATAGATTGAAGACTATGAATAATTTTCTGATTAGTGCTAAAAGTCATTACTTATTATACGTCATCGGTCGTATACTATGTGCTGATACGTCAATGAGTTTTGCATTTGCTCCATTATCCAGATTTTTATAATTTTCACATAGACGACGGCATACGGGCAAAAAGCTTCGCTATAAGGGTACCTTAACTGACAAAACCCTAAAAATTCAGCAATATGAAAACATTTCTGCAAAATATCTACTGTGCTACTAGTTGAAGCTGGAATTGACAAACTATTTCGTGGGCCGACAGTACCTCATATCATCAATCTTGGGTTATTTGGAGCACACCTCGACAACACTGTCACATTCAAACGCTGCTTTTATAATGAAAGCGTTACGATATGTACCTAAAAATATACTTAGTAATGAAGATGAATATTGGCCGACTATTTCAGTGCTACGCATTTTACTGCAAATTGTTGCAAATTATTTGTTACGGCAGGATGGGGCCGGGTTGGCATGCATTGGGGAAGACTTTATGTGTCGATAGACTGATGATGATGATTATTTGCTTCTGTGTTTGAAGCTCATAATAAGTGGCAGTCTCTTTATAAGTTACTGCCATATAAAAGGTAGTAAACAAATAACCAAATAATGTGAGAAGTGTTAGTTGAAGAAAATGAGAGGACGGAAACAGCTAGTATCGAAGAGGATTCGATTTGTTGGAGACCAGATGAGGAGTTGGCAGCTATACGCAACTGGGAAGATGAAATATTGAGCTTTATAGTTACTTAGCGATCAAGCGATCATAATACTACCATCGTCTGATGTTGTGATCTGTCAATCCGAACTCGATACTTCCATCATTTTTTTCTGTATAAAGTAAAATCTACAAGCAACATTCAAACAATACGATCTCGCTTAAGAATGTTGGAGTCTCTCGTAATCAATCAACTTTAGATTAACATTCATCTGGACTAAAGACTTGAGCAGACATAAACAAATGGGCAAAGCTCAGCCCGAAATCGAATTAACTACAGTCTGTTTAAGACACCAATTAAACCTCCAACAAAGGCATATCTTCAATGAGATGAAAAAAGTTTGATAGATCAACTCTTTAACCTAATCTATCATCGGTGCCCATTCATAGAAACCTTGACCTTAATTTCAATATAACAAGATTCAAATTTGAATTAGAAACTATCGACAATGAGACAAATCTTTAATGACCTTCTCCTCCTTCCATTAGTGAAGGCTTTATAGGTCTCTTTGAAGAAGGAAGATACAATCCCACAGGCCATGGAAAACTGGTGATAGAGAAACCCGAGACGGCTGTTGGCACAACATCTTATATCGATTAAACAGATAATTAATCACGGGAAATGAATCCGAATGAGATGTTATTAGTTATACCACACTCGCTATTAACAAGTGAAACAATAGCTTTGAATATACATGCTGCTCTCTTAGCTGAAGGTTTTAATGCAAAGACTTAAGAATAATGCATTTATGATACTACAAATAATTTCCAAGTTGTCCTACCTATTTTGGACTCTAGAAGAATAAATCAACTTAAATTATTATCCCTTTCAAATTTTTTAAAACTGACAGTTGAAGGCAGGTTGTCCTATTATCCCAAGGCCAGCTGTAGCTGGGTCCCCTTTTTACTCCAAGAAGGTTGTAAGCTTCTTGAAGTAAAAAGGGGACTTACGCATCCATTCATTCGACGTTCTGTTTGTGATAGGCTTCTACTATTTTAAATACCTAGTTTTAATTTAAAATGACAGAAATGGAGCACGCTGTATAGTGTTGGGCAGGAGCGGGCCGATGGCCGATCAATCAGCTGCTAACGAGGTGATCACGCGGCAACATGGGCCCGTCTCATCAACTTGCTCATTCACTATCCGATCTTAGGATAATATCTTAAATAACATATTTGTTGTCATAGATAAAACATATTATCAACGTTTTGGAGCACATTTAATTCCTTCTTTATATAAATTATCTTTTTGTTTAATTAATTTTCATATTTTATTTATTCTTTTAATATTTTTAATTCTAGTATTCATTATGCTTTTTACTTTTGAAATTATTTTTTACTTTTTTTTTAATTTTCTACAAACGTCACGTCGTCTCGTGACAAATTTCATTTTTTTTAAACGCATGCCCTCAGTCAGACCCGTTTGGTCTTATTCCCGGAACGTCCACTTCCAGTCCACTCCTCGAACCTCCACTCCACGAACGTCCACTTCCATTTATGATAATCGTCCTACGAGAGAAATATACTAAAGTACTTACTCCTAATTACATGGTAACGTTTAAACGATAAAAATGGAGCCCATTTAATTGCATTTAAGATTAATAACCGACGTATTTAAATCCGTATGCAAATCCAACGCAATCGAGTGATTTGCAATCATTAACGAGGCAAAAAGCGAATTTATAATAGAACACCCACATAGCTAAATTACACTTTGATTAACATTTACATAATCGTTTGTCGCTGGCTTTAAATTAAACGCTGGAGTCACGTAAAAAAATATAAAAAAACTTAATTTTTTAATCTCTTTTTATAAACCGAGACGAAGACAGAGTGCGCAGCGGACGCGCGGGGCGTGGCGGGCTAACTTTCATTACTCACCAGCAATAATAAATGATAAAACATTATTAATACGGGGAGATCAGACGGAATGATGGCGGCTCACATATGCGGGATTAACCTGGCCCGAATAAATTAATTCTAATAATTAAAACTTTGATGTTTGCTCTGACATTTGATTTGACGTTACTACAATGGTACGGATCATATCGTAACAGGTTTTTGATTGATATATTGCTTTTATAATAGTGGTGTATCGAAATGTACAACGCCCTAACCAAGCTATGACCACCTGGTTTTGCCGTTCTATCAATTTATGCCCAGAGTAAAATAATTAAAAATATTTATCTGAAAGTGTCTCTTCTTGTTGTTGATAATCTGACTGACCAGCACTGGGTTAAAAAATTACTAATCGAAACATTTATAAAATCCATAAATAGCCTTTATGTCCCACTGATCGCATGGATATCCCTAATACTTACCTATAGAATTTTCTTTAGCATAACAGATTTCCTCGCGATATTTTCTTTTGCAAGTAATATTTAACCTGATCAATTCCAGTAATAGCCTTTAAGTCCTACTGATCTCAGGTCGTAGACTATGGCATACAGCGTGAATTTCTCCTACTATTAATAACCTAATACTTACCTATAGAATTTACTTCGGCATAGCAGATTTCCTCGCGATGTTTTCTTTTGCATTTAATAACCTGATCAATTCCAGTAGAGGTGTGAAATCAGACCATTCAGCGATTGGTTCGCGTTATCGGGCACCGAGTAATGGCATACAGAAGTTTATTAGCCACGTTGGCCACAGTGATAAATTGAATAATAATTTATTCCGGACGCGATAAGCGGTCGCGGGCGCGTTCCGATCGAGATCTCAGCGTGTTGTGGACGCCCATTACAAAGCCGCGTAACTGGAATCGCGAGGCCAAAGTCAACGACAAATATCTTTATTCAAAACTAGCTGTTGCCCGCGGCTTCACCCGCATGGGACAAGTACCTACAAACCACCCGGAAGAAATTATCTGAACGATAGTGAAAACCGCATTAAAATTCGTTGCGTAGTTTACAAGATCTAAGCGTACAGAGGGACAGACACGCGGGAAGCGACTTTGTTTTTACACTATTTAAGGAAGGAAGGATAGTAGGTAAGTGCTTAGTAGGTACTACCTACTTAAATAATCATTTAATTATTATCAATATTATAATCATTATCAAAATTAAAATATGTACAGTGGTGAAAAGAAGCTGCAAGAAACCAATGTTCTGCAGTTGGACGTTCTACGGATTATTTTATCAATCTCAAAAATAACGTGAGATTAGGTAGAGTCGTAGAAGAAAGTGAATGGTAACCGCAAGGCATGAATTTAGTATAGGCTATAAATACCATGATTTATTTTACGTTTTATGTTGATTACATAACGAGCATGTTTTGATTAGATTAAGTCGCAGCGTTAGGGCGTAAGTTGGATGGAGGCTAACAACATCTATCTAAATATACTTTTTGCCATAATTCCTACGAAGCACGTACTAAATCTCGAAGTAGCAGTTGTTTAGGATACCTATCTTAATAGTCGCTTATTCAGTATCACAATCAAAAATTAAAATGAATCAGTAAGAATGGTTATTGGTTATGAACTAATTTACAGCTTTTTACAGCGTAAAGTATTTTTTAAGTGTTGTAGCACGTAATACTAGTAATGAACCTAATACATTGAAGTATTATAGTACTTGTATGAGCTATTAGCGACGAAGCAATTTGTAATTTCTTACAATCGGAACAGACAATCTAAAAGCTAATAGCTTTTCAACACAAATGGTTCGACAATTTGCCATGCTACTCTAAGATTCATGGCTGTAATTATCTTGGACCGACATGTAATCCTTCCATCTGGGCTACTTCTTCTGGGCTATGGGTTTGATTGCCGCCATTGAACGTGATGATGTATTTCATTCCTTTGCTTCTGCTTTTACAAAATATTTGTATCACATACAAAGTATGATGAGTATTGAGTGTGTCGCATTTTTTTTTAAAATTTTTTGGGGAGCCATTTAAATAGGCACCGCACCGGGCGCCAATAAGGAAAGTAATATCGCGCTGTCGTGTTAATCTGAATTTATTTTGGTGGTGGCCAACCATTTTCTCAAGTGACTTTTCTTACATTGTCTGCCGAATTTCGGTGTGACAGGCGCCCATAGAATAATTATTTCTGCTAAGAATTCTTAAACAATAAAATTGATCGTTGACGTAGCCCTTGCAATGATGCCCACCCCTGATTATGCAATTTAGTATATTATGGTTCACTACTGACTGGTCTACTTTTCGCTATAGGTAGGACGCTAAAGAGATCTATGACGCTAAAGAGAACAAAATGGTGATATATCTTGCTACCTTGGTTTATAGAAAGTACGGTAACTGTTAGGAAATGAGTTCTAGTTGCAACTAGTTGCGAACAAAGAATAGTACTTCTTCTACGGCAACTGGTAACGTGGTTGCGAATATGGCTAGAACGACAAAATCCATCCATTTCCCATTAACTTTCTCTGACCATCTCACGATCGAATCGCTTAACAATATTAATTCCATCATATAAATAACCATGGTACAACAATAACTATTGATTTGACTAACAACGAGGCGGAGTAATATCAACATGATCTATCTAGCGACAATCGTGGCGCCATTTACAACGGAGATCAATTAATGTCAGACAGAGATAGAACATATAAAAACGTGAAGTCAGAAAAGGATGGAGGATGAGTTATCAATCACGCGCCCGCGCACGATTTTAACGCTCGGGGCGATCGAGAGATCTCCCGCTTAATTATTTCTATTATCATATTTAAAATATAATGATTATCTTTATACTTAATGCATATATAGCAAATTCCCACACTGGATTCATATGTAACGCGTCTATAACCTTAATTAATACACGCGAGATATGAATGAGCGATCGTGCGGTATGAAAGTTATAAATTGAAGTCGTTATGCATTATAAGATTTGTGTTTGTGAATTTGTTTTGTTCTGTTAATTTTGGACATTGTGCTTGTTAAGCCGCCGCTGGGAATATTTATTTAAAAGCTGTTTTAAAATTAATAATTTTAATAACTAAAAGTTTTAATGTTTGCTTGCTTCCCTGATCTCTAGGTACTCTATTTCTGCTTATTGTAAATAGTTCTATTAAAAATTTATTTACCGACGATTTGAGTGAGACTGATCTCTTCACTCAGCTTATGTATTTTTATTATAGTTATCATATTAACACAATTTTTCGTAATGTATTGTGGTACCACGGGCATTACAAACACCGTACCCTAACAAACCAGTTCTTGCATTTGCGTAAAGGTATTTGCCTGCCTTCGTTGAACACCTGAAGTCTTTGCACAGTAGGTAGGATGTATTTACAACCAAGCCTATACATATTGTATCCTATATAATAAATACTGTCGTAGAAAGATTGTGTGAGTTCTCTAGGTAATGGGTATCAGTGGCGGAATCACAAGTGTGTATTATTTTGAAAGCGTGATGTTTTGAGCATATTCTAGGTACTATTTAAAGTACCTATTCTATCCCTCTGCTCTAAGTTTCTTAAAAATTTATGAATCCACTATTAACCACCACCATTGGTTTAAAGTCGTCAATCACCTGCGATCTTATCAATCGACCACCGATCTCCACAATATAGAACCGTTTATACAACCAATGACTGATATTAACCTATATTCGATTTGTATCTTTACACCAATCAACTTAGACCCTTTGCCGCAATAATTTATAGTAAAATCAAAGGCCAGAACATAATGGACGATTTGTATCATCTCGATCGATGGATGATCGTGAATGGAGCATTTAGCCAATGATAAATTACAAGAAGTATCAATCGTTACAGAGAATCAATCAAAATGTGTTTAATAGAGTTTGAAATGTGGGAAAATGGACTCACCTCGCTTCTGCATGAAGGAGAAGAGGTCATCGAGAAATTCTTTTCTTTGCGGGTCGTCGCTGATCTCATACAACTGTAACAAAAGAACATTAGAAATTATTAAAATCTTCACCATATTAAGTTTTTATAAGAAACGCTTCGGAGCAATCCTGAAAAACTTCTAAAGGAGTAACAATGACGACTATCAAATTCATAGTTAATTAGGTACGTCTATCTGTATACCATCAGCACTTCAGATCTTCGTGCATATGTATGTGTCGCACCGTATAATGTACCTAAGTCCTAATTTTCTTACTATAGACATAGATATCTAATGACTTGTTAAAGACGACATAAAAGCAAAAGACATAATAACTATATTGGAACTAGGAAACATTTGTAACGGTGCGCGCACAGTGGCCACGTGCGCCCGCATGCCCGGAAAAAGACTGGAATACATTATACACGCAATTATAACATTTTCTCATAGCATCGCTCATGCGTTGAGCAACTATGTGACAAAACTTCACAAATAGTCATAAAATAGTGTAAGAATTATTTCTTTGTTTCTTGAATAAGTTTTTTCTTTTAAATATTCTCATTAAGTACAGATAAAAACGATTTTTTTATATATTTTATACGTGGTTCTTAGCTTAAAGAGCCAATCTCTAAATGCAGCATATAAAGCCAAGTCGTGCTTCCGGCCCATATTAATTCATGCAGAGTAACATAGAAGGTGCGACAAATCAATGCCTGCATGCGTTTCACTTCAAACAAGAAAACTTTTCGCGTCTAAAGGCCAGCTTTGCACACTCCTGGTCCAGAGGAAGGAGAAGGATAAAGTTAGAGCTGAAGTAATGACTCAAAGAGCAGTTGACGACTGTATTGGCAGCGATCACGTCCTAGAACCAGAAGTACAAACGAAAGGAAAAGGATAGGGGGATGAAGTAAGTAAACATGAGAAAGAGCCTTTCCAAATATCCGGGTGATGAGGTTCGTAAAAAAGGCTTCGTCCTACAAAACCTGGTACTAATACATAAGTTCCACTCTTGATACAACAGTTAGGTTGAATATCAACCAGTAGTCACAAACAAAGGAACAAAGATAAGTGAACACAGGTGTAAGTTGCAAATGCACACCCCGTAGCGAAGAGTGCGCCATTGGAAATAATTATCCGATATCCGCCACTTAAATGCACAGTCATTCAATTGACATGCAAATTGGAGACAAAACACTCGCATCGACTTCCATTACGATAAAACGTAAGCGCTTGATTGGCTTTAACAAAAGTAGGTATAGGTACCTAGTAGGTATGTACATGCGCTTATGTATACACCTAACCTATGTAAATACCACAGACCTACATATACCGTAAAATCGCTTTGAAGCAAATAGAAAAGCTGAACCTAAACAAATCAAATAGCCTAAGCACATCCCTCGTACAGATGACCCTACAAGGGCATGCAATGCAGAGTATTAAGTTTTAATTTGAGATGCTTTTCTTCATCAAGATACTTATGGTAAATTAAATAATTCTTTCCTAAATTTCGAATCAGAAAATAATATTGGCTTAACGTTTGAAGCTTCGGCCTCATGAACGTAAAAGACCCCTCACGACCATGTTGGCTCGGGCAAAGCGATTTGGTTGTGGCACGAATTTAAATATACATTTAAGAGATTTAACTAAATGCACATTATATGTAATTCTGTTGACATGGTTAAAGATAAAGCCAAAATTGTTGTGAAAACAGCTTTAGAAAGTGCTTAAATTCGTCGCGGCGGCGAGCGGCGGAGCGGTCTTATCGTGTTTTGAGTGCAAAATAATGATAGTGACATCACAAAGTACACAAAAGGAGGCCCGTTAAGCAAATCTCGAGTCAACCCGACCGGTTTACATTGGCGTTTGGACCAAAAGTGTCCCATAGACTGGCGCGGCGCTACAAGCGATTTAACACGCTCGTATTTGCAGAGTCGTCGACGTAGCTAAAGGAATTAGCGCCCAGGGCTGCCATTTTGCGCCCCTGAATATAAAGCGGTCCTTAATTTTACATCCAGTTAGTACCAAAAATATTCAAAATCACGATATCGCACGACTTAAAATAAGCAGAAACCTAAAAAATAAGCCGCTCATCTATGGCCTCTTTTATCGCCGAAGGGACAAAGTACTTCGAAAATCGTGGTCCCATCAATTCAGTTGCGATGCTGAGAATAACTGACACAATATGTAGTCCTACTAAAATATCATAAAATTACTGTTATCCAATATGTATTGTGGCCACAATGAGCGCCCCAAACAGTTAAATTTGCTAGCGTAGCCCCCTTTTGCTTAGCCCTAAATACGGCGCTGGCTATTTGCTTTAGCCGGACAATTACATCAGGGCACTTAGCGCTACGAAGAACTGGGCCGTGGACAGACAACGAAACGCCATTTGACACTTCCTGTTTCCGTCCAATATATTTGTGAAGTCGACTCATTAAAGAAGGTATCGTGAGCAGTTTCGGATTGCGAAAAATAGCTGTATCGCTGTCAATCAAAAAGAAAATAGAAATACACAAATAATTCGGAGAGAAGAAGAGCCGAAGGTCACCGAGAAAACTGAAAGAATTAGTAAGTTGTAGATTGTGGTGGTAATGGGCCATTTCCTACCTCCCAACTCCCTCCGCGAGGATCAACAGAGATACGCTAAGACAAAACACCTAACGACGAGGGTAGGTTAGGTTAGGACCCCTGAGACTGATTACTTACATATTACGCTACATTGGGCTCCCACACAAAATTAATTTAAAAATGTTTGAAAAACTTCTAGCAAATGTGAGTGTAGCACTAGCAAAGAAATGCAACACCAAATTGGTCAAAAGGGGGGTTGGGGAATTGGTGTGCCAAGAGAAGCCTGGCCGTCTAGTTTAAACACCACGGACGAATGCCTGTATGACGCAGTGAACTGTGACGAAGTAGCAGAAGGCTGGCCAGATGTGTCAACGAACCAATATCCGTTGGTGAAGATAAGTACGAGACGTAGTGTGGGACGCGCCCGGGCTGAGGGGCAACCGGATGTGGAGAACCGGAGATCGGATCAGTGGCGACTTGGTAGGATGTCCAGCAGTGAATTGATGTAGGCTGATGATGAGGATGCTCACTACACCACACCGCACAATGGTACGAGCAGTGTGTACTCGTACAATTTTATTTTGCTTTTTACGGCTGTTGAAACGAAGTCTATTTGAGCCACGAAGGACACATTCAAGTAAAATGTGACCAATGTTAAAACAAATGGTCCACGCTTATGGGTCTTAATTGGAGCTTTCTTTTTGTTTCAGCATATTATCCGGCGCTAATCGAAAACGTTCTGGCGTGTGATTAATCGCGGGGGGGCGAGACCGAGCCGACAGTGACGATCGCCAAGATTGATGCGAGAGCCGATCGCCTGTTGCATGTTGTATGAGGCTGGGCCTCCAATACACTAACATGCAGAGCTATGACTAGGGTATTAACTAGCTTACACTAATATTACGCGTTTCGCTGTTATTTTATACAACTAAAATTATTTTAAAATGTTATTTTAGTTGTATACGATCTTTTAGTTTTTAGTTTAGCGAAAGGCTGAATTTGTTAAGTATTGAGCTATTTTAAAGATAAATTTGGGGAAGCAGAGCACGTAGACTATTTATTATAGTAATGGAAGATACGGTACTCTCTTACATTGCATAAATAAAAACAGGGCTCGGTGCGCACACACACAATATTATACGCGAAATTATATGCTTATTTCGATGACACTACTAGACAAGTGGTTATTTTTTGACGACGTGGAAACAGCTTTGAGAATACTCTTTCTACCAGCTGTGTCCTGTATTATTGTAGATACTTAATAAACTGCAAGCTGTAGGACGTCATCTGTACAAAATCGTAAATTTTCCCGCTTGAGCTATTCGTATCAATATTCGATGGAGAGCAAGCCTTATGGTTGAAGCGTTGACTTGCGTTAACGCTTATGATCGGACTATTGACACCGCTCAACTAATAACATATTAAACCATAATACGAGTACATAACTAATGACATAAGGACACCTGGGGAACACCCGTCAAATATCGCGTCATCCGCTCACAGCGTTTCCGTCAACTAAAATGGTGTAAGTACACAGAAAATCCCAATTGCGTAACTGACTTTTAGGGCGAAAAGACCATCTTAACGAAAACAATAATGAGCCGTGTATGTTCCACGTTTAGTACAATGAAACTAATCAACATAATTATGGTGTACCTTACGTGTATTTTTTTCAATACTTAACTTGTCTTGGGGCTTCTTTCACCACTTCCTGATATTGTTACAGATAGTAATCTTAGTGATAAACTAATCTATAAGATAAATCTGTGTGATAGACTATATAAAATATATAAGATATAGGCAATCAGATACCTGTGAAACCCAAAAATAAGCTATCTGTCAGATAACCTGCAGATAGGGTATCTGGGACTTTATCAGCAAGCGGTGTAAGATGCCCTTATAGTTTTAAAGGAAATTCACGTACTAAGTAGAGTCTTTGCATTGACTTAAAATCGTGTAATGACAAAGTTACCTTTAAGTAAATGATAGCTATAAAAACTACTCTAACAAGAAGAAATAGAAAGTACTCGTAAAAGTTAAGTAAGTACGTTACAGTTAAAGGTACAAGTCCACAAAAATAAATAAAAATAATATATTTTAATGGTTTAAAGATGATTCAGTCGTTAATAAATTCAAGAATAGCCTCAAAGATCGCATTATGCATTCCAATTGTTACAAAACAGACATCGAGTGAACTATAAGGGTGTAACGGACAGTTTCTGGACAAATTATTGTACGAAACGACATGAATATTATCATAACAGGCCCTGCATATTGTCGCCCACCGAGCCGTCAATATTTGAATCACAAAACTGGTGAGTAAGCCGCGTATAATCTCCATTGTGATGTGCCAATTACCGACTCTCCCCTTCCGCTTGAATAAATAAATAAATATTGTCAAAATATAATCGCAGCGTGTGATAATATTAACGCAATTCCTGAATGAACTAGCCATCCATGTCACTACATTTGTGCGTGACAAGATACAGGAGCAGTAGATAATACATAAACTTAAATACAGAAACTGTAAGATCGACAAAGGTTATATAACAACAGAGAAGATACCGAAATACCTTCTCCTAATTGTCGTAGCCCGTTACCTAAAACTCCCCAAAGGTAAGCCCATGACAAGACCTATCCTACAGTATCCGGCTCGAAGGACCAGAAATTAACGGTCAGAACAAATGAAAATACCCGTCTACGAGTACTTCAAATATGCCACAGTTTAAAAATCGGCACATCATATTTTGAGAAGTAAAATTAATTTTGACAGGACCGGTCGATTAAATTTCATACTTAAGTTTTTTTATTTTAACTAGATACATGTCATCAATCATTTGAGTGTGTTACAGACATATTTATCATATCTATACTAAGACGATAGGATATGCTTCTTCTAAAAAAAATCGTTAAAAATCGCGTTCGTACCTCACCCCTTCATACATTTAACTAAATATCGATAAAGCCACGTCCGTCGGCGAATCTCTTTAATTGACCGAGCGAGCGAAGCGAGCGAAGCGTCTACGTTTCGAGACTGGCCAAAAATGCTCTTGTCCGGCTGTCTGTCTGTCTGTCTGTCTGTCTGTCTGTCTGTCTGTCTGTAATTCTCTACAGGTCGCATTTTTCAACCGATTTTGACGAAAATTTGGCATATGTATAAATTAATTAAACCTACAAAATGAGTAGAATAAAATTTTGAAAAACATTTTTTTTAGAGTACCTACCATACTCGCAAAGTGGGAGTGAACTTTTTTTTTCTTGTGAATCCCATAGTGTGGGATATCGTTGGATAGGTCTTTCAAAAATATTGCTGGTGTGTGAATACCATTTTTTCGATTTAGGGATCCGTTGGCGAAATATTAAGCTTTAAAGCGGTAATTTTTGTTAGAGTCACGTGTCCCCCCCCCCTGCCAGCTAAACGGTTGCTTCTGGAAATGTGAAAAAATTCATGGCAGTAGCATATATAACGTAGTTACAAGGAAAACTATTACGGCTAAGTAGGTTCTATTAGTTTTTGAGTAATAGTGGATCGACTTAAGAAAGTTGAAAAAATAAATTATGTTCATAGAACTGCATACGTAAAATGGAAAATTATTTTTTTCCGCGTGATATCCATGGTGTGGGGTATCGTTGGATGGGTCTTTCAAAAATATCGCGGGTGTGTGATAAACATTTTTCGATTCAGGGATCCGTTTGCGAAATATTAAGCTTTAAAGTGCTAATTTTTGTCACTTTAGTAGGTACTTTTTCTGTTTCCAAAGTTGACTTTTGTTGGTTTCTTTTAGGTTTGGTTTATAAGGGCTGGCGAGGTCTACTGTTCTCACGGAACTACTAGTTTTAAATGTGTCTAATCCGAGGTTATCGTGGGTGATTGTACTACTTATATGCTACTGGATTTTACGATGTATTGGTTATTTTACGATTTGTAGTAGGTAACGTAAATATGTAGCGACGATGTCATGAAATACATTGTATTTGTACAAGGTAGAATTAGTATTTGCTAGGATTTTTAAACATATTGTCACACAAATCGGATAAAAGACTGGGATCTACACAGACTCAATCCGCAAGGTTAATACGGCCACAATTCGTAACGATTTATCACAAATGAAATAAATCAATATGTCAATACTGAATCACCGTTAAATAGGACAAGGCGTTCTGTATTATTGAAAACGTTTAAATTTGACGCTCATGTAGGCGACGGCACGGCTTGATAGACTATTGTACGCGAGACTTAGATCGATTTATTTTATTATGTGCAAGACCTTGGGTATGTAATAAAAATTACATTCGGTGCTATGTTGACCGAATGGCCAAAATGTTGTGAGGGAGACATCTTTGTCGCAAACAGCAGATATATCATCACAAAAACTATTATTCTGGTTTGATAATTAGAAGATTTAATCTAACTACAGGATTCACGTCACAACAACCCCTTCCAGGTATTGTCCCCAGTGTTTTAATGTAAAGATTTAAGACACTAGAATACTAGAACATAAACAATGTCTGCAATCCCATTCAACGCCATCCCGCCGTGATATGTTTCACCAGTGCCATCGGGGCCACAGTTTCACCGACAAACTCAATAAGTATAAATCTATGGGCATTTCCATAAACGCAGTATTACTCTGCTCGATATTTAGTCCCTCTGAGAGGTACGTTTATTTATAAATCCATCCCTCTTTATAACACGCTTGAGTTATTACTAGCAATTTGAAATTGTCTTGCGGCGGCGTACGCGGCCATGCTTTAGGGTGCGATTCCAGTAACGCGGCGATAAGCGAAGCTAGCAATGTGCAAATCAGCCAAGAGGATCATGGGGACTCCAGAATTCCATGGGCTTCCAGATAAGTTGGAGTTAGTCAGAGAATTCTAAGTGTCAACGTTCGCAAGTTTTGGAGAGAGCTTCGCTCATTGGTGGAGTGGAGACACGGCCTAAGTCGCAGCACACGAGGCCGCTGTCTCAAATGTTATAAATCCACTTGTTAAACATTGAATCATGTCAAATAGTAATAAATTGAAAGTAAACATTTATTTAATTTAATGGACCAGATACCTACTTAAATGATTTGAATTATTGGAGATATTCTGATTCGATGCAACCAGGAACGAAGAAGGGGCAAGTCTAATGTGGGCCCTAACCTAGGTATTTACAGAGACTACTTATGGTCGTTGGACATTTTTCAGATTGGACATTATTACAGTAAATCATTATAACGGTTTAATTTAAACGGACTGGCCTGTTGGCGTAGTGGTAGTAACCCTGCTTACTGCGCCAAAGGTCGTGGGTTCGATTCCCACCCGGGGCCAACATTTGTGTGATGAGCATAACTGTTGATTTTCGGATTCTGGGTGTTTGTATGTATTTAAGTATTTATTTAAAAGTATTTATGTATGTTTATCAGTTGTCGAGTACCCATCTACAAGCTTCGGCTTAGTTGGGACTAAACAGCCGTGTGTGAATTTGTCCAAACATTATTATTACTAGTAGTTCCGTGAGAACAGTAGACCTCGCCAGCCCTTATAAACCAAACCTAAAAGAAACCAACAAAAGTCAACTTTGGAAACAGAAAAAGTACCTACTAAGTGACAAAAATTAGCACTTTAAAGCTTAATATTTCGCAAACGGATCCCTGAATCGAAAAATGTTTATCACACACCCGCGATATTTTTGAAAGACCCATCCAACGATACCCCACACCATGGATATCACGCGGAAAAAAATAATTTTCCATTTTACGTATGCAGTTCTATGAACATAATTTATTTTTTCAACTTTCTTAAGTCGATCCACTATTACTCAAAAACTAATAGAACCTACTTAGCCGTAATAGTTTTCCTTGTAACTACGTTATATATGCTACTGCCATGAATTTTTTCACATTTCCAGAAGCAACCGTTTAGCTGGCAGGGGGGGGGGACACGTGACTCTAACAAAAATTACCGCTTTAAAGCTTAATATTTCGCCAACGGATCCCTAAATCGAAAAAATGGTAATCACACACCAGCAATATTTTTGAAAGACCTATCCAACGATATCCCACACTATGGGATTCACAAGTAAAAAAAAGTTCACTCCCACTTTGCGAGTATGGTAGGTACTCTAAAAAAAATGTTTTTCAAAATTTTATTCTACTCATTTTGTAGGTTTAATTAATTTATACATATGCCAAATTTTCGTCAAAATCGGTTGAAAAATGCGACCTGTAGAGAATTACAGACAGACAGACAGACAGACAGACAGACAGCCGGACAAGAGCATTTTTGGCCAGTCTCGAAACGTAGACGCTTCGCTCGCTTCGCTCGCTCGGTCAATTAATTAAACTTATGTAGGTATCTACCTCGTATGAAAGAATAATTGAAGGTAGAAACTGTGAGGTATTGAATTATTCTAAATGTCGACTGATGATTGAGCCCACTTAATTCTCTTACAAAATTCTGACTACGTGTCCAACTAATATCTCTACAAAGGTACGGCATGGCAATTATTGTAGAATGCGTAAGAGTTTGGCGGGGGTTTTCTGTAGTTTTATACAATGTAACTTTCCATGGCTCGTAAAGCCACGCACGGTTAATGTTTAGTCGTGAATTCGCACATTAGTTTGATAAGTCGCCCTATTTACCAAACAATCGTATATCGACTACGGCAACAACTATTAAAAATTGCGAAAAGTTTGCATATAATAATGTTTTATAACCCGTTACTTGGTGGCACAAAAAATCATAGAGTAAGAAGCGTTGCATCCCTAGAGCTAAAAAAATAAATGTTTGTCGCTTTAGATAATACAGATTGTAATCATTATACCTATGTAAATATAAAGGATTACAAAAACCTTAGATATATCGACCATACTTTAATTGTAAGAGAGAGTAACGCTGCAGTACCAAAAATCTAGTAGGTACCTAGTTAGCACCTACTTAGTTAAAGTATGTTCATTTTAGTAAATGAACTACTTTTTCAAGAATTATTTAAACTGTCAGTTTTGACTTGACTCTTTGGATCAATATTACCTATCGCTACATAGTTGTTATCTGTACTTAGATTGTTACTTACATTCGAATACCCATGAATTTATTATTGCCATACTTAGATTGTAAAGTTACGTGTAACTAACCTAGGCGTATTAATAACCATTTCATTACTATGAATGAATACAACTCCAAGTACCAATTGGCAACAGGAAAATTTTATAGAAAAACATTGTACCTATCTACAAGGCTTTGATATGTAAATACTAACTTTAAAGGTAAATATTTGTTACTTCTCATATTCATAAGTATTTATGTCAAATTACCGATTTCGCAAATTGTTTACTTTTACCATTTTAGATAACAGGTGTGGACCCACAGTCACACAAAAAACCTTGAGTTAGACCAACGAATTGTCCACAGGCAACAAAATTTGCCGCTTTAGTCCACCACTGGAAGCTTTGGGCAAAATTTAAGCCGTTTGTTAACGTACTGTCGACCGCACGTCAGTGGAAACTCTTTGACCTTGAGCTGACCTAGCCTATTACGTAGTTTCAATACCATGAGAGACCAGTTTATCCTGACTTCGTTTCCACTGACGTGCGGTCGACCGTACAACGTCGTATTTTTAGTTAAATTGGGTCAGAAAACTAGACCAACAAAATCAGTGACGCCGTAACTAGGCAATACAATCTATTCACATTGCGAAGTCAATATAACCACAAAACGTATCTTCAGTCACGATCGGCGTAAGTGTGATTGCTCACGTTTAGGTTAAAAGCTGTAGGTACCTACTTCATTACCGTCTCCAGCCTCACATTTCTATTATTGCAATCTTTCATGTTACCCCGGGCTGCGTTTCAACAACCTTTCGCACGCGGCAAATAACCTCTAAAAGGTTCTCTACTCCTAATCAGGCACGTAGCCAGGAGAGCTTGAAAGGATGAAAATTTGCTAATATTATTCTAAATATGGTGCATACTTTACTGCTTGAATAATAACTCCTAATAAGTTTACTGACGCCTGCAATTCCACTCGTTTTTCATCTCATGAATAATATTGAGATAGCAGAGCTTAAAGACTCCCCGAATTGAGAATTTTTACGTAGACGCGAAACTAACACAACTAACGCTTCGAAACACTCTTACGCAATTATTTATTATCCAAGCACTTTTACATAGATTGGTTAAACATTAACATCAGTAATTAAAGAATCCTAGTAATTTATAAAGGCGAAAGTTTTTAAGGATGTTTGTTACTGTTTCACGCTGTAACGGCTGAACGGATTTTGACAAAACTTGGTACTGTGATAGCTTATATCCTCGCAGTATATAGGCTACTACCGATGTAAACTGTTACCGTGGGAAAAGTTATTCTACGTGGGCAAAGCGATCCGCATAAATGCGAAAATGTGGTAGGTTGTATATTTATTGCTGAACCACACTTAACGGCTTAACAGATTTTGATAATACTTGGTACAGTGACAGCTTATGTTGTGGATTAAAATACAGCATACTTTTTTTAACGCCAACGAAGTCGCGGGGCGTCCGTTAGTTTATATATAAAAATAAGGCGAAAGAATTAAAAAAGGGCATGGGCCCAGATTGCACTGAATTCAAGCCTATTCTGAGATACCCCTGGCTACGTCCCTGAGGAGTAGAGATATATGTTGGTAATTCAGCAGTCAAGATTAGTCAGTAATGCGCTGTCGGAAATATCGGTATCAGACAAAACGATTTACTTTTGAATTTACATACACTGCGCTGAAAATGGAGTAAATTTTGGCTAAAATAACGAAAATATCCAGAGTATAACATTTTCCGCGTCTAAATCACTTCATTAAAGCCAATATAAAATAACTAGTTATTGATAACGGCTTCGCCCGCGTGCAATAAGTTTTTCCCGCGGGAACAGTTTACCGCGGTAAAAGTATCCTATATTTTATTCCAGGTTATAAGTTATCACTGTACCAAGTTTCATTAAAATCCATTCAGCCGTTACAGCGTGAAAGAGTAGCAAACATCCTTACAAACTTACGCCTTTATAATATTTAGTAAGACTGACAAATTATTTATAAATGACCACTTGTTAAAAAACATTATATTTTTTTAGATTGTCGCTGTATGGTCTAGAACCTACAGGGGTACCTAAACAATTAAATTATCTTAATCTAAAACATTGTGTAAAAATCCCTCAACTAAATCATGAACGAATTTTTTGCAAGTTATTTATATTAGGTACCTATCTATATTCACCGGCAAAAATCTCGACCACCCAGAAGACGGGTGTCTTCTGCGTTAAATTCTAATAAACAGGATAGAGAATAGAGTAGGTAATTACAATTAGTGAAAGAGGTAAGTAAGTTAATAGATTGACAGTGTTAAAAGAGTCAATCTCCGGAGGCAGGTGTCGCCTCTCCGGTTCACAGTTGGAAGTGTAACACACAGTTTAAACCGGAGGTGTAATGAGAATGGGGTAAACAAATACCTTGCGGGAGTGTGGTGTAAGTCTGAAGTTAGTAACGTTTGAAGGCAACAACAGGTAATAAAAGTAAGCTTACAGTAAACGTTTAGCAGGTTAGAGGTCATCTTAAATTGATTGTATTAAACGTCATACGTATTGACCGTCTCACCTCTTTACACGACAATATTAAAGGTCATTCAAATTGCTAAACATTCACTTTCCGCGACTGTACCACTTTAATTATCCGGCGAATTTACGAAAAACACCAAGAGTAACACAATCGTTCACCAAAGTTACGTAGGTACCTATAAAGAATATCAAAACATTTGAACACCGGGAAGTGGATCAAATCTTGCTTGCGGAACGTTTTGGCGATAATAATTGTGAAGCGCTCAAGGGCTCGTTTCACTTTGCTCAATATATGTATGTAGGTTTTAAAAAGAACCGCTTATTATAAGCTGTTTATTAATAAAGATATAAAAAATACATCAGTAGTCAGAAAGGCAAAAAACAAAGCAAGTCTAAAGGGCTCTCTAAACGATCATGCGGCATGACATGCATTACCTGCTGTCACTCATGCATGAAGGTCTAGCTGTAGTGATTAACGTGCATGACATGCAAACTACGTGCATTACATGCAAACTACGTGCGGCCGTTGCTTCACTGTACTGATTGATAGCAAGCATATGGTCCATCATGCAACCATGACATTCAGTAAACGTTGCATGTCATGCAAACATGATCGTTTAGGGACACTTTAAAAAAACTCAATATACGAAAACGCTCAAAACTAGTAACTCGAAGCATACAGGTCGTATGTAAAACACAACAAAGTGGCTGCGGGGCCGATGGCCGCGGAAACAAAGGCTCGATTGATACTAGCAACGTCCAGTGTCGAAACCTAAGTGTACCCAACGGATTCACCTAATGGTGGACGATTAGTTTCGTACAGCCCAAGACAGATAAGTCCACACTTTATTATTAGAAATCGTCGTAGCCTAGTTCGTTCAAAACTGCGTATTTCTATCACAACAGGCATTTCAATAACACCAAGTTCCATCAAGAAACAAACATCCAAACAAACATCGACATTATTATTTAATATTAGACAGATCTAATTAGAGTTAGGCTGTCCATCGCCATCCAACGCGGGAATGCCGCGAGCGTGATGGGCACCTTTGCACCGGGTTCGGGCGGACTTTTTGATTGATTTTATTATTTACTATTATAATTTAAATATTTTTCTTAGGTATGCTGTTATATTTTTATAGAATTAATTTAGGTATATTTAGTTTATATTTTTAGTTTCTTGTTTGTAGGTTTTTAATTTATTTCAGGTATTTTATACTTACATTAATTTATCGAATAGTATTTAGGTAATTTTAGTTTTATATTGGTTTTAGGTTAAATTAGTTATATATTTACGTTTAGTTTTTTGTTATACTAATGTATGCTTTAAATTAGAGTTCGAGGAATAATTAAGGAAATCAAATCATTTGTTTAATCTCAAATTAATAGTTTAAAGGTCAACAGTTGATTTTGATAATTTCTAATTTTGTATAAATTACTGACAGCTCGTTTACTAAATCATCATTATATTATTATAAAAACTTTTATTCTGTCGTAAAAACATTTGAAATCGAACGAATCTATCATAATGCCAAACAAGCTGAGTGCAACGCAATTAAGACGGTTGAAAAATCCACTTTTAAATTCCTCCGAGCTTTAAGCAGATTTACTAAATAAGTAAGTACCTATGCGGTTAATCATAGAATTTTGTACAAGATGAAGGCAGAATCGCGGGCGGGTGGGCGGATCCGAGGGGCAAAATTAGTTAAAGGTAGTTATAAGCATCCCCACCTGGTCAAGTATGAAGGTAAATATGTAGGTTAGGCCCCATTTATAAAGCCCTAAGCTGCCCAAACGTAAGGTGCTTCCGAATACTGACCACCCCGTGGAATTATTCCGGGCAAGTAATTGCGTAATCGACGAAAACAATAGACGGCGGTGGTCATCAACGCATGGACGTACAAGGACGTACAGTGCACTAGAAATGACACGCATGGAGCAGAATTTAAAGAATGTGATTATTACAAAAAAGTGACATCGAGTTGTGTACTTTTGCCGTTCCTTAATTACATTCATCGACAATAAACATTCTTGGTGGCGAATCCAGAGAAGTAAGATTAACTAAATGAATTGACATGAAGACAGTAGATTGACGTAAGAGATTTATTTTTAAAGTAAAATATTACACCTGAAGATAACTCTAACTACTACAGGTCTGTCATACAGAGAGACAATCTGTATAAATCTGTCAGATATTAAATGTATGCCATTCAAAACCAGTCCCACTCCCAATGCACTAAAAATAGTCTCATAATATATTCGTTTAAACGAAACCTCTTAAAGCGATAACACCTACATATTGTACGTGATTTTAATTTTATTTGTACAATAAAGTACATAATATTATATTGTACGTTGTTTAGTCTAGATTCGTAGAGCTAGGTGTTCTTTTGCCACATCCAGCCTCTCTACCTCCCCACACTCAACTATCGAGTATACACAAAGTATACGCGATTACACGCCCTCTCTTTGATCTCCAATTAGATGAACATTTTGGGGGTACAGTGGGTACACGATTATCTGCCCCGTGTATTGTGCTGATAGGGGAGCCAGCCGGAGGGTAATGAAACGATTGAGACCATACACGGAGGGTGATGATTGCTCGGAAATATGTTTGGTGTTATGTTGGGATGTTACCAGTATGTTCTCATATGAAAGGGATGTGTTTGGGCGTTAATTTGGTTAAGATGCGGTGTATTAATAATTGCAAATGTTTAGAGGTCGATTAATTAAATACCTTTTGATTTGCATCAAATGCACAGACTCCCTGACTTCCAACGTCAAATAACTGAGTTGTAATTTTGTTGTGAAATATTTCTTTTTAGAAAGGAAGTAAATATCATGTAATTTATTTACCTACTGTTAAATCCTATATTTTTTTTCAATTCAGGTGTAACATGTTACAATAATTTGTATACAGGCCGATTGTAAAATGCCTAGGCCGATTGCCGTTCGTCAATTCGCGAGCGAGCGAGGCGAGCGAAGCCAGCTCGCGAATTTTGGAGCACCCGCCCGACTCAGATGGATAGTTTTGGGTCGAATGTCTGGGTAGAGTACTAGTTTGATCATCGTATAGACCAAAACACAAAAATCTACCCGAAAATATAGGTAGTCGTTTGTAAAACCGTTTTATAAATGGTCGCTGTTTGTAAGAAGTCAAGAAATGGCTTGAGATAGATACAAAACAATAAAATAACTACCTATTTAAAAATGTCCAGTCTACGGTTTTCTTTAGAAACTAAATCACAATAACGACAGATAATAAAACAACAAATAATCAATCAAGCGTGTAAGTCACACTGTAGGGCGGGCGGGCCGCATGAAGGCGGGGAGCGTAATCCGCGGCCCGCAAAGCCTGTATTACGTCCCGCAATTATCCAGTGGAGATTAAGCCGCTTATTGGCGATACTGTCCAGTTAGATTTGGTATGATGTAGCTCGACCGAGTGTGAACTATGTAGTATTGAGCTTGAGAAACTAGGCTTAATTAATATTATTGTTAATATTTCATACAAGCATCTATTAAAGCATAATTATAAATGCAATTCTATCATTAGAACAAGAATAATTTCTCAGTAATTCTATCACGCGCCAGAACATGTCAAGAAGAGAAAATTAAATAGGTGGTCAAAAATGTATAAGTACCTAATGTTTTTATTGTAATGACAAACTTTTATACTGAGAACTTTGCACAATATTTTTAATTGATATCTAGATGTTCCAAAAATTTGAATAACTACCTTTTAAACGTTTGATAAAAATGTACCTATCCATTTAAACGGGTATAGTTGGTAAAATAAAACAATTTCTAAGAGATTTTGGTTCAGCCTATTTTATATCTGTTTGACTTAGATAAGAAATTGGATTTTAAAGCGATTGAAAGAAGAGAAGCTCATTGAAATCAGTTTGACTGATAAATTGCAATCCATTCATGAAAGTGGACTTGCCTATTGGCTATCGCTTGAAGTGGCTTCAATGGAATCTTATCACTACGCTGAAAAGAGGTGTTACTACTTCAAATGATAGTCTAACCCTCAGTCTCTGATCAGTATATAAGTATAGTTACAAATAAAATAAGTAAAAGTTGCTATTGTACGAATTTCATGTCTTAGAAAGAAATAATTAAAATCATTGATATAACAATAACAACAATTCAAATTGTATATTAAAAATTTGTGATCGTTATCTACAGTTGACTATTTTCTGACTGTAAATCTAACATTTACGACGTATTCATATTCATTTATTTTGTAATAAACATACAGTCAGTGGCGTAGGGGATAAGACGCGGCCTATCATATCGAAAGGTCAGGAGTTCGATCCCCAGCTATGCCATGTACCAATGGGTTTTTTCTCGAAACTTAAGTAACATTTACTGACTGCTCTCAAACGGTGAAGGAAAACATCGTGAGGAAACCTGCATACGCCGAAGAAGAAATTCTTAGGCGCATGTGAAGTCCATCAACCCGCACTGGGCTAGCGTGGTG
Source organism: Metalampra italica (assembly GCA_949699065.1). Classification (NCBI taxonomy): domain Eukaryota; kingdom Metazoa; phylum Arthropoda; class Insecta; order Lepidoptera; family Oecophoridae; genus Metalampra; species Metalampra italica. The sequence continues at coordinate 3,594,455 of OX452986.1, forward strand.
GACTATAGCCCGAACGCCCTCGTCAAGAGGGTAGGCCTAAGCCCCAGCAGTGGGAGCATTAATAGGCTGTTGATGATACAGAGTCAATTATATACACCTATACTTATAAAAACATTACTATCTGCTGAACCATTGCTGAACAAAATTTTCTCTATGTGTATGTAAAGTCTCTATGAAAACGTCTCGCTCAACTGACCGGTCAATGCGTGCCGGGAACATTAGCGAGCTCTCGCGATGTCCGCGACACACACGGCTGCGTGAGCGCATCCATTCATACAACCACCATACGCTACAACGCAAACAAAGATTACACGCTTTGCGTATATATTGGAATACATTTTAGGTATATAATGTGAAGTTTGAAATAGCACTTGTGTTCGGCAATGCATAAAGGGCACATCGACTACTATTGAAAATTTTCCTTTAACAGTTTCAGCAAATAAATGAGAATTTAAAGTCAAGAGACAATAACTTATTATGTTAATCGTCTTTTCGTGTTAAACAAATGCCGATAAACCATAAGAGGGTCAACTTTCTATTGACCGACTGTACCTTAAAGCGTTCTTGCACATGAGTAACATAAAGATTTGTCGTGATGCGTGTACAAAGCGAAGATTTTCACCGTATAAGGGGCTTAATGAACGTACACACACGTTTACACGGAAACATGCATTTATTGGTCCCGCGAATGGACGCGCGTTTATATTTGCAGGTGTAACAAACGCGCGGTCAGCGAACTCGAATGCTTTCCTTGTGTGCTATCAGGGCTACCAACTGGTCAATTTTCCCACAACGATTTAACGCGCTTGTAGCAAGTTGGTACCTAGTTTTATTTGGCACTTAATTTAAACTACATTTTTTTCGAGAACTATCCGTCTAATATTATAAATGGTAAAGTAACTTTGTTTGTTACCTTTTCACGTCTAAACCGCTGAACGAAGTTTAATGAAATTTGGTGTGGAGATACTTAACGAACCCTCGGGCAGGACGGGTCCCTATAATGCACGACATTGTTTTGCACATACCAGTAATGTACGACATCAGCAATGTACGGCACGAGAATGCGCGACACGTATTTTGAAATCCAATGACGCGCATTGTTATGTCGTGCATTCTCGGCCCGGACCAAGAGTGCCCGTCATAGTATTGTACAGCATAACAATTGGAATCAAAACAAAGAGTGACGTCACATTAAAAAAGTAAAAAACCGCTAGGGATGGGTGATTTACTGATTTGATTGATATTTCTTATTTGACGATGGTTGATGGTTCACGTTGCCTAACGTTCTAACTACTGTCGCTCGCTTCGCTCGCTCCAAAAGGGTTTACATTGAACCTAACAGCTCGTCGCTTCGCTCCTCGCACCTAACCTTCGGGGTGGGCTGACTACATTTCTGGATCTATCTATGAAATCGACTCAATGCAATCAATCGTCTTTCGGAACAGCACTACCTAGTATCCAAGCCTCAAAATTCCGAGTCACCTGATTGGCCAACCAATCGGCCAATCACGCGATGTCGCCAAATACGGTGCTGTACACTCTCGGCTCGGACGAGCAAGGTACAGCGGCGTATTTGGAGACATCCCGTGTTGTGCAATCCGTTGTCGCGCACTGCTGGTGTGTGCATTCTCGTGTCGTGCGCTCTCGTGCCGCGCATTGTTGATGTTGGGCATTGCTGGCTCCCGGCAGGACATAGTAGGCTGCTTTTTACTGCGATAGACTGACACTGCGGGAAAGACTGATTGCACTTAGGCGAAGCCGCGTGCAACAACTAGTATATAATTTTATAATTGTACATTAAAATCTTTGGTTTTATAACCATTTTATTCAAATCACTATTGTTATTTTATCATCCCCAGACACCTAATACCTATAAATAACTAGCTGTCGCCCGCGACTTCGCCCGCATGGGATAAGGGTCTCTAAACCATCTGGAAAAAAATATCTGAATGATAGTCAAAACCACATCAAAATCCGTTGCGTAGTTTCAAAGATCTACAGTACAGACGCGGAAAGCTGCTTTGTTTTATAGTATGTAAGGATAACCCGTTCCGTCGTAAACGTGTATTTTGACAACTAATAGCTTCTTGATATGTCACATTTTAAATGTTACTTTTAAACTGAAAGTGAGTTTTAATATTGGTGACTAGATTTGTAAATTTGACAGCCCTGTGTGCAAAATGTACCCTCTAGTGTTAAACAAAGATGTGTTTACACACACAGAGGGGATGGCCACACCGCGGTCGACATGCTAATTTCTTGAGCCCAACAATCGTTTCGCTGTTCATATAAATACTAAATGACACCCGGCACAGCGTGGTCGGTGTTTGCAATAAACTTGACGTCAATTACAAATTAATTGAATGGTGAAGTTGTTTTTATAGTTTCCTTTAAAATGTTAATTCTAATGAATACGGGTATACTTGGTATAGGGGTTAAAATTAATAATACTTATGTACGTTATTACCATTGTAATGTTCTATTTCGTCAATGATATTTTCTATTCTTTTTCACAAATACAATAATTGTATGTTTTACTTACATAATAGTTACAAGTAGTATAGGTAGATAGGTGTATAGATACATAGGTGTATAGGTAGATAGATATATTATAGATAGTATATTATTAGTATTTTCTATTATTTAGTATTTTCATAAATCCGGTATTATTGAGAACTTTTTTACTGACTTCATTAAAATATTTTATTTCATCTGAAAGTACCGTGCACTATAAAACTGTTAGAAGTGACGTGATCAATCGATAAATCAACACGGATAAAAAACGCTTTAATCCGATCATTTCGATATGGTGTCGTTATAAAATCATCCTTTTCACGCATTATCCGGTAATAAAACGAACGGTCCGCCATAAAAATAATCGGGGCTCTACAGTTGGCCACCCCTGGCAACGACGTTGACTTTGACAAACATTCAAACATTCGTAGTACTCATTTATTTAAGTAGGTACGATCTACCTACCTGCATAAGCGATCTACTTTCTTTTATAAAATCATTTCTTTTCATTATAATTATTATCTCCTATCTTATTTAAAAATAAATAGGTAGATAGGTACATGTGCAAAATAATAAAATACATTAGCAAGGTTCACACAGAGAGTGGAAATCTCGTTTGAAAGGGTCAATGTACGTTAGGTGTAAATTATTATTTCTATTAGGTATTCTATACTAATACTAACTAAATAAAGATGTAAAAACTGTTAAACCAAATGATAGCGCGGTGTAAAACACACCTAGCGCCATCTATTGAATTTTCACATTTTAAGAAGAGGGAACGGGGGTGAAAGTTTGTAAGGGAGTAACGGTTTCTTGACTATAGGAAATACTAAATTTATAATAATAATAATAAATAATATTTAAAAGACGGATGAAGTCGCGGGGCATCGGCTAGTTAAATCATAATTATGAAAGTAATATACATAATAATATTTAATTATTGAATTAATTGTTTACACGTCCAAATAATTGATTACCGTCCGATAACGCCGCTTTACGCCTGACTCATAATGACACCAGATTAAACACCCATTAAATGCGCCATAAATTATCCAAATTTATATGGAATCCATTTTTTTAATCCATCCGCTTCAAGATATTAATTCGGTATCGTTTCATATTAAAAACTATAATTAACTTCCACATAAAAAGGTCCCTTAAGCAGATCGGTGCAGGATTTTATTAAGCAATTTTAGTATTCAACTTTTACGATCTATTCTTCTATTTCATTAATAATTTTAGAATAGTATTGTAAGTTTGACTTAGAAACCAGTTTTAAAGGTCATTTCGATTTGCTTACTTCAAGGGTAACATCGGAAGAAAAGCTAGATTTTTTTTCTAATTAATTAAGGGTCAGTGTGGACAAAAGGGGGCGCAATGAAAAAAATTTAGAAAAATTTCACTTTTTTGGAATCCGACGCTGCCCTTGAGACGTCATGTCATAATTATTCGCGATTAGTCCACTTCGCAAAACGTCCATTTCGCATTTGGTACATCCCGCGACTTCGTGCGCGTTAAAAAGTATCCTGTCTTGTTTTATATCTGGGTATATGCTATCAGTTAATAAATATTAAAATAATGTTGTGATAACAATATTAGACTAATGTTGAAACGACAATGTAGGTAAAAGTAATTAATTAATCAATTTTATTTAAATGCCACTTAGCTAATAACCAGTCGCTGCCGTCCTATGTCCAGCAATGTAAGTCAACAAGATGATGACGAAGAAGAAGTAAAAAACATTTTAGGACTATCTTCTCAAGAGTATCTAATGGTCGATTGTTATTAATTAAGAAGTAATTAATTATATAGGTAACAGGTAGGTATAAGATTTAACACCAAGTTTTCCATTTCGATGAGAACTGGGAGAAATCTCTCGAAGAGATAAGTTTCACCATTAGTACAGATATAGAGTTCGTAAAGTTAAATAGAGTAAAAAATGAAACATTGAACACTATGAAATATGAACAAAACCTTGTCAAATAAATCAAGAGGGTAGATAGCCAATAAATAATTATCATACCATACACAGTACACACACTACAAAACTTTCACGAAGTTTTAAGTAAGTACAGGTAGGTACTTAAGTAAACAAAGTGCATAGGTAATTAGGTGGGTTGGGTACCTTCTTTTTATCGACTTCAAAAAAGTTAGGCATCTTCGGAGTGTCGCCGTGAGTTGAGCCATGACGCTGCTCCTCCATCAGACTGCTAAAGAACTCCATGAATTCCATTTAAATATTCACCTTATCAGTCCGATACCTCACTTAAATACCTAGCAACGATAAATAACACACCGCAAACCGATTCAAAACCATGCGGACGATAGGTACAGTAAACACGTGCGCAGAGAGCGATGGCGACAAGCCAGACGTCTTACTCCTGCCAACATCCGATATAAACTAAATTGAAAATTGGAAACAAAATGCAATGTTCGAATCTTGATATGACAATAATAGGCGAGACAGAGATGGAGGAAACACACACGTGAGAGCGGGACGACACGAACTTGCTAGACAGCACCGCTCCACCCCATCAGCAGTGGCGGCGCAGGGGTTGTCGCCAGACGAGATCGCTTCGAAATTTCAAATTCCTACCTGCTCACTAATGGCATTATATCAACCATCCCCCCCAAACGACTTTAAGCTTTATTATTATAGACGAAAGATAAAATATTATCTTCGGAATGTGTGGAGATAAAGTTTTTGTGCTTGAGCTATTTAAAGTTGTAATTATAAATAGCAAACGCGTGGATACAATGAGCAAGGTTATTCCGAGAATTGGGCTTGTTTTATAATACACTCCGATGATTGAAAGATAGGTCTTTCAATCATCGTAAGTAGGTTGTTTAAAATTAGTATTACATGAATTATGTGCGAAACAACACATAAAAATAATAGCAAATATCGCATTCAAAGAGATCTAAGAAGTATTTACGTTTTCCAAACCGCATTTAGGTTAACAGAACCATAATTTTCCAATGGTTACAATAGAAACCAATAAATACCTACATCTTAAGACAATGACTGGTGAGATATACATAAGCGAAAAAGCATGAACATTGCATACATAATATTATAGTTCATTATTCCGAGAAAATCTAAAAATAATATTGTGAATGAAAAAGGACTACCTACCTACTTATATTATAAGCAATATTAGAACCATGACCAGTCAAATTTCCCAAAACCATACATGCAACCATGCAACTGACCAAGTCCCACGACGGCAACCCTCTAACGTTTGCCCAATTGAGAAGGGTGTAATAATAAATATTGGTTTGGCACAAAATTATTTCGTCTTTCACAAATAATCAATTAAAATCGGTTTATTGTAAATGTCGTTCGATTGCATAGGGAGAGTTTATCTCGTTATTGATATCAGTATAAATGGGGTAAAGTGGGCGAATCTGGCCATACGGGCGTTTGAATTGATACGGGTGGATTTGCCAGTGTGTGGTGTTTTGACAGGTCAATTGAATCGTCAAAAGGGATTATTTAGGGAGCTGGTTTTGGTGACATTGTCGCAGCAAATCTTAATTTGAGCCAGTGCTTGTATCTTTATAAAATCCTTACATACTTTTGTTTCACGAATCCCTACTTTAACTATGCTGTAATCCCCACACTATCTTTCTTGGGTTTAACGATGCTAAGAACACGAATTTTTTTTATATATACCTATTGATAAATAAATAAATCTATGCTCACTGTTATAATCAGGACTTTAAGTCTTTATCTGACCCACATAATAAAATCTATGTACTTACTAGACACACACATAACACCTTATTGCCTACAGTAGGTGCTTACCTATATTTTTAGACATCCAAAGAATCTTTCTACTTGTCTCAAAGTCAATCTTTTAAATGCAATAAATGTGTGTTTCAATTCTCACTGTACCATCTTGACAACATCAGAGAGATAACGGGTATTTATGTATTCTCGCAAGCTCGATGAAATCACCATGCCAAGAATCCCGATGACGTCACACCATCCCTCTAGGAACCGGCCAGGGGTTGGTTTTTGTGGCGCTCGCTAACGGTAGCTATTTTTGGCACAGGAACATAAATTGCATTGCATTTAAATTGAGCTTTTTAGCAATTGAATGTAGTAAAGTTAGTTTCTTTTGCCAAATCATATACATTTAATTCAACTTTGATGCACTTTTTCATCATATACTTTCGACTTGAAACTTTGCATACACCGATATAATTATAGGTTTATTTATCATAATAATACGTTCAATGTAATTTATGATAAACTAGTTGTTTCCCGCGGCTTCGTCCGCGTAGAAAAGTTTTCCCCCGGCTACAGCTTTTTCCGAGGTACTCGTATGTATAACCTATGTGTTAGTTGACCGAGCGAGCGAAGCGTCTCAGTTTCGAGATTGGCCAAAAATGCTATTGTCCGTCTGTCAGTCTTTCTGTCTTTCTGTCATTCTGTCCGTCTGTAATTCTCTACAGGTCGCATTTTTCAACCGATTTTGACAAAAATTTGGCATGGGTATAAATTAATTAAGCCGACAAAATGAGTAGAATAAAATTTTAAAAATCATTTTTTTTAGAGTACCTACCATACTCGCAAAGTGGGAGTGAACTTTTTTTTTCTTGTAAATCCCATAGTGTGGGATATCGTTGGATAGGTCTTTCAAAAATATTGCTGGTGTGTGAATACCATTTTTTCGATTTAGGGATCCGTTGGCGAAATATTAAGCTTTAAAGCGGTAATTTTTGTTAGAGTCACGTGTCCCCCCCCCCTGCCTGCTAAACGGTTGCTTCTGGAAATGTGAAAAAATTCACGGCAGTAGCATATATAACGTAGTTAAAAGGAAAACTATGACAGCTAAGTAGGTTCTGTTAGTTTTTGAGTAATAGTCAATTAACTTAAGAAAGTCGAAAATTTTAATTATGTTCATAGAACTGCATACGAAAAATGGGAAATAATTTTTTTTCGCGTGAATTCTATGGTGTGGGGTATCGTTGAATAGGTCTTTCAAAAATATCGCGGTTGTGTAAAAAACATTTTTCGATTCAGGGATTCGTTTGCGAAATATTAAGCTTTATAGTGCTAATTTTTGTCACATTAGTACTTAATCTGTCTCCAACTGCAAAATTGACTTCTGTTCGTTTCTTTTAGGTTTGGTTTATATGGGCTGGCGAGGTGTACTGTTCTCACGGAACTACTAGTTATTGTGTTGCTAAATTATGTATTACTGTAGAGTTTTATGAAAATCATCAATCAATCTTAATCAATCAAATCACAAATCAATTTTACAAACATCTAAACACATTACAAACTTTCGCGTTTAAATATTAGTAGAATATTACCAAAATCAAAGCTTGTTTTTATGAATAATACTTACCGATTTATACTTCGTTTTTCTATATCAAATTCATCAACATCCCAAGGATTTAGAAATTATGTCGACACCAGTTTGTAATTTAAATATTACCTACCTATAATTTTGTATGAAATTCTGTCGTAGCCGACGAAGTAATAAAATATTAAAGACAAATTTAATACAAACGGTCAATATCACCGACGAAACGTATTATATCCCAACAATAAACTGCAATGCACTGCAATAAAAACTACAAAAGAAAGGTCCAAAAGCCCAGTAATTGTGGAAAAAATATCTTTCAAATGACGATTAAAATATTATTTTTGAACGTACAAACAATAGGCGGGCCGAAAGATTCTTTATTTTATTATCAGAAAGGAAGTGAATAGATACGGCGCGTTATTGGGCATAATTCTACGAATTGCCTGTGAAATAGTGAAACAATAGTGTGGAATACGGACTTATAGTTTTTATTCGTCATGTGCGGGAAGGGATATAAGAAATAAGGGAGCTTTTGGATTTCTAATTCCTCTTTGGTTACATACTTACTTATTTACGGTTCGATGTTATTTAAGAATACTTATAAAACATACAAAGTACATTCCTAGTATGTATTTATTTCGATTATGCGCAACAAATTGATACAATGCCCTAAGATACTACAAAAACCTGACTATGCATGAGTCAGGTTTTAGTTTTTCAACCTGCTGGCCCATATGGAAGGACCATACTTCGAAAGGGTGGTTCTTTTAGCAATTATGTATCACCTTGCCTAATCTAAGTACTTGTTACAGACAATTTTGACATCTACTTAGGTAGGTACCTACCTAAGTAGATGTCAAAATTGTCTCTGTAACACCTTTCCTTTTCCCCCCATTTTATGGCTTGTTATGGGGTATGCGTAAATCGTTAGAATATGTACTTAAGTATTACGTATGTATTATCTTTTTAAAATACTGGCTTCTTTATTTATCATTTCATTACCATCACTTATCCGACAGTAAAGACTTTTGTAATTAACATTTTTAAAGTCGATATCACTGTATGGAGGCAATAATGTGTGTGATGGAAAGGAAATGAACGTCTATTGCTATCAGTGGTGAGTAATCCCTTTATCCGTGCAATCAGGGAAAGAAGGTAATTAAGGCCCTGGAGACTTCCTTTGTAAGTATATACATAATTTGTTTTGGAGTTGGCACTGTTGAGAAATTGCTAATTGTCGATGTTCTTTTGAATAAATTGAGAAAACATTTTTAGTTTAATAACGTAGGTACTCATAAAGAACTTACCTACTTGCTTAGATCAACATCGATAGCCTAATCGACCGGACTCTGACTTCGGCGAATTGTGACGGAAACCACGAGCTTCAGATAATCTCACCTACTACGGAAGTAAATATCATATACATACCTTATAAATCATGTACTTATATATTTTAAAAAAACTTTTATTAAATATTAGTCGGGTTAATCAATTAAATATAACAAAACCGCCGTTTTTTTGAATTCATTACTTTCGACTCGATCCACTAATCGAAACACCTTCAGTAAAAAATATCATCCCCGCAAAATATATAAACAATACCCACAGCATGTTGTAAGGGAGTAGTGATTGAATTTGGATGTTTATTTATAAATAAACAGCGGCAAAAGCATCAAAGTCTTCTACAAGGAACCCTTAACAATCGAGTTGTCAAAACACGCACAATCCTTTGATCGCAGTCTAATTACAAGCTTTCGGGGAAATCACTTAATGAGTTACACATAAACATTCAGTTACAGTTACATTCAGTTAGATACGGTCTCGGTTACGAAAATCTGGGGGGAAGGGGAGAACAGAATACCTATTTAGATGGGTAGCTTTCGCAGGATCGAATTACTCGATTAGCTAGTAGGTGACTCAATCCCTCTAAAGGGTTCATTTCTGACTTGATTGATTGATTTATTGGTGAGCAGGGCACCAGCAGAATATAAAGTCAAAGTCAACAGTTTATTTGCAGTCCATTAACAGTGCAAGACTTTTGTTATGCCAGTGGTAAGTACTATCAGTACATTTCATGACATGGGTCAAGTCATAGAAAATGAGCTGTCGTCAAAGAGAGAAAGGGGTTATTCCATGAGCCGATAAAAAAATTTCATCATTTTCTAATCTTCTCTAAGAGTGCTGCGCCCGATCCGATTCCGTCAAAAATGTAGCCGAAGAACCATATTTGTATCAACACTGTTCACGACATCCGAAAACTGTCGTCCGAACTCCGAAGATCTTCATTTATCAAATTGACGAGTGAATAAACGACAAAAATATATTGAAAACATTTGCGGTACTACTATTATACCCAAGACAGAAGATGGCTAACTTCACTCACTTTTTGACGAGAACTATTTCACGAGTTGCAAAGTGAAGATAAAACGACCAAAATCTGTGAAAATTTGTGTAGTATAAATATGAAAAATTGTGTAGTAATAAAAATAGTGCTTTTTATTTAATTATTTTAAAAATTTTGGGAGTTCCTATTCCCTTTATCTATGACTTAACCGGTCGATAGAGGTCGCGGCGATCTCCCGCCCATCAACGTCACAATACGTGCGCCGGAGTTGTTTAGACAGCGGCGATCACAAAGCTCGGCCTGCAACGTTTCCTCTTTACGACCTCCCCAACTGTGCTCGCACTTTGTATCGTTATCCATTGTTTTATCAATTTCAATAATTTATCTCCGAGCCGAGAACGGAACTCGTCTCTCGGCACATAAAATTACGTGTGATTCTTGATTTTCCGAGAAGTGAAGATCCAATTGGATTTTCCGTTTGAAACGGTTGGATCTCGCTTGTTTAGGTTTATGCAGTTTCAGGAGATCTATCATTAGTCGAGTCCAAGGTTGAATTCTTTTCTATTTACAAATATTTCGATGCCGTGCAGCGTGGGACGCCCCCCTGCTAGATGGACAAACGGCTGGAAAACGAAGATGAAGATCTGGTCCCGGCTGCTTTCTAGTCTAAATCGGTCTCAAAACAAAGCAAGTTACTACGAGTAGGTATATACCATTTCTAACATTTTTCGTTAACACCAATCATAATCTAATAAGAAACGTAAAAGACATATTTACATTCAAATTCGTACTGTTTTATTCCTTTCTCCGAATCATTATTTCCACCACTTTCCCACTCTATCACGAACAATCAATCAATTTGATTTGAATAAAACCGAGCAATAAACAGAGCGGGCGCGCCGCGTTGCGGGAGGGCGTGGTGCAATAATGAAGCAAGTCCATTAACTCTTTACTAGCAGTTTATAGGTGTTTTACAGACTACTTTAATTATTGTAAAACGTGCATAATGTTGGCCATGAGTGATGGCTGGAATATCGCCCGGTGTGGCTACGCCCTGTGATCTTACTTTTATTGCAGTACCCATATGCGTAATTATTATAATCATACTTATACTTTAGGGAGCGTTCATAAACCACATGATTCCATTCCTTAGGCGTCTTACGACAACATACGCTATTTGCGTCTTGGCAACACGTGCTTGGAAGGGACTCTAGCAGCAAAAACAGATTCCCATGTAAACGTTGCGGTCCACTTAGGAACACTATCTATTGTTTATTTTGTTTTTGAGCCGCAAATGCATTTGTTTTCGCAAGGCACAACGGACTGATGATGACTCATTCATCATAATCAGTTATACCGCCAGGTCAATGTATGGCAAGCTTAGCTAATGTCGCTTGAAGACCAGAAAACCTTTGAAATTGTATAAGGTTGCCAGTTGCCACCCTGAGGACGTGTTAAAGTGCCACATGTGCCTGTTTAATGAATGACACTGGCAATATTTTTATTTGGCCTTTTGTATTGTGTATAGGGCATAATAACTCCGCCAATTTCATGTAGTGCTGGCAATATTGTTGTACTGTCAACGCCATAAATATAATTCACATTTACGTACCTTATCGCTCTAAGTTAATTGACACATTCGCTCTTGACAATAGAGAATACATTAGAGAGACAAGGTACTAAAGTCAGTTATTCATAACGTCGACTGTACTATGCTGTCAAGTTTTCAAACAATCTTTTAAACTAGGTATGCGAAATTGTAACATTTCTCCAAAACTGTAATACAAATTAAGCGATCACGCTATCATTTGGGAGCGCCATTGAGACCTTTCAAGGGGCTATTGAAAGGGGGCTATTGACGTATAGAGTGTTAATTAAAACCATCGATAAATCTTCGCCCCGTGCGAAACGAGACGTGTGCTGCATCAATAATAGCACCCGTGTAATTAGGGATGTTCCCAAATATCTGCGCCTATAATTGCGGTTAGATGATGTCGTCAAACTCGAAATAGTGTGGGGTAAGGTAAGTGGCTATTATCGCGCGATTGTAGAATATGAGGGGTATTCTCTAAGGACAATTTCAAGCAAATTTAGTACATACGTTTGTATGCGCAGGTTTCTTTAAAAAATCTCTAATCGGTGCCCACTTCAGCAATTAGAAAGAACGGAGTACTAAGTATCGCTGTGACGTTCACTTGTCACAGGGGTAAGGCATTAGGTTGGTTGGCCGTATAAATTAAACACACGTAAATTGTGACTGTACGTGGTCGTGTCGTGATCGTGGCCGCACGTCCGCTCGGGCCGGCTGACAGGTATCGAGTGCCCGCACCGCGCGGCCTGTGCGACCGCGTCTATACGTTTAATTACATAACGTCACAATCGCGATCCTATAACACCTCTATCGCTTCGCTCAGTCTCATCAATCTCCTGAACTCCTGGCACACGCTCGCTGCGGGCCGCGGGTGCTCTTCACGTGTGCGTCTGTGAGAACCCGCTCTGGTTCTCGTATGTAAGTCTAGGTCGTCACTAGCTCATACTTCCACTCACATTCATCAACAGCCTATTAATGTCCCCACTGCTGGGGCTCAGGCCTACCCTCTCAACGAGGGCGTTCGGGCTATAGTCCACCACGCTAGCCCAGTGAGGGTTGGTGGACTTCACATGCGCCTAAGAATTTCTTCTTCGGCGTATGCAGCTTTCCTCACGATGTTTTCCTTCACCGTTTGAGAGCAGTCAGTAAATGTACTTAAGTTTCGAGAAAAAACCCATTGGTACATGGCCCAGCTGGGGATCGAACTCCGGACCTTTCGATATGATAGGCCGCGTCTTATCCCCTACGCCACTGACGCTCTTACTCTACGCCACTCACATACGCTCGATATAATATCTGTGTCGTCATTCGTTCGTCACTCATTCGCTCAACATGCGTATTTTCTCAATCGAAAAGGCGCCATATCGAACTGAAACTGAGTGAAGCGTTCAATTTTAAGGGCGTGTACACATAGGAGAGCGCGGACCGAATCGCGAGCTATAAAACCATATTGTCGTGACCCGACAAAGTTTCTCCGACGGGAACCGCACCGAATATAAACAATTACGCTTATAAACAGCAAATTTGTTGTTCGGCGATTTATCGACCGAATCGCTTGACGGTGCCGACCATAGAAATATAAGTCCAAGTTGGGAGCGTAGCGAGCTTTTTCCGTGTTCTGTGGTGCCGACATACTCTACTCGTATATACACGGTGCTTAAAAAATCTGCACATTTTAATATTGCCTGACTTCAGTCTTTTTCATTTCTCAGCTTGTTAAAAAAACATCCATCTTTTAGCCAGTCAGGAAAATTATGATAATTTAGCTTTTCTCACGAAATGTAGGTAGTGAGTGAAGGACACCGGTAATACAGTACAGGGTGAATTGAAAGCTTTATGTATACTTATTTTCATCCAACGATAACTACTTAAGTATAATCTATGTAACTATGTATGTTAATATTATTTTTAATTCAGAACGCAAATACCTATGGTGTATCTATACCCTATCTATAGGTACGTATTTTAAACTGAAATAGACAATTCACCATGCATATTAAATCATCAATCAAAATAGAGTTCAATTTTTTTTATCTATATTATGTACTTCCAATCCCAAAAGCCACCTGCATAATAAAATCTCCTTTAATAAAGTTCCAAAAATAACAGTGCCGCACCATGATCACCACCCCAACATCGAGGAAATATTACTGAACACTTCAACTTCAGCTCCCCCAGACACGAAAGCAAAAACGTTATGTTGTAAATTTAAAATGAGAACAGGAAATGATAACCCGGCGGCGCGGGTCGACGCCGATGCCGCCCTGCGCTCGCGCACCGCTACCCCTACCCCCCGCCCCCCGTACGCGCACATCGCACTAACACATGCAAATAACGGCAATGTAAACATACTTCTTGATCCACACATGCTCCATACAGGGTGTGTTGTCAGATACCTACCAAGCATAGATCGATAGAGTATTTCTAAAATGACGCATTTTTCCAAATTACTTACATTAAAATTCAAACTAGATCGCCAGTCACTTATGTTTTTACCGTTTTAGTAATACATACATTAATTATTTAGGTATTTTATATTTGCAATTCAAAATTTGCAATCTAAAATATAACATCTTGCGGAAGTTTTCTTGGCGCTAACACCTAGGAAGCGGTCGTAGATAAAAATTTACTTACGTGTATAGTAAACAGGTAAACAATAAAATATTTTGACGTTTTTACTTCTTTTTAAGCAAAAAAAACTAGATTAAACTAGGTAAGGTAACATAAAAAGAAATGAAATTTCCAAACCATTGTGTAATCTCATTAAAATAATATTACTTTAGTTACAGAGTTGATTTACTTGATATAAAACAGCCTGTATACTTTTACCAGGCAATTAAATTACGCACACATTAGTTCCAAATTTCAAATTAAAATAATGAAGTCGTATAAAAGTAGGTACTTAAAATTCAACCATCCCTTTCTATCCTGCAAGTGTCAAATGAAATGGGGCAACCGAGAAGTGCACACACACTGAGGTAACTATTCTTACATACAATTAAACACACACTACTTTACCATGTTGTCTCTTTCTACCCTCGGCTGAAAAAAAATATATGTTATTTTTCATGCATAGTTCGTGCGATAACTGTAAATCGGGAATTCAAGGGTATAGTAATGCCTCAAGGATTCGGGTCATTTTTTGTCCGGGACTTTGGATTTATTTATTTTTTGCCCGGGGTGGCAATCTGGAGTTTCAGAATAATATCCATCGAAGAGGGCTGCTGCCACATGTGCATGCGCGGTGCGGCGGGCGATAAACATTTTATAGGAATGTTTGGAGCAAAAACTGTTAACCAAATGTTGGTTTTGATTTAGGGGTTTGCAGGAAGTTGTAATTTTTATTATCGATTTAAATTACTATAGTTTTATAGATATTGAAAATTTTATTAGTATTATTTGAATTAGTTATGTATTTAATAAATAAGTAGTAAGTATAGAAATCTTGAATAGATATGAGTATTATTTATCTGTTCAGTTCGATAACAGCCAAAATACACCACACAATGGTTTCATCAAATTGTAAACTACAACACGCCATTTTTAATGGACCATGAGATATTGCAATAATTTCACCAAAGTCACAAAAATACAACAAAAAGTCAACAATACAAAGATAAGTTCCAAGTAATCGCATGATTTCTGAAATGAATAAGCTTCTGAATAAGTACAGAATAAGGAAACAATTAAGAATAGAAGAACACTATCGAAAGTGCCTAGCAATCCTTGACAATAACAGGTTTATGAGAACTGATAACCTACGACACTAAGGGCTTCTTACACCAGTTGCTGATAAAGTCCCAGATACCCTATATGAAGGTTATCTACCAGATATCCGTTTTTTTCTTTTTCACAGGTATCTGATTGCGTTATCTGTCCGGTAAACCGCCTTATAAACTTACAGCCAGATCAAGGGGCTGTTATTTCTTTATCTGTCGGATATGGATTGTTTTTTTTCGAATTTAACGCGGTAATACTTCAGTTTTGTGTTAATTTTTTATGGATTTATCACTGTTTCTCTTTAAAATGGACTTATTTGACTATTTAGAAGACGAATTCGAAGAATTTCATGACCGTTTATCGCGCCCACGGACACGTCCCATAGTCAGGGACAGAGAAGATAATTATACAAAATATAGTGATGGGGCGTTTAGGGATAGATATAAGCTAACAAAAAAAGCAGTTCATTATCTGCTTTCTTACACAGAAGATAGCATAAAAACAACAACCAATACTGTACCAATATGTAAGTACCAATCACATATACTTTGATCAAGTAATGGGCCCACACTAGCGATTTTTTTAAAGTTATATTGTGACTTCATTGTTTCAGTAACGCTGCAATCATCATCATCAACAGCCTCCCCGCAACAAGTCCCCGCTGCTGGGGCTCAGGCCTACCCTCTCAACGAGGGCGTTCGGGCTATAGTCCACCACGCTAGCCCAGTGCGGGTTGGTGGTGAAGTCCACCAACCCGCCTAAGAGAGATCTGAGTGGTGTAGGCACAGCGTCAGAATCTAGAATCATATCAAGTGTCCGAAGCATAGCAAAATCTGAGACCACTTTTCGCCAGATTCCTTAAAGATAGGGCCAAAGTTAGTACCTATCTGTATTTGGCTTTGATGTGAAGGAAAACTTAATGAGGAAACATGCATATGGTCCACCAACCCACTCTGGGTCTGCTTGGTGGACTATGAGCCCTACACCCTTGTCTAATGGTGGGCCTGTGCACCAACAGTGCGGCCATATTAACTGGTAAATTGATAAAATGATCGTACCATACTAATATTTTATTTACATGTTACAGTCACTGCTGCCAGTCGCCTTATGCAGATCGTCGCTCTATCAAACCGGGGGGCGTCCCACACTACACTTGCCCAGTAGTAGGACTCACCTACCAGCGGTTATCGGTTCTCTGACAAATATGACCAGCCCGTTGCCATTTCAATATACTAACTTTTTGAGCTATGTCAAAGGCTTTGGTTCTCTTTAACACAATCCCACTCCAATACTTCATCATGCCAGCCCTTTAACATCGCCTGTTGGACATAGGCCTTCCCCAATGAACATCACCACACCCAGTCCTCTAATACCTAGTCCTATTTTAATACTATATTACTATTATTTCATTACAGCCATCGTTTTCCGAGGACGAACATTATTAAAATGCTGTGCCAAGCAGTAGTTTCTCAGGGAAAATGTAAAATAGAATTAGTACATACAATAATATAAATGAAAATGTTTTTAAATGCGTTTTGTTATTTTTCTTTATTTCAATATTAGGTACCCATCCCATGTAGAATATTTCACTGGCACCAGACTCGGATCTTCTTTGGTTCTCTTTATACAGCATCTCAATGACACCTTTCAACAGGTTGTCTCCACACTTTACTATCATGTGTTGACCCGGTTAACAGACTTGACTACTCGCACATGATATTTAAATCAAATTTGCACATCTACAAAAACAAAAACATGGTAAATTTATTAATTACATGTCATACCTACATTTGAATTGTGAATACAAAAAAACATTGATTACATTACATCGATAGAACCCAGAACCCCTGGCAAGCTTGAAGCTCTGTAGAAACTGAAATTAAATACTTACCTATGCCAGTTTGTACCCGCCGTCCTACATAATTATTATCTTATTGTTTGTTACTTTTGATAGGGAAACGATCGCATGATGCGAAATTTATTTTTTCACCGTTTTTTTCTATTCTCCCAATCACTTTGTCTAAATGGGAATGCCACATGTCCCTGACCATCCACCACTAGATCATCAATCAGCACGAAGAGAGAGGGGTAGTTATATGAGGACTGCTCCACCGACCAGGCATCTGGCGTTGATTATTTCCGAACTTGACTTCCGATATGGACACCAATGACCGTCATAATAAGCCATCCTGCCTGCGAATGTCCCCAGTATTTTTATAAAACACTTCAAATACTTGTACACGTAATTCGTATCGTATCTTTAGTTATAGAACCACAAAAATCCATAAAAAAGCTTCGCTATACACCACAAAAACAATAAACATGAACCACAGACTATACATACAGAAGTCTGCTTCGCTTCGTTATACGCAATAAACGTAGGTATTTTTTATTTTATTCTCAAGAATAATTACAAAAAAACGGACTCAATAATGTACTTTCTGTATTTTATACATAAATACATAATTTATGAGTATTTATGAATACTTTTTTAAAATAAAATTTAAGATATTAATTTATAAATATGATACTTTTCGATTCCCAAAAATGCATAAATAGAAACGCAACAAATGAACTGAACTGAAGAATGAACTGAATGAACGGAATGTTCCGACTCCCCGGTAAATCGCTGACAGTTTAGCTGCCCGTTATTTTAACAGAGACTTGAGTGGTGAAAACGGAAAATATTATCCGACAGCTTTATCCGATAGATTGCGTTATCTGTCCGTTTTCTATCTGTAACAATATCAGCAACTGGTGTAAGAAGCCCTAAATACAAGGAATTTCCAATAACGCTTTTCATCACTCCAATAAACAATTGAGAGAGCTGATAGCAGGTGACAGCAACAAAAAGAAGTGTATACGACACACCAGATTCCAAGAACAGGATGATAATCAGAGAAACCTTCTCTGTGAGTGTAGCCGATACTAATGAGTAAAAGAAGTGCCCACCTATGCAACTACTAAATAAAACCTGACGAAGTAAAAATAATCAGTGCCAAAAGCGTCCTGAAGTTCCTAACGGATGCAAAGCTTAGCACTGAACTATAGTAAGGCGGCGATCGCAATAGACCAGCAATGGTCGCAGTGATACAAGGCTAATGAATACGCCTTCAAAGAGTCCACAAATATTAAGAATCAGTGAAATGTGACAATAAGGTTAATGCAAAGTTACCAAAACAGAACAAGGTGTACCAAAACAAAAGTTCCAAGCAATCGCATGACATAAACAGTCACGTCCTTGATACTACATTGAGGGTGCTATTTATATGACGGCAGATGCTCCCCGTGTCCCGTGCGAGGCTATTTCAGGCCCCCTCGCCACTGAGGCCTGGGCCACAATCCTTGCGCGTGGCCCTCCTCTGGTAATGTGAATACGTACGTGTAAGTAAGGGTGTTTTTGTGAGAGCGCGTGTCAGAGGTTAAGTCCAATTGCGTAATTGATTCGAGACTTTGAAGATAGTCGAATAGGATGTTGCATCAGTGTGACTTCTATTATCTTCGTACGGATTCCTCTACTTTCCTAACTCGTCGACCCTCCTAACTGTCCTTGCGAAAAGTACAAAGCTACCCACAATGGCAGTGCTACTATTATGTTACCTATCTTCTTAACTTTTTACCTAGGTACATAGAAATGGGTTGTCCTCTTGCATGCTTTTGGATATCTTTCAAATAGTTCATAGACAATTCTACAATTCTTCAACAGTTACATGTAAATTACTTCATTATAGAATCCAGAAAGAAAGCAACCACCAACCTGAATTTGGTAAACTCACCTAGACCGTCATTACTTAAATATCAAAACCAAACTTAAATATCAAAACCCTACATTAAAATAATCAATAATAATAATCAATAATAATGGTACATCATGCGAAAAGCTAAATTGCTACTGGATATTCAATTAGTAGATACCAAATGCAAGAGTTATAAATATAGTGGCATAGAGTGCATCGTTGCAACCGCAGGAGTGACGCCCGACGCGCGACGGCGGCGGGTCACCCGACACGGTAATGTGTGGTGAGTCGATACATATGGCCGACATATCGGATTAGAGTGGCCATTTTCAATATTAACACGGCTATTTTGGACCATAAATGCAGACTTTGGAAAACATTTTGCATTAACATCCAAGACACCAGGGCAACAAACAACGCTGCGAAGATTTTTAGCAAAACCAAGATTTCTCTGATCATAACATAACAAACACTGTATAGCCAAAATAAACTAGAAATAAATGTTAGAAGGACATTTTATTAAACTGTCTCCACATCTGAAAGTTGATAAACACTGCTATAGTAAATTGTATGAGCCGCAAAAGTATTTTTAAAATTTTAGCCGAAAAAGTATTCATAATTTTTCTCCGCATCCAGTCACTGCTACACAATTTCGTAAGATCTGTTAAATGAAACAAATAATCGGCTGGACACAGTTTCCACATTAATATGTATTAAGTAGGTATTAAAGTCATCATCATATCAGCCTGTAAACGTCCACTGCTGGACAAAGGCCTCCCCCAGGGTTCTCCACGACGACCGGTCTTGCGCTAACCTCATCCAGCCGGGTCCCGCGACCTTCACCAGATCGTCGGTCCACCTTGTGGGAGCCCTGCCTACGCTGCGTCTTCCGTACGTGGTACTTATTTAAGTATTATGGAAATATTCTGATCATAGTTCAATATCATTCTATGAAGTAAACACACATTGATTCAAAAGGGAGGATTATTTGCGAATGCGTAGGTCGTGTAGTGACATAAATGTTAGAAATAACAAGTAATAAAACTTATTTGTACCGACCTTATATTTGTATAATATAATAAATATCCATGACGTAAATGATTGCCTGCCGTCAATAATATGGATAAAAGGTTACGTTGATGCAAATATACATGCACTTACAGTTACATTACAGTACATAGGCAGGTTAGTTCCAGTATCGTATAAAAACGATTTTCATCCGCTTTTTGTCGCTGTTCTGTTCCTTCCAAATATGGTGGAAATTCCATAGAAATATCGCCATTAACTTGCATCATACTAATAAAGGTCCCCATTCACTGCCTGTTCTCTCCCAAAATAGTCAGTCAGCTGGGGTGCGTCAGCGCAACGTCGCGATATCTCGTGTTGTATGAAACTAGAGAGACACGCAACGCGCAATAACTGCCTATGGTTCTGTAACCTTTTACGAAAGGACCATGTTAAACGCGAAAAGGGAAAAAGAGTAAAACAAGAAAAATATAGAATAGGGGGGAATATAGAAAATATCGATTTATTGTAATATGTAAGTAATGTAAATAGTTAAAAATAATAATAAAAAATTACCAAAAAACGAATTATTTATTTTAATTAATTAATTATTATAGAATAGGGTATAGCATGCAATATCTGTTTTCGACTTCGGTGTTATAATGTTAGACAATGGATATTTAGGTGTAGGTAGGTAACCGTAAAAAATCTGAAAGCCTTATAAAATCTGTTGTTCGTCTGGAAATTCTAATTAGATTGTATTAAAGCTTTGGTGATTGTTTTATCTATTGGCTATGAAATAATAAAGTATTCAATGTGGAAATGTCGAAGTTCATGTGTTATTTATTTCATAATTAGTGACAGTCAAAAAGTCAATAGGTAGATAGACTGATAGGTAGAGATCCTTCGATGTCCACAGTTGGACGTTCATAAACGTTTCTTCTCTTTCTTCTCGAAACTTAAGTACATTTACTGACTGCTCTCAAACGGTGAAGGAAAACATCGTGAGGAAACCTGCATACGCCGAAGAAGAAATTCTTAGGCGCATGTGAAGTCCACCAACCCGCACTGGGCTAGCGTGGTGGACTATAGCCCGCACGCCCTCGTTGAGAGGGTAGGCCTGAGCCCCAGCAGTGGGGAGATTAATAGGCTGTTGATGATGATGATGAAACGTTTCTATCTTTCGTACGTCCCCACGTCCCGTCCTTCTTCATCAGTGACAATGATGAAGAGAAACTATTAACTCATCTAAATAGCTTAAAGCATTTTTGAAGTCCATTTAAAAGTTATTGCGTTCCGTTACGAGACACGTTGTTTGTTTATAACAATGAGGCCGATGGACATAATCGTACAATATTATGAAGTGGACATTTTAAGGCTAATTGCGACGACAAATCGACTATTTAACGATAATGGAAGCATCTTAATCGAAGTTGAAGTAACGTCTAAACGCGCCTAAATTGGGATCGGAACGGAAGTCTCGAATGCTTTTTAATGTTTAACTAATTTGTTTGTTCAGATCTTTTGTTGTTAATATTTCGTTGACAATATTAAAATGACCCCTGGCACTGTTTATTCCTGCCCACTGAACGGTATTAGAATCTCAGGGCTTATGTTACAGTGGACATTCTTATTGTACTTGACTTCTTTATGTCGTAAGTATGTACCTATATACGGTAGCTGTAATAATATACATATAGAACTAAGTAATACGTGTAGGTAGATAATAATGTAGGTATCAAGCTTAGATTAGAAACGGTTTAAAATAAAGCCAATTGAATGGATAAGCTTAAGTGCGATACTTAATACTAATTCTGTAACTAAGAAGCTCAGTTATTCGGTTTACATCGTTTTCATTATTATAGAAAATTTAAATACCTACCTGGTACTTTGTCAATGTCGTCGAACAAAATTTGTTTAATAGAGTCATGCACATTTTGTAAGATTTTGATCGGGGTCTGGCCTCATTGAAATTTAGTTACCTACCTATAGATCGCTTCTTATAGTAGCATTCCAATATTATTATTCTTTTTTTGCGGAATATTTTTAATCTAACAATCAACCTGTTCATGGCGTTATAGCAAAGTAAACTTAAGAAAAAAGCTTTCGACGGTAACGTTCAAATTACGAGTATATTTCAAGTGTATAAAACATTCCACCCCGCGATAGAAGTATCGAAAGCATGCACAGATAACAGTCTAGACGGAATAAATATCCGAAACACTCGAATGCTTGCTCGATGGCTCACTTGGCTAATCGTTACTCGAAAAAAAAACATAAAAAAAACATTAGTTTCTTTCCAAAAGCACCTACCTACGCCACTTTAAAAGGTTGAAGGCGAATCTAATAGGACTCGTGCATTTAAAACATTTAAAACGAGCATGTTTGGAGATTAGACGACGGGTGTGGTGCGTACGTCGTAATCGTAACACTTTTACTTTTTAGGGTTTGGTCATTTAAAAGCAAAGGTTTCTCTACGATCAGCCCTACATTTGATATTCCATACTGTGTGTAATTGCCGACTAACAGCAGAAAATCTGTAACTTTAGTGTTTTCTGCATAAGTATTCGGAAAATAAGTGCAGTAGGTATCACAATGTCGTGTAATAAATGTGTAAATAGAACAAGTATCGGAACGGCACAAAGCGAGCGTGCAGAATCGGAACGCGACCGATTGGTCGATCAAACGGGCCGCGAGGCGCGCGTGCAAATCGGGCGATTATCGCCACGCGCGTTAGTCGCGCGTTGTAACTTTATAACTGCGACAATCAAAGAAAATGGTCGCTAAAACACGAAGACTGACATACTGAGACAGTAGGTGGCAACGTCGTGGCTGCAACGCATCATTTAGAAGAAACATATAAAAGTAGGATAAAATCAGAAACAGAGCTTGCCGTGGAGAAGTAAAATCGAAAGGTGCCAACTCACCGGTACGGGCAAGTTTCGGTCAGGAGAGATCACGAACAAATGACAGAAAAGAGAGAAAAACACTAAATACCTATATACTTTTTAAAATATACATTTTCTAATCCCAAACTAGGATTCTCTTCACTTTCAGAAATTTAAAAACCAAACTATCTGAAAAACCAATCGATCCTAAAAATAGAATAGATTGTGTATATATCGCATCTAAGACGTAGCGTGTATACGACCTGTAAGTTTGTGTTTTGCAAAACTTTACCTTAAGTATATATTTTACATACTTATCTTTAATTTTTAACTTGCATTTCGCGCAGGTTCGCCCGCGTCATTAATTAAATTTGATAACAAAAGTCATTTATATTCAATCGAAACCCGTTAATGCTTTCATTACAATGTAATAACCATTGAGGGGTCCAATTGTTGTTTCATAGTCCTCCATTGTAGTTGAACGTCTACTATTGTCAGGCGGGCAATTTGCGAGATGTACTTGGAATTAACGTAGGTATGTGCGCGCTTTGAACGAGGGCTAGGCACAAAGGGCTCGTGACCCACGCCTTATGGTGTTTAAGAATTGTTAAATAAAATTCCAATTGTTGCAAAAACTCAATTTAACGAATTTTTACACCTTTCTGTCTTAACGCTACTTTGTATAAGGTGGTATAAGTATGTTTTAATTTGATCAGCTGCAGACAGCATTCAGTAACATATTAACAACAACAACAACAATTACATATTTTGAAAAACATTTTAACAAAAAAATAAAACCGACTTCAAAAACACAAAAAGGCACTAAAAATAAGTTTGCACATCACGAGTATATTTACGAGTATATATGGTATATTTTCACTATATCAAAACAATGAATACTTTGCTGTCCTTATTGAAAACTTGTCAAAACTAATACACGACTTCATGGCCGACTATTCACAAGTAGATCTGCTGCAACGCACCCGGTGTGACGTTTACCATACAGTTTCGCACATTACAAACACCGAACGCGCTGCACGCATCCGGCACGCTGCACGCATCCGACCGGTGTGCTGCGGCCCTTATAATAAATCGGCATCAATGAAACCATTGAACCGTTCATCCTAAAAGTGATCACGCGAGAGATAAAAGCATATAATACGGCGCATCAGTTTGTCTCAAAATCATGGCGTATTCACTGTGTTCACACGTTTAAAATTATGTTGCCAAATTATTTTCTAAGAAAAACATAAATGCTCACGATTAAGTACGGGTAAATAAGGTTCTTCCTAACTATACTTAAACTACTTTGAAAACTTGTTATAGACGAGAACATTATTTTTGATGAAACATTGGATTGCCTTGGAAATCCTACACATTTATTTTTCAAAACATATAATGCCAAATTTTAACTTTGTAGGTTATCGGGAAGTGGGTTAAGCTTTTGATCTATATGTCAGTCAGTCAGTCAGTGATAAAAATGCATAAACGCAGTTGTAAATTACCGTTTTACGGTAACAGCAAGAACTGTAAAAACAGACCCCAAAATTTTGCTTTTCAATAAACTTTCACGCATTTTAAAATGTTTATTCGTTATTTCGAAGTGTGAATACAACAATATTGCTCTGAATGAGATATCATCTTTTGAATGACGGTATTTTACCTACGGCCTTACCTTTTGTGCTAGAGACACAAAGTTTCTCATAACGAGGTAAGGAGCGTGATCTGCCGAAGAGAATAATTGACCCCTTTCTCCTTTGATAAAAACTTTAACAGCTTGTTACCGTTTACCCACAATCGTGAGGAAATGGTAAAAGTTGGCTTATTAACGAATAAACCACCGAATAACCGTAAAGCATACGTCAAGGGTGGAAAAAGTTTTAAATCGTTCATAAATGAAGCTCTACTGCATAACGAAATTATAACTGCTTGAGGTGTAACCTCGGATTCCTTAAAACAAAACTCCACTCATATGGGCATAAGTTTGTTTAACTTGGCTTTTGTATTTACAAAAACACACTAATAAATACCTAAATTATAAGTATTTTGCAATTGTATGCCATTAGGGACACTCTATGTGTGTTGTATAGATAGAAAATGTATGCAATTTATGTGAACGAATCGTAGTCACAAATTGAAATCAGTTACCTACGATAACCCTCACGCGACAAGGGTGACTGATTATTGTTTCTCATCCCTAAGGGTCGAAATGACCCTCCGCTAGTTATGAAATCCCCAATGAAATATGTAACAAAAGGGGAAACGGGTTATGTCTGCCATTATGGGGTTATTATAGCGACGTTTTTATTGGGTGTACCACCACGTAATGTCAAGGCAGACTTGAATACTTTATTGAGGAGTTGCGAGGGGCTAACAGTTCGATTTGCAGTGATTATGTTGTTGTGGGGTAAATATTTACCGCGATTTATTATGTACCATGTCTGCAGGCGGTTTCTTTGATCGTATATTTAGACATTAGCATTTCCTGGTCTGTAATAATGACGTTGCATGCGTAATATCAGTTAAAGGGTTGCAGTATTATAATTGCAAATTTAGTAGTCTGGCGTATTTAATCATAATAGGTATTATGTACATAGTATGTAGATCTTGCTAATGTACGTTGTGTAGAAGATATACAATTGCAAAATCAATATTGCTTGACGCAATGACAAATTAAACTCGCTTTCTTTACAAGTTTACATTTACGAGTAGATATACAAATACATACACCCCGATAACCACAAATGCAATCTTAAAAGTGTTTTAATTAAAATATCCAAATCTGAATAAATGTTGTTAAAAATCAAACAATGTTAAAGTTAATATTAAGTAAAGTCAATGTTAAATTAGGTAGCTACCTATAGTGGCCTATTTAAATAGAGGATATTATCTTCCCATGTTCATTTATGTAATTTGAAAAAACCGGACTTACCTGACGAACCTGCTTGTACTGTTCTTCAAAACTCCAACCAGCAGCGCTGCCTTCCGACGATGACGACGACGCCGAGCCCGCGGGCTGCGCGGGCGGCGGCGGCGCGGGCGCGAGGAACGCGGGGGGAGCATACGGGAAGCCCCCCGGCGCCCCCGCGCTGGCCAGCGCAAACACGCTGCTGGGGGTGGACAGGGGGGCCCCTTGCGCGAGGGACGCCAGGGACGAGAGGTGGGGGTGCAGCGAAGATTTCAGAGATTCGAAGTCGTCTCGAACCTGGGGGGAGAAATGACTTGTGTCATTGAAGGTACACCGAAAATCATTATAGAAAGTGGGGTCTCTAAGAGGCGTACCATTTATGCAACATAAATGGTAACACCTAAAGTTCTTAACCATCAAATGATAACTCACTTTCAGTTCCCTCTCGAGTGCCCTCGGCGAGTTCCTCTGATGTTGATGATTCAACTGGTGATTGTTCATCGGCTGATGATTGACTGTCTGATGATGGCTCAAGTTGTGCTGTGGTTGGTGTTGGTGCGGCTGGTGGGGCTGGTGCGGCTGATGCGGCTGGTGGGGCTGTAGAGGCTGATGTGCGGGGGCGTCGCGCCCTACGCCCTCGTCGGAGCTCTCACACGACTGCTCTCCTGACGACTCTCCTTCTGACCGTGCAGACTGTAGAAGAAATTGATTCTTTAATTACAAAAAGACACTCCAAAAAAGAATCGTCGAATAATGCATAACAGGTTATACAACTTGTAAATAGTTGTAGTTGATGATTTTGTCTTATACATTGCCTGTAACAATATTCGTGTGGGTATTGTTGATTTACAAACGGTCTTAGCGAATCTATCAAACTTTTTGTTGGATTAGGTCTGGGAGTTCTCCCTCGAAATCTAAAGTATGTATTTTTGAACGGGATTTTCAGAAATTCAATACAACTTATCAACTTATTCAAGAGATGTACAATATAAAATACAAGACTTGGGACTATGGTGAGATTGTTCACTAAGATGGTCGATTCAATGAATTTAGGGTGAAAACTATGGTTAATATTTTAATTGATATTTTTTTATACAAGTAGCTACTTAATCTTAAAAAATTGCGTTACCGCTAAGTTACTGCGACATCTAGTTAGCATTAAAGAAAGTACCTAGTAACTCGTCAAGAGATGGCGTACGTGTATGATTATTATTTCGTATTTTCAAAAAATATTTTTCTGAAATCAATCCAGTAGTTTAGGCTCTATGAGAGAACTAGACCACATACCTACAAACAAACATACGTAATATGATACTGTTCGAATTATAACCCTCTTCTTGGTTTCGTCGAAATCGTGTAAAAAGATAAATAATTACACTGTAGAGCTATATGCGCAAGCGCATATGTTTAATTAGACAGTACTTACACTACAAAAAAAAATTGATGTCCTGGTGTAAATATTACTGATCGCAGTCAAAACGTTGAAGGTTTTAATGTTGATGCGTTATTTTGAAATTAATTTCAATGCAGGTGTCGGTGGCGTGGAGACCAGAAACTGGAACTGGCAATTACAGATAAATGTCGCGAGGCGCCAGGCGAGTTCGAATAACGCAAAGAAAATATAAGGAATAATATCGAGGTTAAAATACTAATTCTTATTAATGCTAGTAATTATTATGAAACTCGTTAGTTATGGAGCGACCGACGGTATCGTTGAAAATAGAGAAAACAGTGGTGTACTAGAAGCGTCTGCCCTATACCGTGAACAAATAAAAACTGGAAAGGGAGATTATGAAACCTATATAGGGAGCATTCTAAATACAAAGCATGTATATTTCATTGAACAGACAAAGAGAATCGAAGAATAGACAAGACCAACTTACAAAGAAGTTGTCATTTTGATCATTCAAAGTTAATTAAAAACAATAAGTACATAAACAAATACAGAAGTAGCTCAACAGTTATACCTACCTACGCCTAGTGATCTAAGCAATCATTAAGTGGTAATGGTTTCAATGGAAATAACAAAATCAATAGAATATTGACTGAAATTTAAATGATCACTGAACAAAGAACTTCAATGTACGTCATAAAATATCATTGGAAATTCAAACTACGTCGTCGTCG
This sequence comes from Metalampra italica, assembly GCA_949699065.1. NCBI lineage: Eukaryota > Metazoa > Arthropoda > Insecta > Lepidoptera > Oecophoridae > Metalampra > Metalampra italica. The sequence goes on from OX452986.1 coordinate 3,622,610, forward strand.
CTTACTCAGGAACAATCACGAACAACAACAAAATCTATTTAGATTAATAGCTCAATAACATACATTGTAATCTTCGGTAATTAGTTCCAAGTAACATTATTTCACCTTCAATTTAATCTAGTTGTATTTACTTTGCGGGGATAAATTTAATAAGTAACTTATTTTAGTATGCGGCGTCGTAACAATACAAGGCAGCTTATTGCCTGAGGAGTTAAGTTAAATAATTTTTATTATTTTTACGATAACTACGTATTCGACAGATGGTGACGTGTCCACAAATTTTCGCTTGAGGGTACCTATTATTTTCTTTGCGACTAAAAATTACCCAGCAATTTATTTTTGGTTACCTACATGTGCCGAACAACCTTATTATCTAATCCAAGCGAATCCTAACTATTCAGTGTTACATAGGTAGGCAGAAAGAACGGAACGCCATAGTAACAGAGGTATCTCACATTTATATTGCGCATATATGGGAAGATATTAATAATTATGCTTCCCGGAATGACAAAACAAAACCCATTCACTTAATGCCAATTAACCTAATTTTAAATCCCTGAGACATCTGCAGGTTAATTTCGTCAAGCGAGTCAAAGAATGACGTTGCGACAGCCATAGCTTTCTCAAAATTATTTTTTTGGACATCATACATAAATAAACACAAATTAATGTTCTCGGCCCATTCAATTTCCTTCCACGCCAGGAAGCGCTATTGTCATATCAGAAAATTGTCATTCGACGAGTCACTTCGTTACGAGCGACGGAGGGAAGGGCATCATTACGCGAGCGCACAATAGTTCATTACGTGGGACTGACACAAGTAATGAGTGCGGAGAACCTGTATCGATAATATTTAAAGTACCCTCGGAATCAATAACAAAAGTGTAGCGAACCGCGGCGGCAATCAAATCGTTGGTCGAAATGAGTGCGTTTTGCGCCCGCGCCCGCCGCCGCCGACGGCCCCCGGCCCGCAATTACGACATTTAAATTATTATTTTATTTCCATTTTTATTTATTATTCGCATTATTATATTGTGTGGAGTTATTATCGGTGAAATGTTTCGTTCGGATAAACGTTCGCCGAGGAGCGACACGCAAGCCTTCAATAACTCGGTTTCAGGGTTCCTTCATTCATAGACCAAAAGCCTTATTATAATATTTGGATGTATATTGATTATTTTCAATATGCCTGATGTTTCGACCAGGTTGTACAGACGGTCACGACTTGTCTGGTGTTGCTAGTATCATTATTGAACTGCGTGATCGGTGTTGATACCATCTCCAATTATCCAATCTTGGACTCGTGTTATTGAAAAGTCACAGAACAAAACACTTAGGGTACCACATTTTTATTATTATTCACTTATTTATTTATATTCTCAAGTATACATTTTTTATAATATTTTTATAAAAAACTAATTACAAAAACATTATAAAAAAACCTAACCTAGAGTGCCGCCGGCAGCGGGGCAGGGCCCAAGCTACCGGTGGTTAGGGCCGCAGAGTGAGGAACCTCCGGACAATACGCGCCGTGTCCAGGAGTACTGCCTTCTGGATCTGGCCCTTGATCCAGCCGTCTAGCGAGAGCCTCTCGAGGTGTTGGTCGAGGCTCTTCGCTATAAGGCCGTTCGCCGAAACGACTATCGGGACAATGCTCGTTGAATCAACATTCCACATGGCGGTGACCTCGTGAGCCAAGTCAAGGTACTTGCTGAGTTTGTCCTTCTCAGCCTTCACGAGATTATCGTCATGCGGAATGGTGATGTCAACGAGCACTGCCCGGCGCTGGGACCGGTCTATCAGCACGATATCAGGCTTATTGGCTACAATAGTCCTGTCCGTGATGATAGACCGGTCCCAGTAGAGCAAAGCACGACCATTTTCGAGAACCGGCCCCGGTAGGTACTTGTAATACGGCACCTCCGACTCGACAAGGCCGTATTGAAGGGCAAGTTGCTGGTGGATGATCCTGGCTACTAGGTTGTGTCTGTGCAAATACTCTCCGTTAGCAAGATGAGAACAACCGGAAATAATATGACGAAGAGATTCCCCAGGACGGCGGCATGCCCGACATATGTCGACCGTACCGTCCTTCATTATATATTTCCGGTAGTTATTCGTCTTGATAACTTCGTCCGCAATTGCACAGACAAAACCCTCGGTTTCCCCAAATAGGTCGCCGAATCGTAGCCAGTTCACCGACGCATGCAGGTCCACATCGGGCCCTGTTAAGGCCCGATAGAACCGCCCGTGCAGCTCCTATTATTATTATTATTATTATTTAGCGTTACACCATTATGCTCGATAATAGTAAAAATAACAATTCCAAAATTTAAAAGTTTCACAAATAAATTAAATTTGTTAATCCAAATAACTTCAAAGGGTATAAGTTTAATAAGCATCAATAAACTGTCCTAATTATTTTTTCAGGAGGCCTTAATTGAACGAAGAAAATTTTTGTTACAAAAACGCATAGGCTTTACAAAGTAGAGAATTTATGAAATACAGACATTCTTTGACATCTTTTCCCTTCAAGCAAAAAGTGGAGACATTTTTATGCTCCAAGGCAATCACACAATGCAGAGTTCGGCACACATTCAACGATGGACGTCTCTTCTTCACTTACGGAACCCTTTCATACAATCCTTTGAATGGCTTGTCATTTCATTCAACTTCACTTTCTCATGGTTCCCGACTGCTACTGAATTCCGTCTGCCTTTTTATTACTTTTTAAGGTGACCGCAATTTTATTTAAACGTTATATCAATAAAATGAGCCACTTAGGGTTTTTCTGAAGTTCGTCCACCTTATAAGCAACAGATTCAGACCAAATCCAGTAACTATGTAAACAAAGTGACATATAATATGTTATTTATATTATCCTATGGAATGACCAACTGTAAATATGACATGACATGCCTAAAACCAACAGTTAAGGTACAGTGAAAAAAAAAATCGCTTACTTTTTGGGGGTTCTATGGCGAATCCATAATAACCTCAGCTTTTGAATTTTAAACATAATAAAACAAAATTTAATTTCAATAATAGGTACATAGCGAGAATTCTTCAAAATGGAAATAACTTACAATACAATATAATATTTATTCATTTAAGTAAGTATATCGACGTGCATTGCTAAACATAGGCCTTCCCCAAAGATTCGTATTGACCTTACGAAATTAAGTGCGAATAGTGTGATGTTTTTTTTATCACTGTGTCTAATAATCTATTTAATAATATCGCTTTTTATGTTATCTTTAGCCTTATTCCTCTGACCGTACCCACCGATAAGTAGAATAGTGTTAGCACCAACCCGTGCTAATGCCAACACAAACAGAATCGGCCACTTTTATGAAATATCTCCTCGTGATTTTATAATTTATTATTAACTGTAACTTGTTTGTGGGTCGATTGAAAGGTAAAGTCGCATGTTATATATTGAATGAGTCAACATAAATGACCGAAATTTCACCACTAGTTAACACATCGTCCATGTAGATGTGATTTATTGTCGTTACATCCAATTGACACGTACCTACATGTATATTACTTAAATAGTTTAGAAGAAAATAACAACAGTAATGTTAAAGCCATATCACCATTAGAAGTCTATAGGTATACCAATTGTTATCTCGTAGTCTAAATTATATGCTTTCTTGTTTTCTTGTACAAGAACGTGGCCTCGAAAATAAATTACAAATCACAGAAGACTGTTAAGGTAAATCAAGTGATTGATACACTTTAAAACAGTAACTCAACAAAGAAAGGGAGAGTGAAAGGATCCATCCATCGGAACCATTAAACAACCGACTCGCTGATGATACGAGCAAACAAGGAACGGTCTTGATGCCGTTCTCAGAAGAATCCCGAAGCAATACCCCTGATATAAGCAGAAGGACACACCATTGATTAACACCTTTTACTAAAATTTCGTACCATATTGGAAGTAAGCCTTAATTACTAAGCAATTACGTTCATTTTGAAAGAAACTACGGTGTTAAAGCTACAGATATCAATGAAGATAAGATTTTTAACAAATCAATGGAATTACTGCCTTATCCAGACGACATAAAAGCGGTAGCTTCAGCTATTACACAACTGGTAGTTTTGATAAATTATATTGAACTTTATGCTAAGGAAATACGGTATGAATTTTAGTAGAAAGCGCTAATGGCATAAAAGAAGACGATGCTCTTATATACAATGTAATATTTGTGATAGAAATCATAATCGTGTCTATGCGAGTATATTTTATGAGGCGAAATCAAATAGAAACCTGCAATGAAAGATGTCGTGTACTCAAGATGTTTGGTATGCAAAGCAAATAAGAGAAGTAATAAAATATTGAACATTAAGTCGTTAATTCCAACGGAGATAGACGTGTGAAGGTGCCAGATGAGAATATTTAAAAGACATGTTAATGAGTATCAGTTGAGCAACGATTTAACAATAAATTATTGAAACCCTTACGATATCATCATTACAAATTAACAGATTTTTCGCAAATTCACTGTGCAAATGTTATTTTATACAGAAACAAAATAATACCCTTTTTAACAATCTATAGGGTAACAATGCCGTAATTAAGTATAATAATTTGGAATTCTTAAACAAGAAAGAAAATAATAGTGGATTTTTTGTATGTTTAACATTCAAACAAAAAACGTAAAAGGTTCCCGGACAACGTGTTGAAAATGTTCGCGCATCCGCGCTCCCTGGAACATTTATTAGCGGGATCCGTCACGACCGAGCTTTGTCCACACATTAGCAGAATTAGCACCCGCGGGATGCAGCTACCTGGCTATTGACCTAGGTACACCGGGCCATGTATTTGCCTATAATACGAGTATATCCACATCTAGTCTTTCACAGAGCTTGCGACACTCATTTGTGCGCAATGCATTGTTGACGTCGTCGAAGGGAAATCTGCCGTTTGCGTTTGCGTAATCCGAGGGATTGCCAATTCGAAGTAATCGCCCACAAAGTTTACACATATACATATATTAATCTACCTGAAAACAACACTCCGAGAAAGTATACTCGATAATATGAAGATGATAACTTTAAAATGTTGCACAAGTACGACGAAAATCCATGGATAGACTGCTTTTTCAAAAACATTTTATAAGCCTGCACATAATGTCTAACAAAATTGAGGAACGGTAAAAATTTTATACAAAAATCGTAATTTGAAACATGAAAAATGCCATAGAATAGGCAGACAATAAATCCGAATATAAGTTATAATTCATACCTAAGTCGAGACTTGCTGAGATTAACGCAACAAAGTGTTTTATACGGACATTGATAACAAAGAATTTATTCTCGTATGTGGAACTTTAATTGCCTTGAATAATTTCCTTACCTTATAAGTAGCCATCAAATATCGGAATAAAACTGAACAAAGCTGTGAACAAAGCGATATCTGCGAGTTCTGTGAGGCGATCGCTTTCAAGCGCGTCACAATGTTGCCTACGAGTATAACAGTCGCGGTAACATTAACATTAGCGCACATAAAATAACCGCCAATAAGCCGAAGCACGCATCAAACGTCGACAAAGCAACAGGTTCTTGGCTCGGCAAACACCGTGTGTTTACATTACGATCCTGGGGCTTCATTTAATAATTCTCGGGAACTAAAAGCCTTTGAACATTTCATCAGATGACCCTCGATGTTTGCACACACTCCTGCCTCGAGATGCTAATGTGGACACAAGGACCTGTATCGCCGATCGGCCTCCGATGCGATTGTTAGCCCTTCCAATAGCTCGGGCTTCTTCTATTTCACTGTTCGATCTTCAGCGAGATCTTGTGCAAACATTCCCTTTGAATTCTTTAGCTTTTATCTTCGATTATTCTAAGGGTCCGTTTAATTTTCATTGCACTGAAATGTTCTCGTAACCACAAATAGATGATGTTCGATGACGAATAGTACGTGTATGTCGGAAAGCAGTAACTGACATACGAAATGAGCAAAGTATTTAAGCAAAACAAAAGGTGATAAGTAGAGGTAAATAACCTGACCCATTGACGGCGTGAAGCCGCCGCGACCGTCGCCGGCGCAACGTCAGTTCTCGACAGCTGTTCTACGCTTCAAATACCACGCTGAAACGCTTTCAGCACTATAGTATTTCGCAAGTAGAATGTTGAGTCTAAACTTAATAAAACTATTGAAACTAACCACTGTTCTGTTGGTAGAGAATTGTTATTGCTATCGTATTTACATAAGGTTACATGTAGGTTTCCGAGAAGAATTTTGTGTTAGTAATATATGCAAAGATGTCGAAAAGATACTGTGAGTAATTGTCTAAAATAATGTATATAAACATTAGTTCCACCGGCTACCAATAGATGCTCATTTCAACCGTGCCGGCGCTGTTGAATTCGAAATCATTTGGCCGCTTAATTTTATTCAAAATACCGCAACAGCAGCGGTAAGTAAAAAGAGATCGTGTCGCTTATTGTGATGATAATTATTTTAGAAAACAAAAACTAGAAAGCGGACGACACTAAGATGCCTATCTGTTAATTATTGTCACCAAAATGGCGGCCGTTATTGTCAATGACTCAAAATGGCGGAGTGACAAATCGTTGGGTTTCGTGTGCGTTCCGTTTGATTGACGCGTGCCAGATTCCCCGGCGTCGATATACTACCTTTATACATATTTATTTACGCGTAGAAAGCGCAAATAAAAACGAGTTATTTAACATTACGATTGAGATAATGAATCGATGTTTACGGAGACTTCTCGTGATGCAAGTTGGACGACGACGTCGGGCAATTAATAGACTCCACTCGATGTCCGAGCTGTTTGAGATTGGAAAATATCGAAATCGTTGAGACAATTTCTAGGCGTAGCAACGCTTGGCGTCAAATATTGACATTTCTCACGAGCGACACCGGCGGACGCGGCTCGTGCTTCTAACACACCTCGTGCCCGCTTTACAGGCCCTATTCCTTCCGCTTTTCACACAAATAGGTAATAATCGATCGCTTTTATAGCGTGCCGTGTGTAGGCGCGCCGACCGGGTGATATTTCGAAGAAACTTTTAAAATGTACGTGTCGTTTACAGACGAATCGAACCCGCTACGTTAAGTGGATCGACAAACTGGGGCTGAGTGAGAACACTATTTGTGATTTCATCGGAACGCACCAAAGGTCCAAATCAAGTTTAAATCTACAGATACATTTCAGATTGATATTCTGGTACACTAGTTCTACAGTTACACTACCTGTTTTGGATCTAAGCGATCATTAGGTGAGAGAAAACTTATTTACATGTGATTTAACTTGCATTTTTAATGAAGTGGGTATCAATCAATGATACCCACTTGCGAATTTTGTAAATGACGATGACTCTTGTCGGGGTCAATTTCTGACGCATTGCGTTAAAAGGCGTAAAACGTGTCAAGTAAACTGCAGGGCTCTTTATTGACATTATTTTCTTATTCTTCAAACATGCAAACAACCATCATCTCATCACGTATAAAAGCCTTTGTGATGTGTCTCATGTTTGGATTGAGTCATTTTCAAGGAAAGTATCGGAAATTCACAAAAATGACGAGACATCAGTATTTAACTTATATTAATATAAATGATAATGAGGAAAAGTCATTTTCTGTGTTCCTATAGATCTTGACCTAAGAGTCATAATAAGAAAGGTTAGATTATTGCGCCATTGCATAGTCTGACTTCCTTGTGATTACTAATGTTCCAAGATCTGCCGTATTTTGAAAAAAAAAGCAGTATGGGCGATGTGTAAAGGCGTTCTTTTAACCATTAACAAATCACAAATGTTCATAAATCTCTACTACCCTTAATTATTTTGAGCAGTATATATTTATTTTAAATGTGTTTATCATCTAATTATCTCTTCTCTTTTTATCAATAAAATCAAAAAACGATACCTAATTAATTATCTCATTTCATCAAAAGTTCTATTTGAGTTTCCTAAATAACGCTCGCTTTTTAGTGCACACACCAATTACCAAGGAAACTTCATTTAGAAGAACCTTCAATTTGTCCATACGGTGTAGAGATGGATCTCTGAAGCAATTTCCAAAGTTTGAAACGCCTTTAGTAATTGAAGTTTATCAGTTAAATTTGTCGAGTACCTTTTCTATTGACTGTCAAGTATCCGATCAATGGAGACGCCAAACGGATGTGGTTTTCTCAGTATTTGAATAAAAGATGGACAGGTTGTGTCATTTCCTTTGTGGAAAGCGCAGGTCATGCCGCTTATGGATTAAGTCTTGTTGTGACGTGACATACAATTTACGTAGGTATTTGCTAAACCCATGACGAATGTGTAAGGACAATTTTAGACTGACGCAACAACACTACGAAGTTCTGGCTATTGGTCATCTTTGAACAGAAATTACCAAGAAAGTGGCTCTACAGATATTGTTCACAACAACACAGCTTACACAGCTTTTATATTAGTTCATATAGTGTAATAGCCAAAATAATGGAAGGTCTGTATATACGCTGGTTACCACGCTGAGAAAGATCGGTGGTGATCTCATGGTTGGTACTTTTAAGGAGTTTAATGTAAGAAGATAGGTACATTATATATATTATACTGCCCATCGCCTCATAGTGGTGCTATTCGAATCTGGTAGCTACAGAATACAGACATTAAATTTTTTAACTTAGTTTAATTCTGATAACTAATTTTTCATTTCATTATGTTACTTTGTTGCGTATTTCATAATACTATGCTAATAGACAATAGACTCTTGACGACTGTAAAATGTATAGTTAAACCGTACGCTAACCGCGGTTTAATTACTAGGGTTTGTGCCACTCGTAAACCTAGACCAGGAAACTAATGTCCAAACCGCAGTTAGGTCAGCTGTCAAGTGAAACCGGTATATACTTTGTTATGACTAAATGTAGCATCTCAGTAGGTAAGTACCAGTTATGTGAAATGCCATTATATTGTACAAAATTTCAAAAAACGTCCGTAATTTTAAACATATTTAATTTTTTTTTACATATTTAGTTATTTTTATTTTTTATTATGACATGTGTATCTTGTAATTTTTTATTTAATTTGAATTTTTGTATTGTTTCATTCGTATTGACTGACATTGAAATGATTCTCTCATTGACTATTGAGTATTTATGTGGTATTTATACATTTCATTTTTGTTTTTTACATGTAATTGAATAATTACCAATAAATATGATTATAATCATAATGACGATGTAACAAACTGCGACGGACTGGACGCACCTATTTTTATAGATTCATTGAGGAGAAACTAATCAAACCTGCGTTTTTCAATTTTGAAATCCAGTCTTCTAACTAAAATGGTAGATGAAAACCGGAGACCAAAATCTAGATATCGAGGTTGTATCGGTTGTGTTGGTTGAGGTTGTGAGGCGTGTATCATTGGCGAATTAATCTTGAGAGTTCGTTCACAGGAGCAGAGTGGAAGTGAGAGCATATGCAGGACAACTGAATGAACGGACAACGGTCTTCCGTTAAAGTTATTTCTGAAATGACAAGTAGAGACGGAGATACACGAGCAATCGACTGTGACCAAACTAATGATTGTTTGTTAGACTACCAGCAGTCCAGGAAGTATAAAATCCAAGAAACTTCTAGACACCACTGTGAAGGAGTGAGGACTGGAGGTAGCCGAGAACAGAGAGAAAAAAACATTTGAAATGTCAAATGGAATACTCCTAAAATCATTATTATGTATTACGAAATGAGCCATCTAAATTATAAGATGAACTGCTAAACGTCAGCTAAAGAATGTTCTGGCAATGGTAGCTTTTACAATGTAAACGTGCATCCAATTCACATAAATCATATCGGTTTTATCGATGTACATCTCTCGGTTATCAATCAATGTTCCGATGCGGTAACTGCGCTCAGTAATGTCACCTATCGATACAGTGACATCATTAATTTATCTATCTAAGCGCTTCTCTTGCTGAATGTGCATTGTGACGTGAACAAATACAAATTCAGCATACTTACCAAGTAGTTACCTACAGTAACAAAATTCACTTTACCATAGAATTGAATATCTAAAGTTTTGAAATAAATTGAATTATAATTATCAGACACGAAAATTATAAAAGTAAAAAATACAATCCTACTGATATTATAAAGGCGAAAGTTTGTAAGGATGTGAGGATGTTTGTTACTCTTTCACGCAAAAACTACCGAATAGATTTTGATGAAACTTGGTACAGTGGTAGCTTATATCCTAGAATAACATATAGGATACTTTTTAACGCGGACAAAGTCGCGGGGCGTCCGCTAATACCCCCTAAGTAACAAAACGCCTACATAGAGGGCGCTGTTTCACAATGTACACGGGACAAACTTTTCTGCGCGGGCGAAGCCGCTAGTATTATAGTAGAAAAGCTAGTATTATAATATTTCTTTCATACAATACAACATACTGTCTCAGAATACAGATTATGGAATAATGTCATTGTACCAGGCAAGTTTATTGCAAAAAATGCATTTGTTGTACTCTATATCTATAGATAATTGAACCTTGGAATAATAATTACAAGGCAAGTACAGAAGATAATGGGTACAATTATTATTGTATGAGACTTCCTTCCAGCGATAACATTCCATAGAAAAAGTTGTAACGCATCACCCACTAACATTATTCTATATTAACCTCCTAAAAGAGTCAACCATCAAAATAAACATTCTTCACTAAAATCAATATGAACCCTTCCCGATAACGTTCAAATAGGAACGTTAGTCGATTCAAATAAAACGATTCGACAAAAAACCTGTCGAAAATAAAAGGGGAATCCTAATCGAACGCGACCGATCTGTCAACCATCATTGTATTTTAAATCGATTCAAAGTCGGTTATGAATATATCATATTGATCGCCGATATAGCACGAATCTACGAACCGATAAATAAAAATAATATAATAATTTTTTTACAAACTATATTTTTAATCTCGACGAACGCAGAGTGTGTGATAGCTAGGTCAAGAACCGCAGATTTTAGTATTTACATCAATCATCAAGCTGTACAGAAGAGAGCTGAGCATTAACTATATATTTTAGTACCTATAAAACAAGTAGAAACTGAACATCGAATGCATAACATTTAGAAGCCGGCTTCGCGTAGAAAATGAATACAATAATTAGTACTAATCAAAATTCACATAATGTAATATACAACGTAACATACAAAGCGCATTAATATTTTTGAGGTGACAATTACAGTGATACAAAACCACCACCGCACGCACCGAGCAAATGTTCGAACACTTTCGTGTCATTTCCGAATAAGAGCCTCCTGCTGCGCGGGCGCTGCACATTTACAAACAATGCCCCACAATACAACACAACTCACATTCGCGTCTTATTAATCTCATCCTCTTCATAAAGCTGTTATTAAATACGTTTTTGCATACGATTAAACTAATGCTATCTATGTCCAGGTAACTATTTATATTCTATTTATTGATTGGGTGCTTGGAACATGTAACAAAGAAATATAAATGATAAACACACAGACAATGAAAATGTTAAATTTTTAATACTGTACCTACTTATGCTAATACAGCATGTACATGTAATTTTATTTCTCCTTGATATTAAAGAATCACTCATCCAAATCAGATAATACAAAATGCGCATCGAAACGTTATAATTAATGATTAATTTCAAATAGTATGACATGAAAGTAAGATCGTGCCTTAAAAATACCACGCTCGCATGCCTAAAATAATTGATAAATCAATGCAGTTCTCAACTCGAGGGGCACTAAATCAAAAAGAGTTACCGAGCGCCTATCATAACGTTTTGACGTAGAGTAACGTGCCCGATATTAAACTGTTCCCGGTAGATGGCGCGATAAGTAGCTGTCAAACTCACCTGTCATTAGCTTATTAATGGCAGCTAGCCGCCATATTGATAGATTAAAAGCTTATTTGAGTTTTATTAAAGTACCTTCGCTTTGGTGCGTTTCGTTGTTAGTTACAGACGATTGGTCGGATATCTATACTTATAATAAATCTGTAGAAACCGTGTGTCTGTACTTTGAATAAATTTATAAAAAAATGATTGTGGACGATAAAAAAAGAGTAACAGAACACAAAAAAGCGTTTTTAAATTTTTTTGTCTTTCTGTCTTTCTGTCTGTCTGTCTTTCTGTCTTTCTGTCTTTCTGTCTGTCTGTAATCGCTAATCTCCGAAACTACTGAACGGATTTTCTTGCGGTTTTCACAGGTAGATTAAGCACAGCCTGGCGCAACTTATAGGCTTTGTTTCATAGAAATCGGATGACAGCGAAAAAAGTTATCGTCATTTACAGATAAATCATTTAACGTAACAAGACGATGTCATAGACATAGGAGATATCAGTGTTTTTTTTAACTGGGACAGTATAGGCAAGTCCGAAACCATAGGAGATGCAGGGAAAGTGTCTTATGACATAGAAATTTTTTGGTCAAGCGTGTGTTGTCCATAAAAATGAGACAATTTGCACATATTTTTTTTAATGCGGTTCGACTCAGTTTCATGTAGGGATCACTTCATTATATCGGAAGAAAAAAATCTGAGCAGCAGAAGATAGTCAAATTCAATAAAATGTTTTCTCATAGAACGCCAGTGAAAAATAATTTTTATTATTTTTAAAAAATGCGTATCGACTTAGTTTCATGTTAGAATCATTTTATTGTATCGGAAGAAAAAATTCCAAGCAGCAGAAGTTAGTCAAATTTAATAAAATGTTTTCTTATAAAACAGACTGTGCAATGTACTTAGGAACTTACTACTTATTCATGCATGCCACCCGAACTCCAGCTGCTCCGATTACTATGTCAAAATTGATATCACGAAAAAATACCTAAAGGTTCCTAAGACAGTTTCCCTATATCTCCTATGGTTTTGGTTTTGCCCATACTGTATTAGTTAAAAAATACACACGTATAATAAAAATTGATATGAGAAGTCTTATGAGAAATAGAAGTGAAAACAACAATTTTTTAAATTTTTATCTGTCTTCACCAAATTGGATACGGTGTTCATAGTTTGTTCCTGAAGGTATGGTATACCTTAAATTATGGTGAAGGTACTTAGAATGATCCATTTTACCATTGGAAAATTATAACTAGACGATGTATGTCTGTACATAGCAGAGATAGGTACCTACTTCCAGAATCCACGCGGACGAAGTCGCGGGCAACAGCTAGTTGTTTAATAAATCAGCTTGTATATGCGTGAAGCTACCTACTTTAAACCCATAACGGTAGGGTTAAAGACAATGAGGCGTCTGTCAAAATTGTCGAAGTTTATGACAGTGAGGTTGGCTTTGTGACACTGAAGAGTTTTGATTTTAAAGCACTTAAATAACCTAATTAAAGGCTGCTACACTGAACGGGTAATAATATCACTTGAAGCGGTGTTAAGGAATACAATGGGTCACCCACGCGACGACGTCTGGCGTGATGTCTGCACATCAATTGCAACTAATTTGCATAGCCCGATTTCTAAAAATACTATTGGAATATTTTATTGCCGTGTTTAGCTCACGAAAACTGTACAAACTAGACGACTTAACACTTTCGCTATTATCCTTCATTTTTTTAAAAGCAACACTGTCTTATTTAGCCAAATACTTGACAACATCGACGTAATGCGCCTAAAGTATATCTAGAATTTAAACCTTTATGCCTTAGAATAAGATCCAAAATATATTCATCGTTCGAGTGAGTTCTAACGTTTTGTTTAACTATGTGTCTCGGGTTTGGACCACACACGGTCGTACGTCAACATCGGTCCCTAGAACAACATTATAACACTTAGTATACTTTACAGGTAAACTAGTAGCTTTGAAGGCACACGTCACAGTTTGATATGCGCTTACGCAGTTCAGATACTAACATGTATATTTTCTTGCAGCAAGTAGGAAGTGGACATGTGTTAATGTTAACTGATCAGAATCTAATAGGTTATGAATATTAATAAGCTTAATTGATTCATTTTACAGCATTAACTATTGACAGATTGACAACAGCTAAAATGCCGTTGATGTATGGTGAATATTTGTGGAAAACCGGATGGGAATAAATTATCTGATCGAAAGTTATTACCTAGCAAACTGATTGACACGTAATTTGACTTAATACAATAAATGAAGTGAATTACAGACAATAACGTTATTCATAAATAGGTAGGTATTATAAAGTGATTGGTTTAAAAAGGGAAGGACATGGTGAAACTATGGAATGCATAATGTCCAGCATTGGCGCAGCAGCAGCGCTAACATCTTGGAAGAGATAAAAATTGACTTTGTATAAATGTACCCAGTGTACATACATGCAATAAAATATTTTTGATTTTGAGTTGATTGAACACTAAATCGATAAGAGAAAGGAAACTGAAAATCTACCAATATGCCATCAACTAGTAATATCAAGAAAAACAAAGCAAATAGAGATATCAAGAAACGTGAAGTAACTGATTGTTAATCAACAAAGAAATGAAATTTAAAATGTTAACAGAGTTAATAATGTAGTGGTAATAATGTAATAGTAAACAATGCATGAATGAAAAGAGATGTGGAGTGGGCGACAATGGACCGGTAGCGGCCGATACGGCAGCAGTTCGGTGCGCTAAGGCAGTATGTCACCGGGATTTGCATTTTTATTACATCTGCACTCGGCAATATAGAGACTTATTATTAGAGAAGATTATAAAATCACTCAGTTCAGGTGTAGGTGGTCAGATTGTCTTCTACCACCAGCAGAACTAGTACGTATCAAAAAAAGTAAATATATTCAAACAAGTTACATCGTCGTCGTAATAATTCCGTTTCCCGACAGTATGGGGAAGTCAGAAACTATAGAGAGTAATTTGTTCTAACTATTAAGTCGATTTTAGAGGTAAGAAAAACTGCAATAATTAATTTTTAGAAAAACTTAACGCGACTGCGGTAGGGAATCAATCCGCACATTTTCAAAGAAACTAGTAGGTACGTAAGTAATTCTATTACGAAAATGATAATATAGGTTGTAAGGAATAAATGTTATTCCGCAATAACAAGGGCTGTGTCTACTATTAAAAGAAGACAATAAAGTACATTAAAGTAAATCAATAACCTAACAATGTTAATTTAGTTGTTTCTTCATTCACTTCATCATGAATGAAGAAACTATCTTGTACGAGTATGTGTCTTCGAAACTGACTTAAAATTTTACGACACAAAGTCAAGCGCGGATCGTGCAGTTGTCGCGGCGCGCGCGCATGCTAATGCGTTCAGGGGTGAGGCGACAGGAAGGGGCGTGCTCGCACACATTAGCGGTCCTTCGACGAACGCACCACTTGGCCTCTGATCTTGGACTGCTTTCAATGTATCCCTCTTTATCCTTGTTGTTGTGTGAAATATCCCAGAGTTTTTAGGTAACATTGTCTTTGAGCGTTGTTTGATTATGCTTCGATTCTACATCGTGTGTCGTCTAGATTTTTTAAACCAGAATTTTTCTAACATTCTCACGAACAGGATAAAATCAGAAATTACTTAATTAATTTCAAATAGAGCAACATGTCGGCTTGTAAGTTTTTAAAGGGAACGAGTGATTAAATGAAAGTACCTGATTGATTAACTAATACATTTGTGAAATTATTAAATGATCCACTGACCATTAAAGTCACTTCATCATCTTTTGTGACAATCGCAAGGTGGTAGCGACTTATCCGAAGTAGCTATAACAACAGTCTTTATTAATTCTACTGCTGCCTCTCCTAAAGCAATGGGAGGTTTATGGTAACCTTGTTAAATTCCCATGGTGATCCTCGAATAGTATTTTTTTCAGAATTGAATGGCCACTCGATACATATTCATCATAATTAAGGTCCTATTATCTTTGTATAATTATAGGGTTACATACATACATATCTTCACGCTATGTCCCAGGCGGGGTAGGCAGAAAGGGTAACATCTAATAAATTATGTTGAAAGTTCATTGGACAAGTAAGTTGACCAAATCAACAAGCCATAGACCACACGTGGACCGTGGCCGAAGACAAGGCAATTATGTGACAGACAACATTAAACTTCCGAAGTGGAGTGGAGAGCGCAAACAGTGCGGGGTAAACTGATCCAACCGTAACACGGTAGTGACTCTTTAGTGGAGATCTGTTGAGGATACGATTTGGGAGGGCTCCGGGCCATGTGGAAATATCAATACCTATCAAGAAACGTTTTACCAAAAGTGTTTTTATTCACGTATTTCTCTCTGTCACGGTAGACTGGCGGAAATTTCATAAGAGACAAGCCTCACCTTTTGTACATGTTCTTTCCGTTTCGTTTCTTGTCAATATTTTGTGTGTGCAGTAAACAGTTAAATAAATAAATTATAATATCTTGCAAATACCATAAGATAACCTCCTCTTTCTTGCTCTTTAACTTATACGTCGAGGATCTCAGCAGTACTCATCTAACTGCCGTACTGGTTTAGAGTGTCTGAACCATTTGAGTTAAGCCGACAACATGGTGCTGCTGAGCCCATCAATTGCTGGGTTCCATGAACTACTGAGTATTTGTAAAAGTTATGCTATTAAAAATAATCCTAATATATAATATAAAAAAATCCGTTTGTCTGCTTTTTCGCTATGGGTGGCCGCAGGCACTGAGCCCCACTCGTCTCAGTAAGTCGTTACCACAGGGAGAATCAAAATCAGTAAGATTATAATTTTACTAGTAAATTATAATATTCCGGCTATGACAATACTCCAGCCACAGATATTGTACATACTGACAAAACTTCAAGATGCC
Organism: Metalampra italica; assembly: GCA_949699065.1. Classification (NCBI taxonomy): domain Eukaryota; kingdom Metazoa; phylum Arthropoda; class Insecta; order Lepidoptera; family Oecophoridae; genus Metalampra; species Metalampra italica. The sequence goes on from OX452986.1 coordinate 3,639,391, forward strand.
GCTAGTTGAGCTGCAAACATACCTGAAAAGAACAAAAAAACATTAACTTTTTGTGATGATCGTTTCAAACTTCTTCTATAATTTTTATCTACAACAATAGATACTGAATACAATCACGATTATTTAATATCAAAAACAAAATGGAAATTAACAAAATGTTTGTTAAAAAAAGTTATATCTGACGATAGTATTAACATAATGAGATGCGTGTAACCCACCAAACGGCGGGTTAGTGGGTGCCTATTAACAAATATAAGAGGTCGAAGAGACCAAGTCCTGAGGGACCACCGGTGTTAGCATCACCAAGTCAAATGGAGCGCGAAATGCGCCAGTCACTGTACGGTTGCTTGCACAGAGCGATGCATCGGGTTTTAAGATATAGCTGAGTATAGCTTCCTGCATGCATGTCAACATTACTATTGGACCATACTTAGTATAGTAATAAGTACTGTACTATTATTAATCTGTGTAAGTACTACAGGTTGGTCCACGTGAAACACCCCAGTATACCGGGTGAGTTATTGAAATTTAAAAACTAAACTATTAAACGAAGAGAGATTTAAAAATAATGATTTAAATTTAATGATTTTCAAAAAAGCTCATACACACTCCGGTAATTGAACTTTTCCTTTATATTAACGCAAGTTGTTTCATTGCTATAATTGACAGTGTAGTAAGGAATAAGTATTTATGTGGAACTACAATTAAAAGAAAATTAAAAAGTAAAAAGAAAAAGAATGAAAATTTTCACAAATTACATTTTTGTACTTACTAGTACATAATAGTTTATCAGGGTAATAGTTTATTAGGTCATCAATGACCTAAAAAATAATAAATGTACAGCAATATATCGAAAACCATATTAAATTATGATTTTTTTGTACGATATTAAGCTATATTGTAGCATAGAGGAAGTATAGATTGTAGTGGAATGCTGACCTTAGCGGGGCGCTTGACTCGACAGGCAGGCAGCTACTGAATACAACACAAAGGAACATCTCGGGACGATATGATTGTAGGTTTATCTCAGATTTATCTAACAAAATTACACCTAGTTAAAGAAAAAACTTCTAAAATTAACAATTGTCTAACTCATAAACAAAACTAATATGTAATAATATGTTATAAACGATCATTTTGTCCCTTTCGCACCACACTCGCGTCGCAAGAAATCCCTCGACAATCATCGATACTTATTAGCATACGCGATAAAAGAGGCCAGTCAACATGCATGATATATTAAAATCACGTCTGCGGAACAATTAACAGAAACGAGCGAACGATCAAATAATAAAAAGTGCCTTTGTCATTACAAACAGTTGAGGCGACGTATGTAACACACAGGTTCTTAGAAACACCATAACGTCGAGAATAATAATAATTTAGCCGATGAATCGTTTTTCAGATGACTGGCCAATCGGACGGCGCGAGCGTAAATCGACAATATGGCGGATATAATAATTGCTGGATTTACGTTGTAGTCACGTCACTATTTATTTGATACGGATCTCTTACCTACTGAAGGCACTAATGAATTCAGTGAGCTGGGGTAGTGCTGCAGGGATAAACATCGATTATTTGATTAATAAGCTAATCCAATTCTGATAAAAAAACTTTTGAAGCAAAAAGTATTAGTGCCTATTACTTAAATTTTATATAACTTTGCTTCGTCTTTGATTGTATCAATATTAAAATAAGTACAATATAACATATTCTAAAACATTATTATGCTTTTTTTCCATTTGACGCAGATATTAAATGTTATTTTAGTAACTACCTTCATATTCAAACGTTATTGAGCGCACTTCGAAAACAATTTTCCGTCACAGAAAATACGCGTTTGTCAACCTCAAAACATGAGGGGACAAAGCCGAGACGAGCCACATCACCTCCAACCTCCGATTGAGAAACCCAATTTGAATAACAATCAATAAATTAATGTACAACCGTAATTTATTCATATGTGACACACCGGCGCGACGAGCACTGAATTCAAATGAAATTTTATAAGAAACGCTGCTTTTCAACCGCCTATTATGGTCAGAATGTAATACTTTTCTTAACGTATCATCATTATCGGTCCACATCACAATGCTCCTTTGAGTCCGAGTGTCGTTAAAGTCGACTAATCTCTCTTTACACGTAAAAATGGACGGCACCGAATGAGTTTCTCGTGTTGGAATAATTAGTCTGCAATTGAAAGCGTGCTTTATTTCAACAGGCCGGACAATACGGACATGACACGGTTGGCCAACGGTTAAACACTTTCACGGACTACAATTGATTTTAAAGGAATATGATCCCGTCCAGCTTAATGATTGTTTTTAAGGAGGTTTTGGCTTAGTTGCTAGACCTTTAAGCCATATCTCAAATTTATTAACCGGCGATTACAGCACGGCAGTACTTAACGAACTATCAGAGTTGTTACACATTTCCTTTAGTATTCACAATCACAATACATTAAAATCCGCAATATACATTTATAATGAAAATAAAACAGAAGAGACAAAACATGACACTCCGGTACCCGCCAAAAGAGTCCTTATTGATTGTAATTCCGTTTTTGGATTAAGAAAAGAAAATATTTAAATTGTCTTTGGGTAACGCCATAAATAGCAGCTCGTTAATTACCGACTGTAATCACATTTCGCCAAGCGCGTTACTACGACACACATGTCCCATCCCTTCGCCGTTCTAAATTTAAATATTATTAAAGGCGGGAGCGCACGTTCCCTGTCTCGATAGAATCGAAAATAATTTATGAAGCTTTGTTTGTCCGGAATAAGTAGATCTATAGGTACCTACCTATAGCAACACATACAACTACTCTATAATCATGTACAAACGAATGATCAATCTTCTTTAAAATTCTTCTGAGAAATTAAAATGTTACGCCAATACCCAACCACTACCAAATAAAATCTGTATAAGTTTATTTTATTGCAAAATTTTATTGAAATTCACATCTTATTATGCAGCCACCTGCCTACATGCATAGGCTGAAGTTAGCGAGAGACCTCAACTGTATTGTGCTGAATATAATAATATAATAAGAAGATCTGCACCACGTTATCTTCTGTATCCGAAGGATGCAATTGATACACTGAGTTTGATCAACCAACTAAAAGAACTGCCAGAACACCACATAAACTACTGTACAACACGACGAAATTCTTAAAACCTATACCTACAAAGATATTAATACGGTTGAAAAACTATGAATGAAATAGTGCATGTAAAGTGAACAAAAGTTGTGAACTAAACAAGAACAAACCAACAATGATTTGACTTAAGAACAATGAAACAAACTGTTGGTTCAAATAAGACTGGCTCAAAAGTACTTTGATTCTTATGTGCTGTGGATTTTGAGAAAATATATGAAGTAGTAATCCAAGTCCAGCTTTAATATCCTATAGGTACCTATTAACAACTTTTACTTATTATTACAACTTTAACATCAAATAAAAAACTTTTGTCCCACTAACGAAAGGACGTAGTCATTTTTATTTATTTCAAATGGCAACACTGTCATTTCCCCTCTAATTTTAGCGTAATTTTTTACATATATTTGATCCTTACAGTCATTAGGAGATCACGTCGTTTTAAGGTATAAATCAAAGTAATAACAGGTAAAGTGTCAGCTACTGGATGCAGTAAATTATATCTGAAGACGAACAGACCCGCGCGCGCGTAGGGCGGAGCAGGGTTTATATCATGCGTCATCACGAGATAACAGCAGCCCTAATAGCTCAAATTACAGTGCAGCAGAACGTTGGTTCAAAATGTTTTGCATTTTTATTTTATTGTCATAAAATTACACAGCACTTAATAAAATTAAATAAAACCAGAATATTCTGAATTGAAGAGGAGATTCTTTAAAAGGTTCTTAAGATAATTTTAAACTGTGAATTAAACATACAGAAATTTTGTCAAATTTAAAATTCACTTTGAGGAAGAAAATTTTCATAATATTTTTTTTTGTTTTGTATTTTTCAATTTTTAGAATAAGTTGTCATCTAAAAGATAAAACGTATTTGAAGTTTGCTCTAAAATTAATGCAAATGATGATACAATAACACCAAATTGCCCCGAGATTCCTTTGGTGAAAAAATAATGAACCCTAATGGGTAAATTAGTGGTAAATATCAGTGGATAGTTGCGCAGACGCAGCGAGTTAAGGAATATTCGCGTGTCGTCACGACCGCCCGCGGGCAAAATCAGTCGTAGATGGCTCTATATTTTAGGGATTAATTTGACATAATCATTTATGTATTAGATCATCAGATTACCGTAGGTATCCATAATTCTAATAAAGTAAGATAAAGTCATGTATGAGTAGATAATATACCTACCTACAATACCACTCTCTGCGTCGCGCACTTTCGCTATCACCCTCGTGATGGAACGTCAATAGCAGAAAAACGCCACACTGACTTGGTGGCGGTGGCAAGGGTCAAAGTGTTACAGCAAGCACCGCCTTTGCGCAGAGACAATATCGTAACCGATGAGGTTAATCCCATATTCACAATCGGCCAGTGTGGGGGAGGCTTTAATCTTACCCAATGCACCACCACATTAAGTCCTCTGCCTTCCTATGCACCTAACCTCGCTACTTCTATCTCCCTTTTTCAGGTACTGCGACCTAAATCTTATTTCAGTTCGTATTTCAGCTCACTAATTCTTTCAGCCTCAGTTCTATAACGGATCACCGAATTAATCATACCTACATATCCTTCAAATGAACTCCGTTATTCTCATAGGTGCATACGATATTTATTAAACCGTGGTTTCCTGCAATATCAACTGAGAGTGCGTTTGCGTGTTCAAATGTCAGCCTGGGGGGAACAGTAGCGCTGATCGCAACTTCAAATTGCCGCCTGTCAGTCCCGCGATCCGATGTTCGATCCTGCTCGATTCAACCCGATCCGATTTAATCGTGGGAATCGATTATTTGCTACTTCATAATGATGATTGTAAAATTGGCCTGATCGCTGCTGATCGAAGAGGATGACCAGAAAGCATACATACTTCAATTGTAAGATAGTTAAGATGAGTTCCAAAAGAATTATACACAAGATACATAAACCCGTTTGATACTTGATTATGAACGATCTTCTGCCTGCAGTGATTCCTGTGGTCTATCATCATCATACCAGCCAGCCCGAAGACGTCCACTGCTGGACGCAAAGGCCTCCCCCAAGGATCTCCATAATGACCCATCCTGCAATGTCCGCATCCAGTTAGTACCCGAGACTATGACCAGACCTGTGATCTATAAATCAAAGTTTGTAGGTACTTCCCAGTTCATGAACTTCTGCTTCTCGCTTCTGTAGATTTACAGAAGCGTGAAAAGGAACATACAATCCAACATACGTTTCGATAAACGATATAACGCTGCGCATATAATAATCGTGGTGTTATTACTATTACACATTGATTACTCCAATTATTAATCGTAATTGCGAGATATCTCCGCATAAAAACAGGAGACTGTCAATCCCGATCGACAGTTGATTATATTCTTGGGAGAAATCTCGAGATATCGCACGGATTCACACGGCCATGCCATCGAGCACGCTAGATTATAGTTGGTTCAGGGACGTAATAAAGATTTATATTCATTACTAGCTGTTGCCCGCGGCTTCGCCCGTTTGGAATAAGTTTTTCCCGCGGGAACCGTTTACCCCGGTAAAAAGTAGTCTATATGTTATTCCGGGGTATAAGCTATCACTGTACCAAGTTTCATCAAGATCCGTTCAGCCGTTCTTGAGTTATAAATGGTGTAACTAACACGACTTCGTTTTATATATTTAGATTTAAAGAGCACTCGTGTCTACACGGAATGAGATTATATGCAGAAGAGGTGATTCGAGATGGCGGTCCATAGACGCCTTCATGCTTCCTTCTGGCAACACATCAGTCAGTGTTGTAGAACTCATGCAAGACCAAAGATATAGAAGACGCTGCACCCAACCGCGCACAATGTCAACTTGACCCGGCCAATCGTCGTGCAGTTCTCTAAGCCTGCACACCTCAGCACTTTGACAGATTGTTTTGCTGGTAAAATTTAAAGATATTCATGAGAGTTATTGGTCTATGGCGATATTCACAGTAGGTATACAGCATAACACCAGTAACCCCCGTAAGACATGTAGCAAGATGCTGGTGTACCTATTTACTAGCTTGATTTCTTCCCCCGGGGTTTACTGAAAACGCACAATTGTTAGCGAAGTCACAAGTTTCTTCTTCTGTCCCTTGCCAATTGGGCAAAGACAGATTCCCGCGACCTTCACCAAATCGTCGGTCCACCTCGTGGGAGGCCTGTCTACGCTGCGTCTTCCGATACGTGGTCGAGAATCTTTCTGTGATAGATTGTGGCCTTTTAATTCAGATTTAAATCACTACAGGCGGAGATCATTAGTTCAGGGTGGTGGTGGGATTCAGAGCCTCAATCCCCTGATTACGACCCTGGTTGGTTCCACTTAAGCGATCAAGGTTCTCGGAACAACGAGGTGAATCGCGGACTTAATGACACGTTTTAAATTATACACGCAAGTAACAAGCTATATCAAAACGTAAATAGATACATAGTTATATTGTGTTATCTATACTTATAATAAATCTGTAGAAACCGTGTGTCTGTACTTTGAATAAATTTATAAAAAAATGAGTGTGGACGATAAAGAAAGAGTAACAGAACACAAAAAAGCGTTTTTAAATTTTTTTGTCTTTCTGTCTGTCTGTCTTTCTGTCTTTCTGTCTGTCTGTAATCGCTAATCTCCGAAACTACTGAACGGATTTTCTTGCGGTTTTCACAGGTAGATTAAGCACAGCCTGGCGCAACTTATAGGCTTTGTTTCATTGAAATCGGATGACAGCGAAAAAAGTTATCGTCATTTACAGATAAATCATTTAACTTAACAAGACGATGTCATAGACATAGGAGATATCAGTGTTTTTTTTAACTGGGGCAGTATAGGCAAGTCCGAAACCATAGGAGATGCAGGGAAAGTGTCTTATGACATAGAAATTTTTTGGTCAAGCGTGTGTTGTCCATAAAAATGAGACAATTTGCACATATTTTTTTTAATGCGGTTGGACTCAGTTTCATGTAGGGATCACTTCATTATATCGGAAGAAAAATATCTGAGCAGCAGAAGTTAGTCAAATTCAATAAAATGTTTTCTCATAGAACGCCAGTGAAAAATAATTTTTATTATTTTTAAAAAATGCGTATCGACTTAGTTTCATGTTAGAATCATTTTATTGTATCGGAAGAAAAAAATCCAAGCAGCAGAAGTTAGTCAAATTTAATAAAATGTTTTCTTATAAAACAGACTGTGCAATGTACTTAGGAACTTACTACTTATTCATGCATGCCACCCGAACTCCAGCTGCTCCGATTACTATGTCAAAATTGTTATCACGAAAAAATACCTAAAGGTTCCTAAGACAGTTTCCCTGTATCTCCTATGGTTTTGGTTTTGCCCATACAGCTGTGTGATTCTGTAAAGTACGAATTAAAACTCGACCATCACATCGCATGTCACTTACTTCACTTCGCATCCGATCATGAAAAACCTTGATGTCGCATTGTGTAAACAAATACAAGCTACACAATAAACACTTCACTTGCAAAGTAAAATGAGTATTGAACTGTGAATCATTGAGTTAGAGACCGATCTCGCTGCGAATTAAGGATCGAGTTGCACAAATACGCTTACAGAATAGCAGGGCTGTATTAGTTAAAAAATACACACGTATAATAAAAATTGATATGAGAAGTCTTATGAGCAATAGAAGTGAAAACAACAATTTTTTAAATTTTTATCTGTCTTCACCAAATTGGATACGGTGTTCATAGTTTGTTCCTGAAGGTATGGTATACCTTAAATTATGGTGAAGGTACTTAGAATGATCCATTTTACCATTGGAAAATTATAACTCGACGATGTATGTCTGTACATAGCAGAGATAGGCACCTACTTCCAAAATCCACGCGGACGAAGTCGCGGGCAACAGCTAGTTTTAATAATAAATGGGGGATCATATGGAGGAAATATTTAGATAGGTACGTAGTCTTTGTAAAAAAAATCTATGATCTGTCTGTGGAATTCCGCCACCGCCACTGCAGAACGCGTGTGTCTATGTATAGAGAATACAAATTTTTGACAAGTCGCGCTGGGCCAACGTGTACTTTGGCCATAAGGTTTATAGTACTATGAGTACATTTCTTTGTCTACAGAGATACCGTAAAATTGACCACATTTCCAATTAAAACGAGAAATGAGTGTCTACTAACAAAACTAAAAACACCTAATTAGTACAGCAGCACTCTGTTAGCGTCATTTGAACCATTAAAATGCCCCCAAGCTCAATAATATTCTATGTTCATATATCGAGAAGTGGCTACTGTTTAATAGAGGGTGATTTGATAACAAATTACAGTAATTAAGTTACGTATCTCGATCCAGCCGCACCGAGACACGCGCAGTGGAAGGCGTTGCGTCTGCGCACGCTATAGTATTTATATTATTTTTATGTCACATTAAAAAAAATGTTTGAAATGGCAACGACTAGGTTGGAATTTGACACTTGGAATTGAAATAAGAAATAAAAGCTAAAAAATCTGTGCTAAACACAGATGTCAATGCGTATGGTTGTGTCGAATTTTACTAAAATATAGATAAGAAGAATCAATCAATCAAAACTCAAATCAACAGCCATTAAATTATGTCTCAACTGTTGGAACACAGAGCTTACTTTCTCACGAAGGCGGGCCCACTGCGGGTTGGCGGACTTCACATGCGCCTATGAATTTCTTCTTCGGCGTACGCAAGTTTCCTCACGAAGTTTTCCTTCACCGATTGAGAGTATCAAGAAAAACCCATTGGCACGACCGGAGCTCTCAACATGACATACGCCATTTTTTTTACATTGACCCCTTAAAGTCTACATCGCATGGGAATTAGAGTAAGCAAGGACAGTATAATTCACAAATATGTACAAGTATCCGTCTCACAGATTAGATAGTCGATCTGTCTGTAACTAGACTGCTAAAATGTTGCATTAACACGGCACTGACATCCATTTTAGACCGTACTATAAAATTGACACAATTTCGATCCCTTTAATCTTACCGCAAGACCATTTAGGCCAGGTTTAGTCAAAGCGAATATTGAATGACAAATAAATTAATACACGACTTCTCAACACAAACAAAACTCAACATAAAGCGGCGGTCACATTAAATATAATTAATTAAGTCCACATAATAAAAGCATTATGAAATAATGTTCACAAAAGCGTTTTGAATAGCCGAATAGTGTCTATTCAAGTAGCTGTCGCTATAAACGCGCGGCGCTAGTGATGTGGCGCATGCGTAATCGACGTGATTAATCGTTCGAACATTACGCGTCAAAATACGTCCCTTTTCTTTTAACATTTAGGATAAAAGATTACAAAAATTAACCCAAATTAGGCAACTTAGATTCCGACCATCTACAAGTATGCCTACCGCTTAGATTTCTAGTTATATCATCAATCTCTTTCTTTAATTAAAGTTAGATTTACAATGCACTATCATGGAAACGTTGTCGCAGATTTCTTGTGGGCAGTCGTGTCTGTCACCTTGGGCTTATTGAGTAAATTACCTACCGATTAAAGAAAGCAAACATCGCGAATAATAATAAAAAACTAAATCAAGACAAGTATTTTATCGCGAAACTTAGCTGCTAGTCTGCATAGTATTGTACTGTGAATGCACGGCGCGATTAAAAAAAGATTATGCAAAAAACTTCTTTCGAAATATTGAAAGCGTTACCCGGACGCCAAAAACAGTTAAACATTAGGTTGAAATGTGCATTTATTCAGGTAAGTATAAAAAGCTTTTCAAAGCTGCACATCGTGATTAGGTGGTGAGCACTGAGCAGTTACATGACTAATTGCAAGCTTTCCCGCCATCGCTGCTTCATTCCAAGATGGCGGCCCGTGCCGAGCGCGATTTCACGTCATTAAGACTAGTTATCGCGCGACCTGCCCGCAATCCTCTAATTATGAGCTACCGGTGCCTCCCAACACGATACGAATAATATCCAATATTATAAACTGGAAATGGTAGCCTGTATCACGAATTATATGCGGCGGCGTAAACGGCCTTAAGTAGCCGGTATGATCGGTCTCTATTGCGGTATGAAGAGGGGTTGTTATTTAAATCATTAGCTACCGACAATGTGTTTTCAGTTGGTATAAACTGAAATGTTATAAATACACACTTACAAGCAGATTTCTCAGCTAAGTCGAGCCGTATTTCTGTATTTTATTTAATTACTTGACCTGGGCTATAGCTATACCAGCCGTAAAAAAACATAATATGAAATAAAAGTCTCAAAACGAATATTTGTGTTCTAAAGTTTGTTATTTGTGTTATGACCAAATCTAGATAGATTGGTAGCTCTGTGACAATGGCTACTACAATAAATCCTTACACAATTCACACTGGTTTGTGCAATAAAGCGTTGTTTAATTGCATTGATAGTCCAAATAAATAATTTCATTTTCACTGGATGCGGAGAACCGAGGATCCGGTTCCATGGTGCGCCTAGGTCCAGCAGTACAGGCTGATGATGAAGATAGCCCAAATGATGACAGAGCACACGTGACACTTATTCTGTTACACAGATTTAAGATAATCACAATATTCCCCGCCCAATTAATTCCCTTCATAGCTAAATTGGTGTCCCCATTCCTGTATGAAGTTGTTTATAAACACATCAGGCGCGGCTGCCGAGAGGCGCGCGCGCACCTCTTTGATCTGTCTCGGCGCCCGCGCCGTCCCACACACGGAGATCTTCTCTGTCACACAAGGTATCAAGAAGATATGGATTTTAAATTAATGTCATGGTCACCAACGTTTTTATTAAGGGAGCTCGACTTAACTACACTGGGATGGTCGAAGATTAGTACCAATTGGATTTTCTGTGTTTGGTGCGGATTGATTACCTACATCAACAAAGGTTCTCCGTTTTCCGGCGATGGTTGATGTGTATTGAACATATGAACCACGATCGGTCGGTAGTGAAAATAATCTGATTTTTTACAAATAAATAAATAAATATAAATTGAGGGTCAACGACTTGTTGATCCTCAATTTTTTTCTAATTATCCACCCTTACCTTACAGGTGCATATTGTCTTCAAATTGAAATGGGACCACCCTCGAAATAACCTAAAGCATCATTTAAATCACACACGTAAAAACATTTAAATTCGATAGGAAGTCGATAGAAAAGTGGGAATAGGGATGATCACGTAGTAATTACACCAAAAAGTGTAGGTCAGTACATACCTGGTTAAATTTGTCACTGAAATCTCAAACTTGACTCAAGAACCTCTCCTCGCACGCGGTAAATGATTACTTTATTGAGTGGAACCGCCGGTACCTATACACAATATATAACCGAATGGAAAATCGTAAAATTGTCGAGCTGAATGGTTATTATAGTCACACTGTTGAATAAGGCGCATAAAACCTAAGGCTTTTACGTTTAAGGATATTTACCTACTGGAAATACCCACCTACTTTATTACGTGGTTAGTAAGAAGTCAGTTGATAGATATCTATATTGGTATATCTAACTTAACTACCTTTTTATTGAAGTAAGTATATTTGTATGTATTGTGTGTATTTTTTTTCAAAAATAGTAGTCTACCTATATCAGAGCAAGGCTTACCATCGAACAAAAACGAATACATATACATACTTGGTAACGCACGTCTATTAACACCACACTGAAGGACTACTACCCGTAGCACAGAATAATAATATACAAACTTACTTAGTACAGAAAAACGATACGGAACGTAATATTGGTTGTACTTCAGGTTGTCTATTTTTTATTTCCAAAGCCAGGAGTCACCAACACAGCTGTAGATTTAGTCACATGCAATAATTAAACAATACAAAAAATTATTCAATGTTCATTTGTTACAAATTAACAAATATGGTTTCAATCCATTTTCAACCCTATTCACCACCAAGAAAAAATTTACAAGGCGTTGGCACCACTTTTTGCCTTTTCGCGGACTCCCAACGTTTTCTAGACAAGACAACTAGGAGGAGGTTAGGAGTCCAACTATTTATGTTTCGTTGGGTTCCCGCGAAGCGTTGAGGTACTTTATCTCATCTAGCTGTTAATTCTTTGTAAGTTTGTGTTATGTTAGTGAATAAATGTATATCTATCTATCTATCATCATTCAGGTAGTTAGTTAGGGTAAAGTTACACTTAAAAATTGGATACAATGCGACTTCCTTGGGTGAAATTAAACGCGGACGAAGTTTTAGACCTAAAGGTATATATGTCGTCTGCGCTGCCTATAGATACTTAGGTCAACACAACAAACTAGCCAACCGCAACTATAAATCGAAGAGAGTCGAAAGTCAGTCAAAAGTGTGCGATGCAAACCCACATAATGGACATGTCATTATGACTTGGAAATTTAGTGCCGACATTATGGTGCTTCATTCTATTATTGGTAAGTACGTAGTAGGTAGGTACTTCGATTTTGATGAAGAAAATCATTCTACCTATTTAGTTTAAACTGCAACAATTAATTAGATGATTTTGACCAGTATGTTATAATTAATTAAATACTAGTGGTTCTGTGAGAACAGTAGACCTCGCCAGCCCTTGTAAACCAAACCTAAAAGAAACGAACAGAAGTCAACTTTGCAGTTAGATAATAAGTACTACTTAAAGTGACAAAAATTAGCACTATAAAGCTTAATATTTCGCAAACGGATCCCTAAATCGAAAAATGTTTTCCACCCACCCGCGATATTTTTGAAAGACCTACAACTACTACTTACTTGCAACTAAACTTGCTACTTACTTGTACTTGCAACGATACCCAACACCATGTAATTCACGCGAAAAAAAATCATTCCCATTTTACGTATGCAGTTCTATGAACATAATTTAATTTTTCGACTTTCTTAAGTTAATCGACTATTACTGAAAAACTAATAGAACCTACTTAGCTGTTATATTTTTCCTTTTAACTACGTTATATATGCTACTGCCGTGAATTTTTTCACATTTCCAGAAGCAACCGTTTAGCTGGCCTTGGGGGGGCACACGTGACTCTAACAAAAATTAGCGCTTTAAAGCTTAATATTTCGCCAACGGATCCCTAAATCGAAAAAATGGTTTTCACACACCAGCAATATTTTCGAAAGACCTATCCAACGATATCCCACACTATGGGATTCACAAGAAAAAGAAAGTTCACTCCCACTTTGCGAGTATGGTAGGTATTCTAAAAAAAATGTTTTTCAAGATTTTATTCTACTCATTTTGTCGGATGATTAATTTATACTCATACCATGCCAAATTTTCATCAAAATCTATTGAAAAATGCGACCTGTACAGAATTACAGACAGAAAGACTGACAGACGGACAATAGCATTTTTGGCCAATCTCGAAACTGAGACACTTCGCTCGCTTCGCTCGCTCGGTCAATAACTAAAATTTGTTTTAACCCTAGCTAGTATTGTACGGAGGCGCGGGAGGGGGAGACAGCCGGGGGGTGGGGCGTGCATCCGGCGCGCGGCTCATAGGCCTTCTTTTTGCTATGGGCACCCCGTACACGCTAGGTTTTGCTGTCAGTTTTACCATGGTTTTACCACATTCCGGCGGTGACTGACGGATGAATGATCGTATAATGCGGTGAGTGACGAGAATCTGCATACATTTTTTTTTTCATCATTCAACCATCAGTCATGACATCGATCTGGACTGATGGTTTTGAATGACGTTTGCGTGACCGTCTAAAGGGTGCCATATGGTTGAAACGCTGCCCGTTAATCGTATGGAAAAAATAACTTAAAACACCTAGTACTGAACAATTCTTGGTCTTAGCACCCAAAATTCTTTGCATTGTTTAATTATTGCAGGTAACTTAATGTACAATGTACACCTGTATACAGACCACCAACAAGAATTGAACGTTTATCCTCAATTCCAACACCTAAGGAAAACACCTGCCCTGTCAGACAGTTCGTTGCCGGATCACTTTTATTTCTACCGGCGTTTTACTGCACAAACGAACTACCCTTATTAGACCCCCGAGAACCCCAAAATACACCTCGTACGACCGTTTTATTGCATATAACGGGAGGGCAGGCAGGTCAAGTTACGTTGTTTACGTTTACCGTAGAGTTTTAGTGCTAGTAAATAATTAAGCAGCCTAATTTGATGCGGTGGAAGCTCATTTAGTGAGTTGTTTATGTGGGGAAACCTTGATTGAATGAGTGTATAAAGAAAACTAAGCCTAAGGAGATTTAACAAGTGGGTAACCTGGAGTCTGGAGTCCCTAAGTAAAGCTGGCTGTAATGTCTTGAAAAAATATTAAAAATTTACCATTATAACAAAAATTTTAAAAAACAATCAATATCCACATGGTTCCAATTTATAAGTTCACCTTATTGAAGTACTCCTTCATTATTGATTCATATCAATGTCGAGTGTATCCTATTTCAAGCAAGTAACCGTCTCAAGGGAAACCCCTCAAAGCTAATACGATCAAATCATTAGCCACGTATCACAACAACACAATACTAGGTACATTTCTTATAGATTGAATCAAAGGTTCTAGATATTAGAAGTAAAAGTTAATAAAAAAGTTAATAATAACGTTAAACTTCATACTGCATAAAAACTCTTTCATAGTGAAATCGTTATGAAAAGCCATGTATAACCATAACAATCCGACTCATGAAGATGATCTTCGCGTATTTTAACTACGGGAAATACTGTTCCCGTGGGTTTAAAATCCATAAACACATATCGCCTAACCCTCTGAAATCATTCGAACCAAAAGCATCGATTTAAAACTATCGACTTCCTTCAATCGATAAGGGTGACTGTCTCACTTTCAATTCCAAGGAGAGTATCCGATTTCGAAATGCTATTGTAAGCTTCAATCTAATGATAAGGAAGGGATTAAACCGAAGGTATGTAATACGCGTCGCAACATTGCGTTAATCAAATGGGCAAAAAATATTTTGAAGTCCAGGGTGATTAAATTACAGGTCAGAGAATGTAGGGAACACACACACTTGCATAGCTGCACTGTTATATACACACTGAGGGTTTGTAGTAGTACAACATGCAAATTATCTAAACATTAGCGAGCATCGCTGAAGGCGCATCTTGCCTTATAAATGGCGAGTGTACGATCCGCGTTTTGTTCTGTGGGTGCGTTGGGGTGGGGTGGGAATGATTGATACAGTTGCGTGCAGATATGCGCGAGCGCAAGTGGTCACGATGCTTCCCTGCGTTGTTGTTATGGTTGCTATGGAAAACTCGACTGTACGCACTTTGTTTCTATATATACCTATGTCACTTATAAACAAACTGACCAGAAATATATCACTGAACTGACTCTGTTTAGCCATTTTGGCGCTGAAGGTTTTGGAGTTAATGACGAGTGTTCCTGGAACTATCAAATCGGCACATTTAATTTCTAGGTGGGATGTTCTCAGAGAGTTGTCTCTTTTATTTTATTTAGTTGTCCTAAAAATGTTTAGTATGGGTTTTGGTGTATATCTGGTGATAGTATTATATGCATAGTGTCTGTTAAAGTGTTGTTACTCGTATATATTCTGCGGGAAACGAATAAAAGCGTGTAACGACACAACTATTATAGTTCGTTCCAAATTGTCCCTTAATGTTAAATCTTAATTAATCAGATTAGATGAGATAGTAATCAGTTTGTAACCGCATGTTTTTTGTATTCTGAATATTTAAAAAAACTACGACTGGCTTAAAATGACTTTGTTTCCCAGCCGTAAAAAAATTAATAAGTTTGTCGCCGAAGTCGTTTGCAGTAATTTCTACCGTTTCTGTATGCTCGTGTCGCATAGTGACGTTGTGTGACGTCCGACGTTATAATTAAGGGCGGCGTGCACTGACTGATCGCAATATCGGAACGCGATTATAATGTTCATATGACTTCGCGAAGACCCGCCGCGGCGCGTGATACCGGCGGGCGGTGTAGCGTTACATAACTCCATCGGCTCCTATTTACTCGTTGCCGCCGACATCTGTGTCCGCGATTAAAACAATATTTACATTGTTATTCGTAATCGTGGATGACAAATGAATTTTCATACGGATTACAATTTCTATAAAGTTTATGTTCACTTTCTCCTGGACAATAGTTAGGATAACAATAAAAAACTTATTATATAAAACTAAAACTAAACTTAAAAATAAATTATAAATAAAAAAAACCCTCGAGGCTCCAATAAAAAGCCTTTCTCCTTAATACATTTTTGACTTTGGATTTTTTTATCTAAAATCACTCCCTCCTCTCGTTATAATCAAATATGTCGATATAGAATTTCTATTACTAGAAAGAACATTTTATTGTTGAACTCAAATCTCCTTGAAGTAACGTATCTGGATATTATAATCTGGGTACCTATATACATCTTTGACCTAATCGTCACTTACAGATGATAATGATTATTGAAGTCTTGCGTCAACATTGCAAAAAATCGCAAATAAACACTAGTAAGTAAGTGAGTGAGTAAGTTAGTTAATCATTTAGTTCCCTCTCCGAAACTTTTCAATGAGCCGCCCGGTCTAAATAGATTAATTATCAAATAGCATCTAAAAACATAAGTCAGGCCCATACAAAATAACCCCGTTATTTCACAACGGTCCGCAACATCACTGCACTGTTTGCATCTGCCATTAAAACAATTCCATCCACATGACTAACAAGATGTATCAATACAAACATACACATTCATCGGTTACTCAGTGAAACTACGAGATCGTGTATTATTGTAATCGCCTCTTGAACAATCAAAATCGTGAATCATGTTTGAAATTCGTAGAATAACGTTTTCGGATTGTAAATTGTTTTTACAATAGACTCCTCTAAATATGACGTTATTTATATGGTAAATGCACTGTTATAAGCATACCCGTTATCAAGCGGGCAGTTGGTGGCTACCTAAAGGGCTCCCTAAACGATCATGCTGCATGACATGCAATACGTGCTGTCACTTATGCATGACCGTCTAGCTGTAGTGATTGACGTTCATGACATGCAAACTACGTGCATGACATGCAAACTACGTGCTGGCCGTTGCTTCACTGTATTGATTGGTAGCAAGCATGATGGTCCATCATGCAGACTGACATTCACGTAGGTAAACGTTGCATGTCATGCAAGCATGATCGCTTAGGGACACTTTAACATTCGCGATGTGCAATACAAACTATCCGAATTTCCAAGCTATGTATGGGAACTCCAAAATTTTATTGGTGATAATTGTTCAGGTTCATTACCTGAGTCTGTAGGTCGTTAGTGAATGCAGGTGGGTAGAAAAATAAATCGGCTTCTATACTTGCGGTTTATTTGTATTTTCCGACGACACAGTTCACAAATAGAAGGTGTAACAGGTGTTATTTAGGTACACCACAAAGGCACATACAGTCACTACACAAACAATGATTGTTGACGAGAAAATACTAATTATTTGAAAGATAGGCCATGAGCGACGTAAACATTGTATCGGCTAAGCTCAACTCGACTGAACAACGCGCGTGACCGCTAGCAAAAATTGCGCGTTTCCAATACACTAAATCAAGTTTGATCCGTTACGTCTAAGGTAAGTATTTAGTATAAGGTACGAATGTGTTTATGGAAGAGTGTGTGTTTGTATATAAATATGTATATAAATATTATGTAAATATGTAAGTAGCCTACAAGTGACTAATGTTAGGTAGCCAGCTTGATAGCGGGGTATAGTTATGATTTAGGATAGATACCCTTTGTTTACTATATCTCTGTTATGTTAATATAATAGTAAGTCAATAGGTATTTTGTTAAACTTTTCTAAACACGCTTACAATTAAATAACTTTTAAGTATCCTAGCGACATGTACAGAAAATTTCGGTTTTAATTTCCTAGTAAATTTTACTAGCCTCATAAATTTCCATTAAGGTACATTTGCAAGTTGTACCTACTGTGTGTAGGTTCATATGTATATTTTGTACTTAAATAAGCCATTACATGGAAACGACTTTATAGAAAGCCCTGTTTTACATTAAAACAAGCCACAGTATTGTTTACTCCTCTGAGTCCGCAATTTGAATATATAACTCCTATACATATAAACCTATATATTATGTAATTAGCTAGTCAAGTGTCGGTGTCCCGGCCCCGCTTACGTCACGCGCAATTGTTCTTTATTTATTTAATTGTCTAAGTTCATTTTTCAACAACCAACCCCTGACAGCGACACTTTAGGTATTTCTAGATTTTTGACAGCGGCACTAGAGCAGTTAGTTAGGCATGCACTCTGGGCGGTCTCAAGCAACTGGATTATGAATTTTAGGTGTTATAATAACGTATTATAGCATGCAAAATTGGTGTGAAGTTCTAAACGAAATTATGTGAGGTAGAGGTTTCCATGCAGTCATTATAATTATTAAAAACCGGCCAAGTGCGTGTCGGGCCATGCGCAGTGTAGGGTTCCGTAGTCTAGTTCAACAACGAACAACAACGAGAACAAGCGTATAATCTAATTTCATTAGCACTTTAAATAAATAAATAATGTTCGGACAAATTTACACACGGCTGTTTAGTCCCAACTAAGCCGAAGCTTGTAAATGAACCCACGACCTTAGACGCAGTAGGCAGGGTTACTACCACTACGCCAACAGCCTAGGCCAGTCAACTTTAAAGCTTAATATTTTGCATACGGATCCCCAAAGCGAAAAATGGTTTTCACACACCCTGAATACGTAGGTATCTGTATTTAGTTATATTTGCTAAGAAATCCTTGAATTGTAAGCAGTCGTTAAGTGAATCATCACATTTCTCTCTAATTTCTCCCCCAGACGATTTGAATAAAATCTCCTCAGAAGTGCCGCCGCCCTCTCATTTATAACAATGTTTTAGTAGGTACCTACATTATAAACATGCAAATTGAATGTTCGCGGCACATTTCTAATGACAGACAAATACACCTAGGTATAGCATACAAACCTATAACATAGAATACTAAATAATGCTGTCCATAGGAAAATGCGACTTTACTACTATGACTTTCGAACTAAATAAAACACTAAACACATTCATCGTACGTTTCTCTCCTGTTTTAATTATGGGTACCAGCGCGCCGGAACTGTTTTAGGAACAATATCGCTTAATTGCCGTTAGTTAATTTCATCAATTAAGAGCGTCAGTGGCCTCGGGGATAAGACGCGACCTATCATATCGAAAGGTCCGAGGTTCGATCCCCGGTTGGGCCATGTACCAATGGGTTTTTTCTCAAAACTTAAGTACATGTACTGACTGCTCTCAAACGGTGAAGGAAAACATCGTGAGGAAACCTGCATACGCCGAAGAAGAAATTCTTAGGCGCATGTGAAGTCCACCAACCCGCACTGGGCTAGCGTGGTGGAC
The DNA here is from genome assembly GCA_949699065.1 of Metalampra italica. Classification (NCBI taxonomy): domain Eukaryota; kingdom Metazoa; phylum Arthropoda; class Insecta; order Lepidoptera; family Oecophoridae; genus Metalampra; species Metalampra italica. Next base: position 3,658,880 of record OX452986.1, read on the forward strand.
TATAGCCCGCACGCCCTCGTTGAGAGGGTAGGCCTGAGCCCCAGCAGTGGGGAGATTAATAGGCTGTTGATGATGATCGCTTAATTGACCGAGCGAGCGAAGCGAGCGAAGCGTCTACGTTTCGAGACTGGCCAAAAATGCTCTTGTCCGGCTGTCTGTCTGTCTGTCTGTCTGTCTGTAATTCTCTACAGGTCGCATTTTTCAACCGATTTTGACGAAAATTTGGCATATGTATAAATTAATTAAACCTACAAAATGAGTAGAATAAAATTTTGAAAAACATTTTTTTTAGAGTACCTACCATACTCGCAAAGTGGGAGTGAACTTTTTTTTTCTTGTGAATCCCATAGTGTGGGATATCGTTGGATAGGTCTTTCAAAAATATTGCTGGTGTGTGAATACCATTTTTTCGATTTAGGGATCCGTTGGCGAAATATTAAGCTTTAAAGCGGTAATTTTTGTTAGAGTCACGTGTCCCCCCCCCCTGCCAGCTAAACGGTTGCTTCTGGAAATGTGAAAAAATTCATGGCAGTAGCATATATAACGTAGTTACAAGGAAAACTATTACGGCTAAGTAGGTTCTATTAGTTTTTGAGTAATAGTGGATCGACTTAAGAAAGTTGAAAAAATAAATTATGTTCATAGAACTGCATACGTAAAATGGAAAATTATTTTTTTCCGCGTGATATCCATGGTGTGGGGTATCGTTGGATGGGTCTTTCAAAAATATCGCGGGTGTGTGATAAACATTTTTCGATTCAGGGATCCGTTTGCGAAATATTAAACTTTAAAGTGCTAATTTTTGTCACTTTAGTAGGTACTTTTTCTGTTTCCAAAGTTGACTTTTGTTGGTTTCTTTTAGGTTTGGTTTATAAGGGCTGGCGAGGTCTACTGTTCTCACGGAACTACTAGTTATAGCCTTATCGAGTTCTATCGTAACTTCTTTTGTATTAAAATCTTTATAAAATCATAACGGGAGTATTTCTTTACATTGAAGGGATTTGAAGATCAACTTTTGGAATACGTTATTTAGGCTTATCTGACCCCAAAAAACTTTTCATAAAATTTCTTGTCTGTCTGTCCTAACCCTAAAGGGGTAAAAAGGGATATTAAGGTATTTATGGGAACAAAAAATTACAAATCAAATTTACATGAGCAAGTTAGTAACTTATAGGTAGGATACTTTTTAATGCGAACGAAGTCGCGGGGCTTAAGCTAGTAAACCACAAAACCGTTAACCAACATCGCGTTAATCAACACACTATAATAGGAATGCGATTTAACCAATAGGGAAGATATAATACTACAAAATACTTGTAGTATATGCGGGCGCCCGCGCCGCGAGCTGCCATCAACATTGAAACATCATATCAACACTCATTTCCTTCTAAAATACACTTTATGAACAATGAATTCAGTCGATTTTAATTTCACAATGAGTTGGAGATATTGTTAACGTTTTTATGCAAATGGCGTAATGGTACCTATAATTTAATAGTTGATAGAAAAATGTCGTCAGCTTCGACGATAGCGCGTAGGTATACATATGTTCGGGTCGAATTGGGAATGCGTGTACCAAGTTAATTATTTCGCTTAAAACAATTACGCTGATATTTTATTGATTTTATGAAAAAGAATCACAATATTCGAGAATAGAGTGTTTTATATGTTCAGTAGGTAAATAAAATATTCATTCGTTCTGCTGGAATTGCATGCAACTTAAAACTAAGAATGGTGTAGGATTCTGTCTAGGCAATATAGATAGTTTCCTATACATAATAGTGTCTAAAGTAAGCCAGAAGCACTTTCATTTGAATATATTTTTCCTATAACTCCCTATTCTAAATTCGTGGCTCCGAGCTTGCGAAGCACCTTTGTGATAGGCCCATCTATAGCGATAAATATAAATCGTCAGGAGTAACAGAGTGAACGAGAGTGCGGAAACTTCGAACAAGCGCTCTGAAATGCAAGCACATAAGCGCACAATAGCACACAGAGAGAATCCCATAGGTGAACATTGAACTTGCGTGCGTTCGTTTTAGAGCGTATGTTCTGAGTTTCCGCACTCTCGTTCACTCTGGTAGTAACACAGTGAGTAACACACAATGTAGTTGTACTACATACATACTTAGTAACACTCCTGGTTTATAATTCAATCCAGATAAGACCCGTGTCAGCATCAGTTTGACTTAGATCACACTTAGATGTCGAAATGTATGCGAATACGATTGCCTTCAGATCGCGACTCCACCACAGATGGTAGATACATGATATTATTAATAGAACCATTGCACCTATTGTCGGACTATTGTAATAAACTGTCGAAAGGTCAGCGTCATTTACACAGTAACGTAAAGCTAAGTAAAAGGTAACTTCAGTGCAGAATACGAAATTAACGGAAGTTTGTAATAGGTTAACTGATGAAATACTGCTATTCTGCTGCAGAAGGTTATAAGGAAAGAAACAGAATAAAAATGATATAATTAAAAGAAATGGTCAAGGACGCTGGCTGCATTGCCTCGTTGGATGAAAAAACAAAAAAAAAGTGCTGAACTCTCACTCCCATTGGTCATGTACATTATGTGTGGAATCTGTCAATTATAATTATATAATTATTTACGGGTCTTACACACGAATAAGTTTTATTTACCTTGCCCGACGTTTCGACCAGGTTACACTGGCCGTGGTCACGAGCTGACTGGAGAGGCGAGCTGTCATTGTTGATCGCTGTGAGTAGTTTCTGAAACTACCCTCTGCTGATCTTGTATTATTGGAAAGTCCCGGCACTACTATCCGCGGATAGTGCGAGAAGCTATTGAAATCAAGAAATTCAAAAATTTCAATAGGGAAGATGGTTTTAAATTGTCACCGTCGTGGAATCCAGTGATCGATAAACTTAAATCTCGTGACTTATCGTCGAATACACCCGCGGATACCGCGAGTGTTGTGTGCCGGGACTTTCCAATAATACAAGATCAGCAGAGGGTAGTTTCAGAAACTACTCACAGCGATCAACAATGACAGCTCGCCTCTCCAGTCAGCTCGTGACCACGGCCAGTGTAACCTGGTCGAAACGTCGGGCAAGGTAAATAAAACTTATTCGTGTGTAAGACCCGTAAATAATTGACCGAGCGAGCGAAGCGAGCGAAGCGTCTACGTTTCGAGACTGGCCAAAAATGCTCTTGTCCGGCTGTCTGTCTGTCTGTCTGTCTGTCTGTCTGTAATTCTCTACAGGTCGCATTTTTCAACCGATTTTGACGAAAATTTGGCATATGTATAAATTAATTAAACCTACAAAATGAGTAGAATAAAATTTTGAAAAACATTTTTTTTAGAGTACCTACCATACTCGCAAAGTGGGAGTGAACTTTTTTTTTCTTGTGAATCCCATAGTGTGGGATATCGTTGGATAGGTCTTTCAAAAATATTGCTGGTGTGTGAATACATTTTTTTCGATTTAGGGATCCGTTGGCGAAATATTAAGCTTTAAAGCGGTAATTTTTGTTAGAGTCACGTGTCCCCCCCCCTGCCAGCTAAACGGTTGCTTCTGGAAATGTGAAAAAATTCATGGCAGTAGCATATATAACGTAGTTACAAGGAAAACTATTACGGCTAAGTAGGTTCTATTAGTTTTTGAGTAATAGTGGATCGACTTAAGAAAGTTGAAAAAATAAATTATGTTCATAGAACTGCATACGTAAAATGGAAAATTATTATTTTCCGCGTGATATCCATGGTGTGGGGTATCGTTGGATGGGTCTTTCAAAAATATCGCGGGTGTGTGATAAACATTTTTCGATTCAGGGATCCGTTTGCGAAATATTAAGCTTTAATGTGCTAATTTTTGTCACTTTAGTAGGTACTTTTTCTGTTTCCAAAGTTGACTTTTGTTGGTTTCTTTTAGGTTTCGTTTATAAGGGCTGGCGAGGTCTACTGTTCTCACGGAACTACTAGTTATATAATTATGAATACAAAGCGCGAAAGTCTAAAATGTACTATCTGTCAATTATTTTCGGAAGTCGTAGGGAAAATAAGTAATATATTTAAAAATTCTTAATTTCTTTATTTTATTTGGGCAGGGCAAATTTTTGTTTTTATAACATAGGTCGGGTTAGTTAGTTTAGGTTGTAGTTAGTTTTAAATGTAATGTTATTTATGGAGCAGAGTGTTTTTTAAAAAATATATTCTGTAAGTTCAAAATTTGACTTCAATCATTGCAGTAACTTTTGAGTTATCCGGTGGAAAACGGTTTTAGTTATTCCATACAACTGCCATCGCCATATCAGTACCTCTACCATGAGCTGACAACGTAATACTCGCTGGCGACTGCGTAAAAACTATATCTCTCTTTCGTAATTAGTCTAAAAGAGATAGCATTATTAAGTATTTATAAGTATTTTTTCGTTACGTTATAGAGAGTATCGACGCTGTGAACTCATGGTACTTACGGGTACAGAACGTTCCGAGTTACGCTTCGGTGTAACAGGATGCCTAAAGTAACCCACGCAACCTTTCCTTTATAAATATTGAATGTCAATACGATTATTTACGACAGATATATTGAATATAAATGAAAGATAAACGATCAACTTCGATTCCTCTGTAAAGATCGGTGACAAAGGTGCTTGTGTCGAGTCAGCCATTTTATTTGTATGCAAATTATGAACTCACAAAGGAGTCGTGTTGTACGATCAAAATATCAACACAAAAAATATATATTTTAATGTGAAGCTACATTATTGAAATATTATTACGATATCTGTGGGGTATGCTTACTTCAACTCCGTTAGTTGCACTGTATAGATTTTTAGTTGTAATGGTTGTAAGAAACTTCTTTAAATTAACTTAAAAGTAACTTATAAGAGTCATGACGTCAATAATTAAATGAAACCTGAATTGAAATGTCACAGGAAATAAAATACTTAGGGCTTCTTTCACCACTTGCTGATAAAGTCCCAGATACCCTATCTGCAGGTTATCCGACAGATAGCCTTTTATTTTGCTTTTACAAGTATCTGATTGTGTTATCAGTCAGATAAACCGCCAGATAAACTAACAGTAAGATTCATCAGAGACTTGAGGTGTGAAACAAAAAAAATATTATCCGACAGATTTTTCTGATAGATTAGTTTTTCTGTCAGATTACTATCTGTAACAATATCAGCAACTGGTGAAAGAAGCCCTTAATAAAATATAACCTTAATACCTAATCCACTTAAAACTACCGTAAGTACTTATCTCATTAAGGTTTAGCCATTCAACGTTTCAGTATAATTATGTAGGTATATTTATATTGTAACTAGCTTATGCCCCGCGACATCGTTCGCATTAAAATGTATCGTTTAAGTTACTTACTATGTGTTGTCCGCGGCATTGTAAATTGTTGTTCCCGTACAAACCCTAATATCCCTTTTGACCCCTTTAGTGTTAAAATTTAAAAAATCCAAGTACACCAGATTTTAAGTCAGACCACATGCTTTCAAACAAACAAAAAACAATTACAGGTACAAACAGACATACAAGAAATTTTTTGAAAAGTGTTTTGGGGCCTAAATAATGTATATTCCAATATGTTTTTTTTAATCCCTTAAATGTACAGAAATACTTCCGTTCCAATTTTGTAACAGTCTAGTTAGATTAAATAAAAGCCATCTAAACTCAAATCAAATTACTTAAAAGTACCATAGCTAAGTGTATAAAAACTCTTAGATTGCAAAAAACAGTCAAAGTGCAACAGTGATCCACATAGCCTCCAACAGATTAGTCAGTCATCCACAAAAACGTGTGAATATCAATACAACAAGGCTACGTGTGTTACGTTTCAAAGGTTTTTTAAAGTGAACACTTCCAAACCGCGATAGGCAGCAAGCTATTGTGAGGGCGCAGCACGCGACCAGGTAGTTGGAAGGTGAAAACACCTGCCGAAATCAGGGCACACAACGTACGATATGCTACAGCCATTATTATTGGGAAGCCCACATGATATGTTGTTATGCAAAAAAACTACGTTTGTGTGTCATAGTTTTTTTTTGTATTTTAAGTAAAAAATTTTACATAATATCTAACAAATTAATTCCTTGTATGACGAAATGGTCATCTGGCAGAAAATGCAAAATTGAAATTGAAAAAAATTAAAAAATTCTGGAAATTGCGGTTTTAAGTTGTTGTTTTAATAATAATCCTCTTTATGTCTTACTTAGGTCAAATCGCTGGTTATAATTAAGTAAATAAAAAATAACTAGACAAACATAACAACGGATTTTGTGCGAATGTGGCTATTTACTTCAACCAATGATGATAAAATAAAAGCGTGCTGAAGTTCGTAACTGATGCAAAGCTTAGCAATAAACTATTATAGTAAGGTGGCAATCACAAATTGATCAGTAATGGTCGCAGTCATGAATGAAAAAAATTTGGGAGCGCGCGAGAGATTCGAAGTGGATTCGAACCTTCCTGGTCGCAGTAATACAAGACTGGGTAACGAGCACCATCACAAATATTAACAGATTACGTTGAGAGGTGATATTTATGTTTATTTTTAGCCAATACTAAAATATTTTTTTAAATTATGCGAAAAAAATAAATTAAGAAACCCGCCAATTATGTCAATTAATGAAACGTCGTGGACAGGAACAGGAAGCTGGCGGCGCGCGTTCAGAATCCGAGCTAACTTTAGTCCCCGATTGTGCGCTGAGCGACAGCTAGGTTTGATTAATTAATCTGTGGCCCTCTATATAATAAATCGTGCGGGCGCTCGCCTCCCGTGAGATGTCGCCAGCGCTGAATAAATGATTGAGTCAAACGCAAATATTGTACGTCCAGACCGAAATAAACGGCTAATGATGTGTTATACCTACAGGTACTAGGTAGGATAAAGTCGTCAGATCTGTTTCCTTTAGATAATGAGAATTCATAGATATCTCTACATCTCATCAAAGAGTCGCAGATGTCAAATTTTCAAGTCTACTCAGAAACTAGGTACTTAATTAAGCTCAGAATACAGAACTAGTACCAGAATGCGCTTTTGCGCTGCCCAAAAATACTACGCTGAAACAAACAGCATAGTTCGTTTTGTTTTTGGTCACAATACTTACGCAGCATACAATATGTGCCGCCGTCTGGTTCGTTCTGTAGTATAATTATGATGCATTTTTATTTTATTCGGTTTGACTTAAAATTAGGGTTAAGGAAAGACTAACACCCTTTTTAGATCATTGTTGATAGTCTATGTAAGTACACGTGTGATTTCTTGTTTATCGTAGCTATCATCATCAACAGCCTATTAATGTCCCCACTGCTGGGGCTCAAGCCTACCCTCTTAACGAGGGCGTTCGGGCTATAGTCCACCACGCTAGCCCAATGCGGGTTGGTGGACTTCACATGCGCCTAAGAATTTCTTCTTCGGCGTATGCAGGTTTCCTCACGATGTTTTCCTTCACCGTTTGAGAGCAGTCAGTAAATGTACTTAAGTTTCGAGAAAAAACCCATTGGTACATGGCCCAGCTGGGGATCGAACTCCGGACCTTTCGATATGATAGGCCGCGTCTTATCCCCTACGCCACTGACGCTCGTAGCTATACCCTATGCTTATTGACTAGGTATCTTGCGTATCGTCAGTACTGGTAAGTATTGACGTCGACGATGACTAATAGTATAAGTAATGAATACAGATATTCATTGATTTAAGATTGGAAAGTTCAGGAAATTTAAAACGTCAATCGTAACGCCAACCAAACTCGGTGACTTTTAACAAATTATAAATAGCGACAGAAATGGTTCCGCTAAATAAACAATGAGCAGTCAAATTTCCTAGAGCCGCCACAGATGGCAAAAAGGGTCGTCCTTCGTCCTGCAGTCGAACTGAACTCGAAGCCGAACCGCGACTGGATTTGTTATTAATAATCATATCGGCGCCATTTTGTACAGACCGCCTGAATGCTGGTAACACCACATGTGTTGCAGGAGATATGCCGCCATATATTGGTTTTACAGTCGCTAAATCAATTTTCAAACAATTTCAGACCTTATCGGCTTGCGATAACCAATGTCTGCGTCGCATCGTTACTTTGTTGAGGTGAAGTTGTATTTTATTTCCTGTTATAAAAGCGCCAACCGCCTTTTTTGCTACACCTCTATGGTCTTAAAATGACGGCGTCAATAATCAACATTTAATTTTTTAACCATGCTTCACGTATTAATTCTATTCTCTAATATACTATCTTCGTCAGTTTTAAAGCAAGACCTCGATAAGGTTGGTCTTTGGTAAATCCTGTTCATCATATTAGCCTGCTGGTGAAGACTATTACTTACTCTGTGGCTGGACAAAGGACTCAAATAATATGGCAAATAAAAATCCTGTTCGCGTGTGAATTTTTACTTAATTATTATTAAACTAATTTACCATTAACATAATAATATACTTTCCTCTTTGAAATTTAGGTATCTATTTTACGCATTGACCAAAGTAGATTAAGTTTTTAAATAAAGTTTTGGTTACAATCACTTTTAATGTAAACGCATAACTTCATTAATCCCACAGACTCCGGCAGGATCATAGCAGGTAATAAAGAGTAAGAATAAGAACAAAATGGTCATTTTTAACTCATACCTGCTGGTGTAAGTAATTCATAAAACTGTTTTCCCTAAATTCCCCTGGTACAGAATACCCAGTTCACAAAAAACTGAACAAAGAAAGTGGCCGAAAAGGGAACAATACTGTTATCGCCAGAACAATATAAACCACGACAGTAATTCCAGTAAACAAAATCACAAGGCCTGCGGACATAGTTATGTATGACGGACGGTATCGTCAGATTTTTATTAGTTTATTATAGTTTTTATTAACTTTAGTAGGTACTACGTAGGTATATGTTCGTAAGATAAAACCTAGGTAGAGGGGAACAATCATTATTGATGTACAATGTCCTTCATGTACAATCATGGTTTAGATAAACCGGAGATATTTGATGTCAAATATAGGAACCTACCTACTTTTTGTCACCTTTGTATAATATTTCTGCGCAATCGCAGATCGCTAGATTAACTTATTATTTAACTTTTGGCCGCATGTTGCACAACGATATAAGCTATAACTCAATAAAATTATCAATCAATTATTTATTCTTCAATCAATTAATTGTTATTCTAGTTTGCTCAATAATTGCAATTGTAAAATTACCATGTTAATAAAAATACCTTTATTATAGAAAATAGCTGTACTACCTGAAAATGTTACACCTTATTCGCTAGGTGCCTACTACTGTGAAATTTTTGCTACCTACATAAATAAAACTTACGTGTTATATCGATAGAAGCATTCTCTTCATATATAATTTAATAAGATTCCAACAAGAGTGTTCTGTATCTATAGATTCTAGAGTGCACTGTGTACCTTTTCTAGATATGCTTTTAATTTATCATCTTCGGTAAGTAAATAAATAAACATGCTTTGTTTAAAAATATTTCCAACACTCCTCAAATAAACATCCAAGTACCAACATAACGCCAACGTTGGACTAAAGTAAAGAGCTCAGACAAAAAGAGCAAAGAAACAAATAAACATTGGTATAATGTGGAAAAATATTTATTTTGCAACTACCTACGCATGTACCTGTTTTATAAACATTGTTTATTTCTCTTGTGGATACTTCTTATATTTGTATGTTGAATTTTGGCAATCTGTTAAAGTTTTTACCGCTATAGTTTACAAACAAGAACAGCATGTACGTCCACTGGTGGACCAGGTCTCAGAATCACCACGCTCGCCGTTGGGCGAGTCACCTAGTCTTCGCAGCATGGAGACAATGCAGTGCCCATCAATAAATAGTTTACAATATAGGATTCCTTCTTATCTTTACCTGCTACCAAAGGATAGGAAAATAAAAGCAAATTGCTTGTATTTACTCTGATGGCTGTAGGTATCTACGTTAACGCGACGGGTGTTTATGTTTGTTCTGACTTAAACTTTAACAAGGCTTATGAATGAAATTTCTGTGCCTAATATTATTTGCATCAAGTTATTAACTACTGAAGGCAGGTAGTTAGATTGCAATACAAGTATAGGTACTATAATATGTAAAACTTCCGTCGGGTCTTAGGCCTAACCACATGTTACAAAAATATGTAATGTAAAAGAAAGACTCAATATAAGTGAAATATATTAAACATAATGCCACCATTACAACATAGAATGATAAAAATTTACATACACCGATGTGTGACACCGGGACTAAGTTTTATGTATTTTTACACAGTTTTAGAAATGTTTGACTAGACAAGGGCACAGGTGGGTTGACAGGTAACTTATTTATTAGACAGAAGATCATTAGACACAGGTGTGAGTAAAGGTAAATGGGTCTTTGAAGCCAATTTTATGTTCGATTGACCCTTGCTCGACGATATTCTACCACGTCGTATGAAATGCACTAGTTAAAGCTGCACTTACCACGGGACTGTCGTCGCCAAGGTCCGAATCACGGTCGGCGTCGGCCATGGCGTACGCCGGCACCGGCTCACGGTTCTTCACCCGAATCTTGGCGGTTTACAAGCACGAGGTAACGACAAAAGCCGCTGGGCAGCGCTCACTGGCACACGCGCGCGGACATGCAACGTTAACGTCGCCGGGACTGTTCGTGTTCGCCGAACGAGACGTTCGAGAGTATCGGGGACGGTTCGAGCGTCGATCGCGGCTGCTCGCCTGGGATGGTATGGCTCGCTCGCTCGCCGGCGGCCCCCTCCCCGGCGAGGCTCCGCCTTAAGGCGTCTCGCGTCACAGCGAATCAAACCGAGTTATATCAAACTGATATTTGTGCTATAACCCCGCCCGCGCGCCGCCGCGGTTGTACTGCTTTTATTCGAGCTATAAAGTAATCGCTTGCCATTGATCGTGGCTCGTGATTAATTACAATAATGAAAGGCGATATTTAACTGCTCTGTGACGATTGTTGAGGTTTCGTTTGCGCTGCTTAATGAGATTGTTAATGCTTTTGGAGCTTTTATTTGATTAAGCTTGTGTTGAATAACAGGAATTCATTAATGAAAAAGTATTTTTAAGTTTTAAGTTATACTTATTCTTTTTTCTATTAGACGTTTTTTATTGCGTGTGATACAAAATTTAAAAGATGCAAATAATGTAGCGCGTTGATATCTTTTATATGAAAATTATGACTTTCATAATTCGAATGATCATCGACCAGGTCAGTGGCGCGGGCTACGTGCAGGCTGAATGATGACGATTATGATGATTCGGTAAATCACTATATAGCAGACTAGAAACCGTTCCTTTGTATAACCATTATACTTCAGCGTTAGGTTAAACTGACCGCCTCTTAGACTTTAGTGGGTTGGTTACTAGACAAAGGCCACAGGGGTTGTGGGTTTGATCCAAAACATAGATTTTCCGAACAATGGGAACTATGCAAGGACATCATACAGATCAGCCCTTCAACGTCCACTGCTGGACATAGGCCTTCCCCAGTAAACGCCACCAAACCTGGTCTTTCGCATCCAGCCGCTTCCAGCCACCTGCTTTAGGTTCCACCTAGCACAGGGGAGTCCTGCCCACTACCACTTCAGCTTGCTAATCCTTTCGGCTATGTCGGTAACATTAGTTCTCCGTCGGATCACCTCATGCGAATCATATCTGCGCTGGATGTGGAAAAAAAATTACGAATATTACACCCAACTTGCATGAAGTTGGCTGTCACGCTGGGAATCGTACCCACGAGCTCAGGAACCCAAGTTGAACGACCAAGCAGGTCATAGATAGTCTAAAGAATATGTCGTAGGCAGATCGTAGAATTGGGCAGATCGTGATATGCCTAGGCATTTCATCATACATCGCCATTTCATGATTTGCCTGGCCATATCACGATAGAAAGTCGGGCGGGTCGATAGAAAGTAGGCCGCGTGTTATCCCCGACGCCACTGACGCTCTGTCATTAGGGGTTGCCTGAACATAATTATAGGTATATGTCTAAGAACAAGGATCCCTAGAATCGCAATCAGCGTATAGCATGAAATAGCAATAGTCTTTTACCCCTATAATATGAGAAGTTTCTTCTTATATGGCGGGGTCAAACTGAACAAACACTATTTATTTTAGTCGGGCTGTTATTCATTCACATATTTCACATACGTAGATATAGATAGAAGATTTTATATCTGTCTTGCTTACTCTTACCACTTTTGTAATAAGTGTGTCCATCTCTGATTATTATTGTTAATTTAGTGCGTCCTCTATAGTTTCTCTCTTTACGGTATAGATACGCAATCGACAAACCTATCCAGAGATGGGGTAAGACAGCAACAATTAATATGGCCGATCAATCGCTTGTCGAACACACCACACTAAAGCATTTAACTCACGGTGTAAGTCGTGAAAGATACGAGAAAACATTTTGTGAGGAAACCTCCTGTTGCCAGATAATGCGTTCGTCCACCTAATTCCACTATTGTTTTAGATAATTATAAGATTTTTCTGATCATGAAGCTTTCTTGCGGAAATCTGAAGAATGATGTTGAATAATTATACAAAAAAACCGGCGGTTACAGCACGGCCTCCACAAAAATAGGGCTCAGTGTCAGTCGGTGATCCACACTGCAGTTCGCCTCCTCACTGATATGATAGCAGCTTTAATGAAGATATAATAGACTTTTATAGCCACCTGTTGCATATAAACCAAAACCCACAACATACATTTTAGGACTACTAAATATAAGAGACTCACGAGCATCTCTGACAAGAACCCGCCTAGGGAGGGACAAATCTAGGCGGAAAGACCGCAGCGGAATCAAGCTGCCGGAATTCAAGCAAGCACTTGCCCAAAGGAAGGTTCCATATCCTGTATAACTTTTTTTGTAATTATGTTACTGAATTAAATCTATGTCATCATCATCATATCAGCCTGTAGACGTCCACTGCTGGACAAAGGCCTCCCCCAGGGATCTCTACGACGATCGGTCCCGCGCTAACCTCATCCAGCCGGGTCCCGCGACCTTCACCATATCGTCGGTCCACCTCGTGGGAGGCCTACACTGCGTCTTCCGATACGTGGTCGCCACTCGAGAACCTTTTTGCCCCAACGGCCGTCAGTTCTACGAGCGATGTGCCCAGCCCACTGCCACTTATCTATTATTAATCTATGTACTTATTTTGATTTTTATTATTATTCCGCATTAAGTGCCAATTCTAAGCGGACGACGCGGTAATTCTGCTATAGTTCTGTGGCAAAAGCAGCAGCACGATAACAGTTGGTGCCGAATTTCCGCATCAGCGAGGCAACGTCGCGAAAACGCGGATAGTCGCGCGCAGACGACGTTTTATCAGGTTTTATTCGCCAAGATATATATATTTTTTTCTTTCTGAACATTTCTACTTGCTACGACGATGGCGCTTTTCCGCTTAGATTGGTCCTTACACAAGAGCGTGTCTATCTAATGACTTACACCACCGGCGTAGTAATCGCTCGGAGCTGATTGATGAACCCTCCCCCCTCCCCACATTCCCCCTTTCTGCCCAGCGCGCGGTGGACTGTCGACCGTTTAGAGCCGGCACCACGTTGCCTGCCTTGCTCTATTCTATATGCTATTTCACGCCTTAGCTTTTTGCAGTTATTTCTAAGACAAGGTAATCTCATTTAAATCAAGAAATCAAATCAACAGCCTATTAGTATATGTTCCTTGTTGTCGCCCTCTCAACGTAGGCGTTAGGGCTATAGTCCACCACGCTAGCCCAGTGCAGGTTTCTGGACTTCATATGCGCCTAAGAATTTCTTCTTAGGCAGGTTTTCTCACGATGTTTTCCTTCAGTAAATGTACTTAAGTTTCGATAAAAACCCATTGGGTAGGTACATAGGTGAGTGGGATCAAACTCGGACCTCTCGAGTCCTTCGTCGTCAGACCCTACTACCGAATGTCCCAAATGTCGACATGACAGACCGCGACTTCCCCCTACGCCACTGACGCTTCACTCGATTATCACTTTGAAACTACATCACTATTATAGCTATTAATAACTTTTTGAAAATGAAACTGGATATAAATATGTCTTTTTGATTTTTCCTACTCTCATATTTCGGGCGTAGCACTCCAGTCACATTTTTAATACCTAGTACACATAGAAATGATTTTAAAAAATTATTTTAATTAATTATATCGTACCAAAATAAGAATTAGTTTATTAATTTGACATCCGTTGGACATTTTTCAGATGAATGACCATAAAATAATTACAAAGCGAATACCTACTTGAGCGCGACAATGATCTATCGATCCACCCAAGAAGCAGCCGTAAGTGGTTCACACTAGAAACTATAGATGTCACTAATTTCACTGAACTGGTCGATCCCAAATTAAAACCTGCTCATGTCACTAGATGACGCTAGCAACACCGGTATAAGTTTGTATGTAGGTTTAATTTTTGAAAATAGTTTAAGATTTCATGGTTTTCCTTTCATTTAATTTATCAAGTTTGTTAGAGAGATTTCAATATAATTGACTCTAACGATCGATGCAATAAAAGTACAGGGTGTAATTTTTACAGATTTTAGTCGGTTCGATTCCCAAGCGAAGTGTGGCAGCGAAGTTTCGAAAATTTTTGAATACAGTTTTCTTTACTATCAAAACTAAGGGAATGTTTTCTTGGAGTGAAATTTTCTATCTACAGTATATAATACTTTCCCTCCAGGTGGCATTACAAAATTCCACCATGTATAGTATATATTAGTATCATTAATTATATTTATCCATTTCAGTGGCAGTGGCTAATAATGATAACTTATCCAGTATATTTTCTAAAATTCTAGCTTTACTTTATTTTAACTTTAAATTGTAAAACAAACTCTGATTGAACAAAATAAATGGATGCCTAAAAATAAATTAAAAACAATCATCCTCGCGTAGGCATTCCTCATGCCGCCCCAACCCTCCTGGCACAATGATAAATTAACAATATTATTGAGCGAGAAAATTAAATTAGTCAAACACCTTCCCAGTGTTGCTAACTGAATTATAGAAAGTTTGTCAGCCCATTTGACGTTTTTATACATGTCTCGCGGTGCAGTTTGTGTTTAACATTAACTAGTGAAAGAATTATTATTCATTATTTGCAGTTCGGCCGTGTGGGGAGGTTCTCTTATTGCTTTCTGTGGCATTTCGCATTTGCTGAGCATTAATGTACGGTCGCGGTTTGCTCTTCGTAAGAATATGTTTAAAGATTTCTCGGTAATGCTGGCTTGTGAGGTGTGAATTAATGGGCGCATACACCTTACATCGCCTTTTTGAATCTTAGCGGTCGACATATTTTGCTTTTATAAAATTTCACATGAACGAGTTCAGTCCTCAAAAGTTGAAAGAAGTTTTAAGCGAATAAAGACTAAAACTGAATCTACCTACTTCAACCTATAACCACAAAGTCAGCTTTCAAAATGTTTTAATTAAATATTTTAAGGTCTTTAGAATAAGCAACTTAGGTAAATAATCGTTTAATTACATTATTATTTAAATAAATTACAAAATATAGAAAGGTGTTAAGCATTCCTCTTACAAACCTAATTCGTTCATTAAATTCGAATCGAAACCTCGTCATTGGCCAAGGACGAGATGAAAATAAATGCTATTTATGATTCGATCGTTTACATCGGTCTCGGGTATACTGGGGGAAGCAGCGGGTCTTTTAGTATTAGGGTACTTTACTTTTGAGTGCTCACGGTTAAACTTTTTCACATTAAAACTAGTGGTGGCCGTAAGACAACAAAATTATCGTTAAGACAATAAAATTACATTAATAGGCACACTGATATATATAAGTTAGGTACCTCCTTTAACATTTAAAATGTAACCTATCATCAAAAGTTCTGTTGTAATCGAGTCAAAAATACTTGTTTTGTTGTTTGGCAGTACCTAATGCATCTAATTAAAAACGTACCATCTAAATGGGAAGCTAATTTGTTGCTAGGTCCACTGACAATTTACTATTACTGAAATGAGGTGTCATTCGCTTGACAACTAAAACAAAGTGATAAGGAGCGATCGTCAGCACTCAAAAATATGTATAGGCATCTGTGAGCTTAAGGAGATGTCACGATAGGGACAGTCTGTTCTCTTGGATGATGGTGGTCGGACGTCTGCTGCTCTTCAGGCTGCTTTGCTGGGCCGGTCCTGGTGACGGGCACAATGCGCTCGCCGGCGCTCGGCGGGGGGCGCTTCGGAGCGCTGATCGTGAGGACCCCGTCGGAAGACAGCGTGCTGACCACGTCGCCCACCTCGTAGCCCCCCGGCAGGATGTACCGCCGCGCGAACTGCCGCGAGATGAAACCGTGCTCGTCTTGCTTCTCCTCGTGCTTGCCTTCGACGACCACGCAGTTGTTGGAGGCTTTCACTGTTATCTCTTCGGGGGTGAACTGCTGTACGTCTAAGATTACCTGCAAGTCGATGTTTGAGTTGTCAATACCTAGTGGAAAACACAACAAAACGATTGCAGTACCGCTGCGCAAGGTGACGATGTGTATCATAACTAAATTAATAAGGTAACATGAAAACGATTAAAAATATTAACATAGTTTGTGAAAAAATTGTATGTTCAAAGGCAACAAAACATTTTCAGGAAGGTGGGTCGTTGTGTCCCACATGACTTGACCCACAGACTATATCGTGAGGGTGAATGAGCGAATGAAATGTGTAATCTAGCAAATCTAATGAGTGACCCTATCTGGCCTTATTACAAGGGTGGCAATTAACTAGCAAAGTACAATGGACTAATCTACCATTTTCATCTCACCTTGGTGGCCCATAGCGGTAGGCTATCGGTCCAAGTTCCTCTAATAGCATTAGCCCTCGCCCGGCAGCGACATTTTAAGGTCTGCCGATCAACAGTGTTTGTTGATTGCAACATTTTGCATTAAAATTGATATTTTCTTGAATATATTTCATTTGTCTCACATTTTAAGCTTTTCATACACTAGAGGAGAGTACGGGCGAAACAATAATAAGAAGAGGACGTATGTACCTCAAATTTATCCTTGGTAAGATTAATAGTGGAAGACGACTCCTGCCTGGCGAGCCCTCTCCACGGCCTGAAGTAGGAGTTTCTGAAGAGGTTGGTGGAGGGGTACGAGGAGAGGGAGGTGAGGAGGTCGTCCCTCCGCAGGCCCATGCCGAAGTGCTGGTCGAGCAGCCGCGAGGGGCGGTCCCACTCGTCCCACCAGTCGCGGAACATCATCGGGACTATCGACATCTGGAAAGTGGAAAGTGAGATAACATTTACTTTTTTAAAAGGCAAACAATAGAACCATGCAAAAGATGTCAGTCAGTGTGTTTCAGTCACTTTGATCCAAAATAATTATGTCAAATTGCTAATTCCAAAAATGCGTCCCGAAAATCTTCGTAAAACCCACTTGAAAGTGAGAAAAAGTAGCCTTATACCTATACTTACTCCTTTTTTGTAAGTATTATATGTACATATGTTATGTCAAATGTATGTATAGAACATCCATATAACCACGTAAATACGCCGCGCGAAAATAAATCATCAACAATGTCCGCCATTCAACACTGGACGAGATAAACAGTGAGATATTTTCAAAGAGTGTATTTTTGGCCGTTACGGTCTTGCGTCCAATGTGAGCGGTTGTCAGGCTGCACTGTATTAAGCGACAATAATTATTCATTGGGAATCAATAAATTAGCTTTGCGACGTTCACTGCTGAACATAGGCCTTCTTTCGACCACCTTTTTAGATCGTCGCTCGGACCATATGGCGACGGGTGGAACGGTATAAAATCCCGTCAACATTGAGCAATTTACTGCGTAAATTTTTTAAAAACCGTTAATTGAGATATATTTATGTCATAACTTAGAGTTTGAGATACGTAGTAAAACTTCACGTGTACCTACTCGTAATATAGACTGCCCTGTCCAAAACTTTGACAATCTAAAAAGAGGCATGTGAGGTGGAGTGGTGGTTTATGGCATAAAACTGGCGCGAATATGAAATTATAAGTACAACAATGACTCATTCTCATCATCAGCCCGTATTAGTCCACTGCTGGACATAGGCCTCCCACAAGGCGCGCCACTGAACCGGACAACAATGACATGGCCGTTCTGCCAGTTCTACCGATTGGACATTTTTCAACGGTTGGACATTTTTCAGATTGGACATTATTATCGTAAATCCTTGATTTATTTCCGTGGCCCGCGCTGTCTGTTCTGTTTTGTTGATTTCAATATTAATCTTAGCTAGATGTGGACGGCCGACTAAAACTAAACTATGCGTAGAGGCATGAAGTATACGAAATATTGTTCTGGAACGATTCCACGAGTGATTCACACCTGCGAACTATTTTAGAGCTGATGCAACTCAACTAAATCTTCGAGCTAATAATGTTTTATTCGGTTGAGATTATCTCAGAGATTCGAATGCTAAATATAACCGGACGTTTGTTTGATTTGAGTCACATATTTCGTAAGAACGACGACATGTTGAAAATATTTATTGTAAATATTATACGGTGGCTGGACTCACTTCAGTCACTTCATTCAGCGCTGCTGGTACCTACATCTTTTCGGAAGGATCAAAATAAAGGAAACATGCTTTTAGTAAACGTAATCTAAGACTCACGTTTGTTTACACTAACGGACGGTCCGCGACTTCATCCAAATTAGAAAGTATTCTATGTCTAGGACATAAGCTGTACCAAGTTTCATCAAAATTCGTTCAGCCGTTATAATAGCCAACTTCACAAGCATCCAAATTTTCGCCTTTATTTATTGGTAGGATGGGATTATTTGCTTATATTTTGATGAAGTAGCTAATTTTCATACTGATTATTTACTTACAAAGGGGATGCATCAAAAAATCATTAGTAAATACAACTACAAACACATGCAATGTTTTTAATTATTTTAGTGTACCTTCAACACCATGTTAACTGAGTGCCTAATGTCATGAAGTATTGTCCAACATTGGACACTGGGACGTCACCAAATGATGGCCATCCGAAGTAATAGTGGGGCCTTATATGGCGGCATTTAGTTTCCGTGTTTTGTAAACTGACTCAAACGACTACACGACACGATTGGGTCACTACGAAAATTTCTTTAAAAAAATAACCATATTGGGCTAGGAGATTGGCTCTTGGATCTAGATTAGGTATATTTATGTAGTTTTCGGCGTCCCCTTTGGTCCACTCTGACGCCAACAACGCCAGGGCAGCGTCGGATTCCAAAAAAGTAAAAAATTTCTAAGTTTTTTTCATTGCGCCCCCTTTTGTCCACACTGACCTAATTTTCAGCCCTGTGGGCCTGTAGTTAACCCTTGTACGACACACGGTACCTTTTGATTTGCAACGCCACTTATATGCGTCTATAATAATTTTGTATAACTTATTTACTATAGCACTGTAACGTAATAAATCACTGCCTAACAAATTCGAACACAAATTAATAAAACATTACATTATATTCTAATAAATCACTGGCTAATAAATTAGTTGAAAAACAATCACCTTTGCGTATATATGTGTTCGTTGCAGGCGCGCGCTGCTACTCGTATGCTAGCGAGACTGTAGTTTGTCCACGAACCGATGGAGATTTAAATAGAACTTTCAGCTGCCCACACTTGGTGATTCAACGGGAGCACACCTTGAACTTGCGGCACTACTATGGCCATCAATTGCCGTGACATAATAGACCACTTATGAAGTAAGATTTACTGTAATAATGACCAAAATTCGTAATAATATGAGTACAAAATAGGCCAAGGTACCTTGACATACCTATACCTAGTCACGCACGAAAACCTCGAAGAAACCCAAAACTGCAGTTTTAACTGCAGTTTTTATTTATAGTAGGTAGATATTAATAGGTACTAAGTATAATTATAGAAGTGACAATAGTTGCAATTTTAGGGATTTTTTTGGAGTGAGTATAATTACCTGTCCGTTTTCTCACTAGGAGAAATATTTTAAGACAGAAAAACCAAGTGTTTATTCATCATTATCATCTTAGCAGTCAGCAGAGGTTCAATGCTGCAGAAAGGCCTCTCCCAAAGATACCGGTCCTGCGCTTTCCGCATCCAGTTCCGAGACTGACCAGTTACATCCCGTATTTAGTTCATTGCAAGACCCAAATCTGAAGCAAAAGTCATGGGCACCCTCTCCAATAATTCATAATATGAAAAATAACTGAACAATCATTATCTACATAGGTACCTACACATCTACCTACCTACTGAAATATTGTAGGTGTCATTCGAGAACAATCATTCGAGATCAATGATACATTGTCCAAGTTTAACCCTACATTCGTACTCGCCGCCGTAGTCTTGATGCGTCCACGCCTAACCTACTTACCTACTCTTTTGTAGGTATTTAATTTCGTCGGAATTTTCGGAATATAATAAAACTAGGAACATTATAGTCTTACTTGATTTACCACTGGTTCTGGCAGTGGTCTACAGCAAGAGGGAATCTAACATGCTCCACCCGCAACTTATAACTCATCATTGATTGACATAGTAGGTACCTACCTAATTAAACCGTTAAATAATGTTCTTAGTAAAATTATAATATTCCGGTTTGAAAAGTATTGCTTAGAAGTGTCCAAAAAGAGTAATAATTGTCCTGTGGGAGTGAAGGTAGACTCTCAACTCAGTTCGCATGCTTCCAAAACCGTAAGTTCAGTTAAAAAAAACAAACTGTCAGTCAGAGTAGTGTTGCCATTGCTATAGCAATTGCCGTGATCTATGGAAATTAAACTAAAATCACAAGAAATCTACGACCTATGCTACGGCCATCAAATCCATTGCCGTAGTAGAATCTCAATTTGCACAAAGATCTTTTTTTGCTACATAAAAACTAGAAAAGAATGTGTTATACCAAAGATCGTGAAAGAAATTATGGTAAAGGTGCTGCAAGAAGTTTGTTCCAACTGAGGACAATTTCATAAAAATAAAAATGTTGAGAGTATCAGAATAGATTTTTTTTGTCTGAATTCATCCACTAATTATTGCCAAACACGGCAATCAAAAATTTGTCGCTGGCAACACTGGTCAGTAGTGCTGTCACCTTTTGACACTGTCAAAAGTACTTTGACAATGCTTAGCAAATTAGCAATGACATTGACAAGTAACCTCCAACGAACTGTGCGTGTCGGTCGTATTTGTTTACTTTTCTTACATAAAGTTATCAATTTAAATCTTGATTAACAACTTATAACATGCCAATACCGTGGTAATACTGATTCACGAAAGCTACTCGCCCGGTGACCTGGACTTTATCGTTATCGATGTTATGTACTGATAATAATCTTACAATTCGATTGAATGCCTCGCCTATCCTATAATTACTGAGGAAGTTCTAAACGCACAAGGTATATGAAAACCACGAATTACACAATGTGGGTTTAATTAATAATGCCGCGTAGCGTGCGCTGGGAATGAAGTGTTGTAAAAGCGAAAGCGTAGTCGTGTAAACATTGCCTGTTCGTTTTCCGACACGAGGAAACTGTGAGGAGCGAGCCTCCAAGGTCGCCACCATGCTGCCGTGGCTCCGACACCGGTGGACCGGCCTCTGTCTCCTGATCACGGCTCTCGGGGCCCTGATGCTGTTCCTGTATGGATTTTTCCCACTGAAGTATCATTCAGGAAAGCTGGCCCATATGGATGATTTGCCTAACTTTATCAATGAAGTCAGGTTAGTTATATTCTTATTCTTATTCTTAGACGGGGGTGGCAGTCCCTGCACCGACTCCACGAAACGGGAGTTTTGTGCAATTCCCCCCGGGCCGTCAGTCCAGCCATCCCAGCTCCTTGAAGTACTGGAGTAGGACTTCTGGCTGACGGCAGCACTGTTGCAGGTTGCTCGTTGCCGAGAGGTCGGGATCTATTGCCAGGCCCGTTTCGGATCTGAATTCCTGTGTTGCTGGACAGTGAAGCACTGCGTGCTCCACCGTCTCGCTCTCCTGCAGACAGCCCCTACACAGGGGGCTGTCTGTGATGCCCAGATTGTGCATGTGTTTGTTCAGGTTGCAGTGACCCGTTATGATGCCGACCAGGAGTCTAAGGTCGCTTCTGTTGCGTTTTATTAGAAAATTTGTGAGTTTCCCATCGCTGTGAGGGAGCATGGAGCGCGCTTGCTCGCAGTCCACTCGGGTTTCCCACAATTTTTCGTGTTCCTTGTCTGTGTTTTTCACAAGGAGTCTCCTAACTGTGTCTCTTGGCTTGGCGCGGCCGACTTGGCTGCTTGTTTGGCCAGCCTGTCGGCCACCGCGTTGCCCGCGCTTGTGTCATGTGCTTTGGTCCACTGTAGTGTTACCTCATAGGCATGCCTGCAGGTTAGTTATAGTATCCTTTTCTGATTTTTCTAATTTAATATAAGTATAATACTCTAATCGTTAAATAATTGGTTTAATTGTCACCTACTATTATTTATAATTTTATTATACCTACTATGTGCACAAAACTCCCGTTTTCATTGAGTCGGTGCAGGGACTGCCACCCCTGTCTAAGATTAAGATGTGTGAAAATGATTTTATAATTTCCAGTATTGACGGCCATGAAGTGTACAACTCTGGTGAGAACACAGTAGTTCTGATGGTGATAGACGGACTGCGCTATGACTTTGTCACAGAGGAGTACATGCCGTACACCGGAGAGCTCATGAAGAACAAATCTGCTTGCATTTATGTGTCCGTTGCGGAACCCCCAACTGTGACCATGCCTAGGATCAAGGTAAGGTGGTAAGAAACAGTCATACTTGCTGCTTTTGAAGCTTTAGATTGACAATAGAAGTTAAATTCGATTTTTCACATACAAGGAAATCTTTAATTAAACTCATTATTGAGTACCAAGAAAATTATAAAACAAAAAGTATGGGTTCAGAGCTGTTGGACAAAGATAATAGGTATAGTAGCCAGCAAACTTCTTGATCATTGAGTGACCTAGTGGGGGAAAGTCCGTGCATGTTGTCGTCTGATCTAACAATCTGATCTAGCAACCCGCCGGCAAAGAGACCATTCAAGATTCAGTTATGCGCAGTCAAGGTCATGAATCAAGAAGTTTGCCGGCTACTATATTACCTATTATAGTGACTGAAATTGTATTTTTTATCCAACAATGAAAACCCTATTCAAATCCACTCAGTAGTTTTGCAAGACAAGAGTAACAATACGAAAAACAACTCTTTTATAAGTAGTAGTGGTAAAATATGTTGAACTTAATTGAAGCAACAAATTTTTTACAAATATGATTAGACTGCAACTATGTGTATTTTTTTTTTTTTTTGTCAACCACAGTACCAAAGAAAATAATACAAGTTTCGTCTCCATTTTTCGATATTCAGCATATGATTAGCGAAACTTCTACAACATTTAATTGAACAAAGTAAAAATAAAACTTGATCTAAATTGTGTTGTGTACAGTCACCAGAACGGAAAAAGGAAAAGGCACAGTGGAGGCGCACCATAAACTTCTGGCGGGACATATTCGCAAGTTTCACCTTTTTGTAATATAGTTACACTTGGCTTAGCTCGGTGAGGGGGCGCCAAAGAAAAAACATAAAAGAATTTCAAATTAATATGTGCTTATTGTAATACGTTTTTTCTTTGGTGCTGTGTTTGAAAATACATTTTATTTATTCATTTATGCATTGCTTGCTTTCATTATATGGTGCACAACATAATATTGTGTTATTTCTTTCTTATTGTAGGCTCCAATGCATTGCAATATCATCAGCCTATGATAGTCCACTGCTGGGCTAGGCCTCTCCCAAAAAAGGGAGGTTTATGCCCTACTCACCACGCTGGGCAGGCAGATTCATGATTAGCTATAATTTCAGTTCTAAAACTACTAGGAAATAAATGAATTACTTATGTTTACACTACAGAGATTGAATAATCTAAAATGTAAGATGGTGTAAAATTACATGTCTTTCATGTAGTGTAAGGTAAGACATTGATAGGTATATGATTTCAATGCTAGTGTTACTGTACTGGCGATGTTGCGTGATCAATGACCACCGGTACTGCGGATTGCGCGACGCGGATGCAAGCGCTTCATTCTTGTATACACTTATGGCTGTTATGGCGCTAAAACATGCATCGATACGTCACTAAATAAATAACTGGGGGCCAATCGCATTATTTCTGAACGATATTACCCTTAGAGTATACAGTATACTAATGATATTAATAAATCCAAACCCCAAAAACGTTATGCTGCATGTACACGTTTGGCAAACCTTTACAAACGCAAGCCAAACCCCTACTCTACACGTTTGCGTTTGTAAAAGTTTGCCAAACGTTATGGTTTGGATTAGGTAATTAGCGCGTTCAGAATTAGTGCGATTGACCCCCTGACCAAGTTCAGGGCACTATCTCCTTTTTCTGCTAATGAAAATCTAACAAATTACAATGACTCATTCTTTGCATGTTTGTATATATTTTTATAACAATAACTGCTTTCATCCATTGTCTACTAGTTGCATTGATTGCTTGTAAATATTACATACAAATCTTGAGTATGTTTTCTTTTTTTTGCTATATATTGTGTATGTTAATTAATTAATTAAATAGTTGTACTGTCTCTTTATCAGGCCATGATGACAGGCAGCGTATCAACGTTCGCAGACGTCGCTCTCAACTTCGGCGCGCCCGCGGTGCGCGGAGACAGCGTGCTGCGCGTGGCGGCGTCCCGGGGCCGCCGCACCGTCATGTACGGGGACGACACGTGGCTGCGGCTGTTCCCGGGACTCTGGGCCGAATCCGACGGGACGACGTCGTTCTACGTCACGGACTACACCGAGGTGAGTGTCACGTGTTCGTACCGGGCCATATTCACTAGCACCAGCAACTAGGAATCAGAGGTCGCCTCTCCGTCATGTATAGAGACGACACGTGGCTGCGGCTGTTCCCGGGACTTCGGGCCTCATTCTACGTCACGGACTACACCGAGGTGAGTGTGACGTGTTTGTACCGGGAGTTTAAACAGGAGTCAGAGGTCGCCTCTCCGTCACGTATGGAGACGACACGTGGCTGCGACTGTTAACGGGGTTTTGGGCCGAGTCCGGCGGCGGAACGAGTTTAAATAACGTAGAATCGGCTTGAATTTCATACCCTCGGAACGACCTAGTTATGTACCTCACCGACTACACTGGAAGTGGCATATTGTTTTAGCGTATGGATACCGCCGCCGTTGCCGCTCCATCAGCATGGAGATGACACGTGGCTGCGGCTCGAGGATTTCAGTGTGGTAATTAAGTGAGATGTTTAGATCACTCACATGTTACACGACCGCAAGTCCCCGCGTCGTCACATAAAAGGACGACATATGGCCGCGACTGTTTTCAGAATGTATTTTATTTAAGGTAGCAACGATTATTTAAGGAAACTCCACCAACAACGGTATTACGCCAAAATCTATGCTACTTCCAACTAGTAGTATGTAATTAAAACAATTAGAAAAGACATAATTTGCCTCATTTTCCAGTGCACTGATTCCGATAGGTACACACATAGTAAATAGTAAGTAAGTCCATAATAATTATCGATTCAGTGATGTATAAATTAAATGCTCGATGTAGAATCACAGAGGAATTAATAGTCTGAATAACGATCTTAGATTACGCTTATAAACTGTTAATAGACTGTTTATTGTCTGTTTTGTATTTAAGACTCAATTCACACTGAAATGGCAGCGACCAGTAGCGGTTACCTGGGCGCGAAGGCGCGAGGTACCGCGCGCTATCACACAGAGGAATTAATGCTGTAACGAGTGTATTTTGTATGACACGGCTACAGGCGGGGGTATGCAGTGGGAACGGGCCTCCGCGAGACATCGTACCTATATATAAACTATTTCATTTTACAATGCAAATAAATTTACCATTTAAACTGCTCGCCGCGCCGCTGCCGGCTGCTGCGTTAACTTACGGGTATCGTAGACTCCGCAAAACGTGTAAAAAATCTTTACTTACCTACTTATTTTACCTAATTTTTCTCTGATGTGATCTAATGTTTAAATAACTGATATTATTAACAGGTGGACAGCAACGTGACTAGACATTTAGACAAAGTTCTCACACCGGATGAGAATAAGAAGCCGACGTTCGACTTGCTGGTGCTCCACTACCTGGGGCTGGACCACATCGGGCATCTGGAGGGCGCTCGCAGCCCCAAGATCAAGCCCAAGCTCTTGGAGATGGACGAAGTCGTGAGGAAGATATTCACCGCCATGCAGAGTTGGGTAAGAATTTTTTTGGAAGGGGGTTAGATTAGAACATTTTTGTAAGAAGCCTGGCATAGCAATTTTTTTTAATTCGCGCGGTCAACCTGGGATTGCATATCGACAGAGGACACCATTACAAATTTTTCCTTGGCAAAATCTCCTAGCGTGCTGTATGCGAGATATTCTACCTCAAACTTTTTATATTTCTTTAACGGATCGAGATGAACATTGGTCTAAGTATGTATCTCGATCCGTTGACTCGAACAACTGACTGATACAACCCACATTAACCCGAAAGGGTTATTGTCAGAGAATCCCATGTTTATTAAGTGTATGCACGGGCCGTGTAATCCTTCCTACTAATATTATAAAGGCGAAAGTTTGCAAGGATATTTGTTACTCTTTCACGCTTTAACGGCTGAAAGGATTTTGACGAAACTTGGTACAGTGATAGCTTATATCCTGGAATAACATATAGGCTATTTTTTACCGCGGTAAACTGTGCCCGCAACAGCTAGTAAATAATGATAATTCCCCCGCAGGATCGCACGGGCGTGCTGTTTGTGTGCGGCGACCACGGCATGCGCGACGCGGGCGGGCACGGCGGCGCCACGCCCGCCGAGGTGCTCGTGCCGCTCGTCGTCGCCAAGAGCGCGGACTACACCTGCCCCCATCCGTATGCACTTCACAATAATATACACCTTTATTTGTTAATTTTATTCTATCTTATCTTCTGAGGGGGCCAGGAATACTTGGCGGCACTTCGACCCTATGGGATCTGTTGTGCCAAACCCCTGTCCGCCAAACGGTGCCCCAATCCATTTTTTGGTGGACTTCACATGCGCCTTAGAATAGTAAATACCAGTCTTTGGCGTATGCAGGTTTCCCCACAATGTTTTCCTTCACCGAAAAACCTGTGGTGTTATAATAAACCGTACTTAAGTTTCGAAAAACCCATTGGTACGGGCCAGGATCGAACCCACGACCTCCTGAACGTGAGATGAGTGCACAACCAACTAGGCTACCACGGCTCTAATTTTATTGTATACCTGATGTGTACTTGATGACTTCTAAAAATATGATTCATGTACATCGATGACTTGTTGACCGGCTGGATGAGGTTAGCGCAGGACCGGTCGTCGTGGAGATCCCTGGGATAGGCCTTTGTGCAGTGGACGTCTACAGGCTGATATGATGATGATGACATGTTGGATCCCCCTTTTCTTATCCACCCTTAGAGGTGAAGTATTGTTTTCAAATTGGAATGGGACCACCTTCAAAATACTTATAACCTATTTTAAAAAAAAACATTCAAATCGGTTCACAATCGGCGAAGATGTCGCGTAACAAAAAAAAACACTTCCCCCTTTTTCCACTGTTCCCCGCTTTTTATGTGACTAATATAATTGTCAGCGCGGGTCCCGGGCCGACGGTGGCGCAGGTGGACGTGGCGCCCACGCTGGCGTGGCTGCTGAACGCGCCCGTCCCCGGCGAGAGCACGGGCCGCATCCTGCCGTCGCTGCTGCCCGCCGACACGCGCCAGCACCTCTACCTGCTGCACGTGCTGGCCGCGCACAACGCGCGCCTCATGCCCGCGCTGCCCACTGATAAAGGTACTCCGAACAAACCGATACCATAACGACAAATGCGCAAACTGCCAGAGAAGTAAACGATACGCAAAACGCGTAATTCTCATAATGCCGTACTGAACGCGAACTGCCAAATACGCATAACTAAAATACCTACTTCATTACATCAGCCCTTCAACGTCCACGGCCGGACATAGGCCTTCTCCAGACAGTGTGTCCTGCCCACTACTGCCCTTGCTAATCCTTTCGGCTATGTTGATAATTTCAAATGTGCCTCGAGAAATTCCAATGTATGGTCATACATAACGTTTTCCTTCCTTCATTTGCCTATGTTTGTATGTATTTTGTCTGGCCTGTTGACTTAGTTGTAGTGAAGCTGTCTTCTACGCCAGAGGTCGTGGGTTCGATTCCAAGAGTCGGGCGGCCATTACCTACAACGCTGAAAGTCTATGTTGGGAAACCAACCTGGGACCAACATTTGTGTGATGAGCATATCTGTTGGTTTTCAGATTCTGGGTGTTTGTATGTATTTAAGTATTTATTTAATTTTAAAAGTATAACGTATGTTTATCACTTGTTGAGTACCCATAGGATAAACTTCGGCTTAATTTGGGACTAAACAGCCGTGTATGAATTTCTCCAAAATATTATTATATTATATGGCTCACGTGTTATTTGTCAGAGTTCTACAAGCAGTTCGAACGCGCCGAGGGCCAGTTCGCGCACTACCTGGCCACGGGCCAGCAGAGCGCCGCCAAGATAGCCAAGGAGTTCTACGAGGAGTCGCTCGGCGAGATGGCCAAGCACCTCACAGAGACCACCGCGGAATTCGACATGTTCGCCATAGCTGTTGCCATATTGCTACTGTATTTTGTGAGTCAATCGTACATTATTATAAACTAGCTGTTCCCGCGTCTTCGTCCGGTTTTCTGCATTAGTGGAAGTCGGAACTATATAAGGAACCTTTGTGCAAATCACGTCTCCAGACTCAGCGGTTTGGGCTGTGCGTTGATCAGTCAGTGAGTCAGTTTTTTATAATTTATCTATCTATATTTTGATAGATATTATTGATGATTGACTAGCTGTCAACACCGCGACTTCGTGACTTCGATCGGCAAACCGGAGCATTTTCAATTGCAAGCAGTTTACTCTGAACTGCAAATTCGTGTGGGCTAACTCCCTGACATCGTATCGAGATAAAAAGTTTACCAGATCGCGTCTCAAACCCTAAGCTAATAATCAGTATAAACCCCGTTAAATCGTGTTTAGTAGTTTCCAAGATTAGCCCATACAAACAAAAACACAGACAACAAAATTAAATATATCACTGACCAGCTATTTCCCGCGGCTTCACCCGCGTTTTATATCTTTTTGCTCGAAACAAACCACTCTTCAGTTCTATTTTATTAGTTTACTAGCGGCCCGTCCCGGTTTCGCACGGGTGGATTTTTTTTTGCAATAAATATAGCCTATGTCACTCAGAGTGAATATAGCTTTCCAATGGTGAAAGAATTTTTGAAATCGGCACAGTAGTTTTTGAGTTTATTCATTAGAAACATACACACACACAAAAATACAAATCTTTCCTCTTTATAATATTAGTATAGAAGATATGTGGTGATAATTGATTATTGTTTCAGATCGCTACCAGCCTCCTCATTATACTGCTGTACTCCCTCCAGCCAGAGAACAGCCGCAAGCTGAGCCTGACCCACATGCATCGGCGCTCCGCCGCCGGCCCCCTCTTGGCCTTCCTCATCATCCTCGTCGTCTGCTCCATCATCCAAGTCCTCGCGTGCTTCATCACCGAAACCAAAAGCCAACTGTGCGCGTTCGACTCCGTATGGCTACTGGCATTCGTCGCCATAGCCCTGTCTTTCACCATGACGTATTTCATAGCCAAGACCGGCATAGAGAACACGAAAGACTTGACTCCGCTGAAGGATTTGAACGCAATAGATTATTTGCTGATCGGCGGCACCGTGTTCCATTCGTGGTCTTTCTTCGGGACGAGTTTCATTGAGGAGGAGCACATGACGTGGTATTTCTTCTGGAATACGCTGATGTTCTTCGTGCTGGTGCGGACTTTAGTGGTGGTGGTGATGTACTTGAGCAAGCGGCTGCTGGGCGCCACCGAGGTGCAGGACAAGCCGGAGTTGGCGCAGAGGATGAGTGCGGGCGTCGGGGTGGTGCCGCAGTGGGTGCTGCTCATTGCTTTGCATAGGTAAGTGCACACTTTTATTCAAGTAACGGCTCCGGTCGTGTTGGTAACCAAGTTACGAAACAAGATTAATTTGATCGCTGTATTTTCTTTCCTTCTAATTAGATACGATTGAAGATTTTATAACGTCTTCGTTTGTAACCGTGTTACAAACAAATAATTTTCGGAGCTTAATTTTTTCTTGGTTCGTAGTTATGGCACGCCGAAACTGCTCCGGCCGTTTGTGTAACCAGGTTTTGTGACTGTAGCTGGTTACAAAACTCGGTTACAAACACGGGCAGAGCCTAAAAGCGTCCCTAAACGATCATGCTTGCATGACATGCAACGTTTACGTGAATGTTATGCTGCATGATGGACCATCATGCTTGCTATCAATCAATACAGTGAAGCAACGGCCAGCACGTAGTTTGCATGTCATGCACGTAGTTTGCTACGTGTTTGCATGTCATGCTGTAGTGATTGACTATAGCTAGACGATCATGCATGAGTAACAGCATGTATTGCATGTCATGCCGCATGATCGTTTAGGGAGCCCTTAAGAAACAGTTGACCCGAGTCGTCCTGTCAATCCTTTCATACATTTTTTTTTATAAACCACCTATTATTTGTGTTTTTAGGTATCTAAGAACAATGAATCAAACCGGGGATCGGTGGTTGTTCCTCCCGGACACGGCGGACTGGCTGAACGCACCAGAAAACACGTTTTACTTACAGGCACATCTTGTTATAGGTATGTATGGAGTCTTACTCTAACTACAATTTATGTTCTTTTGATTGTGAAACTCAAAATGGCGCCACTACCGCGGAATGTGAAACCTTTTTTGGTTTTCGCGGACCTCTTTCACACTAAAATATTTTTCCTCCAGTTTTACTAAAATGCAAGGGATTATTTTAGGTAGAAGTCATAGCCAGATTAATAATCTACGTAGTTTTGTTGTTTTCCTATACTGTTTGTTAGGAGTTAAAAATAGTACCTATATACTGTAAACAGTGTAAAGTCCACGTAACGCCACTCGATTTAACGACCAACTCATCGTCGACATTACTTGACTTTGGTTGGTTCGGCTCAGGCCTGAAATATCCGTTTTCCTAAAATATATTTTTTCGCAAAATGTCTGCTATTCCAGACTGTGAGCACGTCTTTCGCAAAATGTCAGCTTTTCAATATGACATTATGCAAACGACGTGCTCACATTCTGGAATAGCAGACATTTTGCGAAAAAATACATTTTAGGAAAACGGATATTTCAGGTCTGAGCCGTTGGTTTACCTTGTCATCCATACAATAACACAACGTATCAATATCAATTGAATACCAGATTTGTTTAATTTGTTTTGGATTTCAAACTAAACTAATATTTATTCCAGGTACGCTGCTAACCTTCGCAATATGTCTGTACAACATTCGTTACATGAACAACGTTAGGCAAGTACACACAGCGCTCACCATACTGATGACCGCGTGCATATTCTGCTATCGCATCGCCACAGACGCCCTGGCCACCCCGTTCACCGCCATAAAGTCATTCGACACCTACCACACAGTCAACGTGTTCTGGGGACTGCTCATCACGCAATTCGTCTTCGAGATCCTCACGTACGTCGGCATTTTCAAGACTTGCGGCGTCAACCCCGGCAACCCGAGAGAAACTAGCAACCACAAGTTCGTTTACAACAGACCCAAGGCGAAGACCGAGGATTATTTCTACGATTCGTCGGTGGAAGAACCTTGGAACGTCGACGACGTGAAGCTGAACCTAGCTCGATCAATATCCCACGTGATGATGAACAGCATGATGTTAGTTGTCGTATTGCTGATGAGGCCGCACAATGTGATAATGGTGCCGAGTATTTATATAACGTGTGTGCTCACCTCCAAGTGCTTGGACCACAAGCTGTTGGACTCGAGACCGGGGCGCCGGACTGAGGTCGTGGACATCCTCAGCCAGACGTTAGTGCACCTTTGGATCGGTTCACTGTTCTTCTTTTACCAGGTCAGTAGAAAGTTATTATCGGAGCTGACAGGTCATCGCAAAGCATTGCAGAAAAGGTTTACCTAAGTTTCGACTTCCGTGCGAGCAACAACTTTAATAAGCTGGCAGGTGAACTAGACATACATCTATTTAACACTGGCGTTGCGTCGGCGAGGCGACTACTTAGTCGAACATTCTTTGGCGAATAATAGAAAATATTTTGTAAGTAAACAGGTAGGTGATGCTTTATTACCGACTTCCAAAAAAAGAGGAGGTACTATGTTCGGCTGTATGTATGTTTTTTTTTGTTTTAGTTCCTGATTGTATTTTCTTTATTTATTGATACTTAAACTATTGCTATCTGTGGAGACCTATAATTGGCCTCGTATTATGTACTTTAGTTACGTTATGTTGTTAT
Source organism: Metalampra italica (assembly GCA_949699065.1). Classification (NCBI taxonomy): domain Eukaryota; kingdom Metazoa; phylum Arthropoda; class Insecta; order Lepidoptera; family Oecophoridae; genus Metalampra; species Metalampra italica. The sequence goes on from OX452986.1 coordinate 3,691,302, forward strand.
TATAGCTGTTGGTCTTCAAAAAAACAAAAAAAAAGTTCTGATTACGTACCTGATTTAAAAATTTTTGGTCTTTTACATATAGTCTTTTACAGAAAATGAAGTGTCAAAAGTTGGTGGTTGTTTATTTATGTTCAATGCAAACCACCAGGTCCGGAGTTCGATCCCCGGCTTGGCCATGTTCGAATGGGCCTTTTCTCGAAACTTAAGTACATTCACTGACTGCTCTCAAACGGTGAAGGAAAACATCGTGAGTAACCCTGCATACGCCGATGAAGAAATTCTTAGGCGCATGTGAAGTCCACCAACCCGCACTGGGCTAGCGTGGTGGACTATAGCCCGAACACTCTCTTTTAGAGGGTAGGCCTGAGCCCCAGCAGTGGGGACATCTTAATAGGCTGTTGATAATGAAACCACCAGAATTACGTAAAATGTTGATAAATTGAAAAATATAACATGACTTTTTATTCTATTTCCGTATTTAATTTGTTTCGCGATGACCTGTCCGAGCTCTGGTCATCATGACGCTATCATGTTTGGATTTGTCTCCGACATTTTTGAAATAAGTGTAACACAACCTCAAAAATACAACCCTTTCCATTGCAGGGCAACTCTAACAGCCTAGCGTCCGTGGACCTCGGTGCCGGGTACGTAGGGCTCCGCGAGTACTGCCCGGTGCGCGTCGCGATGCGCATGGGGCTCCACGCGTACGCGGGGCCAGCGCTCGCCGGCTGCACGCTGTTCTGCACGCTCAGCGCTACCGCCGGTAGCTGGCAGCAGTGAGTACTGTGGGCATCACGAGCCTACGATATTGTTGGGCATAGGAGTTGACACACAGAACTATAATCAGACACTCTAGAGATATCGTCTAATAATCGTAAAGCACCTATTCTGAGTAACGAAGGACTCGCTTCGCTGAGAGAGAGAGAGAGCATGGAAATCTAAATAAACCTCTATGAACAACTCTTCACACGTAGGGATTAGTAAAAGCGATACCTGTATGGTTCACTAACTCGTCATTTTGAAAGGTTGTGCACGGTTTTCGAACATTCGAGGGACATTCTGGTGTTTTTGAGATTTAGTCTATATGGAGATCAGATACATTTACTGACTGCTCTCAAACGGAGAAGGCAAACATTGTGAAAAAATTGGAATTATTAAGCGCTTAATATGTGAAGTCCATCTGAGCTATAGCGTGGCGGACGGACGCCTGTACGCCCTCGTTGACAGGGTAGGCCTGTACCCCAACAGTGCGGACTTATTAACTCTGACTATCAGCCTACTATGTAGCAGGATGACAGCTAGCTTTATTCCGCCGGGTAATATGTCTCAAAATGACACTGCGACCCAAAGGGTTAGGCGTCTCACACGCGGCCCGCGGTGGCGGTCTGTTGTCATCCCTATGCAATGTATGTGAGACTTCGGACACGCGCGGCCTGCGTTTGCATATTGAGGCTGCGGCCTGCGATAGGCCGCCACCGCAGTCCGCGTGTAGACAAACTAGTAGTCAGCTGTTATTGGAAATGAAGATCTCGACGAGATCTATCATTCCTCTTTAGAAACTAGTCTAGCTAGAGTTAATATCAGATGCCACTGAATGTGAAGAAGATTCGATCTTCTTGTCGGGCGCCAAACCCCGTCTCGGGACAAAATAAGTTACTTTCACCCCTGGGGTAACAATGTACTATATGTATATATACAGGGGAAGGAAAAACCTTTTTCTAAAAATATCGTGTTACAGTATGACTAGGAGGACATGTACATCCTCGTGGTCATACTGATATTTTTTATTATTATTATTGCTACGGGGGAACAAGCAGGCGGATATGACAAATTAGTATGACCACCAGGAAACGGCGACACACTTTAATAGGCTGTTGACTTGCCTTGAAATCTAAACTACTGTCTCCTCGTTCCCAGGTACTTGCAGTCAGTGTGGCGCGCGACAAACATCTTCGCCTTCCACCGAGTGTACAGCATAGTCATCTACTGCGTGGTCGCCGCAATATTCCGACACCACTTGTTCGTGTGGACGGTGTTCTCGCCGAAGCTGCTGTACGACTTCGTGGCGACGATGTTCACCATACAGGCGCTGTGCACCATCGCCGAGATCGTAGGGCTGACGCATCTGACCAGCTGGCTGGCCAGAACGGTCACATACAAGACGAGACTGTGATATAAGTATTAGTTAGGTTTTCAAATTGTAGCACTGATTAATTTACGATCTCTTTAGATTGTGGTGGGACGTGACGGCCCCTTCCTTGTTATCATATGACGCCAAACGTTCAGTATGAACAGGAAGTTGTTAATTTCCTTTATTCAGATTTTCGCCAATCAAACTACTAGCTTATTTTTTACCGACTTCCAAAAAGGAGGAGGTACTATGAAATAAGTTCTATCTAATCTACGTATTTTCTATATAAACAATCTGTTCTATTTAGTTCGCAAGTTTACATGAAATTCGTAACCGTATGGTTTCACCCGCATTAAATTTGGAATCATAGCTTCTGATGTTTAACTGTAGTTTCATGAAAATCTGTACGGTAGTTTTTTGCGTGAAAGAGTAGTAACAAACATTCTCACAAATATCTAAACATCCTTACAAACTTTCGCCTTTATAATATTAGTAGGATTGTGCTGCTCTGATTGGCGAATATCTGAAAAAATGCGCTTCACCCAACGCCAAAGCTACGTCTCCGCCCAAAGTTCCTTCTGTCATTTTGTCACAAAAAGGAGGTCGGGCGTAAGAAACCAGTTACGTGTGACTCGCGCCTTAAATACCTTCTGGGAACGTTCGGGGACGTTCCACAGAAGAACCAAGTGCCTGCCTACGTTTCCTAAGTTTTAAAACTATATATACTGTTATTAGTAATTGAGAATATTGTAATTACGAACAATTTGCTTTGTCGTTGAGTCATTCCATGAAATATGTGTAGCTAATGCATTTTTTAATATCGTCCTACCTCGAGATATAATATTAAATTGGTCATGATTTATACGGTGGATTAACACGTGTATGTATTTTTCTTTATTATATTGTCGTCGGCTAAGCATGTCAACTTTTACGTCCATGTATGTCAACTTAATAGTGATATTCAATCATCATATCAGCCGAAAGACGTCCACTGCAGGACAAAGGCCTCCCGCAAAGATCTCCACGACGACCGGTCCCGCGCTAACCTCATCTAGCTGGGTCCCGCGACCTTCACCAGATCGTCGGTCCACCTTGTGGGAGGGCTGCCTGCCTACGCTGCGTCTTCCGATACGAGGTCGCCACTCAAGAACTTTTCTACCCCAACGGTCGTCAGTTCTACGAGCGATATACTCTGCCCACTGCCACTTAAGCTTTTTGAGCTATGTCGGCGACCTTATGATATCCAATATCCCTATCAAGTTGACATAAATGGATTTAGTATAGCCGACGCTATTTGTTACCAATAGAGTATTTTTACAGTTCAATATTACATTTTATGTAAAACATATTTTATACAAAATAAAACAAAAATGATTCCAACAATTTTTCTTTATTAGTAATTTTTACACTGGAACCGCCGTTTTAATCTTTTTTATTTTTTTTTATCACAGGGTTATTGAAACCCTATACAGTACTATACCAAACCAGTGCTGTTCTAATGTAAATAATAAATCTAATTATAACGTATGCTGTTTCTTTTCTATAATTTTATGGAATAAACGTCATTTTGCCAGATATGGTTTGAACTAAAGCACCGTTATAGTTTAAACAAAAAATAAAGAAACAGGTCAAACCTGCGTTTTGAAATACATATTTTCAGACACATTGAAATCGGAGCGATTACAATATCCTATACGAATATTATTAAATTGTACTGTCGACCGCACGTCAGTAGAAACAAGACCAGTATAAACTGGTCTTTCATAGTTTTCAAACTACCTAATAGGCTAGACCAGCTCAAGGTCAGAGTTTCCTGATGTGCGCTCGACTGTACAACGCGTATTCATAGCGCATTTCCTAGTCCAAGGTATGCATCATCCATGTTTTGACCCTCAATCACAACTAGTTTGAAAGAGACAAAACATTTGGGGCCCAGACCGAAGCTTAGCGTGTAATGTTTAGTACAGTACTAGTCATTAAGCGTATCGCAGACACACGCGGCCTGCGGTGGCGGCCTGTTGTATTCCTGCAATGTATGTGAGACTACAGACACGCGCGGCCTGCGTTTGCATATTGAGGCTGCGGCCTGCGGTAGGCCGCCACCGCAGGCCGCGTGTGTCTATGATACACTTTAGCTCTAACATTACAGCAGTGAATATGTTGAACCAAGCCACCTCAAGTAAATGCTCGCAGCTATGCCTACAAAAAAAATTTAAAAAACATAATAGCTCGCTTTCAATACAATATACTAATTTATTGCACAAATAAATGTTTAAAAAGCAGATATTACAATTTAGGCGGTCTTATCGCTTTAAGCGATTTCTTCCAGACAACCTTACAAATGCTACAGGACAAGAATGCTTATTTGAATGTTCACTAATGCTCACATTCTCGTGTTTGCATTGCTCGTTTTCAGTTAGGCCAAGCCACCTCTCCCCAAACAAGCAGACTGAATAACAATTGGAATGCAATTTTTTAAAATGATGCCATCTGTTCTTAAGCTAGTAAAGTATCCAAAAATATACATTATTATTATGATGTTTTGATACAATATATATAACTATAAATTTATATAGACACATTTTATCTGATTTTGAGGATCTAGAAGAACTATACACATCAAATTTGGCACTAACTGTAGAACAATATAGGTAACACTGGATACAATAAATAAATGCACAATACGGTTATATTAGTAACTTTTACGGAAAAAAACTATGTTTAATAAATTTAAATCACAATATAGATACCGTACTCCTAGATAACCTAACCTACCTATCCCCTTTTTACAATAAAATATATTATTTAAACATTGTCTACCACAACAACAAAGTGCTTACAGAATTTGCCATATATTTTTTATAACTACGTTAAGGCTGCTTTTGGAGTGGAGCCTTGGAAACGACTTGTAGCCACGCTGTTTGTGAATGTCAAATCTGGTCTACTCTAAAACAGCCTTTACAATCAAAATTCAAAACGTATGCACCACAAAAAAAAGTATAATTGTAAAAATACGCAATATTACTACCTACAGCCACAAAATGAACGTTAATTCAACATAGTTTTGAAATGATCGAGAGGTAACTAACAAGTCATTTTAAAACCCAAAAGTACATATTGGTGAAGAAAAATTGGAAATCGAATTTTTTCAATTGCCATCAATATTTTGAAGTATACTACCACACAGGTTTCAGACATTGAATTGGAATAGTTTATTCAAACTTTAAATGGATTAAGTTTGAAAATATTGCCAACGAATGTAAAAACCCGGTCGCCGCCAGGGCGGGATTAAAAAAAATGATATTGACCGTGCGTGTAAAGTATCTTGTATAAATTATAGATAATAAGTCAACGTCATTATGTACAAGATCAAATTTTAACGTCAACAGTCTATGAGGTCACCTAGTAGAGTAAGAAACCTATAGAGTAAGAAAATTTATTGATATAGATAAAAGACAAGCTATGCTATCTTTATATCTTTTTAACGTTACCATCGGCTTCTGAAACCGACAATACAATAAACAGGTCTCCCCTGAACTAAATAACGTTTCCGCTACTCGAGTTCTTTGCTCAGAGATGTAGACTAGTAAGATTAGTTCGCAGGAAGCGATAACAGGATCACTGATGTTGCTAGCACTGTCTAAGATATGACATGAACTGTAAGTAGCTGCTGTGCACCTCTACCATCCAATCACACTATTGGAACCTCATCATTGTCCTGGAAATAAGAAATAATATGTTTTAGTCTAAAGTCGCTCTAGGCTCCTAGAGAAGCGGCCATTTTTACCTATGGGTTTTTCTCGAAACTTAAGTACATTTAATGACTGCTCTCAACCTGTGAAGTCCACCCACGCACTGGGCTAGCGTGGTAGCCCATACGTCCTCGTTGAAAGAGTAGGCCTGAACCCAACATATTAATAGCTACAACATATAAATAATCATAACAACATAATAATAGGCTTGATTTGATAATAATTTTACACTGTGATGAACATGACCTTTGTTAACATTATTAGATTAGCAACTTAACAAACAAAAATACAAACAAAATTAAAAAATTTGAATTTTGAGCAACCTGTTAATGAGAGTAACTATACTATTATTTGTTGTGTGTGCGTGGGTGTGTGTGTGTGTGTGTGTGTGTGTGTGTGTGTGTGTGTGATGTACTCACGTGACGTGACGCGTCACTGCGCCTGCATCTTGTACCGGTACACGAGCACGCTGGCCACGCCCACCAGCAGGCTCAGCAGCAGCGAGCCCCATACATACATCTAACAAACAAACAAACAATTTTATTGCATAATATAAATACACTGGGTACATTAAAGCGCGACAGAGCGGTGCGAAGGGGGCGGTGGCGTTTTTTTTGTAATGTTCGAAATAGTATGAAGCCCTTCACATCAAAACCGCGCGGTATCGCGGCGGTACCGCACTCTGTCGTGTCGCGCTTTATACAAAATCAATTGTTTATCTACCATCGCTTCCTAATAATGTTACCATGTGTGCAGAAAATGGAAAATTATAACGTTAAATTACATTCATATAAGTGAATGTGACCAATTGAATGTGATGAATTGAAAATTGCGGGCCTTCCGTAAAAGCTAGGAAACAGCGGGCGTGGAAGGCCCGCAATTTTTAATACATATGCTAGTGGCGCCATCTGAAACCGATTATTAGTAAAACCCATTGACGCCACAAAGATTCACCCGGAGCGGTTTTCCAGTCCTAATTTGACCGTTAATAATAAATTCAAAAGTGTAGTCAGTGCAGGAACCTCACACTTGTCAATTCTCAAGCATGTCTGCATAATCAATCACTTTTGCGTAATCATTGCGACGCCAATAATGATCTATTTAAAAGAAGAAACTGACTGATAGACTGATTAGCGCACAGCCCAAAACCGCTGAGCCTAGAGACTGAAATTTGCACAGAGGTTACTCATATAAATGAATAAATAATAATAAAATAGCTTTGATGTCCACTAAGGGTCGGGGCAAACCAAGCGGAAATTCGCCCGAGCACTATTTGACGTCAGTGTCAAATGAACCATATCACTATAGCCTAAAGAAGATAATCGTAAGAACGACCTCGAGCGCGAGGCGACGCCGACGTGCACAAGTCATTATACCATTTTGTTCTTTAGGTTATAGTGATATGGTTCATTTGACAATGACGACAAAAAGTGCGCGAGCAAATTTCCGCTTCGTTTGCGCAGTCCCTTAGGGTTTTCTACGCAGGTGAAGCCGCGGTAAATAGATACTTGATATAATACAAGCTAGGTTCTGTCTCACCCTAGCCCTGGACGGTTTCTTGTCTGGCGACCCGCTCTTGGGCTGTCCGGCGCCGGCCGTGGTGCCGAGCATGCGCTTGGCGAGGCGGCGCTCCACCGAGCGGTCACGCGTGGCGCGCTGCTCGCAGCGCTGCAGCTCCTTGCGGGCGCCGCCGTCGTCGGGCGCGGCGGCCGCCGCGGCCCGCGCCGCCTCCAGCGCCTCAGAGTTGCGGCCCATGGCGGACAGTATGCGCGACTTGCGGTACAGCGCCTTCGCGTTCCTCGGCTGGCACGTCAGCACGCGAGTTACTGCCTGTCAAACGGAAGGCATATAGTGAATAGGGTGTCAGGTGGAGAAGACAAGACACTGTGCGTAGTACGTAAAGTCCGGACGCGGAGCAGGAAGACTTTCGTACAGTCGACCGCACGCCAGGGGAAACACTTTGACCTTGAGCTGGCCTAGCCTATTAGGGAGTTTCAATACTATGAGAGACCAGTTTATACTGGTTTTGTTATCACTGACGTGCGGTCGACTGTACAACGACTCACTCGCATATTGCTGTCGCGCTCTCACACGTCCAGTGCATTACACCTGTGTGAGCGCGACGGCAATATGTTTACGCAAGAGTGACAAGGACAAGGTGATAGGGTCGTTGTACGAAATTCTTCCTGCTCCGCGTCCGGACTTTAGTGATGTGCGTTGTATACCGTAGTATACGATACGTATACATATTAAATACTAGAGTCGCTGAGTCTGGAGACTTTAAAATTTGCACAAAGGTTCCTCATTTACCTCTGACGTTCACTAAGAAACGGCATTTTCCTGCGGGAAAACTTCTACGCGTGCGAAGCCGCGGGAAACAGCCGGTTACCTGTAAAGCGGCGTCGTAAGCGCCGGCCTTCAGCTGCGCCGCCGCCATGTTGTTGTGAACCCTGAGGCGCTCCTCCAGCAGCGCCTGCAGGGACTCCGACGTGGGGGGCAGCGCGCCGGAGGGTGTGGGGTCAGAGATGCCCCCCTCGGTCTCGTCGAGCGCGTCCAGCGCCCGCCGGTACAGCTGCACCGCGAGCTGCGCCTCCCCCCGCCCGTACCACCAGTTGCCGCGGGCGCGCCGGCGGGTGCTGTGTGTTTTTAAGGAGGTTTTGGCTTAGTTACTAGACCTTTAAGCCATATCTTATCTATCTATACTTAAAATAAAATTGTAGAAAAGTAATTTTAGTACATTAAATATTTTTGGAAAAATTGAGTCGGTCCTAGAATGTTATACAGAGGGTCGGTGGTACCTTACGAATTTAAAATATAGTCGTATTTCTTATTTATTAAACCGGCAGTTACAGCACAACATTCCACAAGAATACAGCGCAACTAGAGAGCGAGAGCAACCAAAGCTAGTACGTTGAAGTGGCAGTGGGCTGGCCACGTCTGTCGGAGAACCGATAACAGCCGAAGTAGACAAGCTCTCGAGTGGAGACCACGAGTGGGCAAGGGTAGTGTGGCACGTACCCCGGGTAGATGGAGCGACCATCTGCATTAGACGGGTAGCTGCCAGTGACTGGATGCGGAAAACCGAAGATCGGTTTCAGTGGCGCGCCTTAGGGGACGAATATGTCCAGCAGTAGACTAGTGCAAGTTGATGATGATCATCATCAAGTTTTCTTGCGTTTTATATTTCTGTCGCTCTGCATGAACAAAAATGAGACAACATGCGCGACTTAGAAAAACTAACTTAACTCTAATTAAGTCTATAATCATCGCAATTCGCATTGGATATGCAGGAAGCTGTAACAGGAAACTTAGTTCCCATTAGACAACTCTAGTTATTGCGAGACTTTGTTATCTACTGTGGGAACAAGGATTTATCAGTCCGGATACTTCAGCAATGTATTAGAGTACACTAATGAACGATGTGAACTACACAAAATAATATCTGAGAAACAGTTCCAGTCCTCAAGTTAATATTTATCAACTGCCTATAACATTGTAGTGGAAAGCAGAGTCCATCTTCCAATCGACATTTATTGACCGAGCGAGCGAAGCGTCTATGTTTCGAGATTGGCCAAAAATGCTATTGTCCGTCTGTCCTTCTGTCTTTCTGTCTGTAATTCTCTACAGGTCGCATTTTTCAACCGATTTTAACGAAAATTTGGCATAGGTATAAATTAATTAAACCGACAAAATGAGTAGAGTAAAATTTTGAAAAACATTTTTTAGAGTACCTACCATACTCGCAAAGTGGGAGTGAACTTTTTTTTTCTTGTGAATCCCATAGTGTGGGATATCGTTGGATAGGTCTTTCAAAAATATTGCTGGTGTGTAAAAAACATTTTTCGATTCAGGGATTCGTTTGCGAAATATTAAGCTTTAAAGTGCTAATTTTTGTCACATTAGTTTTTAATCTGTCTCCAACTGCAAAATTGACTTCTGTTCGTTTCTTTTAGGTTTGGTTTATATGGGCTGGCGAGGTCTACTGTTCTCACGGAACTACTAGTTATACTTTATTCATATCAGTATGTTTATAGTTCATTCACTGATTGTAGCGGATTACCACTATTGGGTATTAAATTAAGTTTCCAATTTTTGGATAATCAAACGACTGCCTACAACTTGAATACTCCCTCGAATAATCTACTAAAATAAACGTATAAATCACAATTCATCAAAAAAAACCTATGCTTACAATTTATTTTATTTAATCTTATCTGGTAAAGGCATTTGCGTTCATACATGGTATTAAATCATTATCAACATTTAGTTCAGATCAACCAACATGCGTAAAACCCTTAATATATTCAACAATCTAATAATGTCACGGCCAACTGAGTCCACAGAATACGCGTCGCAGTGACGCACCTACATAAATAATCCAACAGATAAGACACCCAACCTTGACATAATATTACAAAACATACCCAATTTCCATTCGTTCGGCGACAGGCAGAGTTTCGTGTTCAGGTTCCTCAGTCCAGTCGTGTAAATGTAAGCGTGCCTGCAGCCAGGTGTCCGGCCCTATCGCCGGGCCGTCGTACTTGGGGGGGTCGGCGTCTCCCACGAGGCCGAGACTCTCGCCAGGCTTGAGCCCTGTGTCTCCGTACGCGAAGCGAGGTGCGATTTGCAGCAGGCATTCTTCACCTTTGTACATGAGAGTCAGCGCCAAATCCAAGCCTTGTAGAATCTATAAAAAATGCATTTGTTTACGTATCAAAATAAAGTGATGTTGGAATGGTGTGGTGAGCGCTTAATGAAGGCATATTTCAAACTGTTTCGGAGTTTCCCTGCGAGATCGAATCAGAAATGAGGAGATCCGCAGAACCAAGGTCACCGACATAGCTTAAAGAATTGCGAAGCTGAAGTGGCAGTGGGCTGGGCACATCGCTCGTAGAACTGACGGCCGTTGGGGCAGAAAGATTCTCGAGTGGCGACCACGTATCGGAGACGCAGTGTAGGCAGGCCTCCTACAAGGTGGACCGACGATCTGGTGAAGGTCGCGGGACTCAGCTGGATGAGGTTAGCGCGGGACCGGTCGTCGTGGAGATCCTTGGGGGAGGCCTTTGTCCAGCAGTGGACGTCTACAGACTGAGATGATGATTTCAAACTGTAGACGTCTCCGATTTGAATGACTAGTTGATGAATTAGTTGGCTTTGGCTTGGTCGTTGGACTTGAGCGCCAGAGATCGTAGGTTCGATTCCCACCGGGCACAGACAAAACGATCTTATTCGGAAGACATGACAACGTAGATAAACGAAGAGGCACCAAACTCACAGGTTTCTTGATTTCGTTTGATTATTAAAAACGCAAAAATTTATCAAATTTTACTCATGGACAGTCATACTACAAACAAACAACATAGATAAGTTACATCACTGGAGTTTATAAATCTTTTTTGTTACAATACAGGTACAGGCAATATCAATTGAAGTGGTTTCTTTTTTATTACAATGACGTCGGCGACGCCACTCCGTCTAGTGTCGATTACGTAAGAAAAATGCTGTGCAATTACAACAATTATATTTTATATCTCAAACAAAACCTCCCTGGCGTGAAATTGTTATACAAAACGTACCTACAACATATTCGCACCTATGGTGAACGACTTTGGGAAAATAAATAAAAGTTACAATCATATCCTCAAATCAAAAATACATTATACCTATTATAAACGCGAAAGTTTGTAAGGATGGTTGGATGCATGTTTGGATGTTTGTTACTCTTTCACGCAAAAACTACGGAACACATTTTGATGAAACTTTTCAGTAATATGGATTATACATCAGAGTAACACATAGGCAAATAGATACCTCGGGAATGCCTGTTCCCGCGGCAAAAACACGGTCGAAGTCGCGGGAAAAACACGCGGTCGAAGCCGCGTGAAACAGCTAGCATATCCCATAAATAATCCTGGTGCTAATCTTCGGATGGCTAGTTTGAATGCCAGAGCCTCGCCTGTTACCTAATAGGGAGCATCGCGTGCACTTATTTATCATGTAAGATTAGAAAAGGTTCATTAGCATTTTACGCAATTACATAGCATCGCATAACGAATACAATGTTGTATATTTACAATTCTGTCAGATTTGTTGTGCAACATAATCTACCTAACTGCATGGAACAAAGGAAATAAGGTATCATGATGGCTGCTAGCGATAACCTGATGATTAGATAATATTACTCCCATTTCAATTGTTTACATATTCTAGTTTAGTATGAGATACTGAATGCCTCACAACAGGTAGGTATAGGGATTTTGTGGCAGTCTGCATAACAATAATAGTGAACATGTATAAAAATGTAATTTCGAAAGGAATGCATCAGTCTCATAAATTCAATATAAAACTTGTCTGGAAGAAATCGCTCTTAGTGATAAGACCGCCTAGATGTACATTACTGTATCTGTTTCTTTTTTTTTCTGTAATTTTTTTAAATGTGCAATAAAGTGTATTGAATTGAATAAATAAAATTTTAATGAGACTGCTTTAATCAAAATTTAGTAGAAGGAATTATTATTTACCTACTATACTTATACTCCGCTATTACGAATAATGAAATGATAATAAAAATAAAGGGGATACCCGGGATATTTTCATCAATTGTGACTTTATCATATTGACAATAATTAAAAGTACCACATGTATAAATGTATACCCCGGATCCCATTTTTTTAAATTGTAACAAGTACCCTATTTCTCTATACGATGTGCTTCCTCGCGAGATTCCTCGCCCCATTAATTTCCAAACTCTGCTCACATACATACTCCCTTATTTAAGTATTTATGCAAATATATTCAAATGTTCAATATCAAACTGTAATACTTGTCCTGTGTACCTTTTTTTTATATATATTTATTTATAGTGTACGTTGTTTTACTCTCCTTCGTGATATCATTTTGGTACCGAGCAACAATCTTAACAAAAAAAGGTGTTTTCTTAGAAACCAATCAAAGTTGCCCCATTGTGTATTTTCCACTACGTGACATTGGCGGAATTATTGTGCCTTAAACACAATACAAAAAGCCATTATTTTAAAAAAAAAAAAAAACGTGAGATTGTCATTTCAAAGAAGGGGAGTCCCCATACATTGATAAAAATATCACATAAATATTGTGAATTACTCAGTGTAGTGTGATTTTATCACTCCTAAATAAACTTATTGATAGTTAGGCTAATGCATCACTAGTCCTAATAATATTAATGCTGCTGTTGTGAACATGTATACTCACTTCATTATCTCCCAAGTATATTTTGAAATGGTCTCTTTTTTCAAAGATCTCTCCACTGTCTCGTATTTTAATTTCATAACTGATTCGACATATGTCGCTCCTGTGAGGTCTCAGGCCTTCGGACTCGTCGCCCTGTTTAATGATCTGCAAATAAACATTTAAAATTCAAACAACAATCTCCTTAGCTATATGGATGCAGCCCTTAGATGGAGTGACGATTTGCACATCGGATTCAGTTGCGCGTCTTAGGGGAGGCCTATGTCCAACAGTAGACTAGTGCATGCTCATGGTGATAATGATGATCTGCAACCTATATCTTATCTTGGTTTCCCATAATATAGGACTGTAGGATAATAATCATAACTATATTTTTACAAAAATATAAAACACATAATTGTAAAAATGTATGATTGTACCTTTTAGACTTTCACGCCTTGTATTCATAATTCCAGGTCACAGGCTTGTGACCACGGCCAGTGTAACCTGGTCGAAACGTAGGGTGGTAAACAAAACTTGTTTGTGTATAAGACCCGTAAATAATTATATGATAAAAAATTTATGATTATTGTTTTTTTTTTTTTCACATTAGAGGTGAATTTTTTTTCCAATCGAAATGGGACCACCCTCAAAATATAGCCTATTCAATAAAAAAAGAATCATACAAATCGGTTCTCAATTAGCAAAGATCGCGCAACATACACACACACGAAAATACAGTCATATTGAGAGAGAACCTCGCCCTTTTTGAAGCCTGTCGAAAATCCTTAATTTCCAAGATTACCAACCTTTTTGAGAAGGGCCCCTGAGCCCAGCACATCCTGCCACTCGTCTGCTTTGGCCTCCACTGTCTTCTCCTTCTCAGCGGCCACCACCTCCGCCAGTTTCGCCTCCTCGATCTCCTGAGCGGCGGCCGAAGCCAGATCCTCGAAGGAACTGCTCTCCGACTTGTCCACTAAAGTCGGCTGTCCTTCGCTCATCTGTAAACATGCTCGTGATTTGTCAGTGTTCAAGACGTACTTATAATACGTACATGTTTATCAATAAATGTCGAGGAGCGTCTCGCAAAAAGGAGAAAGAATAATATAATAATAATAGGTTTACCTTTGATAGTAGATCGTAGGTATGTACTGCAAATTTTAATACTATTTCTACAATTACTTCCCGAAATGATAATTCAACTTTTTGGTTTTGACGTTTGTGGTTTTGACTTTTGCATGCGATTGCGAACGAAAATAAAACGTCTAAACATAGGTACCGTTCGAAATATATTACTCATTTCATGATTTCACATAAATTACTAAAATAAATAGAAGATTTTTTTTACACATCGAAAACAATATTATTCAAAACTTTATTGTAGTAAAGCATATGGTTTAAATGGCAAAGGGTCTAAATAAAAATTAACTTACTATTATTTTTATGGTAAAATTTAGCTTTGGTTTCCGAACAGCAGCGTTCGAGACAATGTTCATTTGTGAAGGAAGCTTCATTCCTTCCAGCCAGGTTCTACACCAGGTGTAGCTAGATCGTGTTGCGCTCACACTCGCAACCGCACTCGCCCGTCCAATTAATTATCATTTAAGCGCTGATGATGTGATAAGTGCATGGAAATAGTATGTGCATATAATAGTATGTATGTATGTTCTATATGGCTTTAATACAAATTCTAGTAGGTAGTACCTACTAAAATTTGTATTAAAGCCTTGCCTAAGTAAGTTCACAGACTACAGAGGGATACTACCAAGTTTATATTAATAGAACTAGTATTTCGGTGGGTGCCGCGGCCCGCAAGCGGACCGCGGAGGTCGGCTGTGTTGAGCTTTTCTTTTGACAGGAATCGTAAAAAAAATTTTTTTTTTATGAGTTTCGACGTTTTAGTTTTTGGCCTGAAACCAAATCTTCAGTGGGGGCACCTAAAAGCCGCAAAACAAACTTTCATGACTTTCGTGATTGCAGTGTTGTGAGCTGTTTTTTGACGGGAACCTGAATCTGATTTGGAGCACCTCAAACCCGTGAATACAAATTTACTATCAGACCCCCGCGACCTCATTCGCGTTAAAAGACTACTATTTGAGCTGTTCTTTATTTCTTTCAATACTTCAGACCAAACAACCAACAATACCGCGAACGAACGCGCGAACAAACGCGCGAAGCGCGCTAATAAACCAACCTAATAACCAACCAACCAACCCGCGAACAAACGCGCGAAGCGCGCTAATAAACCAACCTAATAACCAACCAACCAACCCGCGAACAAACGCGCGAAACGCGCGAACAAACCAACCAACCCGCGAACAAACGCGCGAAACGCGCGAACAAACCAACCAACCCGCGAACAAACGCGCGAAACGCGCGAACAAACCAACCAACCCGCGAACAAACGCGCGAAACGCGCGAACAAACTAACCAACCAACCCGCGAACAAACGCGCGAAGCGCGCGAACCAACCAACCAAATAACCAACCAACCATCCCGCGAACAAACGCGCGAAACGCGCAAACAAACGCGCAAACAAACCAACCCGTGAACAAACGCGCTAAGCGCGTGAACAAACCAACCAAATAACCAACCAACCAACCCGCGAACAAACGCGCGAAACGCGCGAACAAACCAACCAACCAACCCGCGAACAAACGCGCGAAGCGCGCGAACAAACCAACCAAATAACCAACCCGCGAACAAACGCGCGAAACGCGCAAACAAACGCGCGAAGCGCGCGATCAAACCAACCAAATAACCAACCCGCGAATAAACGCGCAAACAAACGCGCGAAACGCGCGAACTAACCAACCAACTAACCCGTGAACAAACGCGCGAAGCGCGCGAACAAACCAACCAAATAACCAACCCGCGAACAAACGCGCGAACAAACGCGCGAACAAACGCGCGAACAAACGCGCGAAGCGCGCGAACAAACCAACCAAATAACCAACCAATCAACCCGCGAACAAACGCGCGAAACGCGCGAACAAACCAACCAACCCGTGAACAAACGCGCGAAGCGCGCGAAGAAACAAACCAAATAACCAACCCGCGAACAAACGCGCGAAACGCTCGAACAAACGCGCGAAGCGCGCGAACAAACCAACCAAATAACCAACCTGCGAATAAAAGCGCGAAACGCGCAAACAAACAAGCGAACAAACCAACCAACCAACCCGCGAACAAACGTGGTATAATTTATTTTTGACCATTAAAGAGCCGTAAAATTTTGAAAAAGTCGCCATTTTGAAAAAAAAATATAACATAACCAAATTGCCTAAGATTCTGAAAAATATTAGTTCCAGCTCGGTCCAGCTATCTGGCACCGTTTCTGCGGGCCGTTGACCCAACAGCTGAAGATGAACATAATCTCCACGTTTCAGAGTTTTAATCTAATCGCCAGAAAAGACTGCGCACATTATAAAAATTTCAGCGCAATCGGAGAGTAAAATTTATTTTTGGCTATTAAAAAAAAGCCGTATAATTTTGAAAAAGTCGCCATTTTGAAAAAAAAATATGACGTCACCAAATTGCCTAAGATTCTGAAAAATATTAGTTTCTGCTCGCTCCAGCTATCTGGCACCGTTTCTGCGGGCCGTTGACCCAAGTGCTGAATATAACCATAATCTCCAGGTTTCAGAGTTTTAATCTGCTCACCAGAAAAGACTGCTCATATTATGAAAAAATCAGCGCAATCGGAGTGTATAATTTATTTTTAGCAAAAAAAAAAGCCGCAAAATTTTGAAAGTCGCCATTATGAAAATAAAATATGACGTCACCAAATTGCCTAAGATTCTGAAAAATATTAGTTCCAGCTCGGTCCAGCTATCTGGCACCGTTTCTGCGGGCCGTTGACCCAACAGCTGAAGATGACCATAATCTCCAGGTTTCAGAGTTTTAATCTGCTCACCAGAAAAGACTGCGCACATTATAATAAAATCAGCGCCATCAGAGAGTAAAATTTATTTTTGGCCATAAAAAAAAGCCGTAAAATTTTGAAAAAGTCGCCATTTTGTAAAAAAAATATGACATCACCAAATTGCCTAAGATTCTAAAAAATATTAGTTCCAGCTCGGTCCAGCTATCTGGCACCGTTTCTGCGGGCCGTTGACCCAAGTGCTGAAGATGACCATAGTTTCCAAGTTTTAGAGTTTTAATCTGCTCACCAGAAAAGACTGCAAACATTATAAAAAAATTCAGCGCAATCGGAGAGTAAAATTTATTATCAGCCATATAAAAAGCCGCAAAATTTCGAAAAAGTCGCCATTTTGAAAAAAGATAGTATTGAGATCGAAAATCAAAAGAAAAAAAAGTTCGCTCGTTTCGCTTTGCTCGCGGTGCTCGCTTCGCTCGTAAATAATTGTATTCAGGAGCACTTAGAACCCCTACATACAAATTTTCAGCGCAATCGGAGAATAAAATTTATTTTCAGCCATATAAACAGCCGCATAATTATCAAATTAATCTAAAAAAAACACAACAACAAACTGTAATTTGAATTTGTATAAAATGATGGCCTGTGCGATGTAAAGCAGCCATACACGTAACTTTTATTTTGGCTGGCGTATGACGGGTCCGTGTATGTATGCTTTACTTATTTTCTTTTCTTTTTGAAGTGGCCAGTGCGTTGTAAAGCAGGCATTCACTACAATATTAACTACTTATAATTTATGGTAGTGTATTTTGAAAAAGTCGCCTTTTTGAAAAAAAAAAAGACATCATGAATTTACCAAGATTCTGAACAATATTAGTTCCAGCTCGGTCCAGCTATCTGGCACCGTTTCTGCGGGCCGTTGACCCAACAGATGAAGATGACCAGAATCTCCAAGTTTCATATTTTTACTCTGCTCACCAGAAGATACTGCGCACATTAGAAGAAAGATGACGTCACCAAAGGTCCTAGGGTTCTGTACAACTTTAGTTCGAAGTCAGTCCAAATATCGGTTTCCGACTCCACGGGCCGTGGACCTGAAGGGTGAAGATGACCAAAATCTCCAAATGTCAGAATTTTCCCATATACTACATGGTATGGGCTGCACTCCATCCCTATACTATTTTGGTCCATGACCACTCCTTCCGGGAGATCAATTCGGGTAAAGTTTCTCGAAAAAACGGCGCTCCGCCATCTTGAAAACGCCGCCATTTTGAAAAAAAAAAGTGACGTCATCAATGATCTCAGGATTCTGGACAACTTTAGTTCAAGGTCACCCCAGCTATCTGGCACCGTTTCCGCGGGCCGTTGACACGATAGCTGAAGATGGACAGAATCTCCAAGTTTCGGACTTTTCCTCTACTCATCAGAAGAGGCTGCGTACTTTACTCCTACATCACTTTGGCCCACGGTCACTCCTTCTGGGAGAACTACTATGTCAATGAGTCAGTCAGTCAGTCAGTGGTAGTCGAGCTTTATAGTATATAATAATAATAATAATAATAATAATAATAAAAAACCGCTGTCACAAGATGTCCTTGATTTCCGAAAATATTTTTTAAAATATAAATCTTACAAGATACCGGTAAAATTCCGAATAATACAAGTTCTTACAGTACAATAGAACCTTTCGTATAATATATTTACATTTACAATGCTTTTTTGGAAACTTTAAATGAAAGAAAAGATCTGACACTGTCATGTCAGTCTCCGACCGAATTATTTTTGAACAACTATGGACGAGCTATGATTACCAGATCAAGGACTAAGAATGCGGAAACACGCGCACGCCTGACACCACCGCCCGTCTCGTCGCCGTCATCATCGAGTTCCTCGTCGGGAGATGAGTATGGCACTCCCGCCGACACATCCGCACCGAGTGACGAGGACGGGCCGCCGTCACCTTCGCCGCCGCTACGACCTGCGCGACGTGGGCGACCACCGCTGCCGGCACGCTTGGGACCTGCGGGGCACTCTGCTCCGCGCGCGGCCCCCGCTACCGGTGGTGTAGTGCGCCGCATGCGATGGACTCAAGTTATGAACGAGAACTGCATGCGGGCCTATTATGGGGCCACAGAGGGGGGAAGCATCCTGACTGCGTACCGTGATCGGATGCTGTCCCTGTTTCGGGTCCTTGAGCCAGCCGTCACCGTATCCGCCCAACGACTGTCGGATCAGGTGCGGGCTATCCAACGGTGCAAGCTGTTGGATGAGCCTGTGCTTGATAGGCTACGCCTGGAGGCGCTGCCTGTTCGCGCGACTTCAACGCCGGCGCGGGACCTTCCTGCCGTGCCGCCTGCTCCGGGACTAGTCCCGGCGCTGGCGGTGCCGCGGGGGGGTCACGTAGCCGATGGGGAAGAACGCGCGAATGTCAGCGTAAGTAACCAGGTGAATGAGCAATTGAGGAGGGCTTTGGATGACGCGATTTTGCGATATCGGTCTACACCTAACGCTAGGCCGCGACTACCTCGTTTACCCACGAATAAACGGAACCTCGTGCTGATGGGAGCCCTGAACACTCTGCTAGTCCCGTATCTGCGGACTAGCGAAGATCTAGCTGATACGCACTCGATCTTGTACTGTGGGGCCATCGCGGCGTGTCGCGTGACTCGTGTCAAGTTTCCGGACGCTGACCGAGCATCGCGGCCCGCCGGAGGTGTCCCTGCGTGGCAGGTGCGGATCGAGAGGCGTATCACTACCTTCAGGACTCTCATAGCGAAGCTGGTCTGCTTCAGCCGGGGCAACCATCGCCCCCGAGTGGTGCGTTTCGTGGCACAGGCCTTTGCTGGGACCGGTACTAGGCCCCACGAGTACATGGCGTGTGTTACGGAACGTATTGACTTCCTGAAGCAGAAAGTCTATGCGTGGGCAAACCGTATTCGCCGCTATAGAGAACGTGTCGATAGGTACCAGCAGAATCGCCTCTTCCAAAGCGACCAAAGGAAGGTGTACCGTAACTGGGAGGGGACCGACCAACGTGGGACCGACGGGCGGCTGCCGGATGCAGACGTCATGAATGAATTCTGGCGTGGCATCTGGTCGGTGCCCGTCGAGCACACGGAGGGTGATTGGATGCGTGTCGTCGAGCATGCGTGTGAGCCGATCGAACCCATGGGGTCTATCGCCATAGACCCCGAAGACGTAAGTTGTGCGATCCGTACGACCCAGAACTGGAAGAGCCCTGGACCGGACGGATTGCACAACTTCTGGATTAAATGGATTAGATGCTCACACGGGTGTTTGGCGATGCAATTCCAAGAAGCCCTTGAGGCTGGTTCGCTCCCTAGTTTCATGACAACTGGTGTCACCTTCCTGCTCCATAAGTCCGGTAGTACCGCGGAAGCGAAAAACTACAGACCCATCACGTGCTTGCCTACGCTATACAAGCTCCTTACATCCATTCTGAGAACAAAAATAGACTCGCACATTGCTGCGAACAATATTTTGGCCCTCTCTCAGAATGGATGTCGGGTTGGGTCCCGTGGTACTAAGGAGCTCCTCCTCATTGACACGACCATTTGCCAACAGGTCCGGCGGAGCAGAGGGGTTCTCTCGGCTGCTTGGATTGACTATAAGAAGGCCTATGATTCGGTGCCTCATTCATGGCTGGAGAGGATCTTGGAGTTGTATAAAATAGATGCAACTCTGAGATCCTTTCTTAGCACGTGTATGGGGCGGTGGACCACAGTCCTTCGTCAACCAGGCGGGGGAGACAGTCCCTCTGATCCGCAGCCCTTGATAAGGATAGAGCGAGGCATATTTCAGGGCGACAGTCTGAGTCCCTTGTGGTTTTGCCTAGCATTGAATCCTCTCAGCACTTTGCTGGAGGACTCAAAGCTGGGCTATCGGCTTCGGAGAGGGGGTGAGATCATTTCTCATCTGCTGTACATGGATGACCTCAAGCTGTTCGCACGGCAACGCCAGCACTTGGTGGAACTGTTAAAGATCACTGAGAACTTTAGCAACTCCATCAAGATGGAATTTGGTGTGGACAAGTGTGCGGTCATACATGTACAGCATGGGAAAGTTGTAAATTCTACGAATATACAGCTTTCCGAGACAATGATTCTCAGATCGCTCTCGGAAGCCGAAACCTACAAATACCTGGGCATGTCAGAGTCGTTGGGTATTTCAGTAGGGGACGTCAAGCAGTCGGTGAAGGACCGTTTCTTTTGTCGCCTTACAAAAGTCCTTAATAGTCTTTTGTCAGGTGGCAACAAGACGCGTGCCTTCAACGGTTGGGTGATGCCCTTACTGATTTACTCCTTTGGCATACTCAGGTGGACTCAGACCGAACTGGACGCCCTGGACAGAAGGGTCCGTCAACTGCTCACGTCGCATCGCATGTTGCACCCACGCTCGTCGGTCATGAGACTGTACATTCCGCGGAGGTGGGGGGGTCGTGGCTTTTTAAACGCCAAAAACCTCCATAACCGCGAAGTGTGCAGTCTCAGGGAGTACTTCCTCAGCAACGAGTGTGGGATGCATCGCGATGTGGTAGCAGTTGACAAGGGCCTCACGCCGCTCTCCTTGGCCAACGGGAACTGGCGTAAACCGGTGGTACTTAGCACCGATGACCGCAAGGACGTATGGAAGGGCAAGGAGCTGCACGGGCGGTTCTATCGGGCCTTAACAGGGCCCGATGTGGACCTGCATGCGTCGGTGAACTGGCTACGATTCGGCGACCTATTTGGGGAAACCGAGGGTTTTGTCTGTGCAATTGCGGACGAAGTTATCAAGACGAATAACTACCGGAAATATATAATGAAGGACGGTACGGTCGACATATGTCGGGCATGCCGCCGTCCTGGGGAATCTCTTCGTCATATTATTTCCGGTTGTTCTCATCTTGCTAACGGAGAGTATTTGCACAGACACAACCTAGTAGCCAGGATCATCCACCAGCAACTTGCCCTTCAATACGGCCTTGTCGAGTCGGAGGTGCCGTATTACAAGTACCTACCGGGGCCGGTTCTCGAAAATGGTCGTGCTTTGCTCTACTGGGACCGGTCTATCATCACGGACAGGACTATTGTAGCCAATAAGCCTGATATCGTGCTGATAGACCGGTCCCAGCGCCGGGCAGTGCTCGTTGACATCACCATTCCGCATGACGATAATCTCGTGAAGGCTGAGAAGGACAAACTCAGCAAGTACCTTGACTTGGCTCACGAGGTCACCGCCATGTGGAATGTTGATTCAACGAGCATTGTCCCGATAGTCGTTTCGGCGAACGGCCTTATAGCGAAGAGCCTCGACCAACACCTCGAGAGGCTCTCGCTAGACGGCTGGATCAAGGGCCAGATCCAGAAGGCAGTACTCCTGGACACGGCGCGTATTGTCCGGAGGTTCCTCACTCTGCGGCCCTAACCACCGGTAGCTTGGGCCCTGCCCCGCTGCCGGCGGCACTCTAGGTTAGGTTTTTTATAATGTTTTTGTAATTAGTTTTTTATAAAAATATTATAAAAAATGTATACTTAAGAATATAAATAAATAAGTGAATAATAATAATAATTTTAGGATTCAAGTGGGATACACCTAGCAAACTTTACATACATACATCGTAGTGTCAATCATATCAATGTCAAAATGATTTTTAATGGCTTTTAGGACTCTGGAAACAAAGCGTAGTTTAGTAGTTTTTACATTGGTATTGACTTAGTGAGTTTCTATTTTTTTTAAATCGGCAGTTCCATCCAGTCTTGGAGGATCTTCACCATAGCACGGCCTCCACACTCCACAAAAATCAAATTTAAATCTAGGATTTTGTATTTACAAAAATAAAACTTTTCCCAAGGTAATCATAGCTTTGTCTCGTCCACTTGCTTGACGTCTAGCTTGCCTGAAGTTGCTGAAGTCCTGTGACGACGCGCGTCTCAACTGGCCCTTGTCACTTGTCTTGTCTCATCTGTTTCTCTGTTTCCGACGGACGGGAGGAAAACAAAACAATCGATAGTTTGTGGATTATTCATTGTAAAACCTTTCTGTAGTTGAA
Organism: Metalampra italica; assembly: GCA_949699065.1. Classification (NCBI taxonomy): domain Eukaryota; kingdom Metazoa; phylum Arthropoda; class Insecta; order Lepidoptera; family Oecophoridae; genus Metalampra; species Metalampra italica. Next base: position 3,714,323 of record OX452986.1, read on the forward strand.
ATAAATATGCAGAAATATGAGAAACTTGAAAAGATTGGTGAAGGAACCTATGGAACTGTTTTTAAAGCCAAAAATAAAGAGACTCACGAAATTGTAGCTCTCAAACGGGTGAGGTTAGACGATGATGATGAAGGCGTACCCTCCTCCGCTTTACGTGAAATATGTCTTCTCAAAGAGCTAAAGCACAAGAATATCGTTCGGCTCTACGACGTCCTGCACAGCGAGAAGAAGTTAACATTGGTATTTGAACATTGCGACCAGGATTTGAAAAAATACTTTGACAGTCTCAACGGTGAGATAGATTTGGATGTGGTGAAATCTTTTATGTACCAGCTACTTCGGGGACTGGCTTTCTGTCACAGTCACAACGTTCTGCACCGAGACTTGAAGCCACAGAATCTGCTAATCAATAAGAATGGAGAGCTGAAATTAGCGGATTTTGGCTTAGCTAGAGCGTTCGGTATTCCTGTAAAGTGTTATTCGGCGGAGGTGGTGACGCTGTGGTACCGCCCGCCCGACGTGCTGTTTGGCGCCAAGCTGTATACGACGAGCATCGACATGTGGTCAGCGGGATGCATATTTGCTGAGTTGGCAAACTCGGGTCGCCCACTGTTCCCGGGCTCAGATGTTGATGACCAGTTGAAGAGGATATTCAAATTACTTGGTGAGAATTTTCTATTTCTTACACTATAAATCATAAGTTCATAATTCATTAAATAGCTATGCATTTTGCTCGCATTTCAAACATTTTGTGTATATGATGGTGATGTAGAGGGCTTCCTACATAATACTTATAATAGTGGCTGAATAATTATGAAACTTTGATGTCATGGATAAATTGTGAAAGCTAGAAAACCTAGCAAGCTGTAGATCAAAATATTCTGCTCCTGCATCCATCCTGAAAACTGTGTTTATCATTTTTTCAGGCACACCTAATGAAGATACATGGCCTGGAGTGACACAGTTGCCAGACTACAAACCATTACCTGTGTATCAACCAAGCTTAGGCCTTGCTCAAGTCGTCCCACGGCTCTCAGCCCGAGGGCGTGACCTGCTAGCTCGCCTGCTTACTTGCAACCCAGCCCTGAGGTTGCCTGCTGATGACGCAATGGCACATGCTTACTTCCATGACCTGAATCCGTCTGTCAAGAATGACAGGTGTTAACAATCAATCCATCCGTACAAGTGTACCTCGGAACTATTATATCATAATAAAGACATTAAAGAGGTACAGGAGTGTGATGAAGAGATATAAACTCTTAAAAAATTGGCATTGAAGTGTATTGGGTAGGCATCATAGACTAAGGATTAATCAAGTGTCCATGTTTTTGATATTAAATAGATTTATGATTTTTTAAGCAATACTTTTTTAAGATATTATTATTTATTTAATAAAAAAAACAGCTTAGCAAAATATTACATCTAGTCTAGACATGAAATTTGCTACTTAGGCCAGTGTGTACATTCATCAATTTAATTTTTAATTTACTCATTATTAGTGATCTCATAACAGTAGCAAATTAATGATTAGGTTAGGTATACCAGTGACATAAATATAAATATTGTAATTTAAGAGGTAACATAAGTCTGTAACAAGTCAACTACATACAAATATAAATACGAATTAAGGCTATTGGTAAGAGTAAACAAAACTTGTTTGTAAAATTAGTATGATATAATGACCTAAATATAAGTGTTTTATATTATTTCAGCAGCTTCTTTTAATTCACTTGTCTTCATACTTGATGAAGTTGAGGACATGCTCATAGAAGATTTACTCATTGATGAAATCTCTTGACTTTCAAATATTTCAGACATAACACTACTTTTCATACTGGACATTTCTGATGAGCCAGACATGCTAGTGCTAGTCTCATTAATTTTTTCAGTTAACTCAGCAATTGCTGTCTTGCATTGTCCAAGTACATCATCTAACTTATCTGAAGCCATGATTGTGTTAGCCTGTGCATATTTGTCTGATGAAATCAATTTTAACAGTTCATCTGTCTCCTTTCTACTTTCTGTTAATAATTTCTCAGTACCCGAAATTGCATCTTGCAATAGTTCTGGTTTCAGTAATCCACACTGATCTTCCTTTATTGTCGCCTGGGATTCTTCTGTTTCCAATTTAATATGGGTTTTAGAATCGTTACCGTTCTTGATCGTCATCTCAGTAGAATTTTTAGACTGTTCCTTTTTTCCATTTGATTCACACATTTTAATCGGCACGACTTTTTCGTAATTTTTCATATCTTCGGCAATTTTTTTGTCGGCCATTATAGTTAGGACGCCATCTGATGATAATGTTGACGTAACAGTTTCTGAAAGATAATCTTTAGGCAAAATGTACCGTCTTATGAAATGTCTTGAAATAATTCCATGGTTGTCTTTTCTGTCGTCGTGCTTCCCTTCAATTATAACTTCTTCATTAGTCACTTTTACACTCACTTCGTTTGGCCGGAAATGTTGAACATCTAACGTAATTTTGAATTTGTCTAGTGCATTATCTACAGTTGATCCAAAGTCTTTATTTGCGCTTTCAGATAGTTTCCAGGGTCGGTAGTAGTTTGCTCCGTGGAAATCATAGAAAGGTAAAATCAAATCTTGAGGAGTGATGCACATGCCGAAATTTTGGTCCATTAAGCGGGTTGTACAAAGTTTTGGGGAATCCATAATTTAATGCGTGTGGACAGCTGCAGTAGTCGCAACCTACTGCGGGATCTAAGACTGCCAAGGGTATTTATAGAGACCTACAAACAATTTCCTGCAAAGGGATGCCACTTTTCTTTTGGTCCCCAGTTTTATTCTAGTTTTATACTCCTGTTTAGTATTCATGCGTGGTAGGCGAACATACATACATATCAGCCTTTCAACGTTCACTGCTGGACACAGGTCTTCCCCAGTGACTCCTTGTCCTCCATCCAGCCGCTCCCCGCCACCTTTAAGTCGTCGATCCACCTGGTAGACGTAAATTAGTTGTATTACATACTAGCTGTTTCCCCCGGCTTCGCTCGCGTGGAATAAGACTTCCCGCGGGAACAGTTTAACGTGCTAAAAAGTAAAATATTTGTTAGATGCGCGGTTCGATGTATCTCCTCACCAAGTTTCATCAAAATCCGTCCTGCGGTTTAGGCGTGAAAAGGTTACAAACATACAGAGAGACAGTTACTTTCCCACTTATAGTATCGACTATGATTGACTGACGTTCATAATTGTAATGTCGATGTCCAGCAGAGGATGTCGATAGGCTGATATGATGAATATGACTTAAAGTCCGCGTGTCTTGCTTTTCGTATTGTGAATCTGATGGGCTTCGGATTATGTCGAACTTCATCCAATTCAGTTCAGCGTGATTTTAAGAAATATCGAAATATATATTAATTACTAGTTGTAATAAATAATTTCTTTATTCCTCAATCACGCTGTAACGACAACAGTTTTTGATGAAACTTGGTAGATTTCTTGATTAACTTTTTAAGGACGAATCACGCCGGATGCGTGCGGCGCGTCGCGCTGTAGCTCCGTTGTAATGTATGAATCTATATGGAAGACCTCACACCGTCACCCCCGATTTATTTGAGATGCATCCCTGACGATCGTAAATATCAAGCATCGATACGATACTGATTGATGCTTGAACTTTCTCGCTGTAGTTAGTTATAAATAGCCGGCATTACGAGTGGTATTTAAAAGCCCATAAATAAAACGGCATATGATCGAATTACCCTGTCGCCACCTCCCTGTCCCATTTCAAATTATTTTTACGCTGTGGATGGAACCGCTCCATGTGGTGACCGGATCCTGTAGATGTCGTACATCATCATATCAGCCTGTAGACGTCCACTGCTGGACAAATGCCTCTCCCAGGGATCTCCACGACGACCGGTCCTGGGCTAACCTCATGTACAATGCATCATAAAAGAGGGAATTTGCCCGGTTCTCTATAGTGCGACGTCGGGTCGCGGTAGGCATTTTCACCACAAGTTGATGATATTTACGCAAACAGGAAAGTTCCTTGCACAATGATATGACAGATTGTCTGCATAAACCAAACCTATCCTCAAACATTGATTGTCCGTGCATCTCATAAACTTAGATTAAGTAAGTCGCTAGTATATTTTCTGTTGGTGGTGCTTCGCGCGCGAGAACCGAAAGTAGGTCGGTCGGTCAGTATTTTGTTCTTCCCGCAGTAAGGAGTTTCTTTTGTCATTGATTTTTTTACCCACGTATTTTTTATGTATCGGATTTAATATTATTTTTATATGGGATTCTACCTACCTGAAAATATACTTATTAATTTTGATAAATATAGGGTAGGGCACTGACTTCAGGTTATTGTACGTCACCATCCCACCCTACCACGCAGTTTATTAAATACAGTAATCACCATTACGGCATAAACCGTGGCCTGGTCGAGCAATGTTGCAGCAAAATATATTTTTTGGTTTTGACAGGTAATCTAGTGATTTTCCTAAGCAGAAGTTGGACCATGGAAACCTATTTTGGGGTAACAGATGCCGTGGCATTCAGTAGTTGATTGTCGCACGCAGCAGTCCAAAGGTGACTGTAACCATTTGCCGCCAATTAGGCTGCCGCCCCTTTTGGACATAACTTATTTCGTAAAAAGGTTTTTTTTTAAAAAACAGTTATAAACATTAATATTAACTTTTATTCATAGCATTTCCATCTCGGCTCTTTTCCTTTTTCTATGATTAGCAACCATATTGGCAGTTGTCAAAGGGCAGTCCCCTCTCTGTAGCCAGCTGGAAAGAGCGCATTCAGTTGTGGCTGCATCAGCTGCCCGGAGACGCTCACTGGCCGACAGAGGCTGAGTCGCTCCAATTGAATCATTCGTTACACTGGCCGATAACAGCATCCGGAATCGTTGTCTAAATGTCTGCAATAAAATTTGAATTAAGTACATAGTTTTAGGTGTATTCTGCGACAATATACAACTAGTTCTGTGAGATTCTTTATTTAAAAATAAAAACACCAGACCAAATATTATCATTGGATAATCTACCTAAAGCACAGTAAAAAAAACAAAACATCAAATCATCATCATCAGCCTGCACTAGTCTACTGCTGGACATAGGCCTCCCCCAAGGCGCGCCACTGAGTCCGATCTTTACAACATCAAATACTATTGCAGAACTATCAATGCCTGTGTCCATGAAGGCAGGAATTTAATTCTTACAATCCAGTTGGATATGCTAACCTCTTGAAATCTAGAATAATCTATCTTCCTATATAAATTTTCAGAATATAAAATGTTTCCTGTCTTTTCTTTTCAATAATAAACATTTTCAATAGTAAGTTCAAAGTAGACAAGGTAAGGATAAAATAGATCAATGTAATTTATTTAAATGTAAAATATTTGAATAAACTATGTTTAAGTACATAGGTACTTACATTAACTAGAGTGGCGGCTACTTCACCTTTGATATCGTGCTTCGCTATGTAACAACCTAATTCAAAGAAATATTGACCAAGTTTGTGCAAGTCAACAGTACAAGCGTCTGCATTTAGAATTTCTCTGTAGGCATCTTTGTATATTCTGGGCAAATCAACACTGACTAGAGGTGGCCTTCTAGAAAACAGAGACTCGGCTAACCACAGCGGAATTTCTACATTGGTGCCCGCCTTTAAGTCGTCTTCAGTAGCTGAAGGATCTAGCAACCCTGGAATAAATCAGTATTTGTAGTAATTGAATAGGTAAGTATTTTATATAACCACTTGCCATTTAAATATTATGACCCCTTACCCATTTTTGGTAATTCGTGTAAAAATTTACATGGAACTTTTTCATTAGTCACTAAGATATCGGCGATTGATAAATAGTTGGAATTTGTCATTTTTTTACAGCAACTTTCAACAAAAGTATTAGATTAAATAAACAGAGGTTTTTACAAGCTGGACTTAAATTGGCGCCAAGAAAATAACCTCATTTGATCAATCGTGCGTGTCAATTTGGTTGAGTTCGTGAATTCATCCAATGATGAACAAGCAAAAGTCGACAGACTAGACAGCTTATTCATATTTGTACCTATAATTTTTTCTTAGTTTGTCAAGAAACCGGCGGCGGTTATGCGTGGCCTCCATAAACATGGCACAAGCACAACTACCTAGAATCTGGTTTTTTTTGGCGATGTTTTCAGTTTTGGGGTAGAGACCACAAACTACAGAGAGATACTACACACGCGGCCTGCGGTAGCGGAGGCGGCCTGTTGTATTCTCCATGCAATGTATGTGAGACTTTAGGCACGCGCGGCCTGCGTTTGCATACTGAGGCTGCGGCCTGCGGTAGGCCACCATCGCAGGCCGCGTGTGTCTGCGATACGCTTCGCTTATCAGTCTGCACGGTGGGCGCGGTCCGCCGCGGCGCGGCGCCCCTGGCGGCGGCGGCGGGATGCATGACGCGCGTGTGAATGCACCATAATGTGACGCGCTCGCTCGCTGCCGCCATGTCGCTGCGCTGCGATGTTGATGATGACGCTGTTGAGTTGACTGACAACGTCAATCAACAATAATAATAAAAAAATTGTCGACATGGAGTCGGAGTACGCAACGGTAACAATGTTTTGTTTTGTGTTCTGCAGGAGTTTTTTGCTAATGTAATGTGATTGTGATGGTTAATTGCAAAAAAAGTACGATTGAGTTTTAAATTTTATTATATTTCTGTTAATTTTCTTGTAATCTGATCACATGTCGCTGATAAATTCGTTAGCTTATTAGTTTTGCCGGCATTTTTGACTTTGAAACGGCAACTGCATATTATAAACAAATAAAATGCCTGGGTAAGTGAACCTAGCTTAGTAATTCTAACTTTAATTATTTTGATCACTACCTTTTTGAAAAATGTAGCCACCCTAAAACTAAGATGTATGTACCCTCAAATTTATAATAACAATGTGATGTTCCAGAACCATTATATCTAATCAGATACCTATTACAAGATTATCCAATTTATCCATTGAATAATAATCCGTTCTACTCCGCCAGCATCATAGGGCCCCAACCATCTTCTTCCATTCTGTATGGTCTCTCTGTGACGCTTCCTGCTATGGCAGTTCGGTCATATCGGTCTCTGCCCATGGTGACTCCCATTCAAGTGATATCCTGTCAATCTTAAAAAAAAACTATTTTGTTCTTGTTGTGTAATCCTAGAAAATTATTCATGCGATATTATGTTCGGCCAGAAAATATGTAAGTGTTGATAGTTATTTTCTCAAGAATTGATTGATGCAAGCTTGAAAGTTGAATGCTATTTGAGAATTGAGTTGTCACCTTCCATGTTTTCCTGGCTTACAGAAGAATGGATTTTAGAAGAATACTTTATTAAAGAGCTGTATCTTAAACCTTAATGCTGCCTGCATTACTCCTGATAAATCTACTTTAACTACAAATACTTTTTATTTTATTTATAATTTGATTTAAAATAAAAGGCAGCTTGTAGCTGATGCTTCTATATCAGCAGACAACTTGCATTGTTTGTTTTTTTATTTGGTTTTAAAGTTGTCTTGTCAGTTCTATAACATATTTAGTGATGTGGCAGATTCAACAGTTTCTGGCATATTCTTATTTTTCACCTTTGTTGTTTATTTTAGGAAGGCGTATACTATGCGGGAGATGAAGCAAATTGTGGATTATTTGACGGAACACAAATTGTTTAATGAGATAAAAGGACGAAAAATGTGGATGGAATTGTCTAATTCTGGGGTAAGAATCTTACAACATTGAAGCTTAACAAATCAATGTGTATAGTATATTAATATAAGTATTTAGAATAAAATAGAAAATCTTTATGGCACACATTGAACATTGTGAAATGTTCTCATGAGAAAAAAAAAATCTTAAACCCAAAAAAAAAGATAAGTACAGGGGGCCAATCTCGCTAATTCTAACATTTTTGGTTATGGTATGGATTTAGTAATATCGTTCAGAATTAGAGTGATTGGCCCCCAGTTCCAGTTAGTGGGCTATTCCTCTAAAATTGTCAGCAACTCTGGTCCCAGTCTCCAGAATTTATATGGAAGTTTTGCAAACGTTTTCATGCCTATGCTTTGTTTATTATGCTTAATCTTTTAGGTAATTGAACTATATTTGAAATGTTCTACCAACGGTTCCCATTTGTTCCACAGAACATGACATCGTAGTAGAAAATGATCCATTTTCACAGAACAAAATACATACTAGTATATTTACAAGAGAGAAATTTGGGGATGAAAAATATATCAATTTGTTCCCAGTAAAAGCCCGGCAAAGCAGACTTTCTTCCATGGAACAAGTTTTGAAAAAAATATCCAATTTGTTCTATTCTATCTGGGATAAAGTAGTATCATTTTGTTCTGTGACCAAATGGGATCATGGTGACCCTTTGATTGACTGATGCCAAGGTATGATGAGATATTAATGATAAATGTTTTTGTGGATTTCAGCAAATAGATAGATCATGGCAGAGTCTCAAAGAAACATTCCTCAAGCGTATCTTACCAGATATCCACAATACATACTACAAGTTGTCCGTGCAGCAAATTGCCAGTTTCAAACAAGGGTTAGTTTAACTTAACGTTTGACTTTTATATCTAACTAGCTGTTGCCCGTTTTTACCCGCGGGAACAGTTTACCGCGGTAAAGAGTATCCAATATGTTATTCCAGGATATAAGCTATCACTGTACTAAGATTTACCATAATCAGTTCAAACATCCTTACAAACTTTCGCCTATATAATATTTATAGGATAGCATAGCTAGGTTTTATTAACAAAACCCTTTTAGCCTTTTACAAATAACAAATTTATTTATCATTCCATATTTAGTTTTAGTCTTAGACATAATCTCTCTACTAATAAATTTATTGATTGATTAATTGATTTGATATTAAGTTCCTCTAACCGATGTCACTGCCTGTGTTTTGATGACCTAGCTTGGAATGCCTGAGAATTGCTTAAAATTCTTCTATAATTTTTAGAAGTTACTATTTATTTACTTACTTACTGTCCACTTTATGATTCGAGATCTGCTGGACAGATTACTGATTTTCTGGGAGTTTTCACTTTTGTAAGTGGAATTTTCAAGGGATAAAGTGGCATATTGGCTGGCATCCAACTTGAAGCTAAGCGGCCACTGTCGCTAATGAACATCCGCAGTCTTGAGTGCGTTGGTAGCGCAGCCGGCAGTAGCGATGACATGGCTTACCATCCCTAGCAGTCTGAATTCGATCTCTAGCCCACAAATGGGGAAGGAAAACATCTTGGGGACACCAGAACTTCCAAACAGCGTGTAATTGAGGAGGGAAATTTGCACCACACCCCTAGAATCTACCCCAGCTTCCCTTTACATCAGAAATGTATTAAAATATTAACATTGTTTATTTAATACAAATAAATGAATACATGTAGCACTGGTGATAGGGCGGGCGCATTTCAACCCCATTTTTTAAAATATTTTGATAAGTATATTTAAAAAAGTTATGTCTTTGCAGATATGATGTTGCAGGAAAAGATAAACCTAAACTGGAAACTGTCACTGTTAGTGACGATTCAAATGGCAGTGGTATGATAAACCAAATTTATAAAAACAATTCCTATTTCAATTTTATTGTATTAATTTATTATATTTGTTCCCTCATATTTTAGGCACTAAGAAGTTACAGAATGAGCAGCCTGGTACAAGCAAAAATATTAAGGAAAATAAGACATCAGGTGAGAAAACTTCAAAGATTCAAACACATGATAGAACCTCCACCGAGACTCTCGTGCTTGAGAACTGTTACGAAACCGCCAATGATATTCTGAAGGATTTGGAGGACAAAAATGAAAACCAGTCAGAAAAGAAGGAAGGCAATAAAAATGAGAAGACGACACTTCGAGACTTGATAACTTACTCCGAACCGTTGACACCTATGATACAGGAGGTTTTGCATGATTTTACGACAGACGATGAAGACGACCCTCCAATGCAAATAGTCGAAGAGGATGAAGTGTTGCCTGATGTGAAAAAAAATATCAGTAGGACTATATCACCAGGTGTACGCGAATCTCCAAGTCTTGCCGTAGTTAAACTTGTTGACAAGTCAAACGCTATCGAATTAAATTCTTCAGCCAGTACTAAAATTAAGTCATTAAAGCTTAAAAAGACTCGAAAAGGAACGTGGGAGAACAAATCGAGCATTTCGAGTGACAGTTCATTGCATCAAGAGAATACTATATCGGAGCAAAATAATAACCTGACTCCACCTGTCGCAGAAATTAATGTCCAAGAAAATGACACGAATGTAGCTACGGATGATCTTAAAAAAGCAAATACAGAGGAACTGCTTCCAAATTCTGAGAAAAATGAAAAAACAACACAGAACAGTGGTAATTCTACTAATGACACAGTACTTCCCAATAACCAAGAAGCTCTTATTATTCACTCTACTGAAAAGCAAACTTCAGAGTGCCAATCTTTAGAAACCAAGAAGGATTCTCAAAAGGCAATTCCTACGCGAAAAAGGAACTGTTCTCAAGTTACTGAAGGGCCTAAGCGAAAACTACGTAAAGATAAAGAACTACCAGTAATTGAAATAAGTTCTGCTTCGGTGGAAAAAGAGGAAATAGGAAAACAGCTTGAACCATCTACTATAGAAAGAAACAAGGATGAAAATGCAAAAAAGGATAGTGTGAATACTGCTGTAACTGTTCTAGGGTCACCCAATATAAAGGATCAGCAGAAAAATAAAGACAATCCTGAAACAAGTTATGCTGTATGTACTGGACAAAATGAAAGACTTTCCAAGGAAAGTAATTCACAAGAGGCTGGAACTTCTACAATTATCAATGGCCTAAACGATTTATCCGACGTAAATCCGTGTCTGACAAGCGTAAGTTTATTTGCTGAACAATTTAGCAATTCACAGTACAGTGACCCCGAAGCCAATGATAAGGAAGTTACTGTTGCAGATGAAACTAAATTGGGTAAAGTAAATGCTCAAAAGAAAACAGAAAAGATTATTGATCTTGAACAATCAAAAGGGTCCAAAATAAAATCTCAACAAAAGGTAAGCAAAGAAAGCGAAATAAATACAGACAAAAAAAATGAAGTAACAGAAGATAATCCATCTGAAGTCAAAGCTCAAGCAGCAAAAGAGAGGGGAGCGAAAATAACGAATAAAACAAAAGATAATGATGAAGTGACAATACAAGTAAATATGGGATCGAGACCAACCAAGGATTCAATGATGAGGGACATAGATGAAGTAGTTATTCTTAAGTCTCACTCTGAATCAGAGACTGACTTATTTCAACCTGCAGTAAAGAAGAAAAATTCTAATGGCGGTGTCATACCTAAATCGCAAAGAGATAATACTTTAGCAAATCTATTTGGGTTTACTAGTGGTAAGTCCAACGCTGGCCATACACGTCTTGAGTGACAAATAAATTATTACTAGAAGAGGCACAATAAATCAATTTCAAATGAGCGAAGTTAGAAACAAAACAAAGAATACAAAAATATCAATACATGCATTGTCTTGCTTTTGATAAATTCTCGTCTTTCTGTTTCTAAAGTTACATTATTATTGGAGGCGATTGGCCGCTCCCCTCAGTGTTGCTTCATACATAACTATTTGGAACACCTTATTGAAGTTTGTATTTGTTTATAGGATTTAATCCATGTTCTCAAACGGTGAAGGAAAACATCGTGAGGAAACCTGCATACGCCGAAGAAGAAATTCTTAGGCGCATGTGAAGTCCACCAACCCGCACTGGGCTAGCGTGGTGGACTATAGCCCGCACGCCCTTGTTGAGAGGGTAGGCCTGAGCCCCAGCAGTGGGGAGATTAATAGGCTGTTGATGATGATGATGATAGGATTTAATTATGCCTCTTTCAAATTCAGTTATATTTATTTTCCAACTGCTATTGTTATTCAGGACGTTTATGGCTAGTAATTCCAACCAGTAAGCGGGAAAGATTTGGTGCATGCGACAAAATTAGACTGAGGGAAATAAGTTAACTCCCCTTTACTTGCGCTGTCGGGGTAAATCGCATTCGGGTCAAGGTGGCGGTTATGAGTAAACATTTACATACAGTAGTAATGTTTTCCGTTGCAGGTACGACGCGTAAGAGAAGTTGTAGTTATCGCGACAGAACGACTCGGCGATATTCGCAGCGAAAGAGAACTTTCTCCCGACATTCCACGTGAGTACCTAGCCAGTTTTCTTTATTTTTTTCTGTCCTTACCTCTTTTGCATGAACGAGCTGTACTGTAATAGTAGTTTATGATACGAGGTTGGTAATCGAGTTGACGATTTGTAAACCCGAGCCGCCCAGGAGAGAGTACAAAGGTTTGTTTTTACGATTACGTCAAAACCGCCTAAAAGCGAAACTTTGTCATTGCCTATCCGAAGCATCAAAAACTACTAGACAGATTGAGCTATGGGACAAATGTAAGGTCAGGTGGGGTAAGAGGATCAAACCAGAGTAGACTAAACGTCTATAGAGTTTAACTCTATAGTTCGTGGTCTTCTAGTTCACAAATCAATGTGAAAATGTTCAACAAGGCAGTGATGGGTGACTCATTATCATTTTTTCCGACGTTTATGAAAACTAAAAAATATCTTTACTGGCGCATTGTACGGTCGACCGCACGTCAGTGAAAACAAAACCAGCAGTACTTATAGACTGGTCTCTCATAGTATTGAAACTCCCTAATAAGCTAGGCCAGCTGAAGGTCAATGTGTTTCCACTGACGTGCGGTGGACTGTACGACGTAAACGTTGCTGATATCTTTGCTTTTTGTTGCAGCAACGCTATCGACTTAAGTCGGGATACTGGCTCAAGTGATTACTCAACAGAGGTGACCGACAGCGAAGACACCCCTCCAGCTCATGGCAATGGACATCTCAATAACCGGAAGTACATGTAATTATCCTACTAATATTATAAACGAGAATTTGTATGGATGTTTGGATGCAAGAAGTTTCAAATCTCTGGTCGCGCGCGCGCTCCCTGTGGAGATCGCATCTTGCATATTTAGTATCGGAACCTATGATGCCATTTACCGGAGGGGTGCGAAAGGAAGCGGAGTAGCGGGAGGAGGTTGTTAATACAAATTTATATGGTGTTTGAACATGATAATGTGTGAATGAGTCATAATTTTGTGATTAGTTTGACACGATTTTGACCCCATAGAATGCTTTTATTACTCATCCATATGGGAGTGGCAAAATTTTTTGATTTAACTTCGGATGGATGTCTGTTACTTTTTCACGCAAGAACTACGGAACAGATTTTTATGAAACTACAATAATATAAATTAAATATCAGAATAACACATAGGCTATAGATACCTCGGGAGAGCGAGCTGTGCCGGCGCGGAAAACTTTCCTACGCGGAGGGTGATAAAATATTTTTACTTATTATTAGACATGTAACAGAATTACTATGCTATGGCATAGATTAGCATTATGTATAAATCTTTATATACCTCACTATATGTATTTAAATAAAATATAATAATGGAATATTACATGTAATCTCACCACACATACTCATGCTCCGAAACACACAGACTGTAGTTTTATAACTCTGTCATTGGAAGAGCTATGTATAATCACAGAAGAAGTATGAATTACTAGATTGGTTGTTTGAGAAAACAACAGTGATAGCTTGATTTTATGGGCCGGAAATTAAATTGACCGAGTGTCCACCTAGAATTGCCTAACAATGAAAGAAAAATTATGAAATTTACAAAAATAAACACGAGATATTCAGGAAAGCTATAAAAAAATTATGTGACAAGACGGAAAGAAACACTCAGTTCTCATAAGAATGTCCGTCAAATCGTGTGTAGTTGTTAATGTTTGATCCTCTATTGAACAGGAAACCAAAACCGTTCGACATTATCACGGAACCGGATGGTTGTGTGTTCGCAATACACGGCAAGAAAATGTATCCGGTAGTGCACCGGCGCACCAACACCTTGAACTACTTGATGATGTCGGAAAGTAAGTAATAATAATAATGTTTGGACAAATTGACACACGGCTGTTTAGTCCCAAACTAAGACGAAGCTTGTAAATGGGTACTCAACAACTACATACATAAATACTTTTAAATACTTTTTTTTTAATACTATAAGTGCCTATTGGTTACTATCTTCGAGCGACTAACTATAAATAAGGCCACTTTGTCCTAATTGACTCACTTCGTCTTGCTCGCGCGCCACCTGTTTGTGTCGTTCTATCTCTCTCTGTTGACATCCTTATAGATAATAAATCAGGTTAAGACAATTCACAAAATTCATAAACATGTCACCTTACAAATAAAATATTTCCTCCAAGCGTCACAACGAGGCAGTTTGCCTAAAATGCACGTCCATTGCTTTAGTACGTAATGTAAGAACGTCAGCGATCTACCGCTTGTTTTACTTTATCGATGTTCCCCCACTATAACGTCTACACCCCGTTATATTGGTGGTCGAATGGTGGAATTATATCGACGAATTTTTAAACGGATTTCGCGCCTACCACGCTTTATCTGTATGACCCAAAGGTCAGCTGTTAGAGAATGCCATTTATGTTCTCAAGTTTTTTAATAAAGTAAATAAATTGTTAGGGCCAATGCAGCGTAGATGGGAATCCATTGTAATAACCCCTACTTATTATAAACTTAATTATAAATTGTCGAATATCTTAATTTTCAGATGGCGATGAAGAAACTGAAAGTTTTTGGAAGTTGAAGTACTTGGAGGAGAGCAGGAAAGCTGCCGAGGAGAAGATAAGGGCCGACGAGCTGGCGAGGTGACTAACATACAGTCTTTAAAAGAAAGAAAGAAAAATAATTTCTTTCTTTCTTTCTTTCTAAAAGCGGTCTTCTCGGCTTCGCCCGCGTAAAAAAGGAAAAACACTTTTTTAATGGACGTCAGAGGTTCAAAATTTCAAGTCATCACGATGATGATTTATGATATAATAAAATAAAAATAAAAAAGCCTTTATTGACATCTTAAAAAAGTATATATAAATTAATAAGAATTTTTTTTTATAATTAGGTACATAAATAAATTCTTTCCTGTTTCATTAAACGTTACATAATCTATTTATTCGCTTTAATTTAATATTGTTATTTTAATTTTATATATTATACATTTATAGAATTGTAATGATGTTCATTTTTATATGTGTATGTCACTCAGTTTAATTAGATGTCCCCGATTGTCGGGTGTAGGCCTCCTCTAGGCGTAGCCATTCGTCTCTACATTGTGCAGTGCGGGCCCAGTGCGCGCCCGCCGCGCGCCGTCGCCGCGATGTCGTCGGCCCAGCGCTTGAGCGGCCGCCCGCGGCGCCGCCGCCCGCCCCTCGGCCCCCGCCATTCCGTCACAGTTCTGGTCCACCTTCTGTCTTCCCTTCTCATCATGTGTCCCGCCCATTTCCACTTCATTCTTCGAATGTGTTCCAGTACATTATTTAGTTTAGTAATCTTTCTTATTTCTTCGCTTTTCTTTCTGTCTCTTAATTTTATCTTAATCTCTATTCTATTTATGATATAGTCAAATACAAATAATTTTTATTTACTGCACAACTGACTTAGGTTAGTTTCTGGAGTCTGGAGCCTGAGACTAGGCTACTTAGGCGGCCTGTAGATACAGGACACCCTAACTTCGTCAACATGTCCTAACTTACTATGATCCTTTAGTCTGATTTTCTATAGGACTTCAACTATTTTAAAATTTGCAGGTTGTTACAACATGCGAAACAAAATCAAGCCCCCAAGGACGCCCCTGTGTCGCCCATACTGCGATCGAAAACGTCACTGTAAGCTTTATTTTATTTTACACATTAAATTAAACACATGAAACACATTTGCCGGCTTTGGCACTACGATATTGTATAGAATGTCCAGGTAAAGTATGGAAAAAATAACTGTTGTAAAATTTAATTTAAAAATTAAAATTTATCTAATTCAGTAACTTAATTATAAAAAGTTTCACAGGTTCTGGAACCTTCCTTTGAGCAAATAATTGCTTGTGTGGGGAGACTCCGCTCTCTTATAACTACAGTTGTTACTATGTATTTTTACTTTAATTAGATTTATATTGCTTTATTAAATTAATTACTTACATTGTGTCATATATTTAATTTCAGAAACTCTGCGTCTGCCGTGAACCAACCTCAGCAGTCTGTTTCTAACGACGCGTCGGGCAGGCCACAAACGAAGGTCACTGACAGTGATATTGGTAAGTGGTCTTATGTACGGTCGACCGCACGTCAGTGGAAACAAAACCAGCATAAACTGGTCTCTCATAGTATTGAAACTCCCTAATAGGCGAGGCCAGCTCAAGGTCAAAGAGCTTCCACTGACCTGCGGTCGACTGTACATACATACATATCTTCACGCTATGTCTCTGACGGCGTAGACGGAAAAAAACTGTAAGGTTTTATGTGCTTCAGCTATAACTTACAAGTCCAACATTGGACATTATATTCAGTGCATCAATAATTAATCCCACTTATCATCATCACCATCAACAGCCTATAAATATGTCCCCACTGCGGGGGCAGAGGCCTATGTTCTCATCGAGGGCGTATGGGCTATAGTCCACCCCGCTAGCCCAGTACGGGTTGGTGGACTTCACATGCGCCTTAGAATTTCTTCTTCGGCGTATGTAGGTTTTCTCACGATGTTTTCCTTCACAGTTTGAGAGCAATCAATAAATGTACCTACTTAATTTTCGAGAAAACCACCGGGGATCGAACTCGGACCTCTCGACATGATAGGCCGCTTCTTCCTCATGACGCCACTGACGCTCTCGTCGTGTCCTATAGTTCTTTAGAACGTGGGCCTCGTATACAATATTAGATTTGTAATGAATTAACCCACTGCCATATAAAATTTGCTGCTCAATCCAGATGTAATGGGGATGAACGGATTTTGATGGAACTCGGTACGGTGATAGTTTATATCCTGGAATAAATTATAGGATATTCTTAACGCGAATTATTCGCAGGGCGTCCTCTAGGTTTTTTCATCGTAATTATAGTACAAGGTTTTTTCTTTCCATTTCAGCTTTAGTGGAAACCAAAACAGAATCTGAACAAAAAACTGTCAAAATCAAATTCAACAGAAACAATGAGGTAAGTGCTCTATTGTTTTTTTGTTGTTTTTGTATAGTATAGCGGCAGTGGGCTGTTACATCTGTCAGAGAACCGATAACCGCTGGGGTAGACGAGGTCTCGAGTGGAGACCCGAGTGGCTAGATGGAGCGACGATCTGCGTAAGGCCGCTGGCAGTGCCTGGATGCGCAGGACCGCAGTTGGATTCAGTGGCGCGTATTCTATTCTAAGAAACTGGAAAAGCCCACCGTTGGACATAGGGCTCCCCCAAACGCGCCACTGAAGCATTCAGTTATTTTTTAATAAATAAATAAAATAAATAATATTATTTTAAAAAACTAAATGAATAAACACACAATACAGCACATATATATACAGGACCATTGCAAAATAACAGAATAGAGATAACATAAAACATTTTTAAATGGTGGAGGTTACGATCTCCAGAGTGTAATTACAAAGTCGCCGGAGTGCAGGGCGCGTGCTGCCCCGTGCACACCAGCGCTGGCACGGTCACATCCTCCTCACATCATTCTTTTTTAGATAGTTATTAATATATATTAATTGAGCTAGTGACGTAGTTTCATTATCACCAAAAAGTTTTACAATATCTAGTATAGTTTATGAATAATCGCCGTTCGAAAAATAATTATAAATTGCAATTCGTCGATTCGGCCCCATGAAGGTCTCATCACCCCTCGTCACTCATACACGTGTTGTTGTAGATTGAGCTGGAGTGCCAGTGGCCGCACGTGCAGCCGGTGCTGGAGCAGATGGCCCACATTCTGCACAAGAACCAAGAGGCGAGGGCTGACAAGAAGCCGGGTGTCGGCTCGTCGGTGGTTTTGTCCAGCGGCAAGACAACGCCAGAGGTTGACGCGCCGCCAGATCCTGGTAAAATCAATTCACTAGGTACATTTATACGTCACTTTTAGGATTCCGCCGTACCTCAAAAGGAAAATTGAAACCCTTATGGGATTACTTCATTGTTTGTCTGTCTGTTTGTTAAGACCCTTTTTCTCAGGAACGCGTGGCGTGGAGATACCAAGTTGAAATTAATATCAAATACTCAGGTCTGCAAACCCTTGGAGATGTGAAAAATCAAACTTCCAAAGTCAACGCAGTTAAAATGTATGGCTGGTTTTGCCGCATTTTTGAGTATTTTGGTAATCAAAACCTATGGGGTACTTCCGATTGACCTAGAATCTTGAAATTTGGCGATAAGCAATATGTCTTATAGCACAAGTAACGGAAAAAATCCGAAAACAGTAAATTTCTAGTTACATCACAAGAAAAAGTAATTTTTCTATTACCAACAAACTTAATTTTGCTTATAACCACAGAGTATGTAATAGTGTTATAACCAAATCATCCATTTATAATTTACGAATTTAAAAAAAATTGAGTTTGTACGGAACCCTTAGGGCGCGAGTCCTACTAGCACTTGTCCGGTTTTTTTTTGTTTACCACCGCTTCCTAGGTGTTCTAGGAGCAGTAATATTCTTCTTCTGTAATATCTATCATCACGGGACCGGTCGTCGTGGAGATCCCTGGGGGAGGCCTTTGTCCAGCAGTGGACGTTTTCGGCTGAAATTATGATGGTAATGATCTATCATCACCCTATCGTCGTCCACTGCTGGACGTAGGGTTAGTCCATCTAGTCATACTGTTAGTAATTGAATTACTAGTAATTCTACAGTAGAACAGAATGGACTGAAAAATTCCACTCTCTTCTATTGTACTTCTGTACTGTTGGCTGTTGGGCAGACATCGAGGGCTTACATGCCACTGGCTATTAACTCTAATTTATCATTGCTATTTTATAGAAGTCCACGAAAAGATAAACAAGTTGGAGAGTCAAATTTTCAAAGAGATTGAAGAACTAGACAAATCTGAGGCCCAATCTGATATCAATGTGACTCAAAGGTATGTTTCACTTTTATCTTAGCAATTGGCTCTTGAAAGAAGAAACTTCGGACATTTCAAATAAACACTTTCATTTCGAAATTTAGTAGTGCATGTCAAATCTTTTAACTGTTTTTTTTCTCTTATAGAAAACGTGGCAGACCCAAAAAAGTTATCTCAACAGATGTAACATCACAACTGTCTGATGAGAATGCACGGAAAGGGCGAAAATCATTAGGTGTGGTAGACAAGGACGAACCCAAGGGCAAGCTCGCTGAACAAACTGCTGAGAAGGCGAGCAAAGGTCCAAGTGATGATAGCAAGGGGGACACCTCGGACGGCAGGAGCGTATCGCGGCCGAGGGAGGTGCACAGCGACCCGGGCAGCGGCAAGAGACCTACTCGGGCGCCGCGGAGATTTGAACCCAGTAAGTTTTTAGTCGCAAGTCCGGCCTCCGCTGCGTTAGGCGGAACGGTCTGACGGGAGATGCGGAGACTCGCCTACGCGACGCCGTAGTACTATTTTGACCGTGCACGTACAGCCGTTCTGTATCGAGAGCCATCGTTCAGGTCGACTCGACGGTATTTGTGCGGCGCATGTGAAACGTTACGTGAAACGTTATGTGAAACGGATTTTACGCAAACATCAAAGGCGACGGGTCACTGTTTGGTTTTGGTACACTGTTGTATTAGTGTGATATTGTCAACAGACATCGTCGAAGCAAATAGAGCGCCCAGAACGAGAAACTCCAGCAGATCCGCATCGAAGTCCAGCACTCGCAAACCGGAGGTGGAGATACCGGACGACTCGCAAGTCCTATACAAGTTCCCTCCAGACTCACCAACGACTAGGTCCGACTCAAGATTGAGATCTAGTAAAAGCTAGTGAGTATTTTTAATTGTTTAATATAAAGCGGTTGAGCATATGTGGTTAGGTGTTGTTAGTAGGTTTTGTAAAATTTCAGTGGCTCATAAACTTTAGTGCGTCGTACCATTAGTTGGCTGAAGTAAGTAGCTATAACGCACGGATGAAGCCGTACTTTTGGTACTGACTGAACAATAAAAAGAATCTAAAGAATAGCCAAAATCTTTAATAACAACGTCGGTATATTGCTCAGCCACGATAGTTTTTATGCAGTATCATGCAATAGGTATGTTTTATGTTATGTATTACTTTATTGTTAGTTAGGTACAGAAATCTTTTTCACTTTTTGTGTACATCTAAATTTTATTATACTTGTCTGACCCCATATGTTCTAAAAATCATATCAAAACCATTGTATTGTAATTATATTAAAACAATCAGGAGTACAAATTATGAAAGTATAATAAGCACTTGTTCATTAGATTAGATTGCGAAACCGTTTGATTACATTTTTCATGAATTGTTTTCATTTCAATAGGTTTTAAGGATCGGGTGATAGTAACGGATTATTCTCAAGATCCGCACCAGTGGGGATTTTGCTATTTACCCACCGCGGAAGGCAAACAGAAATAAGTGGATTTTGGGAATTACCAATTTTAGTATTTTCAATATCCCCCCATTAGTGTTGTGGGTATCGATTATGGGCAATAATATTATCGATATGGCGTAGCCGCTATTGACATCCGATACTTTAGATAGTTCTACAACACTCGAGGAATTTCGAGAATACTAAAATTGTTAATACGCATAATCGCCATTGATTTCTGTTTTCCTTCCGCGGTGGAGTAAAGCGTTTCGTCGCCATGAGGCGGTGGTATGGGATCTTGCAAATAATCAATATACCTAATAAGCCTGTTTTATAACATGTAATTTGGATTTTTATCAGTCTAAAGCGCTATAGTTGTGTATACAGTGCTAATAGTTCAAACCCTATTTGTCTCTTTTTTATCTAGGTATCTATTTTTACCAACATTTCACTAGCCACAAACTAAAAAAAATTTTAAGTTTTTGACATCGAAATTCTCTTTTTCCGATGACGCGTTACGAAATAAACGTATGCAATATAAGTTATCTTAAACTGAAAATATAGTGTATTTTTAAAATATTTGTATTTAGGAATGGGAGCAGGTGTGTTTCGAATCAATAAAAGTGTTGATAATAATATTGTGTATTATTTATTTGATCTAAGCTAGAAATTTTATTTTTGTTTCGATTTTATTTTTGTTTTAATTTTATTTTTAAAACTAGTTTTAATATCTAAGCTAAGTTTCGCTTCTATATTTCGAGACATCCCTACCATTGGGAATTTTGACATATCTGCTGTTCCAGTTTTTCCCATCGTCTAATAAGCCCATAGACCTTTCTGGCGACACATAAGAATTATGTCTTATGCAAACGTCATCTTAGCTCTGACGAATCAAGACATGTCGCGATCTTGACCGCGATTGGCTCAGCGTGCAGGTCTTCTGCCCGCACACCTACGCACTTGATAGAATTGTTTGTAGAAATAATAAATAATGAGCATTATGAGTTATTGGGATTATTAGTCGATGATACATCCACTGGGAGTCCGATGGGGATTGCTAAATTCGCACTGGTACGGATCTGTTCGCTCGCTTTGATGTTTAAAATAATTCGGTGAGTCTATTTTTTTTATAATTCATTCGTATACCTGCTTCCATTACACAACAACGCCTATTGCTTTATAAAAACCCATTGGATATACATATGTTCACATTTGCCAATTCTCTGTGCATTGCATTGCTTTTTATGTAAATTTTCTTATCTTCACACAGTGTTATGAAGAACCCGACTATGAATTCATCGCCTGATAGCTCGTCGATAAACTCATTTGAAAGTACCCTTGGCTACCAGGACTCCGATATAAGTGTTACAAACATTGGCGGCCTTAAAAAGAAAAGAAAACTGAGCGTGTCTACAATGTTATACAGAGGACGACGGGCTCGTGGTACAGTTAAAAGGAAATTCCAACTGTATTTAGTGGACGATACATGTGAAGCCGATCCGACATCAAATCACCTTGTCAACTCAGTAAATGTTCCAGATTCAAGTTTGAACTCTGAAGAATACAGATCTGAATCCTACCAACTCTTGTTACCGAGAAAAAAAGATGTAAGACGACAACTGGACCAAATTAATGAAACGTCTGCCACTCATGAATTTAATTCAAGACGTAATAATACTAACTCTCCAATTACTGTTAACATTGACAACGATGAAGTAAATTTAACGGAAGTAAACAACAATAACTCCCCTAGACCTGGAAGAAATTCTAGCAATATCTCACTACCATTGTCACCAGAACTATCCATGGTAGAGAACATATCTATATCTAAAGACATGGTGAGTAGCGGCGATGAGCCAACAATAAATGAAACCCATTGCAATGACGCAACTGGACATCAGACGGATTGCAATAAATATTTGATATCAGATATTGATATCTCGGTACCTCTGATGGAACAGAATTGTGAATTGCGCAAACCTCGCTCCAGAAATAATTCAACACACATTGAGAAGGTAATTGTGCATTCTCCAGTTACTGACTCGTTGGTAAACAAAATTTCAGATGTGAACATAGAAGAACAATCATCTTCAGATTCATTAGATCTACAACTTAGAAATTTGTTGCTGGAAAGTGCCAAGAAAATTGCACAACAAAAGCAAACAGTGGAAAACAAAAACAATGAAATAAATGCAATGGATGGAGTGAATACTGTAACAAAAGAACAGAAGAAAACAAGAGCGAAAAAACGATGCTCGACTCCGCGTAAGAAGAAAGACACAATAAAAACGAAAGGTGCTAATGTTGAGCCTGTCATAGAAGAACATACGGAATCTTGTTCCCGGGGAGGCAGACAGTCTTGTCCGCCAATTATAAACATTATTACCTGTGAAGATGCTGCGAGCGGCGAGACAAATACAGACAATAACAATGTAGAAAAAACTGATGCTCTCAAGAGAAAGAAAACGAAAGACATAATTAAAGTTAAAATTCTCAGGCCCAGGGACAGAGGCTTACCAAGAGAAGGTCGTAATAAAAGAACACGCAGTCACAGCAGAATGTCGGTTTGTACTGACAGTGGAATTAACGATACCGAGTCCGGAATTTTCCTTCAAGGCGTCGATGACAGCGTAGAACTGATACACAACCATTCTGAGACGTGCCTACATGCGAATGAGTGCGCAGTGGATAGCATTGAATTTGTAGAAAACACAGCTGAGTCTGCCATTACCGTGGACTCCAGTTCAGGGAGTTTGAATGGCGAAGGTGATTGCAACTGTAAACAATATGAGAACTCTGATATGTTCTGTAACAACGCTCAAGATGCCACGGACTTGCATGGTGAGTTATATTTGCTGATAATTACAATGTTGCATCAATAAAAGCAGTAGGACGAGAAATAAGCTACCCTCGTGGACCTACAAATAGGACAAAAAGAGTAGGTCCATGAGAAAACACCTACAGGCTATGGATATAGAGTACTTGGGAAAAAATGGTGTAAGTCACAAATTCCATAGAGTTTAAATTACATTGTCACAAAATATGGAATACTAGCCGATGCCCCGCGACTTCATCCGCGTTATTTAAGGTACACTATATTAAATGTTATTCAAAATTTTTAAACCATTCTAATCATGCCATTTTCGTAGTTTTAAAGTTTGTCAATAGATGGCGTTACGTGTATTTTACACCCCGCTATCATTTGGTTCTTCTCAACTTAATTAAGTTAGGCGCGCAAATTATCCACCAGCTTTTACCTTTTTAATATAGTAACAATAGCAATTTGAATATGGAGCTTATTGATTATGTGGCTAACACCCTGGGAGCGTAGCGAGCTTTTTCCGTGTTCTGTGGCTTGAACACCATTGTTTTGTTGTGCTCTTCCATGATATAGTCTCATATGTGCCATCGTGGAATGAATCCCCCGCGGTTTTCTAGCTTCTAGGGTACATCCTACTAAAAATAATAAAGGCGAAAGTTTGTAAGGATGTTTATTTGTTGATATGAGTTTGGATGTTTCACGCAAAGACTAAGGAACAGATTTTGATGAAACTTTACAGTATTACCTACGCATAGGCGGGTGAAGCCGCGGGAAACGAATAGTCATAAATAACAGTGAACTATTTACATACATTACAAATGCCCGTCTACTTATTCCAGTGGTCAGGTCGAAAATGAATGAAGATGGTGGGAAGAGCGACGGCGGCGGCACTGTGTACCACACCCCGCAGTCCAGCGGCGGTTCGTTCAACAGCCTCGTCACTGAAGACTTGTCGGAAGACTCGCCCACTCAATCGCAGCCTAAACCCTCCAAATGGTATCTATTGAGTGAAGAGGAAACCACTAACACTAATTTTCACGACGCCCGGTCTAATGACAATGCTAATTTCGGTGCAAACCTCAACCAGATATTCCCAATAACGTGTGCTGTTCCAAATTTGTCGACCATCACGGAAATGTCAGCCGATAATGATAACAGCAGAAAAGCAACTCTGGATAACAGTGGGAAAACAGTTAAGTTTGATAGTATATTTGATAATTAATTTTTTTATTTGTTATTTTAAATAGAGATTGAATAAGATTTAGTCATTGATTTGTATTATGATTATTGAATAAATTAAATTATTACAAATATCTGCCTACTCAAATCTCCAACAACAACTCTGGGGCCAGGTTTATTCCCGAAATCCCTAATCACCATCCCCACTATAGAGTTAACCAACTACCTTTACAGAAGTCCATTGATGTAGAATTCGGGATTTTTAACGGGCTTCAGTGGCCTCGGTGAGCGTCAGTGGCCTCGGGGATAAGACGCGACCTATCATATCGAAAGGTCCGAGGTTCGATCCCCGGTTGGGCCATGTATCAATGGGTTTTTTTCTCGAAACTTAAGTACATGTACTGACTGCTCTCAAACGGTGAAGGAAAACATCGTGAGGAAACCTGCATACGCCGAAGAAGAAATTCTTAGGCGCATGTGAAGTCCACCAACCCGCACTGGGCTAGCGTGGTGGACTATAGCCCGCACGCCCTCGTTGAGAGGGTAGGCCTGAGCCCCAGCAGTGGGGAGATTAATAGGCTGTTGATGATGATTGATGATGAACGGACTTGAAAATGCAACCAAAATAGGGTATTATTATTATACCAATAGAGAAATATGTATTTTAATTTAAACGATACAATTAAGTTTAAACACCCACACTCAATACAAGCCAACAGATTTAACTACTTATTAGATATTACTAAAGTGGCATCAGGCGGTCTGCACTGTTTGTGCGTAAACATGTGGGGCTATCAGTAGCGGGCATAGCCGAATCTTAGGCATTACTTACTCTGTGTCACAGTCAGCGAATAACTACATGGAATGGAGTAGACTCCTGCGAGCGAAGATAAACTGCGGTTGGGAATAACTCATCGGACCGTAAAAATCTGACTGCATGCTGGATAGTAAAATTACCTATAGTGCACAAACGCCCAATTTGGCTCTATGGATGTACCTTTGCTTTTAATGAAAAAAATCTCAGTTTTGACGTTGACAATTGACATGCTGCATTGGACTCTTGTATCTCCAGTGGATAAAAAAAACTGCGTTTGATTGATGATGATGATTGATTGAAGCGAGCGAGAAATGATTGAATAGAAATGTTGAACAGAGAACAAATTACATTATGAAATAATTTAATATTCACAATGCTGCGAGCTTTACCTCTTAGAATAACTATTCGAGACTGTATTGTTTTAGTTCTTTTAGTTATTTTCAATACTATCCATATAACAGACATGGGTGAGTAAATATTTACATATAAAATTGTATGAATAATTTCCTACCATGCTGTAATGCTTTCTCCTTTTTTACACAGCGAATAATAACATGGATATAACGAGCAAAGAAAAGAAAAGCGTTAAGGATTCTAGTGACAAAGTTGTGAGCCACAGTGACAATGAGGACTATCTAAAAAGTTGTTCCTCTGTTGATCCGGGCAGCATTGAGTGTTTTGCCCTACAGTATCCTTGTATAACATGCAATAGGAGTATCGACTGTCGCTATGGGGGCTATTACAACTACACATGCGTCGTGAAACCTAAATTACTATGCAATGTAAGTTTTAAGTCAATTAAATCACCAATTTATAAAATGGTAAAGTGTATGTGTGCTTCTGGCCAAAGTTAAAATACTGCAACTATGTTCTCACAGGAATAAAGAAATAAAATTATACTGCTTATGTAGTTATGTAATCTATGATTTCAGGGCACCAAAACATTTAACAGGACAGCTATGTGCAGATTCTGCTATCAAACTGAGAGATGGGAACATCGCTGTGAACAAAAAGCTAATTGCAATTCATTGGCTTCACCATTAAAGTATTACACGTAAGTAGATACGTAAAGTAGATAAGTAAATTGTTGTATCAACCAGTTGTAAGTATCAGTTAATTATGTCAAATTACTGATTTTCTTTTACTTGTCATGGTTGTTTGCCTGAAATAAAAGGCTTAACTACTTCCTACTAAATTCCTATATAAACTTTATCGGCCCAATATAACCGCAAGGTTGGAAGATTCTATAAAATGTACACTTTTATTACTAATTTTAGTTAGTGCTATTTTATAAACTCACTTCCAGTTTAGTTTATATAATTATGGGGCACTTATCTAAAGTAATGATTTGCAAATTAAACCTTAAGTTATGTGCCACCAACTATAATCACCTTATATGCATGAGAAGTAATTTGGAAGCATAAGCAAAATGCTATGAGTATCTTTCTAATAAAATGGGGACTGTACGACGTAATTGCAAGAACTTTTTCTATTTTCAGGACAAACTGCACAGTATCTGATGATGTGATTTGCTTAGGCAAAAGGCGATTTTTAAAGAAAATCCGCTGCTCCTGGACTGCGGGCACTCGTTGGGGAACTGCCTTAATTCTTGCATTAGCTTTAGGAGGTTTTGGAGCCGATCGATTCTACCTAGGCCACTGGCAAGAAGGAATAGGGAAGCTTTTTAGTTTTGGTGGGCTAGGGGTTTGGACCCTTGTGGATGCATTATTGATTGGAATTCACCACTTAGGCCCTGCTGATGGATCACTTTATATATAGATCAGATCTGATAACTATTGGGTTAGGTTAATTATTTATTAAAATACAGTTAGTTAATTTTTTTAAATAGTTTTTATTTTATTATTACAAAGTTGGTCCATAAAAATAGAGTAATTACAAGCCCTATTCTAACCATAATATTGATAAACAAGATCAACAAGCTTATCCTTTTTCAAACCAGTTAATGCAGGCATCTCTGAATCATGTTTTCTCTTTAATACTTCTTTTAGTTGTGGAACTGTGTATTGATGTACAGTCTGATATTTAACTCTGTCATTTAAGATGGCTTCATCAATTTCATCACCAACTTTGGATCTTTTACTTATACCAGGTTCTCTTGTAGCAGCTCTTTTTGGAGCAACTGGCCCAAATGGACCAAACAATTCTTCAAATGTATCTGCTGGAATTTCATGGAATCTTCCAGAATCAGGTTTTGTTGTATCAACAAATGGATCCAGATCCTCTTCTTCCAACGCAATAGCTTCCATAGCTCTGTACTCTGATTGCAATTTGGGGTTCTCAAACATATTAGGTTTATAATCAAACTGTACAGTCTTCAGTATGCCCTTCATAAGGGTTTTTTGTTCTCCTGAAATGTGTGTTGATTCTTCATCTTCCTCGGTAGCTGGTAAATCTCTCACATTTTCTACAAATGGTATTTGAACAACATCAAACCCTATGTCAATATCAAGACCGAGTGGGTGTGTGCATGGTGAGAGTGCAACAATGTTTGGTTTTGCATTGACTCTTGTACAAAGCACACATATAGCAACCATGGATGTGTCAATACAAGCCTGATGCAAAGCTTTGAAGGCTGTAGTGGACCCTTCAATTATGTTCTCATTTGGAAATAAAAAATAACCTGTCTTCAAAAACCATTTCTCCTTACACATAATCCTTGCAGGTTTAAATCCAAGTAACTTCATCATTGGTGGACCGAAGGGGTTTTGAAGTTTCTTTTTTTCAATATCTGTGAATTCTATCCTTTCACCCCCATACTCTTGATAATGCAGCAATTCTGATTTCAGTAATGGCATTTGTTTCGGCTCATTTTCTTCATCAACATCCATATCCGATAATCCTGGTGCTGGTGTCTCTGTAGAAACTTTTAATGTCTTTGTCACACTTGTTACGATGGCATTGCTCTCTCTATCAAGATTAACTTTTTTGTGTTGATACTGTCCAGATCGTATCATTAGATTGTAGACTCCGACACCAATGGACAATCCATTACCAATCTCAAAGCTAAGCCGTGCCACAGCCAAATGTCGGTGAGATTGTTGATGCATCATTTGCTCAATCTCTTTAGAATCCCAGATTGGTCTTGGAAGAATAAAATCACTTTTCCCTTTATTAACTTCAATTAAAAAGTTGTTGTAAAATGAATCTACTTTGTAGTCATCCTGAGAAATGTTTATGATTCGTAAGTCGATGTTTGAATCAACCAAATCAACTACTCTTTTTAGTGTTGGTTTTTGATCGGATTGCTTAGGTGGGTTGTCGAGACGAGTCAACAGTATGACGGTCCGTGATGAGAACTGTTTTTTGCAATTCGCAAACATTTTGCTGCAGTGCCAAAGAACATCAGACAGTTCTAATTCCTTTGCTTGTTTACACGTTGAAACGTCCAAGTTACGAAGTTTCTTATAGTCATCCAAAGTGGGAGTGCTTAGAGGAATGACGTCAATCACACTTTTGGTGCCAAACGCTGATGAATTAGAATCCTCGGTGCCGTATAAACAAACGCCTACATTGTGGGAGCTCGACGCTCTCAAGTGTTGTCTCACCATTCGACAAGTAGCTGCATGTCCGACCGCAGGGAACTCATTGTTATAAGGGTCGTAGACGTTAATAAGTATTACACTTCCAGGTACGCCTCTCCATGAAGAGAATTCTTCTCTCTCGTCATCTGAATCCATCATGTAAAATACTCAAATGATAATTTAGTGAAAAACTTACTAGGTATAAATACTTGATAGCGGTGCGTGCACTGCGACCGACAGAAGAACAAAACGGAAGAAAAATCAAATCCAATGTCAATCAACATTGTTTTGATGTTGGTTGTCAAATTGCTCATCAAGTCAAATGTCACTGTTATTTTAATGGGTTTTACGGCAAATTGGAACTAAAGTCCTAGACCAGACGTAGTTTTTTTGGACAGTGTTAATTAGATTTTGGCGGGAACTTCACATCTCAGAGATGATTGTGTCTTATAAACTAAAAAGTTACTTGCTACACTGTGTTTTTTTTTTGTGTATTTTTGTAATATTATTTAGATACAACAAGAGCCTGTTAGTGTATATTTTGCGGGAAACAAAAGTGTGATCTCAACCAGATCGTTTCAAATTGTCCTTTGTCGAAAAGCTAAGTTTAGTGAAGATGTAAAATGCTTAATTATTAAATACTGATTCAGAATCACCGAGTGGCACAAGTTGTGCCCTATTTTTAAGGAGGCCGTTTTGTATCTAAGCGCCGCGCCGGTTTTTTGAGTGTAAATATTTAACATTCATTATGGCAGGCCTAAAAAAAACTTGTTTCCAGGGCCATATATATATCTCCATTAGAAAATGTAAACCAATCAACGTCGAGCAAAACAACCATCGACAAATTGCCTTTGTACCATACGAGTAGGCAAAGGTATTGAATATTATAGAGCTTTATTCAAATCATTACAGATTTAAATAACGGCATATAACGTATATCGTGCATGGCATGGCTTGTATTATTGCATTCGAAAGGATACATTATTTTTATTAAAATTAAAGTGGATACATCTGTTTGTTCTCGACTGGTAACACATATACAAATTATTTTATTTTTGTTAATATGAGGGTTTATAAACATAAACTTTCCTCAAATTAAACTGTGTGTATTCTTAAAAGCCGGGACAAAGTTTAAATTTTTTAAATTGCCAAACTAGCAAAGAAAGAGTCAGGACGAGACCCAAGCAAATAGATACCTACCTACCTAAATAAATTTTTTTTACTTTTTCGGGACGGCCGGACTCAGTAATTTAATAAGCTGTAGTTGTAGTTAGAAATATCACACACCGTTGATACTACGTTCATTGTTTGGGAAGTAGCTACCTAAGGCCTCATTAAGCATTTGTTTAGGTGTTTTGTGACAGAACTCTAGACTAAGTAGGTATAAGTAGGTTATTTACAACACAACCCTTCCGAGCATAGGGGCTGTCCAAATTCCTTTAACTTTTTCATTTTTCAAAAAAAATTTAAAAGTTATTGTACCTACTTAGGTCACACTAAACACCGTGTTGATTTCTTAAAATTATTATTTTTTCATTAGAAACCTCAACAACAATTAGCAAGGTATCCTTGATCACGCACGCCCGCAATAGTAATAAGTGCATTGCATGTCTTTTGTTTCATGAGAAGACGACTTGCACAGAGTTGGTTGACGTAGGGTGTAATTGGCAGGGAAGGAAGGAGGCGCCGGGGCGGCGCGGAGCGTGCGCACTGCGCGCCGCGCGGTGGGCCTGCGCGATCCGTCCGTCATTCGTTCGCGGGCCCACGCCGCGGCGCCACATCCACCAGCTCGCACCGGCCGCCTAGTGTTGAGCTAATCTCGCGCCCGAGACCGCGCGCGAAGGGCCGAGCCGAGTAAAGGGTGGGCTGCACTTGAGGAGTAGCACGCGTGCGCGAGCGAGCGCGTGCGCGGCGCCACGTGCGCGCGACGACGGGCCGCGAGCATGCGAGGGGCACGGCGCTGCCGCGCGTAGCCAGCCAGGCCGTGCGCGCTATCGCCATGGGCTGTGCCTCCTCCGCCGAGGAGCGCGCTGCCATCGCGCGCAGCAAGCTCATTGAGAAAAACTTGAAAGAGGATGGACTCCAGGCCGCCAAGGACATCAAGCTGCTGCTCCTTGGTAACGGAGCTTTCTTCTGTCTCTTTCTAGGGAGCTGGGTGCGCACGCACGTTCCCCCCTCTATCGACTGCCGCGCCGTCAACCGTCCACTTAGGGGTGACGTCGGGCCAACGCTTTCGTATCATCTCATCTGCCTATACTCAGTGATATTGATTGTCACTTTACGAGCGATACACGTAGATTCACAATGACAGACCTTTCTGGGTATGCCTCTACATAAACCCTGATAGAAGAAAGCCGTTAAGTGTAAAACGTGAAACCCCCCAAATAAAAGCATAATCAAGAAAATGGCCAAACTGGTTTTAAAAAAGAATAATTATTCAATTGTTTTGCCAATTTTTTTGGGTATTTTCAGAACGAGGGGTACCTCGCCTTCACGTCTTACACTTAGCAGCCTACTACCGCATCAGGCCACTATTAGCACTCAATATGAACACGATTCATAACTCGATCGCCTTTCTCATGCATGAAGATGGCTAGCACTCATCCCTAGAATGAATACCGCGCAGGACGGCCTTCGATCTTATAAAGGTGTCGATCGCTGCTGCGGTTATCGAAACATAACACCTACTCGTACGTTTGAAATTGACGGTAGCTGATGAGTACAAAAGTGAAGCAAAATATTTAATAAAAATCTTTATGTAAGTATTAAGTATATCTACATCACAGAAGTACAAGCGTGAAAGTCTAAAATGTACTACATCACAGCAGAACACCGTTAAAAGCTCGCTACGCTCCCGCTCGCTACATAGTAAGAAGGGTTGAAATGATGGGTATTAAAGATGGGATGAAAACTGGGAGACGTCGTGATCAGATCAATGGGTCAAACCGGTACTTATGGTAATGGTAAAATAAATTTTATTAAACACCCAAGTTGTAAGGAAATTTTTGACATTTATATTATTTTATTCATAAATCATTTTCATTAAGAAACTAATAATGAGAATGAGCATTTATGCACTAAAAATTCAAAATCAAATCAACAGCGTTTTAATTAAGTCTCCAATGTTGGGGCTCAGGCCGACCCCCTAAGTAGGGTAGGTAGGGCTAAAATCTACCACGCTAGCCCAGTGCAGGTTGGTGGACTTCAAATGCTCCTAAGAAGTCCTTCTTCGGCGTATGCAGGTTTCCTCGCGATGTTTTCCTTCACCGTTTATGCGCTTAGGTTACATGGCACGACCGGGATCGAACTCGGACCTCTCGATATGATAGGCCACGTCTTCCCCACCACGAAACTGACGCTCTCACGCTATTGACGCTCACTTATAATTGCCCTACCTATCATCATCAACAGCCTATTAACATGTCCCCACTGCTGGGGCTCAGGCCTACCCTCTCAACGAGTTAGTAACCCTACCTACATTTACCAATAAATTCAAACAGTGCTACCAAGCTAAAACAGTGGCCTTTCTAGCCTTTCATTAAAAAGAAGGCAACCGACAACCTGAAAAAGACAACCGGAAGCACCCGGAAGTAACCGTATGAGAAAGGTGAAAAACCGGGCATAGATTACTTTATACCGACACAGGAAATGCCTATGTCCCCAAGAGTGGACGTCAACACGATGATAAATAATTAAAACAAAGTACACTTTTATAACATAAAATTATATGTAATAGGTAGGTATAAATAAAATAAAATAAAAATAGCCTTTATTCTGGTATTACATGCACTTATTAATTGGATTGAAATACATTCAAATTTGCAATTTTTCTTAAAATTAACATTAAAATTATGAATTAAATTAAACTGTTTTTATTTAATATTATTGTTATTATTTATTTTTATTTGTCGGCAACCTCTTTATTTATTTTGTATTATATTAAAATTGTATTGTTCGCCGTCGTTTCCCCACCAGATTGTCCACTGACAAAGGCCTCCTCCAGACTCTTCCATTTATTTCTGTCTTTAGTCATTCTTGACCACAGCGCACCCGCCACTTTCCCTATGTCTTCTTCCCATCTTTTTATCGGTCGTCCCCTCTTTCTTTTGCTATCTCTAGGGTACCATTCGGTTGTAATTTTATTCCATTTGTTCTCCTTATGTCTCATCATATGTCCTGTCCAAGTCCATTTTAGTTTCTTTATTGTTTTTAAAACATCTCTAAATTTAGTTTTGCTTTTTATATGTTCTAAACTGATTTTATCTTTCAATTTTATTCCCAATATACTTCTTTCCATGTTGTTTTGGCATACTCTTAATTTATTTAAGTTCTTCTCTGTTAGTGGCCATGTTTGGCATCCATACGTCAGGCAAGGGAGTAGGCATGTATTGAATACTTTCCTTTTGTTTGCCATTGTGATATCTTTATTTTTTAGTATTTCCTTTAATGCCCAGAACTTTTTCCACGTGTTTGTTACTCTTCGTTCTATTTCCTTGTTGGTGTCTTCTTTGGCTGAAATTATTTGGCCCAAGTACACATATTCATCTACGCATTCCAATCTTTCTCCATTTAAATTAAGTTCTGGGTTGTTATTGTTGTTTGTTAGAGTTTTCGTTTTAGACACATTGATGTATAGGCCCACCTTATTACTTTCTTCTGCCAGTTGCTGCAGCATACTTTGTAACTCCATCTGTTCCTCTGAAAATAGAATTATGTCGTCCGCGAATCTTAGGTTGCTTAGCTTTTCTCCATTTATATTTAGCCCATATGTAGACCAGTCCATTTTTCGAAACACTTGTTCTAGCACAGCTGAGAATAACTTTGGTGAGATGGGGTCTCCCTGTCTTACACCTCTTTCTATAGGGAAGGATTCTCCTGTCCTGTCGAGTCTGATTCTTGCTGAGCTGTTGCTATATATGTTTTGAAGTAATCTTATGTATTTATTTTCTACTCCTTGGTTTAATAGGGCTTCCCAGATACTGGAGTGGTCGAGAGAGTCGAATGCTTTAGTGTAGTCCACAAAACAAAGGTAAAAAGTTTTGTTGTGTTCGTTATATTTTTGTATTATTTGTTTTACAGCATGTATATGGTCCAGTGTGCAGTAGTTACTCCTAAATCCCGCCTGTTCTTTAGGTTGGTTACTATCTAATACTCTCGATATTCGATTTAGGATTATGTTCGAGAATGTTTTGTAGATGTTGCTCATAAGGCTAATTGGTCTGTAATTGTTTATGTCTTTTCTATCGCCTTTTTTATGTAATAGAATAATAATTGACTCGGTCCATTGTTTTGGTATTTCTTCGGTTTCTACTACTTGGTTGAAAATTTCGGTCAGTTTAGGTTCTATTGTCTCACTGGTACATTTTAGTAATTCGTTTGGTATGCGGTCTTCTCCTGGTGATTTGTCATTTTTCAGGGTTTTAATAGCATTCAGTGTTTCGCTTGCCAGGATTTTTGGTGTTGTTAGTTCCACTTTGTCTTTTAGCTCAATATAAATGTTTTCTTTAGTAATATCACTGGTATTTCTTTTCTTATAAAGCTCCCGATAGAACTCGGTGGCCGTACCAATTATTACTGATCTTTTTCCTGTAGTTTTTTCTTTCGCCTTCAAATGTGGTATCCAGTCCTTCGTTTCTTGTAGTTCCTTTATCGCCTTCTTGATCCCACCCGTTCTTTCTATATGTTTCCTGAATATTTCTAACCTTCTCATTTTCTTTTCTTTCCTTATTTGTTCATTGATCCTTTTGCTAATACTAGTTATTTTTGTTTGTGTGTCCTTGTTTTGTCTATCCCTTAGCAATTCTTTCCTTTCGTTTAGTAATGTGTGAACTTCATTTGATAAGGTATCCGATTTGTTAGTGGCTTTATGTATTTCTCTTGTAACTGTTGATATGAAGTCATCGTATTGACTCTGTACCGTATTTGTATTTTGTCTTATTGTTCTTAGACTCTTGGTTAAGTTTTCTACTAGTGTCTCTGTGTTGCTATATTGGATTTTAGGTATGTTTTTCGAGAATAAGCTACGTGATTTTTTCGTTTTCTCCCTTGCAATACTTAGCCTTACCATTCTATGGTCTGATGTGAAATTTAAGTTATTTATTACACTAACATCCCTTACAACCCTTGTCTTATTAGTCAACATGAAGTCTATTTCGTTAAAATTTTTGCCATTTGGATGCTGCCATGTCCATTTCTTAGAGATTTTTTTCTTGAAGAAGCTATTCATTATGGCTAGTCTGTTTCCTAGAGCAAAATTTACTAGTCTGTTTCCATTTTCGCTTCTGTTGCCATAGCTATATCTTCCCATTATTCTTTCCTCTCCATCTTTACGTTTGCCTATTCTCCCGTTGAAGTCTCCCATTATTATAAGGTTTTTATGATTTTGTTGCACTATTTCCTGTAGTGATTGGTAGAACTTTTCTGTTTCATTTTCTTTCTTAGTAGATTCCGTAGGTGCATGTACTTGAACTATTGTCCATATGTCCGTTTGCGCTGGCTGTAGTTTTATGTTGAGTATGGCTATTCTGTCCGATATTCCTTTGAATTCTACTATGTTATTTGCTAATCCTTTCTTGACTAAGAACCCCACTCCATATTCTCCTTGTGTTACTCCATTTGAGTACATGATATAGTCCTTATGTTCTTTTATATATTCTCCTTCCCTTCTTACTTCGCACATTCCAATGACGTCCCATTTTATTTCCTGTATTGCTATCTCCAATTCCCTTAGTCGTGATTCGTCCTTTAAGGTCCTGACATTAAAAGTGGCCACATAGATTGGTGTACTTTTTTCGGTATTTGTATTATTAGGGTTTATTAAATAATTTGTGTTTATTTTTTTCTCGTATTTATTTTTATTTGATTTCTTTATTTTGTATGATGGTTTGTCTGGAGGGTATTGGTCCTTTTCCCCCACGATGACCAGTCGGCTTGGGGGAGGTTTGTTGTTACTCTCTTTGTTCGTTATTATATTAATATTATTAGTTTTCCGGTTGCCGACGATTATTTCCTATTCGTTGCCTTTTCCTATTGCAGTAAAGGAGTTTGACCTGTTCCTCATGACATCAAATGCATTGGTTCTATTCCATTTTGTTTGTGATTGCGCAGATAACTTTCTTTGCTGATTGTCTCTCTCTGGTGAAGTGGATGATGTTCTTTTTTGTCTTCTCTTTTCTTCTGTTTTATTTTTCACAATAAGTTGATCGTATTTGAAGTATGCGATTTTTCCCCTATTGCGTTCTTCTATTAGTTTTTTGTGAAGTTCTTTTCTTTTGTTCAACACTTCTCTTGGTAGATCTTCGGTGATGTAGATATTTTTGGGTAGGTATTTTTTGTTCTTTAAGAGAATAGGTAGGTACCTACTGATAAACCCTAAGTAATCATTTTAATTTCAAACTATAAAACACAGTGAAAATATTCTTAAAATCGGCTGCAAGGGGAGGTCAGTGGATAATATTTCTACAAGGGCTTGTAATACTAATAAATATTCTGTGACAAGGGGCAGTTTTGTATTATTAACCGAGCGAGCGAAGCGTCTTCGTTTCGAGATTGGCCAAAAATGCTCTTGTCCGTCTGTCTTTCTGTCTGTCTGTCTGTCTGTAATTCTCTACAGGTCGCATTTTTCAACCGATTTTGACGAAAATTTGGCATGGGTATAAATTTATCACGCCAACAAAATGAGTAGAATAAAGTTTTGAAAAACATTTTTTTTTAGAGTACCTACCATACTCGCAAAGTGGGAGTGAATTATTTTTTTCTAGTGAATCCCATAGTGTGGGGTATCGTTGGATAGGTCTTTCAAAAATATTGCTGGTGTGTGAAAACCATTTTTTCAATTTAGGGATCCGTTGGCGAAATATTAAGCTTTGAAGCAGTAATTTTTGTTAGAGTCACGTGTCCCCCCCCCCCCCCTGCCAGCTAAACGGTTACTTCTGGAAATGTGGAAAAATTCACGGCTGTACCATATATAACGTAGTTAAAAGAAAACCTATGACAGCTAAGTAGGTTCTATTAGTTTTTGAGTAATAGTCGATTAACATAAGAAAGTCGAAAAATTAAATTATGTTCATAGAACTGCATACGTATAAAATGGGAATGATTTTTTTTTCGCGTGAATTCCATTGTGTTGGGTATCGTTGGATAGATCTTCCAAAAATATCGCGGGTGTGTGGAAAACATTTTTCGATTTAGGGATCCGTTTGCGAAATATTAAGCTTTATAGTGCTAATTTTTTGTCACTTTAGTACCATATTTCCAACTGCAAAGTTGACTTCTGTTCGTTTCCTTTTAGGTTTGGTTTATAAGGGCTGGCGAGGTCTACACTGTTCTCACAGAACCACTAGTAAGTAGTAGTAATACCTATCAGATTAGATTATTGCATGCTGTATGTAAGGCGGATCACAGAGCCCAAAATGTACACTACCTAACTCACCGTGTATCGCAATAAAGATTTTGAATTTGAATTTAGACTGCACAAAAGATAGAGTTTGGAACATCCTACGATCTATACTTAGGTTGTACTTAAATGTTTAAAATACTCAGAATATCATAAAATAATTGTATTATTAGTAACTATTATAAGCCTCTGTGGTATTATATTCACATAAATATTAAAGCTTACAGGTTATTCAAGATATTCCTGTTTTTTTTGTCATTGTTCTAGAAAGGGTGGGGCGGTGTGTAAACCTATTAGTCTGCTAAATATATTACAACACGTCGTATTTTACGAAATATTTTATAGATAAAAGCAACGAATTTTAAAAATACATGTACTATTTATCAAGGTATTTTATATTCCTCGGACTAGGATTAATAAAACTTTACAGAATTAGACAATATGATACACACTATATAAATCTAAACCCCAAAAATTCTTAAAATAAACTAAACTACAAATGAACTATAAATTTAAAAAATCCCTGGAGGCTCTCCA
Source organism: Metalampra italica (assembly GCA_949699065.1). Classification (NCBI taxonomy): domain Eukaryota; kingdom Metazoa; phylum Arthropoda; class Insecta; order Lepidoptera; family Oecophoridae; genus Metalampra; species Metalampra italica. The sequence continues at coordinate 3,752,062 of OX452986.1, forward strand.
CCACTGGGAGCGTGGAATACTAATTCACTAATTAAAGAAGCATAATATCATGTAATTTTCAAAAAACACTTTCTTATCACCAAATATAAAAAATTCAAATATTAAATATCATAGACAATAACCTTATTATAAACTTTTGCTGTTGCTTTTGTTCTCTTTCGCGTTGTAGCCTGCTTTCACGCATGTGTGAGCGAGCTCGAACGAAGAGTACCGAACGCAACCGAACGTCAGTCGAGCGGGGCGCGGTCGCCGTCACGGAGCGGAGCTGGCGCTTGTCATCCGGCCGCCATTATCTCGTATTTGAACGGTTTCCTAAAATCAATTACAATTCGCGCTGCCGTTACGCGTTTTCAGTGTCGGGTGTAGTATAGATTCGTGGAATTCGCGCAGGTGTTGCAATTCGTTGGATTATAGTGTGTCCGGGTTACGTGGGAACAGTGAAAAGTGTTCCAGTTAGGTTACTGTGTTTCGGTCGGGTGGTCGGTGCAGGAGGCTCCGGCGAGGCCGGGGCGTGCAGACGCGTGCGGAGCGCATGCAGAGGGAGCGGTGAGAGCGCGCCCGGCACAGGCTCGGGCCCGGCGACAGCCGCCGGCATGGGGTGCGCGCAGTCGGCCGAGGAGCGCGCGGCGGCCGCCCGCAGTCGCCAGATCGAAAGGAATCTGAAGGAGGACGGCATCCAGGCTTCCAAAGATATCAAGCTGTTGCTTCTAGGTACCCGCTCGTTCCCTTGCAGCTTGCGCGGAAGCGCGGCCGCACCCATGCATGTGATAGGAACGTTTCATTTATAGGGCGTTACTCTCGGTTATTGTAAGCTTGAAATGCTCTTCAAACAAATCGACATGTGTATATAACGTCTCTTAGATAACGAAGTATTGATTGCGAAGCACATAAATCAGCTTTCTCCTGAGACTCATCAGTATGCTGGCATGTGCGCCGGTTCCGCGTGCAATGAAAGTGCCTTTGGTCGCAGGAAGTGGTTTTACTACTTGCATATTCTGGGTAGGCTTGCAGTTTCGTCAATCAAGTTCAATCACCCAAAACGAAAATATTCACATTATTTGTGGTGTGTACAGGGAAGGAAAATTGCACTAAATAAATGTTTACCACACTTTAGTGGCAACTTCATTGATAGTGTTCTAATAGTAAGTAGGTACCTACCTTAATATTTTATTAATCAAGTTTTAAAAATCATTTATAATTTCTTCATTTATGATTTAACTACACAAAGATTCTAGTAATAACATCCCATACTTAAATGTACATATTTTATTATACAGCAGCTCTCTAGTTTTCAGATGAGCCTAATCTTTTTAGGATAATGCCTACATTTTTGAGCAGTCGTATGTTTTCAAGTTGTAAGCACTGCCCTCATTAGCCAGGTACATAAAATTGATGCTATAGGTACCTAGAAAGAAACTGCCATCAAAACCTATATTCCTGGTCTTTTTATGTATTCAAACCTACAACTTTCATGACTACTTCACAGAATATTATAACATTAACAGGCATTGTGGTTCATATTTCATCAATAAGTATAGTGCTGGATGCCAACTATCAATGATTGATAACTATAAATTCGAAATAGGTATCAATCGGACTAACTGGGCAACAAATAAATAAAATGAAACCATACTACAATAAAAAACCAACCCCGTTAACACAATAGGAGCAGCTTAGTAAACAGTAAGTGCAATGATCTCTTTTGGCCACTACCCTTTGGGCAATTTATTCAGCGCACTAGCCAGTGTATTAGCCCGGCCAGTAACAAGTGGTTAGAAGTCTGCTTCATGAATCAGACACACACATCCTACTTTTAAGGTGCTTTTTAGGGATTTGTCAAACCGTATAGCAATGCTTTTTATTGTTGCCTCTCTGCTCGATAATACAAAAATGACTAAACTGATTTAAGTTAAGATTTGGAATGAATCATTTTGTAAAATGGCCCAGCAATGATGAGAAAGTTTTGAAAGTTCCAGGAAATTGAGGTCATGTTTTCTGTGACATTAGATTATTTTTTTATTTTATTTATATACATACGTAATACATAAATTGCACACAACAGTCCTCTAGCAGAAACCTAAATAGGTTTATCCGTAAAAAATTTAAAGCCACAAAACAAAATTTCTGCCGGAATCGTCAAATTGTGTATGAATGTAGACTTAAGAAATATCACTTTGCATACTTATTTTTAGTTTGGTCTTAATATTACCAGCCAACCATACTTGTTGAGTATTTTGAACTGTTGCCAATTGAAAGTTTGAACTGTTGTCATCCACGTTGAATGGTCTCTTGTAACACTTGGTAATGTAAAATAACATGCCAACAATGACAGGAAATTAAAATGCAAAGTAATATTTAAAAATGCAGCTCAATTTAGGTAGTTTCATTTTTAAGGGTTCCTTCCCTACCAAAATGGTGAACCCTTATGGTGCAACTTCATCCTATTGTTCTGTCACGTCTGATTATCTGAGCAACTATTAATGCTATGGACTTGAAATTCTGAATGGTTTTAATTAATACTTGCCCACGTTGCAAATGAAATAATTAAAAAAAATATTTTAACTTTCAAGAATCAGAAAAAAAAACATAACACATCCCAGGATGGGTCGAAATAGGGCTACCTAACCTTGATCAAGTGGGGTATCAGCTTAAAGGGTTTCATTTGTTTGTACATTTTTAAATAGGTTTCATTTCCTTTTAAGAGCACAGTTTTTGACATAATGAGGAATATATAATTTATTGCTCATAAAACAGTAGGTATTAAAGGAAAAATAAAACAATCTTCTAACCTAGAGTATTATGTAAAGAATCATATCAAACATCAACTGCCAGTGGGTACGGTCACTGCTGGACCAATACTCTCCATTTTGTTTTTTTTTTTCATACAGTAGGTATAATTATGCTGTCTCACTGCTGGGTCTCCTAACCTCCCCCCCTTTCTTTATGGCCAATTCTTTAAGGAAACCATCCCTTTCATCCGTCCACCTGCATAATTTCCGCTGAATTCGGTTTCATACAAAAGTCCAGTTGGACTTTGTATGCAGCAGAAATTACGCGACCGAAAATACGCTCGTTTGGCAGCTATTGCCGAAAAGGGAAACCACCATTTTAGACAGCTCAGGTGTCAACGAAAGTTATGGATCGCCTTGATCTTGACTTTGGCACGTTGACATAGCGCCACGGGCTGGCGCCACTCGCGTCTGGCGACCGAACACCTGTCACCACCGGCGCTTCCGTCATTGCGATGTTAATTACCTCTGCAGTGACTCACTGGCTCCTTTTATATGCATGAGAGGATATTTTTGTTTACACTCGGAATGAACGCGGCCAAATTGTGTGCATTCTGCGTTCGTGCTTTCTGAGGGTCGGAGCTTTCTCGCTCTCTATCGAAGGTTGGGGTCGGTTTTGTCAAGTTTTAGCATCTTAGTAATGAATTACAATTTTGTGAAGTCCTCTTGTTTGTGTTTGACTAGTGCTTGAACTAGTATGATCCTGTATGCAGGGCACCAGGCCACCAGAATATGTGAAAATCGAGACATGGGTCTCTAAATTACAGTTATTGTGGTATTTAGCAACAACGAACGTTGACTGAACTCATAAAACACAATAACCCAGTCACATTACTGAAATGGTTTAAATCCAAGGTCATTAGACATTCAATTAACTGGTACTTTTGCTGTACAGTCTATATGTGGTTAGTCATTCTATAATAGTAATGGAAATTATTTTGTACCTAATCTGTTGTGGTGGCGGTGACTCAGTTGTGTTTCCCACTTCCTTTGTGTCGTGTACCTTTTTTTGCATGAAAGGTAGCTAGGTAGCTGTACAGTAATTTGTTATTAATTAATATTTAATAACTATTCATTGGCTACGGGAGTGATGCCCTTGTTCTACCCGATTTTGCGAATTATCTAAAAAAAGGTTAAAGTTGATTTCGGAGTGATAAGCGTACAATGCGTAAATAAACGATAATCACATTACATACATTAACATATCGCCTGCCTCAGAAACTGAAAAGTTGCGAATATATTTGAGAATTTAAAAGAAAGAATGATATTCTTTCATACCCTGTTTTAGCACATTCTATCTTCTGACTCACTGTCACTAACCAATATTGACATATGTCAACTCATTAACAATCAAGTAGGTACAGAAAAAAGTTGAGTTTGATTCTATTGATATAGAATCCTCCCCTCCACATGGAAGTCTCGGGTTCCTTCTCCCATGGAAATTCAATCTATCATAACGTGACGTGACTCTTCATTGTTTGGACAACGTTTTTAACGGGTCGTCGATGTTAATATTAGCTTTCCCAAAAATAACTAACAATTATAACAAACTGTTTAAGAGCGGACACCGTATATCGTGCAATCATATCTTAAATTATTGCCTGTTGCTATTTTTGGTAGTATTTCCAGAGCCATGTCTTGTAATATCTAGATAGATAGATCCTTAGCCAACTCCATTCAGAAGCGAAAAATTCCTTGTTCAAAAATTTGACAATTGCATAGTAAAATACTTATTAATAATATCATGACTAAATCAATACTTATAACTCCATAAATTACCTTTATCAGACAAGAATAACAAGATCAAACCAATCAAACCGGCATGACATAGTGTCAACCGAAGTTAATTGATGCGGTACGTCGTAACATCGTGACCGCGGGTGCGAGCCAATCTGACCATAATTTTGCGTTTAAGGTTAACTCTGTGCAAGGACTTTATTTATTGCTTGCTACCCAGAATATACTCCAAGTAACTCTAGGAAATTGAGCTCTAAATAATTTCTCGAGGCATTCCATCCGAATCTTCTGGGTGACAATGCACTTTTGTATTCTTTGGAATTTTTGCACGCAGTAATCCAAAAGTTAGTGTTGACAGTAGATATAGATGTTTGTAATGATGTAGACTGTCGCAGGTTTTTCGTTTCAGCAAGAAATTGTAGAAACTTACTGTAACATGTAACGTATTCAACATGGTTGCTATTTCCCTAATTACATATTTAATCTAAGAACGTGTGTTCTTTCACCTTTCATGAATGGACAACTAGATTACATTTGTAGCTGGAGGCGGTCCGACGATATGGACAGGTTCATATCAGACAGGCGGTGCTCGAGCACGCGACTGGCGATCTTATCGCGATGATAGCGCAGAAAGGCGCCGAGCGACGTTGGCTCATCTGATCGCACCACAGATACACAGAGTACCCGCTCGTAATACACAAATTGAGTTGAAGTTGAACCCACCTGACTTAGCTGAACCTTCTTCCACCCTCTTGCCTGCATTGCTTTGTTCCGATTTGCAGACTGCCAATCAACCCTTTAAAGCGAGTTGTAGTCACAAGGCGATCAGTCGGAATGGCCTAGTCGATTATGGCCATGCGGCCTAGTTGCGTGACTGAAATCATCATCATCAGGTGCCGCCTGCGGATCGAAACTTGGCGGTTGGTATGTAACAGAGTACGAGATCCGACACACTTGTGTAGTCCTTGGATTATTGCACACGTATCAGTCTTGAATGGTGATATCTAAAATCTTATGCTTCGGTCGAGGCAGTATTTACTTCAAGCCTGTGTTTAAGTCTGACTATTTGAGACTTTCATTGGAAGTCGCAATCTTTCCCAATTAACCTGTTAGTTTCAGAATTATATTTGAGCGCGATCAATTTGGTTAGTCACGAAGATGTGTATCCGAAAGTTTTTATAACGGTGGGCGTGAGACATACATATTTTACATGCCGGCCGGCTACAGTCTACGTTCCTGACATTTTGAATATTCGAAGTCATTAAATGAGGTGTCTGCGGGAATTGTCTACCGTCACGCGATTACCACCCACTTTATTGTGAAAGTTTTTATCGAAATACAAGTCTCATCCGTCTATGTGAAATTTTTACATTAATTGTCTTTTTTGACGTAATACCCCAGCGATAGGGTTTCAAATTAAGATGGAGAACTGGCTATAAAGGTACCGTCTGTCGGACTGTTAAGTCGTCGGTCGTATTACATATAAATTGCGTTACCTACTCGGTGTTTTGCGACACCGAAGTCGCGAGAAGATATGATATAGCGCTTCGTAAGATTGTCGATTCTGCAGTCTTTCTGTGGCGGTGAAGGGAGTTCATCATGATCATATCACCCTTCGACGTCCACAGCTGGACGTAGGTCTTCCCCAACGCACCCGGTCTACCGCCCTCCGTAGGAAATTCGCCAGAATGCAATTGTAGAATGAAATCAAACTAGTGTCAATGTAGGTGATATGTGTATCGGAGGGTCAAGAGATCGGGCGTTCGCGCTGGGGGCAATTAGTGCCAACTGGGGTCACGGCGCTCGGAATTGGAACCTGTGCTTGACAGGATTCATTTCGCGACTCCCACGTAATTTTACAGTTTATTAAATAGGTGTATGTATCGTTGAAGACACGATGCTGCGTCGTGCGTGCCTTCAAATCTATGTTGATTGATAAATGAGCGAGTTTTGTGAATGATCGGAAGTTCGAAGTTTGGTTTGATTGCTGACTGGCAGACTAAACAAAAATATGCGTGAAACAAAGAAAAACTGCGACGAGATATTGGCAGTTCGTGAATTTTCTTAGCAGCTTAGTTAATGGCTTTTAATTGATTTTATGTTATTGTTTTAATATGTTACAATGTTATTAAAAAAATAATCGTACAATCTACCTTCATTGCAGGCTTTAAGTAGGTTTCTTAGGGTTTTCCGGTCACTGACCTGATATAATTAGGCTGGTTTCACAGCTGTACGGGAGACCCGTATGGTAGCGCCTGCAGTGATCTAAAACGAGTGTCGCATAGATTATGAATGCCTTCGGGCTCTACCCGGAGCGTGTCCCGTACGCAACAATCCGCGTCGCTGTGAATCGATGTTCTAGCGCCTCACGTGTGGCTCCGGGAGCTCGTACGGGAGATCTGGACTGTGAAAAAGCCTTAGTAGATTTAGAGAAAAAACGAGTGTTACATGTTACACAGAAAAATGTCGTATCAAATGAAATAAATCTGTTTTGAAACAGGTTGGTCAGAAACTAGGCGGTCTAGTCTATTACCTATCTACCTAGCTAGACTGTTCTGACGTCACCGCGTTTTGTTTGGAAGACAATGCAAAGATTCCGTGAATATTGGAGTTAATTTTAGTTTTATATCGCTGCACATTCACTGTTGCCAGCTACGAGTGTGTCGCAACAGCTGTAGGATTTATGAACTTGATCCTTCATTAAGGCCTGGTCCATCCGAATGTAGCTAATGTATGGAGTATTATGGGAGATGGCACACCAAATGCACGATGCTACACAGCTAACCAGCCCTTTCTTTATAAGAAAACTGATCATCAACATCAGCATGTGTACGTCCACTGCTGGATTCGACGTGAGCATAGTGATACGGACACGATAATACCGACCGAAATACGGCAAATTCCATGATTGATAATTTTTTGTCACCTAAACCCCGTGTATTTGAAAATCTCACAAAAATTGTATGTTAAAGAAAAATGCGAAATCTGAAAATGTATTTTTCTCGCAATAGTCGTGAAAAGCACTATGTGCAAAAAGCTCAATTCTTGGAGAATCATTCACTTTCCCGCCTCTCCAACAACCTCCTAATTTAGTACCTATATTCCGCTCTTGCTTAACTGTCTTATGAAAACAAACTTTATTTGCATTTCGGCCACATGTGCGAGTAAGGTACTGTAGCAGCGAAAACAAATTTGTATTACCATATATAAACTTTCCGCTCCACCTGGAAACATCATCTATCGTCTATTTTGCTTTCAACCGCAAATGCGTTTGTTTATATATAGGAAAAACGGATTATAATAAGGTTGTTGTTATCATATTAATATTTAAATGTTTATGAGGTGTATAATATTTGATTCAACAAAATGTTTTGTTGAAGACTAAGTAGTTTTACTCGTGTCTACAACTTTTCGCAGAAATGCGTATCATGATTTATTGTTCTATAGGCTATTTTGGTCTGAGAGAGACATGCATAATGTGAGCTGTAACCGTTTACATTAGGCGGTGATTAACTGTTTTTATATCATTGCAAGTTTTATCGCGGTGGTCGAGCCGTACCCTACGTCTGTTTTGAATCAACAAGTTCTTTGCTCTACCTACATGTTTAAGTTCAAAAAATTTTAACGATCCATTGATGGACCCATGGATAATATGTTTTGTTCAAATATATGAATTACGTATCATTACTTAGTGATTTTTTTAACATAAACATTGACATGACTTAAAATTAATTAAACACATTTAATTGAGTCTACGAATATAATATTAATAATAATATTTTATTAATATTTTATTGAGTTTTTATATGAAAGCAGATGGATATTATACTTGTACTTCTAACTCTGATTTATATTCTGCTACAAATTAGGTATATCAAATCAAAATCTACGTTAAAAAAATTTCCAGTTTTCTCCACGTTATAAAAATGGACAGAGTTGTGTTTTTCTTGTTGTGCAAGTTTTGTTCAAAATCGCATGAGTCCAAAAACGTTCTAATCTAAAATTATGTTTTTCTAACAATGACATTGAGATTTAATATTAATTTTCCGTAGTGTAATATATATATATAACAGTTAAATAATTCAACCGACACACTTATTCATCTAAATATTTCATATAGGTCCTTGATACACGGTAGTAGGTATCTATTCCTAAAACTAGGATTATCTTTCTCCTATACAATAGTACTAGTAGACAAGGATGGACAATTCACGAATATAGCATCCAGCCAGATGCATTGTTAACTTATTGTTATTAACCGGTTGTTTTTGTTGCAGGTGCTGGCGAGTCGGGCAAGAGTACTATAGTCAAACAAATGAAGTAAGTAAACCTTATTTATTCAAACCCCTGACTTGTACATTAGGTAGGACTAATGTAGACCGACAGGCCATCTGATGTCGAGAAACCCAAGTACTGTTACTTGGGAACACCTGTACTGTGACCTTTTATTGTTTCGTGCATCTAAAGCCTACAAAAGTCCTACAGTCCTGCTGATTTGTCTATCTATCCTATACGCGATCATCAAGATATCCGTAAAATATTGTTTGCTTATCATTTCTTCTACGAAAGATATTAGATTTATGATTATGGCCATTAAAACATCGATATAAGTAATCAATAAGGATTCCTGGACTTCTTATTGACACTCAATTGTAACAATATGTAAGACTATCGCTCGGTATCAGCCTATCTGTTATCTACTACTTGTCAACAAGCATTTTAACACATTGCAGATAAAGAGATTACGGTGTGATACGATATCGTGTTTTATGCAATATTCCAATCGATGTCTATATTATGTTTTGTTTGATATCCATGATAAGTATCAAAATATAAATTCTTATATTTTGATACTTATCATGCATATATTCATATGCGTGAACATTTCGCTGAAGATTTGTATGTACGAAAACTGTATATTAGTTCTATTAATATATAACCTACGTACAAAACTAAATATATAGAGAACCCTGCGAACTGGCGAGACTAGGCTATTGAGTCTCGCACGGGGCGGGAGATGTCTTACTGTTCTGGTTTTACTGTGACTGTACGAAGAATCGATACTTGGACCTATTGTCCTTTTATGTATGTAGGTAACCAGAGGATATGTGCTCGTAAAAGTGTTGTTTCAGATCTGTTATGTGAACTCTATGTACCGACTAAAACATAAGTACATAGAATAGGTACAGCACTAAAAATAGTTTTGTCTTTTTCTTTCTATATTGTTTCACAGGCTTATAGATAATTTTAGTGTTTTAGAAATTTAAATGATTGTCTTTAGAGGCAGGCCCAGTAGTAAAGAAAAACAACTATGAAATGCCTTGATAGGTTAATTAATACCAAAATTAATTCTTTAAGATTCTCACTTAGTAACTGCATCAAAACCCCGCCAGTTTTAAAAAGATGAACAGAGGTATTTTATAAACGTATTGATTATTTCATATTATCTACGGGTCTAACACGCGATTACCTTTGTTATTCTTGGCCCGACGTTTCCACCAGGTTACACTGGCCGTGCTCACGAGCTGTGTTGAACGTCCCGAATAGTTTCTCCAACTACCCACTGTTTACATTAATGTTACATTAATGTAAAAAGCGCGAAAGTCTAATACCTCATCCAGACTCACGGCGAGAAATCTCGAGTGAGTTAGTATGAGAGGGGCTTCTCGCCGTGAGTCTGGATGAAGTGTAATACCTCATCCAGACTCACGGCGAGAAGTCTCGGCGAGAAATCTCGAGTGAGTTAGTATGAGAGGGGCTTCTCGCCGTGAGTCTGGATGAAGTGTAATACCTCATCCAGACTCACGGCGAGAAGTCTCAACTGAGTGAGTATAAGAGTTTGTATAAGGCGAGAGCGAAAACGAGACGCCGAGAAACTATTCACATTCACGTGTCTCGGGTGTTCTCGGGGCTTCTCGCCGTGAGTCTGGTTTAGGCAGGGTTTAGGCTTAAAATATCCTATAGTGATAGATGACGAATAATTTACCGAAATCAAGAATATCTTGTGTCTGTAATGCAACTTCAATAACCGACAAACAATTCTAACTTTCCTATTCATGTCACAATATCGGTTGGGTGACCGTTTCTGTCCCATGGGATGGCCCGCCGCAGTCTCAGGTGTAACTTGGGTGTAACGACTCACGGGAAACGGCCTCCGCCTTACAATTCCGTTCAATTACATTGCATGCGTAATACTTCTGCCGACCCAGACGGTACTGTGGCATTTATTTTATTAAAGGGAAAACTTTTATGTCTCTTTAAATAAAAATAAATATTTTGTGGAGTCTGCAGATAATATCTGATTTGAATAGCGGGCAATTGACAACATTGTCTGAATGGTTTACCTAAATCACAATTAATATCTAATGTTTCGTCATTACCAAATCCAAACCTATAACCAAAAACGTTATGGTGCATGTACGCGTTTGGCAAACCTTTACAAACTCAAACGTGTGGAGCAGGGGTTTGGCTTGCGTTTGTAAAGTTTTGCCAAACATGTACATGAAGGGTAACGTTTTTGGTTATGGTTTGGATTTGGTAATATCGTTCAGAATTAGCGCGAATGGCTGGTTTCACTTTGTCAGAGGTTCGACTCCCACAGGGAATAGACAATTTTGTATAATTTGAATTTGGTCTGGTTGTTGATTATTATTGTCCTATAAAAGATACATGACTTGTGTCTTTGATTTTATTATTAATTATCAAAATAATAATAATCGAACACTGGTATTACACAAGTATACGTATTGTAGATAAAACACGGAAATCAACACAATACGTCCCTACTTCCTATGTCAATTCAACCTAGTTCTAAATCACTATGTTTGCTTATTTTATTTATGGGTCATAAAATATGTACGGTAGATACTCCCGTATACGTATAGTGTACGTATCGTAATGTTTAATGCCACGGATAACAACTTTCATGATAATGAATGTTTTCTGAATACAGTTTGATTGGTGTAATTATTGATGGTGATTGATCGAACAGAACTAGATAGTACATTCCATCGCTACATCTACAAACATATATTCTTAGTCCTATCTTATCCTGTGAGTGTATACACATTAGGTAGAAAAAAATTGTGTGTCGCCCATGCCCATCATCGTCATCTTTTTTTATTTACTCTTGTAGTTTGTATGGGTCATAATACCGTCATGACAGACGCTCATGTGCAGTATTTATTGATCAAAAAAAGGCATTTGCCATAGGCTGGCATTTGGAACACCTTATGTTGTACTTGGTTGGTGGATGTTCATTCACGTTAGGCGGTCCGCCACCGCACAAAAAGTAGTTAACTAAAACCAGCCAATTAGCAACTCATGTGGACTTTTATCACCCCTGCTGCCAAAGTCTCGACTGTGCTCTAGAAGACTCCGCTCGCAGATTAGGCTGGCATTTGGAACACCTGATGTTGTAATTGGTTGATGTTCATTCACATTAGGCGGTCCGCCACCGCACAAAAAGTAGATAACTAAAACCAGCCAATTAGCAACTCACGTGCATACGTTTCACCAACACATACGTATTTAGCAGCTCTCGTGATGTGTTAATTGTAACTGCCATTTGGAAAACAAAGGGCCTTGCTGTCGTCACGCGCCGACGTCGCCGGTGCCACGGGGCGCTGAGCCAAACATCGCGAATTACGCATGGGCATTACGAGTGTGACGTCACGAGGCGACAACACTAAAAACCGGTGCTGCCAAATCGTTGCTCTTGGTCAGTTAATTTGCCGTGAGATTCGATCAGCTGCCAGATATTTTAATGGTCAGTTTTGGCAGTGAAAGTCGCGTGACTACAAGATGTTGACAGAAGTAAAACATAACAAACATCGTAAAAACCTATGCATAGTAACATAGCTATGTTACTAGTTTACTACATTAATTTGGATCAGTCAGCCGCGTAGCCAACGGATTATCTACACGGATAGCGCTTTCTCGCAAAAAAGGCGGGGGTTCTGTGGGGTTCCCCTGTGAAATAAATCCACTGTAAGGTCCAAGCATCGTCTTTGGCTTCAAGGCGAATGAGTATCTAGGTTTAGTTTATTCTAAATCCGAGGACAACAGGCTCCCTATTCCGGAATTCATTACTGTTTTACAACCCAACTTTGGCAGTCAGTTTTGAGGCAGTCACATAGGTGATGACATAAGAAAACGCGATGCTGCTTTGTGAATCCTTTGGCTGTCGTCGGTTTGCACCTTTTCGATAGAATGCCTTCAGCAATATTTGAGATGGATGACCGACTGAGTAGAGCTCGCTTCACAGCTCGATCCTCGCCCTTCTTTCTCTCTCTCTCTCCACATGGCCGAGACAGAGAAGTCGCCTATGATGCCGGGCCCGGGTACTAAGTCTATCTGACCCTTGGAAATTAATAAAAAACATTTTCGCTCCCAAAGCTTGCTTTTCTCCCTACGGCTAGGTATTTTGTTTATACCACTCTAGGACAGAATCCTACCAGTAAACTGGTTTAGATAACTATTCCAAGTTAATTTCCATGAAATGAAAAATACGACCACATGTGTAACGTATGTCGAGATGTAATCTAATCGGAGCACTGGCATGTCAACAAATCACGATAACATGTCCGGCGCGGATTAGCCTGCCAATACGGGATCAGCGGCCGTAATCAACTGTTTCAACACTGCGGTACTAGTGACGTCATACATACCCTGTAAGTGGGAGGGAGGGAAGGAGAGGACAAAAAGTCAATGTCGAATCCGGTAGCTCCTGTTATGTTTTGTCTCAATTTTACGATAGCCTTTCCCTTCCTGACTAGGGAAAATTGTAATGTATATTGTTTTAGTAACATTCAGGTTAATTTGATACGATAATTATATGTTATGCAAGGGTTTGAAATAATTTGATAGGAGTTTGTAATTTTACACAGCTATAATAATTATTGAAGTCTTAACCTAATACAATTCAATTTTTCGATCCTTTTCACCACGCTAGCCCAGTGCGGGTTGGTGAACGCGCTTCGCTTTCCCAACAACTGAAATACCGGGATATCCCGGTTCTAACCCGAAAATCCCGGTGCTGAGAGATACTGCATGCCCTAATTCGGTTTCCTGTACAACCGTAGTGCTGAAGAGAACTATGAGGGTGTAGTATGGTAAAGAAACTAAAAAATAAAGAAAAGCAATTAAACCAAATGACAAAATATCCCGCCATGACTCAGGGATAATATGATCCCCATTCCAAGTGACTTGCACTATCCAGTTCACTGAACTTTTCATATCAGATACGTAGAAAGGATGTGAAGAAAATGAACCTCTAAGTATTATTTTTTCTGAGATTTCTGAATGCAGTCGCGAGAAACTCGGATGAGGTGCACAACGTCACCAAATGCCAACGTCACCTGGTGGACGAAGCTGGGTCGTAATTCTCACAGACTGAGGCCGGCCGTGAAGCCGAAGAAAAAGTTGACAGGCTGAAGAAGATGATAATGACAGGAAACGCGAATGTTTTTAAAACTAAGATGCTTCTGAGTATGCAAGCGCGGCCATTGTTCGCGTTCTGTATTCTTTGTGAATAAAACAACTGCATGGAAGGACGCGTGCCGCAGTAGCTAGTCGTTTCAATGCGGTGAAGTGACGTCATACCATTGTCCGTGCCCCGAAGGACCACATTTTCGCGTGCTAAACGGGTACGTTGAAGTATGCCGTTACCGCATGTACGAAGGCCGTTAGAACTAGTGCTCCGGTTTATTACTTCAGTGGGTTGTTTATGTTTGGAACACCCTTTTACGATTGCTAAGAAAATTTATTGGAATCGATATCCTGATTATGTCATGGTAAATTTGTGAATTATGGTCTATAGGCTAGGGTTGCGTTTAGAAGCGCGGCTGCATTGGTATTAAATAAACAGTAATATAAACTAGTAGTTCCGTGAGAACAGTAGACCTCGCCAGCCCTTATAAACCAAACCTAAAAGAAACCAACAAAAGTCAACTTTGGAAACAGAAAAAGTACCTACTAAAGTGACAAAAATTAGCGCTTTAAAGCTTAATATTTCGCAAACGGATCCCTGAATCGAAAAATGTTTATCACACACCCGCGATATTTTTGAAAGACCCATCCAATGATACCCCACACCATGGATATCACGCGGAAAAAAATAATTTTCCATTTTACGTATGCAGTTCTATGAACATAATTTATTTTTTCAACTTTCTTAAGTCGATCCACTATTACTCAAAAACTAATAGAACCTACTTAGCCGTAATAGTTTTCCTTGTAACTACGTTATATATGCTACTGCCATGAATTTTTTCACATTTCCAGAAGCAACCGTTTAGCTGGCAGGGGGGGGGGACACGTGACTCTAACAAAAATTACCGCTTTAAAGCTTAATATTTCGCCAACGGATCCCTAAATCGAAAAAATGGTATTCACACACCAGCAATATTTTTGAAAGACCTATCCAACGATATCCCACACTATGGGATTCACAAGAAAAAAAAAGTTCACTCCCACTTTGCGAGTATGGTAGGTACTCTAAAAAAAATGTTTTTCAAAATTTTATTCTACTCATTTTGTAGGTTTAATTAATTTATACATATGCCAAATTTTCGTCAAAATCGGTTGAAAAATGCGACCTGTAGAGAATTACAGACAGACAGACAGACAGACAGCCGGACAAGAGCATTTTTGGCCAGTCTCGAAACGTAGACGCTTCGCTCGCTTCGCTCGCTCGGTCAATAATAAGTTTGAACTATTGTATCAACACTATTATTTCTTCTATGTCAATACTGGGATAAAAAATATTCAAAATCTTTATAAAATCATAAGTAATTGAGGTTTGACTTAACGCATGGTTATGAAAACATACTAAGTAGATGTTCTTTGTATAATACCTATAACTAGTGTTTAGGTTTTGCTTTGTTCTTTCCCTTACGCGTGCTTGTAAAAAACGTGTAGATATTGAATTTTCTCTGTATTGTTTTGCTAAAGTTCTTTATCATGGGCTCCCTTTATTCGATGCTTGATGGTTTGTATTACAATATATTTAAGATAATTGACAAAAGTTGTTAGTTTTTCTTTAATTTTTAATTTAAATGCTGAAAATCTAATAAATAAATAACAGTGTCTTGCCTACTGTAATTACACCCTCTCATTTACGACTTTCGCAACTGGTGTTTCCCACAATTTGCGTGAGAGCCACTGCCATTGTTGCTAGTGTGAAATTATTAAAATGAATTGGTGATTGTGTTGTCAAATATTATAATTGTTCCAACATACATACAATTATAACATCTCCCTAATAACCTGCTCAGCGTAAAACAATAACATTAATGATATTATCGTATTTTAAGTATTCATTTCTTTAATTTAAACGCTTAGTTAATGTAGATAATGTTTTCCTCTCTTTTTTAAATAAAAACTAATAAAGATTGACGGAAACCGCAAATATAGCTCGACCTACGACTCTAATATCAAACTATCATCATCAGCTTACTCTAGTCCAATGCTGGACATAGACCTCCCCAAAGGCGCGCCACTAAACCCGATATTCGGTTCTCCGCATCCAGCCACTGCTAGTCGTCGTTCTATGCATTCGGTTTGACCCGGCCTTTAGATATTCTGTGACTAAACTTAAAACTCTCCGAATGAATTTAATCAATAACAATTCAAACACTAGGCTCATTGACTTACTTTGAGGAAAAATTTTGAGGAAAACCCTGAAAGGTTCTGATTCTGAAACAACAAAACACGGACATTAAAACAAAATGGCACCTGCCTACAAAATATGCTTTAAATTCCGGAATTTTTCATAACTTACTTTACAAATATGTATATACTTTCCTACGTGGGTGGTAGTGCCCTTATATTACTAACTTATATCTTATATACTTACACTGTACCCTTACAGGGACTTCCAATATATTATGTTTGTACCTCAGAGGCATTCTGTATTTATAAATAGCTCAACTAATCTTGAGTTCGCAGATTTGTTTTGCTTACGTTGAATCGCTTAGTATGAAGAGGCGAGGCTTTTTAGGGATCCGTCAAAACGGATAGCCTTATAACGTATATATTTTGTCTGTCTGTCCGACGGATAACCCAAAAACTATTGGATCGATAGAGCAGGAAGGAAAGCTTTCGGACCCGAACTCTCCGAAATGGACGAATCTTTGTAGAAATAATAATAAATTAAATTTATTTCTAAAAGAGTACAATTTAGCGAAAGATACATGGTTGAAATACGTAGAGTAGAGTAGATACTTTGTAGATAATTTGTAGAGCTGGTGATTCTGTCAGAGCACCACTACATATTTATAATACCTGCCGAATGTCTATCTGTCTCGGTCTACCAATTTTCGTCCATTTCGGAGACTTCAAGTTCGGACGTTCCCGAGGTGGTAAATTCCAGACAAACAAATGCATTTGCAATGTTTCATTACTGCGAAGTACTCCTCGCAAAAATGTGCCGTAGAACAGTATAGCAGCTGCTATAGTCCGCGTATTGAATTTCTTGACGGCTGAATGAATATAGTCACAAATTGTCTGCACATCGCTGACAGTGTTTATAGTATATGAGTGCGTAAGAGAGATTGTGTGCTACATAGAGATGCTAGACTTCAAAGTTGGATTCGGTTGATCGATTCAATTAAGTATTTCTTGAAATTGAATGAGCGTCTCTAGTGAACCCCCGCACAGCTCCCCTTTGACTCCTATTATTCATTGCGCAGAAATCATCTAACTTCACACAGCCGCCATTAAACTCTACGGGGACTATAAGTAGGTAATTTAAATGGTCATGAATCACCCAGAAACAGTCGAGTGGCCGATGAGTAATAGATGCGTTTACTCCTTATATTACCGTGTTCATTCTAATTGTGCATGTAGTTGTTCTATTGACTGGCCAGGATAACGGTTTTTAGGGTTCCATAAGGTGGAGAATAAGGCATATATAAAAAAGCGGCAAAATCAGACCACAATTTTTTACGCTATTTAAATGTGTATCTAAAATGGTATTAGAGAGACAAGTCGGTTGTGTGTAGTGGTATGCGTTAGTATTGAAATTCTATAGGTATTTGAAAATGTACGAAACTTGCGGTTGCCCGCGTCTTCCCGCGTGGGGTAAGTTTTTTTGTCCCTCGATAAGAGTTTATCGTGGAAAAAGATGGCCTATGTTCTGTCTGCCGCAGGTTTCGAAATATCTTCACAGCAAATCTCCAGATTTCAGACATAGCAACTTTCACATTCATTATATTATTATAGATATTTTCTTATCACAAACACAAATTTTCAGTAAACTTACCACTACATACAAAAAGGAATAGTCCCTTTAAATTACCATTATCCTTTAGAATGTGGCTGTCAAAATTAGAAAACTCCGCAGAATGTGGACGTCATTTTTTGATTTTCGAGAAATCACTCATACCTATACATATATATACGTGATAATAGCCTACAGCGACGACACCCAAACGGGTCGCGTCACATTCTACAGACAATATTAATACCCGATCGGGTTTTTTAACACTCTGAGGGTTATGCTATTTTAGTAATAGCAAGGAAAATTCAAAGTTTTTTAATGTGTTTAAAAGGGCAAAAGGTAATTAGAGATATGTTCTCATCAATAATGGTCTTTGGTGAATGACCTCAGTCGTCACGTGACTTTCCTTGATGAGCTGTTAAGCAAAATGACTCAAGTGTTGGACTATGGGATCATAATTTCTTATAAAAACTTGATGATGAGATTCGAAAGCGATTCTAAGAACGAGTTCACACAGACTGTCAAAATTAAATTAGATGGAATTCTGGTAGAAAGTCCTCATACTTTCTACTAAAATTCACATTAATGAAACTGGATAGTTCTAAATTCGTTAGATACAATTTAAAATTGAATTGTAGACTGTACTTTTGTTATGGACTAGCGGACAAACGCCCCGTTATTTCGTTTGTGTTTAAAAAATAACTCCCGTTTTCCTTTTCCTTGTAGAAAGCCAAGTTGATAACCAGTATCCTAGGAGGAAAATAATTCCTGCTTGATAAGAATTAATTTGATATTTTATATAAGTACTGCCTCGCGCTGCCTCCACCTAAAAAATCTCGTCTTAGTGCTAATTGTCACTTACGGCGAACCTCTACGCAAAATTTCACGTTTCCATATCCCCCAGTGATTTCAACTTTATAGATCAATCAGATTTAAGGATAAAGTTGTTAAATGTTATTTGTATTGTCCCCAGAATTATCCACGAAAGTGGCTTCACGAATGAAGACTTCAAACAGTACCGGCCGGTGGTGTACAGCAACACGATCCAGTCGCTGGTCGCGATCCTGCGCGCCATGCCCAACCTGGGTATCACCTATGGCAATAAGGAACGAGAGGTAACCGTCATATCTTCCGTGTTCCTCGCTCGCTACCTCTGTCTAGCAGGAGCGGTCTACCCTCCAGAACGCGCCCGCCCTACCGGCCATCGGTTCTTTGACAGATGTGGCCTGTTCAAGTCAAAGTAACACTATTTTATTGCATTTGAATACACTGGGTACCTACATTTAAACACGTAATTTTGCCCGTTTGTTGTAGAGGCGTATTCCTTGCCCTGTGGTCGAAATACAGATCTTACTAAGTCTTAACTTCACTTCTTAACTTCAACCTAGACCTAGCTGGAACATCCATGAACTACAAATCTATCTTTTCGTTTAATTAACAAGCCTGTGTTGAAATATGAGTCTATTTTTCAACCATCGCGATCATAGGTTTTATTGTTGGTTGGCTCCATAGCCGACTCAGACGGTCTCTTTATAAATAAAGTACGCTGATCGCGAGCACGATCTTCTTAAATAAATCGTGTAGTTGCAAGATCATTGCTAACTACCCAACAAACTCGTGGATCATAGTAAGTGTGTTCTCGTTGCGTAAAACGATAAACTTGGTCGATTACGCGTTGGCCGTATTCTATAAATAATAGTCGGTCGTCGGTGAAAAATAATCTCGATTGCACCGCGATCTCCGTACAGCCGCGGGCTAAGTGCGTCGCTTCCGCTTGCTAGCGGCCAGCCAGCTATGTTGATTACTGAGCAATTTATACTTTATGATGCTTACTTAATTGCGTCATAAACTGTAGTCTTTTGGACATAGTAAAATTGTACCCAGACAGCGCCCCATATACATGTTTGTTTAGAAACCATCGCATGGCAGATGGGGAACTAGCTTTGGTCGATATTGCACCGGCTCAGCTCGTGATCGCGACCGGAAAGTATCACTTTGGTTTGGTTACATGGACATTATGCCAACGTAATCGAAAAGGCATGATCAATGAACACATTTCATGTCCAAAAGATCAGAAAGTTCCGTACAAGAACGTTTGAGAAAGAGTCGAAAAAAACTTTTTCCTCGACGACTTTGTACATTTACATAATACTTTTTGCCGACCGAAAGTATATCAACTACAATGACTATGTTAATATTTTAGCGACTATGAGTATTTTCTAAACCAGTATCGTTCACGAGTATAGGTACTTGAAGATCTGATCGTCAAACAATGCTGTATCTATCAACAAAGTCCATCTTTAAATTCCTTCTTGTACAATAAAGTGGAACATGCAATAAAAGTGACATTTCCTTCGCTGATTGGTTCGGTTCGTTCGACGAAATACACGTCGCCGTACGTAGATCAATATTGCATGTTGCGATATTCATGAGACTGGCTCACTGCATATTCCGGGCTCGGCTGCACTACCAGCTTATTTGCTGCGACGTGTTTTATTTATTATTCACTTTGCCATTGTTTGGTTGGGCACAAAACACGATGCCACCGCCGTACAGATTTCAATCCATTTTATTGATCACACATGCGACGAACAAACACCGGTTGGTTTGACACTAGAATATGTTTGGACCTCACGGTTTACAATATTGACCATTGATTGTTTGTTCAGATACGGCCGATGGAATGGTTTCTTTTGTTAATTGTGTCGGTTCCACTTTTGAATGATTATCAACACTACATCAACTGTGTTTTTGGGGCCAAAATGCGTGTCCTACGAAATTCACTAGTTCACATTGTTATCTGGCCACAAACAGTACCTGTAGTTTAGGAGAAGGCTGATAACGTATCTCAGTTCCGTTCATCTCACGGGTCGAAGTCTTCACGCGTCACCCATACGTCATCCACGTTAGTTACGCAATAGGAGGCCTATTTTTGAAAAACATTGTAATTGACTCATTCGTCATGAGTCGTAATCATATTATGTTTTGTTGCCTGCGTGACATGTGAAAATTAAGGTATGTCCTTCAGTTATCATTTGCCGAAATAAGTGTTGTGAAATAAACGACTTCGCCAGTATTATATTAATATACTCTTAACCTCCTTGAATAGAATAGTCTAGTCTGAACGGTCGGGCGTTGATTAGGTACTATTGTCTAAGTCCTCTAAATTCTTTGCAAAACACCGGTTTCTTCATCGGCCTTAATTCTTCACCGTAAGTCTTCATCTTTCACCATTACTTCCCCTTGCTGCCAACAGTTGCTATAGTAATTATATGTAACGATCGATTGAAGTATTTTTGTCTAGATATTGACTGACGACCTGACCTGATTGTGTTTCTTTCTATTATTTCCATTGTTTGAATTGCAACAGTCATTTCCTCGTTAAACTAGGTTTTTTCTGTTATTTTTAAAAAAGATCTAGTCATCGTCTTTGGATTAGTATATCCAGTACTTATGTGATGCTTTGAGATCTATCAGGACGGTACGCCAGCCAAAGTTGTGTCTCGATTGGCACCATCCAGCGATCACGGAGACACAAGTAACAAATTCCACAAATACGACAAAAAATTCGTCTTCGTAAATGTGACCTAATTCGCTGTTCATCTATATATTTTTGTAGTTACACGGCTGTAGCTAGTCTCCCCTTTGCGATAAGGGAATAATAATTATGTAGTTGCGAATGAGTCAGTGACGCCGGTGCGTTGTCGCTGCGAGCGAGTAATGGCCCCGTCAATCTAACCCTTCATAACATCGCCCTTATCTGTTTGAGGGACGCGATGAAAGCCGCGCACGCCGACCGCCACTGTGACACTCCCGTCCGGAGTAATATGGTCATGCGCATACTGGGATGCTTTTAGCATCGACGAACGGCGATTTAGTTGGTATTGTGTAGGCAGTTGTACCTACGACGCCTTATAGTTGGTTTCAGTGAGTCAGCTTCTAAAACTTCATGTAACTGCGGCCACCATCTCGCCTACCCAGCGTGGTGACATAAACTACGATTATTTTGGGAGAGGCTTGGTACAGCTGTTGACTTATCCTAAATGTTGCTCTCCTAAATGACTTGATCCATTCGCAACAATGCGTAATTTTGATGCCGCGATCGAACGCTTGCTGTAAAGTTAATTTTCGATCTTTGAGTATTTTTTCGATGCATTTGTAAAATCGCCGACTAAAGCTATCAAGTGTGCGCACGGCCTTACGTATGGAAACAACATTTACGTACTGACAGTAAGTGTACGTGTGTATGTACGTACACCCAATGGACATTAACCTGTCATAGCTTATTAAAAGCCTGAGTGCTGCTTGTACTATCTAAATATCTTTTTTGTACAACTGAACCCTAGCATAGCATCTAAAGTCTAGGAAACAAAAATAATAGTAGTTAAAAGTACCCCTACGATATTTCGATTTACTGTTATAATGTCCAATTTGAAAAATGTCCAACGACCATACTCGAACTGAAAAATGTCCAATCTGCAGAATGTCCAATCTGAAAAACGTACAATCTGAAAAATGTCCTATCTGTAAAACTTCCAATCTGAAAAAACGTCCAACCTGAAAAATGTCCAATCTGAAAAATTAATAAATAGCGGTTTTTAAGGTAAAATGTGTAGTGTAAAATGTTCCAGATTGGACATTTTTCAGATTGGACATTTTTCTGGTTGGACGTTTTTCAGATTGGACATTTTTCAGATTGGACGTTTTTCAGATTGGACGTTTTTCAGATTGCACTTTTTTCAACGTTTGGACATTTTTCAGATTGGACATTATTATCGTAAATCGAAATTATTTCATGTAGACCCGTTCATGTGATGAGGAGGAACCAAGATAAACATACAAAACTTAACACAATAAGGAAAACTTTGATGTAAAATTCAAACTGCCATCATCTGCAAGTCTAGAATCAAATTATTGTAAGCGAAGCTATTCCATTCTCCTGCACATTTTCCCAACCATTGGCTGTAACACGCCAATCATCTCATTCTGTTCTGTGAAGCGTTGATTGTATTGAATCGTAAACAGCGTCCGACTCGTATATTAAGTGTTATTATAAGGAATTAATGTAAGGAAAACTGCTTCGTCGTGATCATGTATCATTAAGCCGCTGTGGAGTCTACAGTGTCGCTAACAAGCTATGTTCTATTTAGGGATAAATGGCTAATGGTTGCGATGTAAATGCAGTGGAGCTAAGGGGGTATGTTGGGGTGGGGTGGGGTTGTGAATGACGGAGAGCTCCGGGGTGTCCCCCCCGCCCCGTGCCCCGCGCATGCGTCCTACGGGTCATGACACCCGTCATAATTGGAGCATATTTCACAGGAACACCGAAAGCCACTAAAAGCACAGCCCTCTGATTATTCCAGGATTCTATTTCACGGTGCATTGTCATGATAATGGGTTCCGGCCATGTAGGGATTTAATCATGAAAGAACTAAAGAATTTTGCGTCGTCTGTGAGCGATTTCATTACGATACTTAATATAGTTTGGCGAATTTATTTAAGAATCGTTTCGACACTCTGTTTCCAAGAGCGTCAGTGGCGTCGGGGATGAGACGCGGCCTATCATACCGGAAGGTCCGAAGTTCGATACCCGTCTGGGCCATGTACCAATGGGT
This sequence comes from Metalampra italica, assembly GCA_949699065.1. Classification (NCBI taxonomy): domain Eukaryota; kingdom Metazoa; phylum Arthropoda; class Insecta; order Lepidoptera; family Oecophoridae; genus Metalampra; species Metalampra italica. The sequence continues at coordinate 3,775,425 of OX452986.1, forward strand.
TAAGGAAAACATCGTGAGGAAACCTGCATATATACGTCGTAGATGAAATTCTTAGGCGCATGTGAAGTCAACCAACCCGCATTGGGCTAGCGTGGTGGACTATAGCCCGAACGCTCTCGTTGAGAGGGTAGGCTATTGCTAATAGGCTGTTGATGATGATGATGACGACCCGGGATCTGATTTTGTAACATGGCCCGCGTGCATGAGCTTATTTCCGTCGGCGGTTTCGTAATATAGATCATAGAGGGTGTAGTGGAGTAGGTAGATATTGAAATCAGCACATTTATTATTATCAGGTAGATTGACTCATGCGTAAGAAAGGCGGATTAGTACTTACCAGTGTACGTCTCACTCAGTCTCTCTCGTATGTACAGTCAGGGTTTGTATGCTACTTACAATTGGTTTACCATATTAATATATCATACCTTATGGTACAAAATACCTAAGAATTGTAAACAATATTATAAAATGATCAGAATAGTCTTCCCTCTATAGGAATACTAAGCCAATAAGAAGACGTACCTACCCCCAAAACTCTTGGCTAGTGACCTTTGAAATAATACTGCTTTCTAAATAGGCGGAATATTTCAGTTGTGACGTCATCTATGTGTCGCCCCCGTCTTTATTATGACTATTTATGGCATAACATAGTCCGTACTAGTAAATAATTACTACCTTTTACCGAAATACAATCAGCCAACAATATCTAACTTGGTAGTATAGTCTAAAGTTAGACGTAAGTAAATGATTGTTTAATTACTGGGGAATTTAGTGTAATGTATTAATTGCAACTAAAATCCTGAGGATTTTGATTTCTTTTATCATAATATGTAGATAATGTATAAATGTAAGAAAAATACTTCATCGTGTTCAGCAAATGCTTGTAATCAAAATTAGGGTGAAATAAACAAAATTAAATAAACGAACTGAACGAATGACTTCGTTTTGCAGTCTACCAATCAATGTGTAATGTATTGACTATGTATGTTGTGTTTGGTTGTTTGCAGAGCGACGGCAAGATGGTGTTCGACGTGATCCAGCGGATGGAGGACACGGAGCCGTTCAGCGAGGAGCTGCTCGCGGCCATGAAGCGGCTGTGGGCGGACGCGGGCGTGCAGGAGTGCTTCGGCCGCTCCAACGAGTACCAGCTCAACGACTCCGCCAAATAGTGAGCACACATGCTTTTTTAAAATGGTTTTACGGCCCTGGCAACTAAGTCGTTTAAAGCCAATCGTAGTTTTTTAATCACCTGCAAAAAATCGGCGGTTACAGCACGGCCTCCATAAAAATACGGCACAGCTAGAGTTAGTCGGCGGATTTTACCAACGTTCACATCCTCATTAAAGCGAGAGTAACTTTAACGGACAATTTTGGTACGAGCTGAAAGAATTGCAAAATTACATGTTTTAGGAAAATAAAATAAAAGAGACGAACATGACTCATCGGCTCCCGCGAAAAGAGTCAGTGTGTGCAGTTCACTATTTAATTAGTTGCTACCATCGCAACTGTAAGTGCAGATCGTAACGTAAGCTAGGTTTAGCGAAGAGTTGCTCTTGCTCACAGCCAGAAGCGCTTGTAGGCACTCTGACGAGTACCAGCTCAACGAAATGACTTCCCAAAATAGTGAGCGAGCTTCTGTCTTATTTAGTAGCTTAGGTTGGCAACAGTGTGTGCAGTTCTTTCATGGCATTTTGTTAGCAGGTCAATGCATTTTGAAGATTATCAGTTAATAAAAAAATATTAGTCTCGGCGACGCTGGAAAAACGACAAAAATCTTCGATTTTATTTAAAGCAATTGAGGGAGCGTAAAACTAGAAGCGAGGAATGTTACATATAAATAACTTGAAAGACTAAAATTCAATATAGAGCCAATAACGAGCTTTAAAATTCCGCGTGCCTGGAAAGTCGGTATTCAGGCCACTGTGAGTGCAGTTTATTTAGTTGGCAATGTAGGTAGTTTGCTAAAGTGATTACCTTCGTTAGGTTGGCAGCTCTCATACTAGTAGACTACTTGAAGTTTGCGGGCAAATTGCACTTGAAGTGCTTTTTATTTATAGCTGAGGATTATTTATTCTGTGGCTGAGACTAAATAGATCCGGATCTCTAAATTGCAATTATGGCAAACTTTAAGTAGGTGCCCAGTTGGAGTTTTAACTTTATTCGGGTTATAAATGTTTAATAAAAATGAGATAAACAAATTCAATAAAAAAACTCGTTATTTAAATGTAAAGCAATAATACAATCTACTTACCACTATATTGGTAACATTTTCTGTTTTGGTCTAAATAAAAGTAAGTGTATTTCGCTTACTTATTAGCAAACTTCTTTGGTAGTAACTTATAATATTTTACAGTAGCTATCTCTCTAAGTTTAACAATAGGTACTAGAGTCTAGTAGATACAACTATGCGGGACCAGACAAGTTTTGGTTTTTCCTTGGTTCCAATGTGAATTTCAGTGGTTCATTGGGTACATAAGTGGGTGTCACACTGTAGGTCAGCTCTTCGTAGCGCCAGGATACACAATACCGGTGGAAAGTCTGCAAGAGAAACGTACATTTTATTTATATATTTATAATTTTATTTATTTATTTATGTGCAATAAACAGGACGTGTTGTACGTATGTACAACACGTCGTGTTTATTGCACATAAATTATTAGTATTAGTTTGTGCTGATAGATTGAGATAGAAGATGCGATTGTATTAAATTAACGCAATAAAAAATCATTTCAATAAATACTTGTAAAATTATACAAATAATAATTAATAAGTACATATCATAATACATGTACTACATAAATTTAAATAATATTACATTGCACTGCCATCTTGATTGGAAATCATTTAATACAACAAATAAAGTTATAGATTATTGTCGATAATGCTGGCTTTATGTTTACTGGTTATCGACTAGTTATCGATAGGCCTACCTACACATGATTGATTATTTGACTATTTTGATTTGAAAAATTAATAGATTGACCGCGTACAAACCTTAGCCAATAGGAGTTGCAATTCGGCCTCGGCGAATCTCTTCCCGATACACATTCGTCGCCCGAAGCCGAAAGGGAGCGAAGCGAATGGATGTATACCCACTTCCCTTTGTCTACTCCACACATCCATGGCTGAAGCGTGTTCACAAACTTTAGATCCCTCTTTTTGGGTATGTTTATGTTTCGGACACGGTTTTTTTAACTCGTAATTTTGGATTTCGCTGTCTCTTAGCCAACGCTCTGGTACGTATTCCTCTGGTGATGGAAAGTAGCGCTCTTCGTTCGATAGTATGTAGTGCGGGAAGACGATGTGGGACTGAGATTCGATCAAAAATATATTAGTTTAGTTTGAAGGTTTTAAACGTACATATAATACTAATTTTATCTGTGTTCTTACCCCCTTTGGTACTTCATATCCAGATATGACTGCATCAGATTGGATACAGCGGCCGTTTCCTAAGATAACTGGTTTGATTCTGTAAAAAAATATTTGGGTCGATTATTTGACATACATAATTACGAACAAATATCCTTAAACCGGTCCATGCTCTTAAATATACAAAGTTGATTAATAAGTTCCTTCTTATAAATATATTATATAAAATAAATACCTAAGTAGGTAGGTCTGTAGATAGCTTAAATTTTAACCGCCGCAAACTTGTGAACCTAAGCCAATCAGGCGAAAACGGCTATAGTTGAAAATATGCCTGTCAATCTTAATTCAAAGCGTTATATATAACATTATCAGTGCGTGATAGCACCGCATACGGGTGTGTGCGTGAGTAGGACTATATGGTCGTTAACTATTATGTGCGTTGAGTACACTCGCGCACACGGCTTCACTGACGAGGTTTAGTCGCTAACTCCCTGTTCCCCCCTTTAGTTGCTTGTCTTAACTAATTCTAGCTGTTTCCCGCGGGAACAGCTTTTCCCGAAGTATTTATAGCCTGTGTGTTATTCTGATGTTTCATCAAAATCTGTTCGATAATTTTTGCATAAAAGAATAATAAGCATCCAAACTTTCGCGTTAATAAATTTCCATATACTTTTTTGGAAGCTAGTTTAATTAACGGTCTAGACCTGAAATGACACACGAAGAGACAATCCGCCTTAGTAAGCACAGCAATCACTAAGCGGCGAAAAGCGTTGCCAAGTACGACTGTAATGGTCAATCCATAAAGAAGGGACTGACTGACTGATCAACGCAGAACCAAACCGCTGAGCATAATTATAGCTCTGACTTCCACTTTTTTTCCCGCGGGACAAACTTCTCTATGCGGGCGAAGCCGCGTGAAGCTAGTATGTTATTATATAGAATGCAGCGTGTGTCATTGCAAATTGTGGACTGATTTTATAGCAATAGGTATACATTTGTGGCATCGTCGTATGCCGTGCTTAATAGCTGGCACGAGCTCAGGTGCGATGTAATACAATACTGACTATCATTGGTTGCATTACACCACGATGATCCGCCTATCTTCAGTTTCATCTTCGATGCAGGTAGGTATTTTTGTGTTATTATTACACTAGTATGTCAGGGTTGTCAAGTTACGTACCGATTGATTGTTGTATGAAATCTTTATTAACATAATACCTGACTGACTGAAATATCAACGCAGAGACAAGAGATAAAACCGTTGGATCTAGAACTTTGAATTTTACATAAAGGATTTTCTAAGGCAATAGGCAATCACTAACAAAGGACTTATTTGAAATTCCCCCTTTAAGAGGTCGGCGGACGAAGTCACAGGTGACAGCTTGTCATACGTTAATCATGGATGAATGATTAATTGATTATAGCCGAAGCAAAAGTTGACAAAAAAACTCGTTGGGTATTGTCCGCAATGAAAGGTTTTTACAAATTGATAGTTACGAACTGAACGATGAATGCGGAAAAAAGGATATACCCATATTCCTCCCCCTCGATTATATTTCCACAGAAGTCTGATTTTATACTTGTTTTCACACGAACTATCTGTTTTCGTTATTTTCTGCGAATGGAACAATGTAGGTCGGAGACACCGCAGGGCGCGGGAGGCGTGAGTAATGTATAACGTCCATCGCATGCTTTATGACGTCAAGAATGTTATGACATCAGTTTTATAACTTTTATCTTTATTTACGGCAAAAAAGGATATATTAAGTAAATATTAAGTTTAGCAAATGCTATACGGGTGGGGAGGTCATGATTACGGACATTGCTCTGCGCCAAGGCAACGATTAAGAATCTTTGGATATTATTTAAAATGCATGATTCATTTTATATAGGTAATGGATAAAAAGGTACTTCGAATAAATAGCTCGTGTTCAAACATGGAAAAAAATTCCAGACGGTTCTGAAAATTTGTTTCTCTTAGACAAGAAGATAGAATTCTATTAAATTCAGTCAGACACATTGTGCTGCCTGCCTGACATAAGAGTTGTTTTTTTGTGAAGAATAGAATTAGAAAGTGTTCGATCGTATGGTCAATCAACATCCGGCGAGATTGAAATGTAAGGCCCTAAAGTATACAGGGAATCGAGGTGTTCTTTAAAACCTCGATCGATCTTGTGCTCGTAGCTATACAATATGGGTATGAGACTAAGGATGACAAGCGGGCGGACGGGCTTGTTTGCCGACGTCGCCTGCACCGGTAACTTCGGCTGCCTAATGTAAATATTATGCAAACTGCCACCGTGAGATACTCTTATGTGCTGAGATAACAGCCGCCGCCGAAGGGTTCTCCTGTCCCTATAGATAGAACATTACCTGCCGGTACAGAATCGGGCTATAGTGCTGAGAGAGGAAATATTTTAGGTTAGGTTTAACATTTTGTTATCCAATTTTACACCAATACGACCCTCCGTTCGTTTCTGTCTGTATTCAGTTTAATCTCGCAAACTACTGAGTGGATTTCACTCTTCTTAACGTTATATGCTGAAGTAAAAAGGTTATTACAATATGTTGCGAAACTCTGGAATCCGAATCTGGTGATCCGCTTGTCTAAAATATGTGTGAAAAGTTATTAAAACAGTTATTGTGATATAATAGACTGGACCTTACCTCAAAGATTCCTTTATGCAAGCACGCAAGTACGGCAACTTGTCCAGATCCTTGCTGTTCAGAACTCTGTCTATTGGCAGATTGGTGTCCAATTCCTGCTGCAGTCTTCTCTGTGCTCTATCGTTATTAGCCAATAAGTAGATAGTGCTCGCTGCTGCTGCTGCAGTGGTATCAACACCGACCAATAGCAGGTCTAGAGCAAGTATTGTTGCCACATTCCCGCCGGATTTTTTAGCTATTTGTGCGCAAACTCCTTTGTCTGTCAGTCTCTTCAAGCAAAGAGTCCTGAAGGCGTCTAACGCTTCTACGTAGGTCTTGTACGCTGGTGTGGGATAGAGTCTCCATAGTGGTGCAGATAGTTCGAGCTCGGGCACGCTGTGGAAGAAGCCGTGGATGCATCTGATGATTTCCTTTGCGTCAGCGTCGTCGTCGCTGAGGCAGCCCAGTCTTGTTCCTAGCGCCCAGGCGCCGACAGCTACGAAATAGAAGGTCACGTTTTAACAAGGTCTTATGTGTGTACACAATATCTGTGCCTTGGCTTCCCCACTATCGGAGGCTGCCAGGGTGCATTATAAGTTAGGGTAGAAATCAACAGATATTTATAATGGTATTGGGCCGGTAGATTTCTTCTGTTGTTTTACGCTGATCGCAATCGAGCGACGGCTCTGTAAATCAATAATAAAGAAACAAGGTCTTATGTGGCTTGTTTTCAAATATGTGGCTTGGCTCAAATTTTGCACCTAGTTTGATTTGTTTGTTAATTCGTATCAACGGCTTAATCTAATACTTACATTCGAGGGCCCATTTGTAAAGTTCTGTAAGGAAATCTTCTGGTAGCTCACGATTGTCGTCCGCCATGCATTCCATTCTATAAAGTCATGAATAATACATTATTTATGAGCCATATGAACAAAACATTGTTGCTCACAACTTAGTCACTAAGCAGATCAAGTAGGCTTATTATTCCATATTTATGATAATTTATGAGCATATGTTTAGCTACAATAATGTTTATTTATTTTGAGTTCACATCAAAATGAAATTTTAAATAAGTTGTGAATGAAACGAATGGTAATTTAATGTAAATTAATTTGTTAAATTAATCCATTAGTTTGGTGTGTTGAGTGTTGTGCGTCAAAGTTACTCAAACGAAACGTTCCGCCGTTTTATTGAACGGAGTTTGTTGTTCCCCGCAATGAGTCAGTAGAGTGGGCTCGAAACTAAATGCGCAGACGCCGCCCGCTGCTGTTGGAAACGGGATGTAGTCATTAAACCGAGATTCTACAGTCAAAGACCACTAGACTACTCTACACAAAAAATAATGACAGTCCGTAGAAATACTTTGACCTAGCCTATTAGGGAGTTTCAATATTATCAGAGACCAGTTTATACTGGGTTTGTTCCACTGACGTGCGGTCGACCGTACATGACGTTCGCTAACAGCTTCAACGCTTTATGTCTTTGCTATACAGCTCCGATTGTTGCTGCCGTAACGTTACAGTAAATGAATAAATGCGCATTCCGCGGGACTGTTGATCTAGTTAGGTTTTTTCAGAGCAAAGAGTTATATGATCCGTTTAGCGTATGACAGGTTGAGTTTACTTGTTATCATGTGAGTTACGTCACTTTTCTAGGCGTTGCGCTCTGACGCGCTGCTTCTTAATGAATTTTACTAACTAACGTAACTCACTCGTCCAGTTTACAGGGATCATTAATAATATTGCAATAGCAGAGTTATGTGATCGGTTTATGATCGTATGTCGGTTACAGAATGTCTGATGGGAATAGAATTATTACCGGTTAATAGTAGCTGGATCGTTACATTGTCCGTCATGTGATTTAAGAAGCGTAGGAATATCGAAATACTATTTTTTAATACTTCGTTTTTGCAGGACCGATTGATGGCGGTACTACGTACGGTAGAGTGTAGGTAGGTGCGGATTTTTATGCCTTCACAGACTTTAAAGAAAAACATGCATACACAAAGATAAGAAATTATATTACGATCTTGATGGTGGACTTACACGTTCTTGTTGAAAGGGGTGTCATGTGTTTCGCAAACTTACACGGTTAGATACTTAAATTCGATTTTAATATAAGTAAAAAGGAAGATTTCGGGATACCCTGTTGTCTGACGCTTCATCTATGCGCAGTTAAGCACGACTCGAACCGTTGTATCTAGAAACTTAAAGATTTTCTACTAACATGTTGAAATTCCATCAAGTTCAATGCAAAAGTTGTCGAGAGCAACAGTTAGCGGAAGAATGGAGAACATTCAAACATTACCTGCGCACAAAATCGTCCGCGACGTCGTCCAAAGCTGGCACGGCAGCTCTCGCTGCTTCCGGAGCCGCCAAAGCTTTTGACACCCTCGATCTGAACTTCGACCACGGCTCTCCGTGTCTGCCAATTTAAAACAAAATTACTCACTAATTTGCAATTAATAATATAACGATAAACGCAATCTTAAAGTCATCAACTTACACTCCAATCAGACCGGGTTCCTCGCCGAAAAAGTCCTTCCTCAACTCTTGTTTGTAATGTCTGAGGCAAGGCGCCACTGCCCTGTGAGGCATGGAGTCCTCGCGCCGGTATATCCTCGCGGTCTCCTCAGCGCAGAAGGGGAACACCAAGTCCGGATGGCCGAACAGCTTGGCCACTTTGGCCGCACCGCCGGCGCCAGCTAACGCCCTCAAGCTCCAAAGAGTGATATCCAGGGCGCGCGTTCGCCACGGCTTCTGGCCGAGGGCGAAGCGCCAGGAGTTGCCGAGCAGAGGCAAGGGCCTCGGGCCCGGCATTACGGAGTAGTCCCGTGCGTTGCTCATCGCGGACGGAGCACCAGTGGCTGCAGCCCCTACAGCCGACTAGGCAGTGGGGCGGCCCTCTGTTACGTTTTCAGCGGGTGTCGTAACCCGTGCCACCCGACCGAGTGGACGCGTCACACACGTAACCGGTACCTGATGACTAGAACCGAAGTTGTGTACGCTACGTTTATCCCGTTTACTTATCATTTCGAAATTTATACTTGTTTCTGAACAACTGACACCCGCCCTATATATATAACAATTAGAGTATAATTGCTTCTCTGTTATTGTTACATTTTATAAGTTTCTAGTTCCAGCACTTTGCAAGCCTCGCTTACTAAAGTTTCTTGTAGTAAATTCTAACTTTTAAGGTAAAATGATGACTTTATGAATCATTTTTATACGTTCTTTCTCCCCTGTTATTTTTGTCTTATACATACACATGTCTAATCCCAAATTATTATTTACTCCTTTACTATGGGAACTAGAGAAGGACAGGACATTTAACAAATACAATATAACGCCCTGACTGTTCAAAGTTTAGTAGAATCCACGATAACACACACATTATAACCCCCTCACGAAGTTTCTGATGTCATCTTCTCGTCTCATGCATTTTTGAACGTGTTTTTATTTCAAATTACATGAGACATTGAATATTTTAGTTGCTAACCCATAAGGATTGTTGCTGCTTCGCGTTATCTGATAAGTATTGCATGCGCGTACGATCAAACCAGAGTGGCATTGTTCAGCATCATGTTAATGATTGTGAATGACATTTGACAGTTTCACAAGGGTTTAATAACATTTTTTGATACATACGAGTATACATTTAAGGTGCATATTTATGATCGGAATCTAAAATCCTTCTACTATTATAAAGGCGAAAGTTAGCAAGGATGTTTGTTACTCTTTCACGCTGTAACGGCTAAACGGATTTTGATGAAACTTGGTACAGTGATAGCTACTGGACGTGGGCTGGATAACGTATAGGCTACTTTTTACCGCGGTAAAAACTTATGCCTCGCGGGCAACAGCTAGTAATATATATATATATCTTAAATGCATATCTGGTATCCAAATATGTAGTATCTTTTGTTTTTTATGTAGAAACTTTCGTAAAGCCATTTTGAATCTTTATCTCGTAAACGCGATTTGATTTGAAAATGTATTTTAGTGACTTGACATTTATTAATAACATGAAAAACAATTACGTTTAAAATAATTACTTTATCAAGCAATAAATGCCAATCGTAGTAATTCCATTTGGTTCGATAAAAACATGTTGGTAACCATTTTAAGCCATCCACGGTGGTTATTAACCGTTATTATTGAAAGACCCCGTCATGTACTACCTACTTGATTAATATTAATAATTGACTTGGCATCTTTATTAGTAGTAGATGTTAAATTATTAGCACGTATGTTTAAGTTTATACAGGTGTATAGGTAATAGATAGATCAGCCAAACTATCTATACTTCTTATAAAATCGTAACGGGAGTAAATCTGTACATTGAAGGGATTAAAAAAAAATTTTGGATTCGAAGAAAATTTTAGGCTTATCTGACCCAAAAACACTTTTCAAAAAATTTCTTGTCTGTCTGTCTGTTTGTGCCCGCTTCACGCTGAAACTACTGGTCCGATTTGAACCGGTTTTTTTTTGTTGTTTAAAAGCAGGTGGTCTGACTTAAAATCTGGTGTACTTGGACGTAAAGGGGTGAAAAGGGATATTTAGGGAAACAAAAAATTAAACAAATCAAATTTACATGCCGCGGGCAGCAGTTAGTAAGAAAGAATGAGGTCTGACTTAAAATCTGATGTACTTACTTGGATTTTAAAAATTCTAACCCTAAAGGGGTGAAAAGGGATATTAAGGTATGTATGGGAATAAAAATTTACAAATCTTTACATGCCGCGCGGGCAAGTTAGTAACACATAGGTCTGATACTTTTTAATGCGAACGAAGTCGCGGGGCATAAGCTAGTAGATGATAAAAACATAATATACAATTTTGACTCCGCATAGGTACTGTGACAAGATTGAGCTGACTCGTATTGTTGCTATTCATTCAGTGGTGTCGATTCGATTGTGACGTCATCATACATTAGCTCCCTCAACAGCAGCTGGCCGTGGTGCGCCCGCGCCGATTGGCTCATCCTGTCGCTGAACATTTGTACATTTATATGGCGGTGTAACTTCCGCAATCTCTCCATCAGTGTTTTAATGATTATTCAATTTCATATTTTAATATTCTTGAATTTATTTATTTATTTAATACTTTATTGTACACACAGAAAATAAAAACAATACAAAAGAACAGAGAATTATACAAAGGGTTAAGCTTATTTCTATGAAATCTCTTCCAGCTAACCCGCGGTTGAGTTGTTTATTTTGTTTATGTAAACCTTTTATTTATTTCCTAATTGAAATATTTGCTTTGTGTAATGTTTTATTGGAAACATTTTTAAGCCTTTCTAAATGACTCTATTATAATGCTTTTCTTTCATTGTAATTGTAATATAGGTATTAATTATTATTTCTTGCTATTTCTTATTTTCTCTTGTAAGTTTTCTATACAAATTAGTTGTTCTAATTCTGTCACCTGTAACACTTGTTTCATCACAAAAATTTAACGGTTTTCAACAGTTGGTAAAGATATTTGAAGCCAAAAAGGTGTTTTGAAATGGTGCCATACGCCATTGTCTAACTTGTTAGAATATACAACACCGATGCAAATTGTGCTAACTAGAAGTTACCAGCCACTGTTAGTTTACCAACAGTTAAGCCAGATAAGGTTGGTTAGGAAAGTATCCTTAAAACTGGATAGACTAAATTATTATACTAAAATTACTAAATTATTTTTCCCTTAACTTAAAAAATATATATTTGGCCTTTATTGTGATGCTTTTTATCAAATAACCGACATTAACATTTGTTGCATCGAATCATATGATCCGTTGGGAACTTTTTGTGTGATCAGATGCAACTCCGAACGGATCATATGATTCGTTGGGAATAACTCTTTCATATTTACTTTAAGAGATAGTTGAGCAAACTTGAGAGGAAAACTTTACAATGTCTGTAGATCTTCACTTAATCTAGAAAAGCTTGAAGCTAGGATCTCTTTGGTGGGCGCGCGCCTTCCTAAGCAATTTCTTTCATTCAAGCTTTATAGCTTGTAAAACATTGTCACGGCAGGAAAAAACGATCAGTTCCGTATTTATTATTTGAACTAAAAATCTGGTCGGTTTAATTTCTGTGCATTATTAACATAATATTTTATCAAATGTTTATACACTGTTACATCATTAGAGCTTAATTATTAATTAATTAGCAGATACTAACTAGATAAATATACTTGTGCCAGAGTTTTTCAAATCGTGTTACAAATGTTTTTGTAAAGTGTACTTTACAAATAACACGATTTTAAAGTATGTGTAGCCATATGGACCTCCTCCATTCACTCTCTGTATGGCCATCAGAAATAATATATAATCCCTGGCGGAGGCGTTTGACGTTTCAAAGTTGCCACGTTTCTATGAAAATGTTGCTGTGTATGCAAACTTTTTACCAGCAGTGTATATTAAAATGATTGGATGCATATTGAAGGAGCATCAGTAACCAGATATGGACAGTTGTTGGATTTGAGCACGCCTGGCATGCGAGACGCGCTCGACGGATGTTCTTGCAACAAGGCACCCTTTGTTCAGGGATCATCACCCGTGCCTGTTGGTCTTGGTATACACCACGAGCGCCGGCGGGTGATTCAGTATCGTTAACATTGATTAAAACTAAGGTTCTAAGTTTCAGTGTTATTATTATTAAGCTATCAATATACCCACAAAATTTCATCATTATGATCCGTTGATAGAAAGATTAACATCCAAAACAAACAATATACTTCCGTATTTAAAATACCACCTGTTTCCCGAGGCTCCGTCCGCGTAGAAAAGTTTTTGCCGCGGAAACAACTTACATACCAAGGGCATCATACATCTATAGCCTATGAATTCGGAATGAGAATAAAAGACAAAGTTGTTTCCTTGGGAACAACTTTTCTACTGTAAAGTTGTATCAAAATCTGTTCCGTAGTTTTTGCGTGAAAGAGTAACAAACATCCGAACAAACTCACAAATTCCCAAACATCCTTACAAAATTTTCGTCTTTGTAATATTAATAGGATTGCTTTGAGTTATTCGGCCGCCTCTGCCCAATGAGACTTCACGATTTTAACAAGGTTAAGGTACGCGTTCAGTTGTTGTCATTGATTTTAGTTATACGTCGCTTCTCGATCTTATGCCATGTCACCCACCAGTGTGTTTGTCGATCTGTTTAGGAACCATTAAATACAGTCGCAATGTAGAAACGCTAATGCATAACCAGGCATGTTTAAGAGGTCGGAAAATTGCTTGTCACAGTTGTTATGTGTACCTACTATGTGTATACACACCACTATTGCGGAACGACTCTTGTCTTGCGGAACGAATTGACACTGCTCTGCTGTTGAAATCGTAAAACGCTATTAGCTCTTCCGCTGTTTTTCGCTTTAGTCAATCGCATGTCGACGTCCAATGCTGGGCATAGGCATTCTCCAGTACGCTTGCACCGTATGCTCGAGCTGAAGACAGAAATTGTTTGAGATGTCATTAGGAATTGATAAATGTTGTTTTGTTAAAATATAACCCGTAATGTTCTCAGCAATACGGTTTATCTAGAACAAATTGACAGAATCTGTGTTTTCCAATGTTTATGAATACTCAATTCAATTCACTTTATTGCACATAAAAAAATTACAGAAAAAAAACAAAAACAGATACAGTAATGTACATCTAGGCGGTCTTATCGCTAAGAGCGATTTCTTCTAGACAACCTTTATAAATTTGATTCTTAAAAATAAACTGGCATGTACTGTAACATATCGGTTATTGTGCTGAAGATCTTCTGTGTTACTCTGCAATACTGTTATGGTAACGGTTAATTTTCGTAACAGCCAATTGTTCTCTACTCGTACTTTCAGATGTTTCATCTCTCTTGTTGCTGGACTAGACGGCCAATTCATTGCAATTTAGGCTTATGCTATCTGCTCGACCATACAGTAACGAAAGACTTGCCCAGAGAACCAGGGCTCTACTTACATTGCATAGTTTTTTTATTATTGCGATGGGGTCAACAAGCAGGCGGTCCTCCGCCGCCACCGCCGCCTATAGACACCTGCAACACCCGGGGGGTGCTGGTGCGTTGCCGGCCTTGGTTGAAGGGCTCTTTTGACTCTCTTCTTGAACGACCCCATGTATTGTACAGTTTCCTCAAAATATTATTATTGAATAAATGAATGAATATTTCCGTTGTATTTCCCACCGAGTAGTTCCCTAGTTTGCCTTAATAAATATTCCATAATAACCGATTCACTTATCCACATTACGGTGCGTGCTTATAACCAATTCCGTCGTTGTGTTTAGATTAGGGACATAATTTAAAAATACAAGGATCCGTTAAGGTGAATTTTGTTAAAGCACACCTCCACCCTTTAATGTTTTATTCAACGTGACGTCATTCAGTCGTCACAGTGACATCTGGACTACTTTTGTTACACAAGTATGTACTACATGCATGACTAATGGTTGCCTGGAGCTTTGTTGTTCGTTAATTATGTCTCACTTTTTAATCAGGAAAGTACTTTTTTCACTACAACTTATTTCCTTTATATCAACCTGTCGCCGTTCACTGCTGGATATATGCATTCCTAAATGCGAAAGTCTTTAATGGCCATAGAACTGAATTATTAACTAATGCAGAACTAGGTACAGACGACCACACGTCAGTGACCTTGAGCTGGCCTAGTTAGGGAGTTTCAATACCATGTAGAGACCCGTTTATACTGGTTTTATTTCCACTGACGTGCAGTCGACCGTACTATAGTAGCGTTGGTTCCTGGTTGGAACCTGCCTCTTACCGGTCTGTAGAATTTATCGCTATAGAATATTATAGCCAATTTGATTCTTTACATCGCCTTTATTCGATTGTTAGCTGGCATCAGTTTGACATTTAATTTTAGAGCAGTGATATTGTTTTTCCCGCTTACAGTCTCATCTCATGTTTAGTGGTCTAATGTTATTCGGTATAGTCACCACATTCATGTTCTGTTAACGGAACGGCCTATTCTTATTGAGATCTCCAACAATTAATTAGGTATGTCAATGGTAGGTCAATTTGTTTAATATTGGATGATGGGTCATGCTAGGTGACGCACGAAGTGCTGTTATTTATTCTGTCTAGTTTTAAAATTGTTCTTACAAGTTGATTATTTAGTCGTGGATATAATTTTGTGCAAGTGTAATGAGGACCTTCTCAATCAGCTTCGGTAGTTAAACAGCTCTGATCATATGCTAATGGATAATTATGTTTAGTTGCACTGCAGTACGCAGGGGCCTGATTTTGTTGTGTTTATCAATTTTATTGTCCTCGTCTTGGTAATAGTTTCGGGATTCGACGCGGGATTAATAAATTGGCCACCAACAAACAGAACAGACAATACTGTGCACGTCGAGCGAGCAATTGAGATCGTATCAGCATTGCAGCCACCCACGTCGCTGATTGCGGGCGTACGGCGGCCGGTGGCGACAGATTTATGTGCCGATCGCATGCCGCGCGCCCCGCCCGCGCCGCCCGCACCGCCCGCGCTAAT
Organism: Metalampra italica; assembly: GCA_949699065.1. Classification (NCBI taxonomy): domain Eukaryota; kingdom Metazoa; phylum Arthropoda; class Insecta; order Lepidoptera; family Oecophoridae; genus Metalampra; species Metalampra italica. The sequence goes on from OX452986.1 coordinate 3,790,952, forward strand.
TCCGGAAGCGAAGCACTTTACAGCGCCATCGGCCGGCGCTGACGGCGCGGCGGAGACCCTGAACTGTGCCCTCTATACCTCTAACACTTGGGCCCCCATCTGTGACACCCCGCGGCGTACACTAATTGTACCAAGAACGTTGCATCTATCGACAAATGTGTCTACAAGACTTCAAATCTTTACTTTACTACTATGTCTTAAGTAGAGAAACATGGTTAAGCACAATGCAGCAAAGATCGGGCGCAGCGTGGAGTCGCTGGCGGCCAGATGAATCCAAAGATGTCAACATAATAGCCAGAAGCGATTGCTTTAGGAAGGCGGAGGATCGGGTAGTGTGACGCGTATATTAAGAAAGTTATGTGTCAAGGCACCGTGGACTATATGATATACTTATCTATATCATCTCTGAAACTGTGTCAGTTTTGACTATTTAATAGCTATTCCAATAAATAAAGCAGAACACATAATTAAAATTTGTGCTAAAATGTCGGACAGCAACGCAGAATTGAAATGGAACGCCGCGTTTGATGCGTAGTATTTGCGAATGATTCAGCTCAGCTCCGCCGAACAGGCGTGCCGCAGGCGGCCTTTACCCCCATTGAACATGGAGGTAACGCTCTGAGATCGATGCGTACAAACGCAGCCGTGGGTAGGTGATGCGCGGCGACATTGCCTTTCGCGTGTTATAGATGCACGCTCTCGCTCTGCAGTGTCGCGTGCCGGGCGCCGGGCGCGGCGTGCGGCGGCGCGCGGCGCGTATTGATCGCACCGCGCCCGCCGCCCGGCCGGACCTGTTGCCGGGCACCCGCTCGCTTATATACGGAATTCAATCATTATGATCACGAATGTGCATGCTTAGAACATCTATTCCGAGATACCTCAGCTGCTTGGGATCGCTACGGGGCGTAGCGCGCGTAGCGTTGGTAGTTTCTCATTGGGAGCAGAGAAAGCGGAAGCACGCGAGACGCGTCGTCGTGCGCACCCATGTATTGCAAATTCATGCATTGATAAATGAAGGATTAATTGCAAACAAATTGGTTTAGAAAAATCTTGTCATACCCGTGCGAGATCTTAACACATATTAAAATATTTTGATATGATGACTAGTCTGCAGCACCTATTGACATGGCTTGGTCAATTTTCGTAGTTTAGATAATTCCAATTCATCAACTAATTTGTTAACCTTTAAAGAAAATTTTGCGCCTGCAACCATAAAAATGAAAAGGGGTATTTTAGTTCTTGTAACCTATATGCAATAGCTTTCTGTAATCTAAGCAAAACTTATTGATTATCCGTACACCATATCATTAGTCTAGTAAGTAATTCATTCGTCTAGCTAGGTCTTTAAATATTACTATTCTACTTTCTGTTTCATTGAAATCAATACCTATAGTAGTCTTAAATAAAGTAGACATAACAGCAAGTCAGTAATTACTGGGATGCGATCGCCGGCGTGTTTGAGTCCGACTGATCCGAATGTAACTCATCCTTGTCGACTGACCCAGTTAATGTTGACAGAGTCTTGACGTCAGCAAACGCCCAGAACGGGCCGCGAAAAAATTCCCATAACAACCGCTTCGGAATATTTAGAACATGCTATGCTCAATCAAAGACTTTGAGCATAGCATTGAGTACTATGAATACGAAAGTGGCGATGTCAGTTGCTCAATAGCGCCTGAATGAATTTTGATGAAACTTGGCACAGTGATCCTGGATTCATCATCATATCAGCATGTCCACTGCTGGACATAGGCCTTCCCCAATGAACCGAACGCCACCACGCCCGGTCCTCCGCCTGCCCGGTGGCTACCGGCCTCCTTTAGGGCGTCGGTCCACCTGGCGGAGGGGCGTCACATGCTGCGCGTACCGGTCCGCGGTCTCCGCTCGAGAACTCGTCTGCTCCAATATCCTGGATTAATATCTCGCTCGGATGACGCAGAGTAAAAGCTTGTATTTTATATATAACATTGTATTAAAGGGCGCGGGAGGTAGCGCAAGTGTAAACTTGGTCGTGGCGAGGAGCTGGTGCCTCTCGGATCACCCTCGGGACTTCTGTTCCCAGTTTATTTATCTTGTAACTCCCTATGACGTAAGTCGGATCTGATTTAGCAACGCGGCGCGGAAGATTAATCTATTGCTTTCGATTCTAGTATTTTCGTACGTTTGTTTATTAAGATTAGAATTGTACGGTTCCCATGGGAAATATAATGGAATAAGCACACGCAATCAACGGAGAATCACACTGACTGAGAATAAATTTAGTGTTAGTAGGTAATTGTTATTCAAACAGCATTTTTCTACTCGACGATGTCTGCAGTACTAAATCAAGGATCGCCTAAAGGGTCCTCCACATTGTTGGCTGGAGTCCAAAACGGGGCACGGGGCGCGGGGTGTTGGCATTGTAACTGTCACCGCGACACTCGGCGCGCCCTCGGGCGGCGGCCGCGGGCGCCCCGCTCGCGGCTAAACGGCCTGCGACGACGTCATTGTTTAGCCACAAGCTGTGCTACGCCGACTTTGTGTGCGCCGGATCGTTACTCGAGTATTCATCTTTATGAGCAAGTTAAGAGGGTTTGAATAACCGAGCTTTTGTATGCCGAGCCGCTATGTATTTGATGTAACTTAGCAAAGAAATGGCATAACCTACATTTTTGAAAATAGTGTTCGGTTTTTTTTTTATATTACGTTACTTGTACAAGTTTTGGCCATCATTCTATGACGAATTCCATGATGAGATAATGATAACCAATACGTTTGTTTGTGTCCGCTTATGACTTACAATTCGATGCAATTACAGTCAAGCAAACGTCATACGTTTCATATTATGTATCTACTCTACGACGTCTGATCAAAATTACCTGCCCTACAAATCTATATTTCATTCATTTTGGATAGTTCGGGTTCGCGACCTTCCCTTGTTTGTTTTACTAGATACTACTTAACTCGGTACCAATTCACACATTTCCTAATACACGCCTTCTCTTTCCTCATCCAGAAGCTTCAGGTTGTAATGGAAGTGCTGTCTCCAATAGTTGTGGCCTTAAACCCAACTTTAATAGCTTCCATGTGCTCTGACGGCGATACCAACTATCCATATTGTCGGTAGGTCTCTCATTGAGTCCGTATGAACTTGTAACTTTCTCTCTGGCAGCCCGCCAACAGTGCCAACTACTGCCGGCTCGGATCCATACTCGCTCGGAGTGAGATTGGCCTTGAATTGCAGTCGCCTCTGACTCCGGTCTAGCTGTGCTATGATCATTGCTACCAACCATATGTATTTAAAAGCTACATCAAATCTCTTGAAATCTCGTGCTTCCAATACAGATTGGTTATGCCATGTATGTTAGTATTCCACGAAAAAGTTTTGATAGTACTGTACTAAACAACAGAACAGGAAGGCAACAAGACGGGTCCACTTATTTACTATGTCGTTACCGCCCGCTGCCTTGCAAGTTTTTTAACAAATAGTTTCATGACAAATTATTTATGATTATCTAAAATGCTGCAGATGCCATATGCGTCATCTTGGCAGAGCCACGGCCTCTAATTTGAAATCTGACTATGCCGAGGAAATGTAATAAATATGTACCTTAAATGTACCTGAAAATTATTATTAGTACCGGTCTTAGAACGATGAAAGAAAAATGGTCCCGACAAAAACAGGCAAGTTGGCAGAAGTAAAGCTTTTAATAACTAAAATCGTCACTTCAGCTAACCGGATAATGTAAAACGTTTTTCAGACGGTCAAGTTGCGTGTGAATAAGTCTAGAGTTTAAACCTGTAGCACCAGACATTAGTATGTATTCAGACGTCACCATTCCGGCCGCCATCGCGGCTCAGGTATAACAATTAGTGCGAAAAAGCAATATATATTCAAGAAGGAGCAAAAAACTCGCGTGACATAGGGGTACGGTACGGACGTGGCTTTTCATTTGGGTTGGCAGGGAGTCGTCGCTCACCCGCATTGGCTTTTCACACGCACCGTTTTGAATACGGCTACGTTTTTGCAATAAAGTACACGATGTTATAGTCTTGTAGCAGTTGCCCGCGTTGAATATATAAAATCTTATGACACGGTTTTATGAACTTCCAAAATAAAGTGGCAAATATATGTTGTACGTATTGCCAATAGATAGAGCATTTTCCTCGTGATCGTTAGGCATCAAACATCAGCCCTTTTTTAACTCTTAAAAAAATGTTGACGAAAGATCACCACACCATTTTAGTTCTGGTTATTTTTGGATGTTGTTTACGTATCTTTTTACCATAAATATATGTAATAGCATATTTATTCCACTCGGCTTTCTTCGGTGAATGACATGTTGGATATTGTCTATTATTTCGTATGACACAAGGATAGATGGGTTAAACAATATCGCCGGTCACGTTGTAAGTTCGTCGATCTCGTGACCCAACGCCATTACCTGAGCGCCTGTCAGAAACAGTGTGAAGGGCTCTTACTGTCGTGATATTCGAGCATCGCGTATTGTCCACGGCCGGCGGTGAGCTCGTTAATATGTATGCGGTGCTGCCGCGCCGCCGCGCCGCCGCCGCGTCGCCCTCGCACTCAGCTAAGGACTACACCACACCACACAGCTCCATTGACAGGCCCAAATGACCGGCTCAACGCAAACACCGACTTTTAGCTGAAGTGCATAGCATACTTAGAATGTGACCTTTTAAGGAAGAAGGTTCCATACTAACCAAGTGGACTCATGCTATCAGATTTTGACTTTGAGGTAAAACCGTGTCATTATATACATGTACCGACCTACTTCATATACTTTACTATCCATACTAATATTATAAATGCGAATGTCTGAAAAACTCTCTCTGTCTGTTACGTTTTCACGCCTAAACTGCTGAACTGGTGTTGATGAAATATGGTGTGGAGACACATCGATCCCGTGAGCAGGACATAGGCTACTTTTAACCGCGATAAACTGTTTCCGCGAGGAAGAAAAACATCTACGTGTTTCTGCCAGTGACGAAGTTGTCAGCCAACTTGAAATTAATAGTGTGCTGGTGCCCTAAGTCTAGCGTTTGCACTAACTAGTTGCTAACCGGACGTTTTAAATATACATGTGGGTACACACAGATAGATACAATCTTCGTTTAGCATACGTTTAGTATTACAATTTTGCCAGCGTTTCGCTGTATACTGTTAGCTGTTACAACATTTGAAGTAGAATAGGTTTGACTCTGGAATAACTCGTTCTAAAAAAGCTTGGAGCGCGGTGGTAGATTTCTGTTGTTCAACCTTCTCCCTCAGTTTCGACTCTATCTGTTAAAATACCAACTAACCCAATAGCGTTCTGTGTTCAAGTCAATCTTTTTGACTGGATAGATGAATCAAGCTATGCTTAAAACTCCCTTCGCCTTACAGTGAAATTATCATATTATTAATTGATTGATACATGATACTAAGGCCGGAGCATACCGATGCGTGCAGCGTGCCACGTGGCAGCTGCGTTGTATGCAATGTATGACACTGTGTCACGCCGGTTGCGTTGCGTGCGCAGCGCGTGGTAACAGCGTTACTTGGAACTGGCGCGTACACATCCCGTGTGCACTTTGTCAGTGTACCGTAATTAATAACTGTCAGTGAAATGTTTGTTCTGTTTGTTTCCAGTTTCCTGGACGACCTTGACCGGTTAGGTGCTAGAGACTACCAACCCACCGAGCAAGATATTCTAAGAACAAGAGTTAAAACCACGGGCATCGTCGAAGTGCATTTCTCCTTCAAAAACCTTAATTTCAAGTAAGTTTTCCCACATCACTATTAAGACATCTTTAGACAAGTACAGATTATCAACTGCTCAATGTTCGAGGGTACCACTAAATAGCCTGACGCGGAAAATTGAGCAGCTGATCCGCTCAATGGGCTCCCGTCGTAGCAATTGGGAGGTTTTACTAATAAAAGCTAAACTCAGATAACGTAGTAGTAAACTTTGTGGTTCTTTCCTTAGAAAGTTGAATGTGAAATGGCAGTAATGAGTAAGCGAATGGTGGCCGGCCAACCAAGCGGATTCCGCACTAGAATTCTCTCACCGGTAAAATATACCTAACTAAATACAATAATGTCGACAACAGTGTCGTAAAACAGTGTCGACGATTCTAAGCGACTAACGCGGTATTGTGGTGTGATTCCAGATTGTTCGACGTGGGCGGCCAGCGGTCGGAGAGAAAGAAATGGATCCACTGTTTCGAGGACGTGACGGCGATCATATTCTGCGTGGCCATGTCCGAGTACGACCAGGTGTTGCACGAGGACGAGACGACGGTGAGGACGGACATTTTTCCTGCAAGATTTATGAGTTGATGCCAAAAGGAAGCCTTTACAGTATCTAAAAGCAACCGCACCTAAAAGACTGAGTTAGATGGCTTTAACAAGAATTTGACAGTCAACAAATCCCGAAGACTTTTACTGAACATAAAGCATTTTCTTATTGCCCTGTGTGTCCCCCACTCGCAGCTGACCCACCCTTCAGGGTTATCCAATATTTAGCTAACAGCTTATAAATATTAATACTTGATTAATTTTATTTATTTGTGTCTAAATTTCATTATTTCGAGAAAAGTTCATCAATACGGAAAATAGACATGGACATTTTGGGAAAAATACATTTCGTGAAAAGGACGTACTCGTAATGAAGCCTGACGATAAATTAGAATAAACAACGTTGCTTGGGGCATGTGGTCCTAGACAAGAATTCTCTAGTTTGTGATTATATTTTTCGGCATCAGTATTAATTCAACGCCTACTGTATGAACATTCCAGAACCGCATGCAAGAGAGCTTGAAGCTGTTCGACTCGATCTGCAACAACAAGTGGTTCACGGACACCAGCATCATACTGTTCCTCAACAAGAAGGATCTCTTCGAGGAGAAGATACGCAAGTCGCCGCTCACCATTTGCTTCCCAGAATACACCGGTAACGTACTCACTCCACTCTTATCCACGTGTCTACTGTAATATTTATTTTGCCGCAAGGCAGGAGCTAGTTGGTTGTCACCTTAAAGACTATGATCTAATGCCTCGTGTGCCTTTAATTATACTGGCTCACTTATCCTATATCCGTAGCGACGATCTGCGTAATGCGGCTGGCAGTGACTGAAAATGGAGCACCGAAGATCAGGTTCAGTGGCGTGCCTTGGGGGAGGTCTTGGGAGGGACCCGTGGACTAGTGCAGGCTGATGATGATGATGTATTATTTATTACCTCGTTAGTTTGCTCCACGTAATCCCTGAAACTACTGAACGGATTTGACAATTCTTTCACTGACTGTTTGTCGACTTTTGAAGCTTAATAAAATCCCCTCACAACCTCAGACGTTAGACATGAACGCCCGAATCACTAGAGCAACGAGGCGGTTGTATATATGCAATTTTACGTGTACATACATTATGTACCCAGTGTACTCATATGCAATAATATATTAGGCCATTTCTCTCCTGGCCCCTCCAACCTTGCGGATACGAGGGCCAAGTCACTTGAGAGTGCACCGGTACTCGCCAGAGGCTCTTTCCCGATGCACTCTATACATTAAGCATTAAACATTACGTTTAAGACCCTTCTCCCTCTTTTGGGGCGTGACTATACACCACACTAGTTTCAGCGTCGGGATGCAATAATACATGTTGACTTTGTATTGTGCAGGCGCGCAAGAGTACGGCGAGGCGGCGGCGTACATCCAGGCGCAGTTCGAGGCGAAGAACAAGTCCGCCACGAAGGAGATCTACTGCCACATGACGTGCGCCACCGACACCAACAACATACAGTTCGTGTTCGACGCCGTCACCGACGTGATCATCGCCAACAACCTGCGCGGCTGCGGCCTCTACTAGGCGCCCACCCACCAAGGACACCAGCCAGCAGTACGCCCACCACAGTGCACCCGGTGCCGTGCCACTCTCGTGGTCGTGTTGCTGAACGTTCCTCTACGAACCGCTCCGCTCGCACCCTCCGAGCGCGGCACTACGCGCCGTTGATACCCCCCTACGAGTACGCATATCAATGACGTCACCGCGGCGTGTGTCAGCGCCGGCGGGCGGGGCAAGCGCAGCTACGCGTATTATATTATATATTTTTATGGAAGTAAGCTTACTGGATATACCGGCGATGTGCAGATATCATTGTCACATGGCTTGAGGCATCGCGTATGTTTCACGCGAGGCTGTCTGTCGGCCGGCTGGCGGCGCGCAACCGGATCGCGGAGCGGTCTCTCTCCCATGTAACATAAACCGATTCTCGTTCAGTTCTAGGCGACGTGGCGTTTCCGATTAGTGGTGACCATTGTTTGAATTGATGGATGTGAGTTAGATATATCTAGTGTTCAATTCTAAATTTTGGTGCTAGTTATTCGATTTTGTTCGTGCAGTTTGCGGTCTGGTTGTGCGGCCGTCAGGCGCGGGGCGGCGTCTCGTCCCGCCTCACTCTGTGGACGCGTGTGTTTGCTTGTTGAGTCGACGCCGGCACGGGACGGCGCGTCGGGCTCCGGAAACAATGTGCTTATATACTCACTCTCTTACGGACCAAACACAGAAAGGAACCAATATTTAGTATTGAAACAGTCTGTAGTGAGATGCATAATTACGTTCACAGGCCTATTACAAAAACATCATTCCATTATTAAGTATTATCGCTTACAATGAGAAATTATTTTTTTATAAACTTTTGAATGCACAAACTGTAACCACTAAGGAGAATTATTTATTTTACACAGTCGTTTCTATTCTAAGCTAAGTCCTGTTTCATCCGCGGAGATGCGTTCTGTTTGTTTAGCTAGGCGTTGTACGCACAAATTACTTTTAATTTCTGTAAGATCAATCATTTGTTACGACATTTACACTTTTCTAAATAACTATTCTTTTGTGCTCATATTATTTTCTATATCACTTTTACAGTTAACCTTAAGGTGTAGCCATTTAAGATCTACTCTTGTATTCAATTATAAAAATCATGTTAGGTATTTATTTGATCTAGCGTATTTGTATTAAAGGTGGTATAATGTATGTAAACTTGTCATGTTTAATTTTATGTTTAAGTGATCAAGCAATGTTTATAATCGTCATTGTTTCGCGGTGGCGAGCGGAGTGGGGAACGGTGGGGTGAGCAGCGAACGGGGTCGTACATTTATAAGTAAGCAGTTATCTATACATTGTTCGTAGCTTTTGGTGCAGCCGCGGACGCGCGGCCGGCGGCGACGCGCTCTGTTCGCAACAAGTGTAAGATATGTGAGTATATAAACTTTGTATACACTCGCGAATTGGCGTAATCAATCTTATACATATATATACTATATAACATAATTTATTAATAATAATAAAAATAAAAAATCTTACTTTTAAGCATTAGGACAGTAACTGTATCAATAAACATTAATTAATAATGCAATTAGACAGTAACCTTTACTATTGTCATAGTTAGGTGATTTGTTTTCATTTTGCGTTTATAAAATGTATGTAAAAAGTGATTGAATGGAAATGTAACGCCTACACTGTGACCGCGCGGGCCACTCACCAGCGACGCGGTCGCGAGACTCGGCCGCGAGATTCGGTCGCTAGACTCGGTCGCGAGTCTCAACATCGGACGCCCGTAGGTTGCCGAAATTAAAAACCAAAGAATAATTTTCAATACCTTGTAAGAAGTTTAAAATCGATCTTAAAAAATAAACTGAAAACTCAGTGGCGATGTGCAGTTGTGTGTAGTACGACGTGCTCCCGCTTTGTTTACTGCGAGTCAGAAAGTCCGATAATAGGGATTAGGCCTCATTCTGAAGGCATAAAGTTCAAATTTGACAGCAATCAAATTATTTCTATATTTTAGTGCTGTCAAATTAGAAATGTGTGCCTTCTGAAAAGGTCCTATTGTGTAACTTCATTATTGACGCTTACTCTTTGACGTTTGAAAACGATTTCGGCTTCTCATTTGTTTGAGATTCTGTATCGATAATGGCTTTCAAATGTGATCAAGTAAGTGTTAGTAATGTGAGGGCGTCACTCACTTGTAGCTTCGGATGCTGTGTGTTGTTTGGGCCATTGGAGGAGGCGCGGGGAGAGTGGCCCGCGGCCCGAGCGCCCGCCGCTCGCTTGTTGCTAGGTAGGTTTTTTACTGTTATGTTAACGTTATGTGTACGTAAACTAATAAAAATAACATTAACGCAGTTCTACATTCAACAAAACGTACATTTAAGTAAGCTTCGCATTACCATTTACATACGAGAGGTCTTCGATAATTGTAGGGGATGCGGGCCGTTGCGTTCGAATGTTTCTATCATCCAAGACGACGGCGGGTTCGAAGATGGTAAAAAATCGCAAGCGACAATTGTGACATACGCATTTAGAGGTCTGTTATTGAGTATTTCTTGTCTGTCGCTTACGATGTTTTGCCTGAACCGGGATTATGTTCCGTTTACTATGTATGGGATCTGCCCCTAATAGTCTTGCATGCTCCATGTGAGACTCTGTCACGAGACTCGGGGGCAAGACTCGGTCGCGAGTATTGAGAGTGGTAGGTCCTGCGCATTGTTATAAGTTTGTATATGTATGAAACGGAACTTAGTTGAATGGAGGGTAGATGCGCGGAGGATTGGAGGCTGCGTGCCATCAGATGTACGCCATCAGCACGCTGAACCGAACTGAAGAAAACCCCAACATGCAATTTCTAGTGCGTTAACTGAATTTTATCATTTATATTATTGAGTAATTTTTATTGTATATCTGACTTGAGGCCACAGATAGAGGGGGAGGTATGTGGGGGCATTTTAGAGCGCACTCTTTTACTTACCTTCCGACCGCCATCGCAATTGAGTGAACTAGTTGCGGAGTTGCGATAGAAGAATAACTTTATCCGAGACCAGTTGCCAACTAAGAATACTTTAAATACAATACGACAGGACTGTCGTCCCCCTGGTGCTCCCCGCCTGGACGGATTCCCCTAGTCCGCTTTACGTTGTTCAGGCGGAGAAGAAAATCCTCTGCCGTCGCTAAAGCAAAAGTATTCTTAGTTCGCAACTGGTTTTTGGATAAGGAAAACTTATTCCTCCATCATATCTGCTTACGAAACTCAGTTGTGACGGCGGCGGAAAAATATAAGTAATTATAGCATTAGTCCGTCTGAGCTGTATAATGTAGCTAGCGTAGTCATTACACCATGCTATTCGTAGTGCGCTCGAGAAGAAGAAATAGCATAATTAAATTGGTTGTTTAATCTCGTGAGATGGGGACAACTTTGTCGCGGACCGGGCCTGCCGCCGCATCTCCTGCGCGCTACCCTCCTCCTGCTACTATATTCTCACGCGAGATCGCCGTACATTGACGCTTTTGTAAAGAAATTCTTGTTTCCGATACGTTATTTCTTTTTAAAAACCGTCAATGGAGAGCGGCCGGCGTGAGTGTAGTGCAGTAGAATGCCCGAAAGAGCGTACCGGGTCGTCGGTCTCGCATTTTAAATGTGTTCCTCCGCCGCTAAACATAAACTTGTATGCTTTAATATTTCGAGTGAATGTGATGTAAATTTTGTACACTGCCGCCATTGTTTGTTCGCTCGAATCACATTTAGTTGATAAGAATCGATTGGGTGGAACAGACCGGCACGCGCACGCTGCACACAACATGCTGGGGACGCGCGCGCACGCGTCTCGTGTCGACGCTCAACGGACCTTCAGCCAAACGTTACGCCACGCCCACGCCCACGCGTGGGATGCGCGTAAGCTTCTTATTTGAAGACTGAAATCGGCGCTCAAATGTTCGCGCTTTATTAGATCCACGACGGGGAGGTTATTGCATTTTTTTAAAGAGTTAGCGATTAGCGAATGGATCAGAATAGATGTGTCTATTAATATAACAATGTGGATAGGGCATATGGTAATTGGAAGACTACCCGGATCGATATGTTAGCGAACTGAGCGGCATTCAGTTGTAATTTTTAATATTAAACGCCGAGTCTTTGTCACAATGTTGTCGATTTAAAAACAATATCACCATGCTTCAATCATATTTGCCAAAGTTAATACTAACCTCACTATTTATACCTACTGTATGTCCATTGATGATGACTACACAGTGACATTGGCGGCGAGGGCGCACGCGCCGCCGCGGCGTGAGTATAGTCTTATTGCTACTGATGAATGTTGAAAATATCTTATTTAGAATTGATGACATGTAAACATTTATTTGTGGCGCGTGCGAGGGATCGCTCGGTGTGCTGGCTGGCTGGCTGGCTGACTGGATCCAGGTGTAATCACGTCGCACGGACCGAGGCAGTCTCGAGCCGCCAATCAAGCCGACAATGTTGCGCCGAGCGGTCCCGCCATTGAACAAACGTTTAAGAAAGTAAAGTTTTTAGTCACTAGTGCGTAATTTTTGAATGTGATTCAATCTTATCTTTATTTTTCTATGCCTGGTGACATCTTTTAAATTTTTAATTTCCCTACGTTCCGACTTGAGTTTCGTATTGCATTTACTGAGAGGGATATATTTAGCCAACAATGTATTAAAACAATATTTTCTCTTTTGTATCTCGTCTGCACTGGTATTTTTTATTGAATTTACTATAAATGTACTTTTAAGTGTATAATTTTAAATAATTACTGAAAATGATTATATTCTAATTTTTATGTTCAAATAATTTGTTAGTTTTATTTACTGCCATCTGTCCTCCAAAATTCCTTTTATTTATTTATGTAATGTTAGTAAAATTCTAAGCACAAGAACATCAATGGTTATTAAATATTAATCCGGCTCGAGGGACCATAACGTTGCATAAATTGTTTAATGCTCATTCGATACTATTACTTAGTATTTGTATCTAAGCTTACGATTTATCAAGCAGCAAAGTAGGTAGACACTGACCATGAGAATATAGTCCGAAAATTTAAAGTGGCTCAAATGAAAAGAGCTAGGCGATAAGCCGAAATTACATGATCCGCCCAGTATACTAGCGGATATAGCATATAATCTGTGATTCAAAAGTGAGTTAGTTGAAGTGGCAATCCCACTACTAATATAAATACTAAGGGTGTTTCTGAGGATGAATGTTTGTTACTCTTTCACGCTGTACCGCTGAACGGATTTAGGTGGAACTTGGTACAGTGATAGCGTAAATCCTGGAATAACCTATAGGCTATTTTTTAACCGCAGTTAACTGCTCCCGCGGGAAAAACTTATTCTACGCGGGCAACAGCTAGTCGACTATAAACATCATTATTACAGCACCACGTCTATCAAATACAAATCAATAACTTGTGGTCAAGCTATATGTTCCTCTAACTGACATACTCGGTAGGTCCAATGTATACGGCATAGGTACTTGCAATTTTTTTCGTTCTTTGGACGCTAGGGCTCCTGTGCTGACCTGCCTAGATGTTACGCTGTTTATTGGACGTAGATAAACATGAGAGTGGCGCTTCCGGCCATCAAAGCTGTTTATTGCGCTTCTTGCCATCAAACAGTCGACAAACCGCTAGCTATGGATGCACCTTAAATAGTCTTCGAATCGTTGAAGGCAAAGGCCGGCAATATTTTTGACAGTTCAAATTCTACACTGTCTATGGTCTAAAAAAATCGATCGATTAATGAATGCGTTCGTTCGTTCGTGCTTCGTTCGTTCGTTTATGGTTAACCTTGAATTTGTTGTTTGTAAAAGATAATATTGTTTAAAATTACAATGAAAGACGTGATAGACGTAATGGCTTTACAAAGTACCAGACGCGAAAGACGGCTAGTGGATTACCGCACCGCTCCCGGCCATAGCTTGGCTACAAATTTTATATTTGAGTGCGGTATAAAACTTGGTTTGCAACCGGCAACTGTTGCGACTGCAGCTATTTTCTACCACAAATTCTTCAAGGAAGCAGATAAGAATGATTACGACTGCTATGTCATTTGTACAGCGTGCCTGTGTGCGGCTGGGAAGTCGCGCGACGAGGCGGTGAGACTGAGGGACGCTGTGAACGTTGCTCACAATTCCATCAACCGCGGTGCAGGGCCCTTAGAACTGGGTGAAGAATACTGGTCGTGGCGGGGTGCGGTGGCTCAGGCAGAGTTACTCGTGCTCAGATTACTGGGCTTTAATCTGGATGCGCCGTCAGCGCACAGATATCTGTTGCATTACCTGCATTCGCTTCAAGAATGGTTCCCAGCGTCTCAATGGCGTTCTGCGCCCATAGCTCGCACTGCGATGGCATTCCTACAAGACTTTCATCACTCCTCTTCGATATTGGATTACAGAGCTCCCCACATAGCAGTTGCATGCTTGACTCTCGCTTTGCACGTCCTGGGGGTCTCAGTCCCATTATCAGCATCGTTGGATGATGATGCAGCGTGGTATTCTGTAAGTATGATTTAAAGCACCAAATTGCATGATCATTTACTTTTGAAATGGCTATTTTTTCACAATCAAGAAAAAAAAATCAAATCATTGTACTTTAATTGTTTGTTTTATTTTTTCAGGTGTTTACAAAAGATTCACAGAAAGAGAAGAACTGGGAGATTATGGAAAAAATTATGCAGGTGTATGGAAGAGAGCCTGAGCCAATATAAAGTAGTTTTAATTTTAATATGCTAATGTACTAAGACTTGAAATGCCTATAATAAACATGATGACAGTATCTCGTTTTGTGTCTGATCTCTGCAATGGGACCAGTTGTGACATTCTTAGCCCATCAACAGTCTCTTCGCTACCAACAATGGTGTGGGGCCACAGGGAATTTCAATTACTTGCCTCTGGAAATAATTTAAATCCTACTAATATTCTAAAGGCGAAAGTTTGTAAGGATGTATGATTGTTACTCTTTCACGCAAAAACTACTGAACAGATTTTGATGAAACTTGGTACAGTGATAGCTTATATCCTGGAATAACATATAGGCTACTTTTTATTTAACGCGGACAAAGTCGCACGTTGACTATACCCCCTAAGTAACAAAACACCTACATAGAGGGCGCAGTTTCACAATGTAGTACACGGGAAAAAACTTCTAGGCGGGCGAAGCCGCGGGAAAAAGCTAGTAATATAAATGTGAAAGTTTGTAAGGATGTTTGTTACTCTTTCACGCAAAATGTATGATACAGATTTTGATGAAACTACAGCTAATTATTATCTATATTAAATCAATTGGCGAGGCTGGCACCAATCTGGTCCAAATGTTTTAATGCAACTAATAGTTTTTCATACAGAATCGTTTTTCTGTTTTGGACTGGGCTCGCGCCAATTGCTGTTCCACTATGAACATAGATCCAAGTATGTAAATTAGTATTCAGGTCACTTTTAGAATTTGAGAGGAACTGTCAAGTAACCGCTTCATCATCATCATATCAGCCTGTAGACGTCCACTGCTGGACAAAGGCCTTCCCCAAGGACCTCCACGACGACCGGTCCCGCGCTAACCTCGTCCAGCTGGGTCCCGCGTACTTCACCAGATCGTCGGTCCACCTTGTGGTAGGCCTGCCTGCCTACACTGCGACTCTGAAGTCTTATCTGAATAAGTGGTCGCCAATCGAGAACCTTTCTGCCCCAACGGCCGTCAGTTCTACGTGCGATGTGCCCAGCCCACTGCCATTTCAGCTTCGTAATTCTGAGCTATGTCGGTGACCTTGGTTCTCCTCATTTCTGATTCGATCTCGCAGGGAAACTCCGAGCATAGCTCTCTCCATTGCCATTTGGGTGACCGCTTACTAAGTAGTAACTAATGATACTATGGGGGTGTATGGGGTCACTCCACACTCCATAGTTCACTGAAGGTGTCCTCTCCCTACAGACTATTTCATACTAGTATTTTTAAAATCTATGTAGCCTGTGATGCGGAGCGTTACCCGTGGTCCCACCCAAGATCATTCCCACTTGCACCAATTGGCAAATGGGTCAATCTCCCCAGGTGGTTGGCAAATGGGAGTACACGCAAATCAAGGCTAAATCAGAAAGCAGTGTTGTAATTTCTACATTACATAGTTTGTGTTAAATCTAAAACTTAACAATAGTATGGCTGAAATAGCGACTACAGGCAGATGGATTTGTGAAATAAAGAACACGCATTAGATCTACAAACAAATATAATTCAGTTTTCTAACATTGTACGATACATAATTTTTATAAATGTACAGGGTAAGCTCATGACGTGGGAGAAGCGGTACTAGTTTTCAACTGGCTACCGGATGTACACATGTGGTGCAATTAATATTAACATAGACAACATGGTGGCGGCTCGCCGCTTGATATGCTTCACTTTCATGGAACTGGTATGACAACTTACAGCTAATGTGAATGTGAAGATATGGAGAATGTACCATTCCAGCGTGCCTTCGGGTTACAAATCTACGTTAAGACACCAATGACTAGTAATTTATAAAAAATTACGCTACTTTTAAGCGTATTCAAGTTTTATTTTACATCAGAATGCCAGATAGTATTGATAGCGCTCATAACGAGTGCACTGGGCGCAGATAGAGAATCTTCTGTGCGTCCCATTGGAAGACAACAGAATTATAAGTAGTATATTCAGTTCTAAGTCAATTTTATTTGTGCTTCAGTTGCGAGTCAATTATAAGTGAATCCTCAATGAAAAAACTGAATATACTCTTTCCTTCCAGCTAAACGAGTCTTAATTACCGATGCGATGGCTTTGAATGCACGTTTGTTTGAAACGTCAGTACAAAGAGAAATATATGTCTTATACTATTTTTTTTATTAAAATCTATAAATAAATTCCACACTGACAAAATTTAACACATGATATTGATGTAAACGACATAGACAAATGACAGTAATTATTGCACAATACTAAACTACTGGGTCTGGCACACAGACACTAGTACGCGGTGGAGTGGACACGTGACGCACCTCACCTGTACAGTGGAACAAACACAACGTTATACATGGGAATATCAAACGTTATACAGACAGACAGGCTATTACAGATATTCCTGGAAATCGTTCCCACGCACGAGACAACGACAGTTCAACGTAAATCGAATAACATTTCTCGCATAGAAAATACTCTAACGCGTCGCTTCAACATTCGCCATTACCTAAGTCATAACTTTCTTTACAAAGTGCCGAATAGTCGATGATTTCCAGGAATATCCTCATTAGCACCCTTTTAATATATGTATCATAGAAGGGAAAACTCCGCAACGACATTCCACACACAAAAGCAATCCAATATTTTTTGGACAACATTGGAAGTTCTTAGATTTAGAGCATTCAAATTCGGATGTCTGTCATATTGATGTACAGTCAAATAAATATTTATGTTTATATCTAAATATGCGACATAAGCAGTTGTATGCATATATGGTAAGTCATATACCTAAGCGCTTTAGTAGTAATAATAATTATTTATTGATATCTTTTTGACTGTCATCAACACATTTGAAACAACTCAAAACAGTGTCTTCGTTCTTAATAACTTCCATGTACTAAAAATTTGGTCAGCTGTTTCTCCCGATGCACTCACTACACACATAAATATAATAACCTCACAACACATTTCACAATTTCACTTTAGAAAAAGGCAGTTAAGTTAAAAACACGAGGTTTCAAGGTTGTTAGTGAGAAAGTTCTAATATTATCCTGAAAGATGTTAGTTACTGTATGAAATAGGCACTTGAAGGATCTCATCATCGCAGCAGGTGAACAGATAATAATTTACTATTTGATAACAAAAATAAAATTGTTAAAAATTATATTTTCAACCAACAACGAGGGAATGTATTAGCTACGTCAACCAAACGCAATATTAATGTATAAACTACACGTTCGATTATTAAAACAGAAGCGGCAAAGCAAACAGCAAAATAGATTAAAAATATGATGTCAAATCTGGCAGACAATTTCTCAATGGAAGTCTGAATAGTATAACATAAATAAAATAACATTCAATTCGTTAAATATTTCATTAATAAAACAATTGAAATCTTCTATGGCAGCTCAAATAAATTTGTACACATTTGTACATGGCTTTAAAACAATACACCCCCCCCCCCCTCAGGATATGACTATGCTCCATAAAAATTGCCTAAACTACTAATATTTAAATTACAATAAGAAGTGACAAAAACTAACTACTACATAGTATGTAAATATAGACTTAAATATTTAGTGCTACACATGATCTTGATGCATTCACCTACTTTGGCTGGATTTACAAACGAAGATTTGTAGATTTTTCTAATTTTAAATAATACTGGACATGAGGGTCGGATAGACAGCTGGTGTTGGGTTAGGCGATGCGGACTGAGCCGGCACATCCCACATTATATTAATCGGTGGTCATATCTCACCAAACAACAACGTTCACTCACTGGATACCAAGAAGCACGGTGCGACGCGACATTTGTACAAATCATGGTACTCAATGGACAAAATTATAATTTCCATAACATCTGCCCGTACCTAAAGAAACAATATACGATATCGTTCAACAACTACAGGTATTGTGGTTTTGTTCAAAGTGGTCGGTGTTCGCTATGAAAATATTACAAAGTACACATCTCAGATCTATTACGTAAAATTGTTAAAGACCAAACAAAACAAATAGGAACTCTCTACAACAAAAAAGATTTAAAATATAAATTAATTAAATGATAACACAAGAAAAAAAAACTATTAAACAGATACAAGATATATTTTGCAAAATTGAAATGTTTTGCAATGAAATAACATTTTCCTCAATCGAGCCTGAATGTTTCTCGACTCCTCACATAAAATTGAATAAGCCCAAAAGACACTCGTAAATTCGCAATGTCCTGTACCAATTACAAATGTAACTATCATATAATTTGGCATTCAATATCTGATCTGCACAATATTACTATCTCCATATACATATATCATTTAATAGAATCCATAAACCGTTTTTAAATTAAATAAATAAATAAAACAGAAAGTGATTTAGATTTTATCTAATCACAAATAAAATAAAACTACATACGTCACCTACAAGGTAGTATAAATTCTGTATTATTCTGAAAAGCCTGTGTCAGTGAAATGTCTTAAAGTTAGAAGTAATGGCGATAGTGGTTGAGAATATCCCAAGTTTCGACAAGAACGAGCGCCTAATAGCAATGCATTGTCACGGTTCACTACTAAAAACATCTTTTACGGTATTTATTAAAGACAAGACAATGCCTTTTCCCGTGAGTCTTAATATATTTCTCTATCATAGATGTTCCCATCACCCTTTTCCGACGGTCGTAGGAATAAATATCACCTAATTGTATATGCCATTATGCTGTATTTATTATAATAACTAAACAAAATATCATTGCATAAAACCATCCAAAGTATTGTAACTATATTAATTGTTATTATTAGTAATTTTGGTGAAAGAATGGTGGTAGTGTAAAATTGAGTAAAATGGAAATCAATAACTTAATAAAAATAAATAACGCTTATCTAGTAGCTTTTCACTAAAATAAATTTCTTTCATTACAATTACTAAAAATGTAATAACTCATTATGGCACATTCGCTTGAGCAATGTTCGAGATTGATATTCAAAAAAATCCATCTCAAGGCCAATTTTATTTTGTTTTCCACGACCATCGAGTACACATATATCTCATGTGATTGTAACTTATATTTACATAGCTACTAAGGCATTTTCACTATCTAAAATAAGCGTATTATTGTAGCAATGCATTGTTATTAACCTCTCGACTGTCCACGTCATCGTTTCGCCTTCCAAAGCGTAATCAATTACTAGAACTTATCTATTACATGAGAAACAATCTTCAAACATGGCACAAGTTTTAAATCATCGTATTTTTGTATCGAAAAATAGAATAACTAACATAAATATTTGTACTTCCTCCCATCCGAGCATTAGTAGCTTGTAAGATAAGCACAGTTAAAAGTGTATTAGAGACAGCGTTCGATTGATCAGCGTACAAACGGACATTGGCGTGAAGTCATGAGATTATGCTGTTGTTTCTTTGGCATTTTTTATTCGGTAGGCTTTTTTGTTCTAGTAATAAATACGTAATTTCTTTCTAGTCGGTTAAAGTCGTCCTGAATATTGCGTGCCTATAAAACCATTTTGCAATTGTGATAGCCACAATACGAATGATGTTACAAAAACCTAGATTATGTTCCATGTAATTTTTGTTACAAAAATCCAAGTTCCAGCTTAGGACAGAATTAGTCGAAATATTGATAAAAATAAAGTCTACACATAGTCAAACCTAACGTCAGTCCAGCTAACATTTCAGATTTGATATACCGATCCCGGCACAACCGGAAACTCCTTAGTCTTACAAACCTTCGCAGGCAGAGCTGTTTAAGAATATACTTTACCTTTACTTTAATTTATATTTATGAGACCGAATGTATGTTTTCTCATTAGCGAGCGGTTGTGTCAACAGCTCGACGGCGAAGGTTTCATAGATACATTTTAAGAATAGATTTGTGAAGATTACGAATGTCCAGCATAATCTCAACTTCGTAAAAAAAACACAAAATGAGGGTTACCATTTTAGACTCGCCAGAGGTCACTGCCAGAAAGTGAGATACAGTTATCAGTGTATCACTTTTTAGTAAGGCTCTCTGGTGTTTCTAATGTCGCTTCAGGATGTTGTCTGATATTTAATTCTGGCTTCAAGACAGTTAAAATCAAAATATACAACGTAAATTTTTATCTACCACCGCTTCCTTGGTGTTATTTCAAAGATGTGGTATTACTTCAAAGAAAGAATATCACGGAACTTTCATACAACTGACTAGTCAATTCTGCCATCGTATAATAGTATGACCACTTGGACGATAACTATACATATTTTACGTTTCCAATATGTCATAGCAGTGTAGCTACCTGGACTTTTATGTCCATACTGTCATATCGTATAACTAGTAGTGTGACCTCACTTTGCCGAGTAGCAACCCCTGGCGGGTTATTAGGCGGTAACCTTCATTAAGCTCCCGCTCCACATGCGTATTAACACTTAACATTAACGCCCCTAGGCTGCGGTCAAATGCGCCATATATTTTATTTATTGCGATGGGGGCAACAAGTAGGCGGTCCTCCTGATGTTAAGAAGTCACCGCCGCCTATAGACACCTGCAACACCCGGGGGGTGCTGGTGCGTTGTAATTATGTCGCTAATTTAAACCATGTGGCCACATCTGCGCACTGCTCTGCTTAACGCGCTAAAACCCATTGATGTGTCGAAAAATCCTCCACCCGAGTTATCGCTTAACACTTTTGACTGTCAGCCTGCTACATGTTATGACAGCTAGCTAGTCATGACCAATTAAATCGCGGTTATAGCTATACCAAGTTATCTGTGAAGTGGCAGAATCAGGAACTATCATGTCATTCGGCCGTCAGCACAAAATATATAGAATGACGGGCATGGAACGATTGCAGAGCCACCCTTCAGTTCACAGATAACTTGGCAAGTCTACACGTTTCAAAATGACAGCTTTTCTGAGTGACAATGTCAGGCTGTCTGAAATACGTCCGAATTTCAAAGGTGTGCTCTGAATCCTGCGAGCCAAAGGGTTATTAAGTCTAATGCCATTAATAATGCCATTAGTCAAATTAGTGCATTACATGTTGGCCACACCTAAGTACGGCATTAATTATCGCGATAATTAACGCATATGAAGCGGGAGCATGAAAAACATGGGAACGAAACAAAAGCCAAACGAGCGTCGATTACGGTGTGTGGAAGGGAAACAACGGCCCGCGTTGTCCGGCGGCGGCGGCGGCGGGGCGCGGCGGCGGTGGGGGGGCGGCGACGGGCATTCATCGCACGTCGGTGAGGTTGCTCTTGTCGCCGAATAGCTTGACGAGCTGCTCCTCGTAGTCGTCGATATTGCGCTTGAGGATCTCCATGCACGGCCCCAGCAGCCGCTCGAACGTCTCCACGTCCAGGACTGGAAACAGGTAATGCACCGATCAAACACAAATCAATTCGTAGCGCGGCGCAATAGCGGCGAACGACTAAACTTATATCGCCCGTATGGTGTCATCATCATATCAGTAGACGTCCACTGCTGGACAAAGGCCTCCCCCAGGGATCTCCATAACGACCGGTCCCGCGCCAACCTCACCCAGCCGGGTCCCGCGACCTTCATCAGATCGTCAGTCCACCTTGTGGGAGGCCTACGCTGCGTCTTCCGATACGTGGTCCCCAGTCGAGAACCTTTCTGCCCCAACGGCCGTCAGTTCTACGAGCGATGTGCCCAGCCCACTGCCACTTCAGCTTCGCAATTCTTTGAGCTATGTCGGTGACCTTGGTTCTCCTGCGGATCTCCTCATTTCTGATTCGATCTCGCAGGGAAACTCCGAGCATAGCCCTCTCTATTGTCCTCTGTGTGACCTTGAGCCTTCTTTTGAGGCTCATAGTGAGCGACCACGTCTCGTTCCTTCACCGTAAGGTGTACTGATATATTAAAGTACAGAGGTTAGAAGACTGTTGACCTAATGTAAGCATCCAAAACTAAAGTTCAGTGCTCAGCTTTGCATCAGTTAGGAAATTCATCACATTTTTGCCACTGATTTGTTTTACTTCATCAGGCTGAAGTGAGTAGCCCAACCCGTATGAGTGTTTCTTTTACTATTCAGTGGGCCACACTCATTCAGTGGCTAATCAGTAATGAGGAGATCCGACGGAAAACTAAGGTTACCGACATAGCTGAAAGGATTAGCAAACAATGGCAATGCGCGGGTCACATCTGTCGCAGAACCGACGGCCGTTGGGGCAGACGAGTTCTGGAGTGGAGACCGCGGACCGGTACGCGCAGCGTGGGTCGCCCCTCCGCCAGGTGGACCGACGACCTAAAGGTGGCCGGTAGCCACCGCGCGGGCGGAGGACCGGGCGTGGTGGCGTTCGTTGGGGAAGGCCTATGTACAGCAGTGGACGCTAAAAGGCTGACATGATGGGCCACACTCGCACAAGAGGGGCAATGGTGTCTGCCTCTTGGCAGACGGCCTTTAGCGTCCCGGTGTTTGTAGTACTTACATGCCACCTTGGTGGGTCCGACGGCGTAAGCAGATGCGGCGCGGGGCTTGTGGGTGACCAGCGCTAGCTCACCGAAGTAACCGCCGGCCTCTGTGATACAAATACAATGTGAGCACCTAATATTTTCTTTATCCAAATTGTATTTAAAAAAAATCTAATCAACAGATCATTTAAAATTTCCCCACTGCTGGGGCTGAGCCTCAGCCTCTCAACGAGGGCGTTCGGGCTATAGTCTACCACGCTAGTCCAGTGTAGATTGGTGGACTTCACATGCGCCTAAGAATTTCTTATTCGGCGTATGCAGATTTCCTCACGATATTTTCCTTCACCGTTTGAGAGCAGTCAGTAAATGTATTTAAGTTTCGAGAAAAACACATGTACATGGCCCAGTCGCAACTTTTTGACATATGTCAAAAGCTATGTTTGCTCTCGCTCTCTAGTTGCGTATTCTTGTAGAGCCGATTACTCTGCCAATTATGAAGTTATTCTGATGATTCTATTCTTTTGAGTAGTATTATATAGTGTAACAAGCGTTCATTCCGCCCAGTGTGGCTGTATAATATAGTTGAGTGAGAGCTTGCAATACCGAGGCGTTTGATCTCGTGCTCGTTGCCGTCGTCGCGCGCGATGCGGATGCTGACGGCGCCGTCCTCCACGAAGTACATGCCGTCGGCGGTGTCGCCCTGCCGGATGATCAGCTCGCCGTCGATCAGCGTGCGCGGCAGCAGCGCGTCCGCCAGGTTCGCGCGTTCGTACGGCTGCAGGCAAACAAGCAAGCAAACATACATACAACCATCAATACAATCGTGTCCGTTACTGTGTAAATGTACTACTAAAATAACGTTAACTAGGTATGTATGGTATAATATGTAATCCTACTAGTCGTACTAATCATACTATCATGCTAATATGCTAATATTATAAAGGCGAAAGTTTGTAAGGATGTGAGGATGTTTGTTACTCTTTCACGCAAAAACTACCGAACAGATTTTCATCAAATTTGGTACAGTGATAGCTTAAATCCTGGAATAACATATAGGATACTTTTTAACGCGGACGAAGTCGCAGGGCGTCCGCTAATACCCCTTAAGTAATAAAGCGCCTGCATAGAGGGCGCTGTTTCACAATGTTCACGAAAAAATTATTCGACGCGGGCGAAGCCGCGGGAAAAAGCTAGTCTTATAAAAGTGAAAATTTGTAAAGAATGTTTGACTGTTTGTGAGGATGTTTGCTACTTTGCACGCTGTAACGGTTGAACGGATTTTGATGAAACTTGGTACAGTGATAGTTTATATCCTGGAATAACATTAGGCTACTTTTTACAGTGGTAAACTGCTCCTGCGGGAAAAACTTATTCGACGCGGGCGAAGCCGCGGGCAACAGCTCGCTTATACGTAAGTGAAAGATAATTACGAGGAAACGTTTGCTTGCCGTAATTTTAAAACCAACCGGATGCCTATAAATTTATCAAGAAGCCCCTAATCTGAACTTAAATCAGAATTAAACACATGACATTTGTTGATACCGGCCCGTGCGTGGTGACGTTACGCAACGTGTGACGCCCTCCATGAGCACGGTTATCATTCAATTGCTTCTTATAGCCACTAGCGATAAGCCACCCAAATGAGGGATTATTGCATTATTTATATGCGATAAATGTCAAATCTAAGTAAATATGAAGGATACATCATATTTATGATTGAAATAATGTAAGGATTTTTTGGCGGAGAATAAATATGAGCTGGCAAATATATATTGCTGCTTAAAACCAAACAATTAATTATGATTTTTTTTTGAAAAATTTAAAGTTAGTTTAGAACAATAAATAAATAAATATAATTAGGGAAATTATTCAATTAATTGGTATGCTGACTGGCCCGCTGGCTTAGTTGCTAGTGACGTTGCCTTCTACGCCAGAGGTCGTGGGTTCGATTCCCACCCGGGACCAAAATTTGTGAGTAGATAGGTATCCATAGCACAAGCTTCGGCTTAATTTGGGACTAAACAGCCGTGTGTGAATTTGCTCAAATCATTCCTTTGGCTCGCAGGATTTAGAGAGCAATACCTTTTAAACGCGGACGTATATAACGTCACTCAGACATCTGACATTGTCACAAAAAAAAGTGACTGATGCGAACTGACATATCATCATCATATCAGCCTGTAGACGTCCACTGCTGGACAAAGGCCTCCCTCAAGGATCTCCACGACGACCGGTCCTGCGCTAACCTCATCCCGCTGGGTCCCGCGACCTTCACCAGATCGTCGGTCCACCTTGTGGGAGGCCTGCCGAAGCTGCGTCTTCCGATACGTGGTCGCCACTCGACATATTACTGCGCGGAATTAGCTGTCAAACTGCTACATGTAGCAGGCTGATAGGGTTAACCCACATACCTGCAGCGTCTTGAGCATGGGCACCTTCTCGAGCAGGTCCTCGTACAGCTTGCGCTTCTTGAAGGCGCTCTTGAGCAGGATGCGGCGGAAGGTGTGGCGGTCCATGGCCCACAGCGCGCCGGCGGTCTGCGCGCGCACCGACGCCGCGCGCGGCATGTTGTACATCAGCGCCAGCTCTCCGAACGAGCCGGAGCCCTCGTACGTGTGCACCACCTGACCACAACACACACCACATCTGTACAGTCGGAGAATAAAAAGGATTCGAATTATAGGTATCACGTCTATATGTTTTCCAAATTTTCTGGGTCTTGTCTGTCGTCGTATTATGTTCTGTCTTCTGTTTTGGAGTCCCGTCAAGTCAAAAAGCCAAAGTCCTAGTCATGTTTTCAGTCAAGAAGAGTGGGCGCCACAACATTAATTTAATGAACAATATACGCCACTTAGTGAAACACTTTAAACAAATTTTTGTTTGTAAGTTAATTGTCATGTTGTGTTCTATAGATCAGGTGTGTCTGTCTGTTTGTTTCTATGACTTTTCTTATATTTCATTAAATATTTTACCGCAATTTATTTATTCCCATAAAGTACAACAGCATTTCTCAATCAATAAATTTAAACTTTTTAAAATATTTTATCATCTGTCTCTTTTCATAAAATTTCTGGACTCTATTTTTGACTTCGTCTCGCTTCGAGCGTTCGTATCTGATAATTTTGTATGGATTATGTATCGGATGTCGAAGGAAAATTAGTAGATTCGACCGTTCGAAGCGAGGCGAGCGATTCAAAAATAGGGATGCAGGGTCAAACAGGATATATATAATACTACATAAGATTACGGGCAAGCAGTCAGTGGGCTCTAAACACCTATTGCTATCTATAGGTATACCTATAGGTACCTATATCTATAGGTAGCTGAATGCGTCGCATCATAGGTACCTTCTCTACGCCGTCGTCTCCGGTGACGAGCACGTCGAACATGCCGTTCTCGATGACGTAGAAGTTGTCGCCGTCGTCGCCCTGCCGGATCACGTACTCGCCGGGCTCCGTGCGCTTCTCGAACATCGCGTCCAGCACCTGGGGACGCACACGAGCCACTTGATATACGACGACAACACAATATCCGTACGCGGCAATACGTGGTATCTTCGCCGAATGATTCTTTTTCATTGAATAGACTACGTTTCGAGTGTGGTCCCGTTTCAGTTAGAAAACAATATTTCACATTTAACACTCGGCGCAGACAGAACGGAAAAATGCTCGAGCACTTTTTGACGTCATTGACAAATGAACATGTGACTTTTTAAATACGTGTAGTATCGGAGTGAAATATAAACCATTGTCTTCATAGTAAAGAGATCTATTATTGTTTAACATAAAAATAAACTTTTTTTCACTTTTCTCACGCTCATTGCTTGATGCCCTCAAAATAAAGTTTAATTAAAGCTAAACCAGTTTAGAACACCCCAAGGTACACCTGTGCCAAGCGGTTTGCTTTGTTGATAACATGCAAGGTGATTGCCAATAGCATCCCGACTATTGGGGGTTATCTGAGGTCATAAGCGATTAGCTAACCTTAGAGTTGTTATACAACAATGACTTAACGTCGGATAAAAGTGAACTCCTTATGCTGGTTGACCTTTTATAAGGAAGCATGTGTTCCATATGACAGATCATAGTGTCTTACATGACAGGCAAGTAGTCAAAATCAAATGACTGAGTAATGTTATTCATATGACGATGTCCATTACGCAGGTAAGGTTCGGTCCAGCGGTCCTAACAAACAAATATTACAATGAAACAACGAAACTAGGTCTGACTATGACTTATGCTAAAAATATAACATAGTTTTCCAGTAAAAATTAAGTAAATGCTATTTAAGTGTACTAATGGGGCATGAAAACCTGTGTGTATGGTGGCGGCCCGACCGGGTTCCACACATGAGGGGCGGTCCACACTTGAAGGCTGTTGTTCTCTGTATTATGGTCTCTCTCTGTGGCTCACCTGCTGGATCTGTTGCGCGTCGAGCGAGCGGAACAGCAGTATGCTGCGCACCGCCTCCGCGAGCCGCTGCCGCTGCGCGTCCGACTTGGGGAACACGACGGCCTGCCCCTCGTCGGAGTCATCCTCCTCGGGGTCGTACGTCTCCGCGAACACGGACTTGCGCCGGCTGTTGAAGCGCGCCACCGGCGGCTCTGCGAGGCACATCACATCGTCATGTTATAGCCTCACCCGGGGCACAGTATGTTTCACTATAAAAGCCCTGGCGCGGTTGCACTACAATCAAAATATTACCCATCCTTTTGGCTTTCCCATAATCAGGTAAAGGCCTGCGAGTGGATGTAGGTATTCACCGCGATTTTAACAAAGATTGAGTTCTCCACATGTTGAGCCAGCAATTACATGAGGAAGGTCTTAGTTGACTCAATCTGGATGCTGTCTTGAATTGCAAACATTACTTTATCACTAAAAGCTATGATCCAGAAGTATCTAAGCAATGTAGCTTAGCCGACTCTAAGTATCGAAGTTTAGCCCAAAACTCAGGATCTCTATTCAATACCTGTGCAAAAGACTTTCCTGCGCATCGTTTAGGTAAAACACGTACGGCCTACACAAATTAGTAGCATAGCTCATGACATGACAATCGTGTTAAAAATGAAGCAATTTCATGTGTCGCCTAAATATACGCCGGTCCTCACGTGGGACGCAACATGCGCGGTCAACTCGCCGCGTTCGCGTATGAACGCCTAAGTAGGACACAGCATTAGCTTAATGGTAAATGCTAGTTGGCCTTGCAGCTAAACAGGTTCGATTGATTGAATGCTACAATACCTATGTGTTACTAAGTAAATACAATTTCTTGTTAGAAAATCATAACTTAAAGAAACCAAGTTTCCAAGTTAGATGCCTATTAACTTACGATGCTGCATTGATTGATTTTATATTTTTGGTATTTGTATAAAGTTACAAAATCACTGAATTTCATAGTCTTTCATTTCATTAATATAAATCTTAAAATCTTTTAACTTTGAATGATATCATCAGGCTACAAAAAAGTGACATACTAAATTCAGGTGTTAATCTAGTAAGCTATGTAATAGTTTGCTTATGCCTATAAGGCTGTATCTATTACAAGTTAATTAAGGAGGCCATGACATCATAAATAAAAAATAGGTGTACACAAGTACATAAATCATAACTGATCATTATTTCACTGAGAGTTAGCAAAAGACAAGATTTTTCAAAGTGAGTCATTAAAGTTAATGTACTGTATAATGGTCGTGTTTCTTACTACGTACTTATGGCAACAATGGGGCAACATCTCTCTTACGCAAATATAACTCAAGGTCTGGTTAGCACCTGTACATTTCATTGTGGAGTTACATATTACATGTCATTACATAGGTGCAGCTAATTTTACGTAACGCGCGCGAGTAAAAAAGGCCAACATCTGGTTCGGTTCTAGATGTTAAAGTCAACCGCGACGTAAAAAAACAAGCCAATCTCATCCTCACACAAGTTCAAAAGCGTTAATAAACAAACAAACACACAAATGGGATCAGCATGTAGTAAACACTGAAAATTTATGTTTCGGCAAACAGTTTTCACTTGGATTCGCTTTTAGGTTTCTCGGAAGTGTGCTAAGTGATAATAGTTGTTTTTGAATGCTCTCATTAAAATGCAATTGGTCCAATTGATTGTATGGGATCGTAAATTTAACTAGTTTCTAGTGTTGATTTTTACAACTTCATTTCAAACAGTTGGCAGATAGTTTTAGTGCCCGTCTTAACGTTTAGTATTACAAAACTTGGCAAAAACCAAATATTTTACAAGTTATTTGGGTATGCACTCAGTATTTCTTTTTCTGCAGATGTTGTGTATGACCTTTCATTAATTATGATTAAATGCTGTAGAAACAAGAAAAACATAAGAAAATCTTTATTGTCCGCATAACATCCTACGTACATGATTTATTTATTACTTGGCAACAGTCATATTCCCTAAAATCTTGTATTAAACATAAATAAAGTTATATTCTGTTATATCATTGAAACTGTAATGGCATGGTGCCAACTACTGAGCGTAATGATTACAACTGTTAGCTATAGAGAGTATTTATAATTTTTTTTTTATTCAACAAGAGGCACTAGATCTAAATATAAGAATTGAATATCTGGGGATATACCTTTATGTTGCCTAGTTATATATTAATAAAGAAAATCTACTGCTACTACTTTCTACATATAAAACAAATGCTAGGAAACCTAATCAATGCCTGCTTTGATGAGGAAAAATGAATGATTATGAATTTATTAATAGAACTCATCTATTGTTTAACCAAGAAAATGAGCAACTTTTTTATATTTTTATGACTCGGGTTCTAACTTAATTTATGCATTTGTAGAATATGGTATTTTAGGAATAAATATTGTTGATCTATGTCTCGTTTCTGGGAAACTTATTTAATCTATACAACATGTTTACAACTATGTTAAACAGGACGGCAGTCATTATTTTAATATAAAAATTGGGTCATTCCTAACATAATATTTATGTCATGTTCCATAGTGAAACTAGGTCTAAAATAAATGGCCCAATTTATCACACATCTAACCCAATAAAATAACTTCATTACCTTTGCAGTTTATGTTCTACTGAATGTTATCAAATAATTAAAATTAATTTTATCTGGATCAATCTATGCTAAGAATGAATTAGGTAGGTAGGCTTAATTACCTTTAGTCCCTGCAAACCCCAAGACGCTAATTATTCCAATATAAGTACTAAGGACAATCCACCTATGGAATGCGAAACTAGGTGTAGGTACGTACCTAGTCAATTAGGTATTCAGTCCATTGAAATGGAAATGACATGTACCTTCGGCGTGGCCCTAATACGCTCACCTCAGACATGCCTACGGTTCCACAGGTTTTATTATTGATTGTAATAGAAGTGAACGTGTACCTTCTTCGTCTGATATTATGGACTCATCTGGCGTGCCGGCCTGGGGGCCCGCGCGCACGACCGTCGTGGTCCTGTTGTTCTGTAACCGCGTGAAGAACTCAACCGCGTAGTTGATCACGTCCCCGGGCTGCTCCAGCAGATAGCTGATGGTGAACTCCAGGAGGATCTCCCTGAGGTCGTCGGGGACTTGTATCCGTCCGCCCTGAGGCCTGCTCATCGCTAACGGAGGCGTCGCTTCGCTGTTACGATACTATCCCGGCCCGGGCACGTCCAAGCGACACGTTAGATTACAATTCCAATATCATAGCCATCGAATTAGATGAAGCGACACACCAACGAGCAATATCTTACGACGGGAAGTAGCACTACATACAAACGTTAGTATTAAATAAAACCACACTATTAAACTAAGATTTTCGCAAATAACAGTCTCGGCTACGGGAAATTAAATACAATGACACACTTAGAAAATTATCTGCGTCCTCCAGTCTGATCAAATATAAAATCTCCCTTCACTAAAAGTAAAAATGGCGAATTTTTGCCCTACTTCCACTCACTTCACTTCAGTTCACTTCATTTCTTTCACCCTTTGGTTGGTGTTCTTGCCATTAAAAAAATGTACCATAGTCAAAAAATAGTAGACAATCGATCGAACTCCACAAGTTGGTGTTTTTGTGCTACAAGTCTAGATTAACTTGACGATGAAACAATTATTGAAAATTTTATTTATTTATTTTCTATTATTGGGCACTTTCAGGCCATAAATAAACAATAACTTGTATGGTATTTATTTTCGTATGCCTAACAGCGGTAGAACCTCTGGCTGTGGACACTGCTGTAGACTAGACTATGTATTACCTACTACATAATCTGTGGTGGCCATATTTGACACTTTAGAGCCCCAGTATACGTTGGCCGAGCGCATTCGGCGCATAAATTTTATTAGAATATTCTAGCGAATTCACTGCGCGTACTGGAGCCTTTATATTATTGATGTTTTATTATCAGTCAATTTTATTTCTTGCTTGCTTGCAATTTAATGCTTTCGTAGCGTAGAAACAAAATACCTTCTCTGTTTCGTAGGTTTAATTGCTTGTTTTTTTTTGGCGGGAACAGAGCTGTCGTGTTTGTTTAGAAGCTAATAAAACAAGAAATTCCATTCTCTTTTACAATTATATTACAATGAACAAAATGTACACTTTGTACTATGAAGGTACTTAATACAATAAAAATTAGACATTTTGCTTTGCATGATATTTAACCAACATTCGTTTTCTTATACACGCGTATTTCGTTAACGAATCCTTCACAGGAAGAGCTATGATATTCTCTACAGATTCGTATGGGCTAAAATCATCTAAATTCGGAATGACGTCGTCGTCTGAGAATAAATCTGGTTTTGGAACTTTCATGACACAAAGCGTAATACATTCACATGTTTCTAGAAACATGCATACATCTTGTGCGCTTCTAGTAGTCAGAAGTTCGCAGGCATCCGCTAAATACGACAGGGAGCACCCAGGGTACTCAAACACTTTGTTCAAAATGACACTACACCATTTCAAAAATATGTCGTATCTGACTTCTTTTTCAAATGTCAGCCACGGTGTTGGTATGATGTGCAGTCCTTCTACTTGCATTGTGTAGGGTTTTAAGAACTTGGTCAGGATAATCAGGTTTTCAAAATAACCAACTCGTTTTATTTGGTTTTCAGTTTCCAGTACTGATAATTTGCTGGTTAAAGTTTTGGCGTCATAGCCGGTGAGTTCCTGAAACAAAGAAGCAATATGTAGGTAGGTAGGATAGGTATATACATTGTCTGATCAGGCCAGTGCAGCTCACTCGCTTAGATGAATCCTAATATTTGGTTGCTGAGTTAGATGTTTGTTGCTCAATCGCATTACAAGGGCTGAACTGATTTTCATGAAACTTGGTACAATGATAGCTTATATCCTGGAATAACTACAGGATACTTTCTGCAGACAAAGTCGCGGGGCGTCCAGTAGTAAACACACCCGACCGTCATTTGTAACTAGTATTCATTCATGTGCTGTGGAAATTAGACAACAATTCACAAATTCAGACCAACTTGTACAAAGTTGTCCATCCAAATTGCGAATCAAATCCACAACCTCTGGCGCTCGAGTCCAACGACCAAGCCACTACGCCAACGTGGCAGTCAGCCTTGACCTAGCGAAGATGAAAGGTCGATTGGAAAAGAAATACATTTTTCCAACAGTGGGGGAACATAAACAGTGGGGGAAATATAACACTACTACCGTTACCATAAGCGTATGACGTTGATGGATTTATAATGACGGGCGATTTTCGGTGTCACGCAATAATTTCCGTTACCTGTAACTCGTGGAATGAGGAACCAGTTTCTTTCTTGTTCTTCAAGTGAGTTATGATTATGTCATTCCTTTTAAGTTTTACACTGACAGCCGCATCTTCGATGAAAGCGCACCTGGAACACAACAAAAATATGAAAATAAGTATGTGGTAGCTTAGTTGGTGGCGTTCGTTTCACGGTTAATGGACCGAGGCCGAGGGTTCAAATCTGGGCCGCCGGTACCATTTCGTTTTTCGGAATTTGGGCACCGTTTATTTTTAGTAAACCAAGGGCTTTAGTTTTTAGAAATTCTAAGGTGTAACGTTCACCAACCCACACTAGGTCAGCATAGTAGACCCTTATGCCCTAGTTTTGATGTAATTTACCCGACATGCTGGACGTAATTTATAGGCGGAACATTTTTGATTTTAAAATGAATCAGTTCGGATTTACTAAGGGACGATCAACCACCGACGCAGGAGTCATGCTTGTTAAGCATATTTTTGATGCTTGGGAAGCTTCACATGATGCAATAGGCATCTTCTGCGATCTCTCCAAAGCATTTGATTGCGTTAATCACGAAACCTTGCTACTCAAATTAAAACATTATGGCGTGAAAGACAGAGCATTCGAATTACTTAAATCTTACCTTGAAAATAGAGTACAAAAAGTTGATATAAATGGAGTTAAATCATCTGGTTCAGTTGTGAAAATGGGGGTGCCCCAGGGCTCAGTTCTGGGTCCTTTTCTTTTTCTTGTATATATAAATGACTTGCCATTTTTAATACAAAACATGTCCAACATAGTATTATTTGCCGATGACACTTCTCTAATT
Organism: Metalampra italica; assembly: GCA_949699065.1. Lineage (NCBI taxonomy): Eukaryota > Metazoa > Arthropoda > Insecta > Lepidoptera > Oecophoridae > Metalampra > Metalampra italica. The sequence goes on from OX452986.1 coordinate 3,824,439, forward strand.
TTTAAAATTAGCAGAAGAGCTTGTGATCTTCCTGAGGTAAACAATACTCTCACACAAGTACTTAACTGGTTCAGCATTAATAATCTAGCATTAAATACAACAAAAACTAAATGTATTAAATTTTGCCTACCAAATGTAAGACATGTAGTTAATAATGTAACTTTAGGTACAGAAAGATTAGAATTTATCAAAAGCACGGTGTTCCTAGGTATAACTATAGACTCATCTCTTCAATGGGGGCCCCACATAGCTTCACTAGCTGGCAGACTAAGCTCGGCCGCCTACGCCGTTAGGAAAATTAGACAATTAACAGATATTGCTACTGCGAGATTAGTCTATTTCAGCTACTTCCACAGCATCATGTCATACGGCATCCTACTGTGGGGTCAAGCGGCAGATATAGAAACCATCTTTATTTTGCAAAAGAGAGCTGTTAGGGCGATCTATAATCTACGTTGTAGAGAATCATTAAGAGAAAAGTTTAAAGAAATTAATATATTAACCGTTGCCAGTCAATACATTTTTGAGAATATTTTGTATGTCCGCAAAAATATATCTCTCTTTTTGAGGCACTGTGATATGAACACAGCTTATGTTACAAGAAACAAAAACAAACTTGTACCACCACAGTTAAGGCTTAGTAAGGTCAGTAAATCATTCACGGGGCAATGTATACGCTTCTACAATAAACTACCAGAAGAAATCTTAAATATGAATGACAGAAAATTTAAGACTCACATTAAACAACAACTTTGTAAGAAAGCTTATTATAAAACAGTCGATTATCTAAATGACAAAGATGCCTGGTGTTAATGTTACTTCAGCCTCGCACAATCTTTACAAAATAATGTTATGTACAAACTTGATTTTAAAAGATGTGTTGCGGAAGTTTGTTGCGCCGCTTCTTCTTCCCAGCTCTATATAACACCTTGGAGGCGGTGGTAGATAAAAAATTGACGTTGTATAAATGTACCTAGTGTACTTACATGCAATAAAATACTTTTGAATTTGAATTTGAAATTGAATTTGAAATAATTAAGTTATTACCTGGTTAGGGATTCTAAGATTTCCTCAAATTCAACTTCCCTATGAACTTGCCGCAATGTTGTGAGATTGGTTTTGTTCCTGCATCCACATGACCCCGATTTTAGTGCGAGTTTATTGTCCAGGTCACCGAACTGGTCGTCTTGCAGAATGTTCCCCGCAGCACCGGCGATAACTGGAACTGTCATCGACACGATGTCCAGAATTCCACACGTATGTAACTCGCACAAAACACAGTTCAACTCTGGAGTTCCTTTCAAATCAGACTGAGGGAGTTCTTCATACATAGTGTTTGCAATCTTATCCACGAATTCGGAATTCAGCCTGCAAATCCATTTGCGTTGGTATGTCACTGACACTTTATATGAGGACTGTACAATGTCTTGAAAATTTATTCTGTGCATTTGACTGTTCAGAATCTTGTCCCTCGCGGACACAGCACCACATTTTCTCAGTTGCTCTATTGCGTTTCGTAAATTTACTTCTGCATGAGTACTGAACATATTGTATACCTTTTTAGCTGTGTCCACGGTCGGTTCATTCTTAAAAGTGGACATCACTGTCAGTACAATTCCCTCTTTGATCGCAGGAATGCTGATATCAAAATCTGGTGGTGTTTTGTACAAATTCAATGCCCTATTAGCAGTGGCAAGGCATATGGTGAAGTTTTTGTGGAAATCTGCCAAGTCCATAGCGACGCAAGGAACTTTTTTGTTGTAGGATTTGCTTTTTATTAGTTGAGACATGATCCAAACTAACTCCAACATCGGCAGGCGAGCTTCGAGCATCAACTTGGACATGTTACCGGCCAGTTGAATTCGAAGTCTCTTTAGGAGCTCCTCGTATTTTTCCATCACATTTCTTCGGCGTTTCAATTCGTTTATCAAACATTCCTTTTCGTAGGCTAAACTAGAATTAGTTTCCAGAATTAATGCTCTCTTGTGACAATTATTTCCGGTTTTTTTCGGATCAATCATGGTAAGTATGTCTTTAGCGACAAAGTTTCTGAGTCTGAGACTACCTGGTTGGGATACAGGTGACATAATAGTTATCGCGGCTTTACAAAACATTATTATATTATCTTCCTCTTTTGTCCATGTGAGATTACTTCTGACAGAGAGACTCTTTCTATGTCGCTTCGAGCGCGGCTTGATTTCGAACACAGGTTTCGTTGTCTTTTGACTCATGGCTTTCTTTGCCTTACTGATTACTTTTGATTTTTTACTTGTCTCTTTCTTGGGTATTTTTATTTTAAGTTTCTTTTTCATAATGTGCTGATTTTTCTTTGCTTTGGAATAGAATGTGGACCACAAGTGCGGCATCTCCATGTAGAAGACGGAATCAAATCCACAGGGCCCTAGGCCGTCTCCGTGACATTGTGCGTTGTCTAGAAACACCACTTCGCTTTGCGACCTTACTGGCGGCAATAATTTTTTGCGAGGTCGTGAAGGTAGGTCTATAGTCGTTTTTGTGCTGATAGTATAGACATCTGTCCAGTATCTCTCAACGTCCTGGAGGGTTTCAAAGTGATATTTTTTCTCTAATGATTGCCTATTAACATTTTTCCTGGGCCACATGCCAGTTGTATCAGTTATTTTGACATTTCGGTTAACATAGAACACATAGCTCAAAATAATACTGTCATCTTTGTTCTGGGAGTGTTCTTTAACAAGTTGGATGAGTCCCAACATAGCTAACACTTTCAGATTCGTTCGAATAGAATTTTGGAAGCTTGATGACAGCAGAATCATTTTGTAGACATCACTTGGAGCGTTGCAGAGTTTTATGTTAAGTATACCGTCAGTTACTTTTTCAGGGTTTATCTCTGTAACAGCACAGTGGCTGATGTTACCCAGTGCGAACTCCACTGTGAATTCAGGAAGTATATTAACCAAAGAGGAAAATCCATGGGGTAAGTCTGTAGTTTCGGTCTTGCCGTCATGAAAGTAGACAAGCTTAACAATAAGCTCGTGAAGCTTCTGGATTTTCATGTACCTCGGGTATGTAAACTGTGACAATGGTCTGCTAACATTATCTGTCAGTGTTTTCTGCAGTTTCAGCTTCCTGTTGTTTATTGCTCTGGTACTGAGCTCTTTGTATTTACTTTTGATAACAGGATGTGAGGAATTCACGTGCGGGGCGCAGATGAGAACACAATGTTTCTGGTTGGTAAACCCGGGCCACTTCATTTTCAGAATTTTGAGCTGTCCATCGGAAACCAGCTTCTGTACGAATATTTTCAGTGCTTTCGTATCCATTGGCGGTTCGTTTATTTCCTTTGAAACTAAGTTGCTCAGTGTTTGGTATCCAGACACAAAGAGTTTCTCTCCTATGACTTTGAGCATTCCATTTGCAAATCGTAACTGCCTTAACGTCGGGCCTTTCTTGGAATCTAACAATGACCTGAGGCCGCTTTTATTCTCTACGCCATCTAACATGTTGACTTCAGTAACTGCATTTTCAATACTCTTAGAATCAAGGATGAGATCTTCTTGACTATCATGTTTAACTTTTTTTTCAAGTTTCCTCTTCTTTCTCGGAACTTCTGTATCAGAATCCTTTGAAGTTGATGGAAGTTGGGCACTGATGTTTAAACTTTTACTGTCAGACAAATATTTGAGGAACTTTTTCTTTTCTGCAGCATATTTGACATCCATTTCACCAGTAGCTGTTACAGCAATGTACCTGAAAATTAATTGAATACGTACTTAATATTACAATCGAGACTAAACAACCAATGAAATATCTAAGTACGTAAGTAATTGATAAACTGCATGATCTACTGTGCTGTGCTATAGATCTTATTCTTAGAAGGGGGTGGCGGTCCCTGGAACCACCTGGATTCCACGAAAGCGGGAGTTTTGTGCAATAAATATAGATCCCAGGTTCGATTTCAGTTTTAGCTTGTATAAAACAGAGAACATGATGTGACACGAAATTCTAGTGACCCTGCCTGAGTGTGAATACTAATTGCCATTTATTCGATTAAAATCTACTATGTTAAAAATTATATGAATAATACCTTGAGATCCTTTGTTTTCCCCTATCTTCCATAAACTCTCTAATGAGATTCTTTGATTTAAAAGTCCTGCAAATTGATCTGGCCGTGTAGAATTCCACGCCCAAGAGTTGCGCCAGTTCAATCTGTGTATGTCCTTTGAGTCCAGCCTCCAGAAACCTTTCATAGGCTTGCCTGAACAAGTTCACCTTAACTTTGTATTGGCACTTTAGCGGTTCAGTGGGCTCTCCGTCAGACTGAGATGATTCGTCATCACTTGGAGATGTTAGAGTAATGAATCTACGCTTCACTTCAACAGACTGAGCTTTTGGCTTTTTGTTGGACGTACCTTCGTGACTAACGGTCCTCTCTTCCTGAAAATTTCTTATATTATTAATTTATTAAGTATTTGGTTTTTAATATTCTATACAATGTAAATTATAGGTAAATATAAAACTAAATTAACCTAAAACTAAACTAAAACCTATATAAAACTAAATTACCTAAAAATAACTAAAATCGTCCAGGCTGGGCGATGCACCCATAGTATTTTGATTTTGTGTTCATTATTTCAGATTTTTAGATCAGTTCCAACATTTATGTACCTTGTTCAGTTTAGTATTTTTATTAATTGTTACTACTGAGAATATGTTATTAACTTAGATGAACACCTATTTTTTATATTCTCTGTTAACTTGTGAAATCAGAATTTGTTTTATTTACTTATCTATAAGCAATCCCACTGCTGGGCAAAGACCTCTTCTCTTTTTCCAACCATCCCAATCGAAAGCCTCATGTAGCCATTCTTGAAATAAAGCATCAAGTTCATCCCACCACCCTCACTTTGGTCTTCCGCAACTGAGACGACCATCTTGTGCCATCCATAACGAGGCTACCTTCTCCCATCGCCTCGTGTGCATGCGGCATAACATGACCTACCCAGAACTCATATTAAAAATGAATATATGTACTTACGAAATGAAAGATATTAATAGTTTTATTCAGTCTTTTAGCCATTTTTGGAGTCATTAATCCTTTTTTGAGAACGACTTCGTTTCTTTGGGTGTAATCAGGTTGGTCTACTAGGTACTGTACAATGTTATGGAGTTTCCCAACTATGGGCATGCTCAGCAGGACTGGCTTGTGGAATCTCTTCAACCGCAACAGCAAGCTCTTCACTCCTTTATGTCCTATTGTTTGTGTAAAACTTTGTGCTCTGATCAAATCCAGGTTTTGTAAATATCTTCTGTTGTAGAAAAGCAGCTTGGAATCCTTGACTACTTTCAACAAGTTTGATTTGCCAACTGTTACTTGGCCCTGTAAAGCATGGCAGAAACATATACAGAGTGCTACAAAATACCTTAACAACAGGCATTCAGCATCTATTGGATACTGCACAACTACTAATCCTTCTAAGTTTATTGATTTATTGGGTGCCTATAATGTTATTATTTATTTGTTTTAGAAAGATTCTTCACTAGTTTTCTTCAATACAATTTCTTCACAATTTTATCAGTGACTTAGATTATACACAATTAATATTCTTTATGGGATTATTATATGTTAATGCAATGTTTAGTTTCTATCACGAATTGGGATAATAAAAGAATTTAAAAGTAACTCACATTCTCCCGTCCTCTACCAACCAGCTCTAATATACAGTAATGTATTGGACTCATCTGTGCGAGACATGTGAAAGGCATGTGAGGAGCCAAAGCTTTCCACCTCTCCTGTATCGAAGCCACCATTATCAGAGTGTCGTCATACTCTGCCACAACTTTCCCATATGCTATACCTATTAGTTCCTCTTTGTCTATTAGTGTCCTTGTGTCATAATGCCTGCAGGAGCCATATTCATCGTCTATTGGATGGTAGTTGTAAGGGCCATCTATGTAATCAGTCTGCAATGACAGTAAAGATGAGAATGTGTCCATAAAGTTCTAATTTCAGAAGAACCTAGCTATCAAGATGACATAGTATTAGTTAGGTACGAGCCGTGGTAGCCCTGTTGGTTGTGCACTCGCCTCACATTCATGAGGTTGTGGGTTCAAACCTGGCTAGTACCAACGAGTTTTCAGAACTTAAGTATGATTTCTTATAATACCACAGGCTTTTAGATGAAGGAAAAGATCGTGAGGAAACCTGCATAAGTGAAAGATCAGAATTTCTAATCTAAGGCGTATGTGAAGTCCACCAAAAAATGGTTTTTGGCACCATTGGTGGACAGGGGTTTGGCACAATAGATCCTGTAGGGTCAAAGTGTCGCCAAGTATTCCAATCTACCAAGATAAGATCAGTTAGGTAAGTACTATTAAGATCTCATTGTGGCTTGATCAATAGACTATAATATATATCACAGATGGCTAATATAAATAATTGCATAGTTAAGGATAGAACCTGATTTCCACCTTCTAGAGACAGTTGCTTGCTGTTGTTCTTCTTACTGACCTAACCATGTCATGAGTATGGAATGTAATGTACTTACAGGTTCGGAAATTTGCCCGGTCTCCTCATCCACTATAGAGAACCTGTCCAACAGCTCGACAGGTGACAGGGGCTCAGGGATTTGGTAGAGCGTAATACCCTTGCAATTCACAATGAAATTCCAAAATCGAATCTTCATTTTCTCCGTAATCGGCGAAGATGTACGTTTCCCGATTAGCCTCCATAGTAGGTCGAAATCCACGCCTTCCAGCCCACACAAGGCAATTTCATCTATTACGATATCCTTGTAATTAAACGAGAAGTTGTTTTGGGAAATATTCTCCATTTTCTTCTTTTTGGGAGTAGGTACTTATTTATCTAAATCAGTAAGAAAATTCAACATCACACCGATCACAGCTGTGTATATTTATTTGATAGCTACTCTATTTATAGTGTCCTACGGCTGGCTATGACCACATAATATATTAATTTCTCTAAACTGTGACTATGACAATGCCATGTCGTAAAAGAATTATATAAAATATTCTCAAATCCAATTTTCGAACTATTTTTTTAGAGGATACACAAGTAATTTTTTTTTGTTGTTGTTGTTGAATTCGTCCAGTGATGGACAGGCAAAAGTCGTTAACTATACAGCCGGGTCATATTTATGTAAGTTTCTCATAATTTGTTTTTATTAAGGCTGAAGCCGATTCTTATTTAATTTTCTTTTCTTCACAAGGTACGGCCGAAGTCAATACTGATTTGTTTTATTTCCCATCCTTTGGCATTGGAGACTATTACTTCCTCTGTGTCTTTGGATAGTAGTATTTATTCAGTTTAATCGGGTGGTTCCTCGTGCTCCAGGGTCTGCGATCATTAAAGTGCACCAATTAGTGAGTACTGTCGAGTAAAAAAGGTCATTCTACTTAGCGTGTTTTTTTTAAATTTTATTTGTTTTTCTCATGAAGTTAAAATCTCCTCGGTGGCCTGCGCCCCCATTCGAACCTTCCTGGTTTTTCCACGTAATTCAATTCAAAACAAAATCGTTTCAAAGGAGACGTTTCACGAATGTATGGAGCCCCGGCCTGGACATTGTACACATATAATTATGAAATGTCAATATTATATAAAAGTGGTTTAATGATCATTTTGGTATATTTTGGCTTAGTTTTTGTGTAGAAATGCATTAAACGTTATATTATAGGCAACACTTACCCTAAAATAAAGATGGCTGCCACTGTCAATGACATTTCATTTGACGTTTTCCACGACGTTTCCATTCGTTTACGATTCCACATTTTTTGTCGTGATCTGCAAAATAACTTGTGCCGTGTTGTTCCCAGCTAGATATTTACATAGGTATAATTATTTTCATTACAGTGCAAAAAATAATTTTAAAAAAAGACGCTGGTCTACCCTGTCTATGATTAATAATTCATAGACAAAGTAGACCAACGTCGTCTTTTTTCCAAGGCTCACGCAATGCCTAGATGTGGAAGGAACGATTTTAAGCCAGATCTTTTATAGTCATGGAAAGCTGATTTCAAGTACCTCTAGTCAAGTATGTTCGGATACGCATCAATTATTTATAATTCATAAAACCGATAATCGGTTCTCATCACTAGTGACGCGTGACTGATGAACGCAGTCACACCATTAATCTGACGTCAATCTCACTAAGACTGACGAAAAAATCAAAATATTCAGAAATCCATCCGTCCAATCTATCAGTCCGTGGGTTAGATGGTCAGTTTCGCGTCAATATTACCAGACTGATGGTTTGGACTAATATAAAACGATTGCCTAACCGACGTCAATGAAAGAACGAGGAAAGAATCGGGATAAAGGGATTAGTCAAACGGACCGGATTTGGCTGTATGGCTAGATACCTTTACCTAATAAAAATGCTTTTATAACAATCAATGCAGCCATCAAACCAAAATGATATTCAATGCAGCCAACAAACCAAAATCACATTCAATGCAGCCAACAAACCAAAATGATACTCAATGCAGCCAACAAACCAAAATGACATTCACTGCAGCCAACAAACCAAAATGACACTCAATGAAGCCAACACACCAAAATGACATTCAATGCTGCCAACAAAATAAACCAAATTCGTGACATTACAAAGTAGGTACGTTTAGAAATCACAGCTCGAAACTTCGACACATTTTTATGCAATGAAAAATAGTTGGTGTATAGCTGTTTTATGGAAGTTAATAACCAACTGACGATCAGTTTTCCCATTTTTGTTTTTTTATATATTTGTTTCTTAGGAAGATAATTTAGTTCATGATTGACAGTTATCCTAATACTCCGGACTCAGTTTCGGAACGGACTCGTATTAAACGTACATGTTGCCAGCTTTGTCATCTATTTAATAAAATATTGATTTTCTACCAGAAAAGTACTGCAAATATTTCAATTTTAGTATTATTTTAATAACCTTCAGATTTTTCCTCGAATTTCCCAAAAGTGTACATAGTGCAGGCCAGATCTGAAACGTCTCCTTTCAAAAAATCAAGCATCCACTAAAGTGATAGTGTTTAAATGATAGGTTTTCTTAATAATTCGTCGATCTGTGGCAAACTTTATAAAACAAAAACTTTTGGTTTTTGTACGAGAATAAAATTGCGTGGGTACCTACTACGTATACCTACTACTACCTACCTACCTCAGTCACACTACTACAGTGTCACTGCCATGCCAAAGATTAAATAGAAATGCTAGTAAAAAATGCCCACACAGAGGCCAATGTGAGAGTGTGCAAATGAGGGGGACCAACTCGGGAAAGTCGGTCGTTCTGTCCCAACCTCTAATAAAAGTTAAAAAAAACTAAGCAAGTTTCAATATTTTATTTACTAAAGAAAAGGAGTACATTTTATCCTTTGCTAAAATATTTAGCATAATATTAATAATATGTTAATGAGAAAATGATCATAACATTTTAAACAATGATGAGTAAAATACAAAACCACGCCGAACGAGGCATTGCTATTTCATATTTTGCAAATCAATGTTTCACAAATCTATTTTTTATGATCTAGTTATAAAAAAATTGCACTCTATAATCTATTCCAAATCAACTGTCATATCATATCACCATGTAAACTTTACGATAAAATTGGGAACACCATCTATTGTTTATTTTGTTTTCGAGCCGCAAATGGGTTTGTTTCCGTACGCCAATTGATTTGGAACGGAATTTATACTTAAATACGGGCAGCGAATACGGAATAACAGATAAATGCTATCACTGCGTCTTTGCGTAATTTTTTATTTTATTTTATTTATAAAACTCCTACTTACCCTATGGAGTGTCTAAAAAGCGAAAAGAAATGCGGTATTAACAACTGAGATAATATTCAAAGTTATTTTAGTAATGAGAAGGTAACCTCACAGCAAGGAACCAAAGTACTATTATCTATTCTGTGACCAAAGCAATTAGAGGGAATTTCCCCCTTTTTCGGCTGTACACTCATAAAACGTTCAAAGAGAATCTCTTGGACCTATGATACCAGTCATGCATGTTACGCTTACGATATTACGTAGGTACCTACTAAAATTAACTAAGGACTGTAAGACCGAATCGAATAGGTATACAATGTTTCAGAACGATAAGTTGATAATTCCTTCCTTCGTAAACTAAAATGTGCAGAGTTTAAATTTGAAGACATTTGTTTTGATATCGTCATGCTCTCACTATTACTTTAGTTCCTTGTTAAGAGATGGTATAACTTATTTATGAATGATGAATATTAAGTGGTAGGTAGGTATGTATGCATAGATTCCCCAAACTATCATCAGAAAGCGCACAGAACGAGGAGTGAAATGGAATAGATAACTAACATAGCACTGCCCCCTGATTGAATACCTAGTACCTATTGTAACAATAGTAAATTGGTAATCTATGAGTTGCAAAAATACGAAAAATATGTTTACTTAGGAAATTTATTAAGTACCTAGGTACCTACGTACCTGTAAAGATGGACTCACAGATCAACTATATGGCACCCGAAGGTTGGAAAAAGAAAAACAGGTAGACCCAAGACGAGATGGGAGGACGATATAATAAAGACAATAGGAAAGAAATGGATGCAGAAAGCAGAAAACAGAAAGGAATGGAACAAGGAGATGGACCAATACACAGAAGCGTGGCAAGAGGTCGCTGGAGGAGGCCGGGGCCCAAAGGCTCTCCAAGCCAACTAATTAACAAAAAAAAAATTATTTACAATTTTTTTATTTTATTAATTATCGAAAAATAAAAATCAAATCATAATTAATTTTCAATTCTCTGTATATGCATGATGGCTTGGAAATAAAGGCTATTTTTATTTTATTTTATTTTTACTGTAACAATAGTAAATTGGTAATCTATGAGTTGAAAAAATACGAAAAATATGTTTACTTAGGAAATTTATTAAGTACCTAGGTACCTATAGGTAAAATAACGCTAAAATTGTGATAAAAAAATAAAAAAATAAAAACCTACACGTGTAATTTATACCGATTTCGATTACCTGTGTTAGGTAATGAATGATGCACATTAGCATAAATATAAATACCGATTTCACTCCTTATTTTGTGTAATGGGCTGTAAATTCTAATGGTACGCTAAATAAACGGCCATATTAAAATTTGTGGGAGTCAGATGTACAGTGCCATCAACTTTTTTGTGCCGTAGTAAGTACCTACATGAAATCAATCATTCATTATTAATACCGGTCAATCATTTATAGATTCATCCGTTTTTACCCGCAACCGGAAAAAAGTTAATGGCACTGTATGCCGTCTATATGAGCGTCTATACTATATTTGCAATAAATTTTAGTTAGGCACTTCCCATAGTTTGTCAATAGCTCGCCGTCTATAATAATGTCTGTGGTCCTTAAAACAATGAACTGGTTTGGTTTGGCTTTGGTTTTCTTGCGACGTAGGTTGGCTAATTACCAGAGAGTGTGCTTGAGACATGAAGAAGTAGTCTAAAGGGATGTCTAATCTCCATTTCTGTCTCTGAAATTTTCTAGCTTCACCTAAAGGTGGCCGGAAGAGGGTGATGCGGAGGGCGGAGGACCAGCGTTTATTGGGGAAGGCCTATGTCCAGTAGTGGACGTTGAAGCACAGATATAGTTTTAGAATAGGGCAATAAATATTTTGGAGATTAAAAAGTAATAGACGACCTTTTTGAAATCCTTAAATCTAAAACAAAACGACTTTCGTACCCACGCATTGTATATTCTATGCCATCGCATAATTCGTTCTGGTCCTTTGCATCTGAGCGAAACCACGCCCGCCTCTAGCATATTCTCTGTTAACTTGCCGGCTTCTCATTTTGAATTTAACGATAATTTTCTGAAGCAGCAAGAGTAGTATAAAAATATTGCACACGTCACTAAACCGACTCCGTCCGAGAACCAAACCCAAGTATTTATATGCTATAGAATAGTTGTGATGGATAGTTTGAGATTAACGTGACATAAATGCGCTATACCTTAACATTATACTTTTAATAAAGTTACGGATTCTCTTTTATTAAATCCAAACCTCTGGTAATTACAGTTACTTCATTATTTTTATATAATAAAAGTCTTCAATTTCTAACACTAAGGCTTCAAGTCTCAAAACAAAATTAAGCGGTCTATAATAAACTACGGTACGATACGATCTATATAACTCTCAATATAGTTATAAATCAATAATGCTTACAAGACTTCTCTAGGCATTTTTATGATTACAATTAACTTTACGAGTATAAAAAGATGGTTCAGTAATTTAAACGTAGAAATGGTTATTGTACATAATATCATCAATATCATTTTTAAGTAATACAAAAAAACAACTCTTAACAATTCGCTTTCAAAAATTTTCTTTGCACTTATGTTCTAACGCTTACTACTAACTAGACGAAAACTAATTTACATTACAGAACTCGCTATTTACAAGTAGGTACCTACTAGCCTCCCTTACGTATGTTTAAGTTGCGATTTTGTACTTACAGACTGAAAATGATAACCGTTTTACACCGACCATTGTCACTTTGTACTACGCTACAACTTTAATGACGCCTCCTGGTTTGTGGAACTAGACAATTAAATGTAAGTTAACAATGCAATACCGGAGCACAGATTAGTTAATAGTTCCACCGAAGCTCTACATGTACGAACTATTGCAATTATTTATTTATCAACTCTTCACGGCAAAATCTTTTCAGGAATAAAATCTTATACTGAATGTACGTATGTACAATCAAAAGTGACTCTTTACATAATTTGTTTCAATAGACAACAAATAAGCGAGCGAATAGATAGCCTACTATCATGGTCTCGAGAACTAGTCAAAATATCGACAGTATATCACAAGTGGCAATACTATATCGACAGTATCGATACTATCGGAAATTTCAGTTGATCAAACGTGCTCAAAACTGTGGTCATTTGCGAAAGTATTGCTGATAATAAATCCTATGGATAGCATCGCCGTTTAACAATAATAGTACCTACTTATTGCTAAATAATGTGACTATCGAAGTCAATTGTGTCGGTAATTACCAAACAGTCATAAGTCCAATCTCTAGTCCCAATCACATGTTTTTATGTTCGGTTCAATTTATATAAACTGACACCTTGGTATTTAACTTTTAAAAATCAAGATTAGCTTTAATTAAAATAAAAAAGAGTTAAATGTGTAAGTATTTTTAAAAATCGCTTAATTAAGTCTCTGAACAGAACATATTAATTAGTATGACGTTCTAAAAACCTTATATTCTAAAACGACGTTTTCCCTCGTTTTTCCATCAATTTCCTTCCGTGGACATAGAGCAGTTTGGTATTGACCAACACAACTATTGATGCATTCTAGATGGCGCCACTCTTCAAATAAGACAATGGCCTAAGGTCTGGTAACCGAGAGCCATAAACTCCAAAAAAAGATGTCGCCACTAACTAAATAGCTCGCGCGCTATCGAGTTACTATCATTGAGAACTAAATCTATCTTTGGTTACCATTTTCAAAGTCCGTAATTGGTCAAACAAGACTGGCCGTGTACAAAAGCATCTAACTATATTTATCGAATGATTAAATAAACAATATATGTGCGTTTACTTTGGTTAATAAAAATGTATAAGTATATAATATAAATTGGCAGTAATATTCACAAAATAACAATTGATTAGTTATTAAATTATGTTATTTTAAATACTACTAATTATAAATAAATAATTTACATTACAAATCATTGCATCTTTGGTATGTTTAATAATGTAAAATGAAATGAGTATTTTCAAGGCAATTTCCAGAATGCCCTTTATTAATAAGTATGGCATATAAAACTATCTTTAAAGTTGCTATCGCGTTCTCTTCGTATTAATATTGTTACGGCTACTCCTAGTGGCGTCCTAAATTCCCTATAATGTTAATCTAAACGAAAAACTGAGTAAGTAATTGTTGTTACAAATAATAATCCTGCCACACACACTTAGGCACTAGGTCATTACAAATAGAATTGACATTTCTTTATACACATTCAATTGTCAACAATGAGCGAAGATGAGTTTGAACACTATTCATTACTCGGTTTCAAAATAACACTAGCTATAATTACAAAAAAATAAAGCGTTCTCAATTATAGAAATATTTCTCCATCCTAATGAAAAAGTAGCAACAGGAACGTTTCTCAAAAAAGTACTTTTTAACGTTTGGCCCACATTTCTGGAAATTTAAATTTAGAATCGACAGTAGACTCTTAAGCTATGGTTTCCTCCAGTACCGGTGCCCGTCATTTAGCGGACGTAATACAGCGGTGGATGACGTCACTAGAACGTTGTCTATGTAATCAAAATGGCGCGGTTTCAGAGCGGTCGTCGTTTAGCCTATTTGTTCTAGTGACGTCATTCACCGCTGTATTACGTCCGCTAAATGACGGCACCGCTACTCTAGGAAAACCAAGCTTTAGAGAAGAGAGGTTGCTTGCGTCGTCCATGTCACCCACAGAATGTATGTACAGTACAATGATCACAGTTACACAGTGTAACTACAACGGCGCACCAACACCCTAAATTGGCAATGTGGCATCACAGTGCCCTTACACCTTATGTATCTATGTATACGTACTCGCTAAATCTATAACATTATCGAATAATTATCAAAACGATCCCCTAATAATCTAGATACACCCATAAGAAGCACTTTTTAATGAATGATTAAGTATCAGAACTTTACATATCATTTTTATACACAGTAAATATAATTTATATCATATTTTGTGTTTTATAATGAGTTGGTTTCAACTATTATATTATAATTATTTATGTATAAATCCACGACTCTAATGAATCGCCCGGTGTTCACCCCTCTTTTGAACATTTCATACCTACACGAGCCATTAGCGTCGTGGAGTTATGACGTCGCTAGAATTTTTAGAATAAGAGAATCCCTATACTTAATGACGTAACGCTACAAATAGTAGGTATGTAAAAAAGCGATTTATGACTCCATTGCAGATTTTTTACAGAACGTTTAGAGGAGTTCCAAAAATTGCCTGAAAATCTGCAATGACACTCACAACTTCACAATAACTAGTCATCAACATGTTACCAACAAAATCTTATATTTTCGCCTAAATCGTTAGTAAACTATGTATAATCTAAACAATCTACAATTTGTTACACTATTCATCTTACAATATATCAATCGATAATATTGTACCGTCTTTTAAAAAAAATACATATTTTGTCTCACCTCTGACCACACAGAACGGTCATTACATTGTGGATCATCACAAGTACGTATATTTTTATTTCATGGAAGAAAGTTTTCGTCACCACAATTTCCATTACGTGACTTTAATTTTACATTTTATAAATTGCCTACTATACTACTCAGTCACAAATTAAACTGTCTTGTGAGTTTAGTAGGCTTTTCAATGCTTGCAATATTATAAATTAAGCGACTGTCTTGCGTGTCCATAATTCATTTCAAACTTTCGACAACAATTTCACAGATGAGCGAATACACGATCCTATTAAATTACGGGGTACCTACCACTTCCAAAAACAATCACTTTAAAATTTGGAATGTCTTGTCACTTGTCAGTCCACAAATTCAAATTTCGCACGTTTCAAAGTTTTATTAAGGTTCATTCCCACTGATCACAGTGTTGGGGCGAGTAACTCGAGCCAGTGCGCGGGTAGCGGGGCGGCGCGCTAGTTGCGATAGATGTACGCGCAGGGCTGCGGCGCGGGCGGCGGCGGGGTGGGGGGCCGCTCGCCCGACGGGGACGGCGACGAGGAGGGCGGGGAGGGCGAAGATGATGAACCGCCGCCGCTCGCTGTGCCCGACCCAGAGCCACTGCTACGCTGCGACACTACACAAAAGAGAATTATGTCAACGCTTAATCAACAATTGCTGGTCTTTCATCTAGTGAAGGTTGGTCAGCACTTCATATCACCTTCTATTTCTCGCAAAGCGAAACAGCTCAGCTGCTGCTGTCCTAACTTGAATAGATAAAAACGAAAGATTTTTTTCGCAGTCAAAAGGTTTAATTAAACAGCAAACAAAACCCTTACTTGCCTAACATTTTGTAAATCAAATTGTTACTTTTCTAAATGAACAGCCTATTAATATTAGGACCTACCCTCTCTACTTTTTCCTTCGATCATAATATAATTACCTACTTAAAAAATGCAATCATACAAATTCAACTATCAGTCTTGAACATGTTATTTGCATTTAAACATAACATGAGAAAGAACCATGATCACATTTCATGAAAACGACTGCAATACGATTTATAGGGCAGATATGACTTATTGCAATGAAGCACAAAACACCTCGTTAACGAGGCTTTAACACTTTCATCATGCTACTACTAGTGCAGTGATGCGGTATCTCGGTAATATATTATGATCGAAGATTTTTTCATTCAACCTCATGAATATCAGGGCTTCAAGTATAGTATGCGCCAGGAACATTGAGAATAAAGTGCAATGACCTCCATTCTCGAGGTTAAAAAAATTGATTCGAATTTTAAAAATTCAATACGTGATACATCGGGGTTAATGTCTTTTATTCTTGACGTTCCTGGCACATACCAAGGTACTTTAACTCTACTCACCCAACGTATGGTGGTGGTGCGTATTATGCTTGTGGTGGTGCATTTGGTCGCGCGAGTCCGCCCCGCTTGACTCTCAGAGGTACACTTTCTTCACTGAGCGCGTGGTCGAGAAGCCATTGTCATTCCCGCGCCTGTAGCCATCGCCCTGCGGTCCGAATTATCCTGCGTTAACTGACATGCGCCAATGATTATGCGTGCGTGGGTTAATGAATATAGTGAGGTGATATTAGCAAATACGAGTCGAAGAAATTCGTGAGGTTTTATCTGCATTTAGAAACATCATCGATAAGTATTGGTAGTAAATGCTTTCAAGTGGAAATTTAAAATACTGTGAATTGATTTAGCGTGAAAAATATGATCAATAGAAATCTTCGAGACAGTGCTCAATTATATTGACGACTTTATTTTAACGTTTAATAAATCTCACGAAATTCTCAGCATTGTTAATGGCAAATTATGAATAGCCAATGAAACATTAATGCAAATTAGCGGTTGTCAGCAGATGAAAGAAACATGGTTAAGGATAATAAAATGGTCGTAGATTATGATGATTACAATGACAATTCTTAAAAAACATGAAATTTAATTAGTAATGATATTTGGAACTTATATTAATGAATATTTGGCTGTTACAACATATAATTACCAGTTATGGAATTATTTATTAATCATGCAAACAAGAACCAGTAACTGCCCGTTAGGTTATTTTGTTATTAAGAAGTAAAAATAAAAATATTTATATATAGTTTAACTATAGGTATAAACAAACGACGTTTTCTAAATATTGAACAAGAATATCACTGCAACAGATCTGGTGCAACTTTATAACCTGGGAATCTGTAAAAGAACATGAATCAGATGAGGCAAACGACACCTCTGGATACACTGTAGAATTGGCAAACCACGTAGACCTATCTAGGAAACATTTTAAAATTAGAAAAATCTAATTACAAGCCATGCGTAAGAAGAAAAAAGGAGAACAACTGACATTGACCTGGTGCGAGCGGAGGGTTCCGAAGTTGTCACGGCGATACGAGTCCGGTTGGAACTGGAACAGCGTCTCGTGATGGGGGTGGTACGGGGGGTGCTTGCGGAGTGTCGCGCGGGGGGAGGCTGGCTTTGGTTGTGGAGCCAGTACTGGCTCCGCGTATGTTACTTCTTCAACTTGTTGTAGGAGTTTCGGCTCAGCTTGGATCCTGTAAAGATGCAGAAAATAAGGACTGGTGGAGGTATTTCGACATTATGAGTGAGAGCAGACCTTAGGGGTGGTGAATACTAAATGGCAAAACCATATATCCGATAAGCTAGTTAATCATATCGCAGGATATGACTTCGCCCATCTAGTTTATAGAAGAAGGTGGTTGACTATCTTCGGGCGGGCGGGTAGGCTGACAATTCGTGAGGCAGTTTATTCTATGATACTCCATAGCACAAATGGGAATCACGCATCGTTCACACATCTGATTGAAATTGCTTCTCAATATATTTGAGTACTTACTGTTATCATGGAATATATGCGCTCGCGTCCGTCAGTGCCCATCAATAACCTCATATTTCTTATTGCTGTGACTTACCTATTGATATTCTGCCGCTGTTCAAAATACTCGTACTCGGTATCGGGGTACGGCATGTTATCGTCTTCGTCCTTCTTACACTTCCTGCCGCAAATGTACCCGGCTGCGAAGCCGGCGCCCAGGGCCGCCAGGGCTCCGGCAGCAACCGCTAACGCGAGGGTCTCCACCGAGTATGCAGCTGGAGGTGGGTCGGCTGCTAGGACTTCTGGACCTTGGCGAAAAAAAAAATTAAATGAAATTAGTAGTGTAGTGTAGTAAAAATACATTTGTGTAGAAGCACATTTATCTAACAAAGAAATTTGACTTGCAATGTGTTGTCTACGTGGAATAAGTACATAGAAAAATATCCAATCAAAAAAATAACAAATTGGAAAACATTTCCATTATATTAACAACGCCCAATTGAATCAAATTACTCGATTGTAAATGAAAGTGACGTGAGTTTGTTTACCCTCATTATTGCCGTTGCTTCCCTTGCCGTCTTTGTCTTGCACGATGTTGATCACCTCGCCTTTGGTTTCCCCTCGAGCATCGTCATACAGTCCGGAGCTGAGACCTCCAACTGCACCCGCGTCTTTACCTGAAAATGATATTACAAGTTAAGACTTACTGGAATATCTGAATTCTGCGTTACAAATAAAAGAGGAGACAACTAGGATCAGTTAAATAAAGGAGGAGGAAACTTACTATGTGGACAAGCAGCATGGCTTCCAGTGCTGACACTCTGGTAGAAGGAGTTCTCGTCGAGCCAGCGACTGACTCCGTGAGAGTAGGCTCTACACCGGCCCGCCTGCTTGTCCCACGCACAATACGGGTCTTGTAGGGCCACGCATTCGCTGGAATACAATTCATATAAAACATTTAACAATTATCCATATTAAGCGTCTTTTTATACATTGTTGTCATTAATTTAAATAAAATTAACTATCGTGTTGATCTATAGTTTTGTCATTTGGGGGTAGTAATGTTTAATTTTAGGCCCATAACCTATATTATGACTTTTGTTTCTATTATTTTGACTTAGTTTGTTCGTTTCCTTGTTATTGAAACAAAGGCTTGCATTCATTTGTGTCATATGCATAGCACAAGTTTCTATGACTTTTTGTGGTTACTCATCAATATTTCTAGTCAAAATACTTACGAGCATGAGCTAATCTTGTCACTGGAGCACCTATGCAGTCGTAGACTCAGCACTTCCCGGTCTGAGACCGCAATCAGCCTGGCCGCGTCTCTCCCCGCGCGCGCCACCCTCAGCGCCCTCACGGGAGACCCGGCTGCGAATGCCTGCAGCTCCTCGATGACGACCGGCACCGCTCGCTTGTTAGAGTCATACGACACCGCGTTGATTGCTTTGATGATTTTGCCGTTGTCTGCAAGTTGGGAGTTCAGGATATCAGTCAGTATGCAGAGTTTTAAAACCAGACTGTCTCTAATGGATTCCTAATTAACAATAGTTTTCTAACGACCTTTAATTGCCTCGACATTATGTGTGTGAATACACGGTAAATAGTGAACTAAGCTGTGTTGTTTGGCTAGTTTGCCAGTTATTATAAAGCAAAAATATAAGTCAAACATTTCTTACCTGTTCCGATAAACAACACATCATACGCCTTTCCTCCTGGAGTCTTAACTTGGGGGTCTACAGCTATTTGCGTAAAACGATAGCTGTAAAACAAAGAAACATTTATAATTATTGGTCCTTCGAATCGGATACAAGAAATGTGGGTCCTTCGTTATGGATAAAGAGATACATACTGAAAACTAGTTCTTATAACAATAGGTTCTCCAAAGAACGCCGGCACAGACTCGTCCATTAATGTATGCGTTTTAATAAAATTGAGCGTCTGATCCGGTAACTGCCTGGAATCGTTGTGACATGTTCCGGGTCTTGGTTCAGGTACCTGAGAAAAATATGGATGTATAAATATGTATAATGTATGTATAGTGGATTTAAGAGTAGATTTGATTTCATTAGGTTGTCTTAATGTGATACCTTACATATCACACAAGAAACATTTACAACTAACATCAAATGCGGAATGCCATATCTAAATTAATTTGAATAGGTAAAGATGTGGAAGGGGAAATGTTACAATGAAAAAAGCTTACTTTAGCGCTGTTCACGGGTAGCCAGTTAGAATTTAAAGCGCTTTGTTCCTTGAATGTGCCTTCGAAGGTGTCAGCGATATCCTGCATGCTGAAAGCGCATACAGCGCTGCCTGATATACTATTAGGCGGAGTAGTAAACGTCCCGTATATTAGTTGAGCGTTGAGTCCTCCGTACACGCCCTCTATCAACTCTGTCGTTGATTCTGAAAAGATAACACAAATAAAGATACCAAACAAAGTAATTTTACTTCTTTCAAAAGTTCAAGGTTCAAGCGCAGCGTGTGGGTTCCAACTAGGTAATGAGTTTCTTGAAACTTATGTTTATACCGCAGGCTTTTCGGTGAAGGAAAACATCGTCAGCATACCTGCATACGCCAAAGATCAGAACTTCTATTTTAAGGCATAGTGACGTTCACAAAAAAACGGATTGAGCAGGTTTTCCACAACAGATAATGAAGGGAAAGCGAAGAAGGTATTCCTGCTCCCTATAGGGGATAAGATAAGAAGAAAAATAACTTACGTATTTCATTGAAGTAGAAAGGGAAATCGCCGGCGACGGAGCAGTTGAGCCTGGACTTGAGGAACGAGGTCCATCGCTGCTTGAAGCGGTGCGGCCCGCCGCGGTCGTCGCGGCACACGCGGGCCACCCTCGAGAACACAGACTGAAACAATACACACCGTGGTGATTAGGAAACGTTGTTTTGGGTTCCTTTGTCTGACAAGAAATCCTGATCCAGACTCACGGTGAGAACACCCGAGAAACGTGAAAGTGAATAATTTCTTGGCGTCTCGTTCTCGCTCTCGCCTCATACAAACTGTCACACTCACTCACTCACTCAAGATCAAGATTTCTCGTCGTGAGTCTGGATATGAGGTACTTTAAGGCCTTAACCAGACTCATGGCGAGAAGCCCCGAGAACACCCAAGAAACGTGAATGTGAATAGTTTCTCGGCTTCTTGTTCTCGCTATCTCGCCTCATACAAACTCACTCACTCGAGATTTCTCGCCGAGACTTCTCGCCGTGAGTCTGGATAAAGAATAGATAACTTATGATACGACTACACCTGCGATCATTAATTGACGATCGCCGGACTACACGCTCAATTTTGCTTGCGCAAATTCCAAGTTTGCACTTAGCATGCATGTACGTTAAGACGGCTAAAACGGTACACGTCGCTTGTGGAAACCTGAAATTTGCGCAAGCAAGATTGAGCGTGTAGCTGGACCTTTAGTGGAAAATCTTTCAGGCAAGAGTAGGTATATTCGTCAAACTCAAATATTTTATTGCATAAGAGTATTCTGGGAACCTTTATACAAGTATTTTTTTAAATCTACCACCACAGTAAATTCTATATTTATAAAAATTACCTTGCCACAGTTGATGTACTCAACCGCTGTTTCTCGAAAGAAGAAGTACACGAAATTGCCGTGTACTAACGAATTCACGAAGTCGGGAGCTGTGGACAACAACAATACAATTTGTAATTTATGATTGTAACTTATAATTTTTCTAGAAGTGTAGAAAATCATTTTGTTTTGTTAAGCATGAAAATATGGAAGATTTTTAAGGAGGAAATCTGACGTAAGGAAATTTTGGGGGAAATCTTCAGATCTACCAAATTGTAGCCAGGGGGTGGGAGGGGCCCAAATAACACCTCACCTAATTAATGGACGCCCCCTTACGAAACTAAACGGTTCCACCTGAAATTGGGTCCCTGTGGCACGACCCACGTGACGGGCGTAACCCTTCAAGACTGTAATAAGATAGGTAAACAATATCCTAAAGGACGTTAACCCTACCGCCGCGCCGCCGCCTCGTCGATAATTCTAATACCGTATACTAATCCGATTTAGCGATTGTTGACGCGTCAGATGTCACCAGTGACGGGGAGTTCTCGCCACAGCGTTCTGAATTCAATTAATTCGACGGATGTATGTTTGACAGCGTATTTGAGAGCAATCGACCGTCAACGTATGAACAGAGATAATTATCAGAACTAACTAATCTTGTTTGTAGTATAATATTTGCGACTGATAACATAGTTGGGGGCTATTTCGCGCGTTATCTGAAAGCCGCTATAAAATTTATTAGTCTAACGCATATTGGAAATCGGAAATTAACATTCTAGTAAATAATTCAATTCAGAATGAATTGTAAAATTATGTCACAGTTTCATGCGTTAACATATTAAAGCAACAAATACACTATAATGATGACCACCAAAATATAATTTTTATACTGTATCGGCAGACCACCACCAAAAATAAATGATCACCAATAAAACCACAGATTAGATTAAATACTTAGGTGGCATGTATTGGAGCTTGGAGCGTAGAAAGATCAAAAAAACATAGATTAGGTCAATTTTAACTCGATAACTGCTCTTTAGATATAAAACATTTAAATAACATAAATTAAATTGGTGTTTAAATTTTGGTGATCATTTACTTTTTTTGTGGTCATTTAAAGGTGGAAAGTTGAACATCTTCTCGAGAGTGCTACGGTGCGGCAGCGTAGCGCTTGCAGCAATGTTTAGCTTTTTGCTATATTCGGTAGATTTCAAAGAGTTTTAAAGAGATTTCATAGCAATACACAGGTCGTTAACTGAATTACATAATTATGGTAATAGGTACATACCGTTGAGAGTCATGGAGTCATATGGCTCCGTCTGCAATGGCTCCCGGTATATGATGGGCTCCATACCGCTGAAGTCTGCCACGGTGCCAGAGTACAACTCGCCGTCTGAAATACAACGTACATTAATTAATACATTATAATTTAAATACGAAAGTGTGGGTAGTTGCTTTAAAAACCATGACGTCCAGCGTCTACCAAACTTGAGAGGCAGTGTTGCCATCTTACTTTTTCAAAAGATGTTCCTACCAAACTGAAACGTCTCTACAGTAAGTTAAGTTTTTAAACAGTGCTAGAAACGTTTACATCTTTTAGTATTCATGATCGCAGTTTACACTACAGCAGTGACAACGACAGTAAAAAGTGCTAGATCTATCCGGAAAATGGCTAAGGTTGCAACACTGGTGAGAGGTTCGCATATCTATACGGTCTAAGGTGACAGATAAGAATTGGCCAATAGGATTTTTTAAAGGTTTTGGTTTGGTTATCTTATCTTTTGGTTACTAGACGCTTAAGGGTCAGTTCAGACTAAGCGGAAATTTGCCCGAGAACTTTTTGACGTCATTTCAAATTTCCGCTTGGTCTGAACCGACTCTAAGCAATAATACCAACTATATCTTGCGCTAAGGTTTATTTATATCTTTATTTGGCTGAGCTCCATTTAATGAAGTCCCGCTCCGGTTCGTTCCTGGTGCAAAGGCTGTCCATAGCGATACAGCGCGGAAACGCTGCTAGTGTTATGGGCACCTTTGCGCCAGGTTCGACACGGGGCGGGATAGAATAATTTAGTATAAGTGTAGGTTAAATTTATTTATTGTAATTTGACTTTTTCTATGAAATAAAAAATAAAATAATTTAATTTACACATTTAATGAAGTGTTATTGGTCGAATTTTACCGTACTAATGTTGCCATTTCACGAAGCACAGTGTATTTTAACATAGCACAATAATATTAGTTTCAGGATTCAGGAATCATCATTAAACTTAATATTTCAACAACAACGCTCTGTTTCCTGAAAGTCAATAAATTATACGCATAATTACAGATATAGTGCGTGCCATATCCGCTTTTACGTGACGTGAATATGCTCATACGAAGTTAATTAGCCGCGTTCCGTTTTACGCAATTGCTATTTTAGGCTGAAAAGCCAATTTAGGAAGAAGGTAATTGATATATGACACTGCCGTGGGAAAGCTTATTTTGGAGATGTTGTGACGATTATTACATTATCTACCCGTAGACGCCATAACGTTTTGTTCCGAAGTAAAACATTCATTATTTACATTCAACACATACATTACCTATCGTTACATCAATACCGCTCATGACCAGGTGGTCTTGTACCTACAGCAGAGTCCTGACGCTGAACACAAAATTAGGGGATGTGGTTGGTTTTAGTAGAGTAACTTTTAAATATCTCAATGGCTTTTTCCTTATTTTTTATTTCTTTAATATTTTTTTAATACCTAGTTCCAAGCAGAATTAATTAGAAACCTGTCATTTCTGTTTGTTCCCCGAATAACTCAAAACTACTAGACCGATTGCAACTGGAATGAACGTGGATGTAGATTGTCTAGCAATGATAAATCGTTGGACATTTTTCAGATTGGAAATTATTACAGTAAATCGATAAATCATGTTTTTAGGAGAAAAATATTTTCCGAGACAGTTTTTTTGAACAATGAATAAACATTGTGTTCAGTAATACGTTACTATACTCGGGCAAAACCGCGGGTGTCCGCTTTCCACTGGCGTAATATGAAATAACACTGTTCCATTATTATGAACCCGCCGCGCCGCCATGGCAGAGCTCGTATGACTCCCATGGGCGTCGCTTCGTTTAATTGGAACAGATCAATAGGAGATAACTAACCGTGGCCCTGGTAATGGACGGGCTGGGGTGCATGAGGGGAACGGGGAAATAAAGGGGGGGGGGGTTAGTAAAAATACAAATACGATAAAAGTGTCCATTCACGAATCGTTCCATTCAGACGACGACTACGAATGGTGACAATGACATCTCTACATAAATCGACAACGGAAGATTTTCCTAGTTATACTAAGGTGCCTGTGAAACACCAACGTTAAAGGTGTCTGAAAGAAATTGCATAAGAAGTAGAGATGAAGACCACCAAAATTCAACGTCGTCTAAGTCTGCGTTTGTTTCTGTTCCGTACCTCCAAAAGAAAAGCCTTGACCTAAACATATAAACGAGCCGTGGTAGCCTACTTGGGTTGAGCACTCGCCTCAAGTCCATGAGTTCGATCGAACCCACGACGGTGGTAGCGGGTTCGAACTTCGAACTTTGGCCCGTATATATCGATCAGTTTTTCGGAACATGAGTTCGGTATATTATAATACCACAAGCTTTTCCGTGAAGGAAAACGTCACGAGGAAACCTGCATACGCCAATGAGAATTTATATTCGAAGTGAAAGTGTATGTGAAGTCCATCAAAAACGGTTTGGAGTACCGTTGGTGGACAGGGGTTTGGCACAAAAGATCACAATAGGGTCGAAGTGTAAGATAAAACACTAAGGGCTTCTTTCACCGGTTGCTGATAAAGTCCCAGATACCCTATCCGCAGATTACCTGACAGATAGCCAATGTTTTTTGTTTTACAAGTATCCGATTGACTTATCTGTCAGGTGAGCTAACAGCAAGCTCAAGTGGCCGTGTTTGTCATATATATTTGATCAGAGACCTGAGGTGTGAAACACAAAAAAATTATCAGATACATTTATCTGATAGATTAGTTTATCTGTCAGCTTACTATCTCTAACAATATCAGGAAGCGGTGAAAGAGGCCCTAAGTGTAGATAATGTACCTATAAGTTGATAACATACAAGTTATATAATTTAAAACCATACCATGGCTATGGAAGAGCGGAGCCTTCTGGTACAGGTGTTTTTAACACCTAATAGAAGACCTCAACCTAGTTAAGGAGTTACTTTATTTGGTTGCCTAATAAACAATTTTTCATTTTCATTCATTTCTAGAAGCCTGTAAAAAGTCTGTATGCGTGGTATGTGATGAATGGGTGTGAATTTGCAAGGGGATGCGCTAACGTGAAGAAAATTGCACAAAGGGACACTGTGACAGCAATTGATGGTGCTTACTGTAGTCGCATAGAAAAGTGTTTGTGATATTTACAGGGGGGAATGGAGAAGTGTTGTATTTGGGGCCGCTTGCAAGAAGGCGAGCTGAGAAACTGGGATTAACTTTGGAGGATGTATGACCTAATACCGATACAGTCTTAAGCTTGACAAAAGCTTTGGATAAGACTTCTTTGATTACAAGTAATGCATAAAACTTGACAAATTCATTGCTACAATTTTTTTTGTTAGTTACAGAGAAAACGATCAAACACTATGTATTGGTTCTTTGCTTATAATAAGTATCTACAAGATGTATTTTCTCAATACTAAAGTGAATCTTTCATTTTGTAAATCGATACTACTTTATATACCTACAAGCGGACGCCCCGCCACTTTGTCCGCGTTAAAAACCTTTAAGTACCCTAGGATATGAACTATATCACTGTACTATGCTTCAACAAAATCCGCTCAGCCGTTATATTACCGTTCAGACACAGCAGACAGAAAAGTCTACTGTGTTTGAAGTCACAAACATATAAACTTTAGTATTTTAGGGCTCGGAGCAATCCTCCGAGTTTTAGTGGAGTGAGATTTATTTATTTCTCCAAATAATATTGTTTAGATTTCTAACGTTTCCTTCAAAAACATCAGCTACATTTGCTTGTTATAATAACAGCCCTTTATAATTCTAGGAGACGTACCTACCTACCTACTACTTCCATTAGCATATAAGGCACCATCTCACGTACCTACGACGTGTGAATAGGCCCTATATACTCGTTACAAAACGTTCAGGCATTCCCATCCGACGCCGGGTTCTTTCAATGCAACAATGACTGCCCATTGTGCGCCACTAGACTGTGAAAGTGGGTTCAATCGATATGAAAAAAGATTTTCGCTCTCCTAATTTCCTGACAATGGTGTGCGACTATTATGGAGTCTAAACGCATATGTGCCTTGGACTTTTTCATTCCACTGTAGGAACTGGCTTACACAACCATAAATTGAGCACGCTATTTTTAAGAATCCACTCAAATTTCGAACTAGTGAGCGATTTTCAAGTTTATTTAACTTGAAAATCGCTCACTAGTTCGATCATGAAAATATGCGGGAATGTTCGCAAAACCCCGTGAAGTAAGGGCCATAAAATGGTTTAAAAAATAAGTCTGAAGACCGAACATAGAATATATCGTCGGATTCTCGGTTGACAATGACAGTTGAGATCACTATTGCCAACATTAGCAGCTAAAAATACATACAGCCGAACATAGAACCTCCTCCGTTCGGAAGTCGGTAAAAAGTACGGTCAACTCACGGTCAAAAACATCGTTTACGATCTACGAGTATCATCCCTACATTTCTGCAACGTTCCTAAGAAGTTATATTACAGATGCTAGTAAGACTTGCTGCTTTTTTCAAAGAGTTTGTGGCTTGGTTGCAAGAACTTGTTACTTGAGTTTTCATCAAAGAAATGGAAGTTCCCACGTGAAATTTACTCTCTAATTTTAAACAGCTTTAGTAAGCCATGTCAGCCAGCTTCGTTGTGAACGTAATACATAGAAAATCGCAAGTTTGAACCGCGTTAACCAGGACTAGTTTGACAGTAGTTGGTGCAACCGACCATTGTGCGAATACGATCCTGGATCCGGTTATATCCGGACAGTGCAGGCAACGCACCGTGGCTAATTGGTAGGAGCGTTACACGTGCACCGCGCCGCTGGATGCCATTAGTGGTCGACTAATGCACACCGGCCCGTGTGTATCTACTCCCACGGCTCGGCGTAGGTACTTAGCGCAGAGTGGTCGCGTGTTCGACGAATTAGTTGCGTCCGTGTCACATTGCTCCATGAGCTCTATTTTTGAATCGCTCGCCTCGTTTCGAGCGGTCGATTCTTCTTATTTTCCTCCGACATCCGATACAAATATTAGTAGAATCGACCCCTCAAAGCAAGGCGAGCGATTCAAAAATAGAGCTCCTGGGCAGTAGCAACTATCTGTGAGACGGTAGGTAGGTAAGTAACCCGTTTTCAAAATATGTTCGAGTATCGGGCTAATTGTGAACGATATTACCAAATACAAACCATATTTAAAAACGTTATGCAAATTTCGTATCGCGCTAATCCGACCGACCTGGCTCTCAAAACCTAGCTTTCAAAGACAAGGAAACTAAGTAGGAGGTTCAAGTTCGATCCCCGGTCGTGCACATGACACTGGCAATGGGTTTTCTCGAAACTTCAGTACATTTACTGACT
Source organism: Metalampra italica (assembly GCA_949699065.1). NCBI lineage: Eukaryota > Metazoa > Arthropoda > Insecta > Lepidoptera > Oecophoridae > Metalampra > Metalampra italica. Next base: position 3,852,696 of record OX452986.1, read on the forward strand.
ACTCTCAAATGGTGAACGAAAACATCTTCAGGAAACTTGCATACCCCGAAGGAAGAATGCTTAGGCGCATGTGATAAGTCCATCAAACCCCACTGCGTTAGCTTGGTGGATTATTAGCCCGTTTACAGTTATATATTTTATATATCTAGGTAGGTGAAGTGCTTTCTTTCCAATGTGCGACGAGTGGCACGAAAATGTGCGACTTGATACAATGGAAAGCAAAGGTAAGTATACATATATTCCGTTGTGTGGCCCTGCCCTGCCTCAAATAACGAAGTTTCGAGCTTACCAGCATATACAGCCGTGGAGTTGTGGTCAGGGTCGTAGGGGCACACCGCCTGGCCGGACTTCTCTCGCTCCATGTGGTACGAGTCGCGCTGCACGCTGTACTCCCGGCAGTACGGCTTGAAGCTGTTGGTCCCGCACACCAGCAGCTTGCCGGTCCCCAGGGACACGAGGACCCGGATGTAGTTCTGACAGCTCTCCTGGAAATAGAGACAATGCACAGTTGTTATAAAAGGAAACGAATTTTTTTTTCTGAATTACAGCGCCAAACTGTTTGTCGGCATTTCTATCGCTGTTCTAAGATATAAAATACGCTCACAGTTTTTTTAAGTACAGTTATACACAACAGAAGATAACAATAAACATATTATTTAATGAAATTTTCAATTATATATTTTTTGAATTTATTTTTGAATATTATAACATTGACAACAACTTAAATAAATAAGTAAGCTATAATACGATTACGATTCTAAGGGCCTCTTACACCGCTTGCTGATAAAGTCCCAGATACCCTATCTGCAGGTTATCTGATAGATAGCCTGTTTTTTTTGGTTTCACACATTGCTGATTGCCTATATCTTATATATTTTATATAGTCTATCACATAGATTTATCTGATAGATTAGTTTATCACTAAGATTACTATCTGTAACAATATCAGGAAGTGGTGAAAGAAGCCCTAAGTTTAGTATAGGTACTTTATTCATCGAAGCTTCGAGAAACCGCATTTCAGCCAAGATTAAAGAATCATCTTGGCAATACAACGCGAAAATGTTGCCAGAAATCCATTTTAAGTTGCATTTTAATTCGTGTCGTTATTTACTCAAAGATTGAGGAGATCTCTTACGTTACAGATAATGTTAGATAAGAAATGAAGGTCATTGAAGAAAACAAGTAGAATCTGTCATAAATATCTTTTCTCATAGACAAACTCAAACATTTACTTCAATAAAAACCAATCTTGAACATTTTAAAAACCACTGAATCTCAGCATGGCGCGCAGACTGTCAGTGGCAATTTTGGCTTATACGGGACTTTAGGCAGTGTTCCAGGCTGCTGGTTGCGGACGCCACGACAAACTACGATATTTTGAGTAGTCCCGAGTAAACGGATGTATTCCAACGCTCCAATGAGCCGACGAATAGGCACGAAAACTTTAAAGCTAAGGTAGTAAAATGTATGTCAATAAAGGACGAAGTTAGTGCCTAACTTAGTTTTGACATGCCAATAAAAAAACTACAAGAGTTTTTTATGCTGAGGTGAAATCGATTTGGCGATGCTCATTTAAATTGTTATCAATTATTCGTTTACATTTTGTCATAAAATTTTTAATCATAGTGTTTTTAATTCAATTGTAATGAATAATTTCTTGTAACTTATTTTGAATAAACTGTACAAAATTACGAGTTTATGCGACACAATATACTTGTATACTGACTGGAAATTAGAATTATTCCTTGAAAAGGGATATACTTACTTCAAGTAATTTGGAGCAAGTTAACCCCTATTCGAATTTTTTGTATTCCATTTCTGAGATTATTGGAATTAAGAAATGTAACAATTAAAATTGTTTTCCATAACAAATTTGGAAAAATAATTAAAACCACTAATTGATAGGGCCACTTGTTGCATAATGACCTCAGGGAATAAGGTCGAATTTCAATTGACGCTATATATCTATATACTCGTGACGCATAAGTCAATAACTCCATAAGCTAGCCTAAGCTAACTTGACTATTGTTCCCGACTCGTGTTTATCAGCGCGTCCTACCCCCGTCATAATCTCCATTATCTCAATTTAATATAGTACGGATGTCTTCATTGTTGCGAATTACTGTCTCAAAGGTGTCAGGCTTGGCTGGCTAATCTTCCGCGCGTATTAAAGTTGTATGTCGGAGCAAACATATTAATATTATTATGAATCGATCCGTTGTATTATTGTTATCACAGTATTTATCATTAACCTCAATGACGAACATTTCTTGCAAAATTTAATTTGAGCTATTTATATAAAACAAAATTTCTATTTTTCTTATACCTAACATGCAACATTTAAAAACAATTTGGGAATCAACAACAAGAATTTTGTAAAAAGTCAGATTATAACATTTAAGTTTTATCTAAGCGAAAGTAGCCACGTGAATTCATCAATCTATATAGGGCGCAGGGATGTAGGTGTATGTCTGCCTAGTCGCCCGCTAGCTTGAAGCCGATGCCCTAAATAGCGATTCGATGTTCGCACTCAACTGACAGCTGCCTTCAGCCCATCGGCGACGAGTGCATCCCGCAAATCCGTCCTGTTACCCTGTTACCGCTTCTGTTCTGCAATAGGCTTGTTGTAGCTGAATGCGGTACTTGAATCGTATGGCGTTATCAGCAACAAAATAAAAGACATACGATAATGGCTGACAAAATTGTGATGCGAAGTAACGTGTCTTATCGAAAAAGATAAGATAAAATAAATAAATAAATAACTTTTCTAAGTTGAAATGTGAATCGTCACGTATGTTTAGAATTCATCTGCCTATTGATTTTAGAGAATTCCGTTTACTTTGGATTAGAATTCAATCGAATTTATTACGTTAAATCTTGCGGTTACCTTTTTACAAATTTAGGCTCAATCAAGTTTACTTCTAAGCACAATATAGTGTGTACTCTTTTACCGATACTCTTATAAGTCGCTCTAAGCCGAGTAAATCTGTTTAGAAATCTAGCGTAGTCGTGGCACGTCGGACGGCTGCTTAGGACGTGTAACCTGACCACTTTAAAAAGAGCTGCAGTTCCCTTGTTTCGTCTTTAGATTGCGGATAAACTGGGCGCAATGTCAGAGCTCCATTTATAGTGGCCGGGTACAGTCCAAGCTGCAGAATTGAGGCATGAATTTCCGAACGTCCCACGAGCTCGGAGCAATCAGTTGCGAGAAGCGATGTCAGGCGACGCAAAGAGGCAAAGCGCTGTTTTCACTGAACGTCAATGCAGACGCTGGTTAGCCAAACTCCAGTAGGTACGGTATATTTTGAATGCAAGTAGTTTTAGAGCAGAAGAGTGTCGTGGGCAGACTTAGTAAATGATTTATTAGCAAGGTAGAGTGTTGCCAGTAATTTATAGGTTACAATTCTTGAGGCAAATCTACAGACGAAAATATTGTATGTGCAAGATGTTTCAAACGCCGAAATCAAACCTATGTATGACTCTTTTAGAGGCCAATACATTACGGTCTGAGGAAAGCAAGTCATCTAAAATGCTGCTAGTAATAAATAAATAGGCGCTCTAAATAAAGTGTGCGAACAGCAGCAGTCCCAATTTCATTTTATCCCCGTTCACATTCAGAATACGGAATAAAAATATTAACTCAAATTTGTAAGAATTAGGAAATATTGCCCCATTAATCTTGCTTTGCACGAAAGTAGGTTTTTCGTCGCAGATCTGTGAAAGAAAATAACAGGTCCACGCGACGCAGAGACGACACGAAATTAGATAATACTAGCTTTTTCCCGCGGCTTCGCCCGCGTAGAAAAGTTTTTCCCGTGTACATTGTAAAACAGCGCCCTCTATGTAGGCGTTTTGTTACTTAGGGGGTATTAGCAGACGCCCCGCGACTTTGTCTGCGTTAAAAAGTAGCCTATATGTTATTCCAGGATATAAGCTATCACTGTACCAAGTTTCATCAAAATCTGTTCGGTAGTTTTTGCGTGAAACAGTAACAAACATCCTCACATCCTTACAAACTTTCGCCTTTATAATATTAGTAGGATAGGATAGGATTTACGTTGGACGTACGAGTACTTACTCTACAATTAATACTTAATGTAATAAGTATGTAATTTATAACTTATTCCATACCAATTTTCAAAATAAGTATCTTGTCTCGTCTGTCTATTGGTTATCAATATAACTTATGAGCTACTAGACTGATAATTTTTCTGTATCTCTTTTATTCTTTGAAAGCTTTTATTCCTATTCAGATTAGACATACTGTTTACAGCGAGCAATGATAGATTGGACATATTACAGTAAATCATCATTACCATAGTAAAAATTGCCAAGGGAAACTTGATTACCTCAGAATAGCGCCACGGTTCCGAAGCTAGTGGTTTAACAAGTATTTAAGGTAAAAACTAAATAACAGTAAAATTTCTCTTCTCCCGGTTGGTCATAAAAATGTAGCTCATATCGGCGACGCAGGACCGTTAAAGTGGGAGGTAATTAAACTTCGCAGGTCTTAATTATCCGCCTGAGTAAAATATGACCCGTAAACTAACGCTTTCGGCCCTATGCTTGTTTTTAATAGCAGTGCAAAATTAATTTAGTAATACCTACATACAAATAGTCGGTATTGTGGATTTTGGATCATTCTCGTAGGTACGAGGTCTCTTTGGTCTCTTTGGCGATTCTGTTCTGCGCAGTCAAGGTCATGAAGTTTGCCGGCTACTATTTTTTTATTGATATTTTTGTAAAGTTTCATAAGTTGGCCATACACTATACCATACAAAGTCCCGTCACAAAGTCATCACAATCTGTACGAACGGAGCGTACGTTTATTGCGTACGTTGTAACATTTAATTTTTTTTTAGAACGGACTATACTGTTAGCCACGAGGGCCGTTACAGCTTCACCGGAGAGACAAGATTTAAGCTGCCTTTCCTGTCACACGATGCGATGTGTCCTGCCCACTGCCACTAATTAAATAGTATGAAAGAATCTGAGTGTCGTAGCTCCAAATGATGTAGCATTTATCTGATTCGTAGCACTATGCTACGAGCCTACGATAGCCGTAGCTTTGCTACATACGTTTGGTATATCAAGTTATCATTAACAATTACAAAGTGTCTGTCTATAGTACAGTTTCTTATTCATATGATTTATGAAATAGTAATTGAATTTTATTAATAAAAGCAAGAAGTTTCAAATCTCTTTGGTGGTCGCGCGCTCGCTCCCTGTGGAGATCGCATCTTGCATAGGTAGCGGGAGGAGGTTGCTAATACATATTTATATATGGAGTTTGAAAATGAGAATGTGTGAGTGAGTCATAATTTTGTGATTACTTTGACTCAATTTTGACACCCATAGAATGCTTTTATTACTCATCCATATGGGAGTGGCTAAATTTTTTGGTTCGTGAATAAAAGGGATGTTTATTGCTAGTGTCTTACCTCGTCTTTCCCTTTGACGACGCACATTTTGACGTCATTTTCGGGCGAGTACCATATCAGCCGCCTCTGCTCAGTCAGGTCTGTCAGACTGAGGTTGTACACGACATTTCTGAAACAATTTTAATCATAGTGTTACATAAAAATATTCGAACTACAACGTTACTTACCCTAATCACTAGGTAACAGTATACTTTTTTTTAATTAGTCCTACTATGAGTAGAATATTCTGTATAAACGTAAAAAGTTTTAATGTATTTTTCTATTAATAATTTATTTATTACTAGCTGTTGCCGGCGGCTTAGCCCGCATGGAATAAGTGTTTTTCCCGCGGGAACAGTTTACCGCGGTAAAAAGTAGTACATATGTTATTCCAGCTACCACTGTACCAAGCTTCATCAAAATCCGTTCAGCCGTTACAGCGTGAAAGAGTAACAAACATCCAAACATCCTTACAAACTTACGCCTTTATAATATTAGTAGAATTATAAGATATTAACGAGTGTGTAATCTATTAGTCCGGGAGTGACCTCATGTTTATATTACAAAAATTCTAAAGCATCTTCAGACATTAAATAGATCGTAATCATACCTTTTGTCACTTTATATTCTTCCAACTGACTAGCCATTACAGACCTATACTAAACCACTTCTTAACAGCTTTTTGGTCCGTTCTAAACGCAGCAGCGAGGGGCGGGGTAGTCCATTTTAGGATGGAAACGAATGACCTCACAGTTGTTAGCCGAATGTTTGTTGGAGGCTCTAATCGTGGAACTTGTGTGGAGACTCAGGTGAAGTTTGTTGAAATGGCTTTTGCCGCCCGTTTGTTACGTGCAATCTGCGGCGTGGACACAGAGTGGTGCTACAAGTTTTTAATCGGTCTGGTCTAAAACGGGCTCTTGTCATGCGATTATTCCTAGTTTCGAGTTGAGTTCCGAAGCCCTACCTTAGGAACCCTTAAATAATGGTCCTGTCCGTCCGTCCTAGTTTGTCACAGCGCCATTAGGTACTTTTACAGTTATGATAGTATGCTTGACTTTTCATACAAGGTTACTTTCGATGTAGATCTAATTATAAAGTCGTCTGGAATTTTGCGTTTATTTGCTGCGTGCCACAATTATCAACTAGTAATGATAGTTATGGCTACGATGAGCAATTCAATAGAGGTTTGTAAAACTCTCAAAGAATCTTGGTCGCGAGGGTTGCCCTAATATTAACGACTGATTTAACAAAGAGATATGGATAACGCGAAAATATTTCAAGTGACTTTATAGCGCAATCTGACAGTAATGGCGTGATTAGTCATAGCTAACGACTTAATTCCACAACTTAGTTGGATTTAGTTCTCAAAACTAATGTCGAACCGGCATCACGAGCGTATACAGCATTTTACGTGAATTGTGAGTGAAGTTGTGGCTATTCATTAAACTTGCGAAGCATACCTACCTGCGCTTTGACATAATTGCGAAACTCTTCTCACCCTTAATTAAGATATTTGGCACGAAAATTTCATAAAGAAATTATGGTATAAACTTTCCCAATTATAAGCTAGAATAGCCGGTGTGACTTAAGTACATAATGTTTTTGAGATTTACCAGAACAAACTTTCGGCTGAGTCAGTTAGCTGGAGCACAATTTGAATTGATATTACAATGGACTCCGTAATAGGCGATCTTCAAAGTTTTAATAGCAGTTTCGTGTTTTGATTCGAACATATTGTGAAGGTAATCATCTTATTTTTCAACTTTAGAATTTGTTTTACTGATTTTATTGGAATCTTAAAGTGGAGGTATTGAAGAGGAAATCCTAGTAACCCAATAAAATACTTCAGCGAGAAGTTTAAATGTTGTTTCTTCTTTCGAGAAGTTACGAGTGTCCATTTTTCCGCACATTTCGAGGTGTATAAAGAATGAACGTCGAAATTGTACCAAAAGAACAAAAAAATATTGTATTGTTATTAAATAAATATACGTATTATATAAATATATCCCACGACCTACGATCGGCTATCTATACACAGCGCAAATAGGCAGAAAGAAACCCAAAGTACATAATACTGATATAAGTATACTTAAGTATATCCAGATCGGTGAACATTACTTTCAAAAACTACAGTTGGGAATTGTAATTTGTAAATAAATAACCTAGAAAACAAAATAAGAAAACAAACAGAACTTAGGTAACAAAATAAGCGCTCTATTAATATCTTCATGGCATATACTTAAATTGACTAACAATTGAGTTCAAAGCCCTCTAAAAATACAGTCTCGAATTCTACTACAACGGCTTTAGTTCCTGACGGGTTAATTATTTGGCACAAACTATAGTGGCCGTGGTTTTAATCAGGGAACTTTTCAGAAGTTGGGAGAGTCTCCCTGCGGCTTCCGCGATGTACTGCTGTCCGCTGACAGTCGCTCGCGTGCGAGTAGCGAGCGACACGAGAATAGCGTCCCGACTGAAATTTCATTCATTATAGTGTTTACGTCTTGTTTAGATGAACAAATATGACCTTAAATTGGCAAAAACATACCTAGTCGGTAATAAAACACTATATTCAATCTTTTATAAAATAAAGCAAAAAAAAACAAAGCGTATAAAATAAAGATATCACAAGTATTAGTAGTCGCTGATAGAAAAGTTGTGTCATTATTTCTATGTTTACATATTTGACATTCCTTTGTTTACTGACTTATTTGATGTTTACTCTATCTGCTATCTGTCATTCATTACATTCGTTATACTTTCATATTACGCATCACGGGCATCTAAAAATCCAATATTAATATATTTTGCAGTTCTTTCTTTTCTATAAAGTAGAATAATCACACAGTGAAGGAATACAATTTTAAATCGTCGCCACGAATTCCATAACACTACGATCCCTTTCACTTCTTTCAATATGAAATTCTTAAGTGCTATTATCTTGTAAATAGGGTTCGTTCACGTCCGATGCATGCGAATAATGCATGTCTTTGTCAGCTATTGCCGAGGGTTCTGCAGAATACGGGAAACGCGTGTAATTTGCAAGAATATAGGGGAGCCAATTTGTGGGTACCTACCCTGCTCATATATTATGTTATGTTACTTTTTGTGGTGCTAACGAAGTGATAATAATGCAATGAAACTACAATTGACAATGAAATAATAAGATCGCTGGGATCTTTTTTTACTAAAAGTGTTTACTTATTCATAGGTAGCTTTGAGAGGATAGATTATGTAAGGTAATTCTAAAAATATTCACAGTTAGTAGTTTTTAAGACAAGGACATGGTTTTAAAGTGAGCAGATAAATGTGCCTATATTCCATAATAAAATCTCTAAAACAGTTGGCCCACAAGATATTGTACTCTTTGTAGTGGTGACTGGCATGTCTAAGAAGGTTGATTCCAAAAGGTCAGACGCCCGGAAAAGGCACCACTAGACGCTAAAGGTGTAAATGGATAAACGACATCAAAGTGGATCTCCATAGTTTGTAGAGCTTAGCTCTAGGAAAATATACGCAACAAAATCAGTTTTGTAATACTTTTAAATAGCAGACGGACCAGCCAGATATTACTGGTCGTTAAATGCTGTGCACGATGTGAGAGCAATCAGGAGACCGTAAGAAGATATTCTACGAAGATATTTATGTAGAAAAAGAGCTTTGTAAGTTTATTTGTTTTATCGAAGTATTGAACGCACAGCTGTGTTACGTATAGTCTGTGTGTATACTCAACTTCAACGCGAATGAAGTTGCGGGGCGTTTGCTAGTTCATGAATATAAACCATAGGCGAGACGTATTTCGTTTCACAGCGCGTAAATGAATAAATAAAGCTGGATTTTTCTATTTATTTTGCTTTTAATTGACCGAGCGAGCGAAGCGAGCGAAGCGTCTACGTTTCGAGACTGGCCAAAAATGCTCTTGTCCGGCTGTCTGTCTGTCTGTCTGTCTGTCTGTCTGTCTGTCTGTCTGTAATTCTCTACAGGTCGCATTTTTCAACCGATTTTGACGAAAATTTGGCATATGTATAAATTAATTAAACCTACAAAATGAGTAGAATAAAATTTTGAAAAACATTTTTTTTAGAGTACCTACCATACTCGCAAAGTGGGAGTGAACTTTTTATTTCTTGTGAATCCCATAGTGTGGGATATCGTTGGATAGGTCTTTCAAAAATATTGCTGGTGTGTGAATACCATTTTTTCGATTTAGGGATCCGTTGGCGAAATATTAAGCTTTAAAGCGGTAATTTTTGTTAGAGTCACGTGTCCCCCCCCCCTGCCAGCTAAACGGTTGCTTCTGGAAATGTGAAAAAATTCATGGCAGTAGCATATATAACGTAGTTACAAGGAAAACTATTACGGCTAAGTAGGTTCTATTAGTTTTTGAGTAATAGTGGATCGACTTAAGAAAGTTGAAAAAATAAATTATGTTCATAGAACTGCATACGTAAAATGGAAAATTATTTTTTTCCGCGTGATATCCATGGTGTGGGGTATCGTTGGATGGGTCTTTCAAAAATATCGCGGGTGTGTGATAAACATTTTTCGATTCAGGGATCCGTTTGCGAAATATTAAGCTTTAAAGTGCTAATTTTTGTCACTTTAGTAGGTACTTTTTCTGTTTCCAAAGTTGACTTTTGTTGGTTTCTTTTAGGTTTGGTTTATAAGGGCTGGCGAGGTCTACTGTTCTCACGGAACTACTAGTTTTATTTTTGCGATGGATAAATATTTGTTACACACAATATATCTAGTCATATCTGAATAATGTTTGTAATATTTCGCCGGTCAGGCTGGCCGAAGGAACAACACAAAGACTGTATCCTTTGTCAATTACTCGCTTCAGTGATTCCCGTCAAAAGGCGGCGCGGCGGCCATCTTGGCTGCGCGGCGCGGGCGGCTCGTCAGCGCCATCTATTGTCCGGACACTCGCCCATGTTTTTGTGCGCCCCTCCAATTCTGGTCGCCCGCTGCCTGATTGATGATCGCAAGTTACAATTATTTTCGTGTCGCCGCTCGTTGCGAATGTTGTGATTATGTTTTCCGTGGCTTTTATTTTGGACAAAATATTCGTCTACACAATGTTGTTTATGTAAATTGCCGCTGTAGGCGTTTAAATGGAGCAATTCATGATAAAACTAGATTACCTAGTAAAAACCTTAAATCTAAACAAAAAGATTCATTGATTTACGATTTGACAGAACCTGGGACTAATTCTGAACGGGTCGGGCGGCATTTCTGATATGTGTGGAGCAGGGGTTTGGCTTGAGTTTGTAAAGGTTTGCCAAACGTGCAGACATAACGTTTTTGGTTATGGTTTGGATTTGGTAATATCGTTCAGAATTAGCTCGATTGGCCCAATGGTCAGATCAGGTTGGCTACAGACTTTGAGGTCAAACAAAATCAGAGTTGCATACAAAATATCCTCATCATAGATATTCAAAACAAAACTTATCCTTACGAGTAACTTCTGTGTGGTACATAAATAGAATTTTTAAGTCCTCCAACCCACAATGGGCTAGCGTGGTGGATTAATAGCCCGTGTACGCCTTCGTTGAGAGGGTAGGCCTGAACCCAAGCATTGGGGACATGTTAATAGGCAGTTGATTTGTACCTACTACCTAATATAAATTAATGTCATCCGAGTGTTATTCAATGAAAGAGTCGCAGTTGTCAATCAGTTTCAATCAATATACGTGACAGGCGCGACGCATGATCGAAACGGACGAAATGAACATGTAAAACATTGTGGCGCTTTTTAAACGTGATTTGCATTTTAAATAACATTATTGGTTTAATGCTACGGTCAGTTCGGTGTGGCACGGCTCGGGATATGGCTTCGTTAAATGCAATATTCACGGCAATTTACATATTGCAACACGGTGACAACGACAACTCATATTTAAGTAATTAAACTTACTTTGACCAGTAAGTAACATAAAAAAAGTCGGGAAATAGATTAAGAACAACACAAAAATAATTTCAGAATATGGACACAGATGACTTAATAGTTCCTAACGGAAATTGACCATAATAAAGGAATGTCCGATGGCAAATATCATTTGAGTGAGTATACTGTCACTTCTACGTGACAATATCTTCTAATTTAGTAATAATAACTTTTCCAAACAAAACTATGCGTCAATCAAAATATTTCAACTTTTGCAAAGAATTCCTCGCAGGAAGTGAAAAATAAATGTTTCCATCCTCGAAGACACATTTGCGAATTTATTTTTCCTCGTCACAACGTTCGAAGCAGGATATGTGTGCCTTAAGGACGCCAGGGGATTACCAGGGGTCCATAAAATGTATCTTAACTGGGTGCAGTAAAACACAACGAAAACACTGGGGGAGACAAGGGCACTGTCGTCGAAAGAATAAATTATTGGCAGATCCTAGTTTAACAAAGTGACTTTATCTTGCAAGACAAAAAAAGTCCCCCTGCAATACAAATGCTTTCATTTGTAATCAGAAAAATATAAGAGGTAGGTATTATAGATGTAGCTACGTCTGTATCCTTTCGGCGGTTTAGGTTAGGACCACAATTAGAATTGACCACTTCTTTACGTGTCCACTTCTACAAATTATTAGTTAAACGACCATTTGTACAAATGACCACGTCGTTAAATTACCACTTCTTTAAATGACCACTTCTTGAATTGACCACTTTCTACGTTCGTCTTTACAACGATTAGGACGCCTAAGGTAGGAATACGTCCCGCTGCTAAAAATTGTATTTTTTGCAAAAGGTCTCGTTGACTCTGGATAACCTATGGGAACAAGTTGAAGTTTTCTGGTCATTTTAAGGCCACGTTGGTCACCTTCCGGACGAATTCGTCCTCTTTCACGGTTTCAATGTGATTTAGATTTAATATAGTCACAAAGTTCAGCTTCATAGTTTTGCATCCGAAATGGTTAGCCCGAATCCGTGATAAATTGAGTTTTTTTTATATAAATTGACCGCGTCAAGTATTCGAATTCCGGGTCACACCGACGAATTCACCGACAGATGCAATTTGTTTGCGTGCACTCGACACGGCGCCGATATTGGAAAACTTTACGGGTTCCGTACGATGCCGTTTAGAACAATATCAATACGACATTGGGGCACGTGCTCCATATATCGAGGCAGCCGCTGCTAAATACAAGCCAGAGACCGATGCAAATATATTTCAAATCGATTTTGAAGTTTAGCATTCGCTGTCTTTTGTATTGACGATTTATTGTTAGAATTATTAACATTCGATGCAATATTTTTGAATGGGATTAAGTAAAGCAAAGTAGGTATAAAAGGTTGTGTCAATAGGTACAATTGTTGTTGTTATTTTTACTTTTACAAAGATTAAAAGATTGGATAAAGTTGTGGATGCAAGGTGTAGAAATAAATGAGCAGGATACGGGACTAATATACAACTTTCGCCATGGGAGGACACAGTTTCTCGAAATATTGCATTATCTGCGAGTGTCATTGTCATTGTTCATTATCCATACAATAACTACATGTTATCACTCTTATCACACATGGGTACATCAGTAATCTTAAATGGTTTCTAAGCATTCATGGTAGCTAATGCTTCTGATATTTTTCGCACTCTGAGCTCTCTGTTCAGCTTTAATTCCGATGCCTGTTTTACAACCAACGTAGATGATAGCTATTGCAGGCGCGGTCAGGGCTGGTTAAAAATTAGCCAATTGGTTTCATGAAGCTAACAAAACAAAAGCTAATAATTGGCTGAGTTAAAAATTAATAATCATCATCATCATATCAGCCTGTAGACGTCCAGTGTGGACTAAGCCCTCCCCCAAGGAATTCCACGACGACCGGTCCTGCGCTAACCTCATCCAGCTGGGTCCCGCGACCTTCACCAGATCGTCAGTCAAAAATTAATAATACAAAAGGTAAACTATGGACTTCGTTCCGTTAAAGCCTTCTTTAAATAAATGGTGACGATAACGGAGCTGAATGTGTATATTAAGGCACTCCGCGGCAGTAAAGTTAGATCGAGACCCAAGTCGTCGACGTTTGTCATCAGCATTTGACTGTCAAATGGGCACTCGTATGGATTGGCTGGTTCCGCCGCTCCGGGCGCCATCTTGCCAACGTTTTTACATGTCGGGCGTCCGCCCGTCAATATTGGAAAAGTTGGTACCGGCCTCCGACTGAGAAATTGTGCTTCACATGTTAGGAGATTTATTGCAATTGTTTCACAACAACATTCATCGTTTATTTCATCGTATTCATGACGTTTTCTTGTGGCATTGTTTCCCTTTATGTGCCGCCGAAACAATTTAAGTTGCGAATACATTTGTTTTGCTTCTAGTTTGACGTAGTTCCGAAATATGTGATTCCCGTGCGGATAGAGATGAAAGTGCAAAGCTTAAGACAGATGGTGCTGTATCTGTACTCTACACTGAACAAAACGATCATAAAGAAAAATTAAAATAATTTTAAGTAAGCCGTAATAATTTTAATTTTATTTTCCGCTTGCTTGATTTATTTAAATTTAGATTAGCTTTATTACGAAAATTTCTTTCAAAATTGCAAATTCACATGAGATTTCATCCTTTCTCATAATATCACCTATATCGCGATTGCCAACGAAGGAAGATCTTTCGACACTTCTAGCTTCAGTTCATATCTCATGCAACATGAAGGTCTCACATAACTGGTTTTTGCCGAGCTCTTTCATACAGAATACGAATTCTTAACATTTTAATTAAAAGCGTTCAAAATGCCGACCGCACTGGGCCTCTATTGTTGTCTCATTCTGACGTCTGTGTGATTTATGTTGCACGAATGAGAAGGGTTGCGTGTTTAATGAAAGAATACAAAATTAAAAGTGTCATTTTTGCGGTCGAATTGCTGCCCCACTCGTATCTATTGTTTTCTTAAATTACCACCAGTTTGCAACATGAAATGTAAATTCCAAGTAAATACTAACTGTTGCTCGCGACTTCGTCAGAATGTGGAATTTCAACCGATCAATAAACTTTTAGTACCTAGTTGCCTACTTTAATATAAAACTTTCAGTTTCTAAAGGCTCTCTTCATCAACATCATTTTCATCATTTCAGCCTTTTAGCGTCCACTGCTGGACCTTCGCCTACGAAGGCCTTGGCCGCTCTCCGCATCCAGCCGCTTCCGGCCACCTTCTTTAGGTTGTCGGTCCACCTGGCGGAGGGGCGTCCCACGCTGCGCGTACCGGTCCGCGGTCTCGAAAGTCTCTCTTGGATTTAGAACTTAGATAGAAATGTGAGATGAGCATTATTAGATTATATTATCAGTCACTAATCAGGTTAACCTTGAATAGAGATAGGCATATTATTGGATGTGAGTAGGTCAGTAGTAATTCTTGATTTCCCTTAACATCCCGGACGCGCTGCAGAAGCGCGGCAGCCCCATCAGCACACATTGTAATGAACGCACAGAGCGTTGTATGCCATCAGCGTGTAGCCGACCCAAAGAATTGGCATTAATATTGTAAGTACATCGCGTCAGTGGCGTCGGAAATAAGACGCGGCCTATCATATTGAAAGGTCCGAAGTTAGATCCCCGGCTGGGCCATGTAGCGATAGGTATTTCTTGAAATTTAAGTACATTTACTGACTGCTCTCAAACGGTGAAGGAAAACATCACGAGGAAACCTGCCTACGCCGAAGAAGAAATTCTTAGGCGCATGTGAAGTCCACCAAACCGCACTGGGCTAGCGTGGTGGTCATACGCCCTCGTCGAGCGGGTAGTCCTGAGGCCCAGCAGTGGGGACATGTTAATAGGCTGTTGATTGATTATTGATTGATTGATTGATATTGTTAAGAGATTAACCTTCACCTGTTTTGTGCAGCAGCGTGCAAATGTGCGGGCCATCATACTACATGTCCGATGTAACTCTCTACGTTACGCTAACCCTCTACGTTCATGCTCTATGTCTAAGTTGTCACTTAGATCTTCAGCGACCCAGTGGCACAGATACCTTAATTTGGCGACTTGACTAAGAGGAGCCCCGCTAAAGCTTACCTTGTGGCACGTTGGGATAGAGTTTAGTGCCGGCTTTAAATACAAGTACTTACTTAGTCCACTCTTCGTCAAGTTGTATCTTAGCCCATGGGTTTCCGCATGTATATTACAAATCCAAGTCTATTTTTATTAAACAGGATACGAGATTTGCGTATCTTCAAAGTAACGTGATTGGCATTCTCAACTTCGAATACTCAACAATTTGAGTTCTGGGTACCAGCATTTCACTAATGCAGGTCGTATCAAACATTGTTTATCCCAGCTACTGTTCTCTTTCTCATCTTATCTGCGAGCAAGCGAGGCGTACGATAGTAAGCCAGCGTGTGAATGTCTTTCCCCTGGCTTTGTTAGCATCCCCCTGGAAAACCCGCGCCGCGATAACGGTGAGATAAGAACATCCTGTATTAAAAGGCCGCTGTGCCACGACAAATGACATGATTTAATATATAGGGTTACCTTAAATTCGCTGCACGCCGCGATGAGGGGTGATAATGGATCACATTTTGAAGGAATATACTTAGCTCTGTCTCTTTTCTCCTTTATGGGAAAGTAAGAGAGCTAACGTTAAGTATGCCACAATTTTATTTTGTAAGTTCAGAACAGTCCCGAAGCTTACAAGTATTTTTATTGACACATAATTTCATAAATTATTACAGTTTACTGGTAACATTGATAACATTGTTGATTCTGGTATACTTATAAATAACATTGTGGTAGAATCAAAAAATTATGCCACAGGGAGATTCGAAGTTGAATTGAATTGAAAATTGAATTGAATTGCTTTTTATCAATTAGATAAAGATGTGCATACTTCCACCCCAATCACATATAGTACTGGTTTCCATTATATTTAATACGTAATAGAGTAGTAGATTTTGTACGTAATCGGAGGGCGGAAATCGCGTGACCGTAATTTTGAAAATTAAAATAATAGCGAAATTATAGTCAGCTTTATGTTGCCTGGTGGAGGAAACTTATAAATGTAATTTAAGCTAACCGAAGTTGAGCTTATCTATGCTCATATATAGCATCACTATCGCACACCTTTAACTTTTAAAAATATCAATATTTATTTTCTATAAAAATGTATATTGATGGTTTTAGTGTATAAATTGTGTATAAAAAAATTTTTTTAAATCGGTCCACAATTGACGGAGTAATCGGTGAACATACATAAAAAAAAGAACATACATACAGCCGAGCATAGAACCTCCTACTTTTTTGGAAGTCGGTAAAGATACTGTAAGTGCTTGTGGATTTGTATATTATATTGTTCGGAAAACCTTAACTACATCTGATGTTATTATATAAATAAAATCCCATTGATATGCTTTGGTGAATAATATAATAATCTAATATTGCATTTCAATTAGCATGATGTTATTAAAGTACATAAATATGTGTCTGCCCTCAAAAGAAGGTAGCGAGCAGTGCGTATGCCCTGAACGCCCTACGTACGGCATTACGTACGAGACTGTATTAAATTAGGTGCCTGTCTGGTATATAAAGTAGATTTTTGACATTCGTTATTGAACGCTTCGTTGAGCTTAGGCCTCACATTAGACTCGAGCGCCTAAGGTATAGGCTATTCCCAGGGACAAACAACTTTGTAGAAGGTGTGAATTGTCCTATTTATTCATTTAACATCAGATATTCAGCTCGTGGTCAGTGTCACTTGGCCAAATCTAAAATAATGTAAGTACCTACCTACATAATAATGTATTAATGTTATATTTTGCAGAAAGTAAGAGCGTAGAAGTATCAGTTTGGACATTCTTCAGTTTGGACATTTTTTAGATTGGACATTATTCAGTTTGGTCATTTTTCAGTTCGAGCATGGTCGTTGGACATTTTTCAGATTGGACATTATTACAGTAAATCGAAAAAAGGTCCCCACTTCCTCTCTTAGCAAATGGGAAGGTAGCAATGAAATGTGAGATCAAAGTGGTCGAAGGGGGTTTGGAGTGGCCACAAGAAGCATCTTTTTGAACACCGGGACAACTGCTGATGTTTGATTGATATAATTTGATCCCCCATAAGGTCAATTTATGGTGGATTCCATGAGAGGGCCGTGATGTAACATAGAAGTTGAAGCTAGTTTCCTTAGAAGGGCGTTTATTAATTAATATTGGTTCAAGGTGTTCAAATTGTAATTCGCTTTAGATTAACTCGAGTTTAGTAACAAACACGTCTATCGCTTATCGAGTTAGCGAATGTTTGAGGTCAACCAGATTTACTAATTACGTTACGCTTTCTGGGATTGGATGTGTCTGCGAAAACATCGTATATTTAGCTCATCTGGAGTTCATGGAATGAGCAGAGTTTTAGATGTAATTAACTTCTACTTGATTCAGGTTTAACTTTTTTCTAATATCTCTTGGTAAAAAGTATCTATACTGTAAGTAGTAGGTATTAATACTCTCTAGTATTAATCTAGCTTATTATACTTATTGACCGAGCGAGCGAAGCGTCTACGTTTCG
The DNA here is from genome assembly GCA_949699065.1 of Metalampra italica. NCBI lineage: Eukaryota > Metazoa > Arthropoda > Insecta > Lepidoptera > Oecophoridae > Metalampra > Metalampra italica. The sequence goes on from OX452986.1 coordinate 3,870,608, forward strand.
AGACTGGCCAAAAATGCTCTTGTCCGGCTGTCTGTCTGTCTGTCTGTCTGTAATTCTCTACAGGTCGCATTTTTCAACCGATTTTGACGAAAATTTGGCATATGTATAAATTAATTAAACCTACAAAATGAGTAGAATAAAATTTTGAAAAACATTTTTTTTAGAGTACCTACCATACTCGCAAAGTGGGAGTGAACTTTTTTTTTCTTGTGAATCCCATAGTGTGGGATATCGTTGGATAGGTCTTTCAAAAATATTGCTGGTGTGTGAATACCATTTTTTCGATTTAGGGATCCGTTGGCGAAATATTAAGCTTTAAAGCGGTAATTTTTGGTAGAGTCACGTGTCCCCCCCCCCCCTGCCAGCTAAACGGTTGCTTCTGGAAATGTGAAAAAATTCATGGCAGTAGCATATATAACGTAGTTACAAGGAAAACTATTACGGCTAAGTAGGTTCTATTAGTTTTTGAGTAATAGTGGATCGACTTAAGAAAGTTGAAAAAATAAATTATGTTCATAGAACTGCATACGTAAAATGGAAAATTATTTTTTCCCGCGTGATATCCATGGTGTGGGGTATCGTTGGATGGGTCTTTCAAAAATATCGCGGGTGTGTGATAAACATTTTTCGATTCAGGGATCCGTTTGCGAAATATTAAGCTTTAAAGTGCTAATTTTTGACACTTTAGTAGGTACTTTTTCTGTTTCCAAAGTTGACTTTTGTTGGTTTCTTTTAGGTTTGGTTTATAAGGGCTGGCGAGGTCTACTGTTCTCACGGAACTACTAGTAAATAAGTTGTTTAGTGAACCGAGGATTTATTAAAATCTGTTCACGAGCCAGGGCTTGTTGAATAACAAACATAGATTTTTATTTTTTATATTATCTAGTTGATTGATGTTTTTGGGAATATTTCGTATATTTATTTAGCCTAGTTGAAGATTTACGCACACACAATAATACATTTGCCTGAATTTTTATTAAATAACTGCGTCAAAAATAATAATTAACTAGTACTGTTTCAATGCGACCCAAATGTTTATTTGAAATCCGGTTAAATACCTTTTGCAAGATTACTACATTATGATCCTCTTATAGGTATAGTACCTACTTTGAACTCCGTAACCAAATTACCCCAAAAAGGTAGTTGGTTTTCAAGTAAATATCTACAAATCCAGCCACGGTAGGCGTCGTGCTCACACCTGTTAAGGCGCGTACTGCGCCGCCATGTTTCACTTTATGTGCATACCGAGAAATTAATTTGACGTGTCGGGTAAAAACACAACTTCTTCATAAATCATAGTACCTACGGAATGTTAAAGTGTCCCTAAACGATCATGCTTGCATGACATGCAACGTTTACGTGAATGTCATGCTGCATGATGGACCATCATGCTTGCTATCAATCAGTACAGTGAAGCAACGGCCAGCACGTAGTTTGCATGTCATGCACGTCAATCACTATAGCTAGACGTTCATGCATGAGTGATATTACGTAATGCATGTCATGCCGCATGATCGTTTAGGGAGCCCATTAAGTGTTATAAAACCCATAAACTTCGTGGATCAATCAATAACAAAGCTCTTGAGAATACCTAGATTAGTCTTCAAACTAGGATTATCCCTGTGTTGAGGAGTCTAGCGTATATCTACTTATGTTTTTTTTTCCCTCTGATGGTTGCGTAGAGCGCAAGATCTGTGAATTTTACTAAGGTAGAATTTGTATGTATTATTTTATTCATGACCCTATTTATCATTTCGCTACTAATGCATTGATTGCAGAGCTTTTGCGGATTGCTACCAAATTTTTAATGGAAGACGTAGCTATGCGCCTTAACAAGTTAACGGATCTGTTTCCCCCGAAACTACTTTATTTATTTAGGCCACAACAAATAGGTGGAGGAAGTTTCTCTGGAATCGCCGGCGATTGCGAGCTCTCTCGTATTGTGTAACCGAAAGAAAGGGGAACGCATGGGCAAATATATGATGATGTTGATTTATTTATTTATGCCCTAGTCCTTGATGTGTTTTATTGCCAAATTATATTAACACTAGCTCTTCCCCGGCGCAAAGGCACGGATGTGATGAAGCTATTTCTAAGATGGTGAAGACGAAGAAGATGTAACCAAGCTAAAAGAAGATGTATCTAAGCTACTAGTTAACCGATAGGAATAAAATGTAGCTTATTTTATGCTGTTTTCAACCGACGAAAAAAAAGGAGGTTCTCAATTCGACCCGTATATATATATTTTTTTTATGTATGACCACGCATAACTTTTTACAGAGCAGTCCGATTTTGATAATTCTTTTTCTATTGGATAGGGTCTACTTCGAAGTTGGTCCCATTTAAATTTGAAGCGCCGACTCAAAATTACTTAGGTTTACATTAGTGTAGGAGCGTAGTTATAGACTAACAAGGTAACTTGTTATTATTTTTCGCTTTTCAGTTTCTTTTTTTCGACGGTTTAATTTTTTTGTTAAAAAGTTTTTATTAATCATCATGTTTCTGAATCCTTTCGATACGATTGTAAAGATATATTGTTATGTATAACTTTTAATGATTTTTAAAACCAAAAATCATTTTATTTATATATTCACTGTTGATGTTGATGTAGATTATGGGGTTGAATAATGTTTTAAGTTGTTTTCTGAATTCGGTAGGAGTTGCCAAAATGTTGGCATACCCCTCGCATTGACTAATTCTAATTGAAGGGAGCTCGTAGGGAGCTCTCCCTCTTAACATTGTTTGTACAATAGATACTAATTTAGACGTTCTGTACAGTTTTATATATTCTTTTGTAGTTATGCAATTTGGTGACATTTTCTGGAGAAACTTTTGTATACCGTGGGGTTAATTTGATATTCTAACCCTCCCGCATAAAATATTACAAAAATATAAAATGTGGAGATGCTGAGTTCTGAACTTATTCCATTAAAACTTTAAAATAAAATGAAGGATTGTATCTTTGTTAAATTATGTATATATTTGGACGTCTGCACGTATGACTGCTTATTAGATTACATTTATGAAACTTAGACAATCTCTCAAAGAAGGTCTATTTGAAGAAATAAATAAATAAGCTATTAAATAATCATTAATCTATACTACTCTTAAATTCTAAACATTTATAAGCACAGAACGAGAATTGTTCTGAAATTATAAACATAATCCTCCTATTTTCTATACCAGACGTAAATATTCAGATAGACCGTACGAAATGTTTTTCAATTCTGTACAACCTTTATTAGCATTTCTATTCAAAATGGTCTCTTTAGAATATGTGCGGTAAATGAAAAGGGTAAATCGAAAGTTTTGTATAAACATGATAAGCATTTCGCTACAACGTTCTGTTCTACTTTTAAATAAAACACCGTACGGCTTTTTCGCTTGGTAAATTGTTTTCACATTCAAAATAGATTTTTCAACCAAACCTCGGGTGAATATATGATTAATTAAGTGGCAGTCTGTCCAGGGTCCTGTATAGGATTCAATGTTTATAACGCTATTTACAACAATAAAACTGTCAGTTCCGCAATGAGACTTGGTCTAAGTAAGTAACCATCTGCCATGGAAAGAAGCATGCTCGGGAAATGGAAATTGGACAAAATTAAAAATAAAACACAAAGAAGCACAAAAATAGAAGATGTCAAAGTAAAGACAGGACATACAGTAAGGGGAAATGAGAAATGGAGCAGAACCCTGATGAGTTGGTTCCCAAAATTCAACAAACGAAAAAGAGGGAGATAGTATAAAAGATAGGAAGATAAAATCAAAGATATTGCAGGAAAAACATGGACATGGACACTGAGAGACAAAAGAGAGTGGAGGAGGTTGGAAGCCTTTGCTAAAAATGGACAAACGGATAATATTGTCGATAATTGAATGTAATTAATATTTTGTTTATGTATCTGAAATAAAGGCTAATACTAAAAAGTACGAAGTACGAAGAGCGTCAGTGGCGTCGGAGATAAGACGCGGCCTATCATATCGAAAGGTCCGAAGTTCGATCCCCGGCTGGGCCATGTACCAATGGGTTTTTTTTCCTCGAAACTTAAGTATATTTTGCTGACTGTTCTCAAACGGTGAAAGAAAAACATCGTGAGGAAACCTGCATACGCCGAAGAAGAAATTCTTAGGCGCATGTGAAGTCCACCAACCTGCATTGGGCTAGCGTGGTGGATTATAGCCCGAACACCCTCGTTGAGAGGGTAGGCCTGAGCCCTAGCAGCGGGGACATGTTAATAGGCTGTTGATGATGAATAAAAAGTACGTAGCTAACTGCTTTATAGTGATGAATACAGATTCCCATTGTATACATCCGACTATTTTTCGTGGAAAAAAGTAAACTTAAACATAAATGCGACCGACTACACACAGTATTGAATGGCATGATGTAACTAGGCGACACGGTATGAGAACCGGTACGTACTTGAAAATCTCCCGGAAGCGATGGGACAGAAACCGACTACAACAGTGTGTATCCGATGTCAGTTTAGATATATCACAATCCACAAAATAACATCAAAATCAAACCAAAGCAACTTCCTCAATGGTAATCGAACCTCTGGAACACGAGGCAATGATAAAATGCGGCCCAATGATAAAACAGGCAAACATAATGCTAACTATGTAGAAACTATAGTTAAGTAACACATACCTAAAGGACGAAGCTTTGTATACAATGTTTGTATACACACGGCACACATTACATGGAAGTGAGGCTGTGGTGATAAGGTTAGAAGTGGCTATTTTGAGAGGCAGTTTGCTGGGCCCGGAAAACATCCTGTATTTTGTGAAGCGAAAACTAGGGTACATAATATAATGATACACACAACCGAGTAATGTGAAATCTACGCTATATTATAGATAAATTGTAAAACCATTTTATTATTAGAGTTTTGGTCATCGAATTTGGAATTCAAACAAAGAAAGTTTAAATAAACTTTTGATGTCAATTTGTCAGACACTACAAAAGCAGAATAATGTTCAAAGTTTGTTCCAATTTTATTCCACTTTTATATGGCGGGTTTTTAAACTAGAAATAAAATTAATAAATAAATTATGATTATACTTTGTAATCACTTAACATTAAAAACTACTAAATCCAATGTTGTTTTAATAATATTATCACTTCACTGCCACCCACAGTGAAACGAGCAACTATTCCCATTTTTAAGGGTCCCTACTAAAACTACGAACCCTTATAGTTTCGCCATTTCATAAGGGGGCATAACTGTCCGTATGTATGTCCGACGTTTTACTAGCTGACAATTGTATAAAGCTAGACATGGATAATACAAACATAAGAATTAAAATCCAAGTTCTGACTACGGAACCTTACCCAGCGCGTGGCCAATTTTTAATTGCAAAATTTCTCGGAATGACTCAAAACTTTTACCCTCTTACCACTCTTACTTTTAGGAAATGTGAGATGGAAGTCTAGACTAAAGGGCTTTGTGAGCGCAACACACTTTAATATCACTACACACGCCTGGCCAACAACGTTAATTTAGTTAAAAGGGCACAAAGAGGCTCACACCCTATAGTGGAATAACATTACAGGGGACGCGGCCCGAATAACGTTTCCGCACGGTAAGCGACCTTATAAAATTAAGGGTGGAGCCTTAACACTAGCGAACAGCGAGAAAGAACCAGTACCATGAGTTGACAACGTCGATCCTCGCTAGCGACTACGTAAATACTTAATAGTGCTATCTCTTTTCGACTAATTACGAACGACAGAGAAATATAGATATAGTTTTTCGTAAGTAGTCGCTAGCGAGTATTGACATTGTAAACTCATGGTAGGCGTACAGGTTTCTGATACCCGATAGGAAAATTAAAATTTGAAAAATTTTACTAAAAGTGTTTCTGTCCCTGTCACACAGGATTAGGAAGATAAGTATGACACTAATTTTAGTGCTGTCAAATTTTAAATGTGTGCCTTCAGAATCAGGTCTATTATGCGACTAAAGGGTTATTTGTAAGATGACGAAAAAGAAGACATTGGGCATGGCAAGTAAGATACTGACAGATATAACTAAACGGTCCACCAAGACTAAACGTTAAAGATATACTGATGGGGATTTAGATCGTTTTAGCATCAGAAGCAAAGCAAAACCTCAGACTGAACTCAACCCTTTTTGCACGATAAGAAGGCCGCAGAGCACTCGCCAGATTCACCAGATACCTGTGTGTTTATTTTTGAGTTAAAATAATATAAAGTGTGCAAAAGAGTTTTAGTTACCCCTAAATGAAGTCCCCACTGCTAGGGCTCAAGCCTACCCTCTCAACGAGGGCGTTTGGTCTATTTTCCACGCTAGCCCAGTGGGGGTTGGTGGACTTCACATGTGAATAAGAATTTCTTCTTCGGCGTATGCAGGTTTCCTCACGATGTTTTCCTTCACCGTTTGAGAGCAGTCAGTAAATGTACTTATGTTTAGAGAAAAAACCCATTGGTAGGTACATGGCCCAGCCGGGTATCGAAATAAATTTTGAAACTTTGTTTGAGTTTATGGTGCCAAGGAAGTTTGTACCCCTGCAAAAAACGCAAATCAAGATTTTTTTTGTCATTTTACATAGGATTTTAAAACATCATTGTTTTATGTCAAAAATACGTGATAAATGTAGTTAAAATAAAAATACAACGTTTTTGCGCTTCGTCAAATACATTATGCCTACAAAACGTATGTTTACAAATTGGCCAGCTGCACTTATTCACTTTGTTTTTGCAAATGCTTTAAATCGATTTCCTTGTTTGTAGTCGATTGGTGATAGAATCCAAGGATTGTGCGGTGTGGTTGCTGGTGTTGTTTAATATGTTATAATTTTGACCGATAACATTCTTTTGTAAAACATTCTTTCCAACAAAATGAGTTATTTAGTGTATTATTTGCGCAATGTATTTACGCATGAATCAAAAAAAATTGCCAATCGCACGCGACCAAAGAGATTTGAAACTTCTTGTATTTGAGTAACCAACTGTCACAAGTGGTTGATAACTTAATTCGTCAACTGCCAGTTACTACACTAGCGGAATAACTAAATATTTAAGCACTTTAACAGAATCAAGGCGTTTTAAGGCCAGGCTCTGTTTGACCAGTGCCGAATTCGATCCAAGTGTGGGGACTGGAGTATTATCTAAACACGCTCCAAAGTAAATAGAGGCGCGATCCTCACTTGTTCTTTTTCACGAGCCTCCCGCCCCTGTGCGGTACCAACTCAACGGTGGTTTTATTACAACCTTTTTGGCCTGTCCTTTTGCTCCCTTTAATAAATCCCTAGCACAGCGAAGTTCCAGCAATGAGAATTTCATCGAGCGACGACATGACCATTGTCATGTAAATCAGATTTAGAAAGAAATGCAAACTTTGCTAGAACGGATGAATATTTCAAATTATCCGTCTCGAGTCGAGATTCGTTGCGAAAAATATTGTCCAATTTGTTACATATCTGGCTCTCTGTAGTTATTTGTGCAAACGGATTGCTTTTTGCTTTGTTAAGGGAAAATATGAAAAGTCTCTTAATGGAAACGAGCACCATTGAGTAAACATTGCGGAACTGTTTTCATCTGCTTCTTTGGTGAACCTACAAATAATAAGACTGATTGAAATCGGGAACGATATAACTTTCCACCAAACATTTTTATTGTTATTTCTATTAACGAGAAACGATTTGATATTTCATTTTGACCCATCTTCATGGAGTCATTAGATTTAAAACATGAAGATAAGTTTGGACAAGAACTTAAGCCACTTTTCATTTGTCAATTTCTCGGTTTTACAACAAAGCTGGGAGTGAGTATTGCGAGGAATATTTAGATAAGAACAAAGAATTATATTCGCAGCAAAGTAAACAGGCGTACGCTCGGCGGCCATAACGCGGGGTGGGCAGATGTGTCGCGGCATGCCTCTGCGTGCTGCGAAGAGATGAAGTGCTGCGAAGACATATCGATGAAAATCCTATCCTACTAATATTATAAAGGCGAAAGTTTGTAAGGATGTGAGGATGTTTATTACTCTTTCACGCAAAAACTACCGAACAGATTTTGATGAAACTTGGTATAGTGATAGCTTATATCTTGGAATAACATATATGCTACTTTTTAACGCGGACAAGTTGCGGGGCGTCCGCTAATACCCCCTAAGTAACAAAACGCCTACATAGAGGGCGCCGTTTCACAATGTACACGGGAAAAACTTTTCTACGCGGGCGAAGCCGCGGGAAAAAGCTAGTATTATATAAAAGTAATTATTGATTTGTTAAAACGGCTTAAAAGTATGACATTAACATTATAATAATAATTGAGCGAAGCGTCTAAGTTTCGAGATTGACCAAAAATGCTAATGTCCGTCTGTCCTTCTGTCTTTCTGTCTGTAATTCTCTACAGGTCGCATTTTTCAACCGATTTTGACGAAAATTTGGCATAGGTATAAATTAATTAAACCTACAAAATGAGTAGAATAAAATTTTGAAAAACATTTTTTTAGAGTACCTACCATACTCGCAAAGTGGGAGTGAACTTTTTTTTCTTGTGAATCCCATAGTGTGGGATATCGTTGGATAGGTCTTTCAAAAATATTGCTGGTGTGTGAATACAATTTTTTCGATTTAGGGATCCGTTGGCGAAATATTAAGCTTTAAAGCGGTAATTTTTGTTAGAGTCACGTGTCCCCCCCCCCTGCCAGCTAAACGGTTGCTTCTGGAAATGTGAAAAAATTCATGGCAGTAGCATATATAACGTAGTTACAAGGAAATCTATTACGGCTAAGTAGGTTCTATTAGTTTTTGAGTAATAGTGGATCGACTTATGAAAGTTGAAAAAATAAATTATGTTCATAGAACTGCATACGTAAAATGGAAAATTCTTTTTTTCCGCGTGATATCCATGGTGTGGGGTATCGTTGGATGGGTCTTTCAAAAATATCGCGGGTGTGTGAAAAACATTTTTCGATTCAGGGATCCGTTTGCGAAATATTAAGCTTTAAAGTGCTAATTTTTGTCACTTTAGTAGGCACTTTTTCTGTCTCCAACTACAAAGTTGACTTTTGTTGGTTTCTTTTAGGTTTGGTTTATAAGGGCTGGCGAGGTCTACTGTTCTCACGGAACTACTAGTAATAAGGTTTTTGGAACAAATTAACACACGGCTGTTTAGTCCCAACTAAGCCGAAGTTTGTAAATGGGTACTCAACAACTGATAAACATACTTAAATACTTTTAAATAAATACTTAAATACATACAAACACCCAGAATCCGAAAACCAACAGTTATGCTCATCACACAAATGTTTGTCCCGGGTGGGAATCGAACCCACGACCTTTGGCGCAGTAAGCAGGGTTACTACCACTACGCCAACAGGCCAGTCAAACATTCGCCCGTGATTGCTATTTATAGTGGAAAATACTGTACGTATAATCCTGGTGACCGCAACGTAATGAATTCACTATTAAATACTTTTAATGTAACGACTGCAAAGCATCTTAGGACTTAAATTTTAAATTAAATTGTGAAAAACGATTCGATAAATGGGTATCGATGTTACCCCATCCCAACGCTGTAATAAAATGGCGACTGTAGGCCGGCGGCGGGCGCATGGGGTGTTTTTAAGTCGTCTTGCCTCCATCCAAACACAAGCCAAAAATCTTTATAAATGCAAACGAGAAGGAGCTAGTCACGATTCGAGGGGTCGGAAAGGGACAGAGGTAGGTGCATTCGAGTTAGCTCTTTGCGGTTTGGGTAGATACAGCACGTTCTTACCGCTTCAGACGCTGTGGTTAAGGGTACCCTAACTTTCCTACGAATTGGAGTGGAGTTGGAAAAGCAAATAACTAAGTATCTTATTTGAATGTATAACTTTGAGCCTTTTAAATCGAAATAAGCTCTGTGCGAAATAGGCACTATGCCACAGTGATTTTATGCTGAGATTGTAATTATTAAACTGTCATAAGTCCAATACAATCACGTCGCAAACACAAGAATTTATTTTAGTCGATTTTTTAAGTCCGAAAATAGTCATTTATAGTCATATTTAATTTAGCTGCCATTTGTAATAACAAGGTTTCAAATAATTGGATTTATAATATGCGAAGAAAGATAATATTGTTAATTATTATAAATATTTTTATTTCTGTGTACGCAGTAAATTATTAAATAAATAAATAAATATACAAACGGTTCCCGCGGGAAAAACATATTCACGCGGGCGAAGCCGCGGGCAACGGCTAGTTAAAACTACAGTAGAAATTGTAGCTAGCACTCGCAAATTTCAATTACCTACAATATTTTTCAAAGATTAGATAAATGGGAAGAGCGTCAGTGGCGTCGGGGATAAGACGCGGCATATCACATCGAAAGGTCCGAAGTTCGATCCCCGGCCGAGTCATGTGCCAATGAGTTTTTTCTCGAAACTTAAGTACATTTACTGACTGCTCTCAAACGGTGAAGGAAAACATCGTGTAGGCGTATGTGAAGTCCACCAACCCGCACTGGGCTAGCGAGGTGGACTATAGCCCGAACACCCTCGATGAGAGGGTAGGCCTGAGCCCCAGCAGTGGGGACATGTTAATAGGCTGTTGATGATATAAATGGTGCTAGAAGGTACTCACCTGCCACCGACGAGTAAATAATTTCCATCTCTTAATAATAATCTGAAGTAATCTGTGTGGGTCTCGTTGCCAAGGAACTTGTGCGTGTCGTCGACCCCTGAAACAACAAAATAAATGTTTTGAGACATTGTCTTGACAACATTATTTGGCCAACTACAAGTTTTAAGAACGCTCAAAACATGAAATCTATGATTTAAAGTTATAACTATTGATTAGTAGACTCAAGTCAAGGATAATCACCAAATTGTAATTTACAAAGAATGTACCTACACGAATCAAAACATTTCATAAATAATATTAACATCTTAAAACCTGATTTCAAGTTCGGATTAGATTTAATATTGGCCCCAATTTCATGAATATTCATTGGCAAATCTTACAGGTAAAGGTACGAAGTTGTGAAAATGTCGATGATATTATATTTGTTCCTGATTAAACACTAAGTTGAACTATTTCAGTATGAAAAAGAATAAGTTCCTATGTTTGAGTCTCATCTAAATGGTGCCGGACATTATTAACCTTTATAAAGGTGTATGATGAGGTTGCCGTCAAATAGTGATTATAATGTTGGAGTTTGCAACAGCATCCTGTCTTTCCCCTTTTCGGAGGAAGCCGGGATGCTGTGCAAACCATAGAAATATAAGTCCATCGTAGCGAGTTTTTTCCGTGTTCTGTGGTGCAAACTATATAGGTACATTTCATAAAATTATTTTAAATTAAGTAGGTACATTTATTGGTGTTATTACATACTAATTCTCATTCATACGGGGGTGACATAGTCAACCATGTGACTAAACCCCCTAAACTAATAAAGTTAAAAAAAAACCTTTACAAATACAAATATGTTAAAAGCAGCAAAAGTTTCGATATTCACTTCCATAACATTAGTATAAGATTACCATTCGGGAAAGAATTTACATTATTGCCATTACGAAGTCAGTAAGAATTTGGTGGCGAATATTGGGAATATAACACATTGAACGTTAAATACCATTTCCAGCAGTGGACCAATGAGATCTCTATATTTTGCATAACCTACACTATGTAACAAAGAAAATGTTAATAAATAAACATGACGTATTCTCTAGTATATGTGTTCAAATACATTGCACAGTAAACGAATAGTTGGCACACATAAAACTGATTACTTGTTACAGTCATTTTATAGCTCGCCGAGCTAAGGCCTTTGAGACTCCGCCTAATAGATAATAACATTGAAAGACTATTTCCTGTAGCCCCGTGTAAAGATGAAAGAGTTCATTTATGCGTGAAACAATATTCATAAAACCGAAGACGTTTCCTATTTGTCAGCCATAAAAACTGGAGTGAGAGATGACAAGCACAACGCTCCGACGACACGCACCTACGATAGAATCAAAGATTACTGCAAATGGGCGTTTTTATGACGACGGATAGGTTCACGACTTTATTCGGTAATGGCGTATACGGACAAAAGTATACATGGATATGTCGTTTGAAAGAATATATTTCAAACTAGATATCACATCGTGACGTTGTCTGGATTTAACACTAAGTCAAAAATTGGTCTAATAATTGACCGAGCGAGCGAAGCGAGCGAAGCGTCTACGTTTCGAGACTGGCCAAAAATGCTCTTGTCCGGCTGTCTGTCTGTCTGTCTGTCTGTCTGTCTGTCTGTCTGTCTGTCTGTCTGTCTGTAATTCTCTACAGGTCGCATTTTTCAACCGATTTTGACGAAAATTTGGCATATGTATAAATTAATTAAACCTACAAAATGAGTAGAATAAAATTTTGAAAAACATTTTTTTTAGAGTACCTACCATACTCGCAAAGTGGGAGTGAACTTTTTTTTTCTTGTGAATCCCATAGTGTGGGATATCGTTGGATAGGTCTTTCAAAAATATTGCTGGTGTGTGAATACCATTTTTTCGATTTAGGGATCCGTTGGCGAAATATTAAGCTTTAAAGCGGTAATTTTTGTTAGAGTCACGTGTCCCCCCCCCCTGCCAGCTAAACGGTTGCTTCTGGAAATGTGAAAAAATTCATGGCAGTAGCATATATAACGTAGTTACAAGGAAAACTATTACGGCTAAGTAGGTTCTATTAGTTTTTGAGTAATAGTGGATCGACTTAAGAAAGTTAAAAAAATAAATTATGTTCACAGAACTGCATACGTAAAATGGAAAATTATTTTTTTCCGCGTGATATCCATGGTGTGGGGTATCGTTGGATGGGTCTTTCAAAAATATCGCGGGTGTGTGATAAACATTTTTCGATTCAGGGATCCGTTTGCGAAGTATTAAGCTTTAAAGTGCTAATTTTTGTCACTTTAGTAGGTATTTTTCTGTTTCCAAAGTTGACTTTTGTTGGTTTCTTTTAGGTTTGGTTTATAAGGGCTGGCGAGGTCTACTGTTCTCACGGAACTACTAGTACTATCTGTGTCATAACTATACCGAAGTCCTATAACATTACACTATGGAGAAGTGTAAATCAGTAGGATACTTGTTTTCTGCATGTATTAAGGGCTCCCTAAACGATCATGCGGCATAACATGCCATACGTGCTGTCACTTATGCATGATCGTCTAGCTGTAGTGATTGACGTGCATGACCATGCAAACTACGTGCTGGCCGTTGCTTCACTGTATTGATTGATATGCATGCAGCATGACATTCACGTAAACGTTGCATGTCATGCAAGCATGATCATCGTTTAGGGACACTTTTAGTCCGAGCTTTCAGAGTGATAACGCGTAACTATAGGCGTTGTATAGCCACAACAACAACGTTAAGATAGTAGCCTGTGATCATTGAGAGTGATTGAGACCCAGGAAGCATCGAATTTAGCTACTAGGGGACACCAAAAAGATCCTAGCTTCATGTTCAGACCGGTGGCCGATTAACATCAGGTGAGCTATCTACCCTTTTATCCCCTCAGTCACTTTAGAAATTGTCCTCGCTTTTTAGGCGAAGCTTGTTTATTTATTTCAACCTTCCAACTCGCTGTTGTTTATTCTTGTCACATTTTTGCATTTTCATACTTGACATTCGCGTGACAAAAACACAGCAGATCGCCACGAATACAAAAGTGTTGTTTCGAATAAAAACTTGCCGTATGACAATGGAATATACAAAATAAATAAAATATTAAACGGCGAAGTTAAGTGGTCTTCCCCTAATCGAGCTGTGAGGGGACTTTAAAAAAACTAATTAGCGTGACGTCATTAAAATGTATGGTACAAAGTAAAGGTTTGGCTTCATAATTAGCGTAAAATGTGGCCCTTCCACAATCTTCATACTTTCAAGTACCTAGCTATAATAGGATAACTTTTTAGTATCTCAACTCTTAACAAAGCAACATTGTTTCTTTTTCGTTATGATACCTTTGTATAGAATAATTTTACAAATGTTTTAGTGTTTATTAACAACACAACCCAGTGACACATAAACATACGTGGAATTCCAAATTAGAATTCCCTGTATCATGGAAACTAGAAAAATACATCACGTTGTACAAATACGCAGATCAGTGTCAACAATGGTCAGTATATACATGCCTACTTTAACTGCATTAAAGGACATTGACTTCATCTGTAGCAAGAAGTCTAATTCACGATACTTATCGCTCCTCATATAAAAGTAGGTACCACCGTTTCATAACAGTTAGGTCCGATGAAGAGAGGATGAGCTTGGTACAGATGGGGTCAAAAGTCAGGTGGGGTAAAAGGGACACCAGGGAAAGAAGAATTAGAAAACCAGGAGCTCTATTTTTGAATCGCTCGCCTCGCGGTCGATTCTACAGATTTTTGTATCGAATGTCGAAAGAAAATTAGTAGAATCGATCGAAGCGAGGAGAGCGATTAAAAAATAGGGTCCTGATCTAACTATAGAGGTCCAGACTGCTCTGGTCTGGTCGTTCCTCTAACTCCTGTGTCTCTCTTACTCCACCTGACGTTATGTACTTTTGTGCAGATAGCAAGCGCATATTGTAGGCGGTTTAATTTCTCTATTTGTACAATAACTTGCGACTTTTACTGTTATTTCGATTGTACCGCTATCCGCTCCGTTCACACAGAAGCCCCACTTAAAAACCGTAGCCGCATCATCCCATAGGAGTCGTTGGTCAGCCAGCGTCGTGCCACTCCGTCGTTACGAGCATGCATTGTTTGTGCACCCCGCTTTACAATTTCATATAAATCCACTGAAATGCTAATGAGATTGAATTAATTGTGCCCTCTCGTATTGTAATGTTTGTCGCTTGTTTTTAGTTATTTAGGGTCCGTTCAGGCCATAAACTTAGTATACGAACTAAGAGCGCATTGGCGTGTGACGATTTTTGATCTGTCAAAATGTCGAGACGTCACTCAATTGTAGCGAGTTCATACTACCCGTGACGACTTGTGACGATCTGTCAACAAAACTGGTTACAAATGGAGTTATGTTTGTTTTCTATAGCTTGGTGTGGTCCATGCGAATGACACTACATAATGCGTTTTCATAGCTTTTCTTTCCTTATAATCATACACTTTTTAATCACTTTGAATCTGCAATTTCAATACTCCACTCTGTCTTGGTATCAAATATTATCCATTACCACCTCAAATTTGTGATCACGTAGCCCTAATTTAACCTACATAAGGAGCTGTATAAATCCACTAAGGTTCCTGAGGACCTGATATAATCTGTCAGCAAAATGTTATCTGATAAAAAAAGCCTGAGGGAAAGTTGCCCAAGCCTGGGATCTTCGGCTTACGCAACTTTTCAGGCCTCAATTGATAAAACAGCCTTTAGGACTTCATAAAATCTATAATGTCGTTAGCTGTGCTTCAAAAGTATTGAATTGGGAATTATACTGGTAGGATTTCAGAATTTTCCGACTCTTCTATATTAAGTCGATTATTGGGAACAAGTCAACATAATAGGATATCCGCTTATAGTTGGACCGCTTGCCTCACATTTTTAAGGCTAAGGTTTCCAATCCGAGGCCTGTATCAATGAGTTTTCGGCACATGAGTACGGTTTATTATCATTAAACTTTGTTATCTTGGCGAAACCAATGGTTAGCGCAAAAAATGCACCATTTTAAATAATAAACAAGCAGTTTTCCGCTTCTGTTTTCTAATCATGATTTGGTAGTGCCACCAAGATAGCGGGTTATCATACCACATTTTCAATTGCCGCGGTTAATTTCTTTCATTCTCTACTATTTTAGTTGTTGTCCTCTCCGGTTATAACATTCCTTGAAAAACCAACGGTGAAAACCAGATCGCTACACATTCAGTAGTTACCGAGATGAGTCCGACTAGCTAACTTTGTTTTACTATGTATATTAATTTTTAAAACATGTTGAGTTATAAAGTACGGAATATTCTAGCCTTAACGTAATTTTTAGCAGAATTTTCTTTAATGAATTCTTGCGCAGTTAACGTAAACTTTAACGTTGATGTTAGCCAGTGGTAGAAGCGGCGTTCAGGCTGCGCCGTCAGGAAACGCTCTAAATTAGATCGGAGATAGTTCTACGGCTCGCTCATGACGCATGTGCACTCGCTGCACGGAAATTAACTAAGCTTCTTAAGGAGGTCATGGACTTGATCGATCCGGTTAGTTAATAATATGGTACCAGCGGTATTCTTCTTTACATAATTATGATTAAAGAAGCTCTAAGCAACTATAAACCAATCGAAGTACCACAATTATTATTTAGTTTGATCAAAGTTGTTATTTTCTTTCCTCAAGATATCAGAGTACCTTCCTCAATGCGTGCTTAAAATACACAAAAGGGAAAAGGAAAATCATTGAAAAATATGCAAAGTGAAAGAAAGTCTTTGCAAAACTAATTATCATCAAATCGAACGACTGAAATCGGATAAAGTAAAGAAATTGTCGACCGAACGCGCCGCAATTACTATGTCCGGGGCATAGAGGGAAGTCATCTCACTAAACAGGACACAGTACAGAGATCGCGCCAGTTTTCTATCAAACATGGATTAGATATTATGTATTAAGTATGTATTAATAGGGAAGCACGGTCAAATGGACTACGCGAGTATTCGAACGTACACATGGTAAAAATTTGAGATTATACGATGTCTCAAATTTTGCTGATCACTTTTTAAGAAACTTCAAGGACTAAGCCATTTTTAGCAATATGTAAAATGTACATAAGAGTTCAAACCAATACAATATTATGACTGATGACTAAAAAAAACGCATATAGTGATACATGTGGTATTTGAGACAAACCTGATGTCCAACCTAATAAAAACAGACTGTTGTTGCATGAAATAAAAACTTTTGCGTGCTTTTATTACTGTTGTAATATCGTATCTCTCGATTGAGACATATTTCTTAGAATCCGAAAACAAAGAAAGAGGCTGTCCAGATCTCAGACACCTAATCTAATCCTCATTCCTAAAAGACAGCTACCAGCTTCATGGCACTTCCGAAAACAAACAAAGAAGTTAAACTTTTTTACCGCTGGAACTCAACAAACACGCATCGCAGTGTGAAACAGAGCGATTTAACCGCTTCCTATTCATAGTCAGCTTTATAGGCCTCAGGTTTGTGCTATTATTTTGTTCGAAAACCAACTGAGATAACGCATTTTACGAGAACGGTATCCGATGTCGTTCGCTTTTTTAGTTCACTTGGTTTAGCTGAGTTTTTGAAAATTGCTTGTACGGTCTCCTTGTTCTTATAATAAAGGGTGCAGTAAGGTAAGGGTGGTTCGTCCACTTCCTATCTCGTCCACTCCTTATCTCGTGTAGTTTAAACTCTTAACAATCCGACAATTTTCCGTGAGTCTTTGAAATTGAAATTAATTAGGCACATTAATTAGGTACGTTCGTCGTGGAGATCCCTGGGAGAGGCCTTTGTCCAGCAATGGACGTCTTTTATGTTTTAAGCAACCTAAGTTGATAGCTTAAGTTATTCTGTTTCAGATCTAAGATCTAATACAAAGTGTCACGCCGAATTAATATAAGAATCATTGTTAATCTGTCGATGTAAACTGTGTTTATAATAATACCCATAGTTGTCTTTGCGATGACATTTTAGAATAAGAAAGAAAAGTTGTGGCTGTATGTTTTATCGTTAAAATCTTGTTACCCGAGCGACTAGTTCAGAGGAGCGATATAAAAACGCGAGACCGCAACGAGCTTGTATCTGTCATCATTAGGCGCAGACCGCTCTGTTGCAGTCACAGCCACGGGCGGAGAACAAATACATCTTGTATATTCTGTAGGGTACAGATTTAGACAACATAATACATTTTTTATTTGTACTATTATAGGAAATTTGTTTGTTGCACGTAATCACAGAAACTACTAAACCGATTTTAAAAGTTATGTCACTGTTAGGTATGTGATAGGCACGCCGTAGACGCTAGGTTTTGCTGTCAGTTTTACCACAGTCAAGGCGGTGACTGACGGATGAATGATCGTCTAATGCGGTGACTGATGAAAATCTGCATACTTTGATCCCAACCATCAGTCATTGACTGAAGCTTGCATGACCGTCTACGACATGCCATATATGATTTATTTTTTGCCGTTCGCTATCAAGCTGCCATCTGTGTGTATGTTTGCTGCTTTAGACAGAATAAAGCGAAGAAAGGCGAATATAATTTAGAATCCTTCAAAAAATTTCGTCCAAAATTCTCGAGCCGATGAATTATAAACGCAAAAAGGGTCGGCCTGCTAACAACCTGGCACAATATGCGATACTATGTACATTGTAAGGTAAAGGCACCTATTGTTGGCACGACAGGACATTTTGTCCTCGCTCGTTAGCTTTAATGGTCACAGCTATTCCGCACCGTACGGCACTCGTATGCTATCGCCGTCTCGCTCGCACAATACGCCAAAAAACCTTTGTTTGGAAAACTTGTTAGCTACAGGATATTTTAAAATTAATATAAATACATTGACCTTTTATTGTATATTCAGGCTATGATGTGGCTGTCATTATTAATTGTAAAAACCCCTAAAAAGAAATAAACAGATAAAAAAAAACATTGACCTACTAAGATCATTGTATAAATGTATAGATATATTTCTTTCAGTTCGAACTTCTCGTCCACTTTCCAAACTCGTCCACAATTTGTTTTGTGATAGTTTTTTTTCACTGGAAAATAGCTTCGATGCTGACGTAGCCACAATCCAGTGATACGGTAGATTTCATGACACTATTAAACAAGTGTCATGAAATTAATTTCATCATGCAAGACGTTAATTTCGTACCTAATGTGAATTCGGCTTAATAGAGACAAATCAATCATTGGTAAATAAAATTGTACGCAAGCATTTTCTTGTATTGTATATGTGAAAGAAAAAAAACGTCACGTACGTTAGTTCATTTTACATTAGCGGCATATACTGCTCGCGTATATATTTCCCGTTCTGTCTGAATTGAACCTAACGCTACGCCCGCCGTAGCACTCGTAGCAAGTCTAATTCTTCTTAATTATAAAACCGCACAAAATGAACTCGCGAAGAAGTTTTGCGCGGGCAACGTTAGGTTAACACGAATAATTAGTTATTTATTTATTTTTGAATCCTGGACAATCGAAAAGACCTAAGTAGGATAAGACCCGTTTGGTCCACAATTTTTCACCTAGGGTGTATGAGTGGAATAAAAAGTGGAAATAAATCCATTAATGAACTTGACCAGTGATTAGACTGGAATAGAGTGTTTGTTGTTGTCAATTTTGGTATCAAATGTCTATATCCTAGGGACATTGAAAGGCAGAGGATTATGTGTCGAGCAAATAGACAGGCAATACTCGTTTAGGAAAGAATCAGTTTGATTTTGTATTTGAATTAAGAAATAACAAACAGTTCATAATATTCTTTTATCAAATAACAAAGTTATCGCAATTTATATGACAAAAGCATCGAGTGAGGTAACAGAGCTGGGAGCTTTCTCAGAGCTTTCAAGTGTTTCATGGAACTAGACACCTAGACGGAGTTGCTGCAAGTTCCAGCACTGAAGCAGGTTAATACAGTTTAGTCCGCAGCTATTAACCTGAGACTCGCGAGACACACAGCTAATTAGTTCGACAAACTTTCAAGAAACGTGGCTGCGGAACTTTTAAAATTTTTAACGTTTTATCATCGAAGAATTCTCTTCAATTACGAAACTTAGTACCTATTGAACAAAGATGGTATAAGTATAATGCCTTTGTTCTTAAACCTTGGAGCATCAGTGCTATAATTTTGGTGTTACCACCGAATTGTGGTACCATGAGAATGAAACTGTGCCTGTGGTACCACCGTTGGTACAAACTGGTGGTACCACGGCTAACACGACAAAAATGTGTGACAAACATGGAAGCTTTCAGACCCGAACTCTCCGAAATGAACGAATCTTATTAGGAATGCACAGTGAGTAAGTTTGAACATAACCACATATTTCATATCTGCTGAATATTTATCTGTCTCGGATTAACCACCTCGACATCGAAAACCTCCGAACTTGAACTCTCCGAAAGGATGAAACGAACCTAAAGAAGGTGGCCGGTCGCGACTGGATGCGGAGGGCGGAGGACTGGGTGTAGTGGCGTTCATTGGGGAAGGCCTATGTCCAGCAGTGGACTGGAGAGGACTGATGTGTTGATGATAAGGAGTAGAACTAGACTAGTAGTTCCGTGAGAACAGTAGACCTCGCCAGCCCTTATAAACCAAACCTAAAAGAAACCAACAAAAGTCAACTTTGGAAACAGAAAAAGTACCTACTAAAGTG
Source organism: Metalampra italica (assembly GCA_949699065.1). NCBI lineage: Eukaryota > Metazoa > Arthropoda > Insecta > Lepidoptera > Oecophoridae > Metalampra > Metalampra italica. The sequence goes on from OX452986.1 coordinate 3,890,929, forward strand.
ACAAAAATTAGCACTTTAAAGCTTAATATTTCGCAAACGGATCCCTGAATCGAAAAATGTTTATCACACACCCGCGATATTTTTGAAAGACCCATCCAACGATACCCCACACCATGGATATCACGCGGAAAAAAATAATTTTCCATTTTACGTATGCAGTTCTATGAACATAATTTATTTTTTCAACTTTCTTAAGTCGATCCACTATTACTCAAAAACTAATAGAACCTACTTAGCCGTAATAGTTTTCCTTGTAACTACGTTATATATGCTACTGCCATGAATTTTTTCACATTTCCAGAAGCAACCGTTTAGCTGGCAGGGGGGGGGGGGGACACGTGACTCTAACAAAAATTACCGCTTTAAAGCTTAATATTTCGCCAACGGATCCCTAAATCGAAAAAATGGTATTCACACACCAGCAATATTTTTGAAAGACCTATCCAACGATATCCCATACTATGGGATTCACAAGAAAAAAAAAGTTCACTCCCACTTTGCGAGTATGGTAGGTACTCTAAAAAAAAAGTTTTTCAAAATTTTATTCTACTCATTTTGTAGGTTTAATTAATTTATACATATGCCAAATTTTCGTCAAAATCGGTTGAAAAATGCGACCTGTAGAGAATTACAGACAGACAGACAGACAGCCGGACAAGAGCATTTTTGGCCAGTCTCGAAACGTAGACGCTTCGCTCGCTTCGCTCGCTCGGTCAATAACTACTGAAATGATAGATTAACTTTAACATTTTTTTTGTAAAAGATTGTAAATGATAGACAGTGGCTAATCGCTAGGTCTATGTGTATATATTACAAGCCGGGCAGCTCAGGTTAGCTTGGAGTTAGGGCTACAGTGGCAATTATTCACGTTTAGAGACTATTGCCGGCAAGCCTTCAGCCTTATACTAGCTAACTATACACAAATATAAGTACTAAAACTGCAAAACGATACGCAAATAATTTTTTTTTACTCCGAAATGCTGTATTGAATATCGGTTCCTTAAAAACAGTCATCTATACTAATAACTAGTAGTTCCGTGAGAACAGTAGACCTCGCCAGCCCTTATAAACCAAACCTAAAAGAAACCAACAAAAGTCAACTTTGGAAACAGAAAAAGTACCTACTAAAGTGACAAAAATTAGCACTTTAAAGCTTAATATTTCGCAAACGGATCCCTGAATCGAAAAATGTTTATCACACACCCGCGATATTTTTGAAAGACCCATCCAACGATACCCCACACCATGGATATCACGCGGAAAAAAATAATTTTCCATTTTACGTATGCAGTTCTATGAACATAATTTATTTTTTCAACTTTCTTAAGTCGATCCACTATTACTCAAAAACTAATAGAACCTACTTAGCCGTAATAGTTTTCCTTGTAACTACGTTATGTATGCTACTGCCATGAATTTTTTCACATTTCCAGAAGCAACCGTTTAGCTGGCAGGGGGGGGGGGGACACGTGACTCTAACAAAAATTACCGCTTTAAAGCTTAATATTTCGCCAACGGATCCCTAAATCGAAAAAATGGTATTCACACACCAGCAATATTTTTGAAAGACCTATCCAACGATATCCCACACTATGGGATTCACAAGAAAAAAAAAGTTCACTCCCACTTTGCGAGTATGGTAGGTACTCTAAAAAAAATGTTTTTCAAAATTTTATTCTACTCATTTTGTAGGTTTAATTAATTTATACATATGCCAAATTTTCGTCAAAATCGGTTGAAAAATGCGACCTGTAGAGAATTACAGACAGACAGACAGACAGACAGACAGCCGGACAAGAGCATTTTTGGCCAGTCTCGAAACGTAGACGCTTCGCTCGCTTCGCTCGCTCGGTCAATAAAGAGGTAATAAAAACTGGTGGATAATTTGTACGCTTAACTTATATGTTGCGGAGAAGCAAATGATAGAGGGGTGTAAAATACACCTAACGCCATCTATTGACAAACTTTAGAACTAAGAAACTGGCATGATTAGAACGGGTTAAAAAATTTTGAATAACACAAATAATATACTTTATAACGCGGATGAAGTCGCGGGGCGTCGGCTAGTTTTATAATAAAGAGTGCATAGGTACACAAAATGTATGATCATTTGATGATAAATACAAACAAGAAGCAGATATAAAAATTGAAATATGTTTAAGTATAACAAAGTACTACACGCAGAGACAGTTGTTAGCAAAATCTCATGAATAAGCCTGAAAACTTATTAGGTAGGTATTCAGAGTAAGATGTTTACCTATACACGCCCAAATTTAAAAAAGTTCAATGTCCATACCCGATATTCACATAGAAAGTTCGTAATGGACGAAACAGCTTCAGAATTTCGAACAGTATTTTTTAAAGGTTGATGAGATTTAGGGCGTAGGTAGGGGGAAAAAGGGGGGGGGGAGTTCCGATGGGCTAACAAAAGGACGGATCGATGGAGGATGAATTAATCTCTAAATATACATTCAAAGACTCTGAGCCGCTATTAGAGGGAATTCTGATGAAATCAAGAATTACCTTTTCAACAAATCACTTGAAACGTAAATGTGAGGATACTTTAAAAGATTTGATGAATTTCTTTCTACAGGTTCCTGGAATGAATTTACAAGTTATTGAGTTAATTAGACTTGCCTAGGTTTTTTCGTATGAAAAAGGTAAGCACACAAAAAGATACGTATATTATTTACTTATGTATTTTATATTTCATTAAGATTTTTTTTAAAAGTTTCTTGTGACGGGTCCATCTAAGGTTTTTTTCTTCCTGGTTTTGATCTTTTCTTGACATTTTAAAAATCTTTTTGACATTTGAATAATATTGTAATAATACGTATAGTAATAATAATAATAATTAATGATGTATGCTGTAACACAATGTTGTGTGCCCATGTGGATATATGACATACCTGGGCTCTGCCTATAGCATTCCATCAATGTATTAATCAAATTACCTATGTTTCACAATAAATACTCTTTGATTAAATAAAGGGTGCATAGATATCAACAGCCTGTCGACGTTCGCAGTTGGATGTAGGGTGTCCGTTCGCCGTACTAATATTATAACTAAGTATAGTGTACAGCTTAGAGCAACACGCTCTCGGCTCAAGCAATTTAAATAGGTAGGTAGTAAAATGTACATCTACGTGCACGTGCTTTTTCATAAAGCTTTAAACTTGTGAGTGGGACACGATTACGTAGGTAAGTAAGGTGGCACTGATTTAATTTCCGTTGCACCGCTGCACTGCACCGCTTTGCCCCAAGCTCCTCCCAAAGCTAACACGGAATTAGAAGATCGATAGAAAGCCAGCTGTCGCAAAAGAATTCGTTCCAATCACACTGCAGGTGAAAAGGGATTACTTTAATATGAAAGATGGACGACATATCTTAAAAGGTAGAAAGAGGCAGGGAGGGAATGTCCAGCAGTGGGCATCGAAGGCCTTATATGATGATGACGAGAGGTATCGAAGTCGGAGAAGTCCTGACAATGATATACACTAATACTAGCAAGATAGATCTGAAAAAATGGTGACATTATGGTACCTAATTAATCATTACATTGCCATGGCGATCGGAAATACTACATTGCCATCAAATTATTTCGCGTTTTAATATCATTTTAAGTAAAAGTAAAGACTAAATCACGGCTGCACATCATGTGGAGAACTGAAGATCCGACTCCGTGTCCTATTGGGAAACGTCCTGCAGTGGACTGTTTGTAGACTGTCTGAAGAAGCTCTAGCGGAGTTTTTCGACCCCCGTTGTAAGACCCTTCCAGTTGATTTTATTCCAAGAGGGAGCGAGGGCGGAGTCACCTCGACTACGTACAAATAAATGTCGCGGTGAGAAGCGAAAGCTGCAGGTGATTTCCGAACTTCGAGCGCTAATACAGGTACGTAGTTGGGAGAGAGTTAGGGTAGAACCCCCCAGATATTCCGATACTAATTAAAATAATACATTTTCCCAGAGCATGGAGTGCAGCGCCTGCACACATATGGACGTTTTGATACTGTGGACGTCCTGATACAGTGAAAATTATGCGACTAAAGGAATACTGCACGCAAGGTAGTCGTCACTGTCTTTCCATACTAAAGACATACATAACGTATTTACGTGATGTATAATTATTTGCAAATATGAACAAAAAATCAAATATTTAACAAAAAAAGAAAATTAACTTTTGAAAATAGTTTAATCGAAGTTCCTCATTTTCTTCTATATTTTCACCCTTTAAATTGGTGCAACTTTTTTTAGTAGGTGGTCGTAGACCTTCAACCCCCCGATGACAACCCTGACTCCATCCCTGTCGGTGCAGCGTCTGAATAATAATCCGCAAGTCGCAGTCTAATGGTGTCGGCGAAACCATCGTTAAACGTTTCATGACGCGGCTCTCCTGGGGTGAAGATAGGAAATTATCTATGTAAAGTTTGTCGATCTCCCATGAATACAGATGCATTGATTTATAGTAGACTGACGGATGCCCCGCGACGTCGGTCGCGTTAAACGTTCGAACAATCTTATCTTGTGGTTGCCAATCATTTGAGGAAATAAAAGTCTATTCAAATTTAAAGTTTCTAGAATCAGAGCGGTTTGAGCTTTGCGTTGATAGAACTGCCGGTCAGTTAGGGTTCGTTTTTATATTAAGTAAGTATGTGTTAGGCTGAGGGAAGTACTATAACACAAAACAGTATGTTGAGCTGTTTTAGATTGAAAAGTATTCTATTCTTCTACCGTAACTGTGCCTCCTAATCGGGGTTACCTGGACGAGAATGGCGAAGAAAAGAGTGCAGTGGCGTCGTCAGTGGCCAAGATTCACTTCCAGTCTATAAGTTATTGATGAGGTAAGTAAGTAATGAGTTGTTTTGGAGTCAACGGACACAATATCATGCAGTGCTTCTAATTCCGATGTCAACCGCGAACTGAGCCAATAAATCTCGTTATAGTGGTTATATAGCAAATTGTACATTTCGTATTGGATGTGGTAAAAAACTGAAGAATATCTGTTTTGAAATATTACAAACACTGTCAAATACCAAAACAGTTCAACGCAAGTTGCAAATGCACCGTTGTCACCGAATTCACTATTTCCGTGGCGCTAAGAGCTTGCTTCGCACACAAACTAGGTAAATACATATTTACCGAGCTCGGAAACTCAGAATGGCTCATAGTAGACAGTTATAGATGTGTTTCCGGTGGCCGGTCGGTGCGGCTGTCGATTAATCTTGCGCATCCAATGTACCTTTGTTGCCAAGGAGTAGGTAAATACATAGCGCGGGTCAGATCGAGTATAATCGAAATAGTTAGAAAAAGAGCGTCAGTGGCGTAAGAGCGTCAGTGGCGTCGGGGATTAAGACGCGGCCTATAATATCGAAAGGTCCGAAGTTCGATCCCCGGCTGGGCCATGTACCAATGGGTTTTTTCTCGAAACTTAAGTACATTTACTGACTGCTCTCAAACGGTGAAGGAAAACATCGTGAGGAAACCTGCGTACGCCGATGTTAGAAATTTATAGGCGCATGTGAAGCCCATCACGCCGCACTGGGCTAGCGTGGTGGACTATAGCCCGAGCGCCTTCGTTGAGAGGAGGGTAGGCCTGAGCCCCAGCAGTGGGAACATGACCATGTTAATAGGCTGTTGATTTGTTTTGCAAATGTTCAGTAAATGCGATTATATGAATGGCTTCAGTGGCATAAGAACGCACATTCCCAACTGCCGTGGTAGGTACGAGATAGGCTACAGAGTGTAAAAAGGAAAATTTGAGAAAATGACAAAAAAGTGAAAAAAGTTTTCACACTTAAGCTTTACGAAATTTGAGAATTTGAATTGATCTATCATACAATTTATAGTAGCCACTCCAAATTTCAAAATGACATTAATAATTTTACATTTCCATATTTCATGAAATGCCTTCGATGCTGGAATGATTTACGACGCTGCACGATACAATGTGACGGAGATTAAAGAGACCAACATGTCTCGAGCGAGATAATGTCTAGACGGAGATGTTATATTTATCAAAGTTTTGAGAAACATTATCTGTATCGAACGTTGCCTTGAAACAATTTTTCATCTATTCTGATACAATAACGAACGACAGCAATTCAGTAGGTATCATAAATAAAATAGGTCATTTTTAATAGTACATTGTTACCCCAGGGGTGAAAGTAACTTAATTAAGTCCCGAGACGGCGCCAATAGTTCGAGGGACCTCTAAATAAGTCTTGAACCCGAGAGAAACACTGCGCTTTTCATTACGAATACACTGAAAGTAAAAACAAAAACATAAAATGAGTGTTAATACAAATCTGTGCTATACGGAAGTACAAACAAAACTGTACAACTCGAAAAAACAAATGAAGATCGGATTGCCGCTTTCCCGACTATTTTTTTTTTCTGTGGCCGACCAGCTATTCTGCCATTATTTTTCACTTCCATCATTGAAAAATTGTAAATATTTTGCACAAATCTATGTTATTTTAAAGAAATAGTTGAAAGTAATAATTATAATAAAGTCATTAAAAAATATATATTCTTTAATTATTACATAACTTTATGTTATTTCAATTTTACATCGCGCTGTAATTGAGTGGCTGTATAGAAAGTTGTAACATGGTCCAATAGAAATGTCAAAATAGTACTAGTTTTTTTTAAATAATTTGACAGCTGTCAGTTGAAAACGATTCTCCCTAGGGCTGAGATGTATTACTTTCAACCCGCTACTCAGACAACTTCAGACCTACTTTCAGAGTATGAGTAATGAAAAATATATCGTAACGAGTGCGTCCATCGTTAGACCTTGCTTAAATAAATCCGTACAGTGTATTCCAAAAGTTAATCTTGGCGTATTATTATATGTTTTAAATACAACCTACTCGCACTTTTGCACTGTTTTAAAACATATTTCTCACAATTGCTACTGCGAAATAAACTTTCTTCTCGTTCCGTAACGTAGGGAGTTTATTTTTCCCAAACTAGCTTTAAATCCGAGTAGCTTGTAAAACTAAAAGTAGGTGAGCTCTGCTACGCTTACGCTGAAGTAAAAGTATGGATTGAAAATTAAAGTTTACATACCAATGTGTTTGAGCAAACGTACGTTCACGTATGGCAGGGAGGAATACAATATTCTTCTTCCTCAACGCTTTTTTTGCTGACCTGAAGCAAACGACGGGCAGACAACACATCGAATGGGAAAAGGCTACTATGGCTTATACCTTCAGTCTAATGGCTACAAATGCATTGCTATCCTGTGGACTAGGTTAGAATGCCTCGGTGGTGTGGTGGGTTGACATTCGTTTGCACGTCATAAAATAATAAGGTCTGTTTTCACTGTCAAAACAACATTTTAAGATCGTTTGACAACTGAAAACGTGTCAAAATTGATACACAACTTGCTTGGCCAACTGTACCTACGTTTTGCGGCAGATTTAATGGGCTGCCTAAACGATCATGCTTGCATGACATGCATTACATACTGTCACTCATGCATGACCGTCTAGCTATAGACTTGTGCTATTATATATTCTGTGGCTATAGTGATTGACGTGCATAACATGCAAACTACGTGCTGGCCGTTGCTTTACTTATCATTCACGTAAACGTTGCATGTCATGCAAGCATGATCGTTTAGGGACACTTTCAGAAAGTCAAATTTTCAAGTTTGTCTAATATTCAACCATACAGATAAACCCAGTGGTTTAAGTAGAACGAATGGAGGAAATATAAATGTAAATTTAAATGTATTGGATATATATTTTTTATTTCTTTAGTCGTTAAATTCAGAAGGGCTTCCTTAGAAAAGTCAAACTCACGCATTCGAAGAACTTAAAACTCGAGGACTTCCGATATCTCTTCGAGTTGGGAATAAACATATTTTCTGAGGAAAATGCATTGTAAAAGATACTATCGGACGGTGCAAAGTGGTTTGCGGGGCCAAGGGGTGGAGATGCGGGCTCGGGAGGCGGGATTAGGGTTGTCGGTTAGGGAATTTTTGACTTTCGTTTGTGAAAGCATCAAAATTACGATTATTATAGTAATATCATGTAATAACACTTTTAAAAAGCCCGAAAATGTAATTAAATAGCATTAAAAGCAACGAAGACTTTAATTAGTTTCTGACTTGACGATTCTCATTTGGTAATGGTCATTATTATTAGTATTAAGTTAGTAGTCTATAAGTGAATTGGCATGTATAGATAAGTCTAGTATTTATCGTAATACGAAATGTTTTAAATGTTAAATTATATAAAAAAGCCAATTTGCTGTTTTATCAAACCACTACGCCAACCATTAATGGAAAAACTATTACCTATATTCGTTTGTATATCTTTGTAACCTTGACACATCTCACATCATCTCAGAAACATCTGGACAGTCCAGCGCCGTCTTAAGAGGCAACCCTAGTGGTTGCCACAAGCCCACGAACTGTCATTTGCAGCAACTTCTGAGGCAGAGTCGTCGAGTTACGCGACTTGTCGCCAAGCCTTTATCTTGTTCCAGCGATCTTTTTACATGCCTCACAAGCGCTTCACACTCAAGCTGGTAAGCCTTAGAGAGGATTTTGATTAGTGCTGAGCCGATATAAGCCTGACTTTAGTATGAGAGCATAGTGTGAAAGCTTCATACAAGCTTGTCTTTCGCACACCCTTTTTTGTGCATTCTTCAAATTTTGAGAGGAAAGATAAACAAAGTGTTGTTGTAGTAATTAGACTAATTAGTATAGGCTGTATGTACTTTAAATACCTTCGCCCCTTTTAGAACGTTTCTGAACGAGACTGAGATGTCATACATTTCGTGACGTAACTAGTTGCCGAAGCGAGATAGCCGCAACTACGAGTGAGGGAGCACGATAGTGTCGCCACTGAGGTCGCCACCAAAGAAATTTGAATAGCATAGAAGGAACCCTAAAAGTTGAATTCAGTAACATGCATAGGTTTCGTTCCATATAATTGTATTTTAAGAAGGTGGGAATGAGATAAATAATGCACTCTTAGTTTTATTTTTTTTGCATGTCATTAAATGAACTGTCACTTGGTTATTTTGGTCGACTTTCCTATCCGATAAAATTCGGCAACACTTTAATCTGTAAATCTTGTAGCTACTTTATTGGCTATTTGCCTTAGTCGCGTATTAATTGTCTCTGCGTTTGTTTTGATTTCGTAAAATCACGGTGATATTTTATGTATTTTATTGATATTTCTGTGTGTAGATTAACTGAATTATTTGTATATCTACAAGTAGTGGTTTAATGAAGTCTGTGCAACAATGGCTTGTGTTATACCAGGCTGCAAGTCCCACTCATCAAGAAAACAAAATGAACAAGAACTATTGACCTTCCATAAGTAAGTTTTGCAAAATTATTTGTCGAACGTGAGCCGATTATGCGAATACAAATGCTTTACTAATGTTGGTGAATCACTTTATAGTGAAAACATGACCTTAAAACTGTTTCAGAGGAAGTTTAAACGATTATTTGATAACTGGTTTGAGGTTACGTTGATCATGCGTAGTGACGTAAATAATGTTGTCGATACTTTTATTTTACATATTTCCTAAAGAAGATATGAAAAAAAAATTTGGATTAATCGAATTGGTAGACAAAACTGGACTCCACAAAAGCATAGTCATATTTGCTCCAAACATTTTACTTTAGATTCATTTACTTCTTGTAAAACTATGAAATGGAGACGACTTCATGAAAATGCTGTTCCTACATTATTTATTATGGATGAATCACATGACATGGTTATTCAAATTAAATTATCATTAAGGTTTTTTTTGCATTATAGAGAATGCCTCTGGGGGTACCTAAGAGAGGGTCGTTCTCCAGCAGGAATGATAGATCTCGTCGAGATCTTCATTTCGGATGACAGCTGTCAAACTTAAAACCGCTGTTACTCGGAAACTAGTGATCCTAGACTACTAGTTTGTAAAGAAGAATGATAGATCTCGTCAAGATCTTCATTTCGGATGACAGCTGTCAAACTTAAAATGGCTATAACTCGAAAACTTGTGATCCTAGACTACTAGTTTCTAAAGTGGAATGACAGATCTCGTCGAGATCTTCATTTCGGATGACAGCTGTCAAACTTAAAACCGCTGTTACTCGGAAACTAGTGATCCTAGACTACTAGTTTGTAAAGAAGAATGGTACATCTCGTTGAGATCTTCATTTCGGATGACAACTGTCAAACTTAAAACTGTCATCCGAAATGAAGATCTTGACGAGATCTATCATTTGTCGTTTTTTGGTTTCCGAAGTAAAAACAAGGAACCCTTACAGTTTGCATATAATTTTTTAACAGAATTTTTAATGTGTGGGACACTGCGATTTCGGTAGTGGTAACATATTTTTGAAAACGCCAATATATTTCCTGTAGAAAATATAATATATAAATATGTTATAATAATATAATAAATATGTATCTTAAAGAGATTTTATGTTCGGTTTATATTTTAACAACTAATGATTTCGCAGCAACTCGTACGTAATGTCAGGCTTTATGTACCTATTTAATGAAATATAATACAGTATTGTAAAAAACAATTATTTAAAATAAATACCATTATTTGCAATCTGTATCTTTATTTTAAAATAATAATAATGTTTGGAAAATTTTACACACGGCTGTTTAGTCCCAACTAAGCCGATGCTTGTACATGGGTACTCGACAACTGATAAACATACTTAAATACTTTTAAATAAATACATACAAACACCCAGAATCCTAAAACCAACAGTAATGCTCATCACACAAATGTTGGTCCCGGGTGGGAATCGAACCCACGACCTTTGGCGCAGTGTTACTACCACTACGCCAACAGGCCAGTCTAGAACAAAATAATACTAGCTGTTCTGTTAAAAGCCAAAAAGACAGTGGCAGTTTGTCTACGTACAAAGGAAGGAATAGATTTAACAGACCTACATACAGAAATGTAGTCTATCTATACAAAATAATAAATTAGAATGGGAACAGTTTACCGCCATAAAAAGTGGCCTTTAAGTTCTTCCAGGAGCTGTCACTGTACTAAGTTGCATTAAAATCCGTTAATCCGTTCTTGTGTTATAAATGTTGTAACTAACACGACTTTGTTTTTTAAAATATAAAGAATATTATATAATTATATAGAATAGATATAGATTTCGCAAGTACTTTTTATTTATCGACACTAGTGTCGACACCATAACATCTCTAGCACTAAAAATGTCAGTGACTATCTAGTGACGACCTTCTAAATTACGAAAGTACTAAGGTATACGCATCACTTTCTAACACCTTTACAACGCTGTATGTGAAAAGAGTACAAAATGATATATCCTGTTTTTTTTAGGACTCCTTCTATGTTCAATTTCTTTGGTCGCCACGCAGTGTATGACATCTCAGTCTCGTTCAGAAACGTTCTAAAAGGGGCGAAGGTATTTAAAGCACATACAGCCTATACGAACTACTACATTGTTCATTTATAAGTACAAGAATATATATCACATCTTTCATTACGACTTTCCAAAAAGTTTTAGTATTTGAAATGCGCTGATCAGCCGTTCATAACATTGGTATAATCAAATTTTATTCAAAAACGATCATTGTTATAGAGATAAAAAAAAATAACTTGCTGATGCTAACCATTAGTGAAGCTTGTCTAGTCTCATTACGTAGATCTGCGGGGTTTTACTAATACTTACATTAAGGTTTAGGTTTTGTTAATAGGAAGGCCTGCGTCCAACAGTGGGCACCGACAGACTTGATGAAGTGTCACACGACAGTACACTATAATATGTAAGTTACGAAAGAATAAACGAGTACACATATCCAAATGAATCACGAGCTCTACAACGCCGGACAGATAGAATAGAATAGAATAATCATTTAGAATAGAATAATCATTTATTGTCACAGAGCTGATGAATTATAGAACATACATTTTTGTTACTTTGCCACTACATATTTCTATATAAAAAAATATATATTCTAGTGTTAGGTATAAGCATTAGTATACTTTATGAAAAATTGGATGTGACAAAAGGATACATTTTCAGCTAAATGCCGGCACATTTGCCCGACGCTGATTTTCAAAGTGTATCCTTTCACCTAAGTATCTCCTACCTAGATACTAGTAGTTCCGTGAGAACAGTAGACCTCGCCAGCCCTTATAAACCAAACCTAAAAGAAACCAACAAAAGTCAACTTTGGAAACAGAAAAAGTACCTACTAAAGTGACAAAAATTAGCACTTTAAAGCTTAATATTTCGCAAACGGATCCCTGAATCGAAAAATGTTTATCACACACCCGCGATATTTTTGAAAGACCCATCCAACGATACCCCACACCATGGATATCACGCGGAAAAAAATAATTTTCCATTTTACGTATGCAGTTCTATGAACATAATTTATTTTTTCAACTTTCTTAAGTCGATCCACTATTACTCAAAAACTAATAGAACCTACTTAGCCGTAATAGTTTTCCTTGTAACTACGTTATATATGCTACTGCCATGAATTTTTTCACATTTCCAGAAGCAACCGTTTAGCTGGCAGGGGGGGGGGGGGACACGTGACTCTAACAAAAATTACCGCTTTAAAGCTTAATATTTCGCCAACGGATCCCTAAATCGAAAAAATGGTATTCACACACCAGCAATATTTTTGAAAGACCTATCCAACGATATCCCACACTATGGGATTCACAAGAAAAAAAAAGTTCACTCCCACTTTGCGAGTATGGTAGGTACTCTAAAAAAAATGTTTTTCAAAATTTTATTCTACTCATTTTGTAGGTTTAATTAATTTATACATATGCCAAATTTTCGTCAAAATCGGTTGAAAAATGCGACCTGTAGAGAATTACAGACAGACAGACAGACAGCCGGACAAGAGCATTTTTGGCCAGTCTCGAAACGTAGACGCTTCGCTCGCTCGGTCAATCAGGCGACTACCCACATCTGTCTATTTGCCATGACTTGACTGACCAACATAATAAACAACTAAGAAAATTCCTACAACCTCTTTGCTGAAAATTAAGAGGAATATTGATACAGATACAGATATTGTCAGTGGGCATGGATCGAGTACCCCGAACGCACTAATCTTCCCGGAAGCACAAAATGGCGGCGACTGGCCAACATGGATGCACTTCCGCTGCACTGTTGTCCGCTAGGGGACAATTAATCTTGTGTACTTATTTTGCTCTCACTCTGGCAAGGAGTTTCGCGGCCCTATTACGGATCTGTAGTATGGTTCGCGAACGACACAAATTCAGTAAATACACCATTTGTATTTTCCAAACCTCTAAATTATACCTAAACATTTATTAAACATTGGAATAGAAAGCTGTAAATAATTTGTATTATCTGATAAAATTAAGATTTTTTGTGAAATTAGTAAACAAGAAAAATTTGTGTTTTTACAAAAACCTGGAAGTAAAGCAGATTCGCGAATCAAAATTATACTTTGTGTTGCAATAAGATATGTATAAAATATGGCAAAACCATAATTATCTTATCTGTGACTAAATATGTTGTAAATAAATCCTTTTTGTAAGTTGATATATTTTTTGTTGATTTAATATTTAAATCTCATACTACTAATTATAAAAGCGAAAGTTTGTAAGGATGTTTGTTGCTCTTTCACGCTGTAACGGCTAAACGGATTTTAATGAAACTTGGTACAGTGATAGCTTAATCCTGGTAAACCGTTTTTGCGGGAAAAAAATTTATTCTAATTTATTCTATTAATATTAAACTAGCAACAGCTAGTTACAAATAAATCATGAGTTTTTTTGACTGATTCTATAAAAATTTGATTATAATTCGAATCGATAATGTTTACTTGTATGAACATATAAAAATGTCATCATGCCATTATACTTACGTATCATAAGTCCGACACTAACATTTATTATGTCACATCGATATCGTTTGTCGTTAAAGCAGCCATAATAGGGCCATCGTTAATTCGGTCGGAGGTTCATTTCGTCCGCTTCGTTTTGGTCGGACGATTCGACGTAGTTTTGTTGCACAATCTGATTGTTGCTCTGTGATTTTGTATCAGGTGGTACATTAGACATGAGTGGTGAGAAAGCAGCTTAATTTTACGGTGTTACCTTGAAACCATTTCAGTGGCAAGAAGACGGGTATAAGCGGTTAAAAGAAAAAAAAACTTTGCGCAAAATGACTTCCAAGAAGCTATTATACGGTCGTTCGGTGTTACCTTTTGCTATAAGTTGAGAATAGCCCATCCTGTTGGGCTACTGTTATGTAGCTTATTAACACATGCAACCTTTGATTTACTGCTTCCAACTATTCAGTGGCTACGAGGTGCGTTGCCGCCCCTATGGAATGCCTCGTATGTCTGTAAACTCGCTTTCATTAGGCGTTTCCACTTACGTAAATAAATATAGCTGACTTACATTGACATCCTTAGATTTAATACCCGATTGTTGTTGATTGAAATGAAAAACATGTTCTTATGATTATGATACCTCAATTATAACGTATTCAGGTAGTCTTACGTCAACAAACACCATTCTCGATTGTAATGTAAGTGATTGTGAAATAATTTTGACATTGTGTTGACCAAAAGCTTTCCTAACTGGTAACTTCTAATGAAATTTTCTTTTGGTATAAATTATTTACTCTTTTGTTATAAATATGATACATTACCTTAGCCAAATATCAGAAATAAGTATACAATAAGCATACCTACAATGTCAGATATTCGGACCGTCTACGTTGTCCTTGGAAATTCGACCACGTCCCTAGGCGCCATATTATTTCTGGTGAAAGGGCGGGCGAGGTAATGTTAAAAATATCCTGTCCTTTTTTGCGTGACTTTATTATACCTATTCGAGGTAGGTAAGGTTTTAAAATAACTGTGATTTTTTCCAGGGACCTAGGGGGCGCAACGTACATACACTACTGTGCCATCTACCATATAAAGCAACACGAAGGGGAGTCACCATACTCAGGGTTGGGAAACCCGTTGGAAAACCAGGGGGGACAATAATACAAAGGTCTGAGAAAACTGGTCATGAGACAAAGTTCTTCACTTTCAAATTCTTGCCACGAGCACAAGTTACCGATTATGACAATACAATTAAATTACTATAAGAATTAAATCTCATTGGTTATTAATAAATCTCTATTTATTCGTAGTTTACATTTGTTTTCGATTAAGTCTGAGTTAATTAAATGTTGGCAACACTGTTTCTTGCACTGGTCCATACAAAAACATACTTTAAGATGACGCACCTTTACATACCGTGACTGTACGAGAGATTATTAATGTGTTGTTTGTTTGTATTAATAATTATTTACTGTATACAAATATTCACGTAAGCATGGAAAATTGTTCTCCGAAAAAAATCCCCGCGATAAATTACATGATGTTTCGGATCGGAAGAAAACGTCGGGCCGGCGGCCGATGTTGCTCTAAGCCTGTACTGTGACGATGCCTTCATATCGGAATGACTTAAAAGTAAAACGTGCTAAAAGCGTAACGTTCCAGAGGCAGAACGTCCCAAAAGTAAACTGTACCCTGTTTGATCACTGCACTAATTTTGTGACATTTTGCTATATGGGACGTTTTGTTCATTCCGATGCGCAGGCGTGACGTGATCATTATCAGCATTGTTAGATCAATGTCCATCGGTGAACGTTGATAGGCTGATATTTATCCTGGACAAGATTAAACCATTTAAAAAATTGGAAACCGTGTCTAACTAAGTTACCTCTTCCATAGAGCAGTAAGTGTGTTAAGGTAGAGTTTCACTACACTTAGCCACTTGCATAATCAATGTGGTGTGTTTCAGCGAGCTCCTAATATTTTACCCGAGCTGAGGCACTATTTTGAACACTCAAAACCTTCTAAAGCAAATGCATTTAAGTTTTAAAGTATGTGTCGAACATGCATTATGATATACAGAACCTCATTATAGATATAGTATGGAGTTATTATAAAAAAACTATAGTTAGTTCTAATTCATAAATAAACAAATTCCGCTTATACAATGATGACTATTTAAAATGATTAATATTTCAAAATAACAGAAAATTTAAAATTGAACTTTGAAGTGTTAGAAATTTTTAGACCAAGGACGATATAAGCATTCCTCAGTCATTCACCAGTCGTTCCAAAAATATTAGTTAGTTATCAGTATCGTTTTTAAACGTGTTTCACAAAACTCATACCGGGTACCAAAGACACAGGTGTACACAGGTTTAATCAACAGCCTTTTTCTGTGTTGAGAGCAAATACACGGAATGATGCTTTCATACTGAGTAGGATTAGAGTGGGTTTCGCTTTCTGCCTGCATATGAGTGATGCTGCGGCATTTCTGCATCCGAGCCGAGAATCAGTGAATGCAACTGGCAGCTTATGCAGGTGCTTTGCATTTATTCCCTTACAAATTACGTATGCTTGCTGCAAATAAGGATTGTCTAGAAACGCTTCGTGAAATCGCCAACATAGGTGTTGCTATTGTACATTAACTATAACTTTTGTCACTACTGTTTAAGACTGTTCTCATTCAACTAAACATTCATTTAATCTAGGTTCATTGCACGGAAAAAAACGGCCGTAATTCATTGCAATACAGAACACTGGCCAAGAAGGTTGTATTTCCGCGATCTAGATATTTTTTGTTTAAATCAGTTCGGGGTGGTGAACGGAAAAAAGTTCACCGTGTCGGGGTCACCAAAAATATGTCCAATAACTTATATCGAATTCAAAATAATATTTTTGAATGGCTAAATGGCAAAGGAAAGGTTGATCAAACAAAGCGGATCTAATATACTACAACAGCGCCTCGTTGCAACTTTATTTTGAAAATGCAAAAGTGTGAATGTTGGTTTCTTTGTCGCTTATCCACTGAGGCATTGAACTGATATTATGCATTCTAAGGGCTTCTTTCACCACTTCCTGATATTGTTACAGATAGTAATCTTAGTGATAAACTAATCTATCAGATAAATCTGTGTGATAGACTATATAAAATATATAAGATATAGGCAATCAGATACCTGTGAAACCAAAAAAATAGGCTATCTGTCAGATAACCTGTAGATAGGGTATCTGGGACTTTATCAGCAAGCGGTGTAAGAGGCCCTAAGTTCGACAAACGCATTTACACCGACCGCGAGAGTTGTGATTGCTACATTAATACAGGCAGCAGGTAAGACGCGCCGGAGGCTGTACAGCGCGCGAAGGAACTCATTATTCGCAGGTGCCACCGATTTTAATTTCCTGCACGCGACTCGGTGCAGGCGGTGGCTGACGACCGGATTTATTTGTGTAAATAAATATTGCCGACGCAGCTTAACGGTTTTAGTTGGTACGAGTTCGCTCGAACCTTTAGGTACCAGTGAGGTTCTACATTTTAGACTTTCGCGCCTTGTATACATTCACGAGCGTCAGTGGCGTAAGAGCGTGAGTGGCGTCGGCGATAAGACGCGGCTTATCATATCGAAAGGTCCGGAGTTCGATCCACGGCTGGGCCATGTACCAATGGGTTTTTTCTCGAAACTTAAGTACATTTACTGCCTGCTCTCAAACGGTGAAGGAAAACATCGTAAGGAAACCTGCATACGCTAAAAACGAAATTCTTAGGCGCATGTGAAGACCACCAACCCGCACTGGGCTAGCGTGGTGGACTATAGCCCGAACGCCCTCGCTGAGAGGGTAGGCCTAAGCCCCAGCAGTGGGGACGTGTTAATAGGCTGTTGATGATGATACATTCATCATCATCAGTCTGCACTAGTCCTAGACATAGGCCTCTCCAGGCTCGCCACTGAACCAGGTCTTCGGTTCTCCGCATCCTGCATAGCCAGTAGCCTTACGCTTGTAGTACGGCCTATCGCACGTCACCTCGGGGAAGGTCAATGCGGCGTCAAAAAGTAAGGGAGTTTTAGTCAGAGACTATTTTCAGCCGCCTAAATCTCGCCGCCATCCAGTGAGCAAGCCGGCGCCGGTCGTTTACACGGTGCTTTTTTCAGCGCTTGGCGAGAAGTGTTTACACGAGTCCGAAAAGTAGTACAGTAACGGGGATGCGAGAGGCGTGCGCGGAGGTCACTGGGCGTCAAAAAATAGGCGCTCTATTCCGCGACAGCGCGGGCGCGCCGCGATAACTCGGCGCGGAAAGGGTTTAAATGTTTATTTTTTCAGGCGCGTAGGTTTAGACAGCTGCAAATAGGCTCCGTCTAAACCTGCCTTTAGTGATAATGTAAACTTTAATATGGAAGAATTTGTATGTTATTTTCCTCGGTCGCGGGACCCAGCTGGATGAGGTTAGCGCAGGACCGGTCGTCGTGGAGATCCTTGGGGAGGCCTTTGTCCAGCAGTGGACGTCTACAGGCTGATGTGATGATGATGATGATGTGTTGTAAAAAAAAGGTGTAGTAAAAGCACTATGTATCACCCAGGAGAAAGTGCGATGTGTCACGGTCTTTTTCTTCCCTCGGTGAGCAATGTACTATTTTCGAACATAATGGTTGTAGTACCTACCTACATCATTCTAAAAGAAAAACTTACTCCAGCATTAACTTAGTGACATGAAACTCTAAAAGTTACATTTTATGGCACTATCAAATCAAGCCTTCTTCAGATTTACGCACCATGTAACATTATACCCCAACTTTCTTGGCATGTAATATTGTCCATGTCCCTATTCCGACCCCTTGCCAAGAGTAAACAAACGATACGGCTTGGCAGAAGTGAAGACTTTAAATAAACGTCGTCACAAATTTATATCGAAAAGGAAATGTTACGAAAGACGTTATCGACGGAGCTTTCGTCGAAACCGCTCTTATCAGGTACGTATCTAGGACGGGACCAGCCAACAACTTAGGGTCAATACACAACGGGAAAATGCGCGAGCAGTTTATGCCGCTACTATAAAATAAACTGTATTACATTTATGTTACAGTTCAAAACCAAAATTGATCGGTTCCAAACTTTGCGCAGATCACCTACTACATTACTCTACATTAGCGAAAGAAGAGTGTCAGGATCGCGATACTTGGAGCTCTGATCTTTTTGACTACCTAGTCAGGGACATAGCGTGAAGATATTGATGTATGTAGGTACTACATTAGCAGCAAAAAAATGCTTGCGCACTTTTTCGCTCTGAATTCCTTAGTACACACCTGGTTCAGATATCGATCTATTCGAGTTCGATATGAATATTTATTCGCTTGTGAAATTAACTAGATTACGTTGCCAATTTCCCTTCAATATGATAACGATTTTCTCTGTTTCAGACCCTTTCAAATATACCGAGATGACATGATATAATTTACGATCCCGATGAAGCAATTTGTTAAGTAAGAAACGAGGAATTGTTGGTTGATACCAACGAGATAGGCTTTAACTCGATTTTTTTGTTCTTACATTTTCCCATATAGCAATCGTATAGATTGGAATTAAAAGCGAAAACAGTATATAAGTACAGTGTCTAGATGTACAGTCAAAAAATCAACTATTTATAGCCATGATTAGTACATACGTAGATAATGTTTATGTAACTTTGCCGAAAGCCGCTGGATGCGGAGGGCGGAAGACCGGGGGTGGTGGCGTTAGAAGGCAGTCCAGCAGTGGTCGAAATAACAGATTGCACTCATTTGATGGTGAATTGTTGAAGAATGGCGCTTTTTCAAATACATATACAAAACAATGGCGCGAGAGCTGCTTTAGTAGTATAAGGCACAATACAAACCCAACAAATCAATAACTCGAGCAACTGAAAGCACATTATCTGAATATTAATTACAATTTCTGTTATCAAAAGTCCGCTTGAAAGCGGCCACGAAGCTGGCTTCAATATTGGAGAAACTTGCTCTGAACTGTTGTTGATTTGCCCGAAACTATTTTTAATTTCCCCGAGGGCGGGATTCATTTATTAGTTTCGGGCGAGCGACATCTGCGCCGGACTTATACGTCCACCCGACAGATGGCGCTGCAAAACATAAAATGCTGGCGGGCAAAAAATATGGGCACACTCCAGCAATCAAATACGTGGCGTGGACCATTTTTTCGCGCCAACGACGACGCCGCGGCAATAAAAATAGTTCGATTTACGTGACCGAGCGTATTTCCAGTTTGTATCAGGGAGTTATTCAATCGATGACGGTCATTGCTTCCATTATCAAGTTGAAAATGAGTTACGGTAATGCGATACAATAATAGGTGAGACTCGACAACGGATTTGTTCGTAGCGTACGTTATACTGAGGCTCATGGCCTTGCTACAATGTACTGAAGACAGGATAGTTTTTAATGACGTTCCCTTAATACAGTGTGGCCGGTGGCCGGTCAACATGTCAAATGATAACCGGGTTCGATAATCGTCAAGCTTCACGTATTGTTTGAACCATGTGAAATTGTACGTACCTACGCACCGTTGGTGGACAGAGGTTCTGCGCAAAAGATCGCTAAAAGGGTCGAAATGTAATGAGGTATTCCTGGTCCACTAAGATAAGATGGGATTAAGAATTGTGAATTCAAATTCAAATTCAAAAGTATTTTATTGCATGTAAGTACACTAGGTACATTTATACAACGTCAATTTTTTATCTACCACCGCCTCCAAGGTGTTATATAGAGCTGGGAAGAAGAAGCGGCGCAACAAACTTCCGCAACACATCTTTTAAAATCAAGTTTGTACATAACATTATTTTGTAAAGATTGTGCGAGGCTGAAGTAACATTAACACCAGGCATCTTTGTCATTTAGATAATCGACTGTTTTATAATAAGCTTTCTTACAAAGTTGTTGTTTAATGTGAGTCTTAAATTTTCTGTCATTCATATTTAAGATTTCTTCTGGTAGTTTATTGTAGAAGCGTATACATTGCCCCGTGAATGTTTTACTGACCTTACTAAGCCTTAACTGTGGTGGTACAAGTTTGTTTTTGTTTCTTGTAACATAAGCTGTGTTCATATCACAGTGCCTCAAAAAGAGAGATATATTTTTGCGGACATACAAAATATTCTCAAAAATGTATTGACTGGCAACGGTTAATATATTAATTTCTTTAAACTTTTCTCTTAATGATTCTCTACAACGTAGATTATAGATCGCCCTAACAGCTCTCTTTTGCAAAATAAAGATGGTTTCTATATCTGCCGCTTGACCCCACAGTAGGATGCCGTATGACATGATGCTGTGGAAGTAGCTGAAATAGACTAATCTCGCAGTAGCAATATCTGTTAATTGTCTAATTTTCCTAACGGCGTAGGCGGCCGAGCTTAGTCTGCCAGCTAGTGAAGCTATGTGGGGCCCCCATTGAAGAGATGAGTCTATAGTTATACCTAGGAACACCGTGCTTTTGATAAATTCTAATCTTTCTGTACCTAAAGTTACATTATTAACTACATGTCTTACATTTGGTAGGCAAAATTTATTACATTTAGTTTTTGTTGTATTTAATGCTAGATTATTAATGCTGAACCAGTTAAGTACTTGTGTGAGAGTATTGTTTACCTCAGGAAGATCACAAGCTCTTCTGCTAATTTTAAAAATTAGAGAAGTGTCATCGGCAAATAATACTATGTTGGACATGTTTTGTATTAAAAATGGCAAGTCATTTATATATACAAGAAAAAGAAAAGGACCCAGAACTGAGCCCTGGGGCACCCCCATTTTCACAACTGAACCAGATGATTTAACTCCATTTATATCAACTTTTTGTACTCTATTTTCAAGGTAAGATTTAAGTAATTCGAATGCTCTGTCTTTCACGCCATAATGTTTTAATTTGAGTAGCAAGGTTTCGTGATTAACGCAATCAAATGCTTTGGAGAGATCGCAGAAGATGCCTATTGCATCATGTGAAGCTTCCCAAGCATCAAAAATATGCTTAACAAGCATGACTCCTGCGTCGGTGGTTGATCGTCCCTTAGTAAATCCGAACTGACGATCGTGAAGAAGTTGTTTGAGATTGAAATGACAAAGCAGTTGATTCAGTATGATCTTTTCGAAAATCTTGCTAAGCACGGGGAGAACTGACACTGGTCTAAAATTACTGGGATCTAGTTTGTCACCAGATTTAAACAGTGGTATGATTTTACTTTGCTTCATTAGGTCAGGGAAAATACCTTGATTAATACTCATGTTAAATATAAAAGCTAAGTAAGGCGCAATAATCGTTATGACTGAGTTAACTACTTTAACAGACATTCCCCATAGATCTTCAGAAGATTTTAGTTTTAATGATTTAAAAGCCTTAATAATATCTAGAGAGTTTATGTGTCTAAAATTAAAAACTGTTTCACATATTGTAACGTTATTTACAAGCAAATTTTCGGCAAGAATAGGCGATGAATGCAGAGCTTCGGTGGTTTTAATAGGGATGTTAGTGAAAAAAGTTTCAAAGGACTCTGCTACTTCTGTTTTAGAATTAATTATTTTACCATTATTTCTGATTGCATATTCATTTTCACGTGGTTTAGTTTTGGCAGTTTCATTATTTATGATTTTCCATACTGCTTTAACTTTATTATCCGAATTTTTAATTTTATTACTTAAATAATATGACTTGGCTATTTTACAAACTTTCCTAAAAATTTTAGAGTAATTTTTGACATATTCATGGAATCTGTCGTCAACTCTGTAAGACTTTTCGTTGTACAAATCAAATAACTTGGTCCTGCTTTTCCGAATACCAGTGGTTGCCCAGTCACTAAATTTAAACTTGTTTTTAATATTAATTTTCCTAGTTTTAAAAATATTACCGAATTCCTGAGACAGTGTCGTGAAGAAATCGACATAGAAATCATTGATTTCCACCTGATCAGTAACAGGAATCGGCAATTTACTTGAAAGAGCATCTTTATATCTCTCCATTCGACTGACAGTGTTGGGCCTAGTAAGGATTTCAGTTTTTGTATGTTTTATATTACCTGGAAAGGTAACACTTTGCCCACAGTGGTCTGATGTTAGGCAATTTATAATTGTCTTTTCTATAAAATCACAATTGCAAAAGAAATTATCTAGGCAAGTAGCTGTGGTACTTGTGATCCTAGTTGGTTCAAGAAAAATATTCTTTAAATTAAAGGAATTAAATAAGCCAATTAATCGAGTTGAAAACCTGGAGTTAGTTTCTAGTAGATCTACATTAAAGTCTCCACAAATTATTATATGTTTTCTACTTTTAAGAAGTATTTTCATAACATCTTCCATTACTGACTCAAAAGTAGGAAATTTAGAGTCATATGGGGGTCTGTATACGCATACCACAATATGTTTCTCCATCTCAACACAAGACAATTCAATGTGCCATTCAACTGAAAGTCCCACAATGTCTTTGCGTTCCTTGGCCTTGATACCATTTCTCATGAGTATGAGGGACCCTCCACGTGCTGCGTACTTTCGGTTGAATGAACTTATAACATGATAATTTTCGTATCCAAACAACATTTCATGCTCTTTAAGGTGATGCTCAGTAATACATAACAAGTCAATATTAGATTGACTTTCTAAATATAATTCTACTTCTAACATCTTGCCGGAGAAGCTCTGTATATTTTGGTGAATAATTTTAAGTCCCTTTGGCTTCTCCTTTGTCCTAATACTTTGTACTAATACTTTGGTGTCAGAAAAGCCCTGAATGTTTTGATGTAATGATTGAGTAAAATTGGGCTTTCCTTTTGTCATAACTGAGCTAGACAATCCCTGCCTCTGGTTTAACACTGATAAACCATCATTTGCGGAATTTTCTATTGTCGTGGTATCTACTCTAAAAAATGTATAAGCTTATTAGTATTACTACTAACATTCGTCATAAAATGTTGTAAATTATATGCTACTAAAGTAGCTAATTGTCTTTTATATGTCATTGATAAATACATATTGCTTTCAGTCAAAGTGAATTTGTCAATACACTTATTTGTATCAAAGTACAATATAGTGTCATTATACATGCATAGTGCGTTATATAAGTGTAAATTCATTTTAAATATGCGATTATTGTGCGCCTGTGACAAGTTACAACAGAAATGCGCAATTTATGAATTTACATCTAGTTTTGTTCTTAATCTCTATCAATATTTCTATAGTCCTATTTATGTGAAGAAGATGAGACCGGTGGCCGGTCAACAATTCTTAATCTCATCTTATCTTAGTGGGCCAGGAATACCTCATTACATTTCGACCCGTTTAAGATTTTTTTGCGTATTCAAGTTTGCAACCAGTCCTTTAAACTACGGTTCCAACAATGCGTGAAGCTTGACGATTATCGAACCCGGTTATCATTTGAGAAACTGCGTACGAGTACATCGATTTATCTGAGTTACGAGGCAACTTTGCCTGCTGAGTGAAATCTAATCCAAGTATAAGTTGTAGCGTATAATGAGTTTTGTTAGCCTCCGAAACAATTAGAAACTTTTGTAATTTAATTTATGCTCATAATAGACCGAGACATGTCGGAATGTGTAATGATATTAAAACTTTGCCCAGCGTTAGTTGGAGTGTCGCCCGCAAAGTTGGTTTCTTTTATAAAGTTGGGTTACATTAACATTTTATAAAGAGTTCTAAGATACAATAGAACACACTAACGTGTGAATCTGTTAATGTATTATACATTTTATGAATGACATCATTCAAATCAAATGCATTTGCGCAGAGAGCTCGTATTGTTTAATTACTAAAATTAGCAGTTTAGTTATTTTTCATTTAAATCTAGTAACTCCAAAATATTGATTGTGATGAGACGAAAGTTTCAGTTGTACATATAGGGAGGGGGTGGTGGCCTCTTCGACTGTTCCTCGTGAGCTCCCGAGCATATCTTCAGTACCTCCCAACTCTCAGGATCGACTTGATGACCTCCCACATACATGTCACAAGACGATGAAGAGTAAATGTGAAATAGATTTGTCTGTGACACGTATCGTGTATACGTATGAAGCAGGAAGGTAGGCAAAGAATGACACGCGGATATGAGGCGGGCGGTTCGCCAAATGTCGCTCATTTAGGCCAATGTGACCCAGTTGCGACGGAGTGGTACTATCGGGCCGCGAGCCTGTACCATCACATACGTGTAGCTATGTGATGGATACAGGCGATTTTAAGAAAATGTGCATGGAGAATGAATAATGCAGAAGAATGATTGTTTCATTTAATTGTTTCGGCTGTGTGGGTGCTGTATACTATGCTTAGCAAAATATTTCTTATCAATATTATCAATGGTTGATACGCATTAAAGTTCTAATTTGTTTGGCGCAAGTTTTTTTTTCAGTTTTATGCAAAACAGACTAACTTACTATGTTATGGGCTCAAAATCATGTGTAACTTTGGGAGATGTAGGTATGATGTGTAAAATCATGTACAAACCGTATGTTTGTATTTGGCCAGTTGCACTCATTATTTTTGTTTTTGTAAACATTAGAAGATTTGAATATTTGGCTCCGGTCGTGTTTGTAACCGAGTTTTGAAACTGTACTACTAGTAGTTCCGTGAGAACAGTAGACCTCGCCAGCCCTTATAAACCAAACCTAAAAGAAACCAACAAAAGTCAACTTTGGAAACAGAAAAAGTACCTACTAAAGTGACAAAAATTAGCACTTTAAAGCTTAATATTTCGCAAACGGATCCCTGAATCGAAAAATGTTTATCACACACCCGCGATATTTTTGAAAGACCCATCCAACGATACCCCACACCATGGATATCACGCGGAAAAAAATAATTTTCCATTTTACGTATGCAGTTCTATGAACATAATTTATTTTTTCAACTTTCTTAAGTCGATCCACTATTACTCAAAAACTAATAGAACCTACTTAGCCGTAATAGTTTTCCTTGTAACTACGTTATATATGCTACTGCCATGAATTTTTTCACATTTCCAGAAGCAACCGTTTAGCTGGCAGGGGGGGGGGGACACGTGACTCTAACAAAAATTACCGCTTTAAAGCTTAATATTTCGCCAACGGATCCCTAAATCGAAAAAATGGTATTCACACACCAACAATATTTTTGAAAGACCTATCCAACGATATCCCACACTATGGGATTCACAAGAAAAAAAAAGTTCACTCCCACTTTGCGAGTATGGTAGGTACTCTAAAAAAAATGTTTTTCAAAATTTTATTCTACTCATTTTGTAGATTTAATTAATTTATACATATGCCAAATTTTCGTCAAAATCGGTTGAAAAATGCGACCTGTAGAGAATTACAGACAGACAGACAGACAGACAGCCAGCCGGACAAGAGCATTTTTGGCCAGTCTCGAAACGTAGACGCTTCGCTCGCTTCGCTCGCTCGGTCAACTACTAGCTACAAACGAAGATTTTTTTGAAATTTTCCATACAACGCATTAAATCGATTTCCTCGTTTGTAATAGGGGTTCGTTCCTCATGGTCCCACCATTATGTCCCACTCAGCAGTACACGAGGAGTACGATTTGCCTTTCCTCGTGGACCCACTATTGATTTTGTGCGGGGATTCCTTATCTAATAGGGGAATACCCGAAATTAAATTAATTATTATAATTACCTATTAAAATAAACCTTATCAAAATGAACATAAGTACTGATTTTCAATAAAAAGCTAACCGTACACGTACAGTCGACCGCATGTCAGTGGAAACACTTTTGATTAGGGAGTTTCGATATGAGAGGCCGTAGCTAATTTGGTTTTCACCGTGATATGAATAGAGCCAAAGAACAAACACCGCGTGTGACCAAAGGCAGTTAGGAGTCCTTTCGGATTAGAGTTGGTAGCCTTTATCGGTGTTAGTTTCCGCTTCCGGTCACGATCGAGTCCAATCGATTTTCTATTTGTAGTTCACCTGGACTCTTTTAGCTGTAAAAGTTCGTTAGTCTGGATTAATTGAGTTCCGCCTGTATGTATCAGGGTATCGTGTAAGAAATTGTAGAAATAGCATTATATTTTGTTAAGGCTAGGTCCCAGTATCCTCATTGCGGAATCGGACGTATTACGCAATAGTCAGAGACCCTGACATTTTTTAAACGTAACTCCTTGGAAAAATTGTCATCACCTTCGTAACCGCGATTTACATTGGCCAAGACAATGTATGACAAGGCCATGCTGCGGTTTTATTGAAAATCGCCGACTGTTATAGTCGTGCCCTGTTTTTGTGGAGGCCGTGCTGTAACCGCCGGTTTTTGAAGAAAAACAAACAAAATATGACTTGGCTGTATGGTCTATGACTTTTGCCTGTCCACCAGACCAATTCAACAAAAAAAAACTATGTATGACATTTCAGGCGTCTGAGTGACAGCAGAGAGGAGATAAAACCTACGGAGAGACTGCGAACTGAATAATATGACTTGTTCCACGCGGGCGAAGCTGCGGACAATAGCTAGTCTGATATAGTTTTACGCAATGTACACTGGTAACTAACAATAAAAATCCGAAAATCGATATGATGTGTATGTCGGGGCCGGAAGCGGAAGTGGCGCCATAAATCTGCCGTTCGAGTCCGCCCAGTGTACTTCCGGGGAAAATTCGCCCTCCCAATACAGCGGTAGTTTTTAAAACCTATTTTATTTGTGTTACTTGCGCGAGATTGAGTTATCTGTATGTTTAACTAACTTTCCGCCCCGACGCCTCCTGTGTTTGAACTGGTTTACTTAGGTAAATGTTTTTCCCTGAACATCTAAAAAAGAAAGAAGGGTTATGGTTATCAATATAGTATGGATCTTTGTTTTTCCCCGAATTAAAACCATCGTCAATGCTCATCTCCTTTACATTAAATTTAGGTGTTCCTATTATATTATATCAATATCCATGATAGAAAACGATCTGTTTAGTGATAAAAATAATTTCAAAAAGATCTCTAACATAAAACAAAACCGGATTTATTTATGAACTTTGTTCATTTTACGCTAGCAACACAACGAGTGGATTTCACCATACTTTTCAAGTTTTCTTTAATGTCACGGAAAACATTTAATAACCTTAATTTTCGAGATTTTTAAAAATTCCGTATTCATTTAGGTATTTCGGGACTCCGGTGGGTAAAACAAACAGACACACAGACGGACAAAAATACTTCCCTGAAACCATACAACGAAAAAAGAAATCGATAAATATCATAGGTCAATGTGAAAAATGGTCTAACGCCACCAAGTTGCCGTTTGCACTTCCATCACAATATCCTGTGTACTTTTAATGTACTTGAAACCCGTCTTAAGCGTTTGATAACAGTTTGGCAGAACGAAGATTGATTCCGCCCGCGCGTCGCACCATCCATCACTCGCTCCGTAAACACGCGTCTTACTTGACAATACCAATAAGTGTCAATGTACACTAAAAATAGATGAAATGTCGCCCGAATTCGCGTGACGTGTATTGACATCGAGATGCCTGTAATTGAATATTGCTCGCTGCGAAAAAGCTCTGGAAAAAGGTAGTGTGAAGTTTGAGAATAGTATTAGTGTAATACTTATACTTACGCAATATAACTCACTAGCTGTTTCGCCCGCGTAGAAAAGTTTTTCAACAACTTTTCCCGAGTGAAATTTACGAATTAAAGCCTATGACTGAGTAATTCTGTATAATCTATGTTTCTATAAAGTTTCATCAAAATCTGTTCCGTAGTTTTTGCGTAAAAAGTAACAAACATCCCAATATCCTTACAAACTTCCGCAATTATAATATTAGCACAGAATAAATAATAGTATATTAGTAGGATTTTATAACTAATAATCAATAAGGAAACTATAGGAGAATACTTCTGAAGTTTGAGATTTTTCCGTACGTTAGTTAGTCTGGATCATACTAAAAAAAGCTGCTGTTTAGAAACCTGCTTTCAAATGTCGGGAAAACGAAAAATAATTGGGTTAAGTGCGAGTCGGTTTGCATGGTTGGCAACCTGTGGTTGGTATAGACACACATTTTATAAATAGTAACATCTTTATAGCGTCCACTGGTTCAAGCAGTAGTTCAATCTCAACGCGGCCACAGCCTAGGGCCGCCGGGTACGTATCGTATCTGTTATTCCCATCAAAGTACAAAGCCCTACTGATTACAGAGCGCGCCCGGGGCGACGCAGTGCCTTGTGAACGCAGCCTAATGCGTTCCGACCGCGCCCCTGTGTGCCGCCGCCTTTTTATACTGCGATCGATGGAGTAGGTATTTCTTGTAAGCCAGGTGTTTAGGTTTCTTACACATAACCTGTCCTAATACTAATATTATAAAGGCGAAAGTTTGTGAGGATGTTTGTTACTCTTTCACGCAAAAACTACCGAACAGATTTTGATGAAACTTGGTACAGTGACAGCTGGAATAACATATAGGCTACTTTTTAACGCGGACAAAGTCGCGGGGCATCCGCTAATACCCCTAAGTAACAAAACACCTACGTAGAGGGCGCTGTTTCACAATGTACACGAAAAAACTTTTCTACGAGGGCGAAGCCGCGGGAAAAAGCTAGTTACCTATATTATAACTGAATACATTCTTCTTAATACGTTTCTTCCAAATATGTCAGTCAGTATCACTTGAGTTTCCGCAAAAAAAGCAGAGCGAGCTCAATGTAAAATACTAGAAGCAAAATCTTTGCCTTTCAAAAAGTAGCCTGTGATTTAATTTCATTACATTTTTGAATCAACCACAGTCGACCACATCAGCCACTATAGAGATAATAGTAGATGTTATCACAAATCTAGACAACAAACAAAAGACAGCAGCAATAAATATATATAGTCTGTGTCACTTGAATTAAATAAATATTATTATTATATTTTTAGATTTATCAAAGGCATTCGATAGTGTAGACCATGCACTTTTGATGAAAAAACACAGATATGGAATCAGGGAGAAAAATGCTAGACTCCTAGAATCATTTTTAAGAGATAGAGAGAATAGAAATTTGTCCAAAGGAACGTCAATATAACTGGTCCTATAACCCTGCAAGAAACTCCGGTTCTGTAGACGGCCGAAGGGGTAGTTTCCTCGCAAGTATACAATAAAACTTTTGAACTCCAAAACCCTTTGTGTTGAAACTTCCGCTTGACCGATCATAATTTGAATGATTGTTTTTTGGCCATTCTCCGTGAATATTAATAACGAAAGAAGTGATCGCTCGTGTTGTTAAGTCATTGTTTGGAGCGGCCTGTAGGCACTACATCCGTTGATGGATGACCCGGAACGAGGATCAATCTTCGTCCGGATCGTCATTGTCGTCTTTGTAACTCATTCCTCGGCAAAAATCGTGGCGCAACTCGCATACCTACCGCATATATTTACACAAACAGTAATCAAAGCGAGGTGTACTGAGTGGGGGTCATGTCTATTGTATCTTGGAAGACGGTACATTAGCCGTATTTTAGTACAAAATCACGTTTCCGACATAATATATTCTCAGAATTGCTATTCGTACTAATATTCAAACAGATAAACCCGAACCTGTCTAAACGACGGCTCATTCCTTATAGAAAATTAAGTTAAATTAGTCGATTTTCATTTTTTCAGCCCGCACATTAACGCCATCCGCCATTTTTAAAAAGTTTATGTACCCAGTGACACTCGCGCAATCAAGACGAATCTAATGATGTCTCATTTATCAAAATCGGTTGAGGCATTCAGTAGTTACGAGCGAACAAAGGATTAGGATACATACATACAAAACATACGCGTTAAACACATAACCCTACTTTTGGGCTTCGCCGCAGTCGGGTACGAGTAAGTACCTAATAGGAGGAAAAAATAATTCTGAATTTGCTATACATGTAACTGAGGCAACATCTTTGTTTACGTTTTCACGGCTATCTTTACATGATTTATAACATAAATGGTGTCTGCGAGGTGAAATTTTTATTATTACCGAAATAATCTTGGCAGAGCTAAACAATTTTTAGTTTTCCATACAACTAGCACCGCATTTAGTGGGATTTCTTTACACTTCACACATAAAACACCCTACCCATATGCATCTACAATTGTTTGCAGCATACGAGTACACGGATTCTCACTCAGAGCGGGAGAATACCGCGGGCGATGTGTACTTGTATCTCTTGCCCAGTGCCCCGCTCTCGTTTGTGCCCGTCCGTGCCCGTCCGTGCTCATTTGTGCCCGCGCTGCGGCCGCAATGTCCGACAAAGTCCGCCCGGGGTGTTTTACAGCTATATTACAGCTTTGTCTGGGAGAAAGAATAACGACCAACTGTAAATTGCAATTTTGAATCTTCTGGAAAGGTAGTTACTAGATGTTATTAAGGTTTATAATTGCTAGACTTAATTTGCATGTAATGGTTTTTAAAATGAAATGTAGATGTAATAAGAGCGTCAGTGGGATAAGACGCGACCTATCATATCGAAAGGTCCGAAGCACGTCCGAAGTTCGATCCCCGGCTGGGCCATGCACCACTGGTATTTTTCTCGAAACTTAAGTACATTTTACTGACTGCTCTCAAACGGCGAAGGAAAAACATCGCGAGGAATCCTGCATACGCCGAATAAGAAATTCTTAGGCGCATGTGAAGTCCACCAGCCCGCATTAGGCTAGCGTGGTGGACTATAGCCCGAACGCCCTCGTTGAGAGGGTAGGCCTGATTCTCAGCAGTGGGGACATGTTAATAGATTGTTGATGTAGATGTAACAAGTTGCTCATTTCCTGATAAAAACATGTCTAAGATATGATTTAACTAAAGTCTAGGTACGCCACGTCTGTAGGAGAACTGACAGTCGTTGGGGCAGACGAGTGCTGCAGTGGAGACCATGGACCGGAACGCGCAGCGTGTGACATCGCCTGCCAATCTGGGGTCTACCAATCAGTACATCTGAACTGACAAAGGACTAAAGAAGGTTATGGGCGAAGGACCCAGTGTGGTGGCGTTCATTGGGTAAGGAAGGCATGTGTCCAGCAGTGGACGTCGACAGACTGACAATATAATGATGAAAGCGTGGGGAGACGATACCTAATACCCATAAAATAAATGTACCTAGATTAGAGTGGATTTATTAAAATCGTACGGTCTACGTTTGTAACAAATAAGTATTTAAATTTATTTGTGCCCCCGCCCCGTGTATTATTATTCCTAGCACTAACCGCCAACTCATTAAAACCCACTCCGTATTTAACTGTCCAAATCTATTTATTTATTCACAAAGGCGGAATTTTCGCCGGATAATCCGGACCGGCGATAATGCCATGCGTCTGCGAATAGTTTACAACAGAGCCGGCTCTAGAGAGGTGTAAGTAAAGTTCAAGTGGTCGCTGTTACAGAAGGGCGCAAAAAATTTAACTAGATGCAATAACAGCTGATATGATTACAGTGACCAAACCAAATATGTGAAAAGCCTCGAATGTCATTAAAAATAAGCTTGAAACACAACTACACCAAAGCTATCGACATCAATAAGGACCGCCACAGAAAAAGAACCCGTTAGTCAACGAAGAATGCAGCAGCTTACGTAATAAAATAAACCTATGTTCCAAACAGATTACTAGGCTTAGTAGTTTTAGCTGTGCGTTGATGGATCAGTCAGTCAGGACCTCTGTGTAACCTTCTTGGTCAGGACAAACGATTTTTTAAGTTCAGATAAACCAATATCAAGAATGACTGCCAATCAGTTGCTTCACCTATTATTCGGGGATAAGACACGGCCTATCATATCGGAAGGTCCGAAGTTCGATCCCCGGCTGGGCCATGTACCAATGGGTTTTTTCTCGAAACTTAAGTACATTTACTGACTGCTCTCAAACGGTGAAGGAAAACATCGTGAGGAAACCTGCATACGCCGAAGAAGAAATTCTTAGGCGCACGTGAAGTCCACCAACCCGCACTGGGCTAGCGTGGTGGACTATAGCCCGAACGCCCTCGTTGAGAGGGTAGGCCTGAGCCTCAGCAGTGGGGACATGTTAACAAGCTATGGTCAGATACTAAACATCATCCGCACTTGGCAGCCTTAAAATTGCATCTGAGCCAAAAGTATGGGCGCAAAAAAATTGGTTGCAATGTCACCCGGCCCTGTCCCACTGCATTTGTAATGCATGGCCTCCCCTTATCCACTGCAACTTCAGCCCGCTATTAGACTTGCAGATATTTTGTCGCCGTCGTAAGGGAAGGAACTTCTGAAATATGGTGGACTATGAGGTCTTATTTATTACTTTTCGGCGGATGTTAGATCAGTGTCGCCTTTCAAGTCCATCACGGATGTGCCCAGTCCATGCCCGACATTTGATAATCTACATCTATTTGCAGGATCGGATAGAACGATCCACTTTCCCGAAAGAGTCGTAGCAAAATTTAGATACTATGAGAAATCGTTTTTAATGTTTAGATTTTTTAATGTTTTAATTTTCGTTAAAGTATTTATACTAACCCTTCAAAGCAAAACAGTAAATGAAATTTAAGGCACAGAATATTCTTCTGCCCATCCATGCCCAGTAATTCACTTTTTGTCAGGTGCCGAACTACGCCGAACTCCTGAGCCTTCCTTAGTCTCAAAGAAGGCTCGATTTACTGAGTATCGGACAAAACAACCGAACCGATGAGACTAGACTAAACAGACATGTCGTTAAGTGAACTCTATAGGTAATCAATACGTGATCAATCAAACTTTTAATATTCAAATACGTGTATCGATAAAACATCCCGCCTAATGGACAAAAACCCCGCGTTCCTATTCACCGAATCGCGTCGACGCCACCAACGAAATATAAATCAAAACGTAACACCAAACAAAAGAGTCTGTAAATGAATACTTTTCCAATTAAATCAGGGCCTTTTTTAATTACGCGAATGCTTAAAGCCCATCACGGGTCATAGGGCTCGATAGGGCGATGTTTTGCGACTTCCCCCTCCATAATGCCGATTGACATTTTTACAGCGGCGCGAACGGTGAGCATATTTTATTAACCGTTTGAACGGCGATTGGGATAAAAGTGGCTTCCGATGGTCAGGTGGAGTCCATTGATGGACACCAGGTGAATCGTCCGGTATTTTTTAATACCAATTAAGGGGCTTCAATTCAATTCAATTCAATACACTTTATTGCACGTTTAAAAATTACAGACAAAAAACAAAAACAGATACAGTAATGTACATCTAGGCTGTCTTATCGCTAAGAGCGATTTCTTCCAGACAACCTTTGGGTAGAGAATTGGGAGAATTGGGGCTTATATATTTTTATTATTATTTTATACCAAAAGGAGCCGGAAGCGGATGTATGTGGAAGATGGAGAAACGATGAATTTATTAGGAAAACCTAGTCTAACAGTGGACGTCAATAGGCTGATGATGAATATTCACCCCTGAAGATACCTATGACTAAAAATAAGATTTTCGTTCTGAGGGAAGTGAAGCGTAGCATTTCGTAGAATCGTAGCCTCCCTCGTAGCACTCAATGACGTCACGCCGCCACCCATTTATATAGTAGTGAAGATGTAGTCATAGTTAATTAGGTCCTCAAGTTATTTGTTGTTGAAATTTAACCACTGGTTTTCTCTCCTGAAGGTTAGAATTTCAGGTCGCTTAATGAAGAGGCTTCAGCATAAAGGGGGAATGTTTTCAGAATAGTTAGATTTACGTGTTTTTAAATAGATGGGACGGGAATGAACGTTAATTTAATGAGTCAATTTATGATCGTATTCTGGAACACTCAATTACATCAACTAAGTATTTTGCATCTATTTTTTCATCTCTCAAAGTGAAAGAGATGAACGTAACAGTACACTTAGTGTTAAGATAATTATTCTGGTACTTACACAAGCTTCATTCGGACAGAATATTTTTAACAGCTTGAAATAAGCGTGATAGAGCAGTCTGTACCACTTAGACGAAATGTTGGAAATTTTCAATGAAACGATTGCAATTTTTCGATAAAAACGAAGGCTGTTAAATGTTGCTTCATTCCCGCTCGCCACTCAAAGTCCACTTCAAATTAACGAACTCTTAAAAATTCCCACTCGAGTACTGCTCATACGTACTGGGCAGAGCGCAATAATTAATGTTCATTGCTCGATTTGTTGGGCGAGAAATTGAAATATACATAAGTACAGTTTGTAGTCGTGATGACCCGTCGCCTCTAGTGCAACAAACAGCAATACAAGCATTCGCGACGCAAAGTTTACACGCGCGCCCCTAGCGGCAAGATTTGGAAACTATTCAGCCAATAGTCCATGTTCTGTTCGGCATTAACTTTTTAATTTTCCTCTTACCAACTGTCAAATTAGTACTGAAATTTTTTCGGCCTTTCGGCCGCTTCGCTCGAAGCTTCTGTGGTGAATCGTTGCCAGATATAAACTAATCTGATGATATTATCAACTTACAACGCCAGAGACTAGAATCGATATACAGAGATTCTGCTAGATTTCTTTGAAATTGTTCTGAAACCCACCCTAAGTAAAATTAATATCTTTAGTATCATTTCCGCTATATTGTCCAAGAGATTAGACAAAGTTATCCTACTGAACTAATTTCGCAAAACAATATAAGTCCTTCGCCATAGTTTTCTGAATGGGGGTCGATTTAACTCCTCTAGCGCCGTAAGCGGTGACCGCAACTGTTAGTCTAGCACTTGGCTTTGTAATAAAGCGCTTTCATCTGTCGAAGGCATCAGTGCGCATGCGTTGCTAATGTCCTCCCCCACACCCTTGATGTCAGCTGATGTTTCATGGAGCTAGGGACTATGATATAGAGGAGAAAGCAGAGCCAAAGTACCTATTCGTTACTTTGATTTTAATATGACTTGAATAAGCAAAGTTTATGTTATTTTCAATTAAAACTCAAATCGATTTTAATATAGGCGAACTATTATCTAATCTGTGATATAGGTACCAAGTTGTGCGTCGACTTTTACATATCTTTGGGTTTTCAGAATACATTATGTGCAATGCTAGACAGGGCGTAACTTTGGATAGGTCAGTCGCATATTCAAATAATGCTCGCGCGTGATTTTTCTATATTTCTTTAGGGTTTAAATGAAATACACTGACAAGCGAAAATAAGTATCATTCATCAACAGCCTAATAAAGTATCACTCATTTATAATTAAAATAACGTTATTAAATCTAACACAGTCTAAATTTCGAAAACGCATTTATCTAATAATTTTAATAATTTGAAATCAGCATTCAGCTTTAAATAGGCCTCTGTTGACCAGGTTTGGAAATATCGTAATCAGGTGACTACGTTTTTGGTTGTCAGTGTCAATCAGGGTTTACTCTGTTGCTGGGTCCTCTAGACCCTCGATATTTTCTTTTGCCCGTGGCCAGCGCCTACTGCAGCTACTTTATGGGTCGTGTGTGGACGAGGCGCGCGCGTGTGTGCGTGGCTAACCGAAAGCGTGAGTTAAAGCGGGCTTTGTCGCACGTTGGCATGAATGAGAGGGAGGCACGATCAATATTTCGAGGTCCGCCGCCTCGGAGACTTATGAAAATTTTAGTAGTTTTCATAATGCGCAGCTTTTGTTGTGTAATTAAATGTCCTAATACTCGCGTCGCGCGTTGATGGAATAGTTTGTGGGGTTTATTACAGCGCTGGCAGAATAGAGAGTGTACTGCTAAATAGGTGGAGAACCGACACCACAGGCCCGATCGTGAAGGCAAAAAGTTTAAAGACAGCACCGAAATGGTTTCTATTCGTAATTTCACCAAATACTTATATACATATATCTATATACTGCCCCTTGACTTCGTCCGCGTTATGAAGTATCCTTTATTTAGTATTTTCTTATAGTTAAGAAGCATATCCCATACAAACTTTCACCCCCATTCCCTCCCCTTAAAATGTGAAAGTCAATAGATGGCGCTAGGTGTATTTTACACGGCGCTATCATTTGGTTCTTCTCAAGATATATAAGATAAGCGTGCGTGGCACCCACTCTCCGTCGACGCTGTTAAGGCCTTCCCGGCCAACAGCAGATCCGAAGGTGGGGGTTTTGGTTCGATAGATCAACAAGGGCTTTTTTTTCCGGAAAAGGCCTCGGTGGAGTCGAACATAACCATTGCTCATTCTCGCGGAGCAATGAATGGTATCCATGAGGGTACGCAAAAAAAGTCTACCAGTTTTTATCTCTTAATAGTATAGACATAGAAGATATAGATATATAAAAAAGTATATATGAATCAGTGATATGATGCCACAAAACAACCGTACTATTGCTACCTCCTACTCCGTACTACAAATCGCATACATTATTACATCTAAATTGATTGACTAAACGACACTTTAAAAGGCATACCTATAACTGCATATTGTTTGAAACTAAACAGGGCTAAATTAATATTGCAAGCAATGATCAAGATTCACACAGACACACACATAAGAGAGAAAGAGCTACAAGAAAGGTAGAGCACTACTATTCTGAAATTTACAGTGAAATGTTAAGTGACAATGAATAAGTTTAATAACTTATGAATAAGTAAGTAAGTTACTACTTGACTATGAATAATAAGTTGAAATTAAGCGAATATGAAGTAATGATAATAATAACAAAACCTTAACCTCCTTAGGGCCACGGCCCTTAAAATATGATTAAAGTTCTGTAGTTTTTAAATAAAATTTTATCTGACTGAGCTTTTGTTTCCTAGGACCCCAGTAACTTTTTCTATGACCTAGTCTACTATATAACTATTGGTCCTTATAGACACTTGGGTCGTTGGTCACAAAAACTAAAAATAGCCTTACGAGATAGTCATTCATGTCACCTTAACATTTTCCCGTAAAATCAGAGCATATTATAGACACAGAAGAAATATATCAAGGTAGGTATATGGAACATTTAAAGCAAACATAAAAATACAATACAACAAATTCAAAACTTCTGGAAGACAGTGAGAGAATGGTTTGCGATGCTGTTTTTAAAAAGGGAAACAAATAAAAGTGACTGCAAATGAAACGACAGAAAAAATGAAAGATAAATGAGTTAAATCTTGATTCTTCGCTTATATTAGATCTGGATCTGGAAGAGGGAGCTTATACTCCACTGTTTAAGTAGAAATCGGCTAAATTTGGCTTGAATGGGTTGGATTTCCATTATATTAGGATTATAATATAAAGTGTTATACACCGTTGTTTAAAAACGTCGATATGAAAGATACAAAAACCACGTAGCTTCGGCTTAGTTTGGGACTAAACAGCCGCGTGTAAATTTGTCCAAACATTATTATTATATTATTATTATTCTTTCATCAAATACTTTACTAACGTTTGAACTATTTTTTGTTAGCACCAGTTAGCATGCATAAACATACTTTCATCTCTAGAAATTTTTACAGTACTCTCGTTATAGTTTGAGGTTTACTACCTATACAATGAAATCCAACTCCTCATTACTTACACAATATTTTTCAGCCAATTGTGAACTGAAAATAAATAACTTTAGAAATCAATTTACAACAACCATTCTATAGCTTGATACTTTTGTACCTTACGAGCCCTTGGCCAAGAGGCAAGACTCACCTGAAACTGAAGAAATTCATGGTTAAACAATCTACACATTATTTACATTCAGTTTTTAACATAAATTATGTAAGTGATTAATAAAAATAATCGTAGTAAATATAGGTATGGAGGTCATAGAGCTATGCAATATTTAATTGTTTATGCAATAAGGTCTTAGTATACAACGTAGGATACCTACTCCGAAAATTATTGTTTTATATAATACTAATTACATACAAAAAAAATTCAACAAAATCCGGTCCTGACGCTCTGCACAATACTCGATGTCATCAAATATTTAACAATTTTAAATATTTTAAAGCACACAACGGAATCCGTCGCAATTTTTCGATTGGCATCTGAATTTCCAATGCAGTAATGAACAATTCGGGCATTTCACATTTTCACTGTGTCTCCGGAAATAGTTGGAAATTTTAAAACTACATATAAAAATTTGAATCACAGTCCAGATTTTTATAAAAGTTTAACAGGAATAAATAAAGAAATATTAGACAGGCGTCCTTATCAAATCCCAACTAGGACCAACTTGTATGTATGTAAAGAAATTGTACCAAATTGTTTGTCTTGTGAATAGGAATCAAGCCCACGACCACTGGCATCTAGCCCAATGCTCAAGCCAATAAGCAACGAAGCAGTCAACGATGAAAGAAGATTAGGAACGGGGTTGAAGAAAAAACTTCGTAGCAAACAATTTTTATCGCGACCTAAAGTTATTTTCCGCGAAACCAATCGAAGGATTCCTCTCCCGCGACATCTGAATATAGGGCAATAAGTCAGCAAATGAATCCGCTATGATACATTGCCCGCCTCAGCACCAATATCGTCTCCATATAAGATTTCTTGGTGAGATTTATCACCCCCTATGTAAATAGCTCGGTGATGGATATTGCACAGGGGTGGCGGCTTTGCCGAAGTGTTGGATTAATGATTTTTCGTCAAGTATATTTTAGTCTCTGCAACGCTATGATGAATTTTTGTCATTTTTCATTATGAAAATAAGTCCTTTACAATGATTTATAAACAGACTATAACATTACTCACGTACCTATATTTATCCAAGCAATATATAAAGCAGTATACCCATTTGCTTTTTGTATTTTAGACTTTTCATGCCTACGAGTTTGATACCCGGTCGTGTTAGACATTGATTTTGGGCATTTGCTTTCTAGGCAAATTGCTTTTTTAGACGATACGATCATAACCGGGGTGCCATGTAGGTTCCAATGGGATTTTCTCGAAACTTAAGTACATTTACTGACTGCCCTCAAACGATGAAGGAAAACATCGCGACGAAACCTGCATACGCTGAAAAAGGCGTATGT
The DNA here is from genome assembly GCA_949699065.1 of Metalampra italica. Taxonomy (NCBI): domain Eukaryota; kingdom Metazoa; phylum Arthropoda; class Insecta; order Lepidoptera; family Oecophoridae; genus Metalampra; species Metalampra italica. The sequence continues at coordinate 3,930,616 of OX452986.1, forward strand.
GAAGTCCACCAAACAGCACTGGGTTAGCGTGGTGGACTATAGCCCGCCTGTACGTTCGCTCTCGTCGAGAGAGTAGGCCTGCGACAAGTGGAGACATCAATATAGGCTGTATATTTTTAAGCGGTAGGTTTTGCTGTCAGTTTTACCACAGTCAGACGGTGACTGACGGATGAATAATCGTCTAAAGCGGTGAGTGACGAAAATCTGCATACTTTATTTTATACATCATGCAACCATCAGTCATGACTGACGGAATTGACTGACGCTTGCATGACCGTCTAATCGGGGCCTATGATAGTCGAGTTTATTTCACAGTACCGTACCCAAAATTCCGTAAAGCCACGACTTTATTGACCGCAGCAGATTGGCTCGACGAGACGCGTGCACTGATTGCCGTCCCGCGGTGTTGCTCCAATTAATACAGAATCAATAATGGCGATTAATCCACAGGCAGGTTGATTACCGCCGCCGCGGCGTGGCCAGCACGCCAGCTTAATCGAAACCCGGCCTTACCGCACTAATTCCGCATTGTGACACTCTGTGGTCACTTGTTCGTGGGAAGCGGCACGCGATATTAGAGAACTTCGGTCGGGTATTGGTGCCCTGATGATCGAATCACGATCTGGGGTTGCCATCATTGGGCAAATTATTTCCCGGTACAAATTATCTTTAGGAAATATCTTCAGCAAACAGGTAGCTGTCACACTTCTATTATTTTATCTGTGACTATGTACTTGAAAACACCCGTAAACAAAACTCATTGAAAAAAGATCCCTTGCCGCCATTGCCGCCCATGGAAACCGTCGACCTCAGGACCGACGTGGGTAACAGTTCAAAAGCAATTCTGGAGTAGCCTGTTGGGTCTCTAATTATACTGGTTCTTACTTGACGGCTACTAGAGGCACTTGAGCAGTTCCCTCAACAGCTCTCTTATGATAGCTCTCTATGAAACACAGCCTGTCGTTCACTAAGCGATGCAAAAGCTACGCGACATCGGATGCAACAATATCTACCAATTAAAATAAGGTACCTAGTTATGCGATTTTTGTTGCATCTCATAATGAACGATAACGGTCCTAGCAGTACAATCTGGTGAACATTATGAATAGACTACAACATAACTACGTAGTCTTATTTTCCTCACCCTCCGCGATTTGTAAGTAAAATTCAGCAGTCAGCAGAGTGAAATAAATTGCTTGCGAAAAAGCGGTGTGAGACAAAAAAGAAAACTGTTATAGCATCAAAAGTCGAGTAATTAATGGAGATGTCCGACGGGGAGATAACGAATACCTACCTACGAGGCGTGTGACGTCACATTTTTAAATTTGGCACCCGTTGGCAAAAGCTTTTAGGATGTTTAAACAAGAGAGTTTAGTCTTAGCGTGTGATGGATGAAGCATCTTACTTCCGTCCCGCGACTTCGTCAGCATAATAATGTATTTATTAACTATTTTATTCTAGGATTTAAGCTATAAATGAACCAAATTTCATCAAAATCCGTTCAGCCGGTGTAGCATGATTGAGCATTAAAATATGCTTTCGCTAGCTGTTATCGTGACGCTAAAACGTAAAAAATAAAATTATTATTTTTACCTTCATCTGGGGTAATAGCCATAATAAAATATCTGTCAATCTAGAGATTTATCTACAGATGAGCGATTTCTCATATTATGTTGGGATCACACAGTTAAAGTTTATTTAACATCACTAAGCAATGAATAAATTAAAAACAATATTTAGTTAGTTGAAACTAAAGTTATCACAACTGGGGATGGTTTACTCCACACAATTGAATTTCATTATCGGAAACCACTAAATTGAATCGTCGAGGGACACTCGATGCGTTGCAATTGGTAGGGTCATGTGCCGAGCCAATACAATCGATTGAGTTATTAAGCAAGCAACACTGTTGCGCCATCTGTCACCCATTGTCGGCGCGGTGACGTGACAGTTTGGCCCAAATCGAACATTTTTGTTCTGACTGATGGAAGACAGTGATTGAACTTTTTGACAGGAGTTAAATACGTCTGTAAGGTTGGTACTGGAAGTTCAATGCATTGACTGATTAGATTTGACTATAGAGTCTAGACTGCACTACACATAGTATTACCACAGTTTATTACCGTAGACAGTAGAACAAACTAATTACAAAATAATAAATTTCACTTTTATTTTTTAAATCAGATCTCAACAATTTAAATCTCTTCTCTTTGATAAAAAGACAATAATTGCAACTTCCAGCATGTCTATGCGTCCTGCACACTAACCTGTTGTAATATAATTAGTAATTACTATTACCCACTGAACTGGCTGATGTCAAATTATTATATTATGGCGCTGAAGGCTATGGCGACTAGTGACTAGTGTCCCTGGAACTAAGCTTCAAATCGGCATATTTAATGAGCTGTCATTTGTATGGTAATAATACCACAGTAAACCGAAAAGATACACTTCGGTGATATTTATTGTTAATTGATCTTTATTGGTCAGTGCCTCAATAACGGTCAAACCCTTTGGCAACTGTACACTACTAACTGTAACTTTTAAGGCAAACTTTACTGTGCTTGCTATCTATTTAGAATCGGATATTGATCGATATTGAGTTATACAGAAATTAATGGCGTCTGTGTCGCTCTGTATCAGCCTTGCCTTTCCTAGTTTTGCTCCTTGTACATCGACATCAGTTTGATTTATGGAATTTATTCCATATAGTACGTGTCCCGATTTAGTGCTCGCCCGATATGAGAAAACGCAACGTTGAGGTTCAATCGGAAACGTATGTCAGTCTGTAGGTATGTCAACACTTTTGGTTACTATCAATAGCGAAATTAATCTGACGACGATATTTATCTGAAGATTATTAGAAGAGATAATAACCGAGTTGAATTTGAATCGAATATTCAAATTGAAGAGATATTCTCTGAAACGAATAACAATAGAGATTGCATAGGTACAGCTACAGATGCCGTTTTCCCATAATCCATCACATTTTTGTCACATGTACGCCCACTGTACTTGCAAGTCGCTAACATCCCTCCCCTGTACCTACACATTTGTATCAAGCATTCAAGCTGATCTGTTGCTAAGCCGGGGATTTCTAATGCAAATACATTCATCAGTGCTAATGCATAGGAAGTAATCAGTCGGGGCTGTCATGGCGGCCGAGATATAAATCAAATAGGATTAAACCAGTTTAGGGCGATGATTGTAGGAACACGGCTAGCAAATGGTCGTAAAGGAATGTAAAAACTGTGTTGTTTCCTTCGACCATACAAAACGAATGGACGCGATACCTTGTTCCGTATAAAGTGAGCGCAGGCACTCACTTCGTCGCTCAGTCAGTTTCGGAACGTATTTCAAAATGCAACGCGTGTTTGTCAATTATTGTGTACAATGCCTTCGTGTGTATTTCTTGAGTGTTATGAACTCGACAAATTGAAATTCGCAATGGTCGGGTAATGCAGATCGCGATTGTCTTTCCTGATGTACAGTAGATATAGCCGGTCACGAAAACACTATATCGGTTTTGACAAGTTTTCAGTTGTAAATGATTTGCAACAGGACAGCATAGCATTGTTTCGACAGTGAAAATATACCTTATTGTTTTATGCGTGCAATCGAAGGTCTACCACTAGTAGTTCCGTGAGAACAGTAGACCTCGCCAGCCCTTATAAACCAAACCTAAAAGAAACCAACAAAAGTCAACTTTGGAACCTACTAAAGTGACAAAAATTAGCACTTTAAAGCTTAATATTTCGCAAACGGATCCCTGAATCGAAAAATGTTTATCACACACCCGCGATATTTTTGAAAGACCCATCCAACGATACCCCACACCATGGATATCACGCGGAAAAAAATAATTTTCCATTTTACGTATGCAGTTCTATGAACATAATTTATTTTTTCAACTTTCTTAAGTCGATCCACTATTACTCAAAAACTAATAGAACCTACTTAGCCGTAATAGTTTTCCTTGTAACTACGTTATATATGCTACTGCCATGAATTTTTTCACATTTCCAGAAGCAACCGGCAGGGGGGGGGGGGGACACGTGACTCTAACAAAAATTACCGCTTTAAAGCTTAATATTTCGCCAACGGATCCCTAAATCGAAAAAATGGTATTCACACACCAGCAATATTTTTGAAAGACCTATCCAACGATATCCCACACTATGGGATTCACAAGAAAAAAAAAGTTCACTCCCACTTTGCGAGTATGGTAGGTACTCTAAAAAAAATGTTTTTCAAAATTTTATTCTACTCATTTTGTAGGTTTAATTAATTTATACATATGCCAAATTTTCGTCAAAATCGGTTGAAAAATGCGACCTGTAGAGAATTACAGACAGACAGACAGACAGACAGACAGACAGACAGACAGCCGGACAAGAGCATTTTTGGCCAGTCTCGAAATGTAGACGCTTCGCTCGCTTCGCTCGCTCGGTCAATAAAGTGGTACATCACTTTTTTAGCCGATTAATTCAATATTATTTTAATCATATTTAATATTCATAAATAAGTACCTGGTATTTTATATAACTGACGTTACTCGATTTCAATTATCTTTTATTCAAATACCTATTTTACTGTCTATGGAAGCGAAAAGAATATCATTTCCAAATTTTTTAATAAAATTATTTCGGTAACAGTAAAAAACATCGATGAACGAGTTCGGAATGGTCGGTCGGGTCTATGTTATCAAGGCTCCCGATCTTGTCTGAAATGGCGAGAAATAATTTAAGATTTTTTAAAACATTTAATGGATGCGTGTTATTCTAATTTGATAGGTATATTATAAACTAGCCGATGCCCCGCAACTTCATCCACGTTATAAAGTATACTATTTATATGTTATTCAAAATTTTTAACCCGGTCTAATTATGCCAGTTTCTTAGTTTTAAAGTTTGTCAATAGATGGCGTTAGGTGTGTAAAATACACCCCGCTTAACTTATATATAGTTAAGCATACAAATTATCCACCAGTTTTTACCTCTTTATTATTAGTATAGATATAGATGAGACGTAACGAAAGTTGTAACACGATTATGGTTATCAAGCTACGTTAAAGGAATTTCATTTAATTACAATTTACATCTATTCTCATAGAATTTAAAGTTCAATTTACTTTCTATCGGTATTATTTATAAGGTAGGCAACGAACAAAATAAACCCGGATATTTTGAACAATATCGGTATCTGCTTACGAGCCTTATTGTGTAAAACTTGGAATTAATATTATGGTTGAAAGTTGAGAGCTCTCAATATGAGAGCCCAATTTCACTGTACAAATAATACTGACGAATTTAGAATTCGGGCCACTTAAATAAAGTTGAGAAATTCAGAGCCGTTGTAAACAGGGCCGGATTCACATGTTTCATGAGTATCGTCCGATGTTCTGCCGCCCTATACTTCGGGGATTCGCACTGTTACGGTCGACCTCACGTCAGTGGAAACAAAACCAGTCTCTAACGCTGGGGGCCAATCGCGCTAATTCTGAACGACATTACCAAATCCAAACCATAACCAAATACGTTTTGCTGCATCCACATGTTTGGCAAACCATAACAAACGCAAACGTGTGTTTGGCTTGCGTTTGTAAAGGCTTGCCAAATGTGGACGTGTGGATGCAGCATTGGCCTCTTGGTCTCTTATAGTATTGAAACTATCCAATAGGCTAGACCAGCTCCAGGTCAAAGTGATTCCACGGCGTGCGGTCGACTGTACACGTGTATGCTGTGGCTACGAAATACACACGTAAGAAATCGAACAAATACTTCATAATCCCTTGTACACATCGATACCGCGCATGACTGGTGGAGTATAGGGACTCCCGTCTCCCCAATAGTGGGGACAAACATATTAATAGACTGTTGATATAATAATAGTGAAGTGAGCCAATTTAATATTGGAATATTCATCGCATATTATGATACCTATTTATGATAAATACGACGATGATATAGAGCTATATACTAAATACGATATACCGTTACTACGTCCTCCAAATTTGCCGCTCGCTTCGTAAATCTGCCGCCCTAGGCCCGGGCCTTCTCGGCACTAAATCTGGCACTGGTGGAAGTTAAGTACAGTTGTTTAGCATTGAAATGTCGATTACTGGCGCTCACAAAAGGCCGGGTACGTATCCATGCCTTATATTATCTAATTTCGGGACCTAAGGGCTTGCTAAACTCCTTTTAAACAAAATACAAAAATATTATTTGTATACACGTATACAGGGTTCACAATTCACTGTTGCCAATCATTGCTGTAAGTGCCTATTTGATAAATCTTGTTTGATTTTCGATTCGTCCCTAAAAGGAGTTTAAATGCAAAGCTTGTCAAACCGTTTCCGGACACAAATAAGAAATTCAGATAAGTCAGGAAATACGAGCTTGATTATTTGACGGCAGACGCGCGAATTATTCGGCAGTTGAAAATGCTAAACATTTCGACAATCACTCGCGTAGAGTGCGAACGCTAACTTCGAACGCGCAATTAACTACATTTGCAATTCCAAAATCTACCGTCGTTAGCGGCCAAAAAAATTACCAAGCGTAAAAAATTAAGAAATAAAAAGTAAACATCAACCAACTGGCGACTGAGATAACCTAACTTCGCGACTCCTCGCACCATAAAGAATGAAAAATTCTTTAACTTTTAAAATGAATTACAGAAAACGTGACTTTATTATAGAGGAAGTATTATACAGTTTCCTCTAATTCTTCCCATAATTACGTTTTTCTCTTGTTTAAGAACTCTCTTCACTTTTAATTTGTTCCGATGTTTGCGTAGGGTTTTTGGATAAAGAGTTTAAGGTTTTACTTTCGGTCTTATAAACTTCGTGGCTGTAGAAATACCTGAAACAAATTAAAAATATGGATTATATCATCATCAAACAACAAACTTAGCATAGATTAGTAGGTATTAAAATAATAGTATCTAGGTTAGTAAGTTTGTCGAATCAACACACAAAGATTATGGTACCCAAGGAGATTCGAACCTCTTTTGTCGCGCGCGCGTTCCCTGTGGAGATCGCATCTTGCAAATTTAGTATGCGAAACGATGAAAAATTCTGTGTCAAAATCAGGGGGGGTGCGGACAAATGAAGCGGATTAGCGGGAGGAAGTTGCTCATACAAATTTATATGGAGTTTGAAAATGAGAATGTGTGAGTGAGTATCAATTTCGATATACATTTGGCACGATTTTGGCACCCCCTAAAATGATTTTGTTACTCATCCATATGGGAGTAGCATTTTAAAAAAAATCATGATGGTACCTATCATATCGGTGAAACTGTTCTTATTTTAAAACGGTTATTATAGGTTACTAATATTATATAATCTGTGATAATTAGAGAGGCTATTCACATCAATAGTTATTCATTGCTTATCAGTGAACTTGGCATTATACAGGGTGACTTCAAATTGGTAATACAAAATCAATGTTTTACACACATTTTCCCTAAACTAAGCCCTCCACGAAATTCTCATGCTTTTAAAATTACCAAAAGTATCTTTTTTTAAAGTTTTAATTATCTCATTTTTTATGCTTAAGATGGTATATCTTTTATTGATATCGATAATTGATAATTAACATTGATAAAATCGAAAGACAGGTATGACAGTTCGATATTGAATGTGGGGTAACCACGCTACGGGGCGTTAATTATTTGTTTTATTAGAAAATTAACGATAAATTAAAGCCAGCTAATTTTAACAACTGAGTTAAGCATAATATAATTTAATTTAGTAGTTGTCATTAACTAAGCCACAATCAAGTGTTTTGTATTACCAATTTGAAGTCAGCCTGTATACATAATCCACATAGCAAATATATTATAGAAACCACATTTCTTCCCCGTGTAAACCGATCCAAATATTTCTCATAACATCGACTGCAATGCGAGACCCGTTGAAAGAACGAAGGAAAACACGGAACCGGGGACAGATTGAATGGGGAACGAATATTTCTGTTCATGGAACCAGGGTTTTACCAATAGGAGGACACATTGTGAGAAGTAATTATTAAGCTTTTGGACGTTGGTATCTAAAAAGTCAATAGTGAGTCATTGCAAAATATAATTGATTCAGCTTCTTAGTTATAGTAAAGGAGAAGATTCAGATTAGTTTATTGCAACGCAGATTTAGATAATTTATTTGTAAGAAGTTAGTTCTACACAAAAATAAGCTCTAGTTCTCGGTATTGTAAGGCGATACAGAAAAAAAGCTGGAGCTATTTTAGACAGGTCGTCTTTAAAGTTTGATTTAAGTAATTGTATAATAATAATTTAGATAGGTACAATATAATAAAATAAAACTAAATTATAATAATATACAACTACCTACAAACTGAAATAAATTAAACTAAAAACAAACAAAATTCCTACTAAAAAAAGTGTAAAAAATTTTGCCCCCGCGGCAGGGTGCCCATCACGCTGGCAGCATTCCCGCGCTGTATGGCTATGCTTAGCCTCTGAGCGAGAAAGCTGACAGCGCGAGGGTCGCCCGTCGCCTCCCTGAGCCGCTTGCTGAGCTCCCTGAAGAGCCCGTGTACGCCCGGACCCCACGGACCAAGTGTCTCCACGCCAAATGCGACAAAGTCGTATTGAGCGCCGAGACACCTGTACTTATTCACCTTCTGGCGCTCGCGGACCTCCGCCGCTGCGCCAGCTCGCCTAGCCGTCGCTGGAAGATAGGTCGATGCCAGTGTGTCGGAGCACGTGGCATCCCACACTAGCGCACGGCCCATCTTCCAGGGAATCAATGACATTCCGTCAGGCCGCTTACCATCGTCCCGCACAATCAGGGGCTCTAGAATTGTGGGGACACTGGCGCGTAATTGTATTGTATCTTCAGTATCTAGCATAGCAACTATTACGTGTTTCTGCCAGGATGACAAAACTAGCATATCAAATGAAAGTAGACCAATAAGACATCCACTAAACATTTCTTCTTTCGTCTATCATTTTCCCTCCTGAAAAATCTTCGATTGAAAATAATCGTTCCTTTCGCTCCCACGGCCCAGTTTATCACTGAGTGCTTCGGAAAAATAATTCGAGGATTTGTGTACTGAATGAAGTAAGCTTTCTAATAAAGTGTTGTGATTTATAGACTTTTCTTTCATGTTATATTAAAATGCTGACGCTCAAAATTGTAACTGCAAAACAATCAAGTTGCTGGTGCACAAATATTCAACGATTTTAAGTACAATGGTTCATAGTGAATAAAGGTTCAAAGCAATGTTTAAATATTTTCAATGACTAAGTAACCAGTGGTTCTGTGAGAACAGTAGACCTCGCCAGCCTTTATAAACCAAATCTAAAAGAAACGAACAGAAGTCAACTTTGCAGTTGGATACAAAAAATCCGGAATCTAAAATGGTTTTCACACACCCCCAATATTTATATATATTTTTGAAAGACTTATCCAACGATACTCCACATCATGGAATTTACGACAAAAAAAATCATTCCCACTCTACGTGTATCGTAGTCCAAAAAAATGTTATTAAGATTTTATTTTGCCCACTTTTTCGGCGTGTTAATATATACCCATGCTAAATTTTCGTCAAAATCGGTTGAAAAATGCGACCTGTCGACGATTACCGACAGACGGACAAAAGCATTTCTTGGCCAATTTTGAAACTGAGACGCTTCGCTCGCTCGGTCAACAAGTTAATCAAACGTAAACTAAAGAACATCTAATGCAACAGAGGGCATTGACATGCTTAATAATATGACAAAAACAGAGTTGCGATGTAATCATCAACAAAGTTTTAAGAGAGCCTTAAGTTCTTTCCGCGAGTTTGTGGAGTGAAAGTGGATAACCTCTTAAAATATCGCAGGTGCTCCTCACACTGGCGCGGTGGCGGTGACGGATAGTTGTAATAATGAGTACCCAGACGTGGGCTTTATTGTCCACAGGTCGCTACTGCGCCAGTGTACCGACGGCTTTAATAGCGACTCTATATTTGATCTCTTTGAGAGTCCAATCCAGGTACCCATTTATTATTTCCTTTTATATGACTCATCCCATTTAATTGAGCCTTTCATTCCACACTTATCGTCGGGCCCAATTTGTGAATATTGTTAAGCAAATTTATTCCCTATAGAATCAGAAGGGACTCCGTGTTTGTTGATTATTTTCGTTCTGTTGTCAAGGTACAAATACATTGTATTACTCATCCATATGCGTCAAGAGAAAATGTTCCGGGAAATGTGTTTAATTTGTATTTCATTGACGTTTAGTATCAGTGGTTCTATTGTTTTGTCCGGTACCGGTTATGGATGGTCGCTGGAAGCGTAGGGAGCTTTATCCGTGTTCTGTGGTCGGTGTATATAGCCAAAAACTAGTACTAGTAAACACAAATCACGGAAACTGAATGTTTAGCAACTAGAAGGACAATCAATTTTGTCGCGTAATGAAAACCGGATGACAGCCAAGGCGGTTAATACGTATGAGACGTAGGTATAATACTGTCAATTTAATTTCCTTTCCGTACGTGTTTTAAAAACAAGCTTTAAATGTACAACCCTGCATGTGTGACGCGTAAAATCGAGCGCCTTTTTCCGCCCGTCACTTAAACGCGTACTCCGGGAGTCCCGGGCCTCACTTAAGTGCCGAGTAACCTGATATGTGAGAATAATTCGGAGCCTCCCTCCGCCTGCCCTCCGCCCGCACCGCCTAATGAGTAAGAAGCTTGAAAAGTGACGTTTACTTATTATTTTCAAGGGAATTTTAAAGTGTGTGGAGCGCTGCTGTACAACTTTTTATCTTTCTTTTTTTGGTCATGATACTAGTGGGACAAATCAGTACCAGTTGTACCATTGATGGTACTAAGACGGAAAAAACAGTTCCACTTGTACCATCAATGGTTAAAGTGAGACAAGACAGTGCCAGTTGTACCATTGGTGGTACAGACTGAAGACACATTCTACCATAAAATAGATAAATACCTATTTGATTAGAGAATAATTGCATATTCACTATTTGCTTGACGATCTGTGTTAAACGTTGTGTAAGGTATTTTGTGGACAGGACAGCCCTGTAATTTATGGGAAAGCAGTAGTTAATTATAATTAAAACTACAGGAAAATTTCATATCAAGGCCACAGATCAAGAGCTTCATATTTGTGGACCCCTCAGGTTTTATCCATAATTCCCAGAAGAGTTGGAGTTACAGGCATTTACCTGGAAATTCCGCTCCAAAACAACAACAAATTATGCTTTTAGAGGTCGAATGGTAAATGAAATAAGCTGGTACTTGGAAGTGACCTCCACTTACCAGGTCCATGACGAAGTAAAGTTATTAAATTACAAAATATCAAGTACTACAATATCAAATAAGCATCAAAATATATGTTGAAGTTGTTTAGTACATTTCCTTCAACGCCCTCCGCATCCAGCCGCCTCCGAACACCTTCTTCAGGTCGTCGGTCCACCTGGCGGAGAGCGTCCCACGCTGCAGTCATCGGTCTTGACTAATTCGACGTATTCTTTTTGTAGTACAAGAAATTTGCAATAAATTAACCTGTTTAGTATCTGTATTCTTTGCTTTACATTGTCCTGTTCGATTATGGCTATAGTTTTTGATAAAGGTACTATGTAAGTCTTTAGTTTGTTCGATTTTTCAATAAAGTTATGTATTGAAAATTCGAGTCGTTTTTAAAATTTTCTGTTTGCTTTTTCAAAAACTTGCTATTATGGCATTATTAAACTCAGAATGATAAAAATCTTGCGAAGCTGTGCAATAGAATAAACGAACATTAAATCAACATTTCAGTTTTCATACAAAAATTAAATGTAACTTAACAACAGTAACTAGCTATAATTGGACAGGATTAATCACTTGAATATTCACCTGTATATACCTACCCAGTAAGAGGAATACGTCAAATTACAGTAGGTCACTCTGTATAATCTTAATCTCTCCATATGAAAACTTATTCGGGCAACTTATAGTTCATGATAAAATGTATTACACATGGTACATTGTTCTGTTATTATTATTCACACTCCCCCTTAATTAGTTAAGTGTTGAAAAGTCGAAGAGCAATACAGAAAGAGACCCTTTTCCCATCAACTTTAAGACACATTTTCGCCCGCATGGCCTTGATTGCAATGGCGCGCCAAAGCGTTGCGAGCCAATCAGAAATGACTCGTAAGCCCCAGGCTTACAACTCATATTTGCTTGTAAGTTGATTACTAGTACCTTTTGACAGTATTCAAATAAAATGGGGATTAGTGGATTAAAAACTCTATACTCCAGGATTAATAGTCGAATGTCGTGATGTAAATAAATTCAAGGGGCCAGTGTTTTTAATTCACACATCTGTCGCACTTGCTGTAGGCCCTTGCGGGGGGTAAATTGGGGTTATTACCCCCTAATAAGGTCAGTTAGGGATGATTGTGTAAAGCCGTGTAAAGGCCACATTATCGTTTTAATATTTATAGCCGTTATAATGACTTTTTCAAAACAAATTTAACTTGATTAAAGTGAAGTTAATTATATGTATTTCCGTCAAGAAATTGTAAAGTTGACTGCGTCTTAGGGATTTATGTTCACAATGCATTTACAAATGTGATTAGTTGGAATAATGTCGAAGCGATCGACTGCGAATGACTTTTTTATTTGACTTATTTTGTTTAGTCCGCAGATAGGTATGTGGTCTTGCGGTTAAATATTCTGATTTTCGCTAAAAATGATAAAGTGTCAATTTACGATATGAATGCCCATCTAGTCAAATGACCATTTAGCAACAATGACCAAAACATAAATGGACCTAACTAGTAGCATGACGTCTGGAAATACAAATCATCTGTATGTATGCATACAATGACATGTGTACAGTCGACCACTGAGCTACCAAGATTTTCATCATCATCTTTATTTCAGAAACAGTACATTACTGTGTGCGAAAATTTCAATTACACAAATACTAATTAGGTACAAGCAATAATATTACAAAACAAGATGTCAAATATCATAATTTTGATTAGGTGATCGGCTTAGCCGGAATGATGTGCCTGAGTAACAAACATTCAAACAATAAAACAAAATTAGAAAGTATGCTACTTACCTACACGTATGTAAAAACTCTGTGATTAGGTTTTTATTGTTAGGTACCTACCAGAAATTATAAGTATACGATGGAAGACGGATCCAAAAAGGTAAACCTTTTACAAAATTAAGCTATCATGTTAGAAAGAAAAATGATACGCTTAAATAATCCCTCTAAAAAAAACAAAAATTAATCCTTATATAGCAAGCAAACATTAAATTTGCTCAATTTCTGTCAACCAAGTGTTCCTTGTGAAAAGACTGCATTGCGCCGAGCGCGTTCACTAATTCAATAACTCCACACCGCACAGTCTGCTAGGGTTGCCAACAAGCAGGGCCGCATAGCAGGACTTACCTAGACAGATCTTCAGAAGATACCATGTCATGATAAGACAATCTTGTTCTGATAAATCACAGTAGAAATAAGGGAAACAAGTAATGCGACCCTCATACACTTCTTTTTCTACATACATGTACGAATGTGCTTTTTATTTTTTACAAACTCGATGTGGAAACGAGTTGTCCTCACGTTTTCTAATAAACATAAATGTAAATATAAAAATAAAGGTTTATTAATGACATGATTATTATTTGTTTGTATTATGCATTTTTAACAAGACACAATGGATTATGGAAAAGAGAAGGAAATAACAATTGCTTTCGTTTGTACTTTTAACAAAGAATCACAGAACTTACAAAGTACTGTTACAAATTCAACCCTAAAGGAATTAATCCGAAAGTGAACAAATGAAGTGTCCAGTCCGCAATCAATTTTCACCAATTGGACAGCCCTAGCGTACGCCTCTAAAAACAGTATTTTCTATTTTCTTGATTTTTAGACTGGCTTTCATACACGTATGATGCAATTAACTGATACGATCCCCCATGTGGATGAAGCCTTTGTTTCATGTGTTTGGTTAAGTGATTAGCGACTCTTTGTGACGTCAAAGTGTGCCTTCGAGAGGCATTTTTGGTTGGACGCTCACATTATATGTATTACCTACATACTATAACTATGAATTTAAAATCTATATAAGTACGGTAAAATGATTCCCTTTTGAAAAGTGTACACATATACCTATGAGAAAGTATATTTGGTAGTGCCAAACCAGAACCCCTTAGGTCGAGCGAGAGTTCAAAACTAAACTCGTACAATAAGTTTTCGGAACTCAAGTACGGGTTTTAGTATCTTTACTGGTACAAGAAACTTCGGCAAAGGAATAGAGCGTAAAGAAAGAAGATATTCTTATATTATGACGTCTAGTGTGTACCATAACTCTAATATTCTTTAACCTTCTTAAACTAGAGCTGTACTTTGTATACAGCCTAAGTAATAAACTTATAAGCTAGGATCTCTTTGCTGGCGCCCGCGCATAATGAGAGTAGCTAAATTCGAACCTTCCTGCTTGGTTAATGTAATGCGCTAGACACATTACGACCTACTTTCTCCATTATTATTACGAGTAATTTACTAGAGCACATAGTTCAAATAATGGGATAATGTTATTGTATTAGGAGCAGACATTACCAGAAATTGGCACGGTGCCTAAGGTTCGTACGTGTAAGTAAATAGTGAAGCCTGTACCACATACTTAGTATACTATGTCACTAATTACATATCATCATCATCAACAGCCTATTAATATGTCCCCACTGCTGGGGCTCAGGCCTACCCTCTCAACGAGGGTGTTCGGGCTATAGTCCACCACGCTATCCCAGTGCGGGTTGGTGGACTTCACATACGCCTAAGAATTTCTTCTTCGGCGTATGCAGGTTTCTTCACAATGTTTAACATAGCTCAGAAATTGATAACAATGCAATACTAACTCGGCAAAAAGCAGAAAACAATTTTATTAATTTTTTAATACAACACTTTTAGAAAAGGACTTAAGTGAGTTTTCTCAACCACATATAAGGAAAAAAGTATGCAATAGATTAGTAAGAAGGGTTCTATCTATTGCATACTTTTTCCTTTGTTCTTCAAAAGCCTTAATAAGTCGAGTCCAGACCTATCTTATAATAATGGATGGTTTATGCCCTAATAACCGTGCTCTGGGCAGGCTGTACCTACAGTTTAGTGAACAGACGATGCTACTGGCAATCATCAATAGAAAAACTGGAATATCCGACAATAAGAGAATACAGTCTGTATCATTCTCTTATTCCGGATACCGCATGAAAAACTCTACTCTACGCATAAGTACTCGAAATCAAGTCGACTAAATACAAAAATAAATTACAGGATTGGGAAATGTAAAATGAAACAATAGACCTTAACCAGAATCCCGTAACACAAAACGTGAATTCTTGATCCACAGTATTTCAGAGCAGTATGTGACAGTAAATGGGGCATAACTAGGCATTAGACAAATTGGCGGAGTGCCAGCCTGGCACCCCGTGGCTCGGCACGCTCGTTATATTATCTGTATTATGTACTTACATTATACTATGTCTTTGCTAGTTACACTTATACATATATTTGTTCCTGTGAAATACTCAGCTTCCTGTATCGTACCGAGGTGAAACATATCTACTATTTTGAATACAGTCACCTACCTACATGAAGTATATATGAACCACAGAACACGGAAAAAGCTCGCTACGCTCCCGCTCGCTAAAAATCTGTGGTATGTAACATGAATCAAAAAATTTTGCCACTCCCATATAGATCAGTAATAAAAGCATTCTATGGGTGTCAAAATCGAGTCAAATGAATGACAATACTTATACTCACTCACACGTTCTTATTTTCAAACTCCATGTAAATTTGTATTAGCAACCTCCTCCCGCTACTCCGCTTCCTCTGTCCGCACCCCCCCTGTAAGTGGCACCATCCGTTCCCATACTAAATATGCAAGTTGCGATCTCCATAGGGAGCGCGCGCGCCACCAAAGAGATTCGAAAGTTCTTGGTATGAACGTACTAAATAGGAGAGTCAAGCAAAAAATCGATTTTCTGCTGCTATAGACTGCTTGGAGGACTGAACTCTGAACACTGCTTAACAAAACGGTGTCTTAATCTGCATTCAATGTGCAAGAACATTTAAACATATTGTCACTTAAGGACACTCCAACGAGCCCAAAAACCTGCGCGTGGTCAGTATAGAAATCATTATCTTACTTCTGCACCGCCCGCGGTGTGATAGAACAAATTAATGTCGGTTACGACTTTTTAGATTGCATAGGAGAAATAATTTCCTGGTATTCGTATACCAATATTTGCACCAGGGTTTGCAAATAACCAATACCCATCTATGTATGCAATGCATGCATGTGTGTGTGTAGTTCTGAGATAGAAAGAAATAGTTATTTATTACGTAAAGGAATGATCACAAAGAAATGATTTGTTATGAAAAAGCAAGAAAGAAGGGAAAGCCGAAGTTTACTTTACAAAAACCGAGTGGGCGGGCGTAGCCAGTTAATCAAAAGGTAAATTAGTATACAAGAAACCGTCGAATCATGGATATCTATCAATTTGTATTAAAACAAAAGTAAAACGTCACAATTGCATCATTATTCACAGTTTTATCATTGAACTTACAATAATTAGTTTGCGTTCACTGGAAGTCAGTGTAGGCATAATATTATATACTTTTTTCGGCTTTCTAGAGCATTTCCTTCAAAGTTTATGAATTTATGATAATTTTAAGACGTCAAAAATTTGTCATTCAATATACATTTCAGTCAATGCGAGTATCCAGAAATATCAAATCTGTTTCATACTGTCGATTAGTAATTTTGTGTCTTATTCTTCTATGACATAATAGTCTGCTGAAACCAGGGTTATCAACTTGGAGTAAATAACAATGTCACAATTGTCCCCATTCTGTGTGTACGATTGTGATAGTACAAAGGCTGCATACTGCATAACACAGCCCCGAGCGTCGGGTCGTTAATCTTAATGCAAATTCGTGCCAAGCGGCCCTAATGGCGCCCGTATTTACTATTTACACGTCTTATTCTTCACGTGAATTGCTGTGTACGTGGCGGGAATGGCTAAAATTTGTGGCAGTTTTACCTTTACTCAGTGGGTGTTTGTGGCATTTATTTGTCTTTGGCTGCTTTGGTTTCCCAACCAAATAGAGTAGATTTTCTACCTATGTTCAATAGTATTTATACGCTCTAATGTTCGATCCACACTTACCACGACGATGGGTGTACAGTACGGGGTGTTAGTTTTCACAAATTTCCCATACGCATCACAATTACTCTTTCGGCTTTTCTTTTTTTTTCACCAAAAGCATGTGATAAGTAATTTCAAAATTCATACGTTAGATGCTAAATCCGGAGACATTCAATTATTGACTTTCTTTTGTGTGGTAACCCTAAAATTAAGGCGTTATGATGCGCTTCTTTTGCTTACACCGCAATCCTTACAGCTAAATACGAGAGTGCCTGAAATATGTGCTCGCGAGAGCTTTTAGACGCATGTGATGATGTGTAATTTTTCACAAGGGCAATCAGCGGTTTTCTCTTTTTCCTTGTCAAGCCAGTGCGAGCAAAGTATAGCAAAATGCAAAGTGTTGTAGGTTAAGAAACATGTTTTTGCTAAAATAGCGGAAATAAAGTTCTTTGACTTTGTGTTATTCCACATTTGTTTACATATGTACCTACTGTAAATGAGATTCGAGTTTGTTTTATAAAGTGCTTTGGAAAATCTACACTGACGAGCAAAAATAGATAAATCGTTTTTACACTAGTAGTTCCGTGAGAACAGTAGACCTCGCCAGCCCTTATAAACCAAACCTAAAAGAAACCAACAAAAGTCAACTTTGGAAACAGAAAAAGTACCTACTAAAGTGACAAAAATTAGCACTTTAAAGCTTAATATTTCGCAAACGGATCCCTGAATCGAAAAATGTTTATCACACACCTGCGATATTTTTGAAAGACCCATCCAACGATACCCCACAACCATGGATATCACGCGGAAAAAAATAATTTTCCATTTTACGTATGCAGTTCTATGAACATAATTTATTTTTTCAACTTTCTTAAGTCGATCCACTATTACTCAAAAACTAATAGAACCTACTTAGCCGTAATAGTTTTCCTTGTAACTACGTTATATATGCTACTGCCATGAATTTTTTCACATTTCCAGAAGCAACCGTTTAGCTGGCAGGGGGGGGGGACACGTGACTCTAACAAAAATTACCGCTTTAAAGCTTAATATTTCGCCAACGGATCCCTAAATCGAAAAAATGGTATTCACACACCAGCAATATTTTTGAAAGACCTATCCAACGATATCCCACACTATGGGATTCACAAGAAAAAAAAAGTTCACTCCCACTTTGCGAGTATGGTAGGTACTCTAAAAAAATGTTTTTCAAAATTTTATTCTACTCATTTTGTAGGTTTAATTAATTTATACATATGCCAAATTTTCGTCAAAATCGGTTGAAAAATGCGACCTGTAGAGAATTACAGACAGACAGAAAGACAGACAGACAGACAGACAGACAGCCGGACAAGAGCATTTTTGGCCAGTCTCGAAACGTAGACGCTTCGCTCGCTTCGCTCGCTCGGTCAATAAAACACAATTACTTATTCTAATGTTCCGGGAAAAACTAGCGGCTAGTAAATTACATTTAAATTTTACTGTTAATGACAACTTTTTTTTTAATGAACTACAACACGAAAACTAAATTGAATCTTTCACAGTTTAAATCTTGAAATCGACACAATGACGAAACTTTTGTCATCCATGACCCTAGAATACACAAATTGTCAATGAACGACAATTTTGTGGCTTACAGCTTTTTGGCTTAAAGCCGCGTGTAGACGTGATGTCGAGCGTTTTTTGCGCGACATTTTATTCGTCCGGAAATCGCAATAAGTGCTAGAGGGGAGATTAATGTCGGTACAGACAGATTCGCCGACACAACCACTTTGATTACACATGCTGCTGTGTCTACGTCATCTGTCATCTTGGTTAAGAAGTCTTTGTAATCAACCAAAATGAAGAAACTTCAATAGTTTTTCAACATGGGAATTGTAAGGAACACCTACCTTCCTCATAACACAACTTGCTTACACTTATTTTAATAAATTGATCAACTGAAATGAAATCTTTGTGCTAAATATAAGGATTTTATTAAAGTTGAAAATTGTTAGATTTAACACCTTAATACACCAGCTCTAGTATAAGAATCCTACTAATATAATAAAGGCAAAATTTTGTAAGGATGTGTGTGAAGATGTTTGTGAGGATGTTTGTTACTTTTTCACGCCGCGCCGTGACAGCTAAACGAATTTTGATGATACTTGGTACAGTGATAGTTTATATCCTGTAATACCTATAGGATACTTTTTACCGCGGTAAACTGTTTCCACTGGAAAATACTTATTCCACACGGGCAAAGCCGCGGGCAACAGCTAGTAATTTATTTAAGTATCAATAGGACTAGGATGGGGTAGTATCTATGATGGACTGAAAGAAATAAAAAACAAATCATGATTCATATGAAAAGTGCTCCTATTCCACCGACCCTACTCCATTTTACATTCATTCTAAAAGTTATTCAAGCAACGTCACATTAAAACTTGAACCCACTATCTTCTGGAGAGTTTGATGTGTACTACGACGACATAGTACGTCATCAAACTCCCAGTAAATAGTAAAACCCACGATGGGCCGTTTCCCTCACTTTTAAAAGGCATTGTAATAAACCCCGCCTTTCACGTTTAATGTATTAAGGAGCATAATATCGCGTTTATGCGCTGCAAAAACACAGTGTTCCGAAGTAGAAGTGCATGTTCGTTATATGTTAACATCTTTGGCGTTAAAATCAAAGGGATCTTGTGGCGGAAATAAGTTATCAGATAAGAGATCCAATCATAGATCCAAGAACCTCCTAAGTTTTTATAATTTTTTTTAGTGACCCAATCGCGTCGTGTAGTCATTTGAGTAATTTTACAAAACTTTAATTATCTTAGAAACTACATGCTGCGATGAGATTATTTTTGGTTTGAAATGCCATAATGTTTAAATACAAAGACTACTGCACTACTGAACCGGACGTACGGCTGTCAGATGGGTCTGGGTAAAGCGTATCCCAGACACACGCGGCCTACGGTGGCGGCCTTCTGCAGGCCGCAGCCTCAATATATAAATAATGACCGCGCGTGTTTGAAGTCTCATATACGTTGCAAGGGAATCAACTGACCGCCACCGCAGGCCGCGTGTGTCTGGAATACGCTCAAGATACGCTTTAAGCGTATCCCAGACACACGCGGCCTGCGGTGGCGGTGGCGGCCTGTTGTATTTCCTTGCGATGTATGTGAGACTTCAAACATGCGCGGGCATTATTTGTATATTGTGGCTGCGGCCTGTGTCTGGGACACGCTTAAAGCAGTTATTGCTTGTGTTTAAAGGGATACTGATACATAAATTTCGCGAATGACGGAACATAATGCAATTTTGCCGAACTATGAAGCCAGCTCCTCTCGCTTTTTAACGTGCTATCGTTAAGGGGAATCTGTCGAATTATTCTCATGAATATTTATCCGTTCGTCTGCCGCCTCCGGGCGAACCGTAATGGCGGCACAATGGCTTCTGTGTTTCGGTACGGTGGGCATAAGTGGCTATAATACGATCGATGTTTGCAAAAATGACAGTTTTCAAAGAGCCCGAGACTTCATTGTCTAATAAAATATCGTTTCAAAATATTTCCAGCAAATTGGTTCACTGGACATTAATTGAAAATTTTCTTTGATTTCCAAATATTCTATTAAAAGTGTATTCATAACCTTTAGTAAAGCAAAGTAGGTAGTGTTGGGGTAATAATTTTCCTTCAATTTGACCCATGTTGTGCTCATACCGATTGTATATGGTTCAAAAGATTCTTATTTTTTTCGTTTTTCGCATGCCAACACAACTTTCCATAGTACAAAATTTTTTGGTTGTTACATAAATAAATCAAATAAAATTTTTGTATACTAAAAAATTGTAATTTATATCTCGATCTATCCGAGTTCTCTGCACCGATCAATTCAGAAGTACTACAGCGTACACACAATTTGTTACTTTGCTATCCGTACACATTAGTCTGCTGTAAGATCGGATCTCAAAACCGATACGGCCGTTGTCGATCCCGGCTGGATCCGGTGGGATCCGAGCGGGAATCTGCATCTATCCCCAGGGTCGTATCTAGGACTGGCAATAAGGCCCCATGGGCGCTGAGTCTACAGGAGGGAAAATCTCGGTAATAGAGACTTTTGGCAAGTTAACAAAGCAATTAATAGACGTGAGCATTATCAGCATCATCACATAAATCAATCAACTTTGTACAATTTGTACAAGCGTGTCCTGGTCTGGATGTGGTATTTGTGAATTATCCTATAGTAGGTACTTCAATCATTTCAGTTCGACCACTGCACGGGAAAGAACTCCAATCAATTGGTATTTTGGTGCAGCAAGATCCTATTTCCAAATAGGTTTCAAAGCGTTCTATGAAAGGACGTCCGTGTTTTAGAACCAGACCATAACAGCGATTAACTCAAAAGCTGACAAAAGAATAAAAGATTCAACGCCATTTTTCTCGCTTTATGCTGGTTATTTTGTTTTTTGGGGGCGCCAACGTCATAACTAGATGCATCACTGGGTTACCCCACCTATCAGTGCGACTTAAATCTCAGTAAGCGCATCACAGGTTTATCTCAATAGCTCAATGAGCAGCAGGCACCGCCGCGACGGTTACTGCGTTGCGAGTTTGTGCAGTTTGTTATCGAAAGGAAGGACAAGCTGACTTTAATCTCTTGATTTTAAATGATTTAACTAAAACCGGATAAGTAAAAATAAATGCGGATGAATCTATACAGTTTTTGTTAAGAAAAACGGAAAATGTAATTAGTGTTACTCTAGCGGATTTATATATAATTTGTATTTGTAGAAGTAAATTCAATGATCAACTTGAGTCATTAAAAAATAAAAGACTTTTATACAAAACTGTTAAAAACATACAAAATATCATCGTACACAACGTGTGTATTTCGTAAAATTATCTAATGAAACAGCTTCGGTATAAGGCTCTATCTGTTTTGACGGAACCCTAGAAAGATCAGCCAAGGGCTCTACCACTTTACGGTCTGGCTATTTGCAACCGTGGCTTAATAACTTGAATAACTTAATTTCTTTAGTAGCTATAATAAAAATACCGTGAAAAATAATGACAAAATGTTCCCATCCCAACACATTCACTATTATGTGGAGTCACAGCCTCACAGCCATGCATTTAATCTAGACCACTGATAATTTAACTCTCTCTCGTTCCACCTGCTCGTAATGCGACGTTGGGAGGCGGGGGAGGTCACGTTATACTGGATACGACGTGTATCGCGCGGAAGCCTCGGTACGTCGTTTTAGATAACCTAACAATGCGGTGTTCACTTCAGAACGTTTATTCGATAGCGTTACCTTCAGTTACTCGCAGTTCGAAAGATACGCTTTTGTATGAAAATATTATCAAAGAAAACACGGCTTTATTTGATCAACGTGTGTACTTTCATGATATCAAATTGACAAGAAAACTTTTAGAACAAGAAACTATTCAATGTTTTTCATTCAGAAAGTTAATAATTCTTAATTCCGTTTTAGCGCTACATTCTTGTAAATAAATACGCACATTTTGGATTTCTTCCTCAAAATCAATTTATATTAACCTAAATGTACTACTAAATTACCTACTAAATTCGAACAAAAAGTTGCCCAGAATTCGATACTGAGTTATTCCGTTCCGACTTCACAACAGAAATTATTCTGAATAATCAAATTAAGAATAATCTAAATACGACTGTTCAAGTGATTTGTACCACGCTCACGATCTTTACCGCTACATCACATCGTCAGACGTACGGCCTAGTGGCAAAGAGGCATAAATCTCAATCATAATTTGTGTGCGTCAGCTATGGGCCAGCGCGGTCCAATGATTGATGGCCCCGGTGCCCGCGCGCTCATTCCGAATTCAAACAGGCCAACGAGCGGCGGCCGACGCCAAAATGGCCGACACCCAGTAAATTGATTAAAAATCTATTAGCTCGGCAACTTCTGACATTTCATTAGATAGTAAGTGTCGTTTAATGAAATTGTTTGTAAATGTGATTAGTAGGGAGTGTTAAATGTTCTAGAAAGGACTTTATGAAAATTTTGACGTACAAACTGACATGCTATTTATCATTAAAGATTGATGTTATGTCGATATAATCACTTCTTGGGTTTAAAAGAGTTACCTAACGTAGATTTGCATTTAGGATGCCTGAGCTTGGTATTTGCAGAGTAGAGCAGTGAGTTTCGTCCAGCAGTTTCGCAAAACAGGATCTTAATTAATATTAAAGACAACTATCTTTTGTCTAGGAAACGTACTCGTACCTATAAAAATACCGATATTCCTTCTTTGCTGAACAATATTTTTCGAACGTTCAGTCTAAATGTTGGAGAATTTTTGCATGACAGATAAAGGATTATTTTATTCTTAAACGATATTCAGGCGAGCATAATAGGGTGGTAAAATTATACGTTGTACTTTTCGTAGTATCCTCTACCTTTAACCTTTCCGACCTTCCATCCTTTCCTTCCTTCAAAATAGTTAGTAACAACTTATAATATTTCTGGCACGTCCATCTCTTGCCGCCCATCCCAGGGGTGGTATGGCCTTAATTTATTAATAGATTGTTTATAGCTTCGCCAGGGGCCCTGCCGCGGCCTAATAAATAGATCACCCTTAAAATAATAATGCTTTTTCGACGGAGCACCCCGTACTGAAACATAAATTTTATGAGATTAAAAGGGTGACGCGATGTCGTCTCTTTATGGCCCGATGAAAATTTTGGTAGTTATTTTTATGCGCATGCCTACATTATTTTATTGACGTGGACTAGCGTTACATTTGAATTCGTTTGGATCACTTTACGATAACCGGTGATCGTGAACGCGCTCAAATGCACCCGTGGTAGTTTTTCGACTGACAGATAAGTAGTCCAGCAAAGCCCACAAAGAAAATGTTAGTCACATTTTTAAGGAGCTGTATAGCTACGCACCTTAAATTTACTTCAAAGTATATCACTAAACTCCAATCTTGAAATCATTTTCTTATTGGGCTTTGCTAGATTATAAAACAGTCGAGAAACGACCATGGGTTCTTGCCCATTGCCTGTTTATCAATGTGATATAAGTTTTTTTACGGATCCGCTCATATTTTTATTCTTTACCACAAACCCTATGTTTGAAAATAATCTGCGATAGTGAGATCTGTGTAGTTACTGTACGTTAAATAGCACAGTAGTGTGGAAACCAATTTGAGCCTTGATCAACGCCCTCCAATATGTAATTCACGTGGCGTAAACAACATTTGTTGGTAACAGAAACTAGGAAACGCGTCACAAAGTAATACATTCGGCCAAGTTTGCCACTTGGGGCCGCACGCGGACTGCATTGCTTCCAACTTCCCTCCGATATATTAGCTTAGGAAACTTTGGGCTTCTTATTGCCATAAGTAGGACATTATGGTAGTTAACCCCAATCGCTTATCGACATTGGTATTTGTGGGTATTTTGAAGAATTACTATCATCATAGACCTTCCCCAATTTTCCGCCATACTTAGGAACGCTGGAAGTATCAAGTCAAAATTATACGCGTGTAAGTATGAAGTTAAAATTAATATCTAATACTCAGGTCTGCAATGTATTAGAGCTGTGAGAAATTCAAACTTCTAAGTCAACGCAGTCAGAAGATATGGCCGATTTTGCCGCATTTTTTTAGTGTTTCGGTAATAAAAACCTATGGGGTACTTCCCGTTGACCTAGAGTCATGAAATTTGGGAAGAAGCAAGGTCTTATAGCACAAGTAAGGGAAAATTGAAATCAAAAATCATTAAAGAAAATCTAAAGATCAACCCCCATTTTTCAGGTCGTCGGTTTATCTGGCAGAGGGGTTTTTTACTCTATGTTTTGAAGAAATATATTAAGACATAATCAACTTACATGTTCATAATCCAAAAAAAACCTTTACTTTAAAAAAAATATTTGAAATTTTTTATATCTAACTTGAACGAGGGCGATCGTGTCTCATTAAGGAGGGGATTATGCCCTGTCATATCCCGTTTTGACCTTAATACGGATTAAATGAAATATTTCAAATCGGGATGTTTCCACTCCAATAAGCCCCTAACTCGCTGATTATTATTTTTATTGGAATTTCCGAATATAACATATTTCCATGTATTTTTAGGGAAACGAAACCTTTTTCAAAACAATAACATAACCTACTAGAGATATCTTCCAGGCGCAAACTTGCAAATCTTCTTGACTTCGACAGCACTTACGTAGTAAAAAAATCTCAGTATTGAATCATTAAGTTGGCGACATATCAGAATATTGTGTCATGAAAAACATTACCGAACGAATACGTTTGAAATAATGCTGAAAATGGATCTGGATCGACCACACAAGGGAAAAGGGATCAAGCTCGGGAGAGATGGAGCGAGGTAAAGCATGAAGTCCAAGACAGATCCAGCTGATGAAGCGCTGTGGTCGCTCTCGCTGCTGGGATCTCGGAAAATCCAAATAAATGCGTAAGTGTGGGTGTTGAAATTTGAAATCATTTATTGTATTTTTGTTTGCTAATTTCTTTGTTTATTTGCTGCTCAATCACGGCATAATGCTGAACTACAAAATACCTAGGAATCAAAACCCCAGAACTATTATGGCACTCCCGAAAATCATAAGGTGTCTTAAACATTACACGACGAATGGAGTGGCTAACGAATTAAACTGTCCATCATAACAATGTAAACGTTCATCGGATTTAATTAATCACAGAATTATGTAACGAACGAAAGGGTCTGGGATCGGGGATGCGCGATCCTGATAGCGGCGAGACGGCGGCGGCCGAAGAATAAGCACAAGTCAGGAGTGGATAGCGGGGCAGGAACATAGCAAAGTGATTCTCGCCTCGCTATCCGCCTTTATAGATGCTAGAAGATGTGATTCCTCAAGGAAATACCCATTTTCACGAAGAGGGCAACCAGTACAAGTTTATTAATGCTGTCCAGAACGTCTAAACACCACCAGAACTCGTCTGCCCCAACGGCCGTCGGTTCTGCGACAGATGTGGCCCGCGCATTGCCACTTCAGTTTGCTAATCCTTTCGGCTTTGTCGGTAACCTTAGTTCTGCGTCGGATCTCCTCATTACGGATCATGTCCTTCAAAGAAACTGCGAGCATAGAGAGCAGTGCTATGCATATGATTATTGCAATACTTTTTAAAATAACCCAAGAAACCGCTACCTCTTTATAAATTAGACCAATAACTTTTTCGAGGTTAACGAGACGGCAAATTTTGAAAAACAAGCGACCTCGACGAGGGTCGGAGCGAGGAGGTACAATTAAAAAGCGAAATGTAAGCCTAGGATTAACTGGCCCAGAAATAATGAGGCGATTTGCTGAATAATAAGAAAACGCCGCATATATTAGACTAATGTTTGTTTGGGCTGGATAAAAGAAAATTGGTGCCATCTTTTTCATTAATGTGGATGCTTTAGATTAGTAGGTATTATCGGTCTATTAAGGTAGCTATTAAATATTTACAATTTTCAATATCAACTAGCAACTCGGCCCAGTTTTCCACTAGTAAAGTTACATCGAAACTTTGGTGTAGATTTGCCAGCAATTTGTAAATGCTTTTCTGCCTCAATAAAATGTACTGCTGGCCGGTCGGTATATCTCAAGTGCAGTCACTAACAACGTCCTACAAGAAAAAGTCGACTTAAGTGTCACTCCGCAAGTAAGTTTCCACAATAAGACCACCGATAGAGTAACAAGTCGGACAAATTTTCCTCTGCTCGTTTTGTCGGGAATAGGGTTGGTAGATTGTTGCAAAATGTCCCGATATTTTGTGTCTCGATTTACTTATGTCCCACTTCTTAACTTCATCTTAATAGAACACAAAAGATTAGTGTTAAGAAGTCTGTTGCGCCGCATCTTTTTCTCAGCGCTAATACCTAGGAAGTGTGGTGGAAGATAAAAATTGACGTTTAAAATGTACTCTACTCAGTGTATTCACATGCAATAAAATAATTTTACTTTTGGCATTTTCCCGCGGCTAGTTTTAGTACTCGTACATGTTCATCTACAAACCAAACATCATTGTATACTACTCGAAAGAATGTATGATGGGGCCGAAGATTACCTCAAACAAACTTCACCGATTAAATATTGGATTTTATCTCGTTGTCCCGCTGACGAATATGTTTTCACTTGGCAACCCTAACTGGAAATCAGAACGGAAATATCGACTTGAACATTTCTAGTTTGTTAGTTTGCAATGACACGGCGGTTCGCGGTCGAAGGTTGGATTATTTTCTGTTGCAACTGTGCGATTCCATACTTCGATCTTTACTCTTTCCTGATTATGTTGGCTCTGTCGTTTTTGCTGAATCTTCCCGAGCTTGCTGCAATATTGAAGAATGTTAAAGGGATCATCAGATCTCCTCCGGTAATTCTAAATGATTCTGTATGGATTAGAGTACTTCTTCTGAAAAATAAGTATGAAAAGTAGATTACGCTACTTTATCTATTCTTTTAGAGGAATATTATGACGTAATACAACATTGACTACGCGGGTGTCGAAAACCCAAAATATTCCTTAAGATATCTAAGAATATTTACGTATATTACTTTACATAATGCCCCAAACCGTACCTACACATACCTGTATAAAACACCCGCAACGCTGATATTATTTGTGGTCACAGGTGTGCCCCGATATTGAGTACACTAAATTACTATAACATACGATATTATGCAAATCAGTGTGTGGAGCTTGCAACAGCTATTTGGAAATACAGTGTGGACCTTGGCTGTGTTCAAACCAATACAATAAAATATACGGACATTCGTAGTAGTCGCAGCATAAATATCAATGTACTTAAGTATATCGCGTTACACAAAACCTTTCACAGTCCTTTATAGTGACGGCGGCATGTGGATAAGTATAGCAAGTGATAATAATAATTGATATGATTTAAATTGGAAAACCTTTAACTAGTAGTTCCGTGAGAACAGTAGACCTCGCCAGCCCTTATAAACCAAACCTGAAAGAAACCAACAAAAGTCAACTTTGGAAACAGAAAAAGTACCTACTAAAGTGACAAAAATTAGCACTTTAAAGCTTAATATTTCGCAAACGGATCCCTGAATCGAAAAATGTTTATCACACACCCGCGATATTTTTGAAAGACCCATCCAACGATACCCCACACCATGGATATCACGCGGAAAAAAATAATTTTCCATTTTACGTATGCAGTTCTATGAACATAATTTATTTTTTCAACTTTCTTAAGTCGATCCACTATTACTCAAAAACTAATAGAACCTACTTAGCCGTAATAGTTTTCCTTGTAACTACGTTATATATGCTACTGCCATGAATTTTTTCACATTTCCAGAAGCAACCGTTTAGCTGGCAGGGGGGGGGGACACGTGACTCTAACAAAAATTACCGCTTTAAAGCTTAATATTTCGCCAACGGATCCCTAAATCGAAAAAATGGTATTCACACACCAGCAATATTTTTTAAAGGCCTATCCAACGATATCCCACACTATGGGATTCACAAGAAAAAAAAAGTTCACTCCCACTTTGCGAGTATGGTAGGTACTCTAAAAAAAATGTTTTTCAAAATTTTATTCTACTCATTTTGTAGGTTTAATTAATTTATACATATGCCAAATTTTCGTCAAAATCGGTTGAAAAATGCGACCTGTAGAGAATTACAGACAGACAGACAGACAGACAGACAGACAGACAGACAGACAGACAGCCGGACAAGAGCATTTTTGGCCAGTCTCGAAACGTAGACGCTTCGCTCGCTTCGCTCGCTCGGTCAATTACAATTATACCTACCTAAGCTGTTAGTTTTCTGAGTTACTCTGTGCAGGAGTTTCTTAATAATTGACTCCTTATTAACTAAGGACATATTTGCATGCCGTTTTCAGTTGAACATAGGATATTTTCGGGTAACTATGACCTATGTAGATTATTTACTACTTTTATATAGGTTTAAGTTCTTGCAAATAAATACTTTGACTTATACTTAGTAGGTACTCTATATTTATATAGTCTTTAACGACACTTCTTTACTCAATTGAGAGAATAAAACTATAAAGCATGAGGTACAGAAAAACATTGATGCTTATAATACCTTCTCTACTTGTGATACATCCCATGACCCCACCATCGATATTGATTTCCTTTGAGGGTACCGTTGCTTTTAGGACATTGAATATTTCAGTCAATAAATATTGCAATAGGTATCCGAATACTGATTGCATTATTTATAGAAATTGATATTGGTTTCATACGAAACGTTGATTCAAACCTATACATACGCATTCGAAACAAGTCGTAATAAAAAAAACTGAGTTCATTATCCACAGAACATTTTATTTTATAGTAGGTACCTAGGTAGGTACTCTTGACATTAATAGGGTAAAATATAACGTAAGTGAGTAGGTAATTTTATTCAAACTTTCGTGAGGTTCAAGCATTTTAACCCAGAGGCGTTAATTAAAACCAAAAATATTGGTAACTTAAGTATCATATTTACAAACTTTGGCTTAATTTGGGACTGAAACAACCGTGTGTGAAATTGTCCAAAACATTATTATTATTTCGACTTCACTAAAGAAACCGAATGACAGTCCCGGAGTTGTCCCGTTTCCAATTATAATGATAACATCACGCAACACTACAATTATGTTACTAATCCGTCAACCTAGTGCGGACACCTAAATAGGTCCCCAGAAACACAACTTGCAGGGTGTCAGTCAATGCAAAATCGATACAAAATTAAAAGTAATAACATAGATTTTACTGTGAATGGGGTTATTAGACGTAATTTGGTTTTGGCGGGTGATGCGTGTGCAACAAAAAGAAAAGGTGCCATTTATTTGCTCATTTGACGAATTCGCCGAACATACGAATGATAGAGACGACAGGCATGAATTTCTAGAAGACTTTTTCTACGACTTTTCGTTATTTATGACACCTAAGGTAAGACAAAAATTATAAAACTTATAATTTCCGACATTTAGAACCTTAGAATTACCGTCAGAAAAGTTTCAACAATAAGACAAAATCGTCACGGCAGCAAAATGGACCAATCTCGGCAGAGTTATTCTACAACGACCGCCCACATCCATTCCATATTCAGTAGCATCGAATTACCGAGAAAGTGGCCCGATATTGATATTTGACAAATAAAGTAATATATCAAACCACATTAGAGGGTTGTGGGGGACATTATGGAGGACACACACATTAAGATATCAGTCTGGGAGACCCAGCCGGACGGATTTGGTCAGAGGTGGTTTGCGTCCCTCATATCTTTTTGACATCTGTAACCTCGGACCACATGTCGACAGACTAAAGTGAGCGACACCAATAATGTCGGAGACGAACGCTACAAAGTTAAAAGTTGCGGCAACTGTACTTGGAACAACTCTGCAGCGTTTTTATGAAATAAAGCACATTATAGTTAAGTAAGATACTGTCGCCCATGAACCATTGGATTGTTGGGTTCAGACAGTCTTAGGAATGTATCGTGTATCCTTTAATTACATACTGCCATTTCATGTATCATGCCTGCCATTTATTGTGCAGACGGATTCTGTCTGTTCCGACAATCGCATCGTGTGTAGCCCCACATTAGCCGGCATCAGACATAATCTTGACCGATAAGGAGTGCGCGTGGAAGCCATTACGTTTATTGCTAAAGCAGCAGGGGCAAAAGTAACAAAGTGAGCAAGTGACAGTATTGACATTAGGCTGGCTACGCACCGACGACTGGACAGCGGTTAAGCCGTGTTAGAGTAACTACTTATGTCACTCAGGCTAACTGTAACTGTGCTATTCAGAGAAATTTGGCTAACAACAGGCCGATTAAAATCATGAATCATGTTGTCTCTCTCATTCAATATCCCACATGAGAGACAGAATAGTTTAAAGTAACCCCTGACGCTTTAAAATTAATTGGTTAATACAATATTTTGTAGGTACACGTTATCTATTGATTATTCAATTAATGACTTTTTTAATCGTTACCAGGTTTGGTATATAGCAGCGTAGACTTACCTACTTTAGTAAATAATTAGCTCGAGCGATTCAGTTATATAGTTTAACCGTATTGTCTTATCTGTTTCTCTGGCTAGGGAATGTCGCTTGTCAGTTCCATGTTAGGTCATAGGACTGACGGCTCAGTGGTTCCCGTGCAGTCACCCTTATACGTTGACGTGTTCCAAACTCCACCGCGTATTTCTGAGAAGGGGAGCATTGTGTATGCGGCTCGTATTACGTGCATCAATATAAGTTGCACTCCATGCCACCGCATTACAGCTAAGGATATTTTATTGAGACGATAAAGTCGATTTCTTAACGCTTAGGGTGGTCCGGACGTAACGATGTAAGTTATTGAAACGTTTTGCGAATCGAGTCTCGAAATTTCAGAAATAGTTCTTTAATATATTAGTTCTATTACTTAGTTTAGTCGATGCAGACAATCATAAAATCTTAATCTAGGTATTACTTACATTAATGTATGAAAATTCAGTCGCATTCATGAAACAGTGACGCGGACATACCTGAAACAAATAAATTTATTGATAACAATAACAAATGGACTATGATCACCTACGTAGATGTAAGAATTAGTCAGCTTAAGTGGCAGTGGGTGGGCCATGTTTATGACTGCATTTGGGGTAGATGAAGCTTATTGACCGGGTGTGGTGGTACGCAGGGACCACAGACCTCGGGGAGGTCTGTGGCAGGAACCAATTGCTAACAGTCTTCACAAAAATCGCACCCGTAAAGTAAAATCAAATAAATATAATAAAATTATAACTAGACACTCTCTGTACACAGGAGATATTTAAGAAACATTGATATAATGGGGTCTTTGAAAAGAGCAATAGAAGTCAAAACCATATTTTTTCTGTCTGTCTGTATATTTGTTCCGGCATGACGCAAAAACTACTGCACCAAATTGGATGCGGTTTAGTTGTATTTCTGAATGCCTAACTTGAAATCTGGGGCATGGTTTGCCCATAGGAAAATTATAACTAGACGATGTCTGTAAATTGGGAGAGATACCTACTTTACAGTTACCTACTTCAAAAATCCACGCGTACAAAGTCGCGGGCAAAAGCTAGTTCTCAAATAAAATGGACTATGATTACAGCAGTCTAACGTCATAGTACTTGACAAAGAGTAAAACAAGAACCTTTCATTATTGTGGAGCTGCCACAAAAATACTTCAGAGACGTGCCTCGGGCGTCTCTCGACTAGACCGCTTTCTTATGAAATAAATCAAAAAATAATTTATAATATTTTGTCCTATCATATTCTTATTTTAGTCTTCCAAGAGACAATATAATCTTGAAAAATACTCTTGCAGACCAAAGCTTTACGGGCGGTAGGCGTTTGATTTATTAGGACTGCTTCTTGCCTTCACTAAAATCATATTTGCTAACACGATATAATCAATGAACATTTACAATCAAGTGCAATAAGGTTTAAATAGATAAAGGCCAGTGAGTAACAGTACATGCAGTACTTGAAGACTTAAAACTGAAATTTACTACCATAGCTCTGATACTAGTCTACTTAGATTTTTTTTCAACATTCGCCTGTCAGAATCTGTTCGAGAGCAAAAACAAAGCAATAAACAATCAGCAAACTTTCCCCATAAGTCACAGTTACGGACGGACAGTCATCCCGTATTAAGTTACAAGATCGGATTCCTATGGTCGTTGCACACATCAGAAAGCCGGCAACTTTTGACATGTCCTCCGGCGAACTGGAACCAACAAACTTTTGCATTAGAGATGAAGTTTCACGCCAAACTTGTTCTACTTGCGAGGAATCTTTACGCAATGAGCGGAACAAATCTTTAGTAACAAACTAAACAGTATTTTTCTGTTTGCAAGTGTTGGATCGTATAAGGAAATCGTTTGGTCTGATAAGTTTCATTAAATATAGACTTAACGAAACAGTAACTACTATGATAAGGCATTTTTTATGGACTCAGTCCGGACCCGGTAAGGTTAGGTTAGGCGTTCATTGGGAAAGGCCTACTAAAGGGCATTGAAGGACTGATATGATGATCTTTTGGGTATATAGAATCATAGGCGGCCATCAGTAATCTGTCCTTTTGCCAAAAAATGATTAGAGATTAGATCTGGTGATACTCGTTGAACTAAACTATCTAATCGTTTCTTTATGTTAATCTGTGCTAAAGTTAAACTTCAACTCACCTGATGGGATAACGATGACGTCGTGTATTTACAGTGGAAATAGCTCGTCTATTAACCCTTTGGTTCGCAAGATTCAGAGCGCAATGCCTTTGAAACTCGGACCTATTTCACGTCAGTCCACGCACCGTGACATGGCCACTCAAAAAAACTGTCATTTTGAAACGTAACCGCGATTTAATTGGTCAAGACAAAGTATGACAATGACAGGTGTCTGAGTGAAATAATATGACATAATTACGCAATGGAAATAACTAGCTATCTGTCATCTTACTACATATAGCAGGCTGATAGTCAAAGAGTTAACAGAAAAATCATACGAATAAGAAGATACTGACTGTAAAAGTTTTGGTGGCGGCGCGAATTAAAAAGGAATCACTGAACCGCTTTTCGTTCAGATCGGTCCAATATCACAACTCATTGGTGGCGTCTCCTCCCTTCCAGAAAAGACGAAGACGTTATTATTACTCTCAAAGTTGTGATAAAACAAATGATTCCGGAATTAGTCATCTCATCTCGACTAATGGAACAAAATAATAAAGGAGATACTCCGAACGTCTCCGAGAGTGTAATTCGAAGACACGCGAGTATTTCTGTCCTTAGATTGAGTTGATCCGAACACGTTAAACCCATTAAGCTGGGCAACTGATATAATAAAAGAAATAGCTTCTCCTTTTCGGTATCTACTTAACCAACGGGTCTGAATTGTGAGCGATAGCGGGATAGTGTTTCACCTTCAAATTTCGGAGCTTTAGTTCTCTTATGTCAATCATCAATCAATCAAATTGACAGCCTATACATAGATAGACATATTTTACTATTTCCCTTAGACTAGAAGACATATATTCATAGGTAGGTAAATTCCGAAACTTAATTGTATTCGAGCAACTGGTAGGAAATCCCTTTCCCATAATTAGACTTTCATGCACTTCCGATTGCAAAAGCCTAAAACTAGTAGTTCCGTGAGAACAGTAGACCTCGCCAGCCCTTATAAACCAAACCTAAAAGAAACCAACAAAAGTCAACTTTGGAAACAGAAAAAGTACCTACTAAAGTGACAAAAATTAGCACTTTAAAGCTTAATATTTCGCAAACGGATCCCTGAATCGAAAAATGTTTATCACACACCCGCGATATTTTTGAAAGACCCATCCAACGATACCCCACACCATGGATATCACGCGGAAAAAAATAATTTTCCATTTTACGTATGCAATGAACATAATTTATTTTTTCAACTTTCTTAAGTCGATCCACTATTACTCAAAAACTAATAGAACCTACTTAGCCGTAATAGTTTTCCTTGTAACTACGTTATATATGCTACTGCCATGAATTTTTTCACATTTCCAGAAGCAACCGTTTAGCTGGCAGGGGGGGGGGACACGTGACTCTAACAAAAATTACCGCTTTAAAGCTTAATATTTCGCCAACGGATCCCTAAATCGAAAAAATGGTATTCACACACCAGCAATATTTTTGAAAGACCTATCCAACGATATCCCACACTATGGGATTCACAAGAAAAAAAAAGTTCACTCCCACTTTGCGAGTATGGTAGGTACTCTAAAAAAATGTTTTTCAAAATTTTATTCTACTCATTTTGTAGGTTTAATTAATTTATACCTATGCCAAATTTTCGTCAAAATCGGTTGAAAAATGCGACCTGTAGAGAATTACAGACAGACAGACAGACAGACAGACAGACAGACAGACAGACAGACAGCCGGACAAGAGCATTTTTGGCCAGTCTCGAAACGTAGACGCTTCGCTCGCTTCGCTCGCTCGGTCAATTAATCTAAATTGTGATTACGCTATACTAGCCTCATTTGGCTTTTTCGTTCTTGATAATTTACAAACTTGGTCATTCACCAATCGAAGAATTTAAATACGCAATTGGCCATAAATTTATGGTATAGCCATTTGCGTTTTGGGAAAATGACATTCTAATGGACCGAGACGATTCCGATATGTAATAAAACTAGTAGTTCCGTGAGAACAGTAGACCTCGCCAGCCCTTATAAACCAAACCTAAAAGAAACCAACAAAAGTCAACTTTGGAAACAGAAAAAGTACCTACTAAAGTGACAAAAATTAGCACTTTAAAGCTTAATATTTCGCAAACGGATCCCTGAATCGAAAAATGTTTATCACACACCCGCGATATTTTTGAAAGACCCATCCAACGATACCCCACACCATGGATATCACGCGGAAAAAAATAATTTTCCATTTTACATATGCAGTTCTATGAACATAATTTATTTTTTCAACTTTCTTAAGTCGATCCACTATTACTCAAAAACTAATAGAACCTACTTAGCCGTAATAGTTTTCCTTGTAACTACGTTATATATGCTACTGCCATGAATTTTTTCACATTTCCAGAAGCAACCGTTTAGCTGGCAGGGGGGGGGGGACACGTCACTCTAACAAAAATTACCGCTTTAAAGCTTAATATTACGCCAACGGATCCCTAAATCGAAAAAATGGTATTCACACACCAGCAATATTTTTGAAAGACCTATCCAACGATATCCCACACTATGGGATTCACAAGAAAAAAAAAGTTCACTCCCACTTTGCGAGTATGGTAGGTACTCTAAAAAAAATGTTTTTCAAAATTTTATTCTACTCATTTTGTAGGTTTAATTAATTTATACATATGCCAAATTTTCGTCAAAATCGGTTGAAAAATGCGACCTGTAGAGAATTACAGACAGACAGACAGACAGACAGACAGACAGACAGACAGACAGACAGACAGACAGCCGGACAAGAGCATTTTTGGCCAGTCTCGAAACGTAGACGCTTCGCTCGCTTCGCTCGCTCGGTCAATAATACCTTTCTCGGGAAATGGCCAAATTGATCAAAATGCATGCAATATTCTGAACACACAAACAGGAGGAGCGTTTGAAAAACTTTGTTCCATGCGATGTACATGCTCGTATTGATATTGATTACTGAATAATTAGGAGGGAATACAACGCTCTCTTGGCAAAATTAATGAGGTACGGTGATTTATTTCCCTTTTACTTATTTATTGTCTTCAAATATTCCATTGTCACCTTGTTGGTATAAAGGATGAAATGTCTCGTGTCGAAAATGGATAAGTGAAGTGTATTGGAAAGTTCTATGTTCAGTTTTAGCCTTACACTTGCACCGAATCATAACATAACTGACATTCTTAACATGACGTTACCTTATGTAATCAAACATTCTTACTTGTACAAAATTTCGTCTAAATTGTTCAGACAATAGTCATGTGAGTGATCTGACAAATTTTAACTAATAATAAAAGAAAACAGAAATGTTGTAACGAATTCCTCGATGAAATTTTCACTCATTATAATACCCTGAAAGCTCTGACTTCACACTCGATAAAAACTGACCAAATCGATACTGTGTACATCTGCCGTGTGTACAAAAAGGGTGGGTTTCTCCACAACGTAATTTCCGTCGGCAATGGAGCGTGAACTCTGGTGAAATTCCGCCGAAATTCCACCAATCGCCGCTATTAAGCCGACCGCGAAGGCACGTTTTGTAGCATGACGTATAGGAGTGATGCGATCGATGGAACTTACTGATGGACTGCTCTGTTCAACTTTGCTTTTAGTAGCTGGAAATAAGCGGAGGATTGGCTCCAGGGGGTTTTATTAGAAAAAGGATAGATGTGACATCTTTATACGCAGTATCGAGATGTTTGTGTTTATGCATGAGGTTCTACGATAGGAGACAAAAATTTGGTCCTTAAAGGTCGGCAACAAAGTCGGCTTTTGTTGTTTATTCACGCTAAATGGATCAAACTTGACATAGATGGGTTGTACCCTGTATTAACATATTTGATTAAAACGTATAATTTCATATTACGATTAAAACTAAAATTCACCGCGAGTAATGGCGGGTAGCACCCACCAGTTAGCACCAAGAAGAGACTAAATCCAATGACACCCTTCACTTTACTTTATCAACCCGGAAACAAACAAAACGTGTTCGAATCACAGTTCTGTTTAAAAATGTAAAACGGGCTTGTCACAGAGCTGAAAGGCAGGAAATGCATTTGCAAATTAGATTTCCAACCCCCTGCCGCCGGCGGCGTTATCGTGTCTTCACCCACTTGCCTCTTAACCCCCGGTCACATGAGGAGATTTTCGGAAGCTCCCCTTTGTCTACGGTTTTATTTTTTAAAATTGTCAATGGACCTAAGGGCATTTCTTTTGAATTGGATTCGTTATTCGGTTTATTCAGGGAAACTGCTATGGTGTAGCTCGCCGCCGTAGCACGCTGTGATTTTGCTTAATTAAAAGAATCAAAGTGCAAAACCGTAAACTAATGCAAAAGTGGTTTGCGTATATTGAACAAGCGAATTTAAAAATGAAATGCTTAGTTTATTTTTCTTTTCCTAAAGGTCACCATACTTAAAGAGGCTTTCGTGATTCTGAGTCAACGGGAAGTACCCCATAGGTTTTGACTACCAGAATAATCAAAAATAAGGCTAAAACGGTCATATCTTTTGACTGCGAGTTTGATTTTTTCACAGTTCCAAGGGACAGCAGACCCGAGTATTAGATATCAATTTCAACTTGATACCTCTATTCGTTCCTGAGAAAAAGTGAGACAGACAGACGGACAACAAAATGATCTTTTAAGGGTTCTTTATTTCTTTTTAAGGTACGGAACCCTAAAAATAGAAAGGGATAGAACGCTCGTAAAAGTCGTAAACGCTAGAGTTTTAGAGAGTATCCTTGTTTTCAATTCCCAAAGTGTTGCCTTTTTGGATGAAGGAAAAATATCACGCATATTGGAGCGCGGATTGCGGTTACACAACAATGGTGAGACAATTTAGTTTTTGCGATTGGATGAAACAGCTCGATGGTGAAGTAACATAGTTAAATAAAGGGTAAACAAGCTTTTCAAATCCGTGTTGTAGGTATATGAGTCCAACAAAATACGATGCTTACTCCTATAGATAAGACTATAGTTCCATGTTTTTTCTGCTATAGAAACGAACCTAGAATGCGTATTAGGAAAACCAGACAGATAAAAGAACCGACCAAATGCGTGTCGGGCCTCAGACAGTGTAGGATTCCGTATTTCACGATTTTCCTTTTATTTAACTAGTTTTCAACGAAGGATGCACGAAATAACTTTCATAGAGTTTCCACCAGGGCCTATTATGTAGGTGATTACAGGTTTCTAGGTCAAACAGTTAGAAATATATTTTATAAATTGACGTGACTCATTTATTTATCAACCGACGAAAAAACAAAAGGAGGAGGTTCTCAAGTCGACCCGTATATATATTTTTTATTTTTTATGTATGACCACGCATAACTTTTTACAGAGCAGCCAGATTTTTTCGTAAGATATTCGATTTCTTGGTACAGATGGGGCGAATGTACTTTTATGCAGATACAGCTGGTTTATACTATAGACTGAGTAGGAAAACAGGGAGCGGGCGGTGGTTTAAAAATGCTGTTTCCTGGATTCACGCTCGATTTGGCAAGGAAATTGCACAGACTCGCTTGTAGGTACGAAGTTTACTTGCGACGGCCGAATAAACTCTTGTTCAAGCAATCTGAGTAAAAAGTTAATTTGTAGTCATTCGATTAGACTTTCTGTATCTGACTCGATAGCAGGGTTTAAATTTCATTAACAGGCGATCTAAAAGTCGTTGCTTGTGCCAGTTACCGCTAAATATTATCTAGTAGCGTGGTACCTTCGTTTCGAGGGGTCGTTCCCCGTATCCTCACCATTATTTCCCACTGGTGGGGTATTCTCCTTTATGGGAATCCCCGCGCAAAATCAATTGTATTTTTATTTTTTTGGTAATTTCATAGTGGGACATAATGGTGGGACCACGAGGAACGAACCGTTTAAAGCGCGTTCGCCTGATTCTCGAGAAATAAGAGAGAAAAAAGATTTTTGTACCCAGCTATAGTATCATAAGTTATGCATTAAGTATTTATTATTACAACACGGTTTTCGGTGAAATAGACTTCGTTTGAAAACTTGCGATGGAAAATAAATTCTAAGGTATAGGTATTAGGAACATTTATAATTTTAATGAGTAGTGGGTGGTCCACCATTCCGCATTAGGATTGTTTTTAGCCATGCCCTTCTGGTTTTCGTGTTTTAATTTTTTTATTATTTATTCATAAATGATTATTTACATTGTTTATAATATCTAAGGTACAGTAAGGTTCACTACCTACTCTAATGTGCAAAAATTCTTTTGATTCTGTACTTTATAAAAATCATACGCAGACATAGATAAATCACAAGTTTGTTTTGTAAGCTAATCCACTCACTCATTCAACAGAGTCTACACCAAATGTA
Source organism: Metalampra italica (assembly GCA_949699065.1). Lineage (NCBI taxonomy): Eukaryota > Metazoa > Arthropoda > Insecta > Lepidoptera > Oecophoridae > Metalampra > Metalampra italica. The sequence goes on from OX452986.1 coordinate 3,970,331, forward strand.
ACGAATTTGTATATTACAGCGGAATTGAGAGTGGTTTATAAGCCCGCAGCGGACTATGACGAGCCTTTCCAAATATTTCGGTCAAGGCCGGATTCAGGGTTTTAGCTTTTTGACCCCTGTACTGTACTGAAACTGGAGCCTCAGTAAAACTATTTTATTACATTTTGAATCTATTTCTACTACTTACGTAGCTAAATACCGGAAAACATATCTCAAGTTCAAAATACATACGTCCTGATGTAGAAAATCATAATTTATAACGTTCGAAACTCATAGAGTCATCAACTGAACTCATAGCCTTAAAAATATATATTTGTCGGAGTTTCAATTACACAGGCGCCATCTATCGGCAAAGTTGGAAACGTCGTCGTGAGGTCGTTACGGGAGTTGTCGCTAACAGCCGCTGGGGCGCTGCTGGTAGGAAAGCTTTATAAAGCGAGGGCCGAATGGCCGACGAGTCAGTTTGAGTTGAGCCGTCGGATGGAGCGCCACGCCGTAACGAACTCGCCGCGTTTACCAATTCGACTATTATTTCGGATTCACATCATGTCGGACCACTCTGATTGCAAGCCCCCGGACCAGGCTTCGTCATCAGAAGCGGGATCTGAACTTGGCGTCCCACAAAGACCGAGGTCAACACTAACGAGATTCGCGGTATCTGCCGAGCCACAACGGTCCGGTGAGCTGTATTGTTTCGATTATGATTCAGGGGTCTATTTGAGATCGTTAAGGTTACAAAAGGCGACCTTTACGTTTTCAAAATTTTGACAGGTAACTGTACCTACTTACAACCATGATCGTTTTAGAAAAATGCCTCAAGGTCAAGCGCGTGTAAAACCTAAATGTGTAAGCTTTAATGAAGAATCTCGTGTGGTATACGGGCTCCAGGTAGGTGGTCCATGAGTAGTGTGGTATACGGACACCAGGTGGGTGGTCCATGAACAGTTTGGTATACGGACACCAGGTAGGTGGTCCATGAACAGTGTAGTATACGGACGCCGGATGGAGGTTACCATAGTGTTTGGAGGAGCTGTGAATTTGGACTCTGCGTTTATCTTTGTGTGTAGCAAATCTAAATTGCAATGGTTGAGCTTCAATAACTTTTGATTAGGTACCTACTGTTCGACTGACGATATGATTGAGTTAGCTTATTTAGAGAGAGGGAGTAATTTTGTAATTAGCGAGTTTTTAGTTAGAGTTGTTATAAAAACTGTACGCTTTCAAGTAAAGCCTGAACCGACCTGACCTTGGTCAGGTTGGCCGAACGAACGAGTACTGTCTCGAAACTTTTGTTCTAAGCGACTCACACGGGGACGTGTGAGATGTCAAGATGGCCGTGTCGGAGTTTCAATTACACAGGCGCCATCTATCGGCAAAGTTGGAAACGTCGTCGTGAGGTCGTTACGGGAGTTGTCGCTAACAGCCGCTGGGGCGCTGCTGGTAGGAAAGCTTTATAAAGCGAGGGCCGAATGGCCGACGAGTCAGTTTGAGTTGAGCCGTCGGATGGAGCGCCACGCCGTAACGAACTCGCCGCGTTTACCAATTCGACTATTATTTCGGATTCACATCATGTCGGACCACTCTGATTGCAAGCCCCCGGACCAGGCTTCGTCATATTATTCAATAGGCATAAATAACCGTAAAATATCCATAAATGACTTTGAAAGACTTCTGGAATAACTTTTAGGTGAATTTGGTAGAGTATTCCCATTTGCCACTATGGCCCCGCCACCACCGTAATGAAATTAATTGTATTTATTCTTTAGTCGCCTCTTAAAACATCGAATAAAATTTGGTATTAAATACTATACCACACGGACTATAGACCCACCCGAATTCGAGCGTTGGATTCAGCCCTGCTTTCAGTATCCAGCCAAAAACCAGGCCCCCATATCTGTCTGTTCATAACACTGAAAACGGTGCACTGTGCCGAGACTAATGGTAATGTAATTACTCCTACGAGTTCAAATGCGGATAGGAGTCTTCTGTTGCACGTCTACGGGTGTGTTTATTAGGACTAGACAACTATAATAAAGCTGAAGTGTTTGATTATTTGTTTGAACGCGCTGATCTCTTTAATTTTGCATTTGATAGTCCATTCCTTGAGGAAAGTTATAGACATTTTAATATCGCGCTACGACCCTAAGGAGACGAGCAAAAAGAAAAAGTCAGAAATAACTTATAAAACGCGGACGAGGCCGTGGGAAACAGCTAATCATGTATAACAGGTGTCGAATGTCAGATGCCACCATGTTCTTTGGCCTGTTCAGCGTTTCATGTAAAAATACTCTTGCGGCATTAGGCCATTAACTTTGGTGAAAATTGTTCTAAAATTGTAAGTGTCATCTCAAAGCGTAAGAGGCGTGAAATAGGATACCGTAATTGGTTCATATTTACGCGATCCGTGGCGGCTTGAGTGGCAAAAATTGGCCAATTGCTTTGGAGATAATCCGCAGGTTCACACGGATGTTAGTTGATTAATTAATTGCAAAAGTAGAGGGGGGATCTATTTCTGAAGAAATTCACATAATTAGCTACAACATTTGCAAAAAATTCGGTTTAATTGTTGCTGAGTATTAGTAAACAAATCATGCTATAGCATCAAATATCGTAATCAAAATCCTAGAACTAGGATTTTCTCATGTATTAGACAAAGAATTCGGAATAAGACAACTTGTACTGTTTCTAGTGGAAACCGAACCCACAACCTCTAGCGCTCTAGTCCAAAGGCCACCGAAAGCAACGATGCGATCTAGCACTAGCTTCAAAGCGAATGAGTGTACTAGGTACAGGTAACTCTAACCCCAAGGCTCCTGCCCACCTCCTGTCCCTTAGCTGCTTAATAGCTTATTTGCAGCGGATACTTCGCGATAGGAGCAACATATACACATAGGGGCTTACACAAAAGGTCCCCCCCCCCCCGACAACACGTTAAGATAAACCCTATAAATCCTGTTTCTTATATTATCTTAAACTTAGTGATACGCAGAACCAAGACAACTTCCTTCATCAGGCACTAACTTTTAAAGCTCACGGTGACAAGTGTAGAACTACAATACACAGTAGAGATCAACGACCTTACTATCCGACAAATCCAAACAAATGAAGCGGCTGCGTTAACGAGGAGCTTAGAGGGGGTCGCGAGGGGAGAGACGTATTCGGGGGCCGAGATTGGAGGAGGAGGATCGGCAATAAGTGCAAGGGTAACTGCAGGCAATCTGCCGGAATGGACCGGCCTTCTGATTTATAGAGGATAGTAGAATACTGGAAGACACATCGTCGTGCCGGCTGTCAGAATAAGTGCGTCATATTTTAGTGGGTTAATTTAGACTGGAGTTAAGAGGGCAATCTTGTTAATAGTTGGACAACAGCAACTTAGGGTAACTTGATAAAAAGTTTGGTAAAAATGTAAATGTAACCTAAGGAATTGTCTCAGATAATGGTGGTTACAAAACTATCACGATAAGTAAATGGGGTGACAGCAGCGAACTTTAATAAGTATAAAGTTCGCTGGGTGACAGTCTAGTTTTCATTTCGCTGTTGGGAACAACCGTACTTTCATAACTAGAGCTCAACGCGGATCAGGGGGCGCAGTTGAAAAGTCTGAAATGCAAAGGTAACCACTACAATTTATTATACTAAAAATAGGGTAGGTGGATTTATATGTTGACGATAATGCCACAGAATACATAATATAAAAACCTAATCTTACAATGGAGGTCAAAGCTTCAGCAGTTTTTCAAAAAGCGCAGAAACGCGAGAAAGAAATACTTACTCAAATAACAGAACTTTGACCCTTCCGAAGCAAAAAGAACAAAGCAACAAGCGTAACTGGATATGTTAAAGTCTCCAATTGGCAGTTCCAGACGATTTATATGCTAGAGAATGGTGTGGAATGGGCGCTGTAACACGCTTGCGTAGGCAGTATTCTATTCCGAACAGAGCTGCACTTGGATTTACGAGTATAAGGTATATTAGCCCAAAAGATGGCCGGCGCGTTTGAAGATATAAACGAAGACAAATAGCACTAAACTTATAAATCTTTTTGTAATAGTAAGTACCTATAGCTTGCCAAAGATTTATTAAATTAACAGCTTGAAAAGACAATATAATTATATCACAGATTGAAATTTTGTATAATAAGTTGGATGCAACCATGTGTTAATTCTGGTGTTTGTTTGGCCGTCAATGTCAGAAGTTGCATTTACCCGTATTATTTATCTGACACAAATCAGAATACTTAGGACTTGTAACATATTTAACTAGAAAACTTTAGGTTAAGCTCTTAAATTACCAATAATTGAGTCTAACCACGATTTTACTGCTGTTGTTTCATTGATGATATCACAGTCTCTATATTCTATTCAGAATAGCTGGACAGATGTCACAGTGTATACTTAAATTTTTTCCAGAATTGTTAACAATCTGGTGCCCCTTATTTAGTTCTGAGTATAGTAATATAAAAGGTATACCCCAACTGATGTTTAGGAGTTTTGAAAGACTTCTTCCGCTTAAATTAGTCACGTAATTCCGTTAATGAGCAATAAATAAAACAGCAATTTGAGTTTTAATCACCGCGAGGTATGATTCAATGGCGGCTATAAATACGGCCACGACGCGCTGTCATATCGTATAGAGCTTCAATATCGCGGTTATTATAGTGAAATATCGTCGGACAGTCAAAGGGCCGTAGTCAGGGTACGAGAGATGGGGCTTTTGACCCCTATTTTGCTCAGGGCACGAGCACTTTCGGCATGATAAGTTTCAATAACCACATTTATTTTGATGGAAGAGAATTGTTATGTTCTTTTGGTTTTTTACGCAAGGTCAGTTGTCTGTCTTCCGTAGGAATCGAACTCACGAACTCTGGGTGCTCGAGTCCAAGGCCCAAGTCATTCAGCCAACAAGGCGGTCAAATGCAAATAGATGTTTAGTTTAGAAAGTATCCTTTGGGTGCCATAAAACAGCTCTTAAACCGGCCCATTCGTTTATCGAAAAAAACAATTTGTCGAACCTCGGTGCAGGAATGTCGATAATTAAACGAACCTGCAGCTAGGCTATTCCAGCCGATCGAGAGATCCATATATTTTCCTTTCATTTTCTTTTTAATCCGAGCGACTATGAATTTCTCGCCGTTCGGTCGATAGAGACTTCATTGGATGTCGATGAAAATCAAGAGCAATCCATTTCGTTCGAGTCACGGTTTTTTTTCGAACAGGTTAGGTACTTTAGTTTGCGTTTTTACTCGAAACCATTTATTACTACAATATAGTGAATTACGATTGGGGTTTCACGGTCTTCCGGTATTTTTTTGAAGCCTAAGGGCCTCTTACAACAATTGCTGATAAAGTCCCAGATACACTATCTGCAGGTTATCTGACAGATAGCCTATTTTTTTCATTTCACAGGTATCTGATTGCCTATATCTTATATAGTCTATCACCCAGATTTATCTGATAGATTAGTTTATCACTAAGATTACTATCTTACTACAATATCAGGAAGTGGTGAAAGAAGCCCTAAAACTATTATAAGCCGCAACATCTACAAATTTGAAACAAATTGCAAAAACAAAGAGTAATTTTGAAGCTTCCTGGCGTTACAGAGCGATGTTTGTGAATTTTAATTTTTATTAAGAAACGTCTTGGTGGATCGCGATACTTGGCGCTCCGTTCTTTCTGCCTACCCCGCCAGGGACATAGCGTGAAGATATGTATGTATGTCTTGGTGGAATTTAAATACTGGATGCTAATCAAGTATTTAAACAGATGCACTTTTTTCACGGTTTGAGATAAAATGTTGTACGGTCGACCGCACGTCAATGGAAACAAAACCAGTATAAAATGGTCTCTCATAGTATTGAAACTCCCTAATAGGCTAGGTCAGCTCAAGGTCAAAGTGTTTCCACTGACGTGCGGTCGACTGTACCAGTAAAATGTTGTGTATCCTTGCCATCCATGAACTAGTTTCAGACATATCATCATCATCATCATATCAGCCTGTAGACGTCCACTGCTGGACAAAGGCCTCCCCCAAGGATCTCCACGACGACCGGTCCTGCGCTAACCTCATCCAGCTGGGTCCCGCGACCTTCACCAGATCGTCGGTCCACCTTGTGGGAGGCCTGCCTACACTGCGTCTTCCGATACGTGGTCGCCACTCGAGAACCTTTCTGCCCCAGCGGCCGTCAGTTCTATAGGTCAGTTCAGACATATAGGTACTCGGTAAGATCCAACAACACACTTTTTGGTAGGTAAGTTATGTGTATTGTGAAAGGAAATCCTAGTTTGGAATTAGACCAAGTGTATTCCTGCTTTACAGTTCTCAAGCCAGTCACATCACACAAATTCGTCGTAACTCCGGCGAACTTTGATAGAGACCTCATCGAATACCGAAGGAAATCGACCTCCATAAACCACCTTTATAGGGACGATAAAAGTGACGCGACAAGAGAACAAGCCCCTCAGTGGTATCGATAAAATATATAAATGGAACACCCAACAGCGACGTGATATGTTGGGATTAAGAGACGAACATCAATAAGTAGCTTTCAAAATTCCACGCACACCGGTACAGGAGGAACGGGAAAAAATTGAAAGGAGACTCAAATATGTCGTCTGAATATTAAAAAGTAGAGTCGAGGAAGGTAATGTTTTAGTTGAAGTCGAAAATTCGGTATTGTTGCCAGCTCTTGCTGAAGACGCAGTGTATCCAGCGGGGATAACAGGAGTACTAAGACAAAAATTTAGCTCTAATGCCAGTTTTGGTTTTTTATTTAAATCTCTTTAATGGATAGTCGCGAATAATTAGCGAATTGCAAAATCTGTTCAACCATTATAGCGTGATTGAACAGTGGAACAAATATCCAAACTCACAAACATTAAACTTCCGCAATAAACGAGTAGTTGAAGGATGGAATTTTTTCGGTCATATTATGACCGAAGGTTGTCGGTTTCGAAACCAAAGCAGAAGCATCGGGGGAACTCTATTTAAAATAAAAATACTGAATAATGCAGGCGGCAACTTGCGAATGATATAAGAGTGTAAGACGATTGGCGAAGCTATTTGCAAGCCATTAGTGCCGATAATGCCTAACGAAATTTAGAGAAAACCTTTCAGAATCGAGATTATTGACACTGGCCTTTTGTCGGATATCTAACGACTTTCTTACTTGAGAAGAGACATGATTCTTCCTTAACTGTTATTCAATTGACGAGGAAACTAAATCTGTCTTTTAAAGGAATAAATCTGCACGTAATACATAAGCATAAAATTGATCTACTTTAAAAAACAGGATCCAATTTGTAACGTTATTTAAGGTCGCTTTAATAACAATCCAAAATTCTCATCATAAAAACCATATACTTTTTTTATCTTATCATTCAATTTGTTTTTTTACCTTATCTTATCATCTACGATTTTTTCTACGTTACTAAATAAATACCTATCTATTTATACTAAAGCATCACAGTTTTTAGTGAAATTTCTTTAATCCAAACCCTGTCCCAAAGCCCACCCTTTTGGTGTCGATCTAAGGCTAAAAGATTCGTTAAAGTAAGTAAAATACAGGGTGGTCATTACTAGGGATAATCCAGGATAAGTGTGACGAAAACCGAAGGGTGTATTTAATTCTGTACCATCAATTTTGTCTCCAAAATATATTACTTGGCTCTTTATATTTTCTATTTGAATATGAATCAAATCTTTCAACTGGATATTTATGGAGATTCGGTGTGCTTTCAATTACAATTATTTAATTTATAAGTTTAGTAAATGACTTAGGAAATGATGTCATTATCTTTCGTTATGTAATATGGTTAATAGTTGACAGGAAGAAACTGACAATAAATCACTAAGATTATAATTCGACTACTGTATAAAATTAATTCCGCCATTATCCAACTCTGCAAAATATTTCAGGAGTATACACAAACTAAAACACAGGAGTGCACATTTCAGTAACAAAACGAAACAATTGAAACTAACAACAAATGCTAAAATAAAAAGAAAGTAATTTTTTAAAACATTTAAAATAACCGTGTCTGCATTCGCTGCCGCCGGTTACACACCAACTGCAACCCGGAGGCCTTCAATAAACCTTAAGTGTGAATATAAAACCACTGTAATAGCCCTACCAGGGGTGTTTACGGCTCCCACTTACTACCTCTAATGGACCATGTGCACTTTATTGTCGAAAATTGCATTTGCCGGATGAAAATTCCGAGACCTCTATTTTGTCTTAACGACCGCGCTTGGTGACATTTTGAAAAAACGCTTCTTTGCACCTCGTATTGCGTTCCACTGGAAATATTTCTGGCTTTGAAACGAGGCTTTTGAAATGTTTCGGAATTTGTTAGGTGAATTTTTTGTTTTACTTCTGTGTGTAATTTTTTTGATATGAGGGTTACTTACTATGTTTGTAATTTTTTCGATCACAAAGAAAAGTACTGATAAAGATTTCTTTTCTATAAAGAGTACACGCGTATAATCTGTCTAAATATAATAGGTAACAAAAAATTACACCTACAATCTTTTACTTCCTTCAGTCCCCATTTTACGGAGACCCCAAGTATTTTACAAACTGCCATATTTATATAAGCGTACCTTTGTACGGTTAATTTACTCAGACCACAATTATATTTCTTCCTACATCTCAAGGGACATACTATGATATTAACATAAAGTCATGAAGTTATGCTTATGTACCACTAGCGTATTAAACACAACAATTAAGTTCACATAAATGGGGGAAATAATTTTCGTGACATCATCTGAATATCATATGATAACCTGAGCAAATAGGCCCAAAAATGGGCACAAAATTTGTCAGGACTAATTCCAGTGTCCCCTCACTCGACCCATTAAACTTACTAACAATTACACGAAGGATTTCCTGGGATCTTCACATATCATTAACTTTTTACACAGCGACGCGCCCCAAGGGATTCCTTTAAACTGGTTAATGATAAGCCGGGCGTGGGAGTAATTACAGGTTTGTTTGTGTGAGTGGGTGAAATAGGTTCGATATTTACTAATTCTAGCTTGGAAACAGGACTGTATTTATGTTGAAAACAGGACCGGATCGGTCATACTACCTGTGGGACTGCCGATCTTAAAAACAGTCAAAATATATACGCCAAAGCTCATAGGTATATATTCCCAATTTCCTTGTGCGTTTCAGGCGTCTTGGTATTACCTACCAAAATACCCAAAACTTTGCGGTCCACTTAGTAACACTATCTATTGTATAAGTCATATTCAAGCCGCAAATGCGTTTGTTACGTAAGATACCTAAGGAAAACAAATTATCCTTTATTGTAGAATATTTCATATATGCGTAGTATTAATATTTCATATTTTGTAAATTTAATCTTACAACAGAGCGATGTAGGTATTTCCCTAGAATAGGGCCCTAGCCTGCTTATCTAACATTCATAAATACACGGCTGGGAGTGCTACGGCGTAGCAACATTATGTAGGTAGGCTATAATAACACACAAATATATATATATAACACGAAGCTATTTTAGCAGTTAAAGTGACAATGATATTAATTTTACTGCAGTATAGCTTGGCGTAGCAGCACTAGCTGTCACTTACATTACCATCAGCCTATTGGCATCCGCTGTTGGACAAAAAGAGCGCCTCTCGGTCACGTGAATACAAATGCGGATACAGTACGACTGGGCAAGCGTACTATAGTTCTATTTTTGAATCGCTCTCCTCGCTTCGGGCGGTCGATTCTACTGATTTTCTACTGACCGCTCGATGCGAGGAGAGCGATTCAAAAATAGAGTTCCTGTGTGACCAGACCACGGCCACTTCCTGCCCTGCTAACTTCTTGAGCTATGTCGAAGGCTTTGATTCTCTGGCGGATCACGTCGTTCCGGATCCTGTCTCTCAGAGAAACTCTGACCATGACTCTTTCCATAGCCTGTACATGCCTGTACTTTGAGGTAACGCGGTTAACATACACGCGAGTAAGGACCGGCAGTACCCACCCAGAATTGCTTCATTTGCTTCCCTGCCGACTGGCGTCGAAATAGAGACATATATCTTTGTCTCGTTGCTCTTTTTAATCCGTCGCTCGATATCGAAACCCGTAAATCTGAAAACGTCGATTAGAAAGGACATTGTTTGTCCGTATTACGTATCGACAACAAATAAATTGCAATAAACGTCTCGTCCCACGTTCCACGGAGAAAATCAGTGCCGTTACAGAATTATGAGGGGAGATGCGATGTAAGCTCGGATTTTGTTATTGGCAAAAAGATTTAATATTGGAAAATTGTGGAGGCTTTTAAATCGTCCCGATACTTGTTTGGTACTATATAATCGAACGAAATCCAATCCCTCTAGGATGACGGTTGCTAAAGTATTGTTGTGTATTCAATAAATAAAAACTGGTTGAGTTCCGATTTACCGGGATCGTGATATACGTCATAAAAGAAGAAGAATATCGGTTCTGTACTCAGCAGTTTGGTTGTTTTATCCGGTAGTACCGGTAAATTTTGGCTCAATGGATCTCAAACGTAATGAGTGAACATACACACAGGCAGACGACCAAAAAGAAACGCCATAAGTCTAGGATGGAGTTATCAAGTGCAGACAAAATGAAAAAAAAAGCTTCCACGAATTAAATTTTTGTGTTCTACGATAAGGACCAATAGTTAATAGTAGATTTGGTCTTAGGAAAGTTTACTAACTTGGACCGTAGGATACAAAAAAACAATAAGTAGTTAGGTAAGCCAAAAAATGTGTTATGGGTCTGAACCACTACTGAACTATTTAATCCCAATAAAAGGGATGGGAGCCTATAATTTGTCTCCTTAAGTTGCCTAATGAAGTCTGGTATGTCCAGGCTTCGTCGAGGAAATACGTATTTTGAGCTTCCCGCTAGCTAGCGGCGCCCCGTGGCTGCACGTTTAATTATCCACATTCCGGAGTGGACAAATTGTCCGTCCTCGTCCCGTTTATTAATTTCGATACATTGTCCTGCCTCGGCGGCCGGGAAGCGACCGTTATTATTTCCAGCAGGCTGTCGACTAGAAAAATAGGATGACAATATTGCAGCGCCACGGCACATCAATAACATAAGTAACTAAAGTGCTTATGAATAAAATAAATCTTCGAAACTCGATAATACAGATACAGAGATTTCCTGAAGTGAAATGCATTTTTGATACAACTTTACTCGTATTGGAACTTTGGGTAGAAAGGTTTTTAATTTTGCGACTTTAATATGCAATGCGCTCTATTTTCGTCTACCGAAAGGTTCATAGAAATTGCTTCAATAATTGACCAAATCAGAAAAACACGAAACAAGGCCAACGTACAAATAGGCCATTTGCCACATAAAACAAACAGTTTATTATTATGAGGTACTCGATTCAAGTAACAGATATTCTCCCGAGACCTCACCGTTTCTGGGACCGGGCGACAATTCTCGCGCCGGCAACTCCGCGAGATATGCTTTAGATAAAGATTATTTACACAGTGTCTTATTTTACAAATCCAATTTCCGCGTGAATACACGGGCTGGTTGTAAATAACGCAGACAAAGCTTCGCCGGGATCGCGCACCGTTCGATACATTATGCAGGCCACGCTTCGCTGCGCTGCGCAATGAGCTCGGTAAATATACGAAGCACACCCGAAACGTAGCTTTTTTGTATTTCCGCTTTTATGAGTCCCGTCAAATATTGAAATCCAAATCAACACTACACGTGTGTTGATTCATAATAATTATAATTATCGTCATCATATTATCAGCCCACTGCTGGACATAGGCCTTCCTCAATGAACCTCCGCCCTCCGCATTCAGCCGCTCCCAGCCACCTTCTTCAGGTCGTCGGTCCATCCTGGCGGAGGGGCGGATAATTATAATAAACTATTTATTTTCAGGCAACTAAAAGCCCATAGCGCAGCGTCGGACGCCCTTCCGCCAGGGTATATCAGGTCACAAAGATTAAACAAATCGAGCTCTTAACTATATGTTAAACTGTAGGTAGTGAAGACTCTACGACAAAGAATCCTGTTGCTAGCAAACATGATTCATATTGTACCTTTCCGATAGTGCGTTATCGGTTCACGTTTTCTATACCATTAATTTCGAAAAATTGCAATGATATCTTAACTACGTCACACGCGGGGATCTCCCCTAGCGTATAAAAAGCACAGAGTGCTATGAAATATCTTATCCGGACAAAAAATAATGCGGATTTCAGCAGCGGCGGCGTAAGCTGTGACGCAACGCGTTTGTAGGCGCCATAACAACGCACCAAACACGCCCATGCACTCCTTATCATGACAGTCAAAAGGCACTTTTTCATTTTTCCTTTGTTCCCATTTCTCCAGGTTTTTTTGCCAGTGTGCGCGGCTGTCTCTAAGGGCGCCCGGCATAGTGGAAAAGTCACGTGATTTAGAGGACAAAAATGTTATTTTCGTTACAGGCCGTGTGTGAACGTTACTTGTGGGTTTGCGTGACATATTTTCCTAGTGTCGAGGATGACAAATGGGAAGATAAATCACAGCGAAAGCGAGCGTTTCTTTTAAAAGTTTTTATTTCAACGTATTCGTTGGAAGTTTTTCTGTTTACGACTGACGGCCTCATTTATTTTGGCGCTATTCAGTAATCGGATTTTTTGGGTTGTTGACTCTTTACTTAGGAAGATCGTAAAAACTTTATATAAAATACTTATTTAACACGATTTAACGTATGCGGCTTTTTATTTAACGTAAAACTATTTTTTAGAGATTGATTAATAATAATATACCTACTTCTCAGATTGACTTAGACCTACCTACTTTATGTTAATTTTTTAAAATGAAAAGCAAAACCACCACATATTCTTCTTAACATCCTCTTGACAGCATACCAATATATCTGAAGTTGTCATTGAAAATAATGACATTATTTTAAATTCGGTTAAACCCATGTTAGCCAGATTTAAGCAAAATGTTCAGAAAATCGTATCAACGTGGTATCTTTACTATATTGACCAGCACTGGCTCGAAACCTTTGGAAATATGGGAGAAACACATCAAAGATGGCTACTGTACAAGATTTTTAGATCCAGAACTAAAATCACTGGTAGTAGAATTAGGAGGAAATAACGTAAGCACAACATACATAAGCTGTCCCAAAGGAAACACGGTGCTGGGAATAACAATGCCATTCCTGATAATGATTGTAAAGAATCTCCACAAATATTTCGCATTTGAGGTTGCCATCCTTGACGAATCTGGAGCTAAACGCAGATTTCGAGTGGGAAACTTTCAGAGCACAACGACCGTGAGTACAACGTGCACCGTGATGCCCATCTGTCTAGAACCGGGATGGAATCAAATCCACTTCAACCTGGATGACTTTACGAAACGCGCGTATAACAAACATTACAGCGAAATACAATCCATTAAAATCAACGCCAACATACGTCTGAAGAGAGTATACTTTACTGACAAGGTATATTTAGACGAAGAGTTGCCGAATGACTTTAAACTATTCTTTCCTGCAGCCGGCACCAAAGGTAGGGAAAAGAGGAATTCTGACGCTGAACGAAACAAAGAAAATATTGAGCCCTCGACACCGCAGCCAGAGCAAGCTTTGGTCCCACAGTTGGAGCCGGAATTCAAAATGGACTTCCCGGACCTTCGCCGCAGGCGCAGTAGCTCGGACGTACAAATTAAAGAGCAAACTGAGACAGCAAGTGAGACACTCACGATGATTAAACCAATATCTACAGGATCGAATCTTTCCGTTACACCGCGACAATTTAAAGCTCGATCTAAAGAATCAATGCAGCTAAGTCCACCACGACTATCTACGACGAAAATACCAAAGCATACTGCCCTGCTAACGGAAAAGCCTAGTGAAGGATTGCAAAAACAAGATATAGGAATAGAGGCACCTATTGGAAGTCCCAAAGGGAAATATAATATTCTTGTTGACGCCTTAAACGTAAATGATGCACGACCAATTTTGTAACTCCCAACAAATAACGTAAGATTTAATTATGCATTAGGAAAATACGGGCAGACCCTGTCGCAGTAATGTGCCAGAGTATCTTGTAATGTTTCATTTAATTTATTTAGCTTTGAATTACTTAATATCGACATAAGTTTCGGTTTAATCTTATTTAGTCATTCTTTCATATTAATAATTTGTGATATGATAATGAATAAACTTATTCCATACATTACTACACAATAAGTATAGTACATTCCGTTTCCTTTCGTAGTAAATAGCACGTATACGATAGAATTGAGACAGTCCGTCCGTATATGAAGAAAAAACTTGGTGAGGTCACAGACATGCCGCGGCAAGTCAGAAGTAAATGTTTATCTTATTCATTTATTTGAACGGATAGAAAGTATGCTGATAGGATTTCCTTTTGTCCGTTTATCTATTTTTTAGAGTTCCGAACCAAAATGGTAAAAGACTTCGCCCGCCTGTCTGTCTGCAATCGTGTTGAAATTTGGAATAGTTTAAAATAACGCTTGCCCAAAATATATTTAATATTTGAAAAAAATTAAATTATTGAAACTTAAGCGTTCTTGCTTAAGTTTCAATCATGGAAACTTTTTGGTTATTTATCATAGTTGCAAATACTATAATTGAAATGGCCACTATGAGTTTGTCAATGTTCATGTCAGATCATAATATGACACTGTCAAGCATCTAAGACCGACGACGTATGTAAAGCTGTAAATATTCAATTTTCTTATTACTCGATCACTATTGCTACGAATAATCTACAATGTTTAAAAATACTTATCAAAGTGGATTGTTGTCCATATTCTACAGTTGTGGTTCTAACCCACTGGCCATATGGGATATGGAAGTCCACAACGGCCACGTAAAACGACTCACTGACCAAGAAGTGAATTCTATAGTCCTCGAAATCGTTAGTACAAACGTTGCCACCACGTACATAACATGTCCAAAAAGGAATCAGGTCCTAGGAATAAGATTGCCTTTTCTGGTCATGATTGTAAAAAATCTGAAAAGGTACTTTTCATTTGAAATAACAATCCTTGATGACAAGAACATGAGGAGGCGGTTCAGAATATCAAACTTTCAGTCGACGACAAAAATTAAGCCCTTCTGCACGAGTATGCCGATCGGATTATCTGGTGGATGGAATCAAATACAATTCAATCTATCTGATTTCACAAGGAGAGCGTACGGTTCTCAATTCATAGAAACACTCCGGGTTCAAGTGCACGCTAATGCAAGACTACGGAGAATCTACTTCAGCGATCGCTTGTACACCGAAGAAGAGTTGCCACAAGATTACAAGCTCTATCTTCCATTGGAGCGCAAGCAGAAAAAGAAAGAAGAAAAGAAGGAAGAGAAGAAAGAAGAAACTGTGAAAGCATCTCAGTCAAAATCACAGACAGCGGCGGTAGCTCCGGCTGAATCGGCTGTAGAGCACGAGGCTGAAAAGCCAGCGGTCGTTGAAGAAGCTGCACCACCTGTAGAAGAAAAACCAGCGGAGATTGAGGAAGCCGCTCCTCCTGCTGCGGAAGAAAAAGGAGCCGAAGCCGGTGAGGAAGCCCCTCCTCCAGCAGAGGAGCGTGCAGAAGGGGCGGTGGAAGGCGAGGCCCCGCCGCCGCCGGAGAGCGAAGCTACTGAAGCTACTGCGGAGGCCCCAGCCGAAGTAGCCGAGACCCCCGCGGAAGGTGAAGTCCCGCCCGAGGCTGAGCCCCCTGCGGAAGGAGGAGCCCCGCCCGAGGCTGAGCCCCCTGCGGAAGCCCCGCCGGCCGAAAGCGAGCCTCCTGCCGAAGCGGCTGAAGCTCCAGCAGAATAACAGGTACAGACACTATAATTTGTATTTTCGATAATGTTTATTTTATTTACGTGACTTAGAGTTTGTAGTGTGTTCGTTGAAAAATAAATAAAAAGATAATTGTATTTATACTCGGGCTTAAATTATTGAACAGCATTCGCACAGCAGACCACGACTAAGCAAGCATAGTGTGGGACGCCCCCCAGCTATATGGAGCGCGACGACTTGTGTGAGGTAACTGGCTGGATCAGGTTTAGTAGCGCGTCTTGGGGGAGGCCTTAGTCCAGCAGTGGACTGGTGCAGGCTGATGATGATTTGCACGTATTAATAACGATTTCTTTTTTTCATTAGTTAAGTGAAATTTTTAAGTAAACGGCACACGAGGAAAATGAAATTTCCGCGAGATACAGTGAGCTGTGAGATGCATGAACATTAGTTTTGGTTGGATCCTTACAGAGTACCGTTAGTTGGTAAGCCCGCACTCGCAGAATATCTGAACACAACAATGCAGTACAAGAATAAATGACAATGTTGGCTTTCAGCGCAATAATTCGTTAATTCCCGGAAATAAAAAGCAAGCCAGCTATTTGCCCAGCCGAAGTGGCCGCGTGCCCATTCAATATGCAAAAGCGGGTCATAAAATTGCACCGTCGTCGTTTGTAGCAGTCTCTTTAATAGTTTATGTTTTGGTCTATGGCGCGAAATTCCGCCCATTATTTAGGGGCTGTACCCGTCAAACGGACTGTACGTACATCCGGGGATTTATGGGCAGCGGTTGCCACCGCCGCTTATTTCGGAGCGTTATTATATTGAATTTTGGAAAGTCATTAAGAATTTAACACTCGCCGGAAGGACTTTGTGAAGGATGTTTAGAACGAGCACATTTTGTTGGCAAGGGGCGTTTATCGATTATAGTAATGAAATGAAATACCTGTATAACATGACAGTACAAAATTAATATTCCAAAATGTTACCTAAAAAGTTCATATTGGGTGTTGGGTGCGTATTTGTATAATTTAAAATCTCTTACATTTCCTGCACATTAGCCGCTTACTGCAGTTTGTATACTTACAACTTTAATGCGTATAAAATCTTGGGTGACAGATGCAACACAGTTCAGTCTCAAGTACGTACCTGTAATAAATAAAAAATTACAATTACTACTTACGATTCATATTATCTAAAGTAGGTAATTGGATAATTTGCAAACAAAACCAACTGATCTGAATAAATTATCGACCATGCAAGATCCGCTAAAGGTCTTTGTATCTCTAGCGCAGTTCTACAACAGGGGGCGAATCGCGCTCATTCTGAAGGATATTACCAAATCCAAACCATAACCAAAAACGTTATGCTGCATCCACACGTTTGGCAAACCTTTACAAACGCAAACGTGTGGAGCAGGGGTTTGGCTTGCGTTTGTAAAGGTTCGCCAAATGTCTGGATGCAGCATAACGTTTTTGGTTATGGTTTGGATTTGGTAATATTGTTCGGAATTAGCGCGATTGGCCCCCAGAGTTATTATTTAGTCTAGTAACGTTATGAGTAATAGTATTAGTAGAATGCCACCGTGTCAGACTGTCAGAAAATCTTGAATGTTGTCATAAATACGCCACAACTTAGGGTCGTCCTACCGTGCTTGCTACGTGCTACGAACGGTGCTACGTGCGCTACAGATGTAGCTTATCTTTGACTTTGGTCGAATAGCCATTCTTCCTCTCTTTTTCTCTCTCTGTAATATATATACAGAGCTTTAATGACAATTAGGATATAAGGTTCTATGAAACAGATTTCAGGATTTAGTTTATTAGACTTGAATTTATATGAGGTCCATGAGATCATGATGCATAATTGTTTTTGATGGGCGCCGCTGATCCATCCAAATTGTCAAATTAGTATCCATAAAACATTAGCGTGATTGTGTTGGCGATATCATCTTAATTTTACCTTCCTGGGGAAGAAGGTAAAATTATATAAAATATTTATATAAAAAATATCTTTTTTTTCGGTTTCCTTTCTTTTTTGTCACGTGATACTTTGATATTGGCTTTATTTTATTGTGATGTCTGATTATAGTAACAATTGTGCTATAGAATTTGTTGCTTAAATAAATAAAATCACAATGCTAGGTTACCCGGAAAGTTTCAATGGTGCAAGTAATTTTTTAATTAAATTTAAGGGAGTTTTATTTTCTTAAACTAAGTAATTTTTGACCAATATCCCAGATCACTGGTGGGTATCCCTTTGATATATTTTCGTGCGCTGCACATTCAGTGCTCGGCTGTGATAATTGAATCTGCATTCGCAAGTACGACACAGCTCCTTTAATTTGTGTAAGTGTTGTGGTACTATCAGCAAAAACACCAATCTAAGTTTTATTTAAAACAAATCTATATATGTACCTTTTTTTAAATGAAACTTGGAATTCCATCGAATGAGCACACACAAATTATGGTATGCAGAGTCCAGTTGCAAATAAACTAGTAGAGGTTATTCAATTTTAAGTTATTAAATAGGCATTGAAATTTTGATTTTATTTAATTTCCTTCAACCTTTTGACTTGTAAACGTTTTTATCTAAATATTACTATATTAAATATCTACCCAACCCGTTTGCTTTCCGAAAATTCACAATTCTCTATCAAAAGTCACAATAACTTATAGATAACAGAAGGGACGCCCGAATAAATAGTCGGTGTGTTGCGCCGAAGAAGGCCATAAACAAAACATTCATATTTGTTACACCCTGACATTTTGCAGGCTTTCTGCTGACCGTACAATTATTCCGCAGGCTCGGCACGTCCGTCTTGGACCGTACTTCAGATGGATTATACCTCCCTTTGTCGTAAATTTTACGACTTCAAAAATTAGGAGCCGTGGGCAGACTAGACTGTTGGGTGGAACACGTCTGACCAAATTGTTTAAGCCGCGGTTTGCGGCTGGAACCGATAATTTACTATCCAGTTGTTGTGCCGTTATTGGATTTTCGATTAGATTTGATCACGGAGCTGAGTCTCGATCGGAATACGATTTCTAGTTAAAATTATACAAGATGGAATTTAAAAGCCGTGATTGGATGGAAACTAATTATTGATGATAACCATTTTGCTGCGAAGAAATATTCCTTTATTTTCAAAAATAAGTAGTAGTACCTACTGTATTCAAAGCTTAATAAGAAACCACCTGTCTGAGCCTAGAATTGAAACGAATAAAAGTAAAAAAAAACAAATGTATTTTTATTGGGTTTGGCTGGGTTTAGGTTGGGTAAGTTTTAGGAAAGAGAAAATACAATGATATCTATTTCGAATTTCTTTCAGTTCTATTTGAACATTTCTTCTTAATAATAGTCTATACTCTATACAGTACGTACGTAATGGCGGGCTGCGCATTTCACCCATATTTCGGCTGGACCAGTAGGTATGGTTACACCTCTCAGAGCCATTGCTATCAAGTCGTCGAATCTAGGAAGTCGCAACTAGGTAAGGCTGAGGTAAGGTCACAAAGAGTTAATAATTAACACGTTTTGCTACTGCGAGCGAGCGTACCGAGCTATTGCCGCCCACGCCTTTGCTACCCCTGACTAATGCGTCTTATATAAGCCCGTACCTACCCATACACACAATATACAGGTATTTTCGTACATAATGTATTGAGCGGGAGGGTCGAGCTAGAGCATGTTGTTTACATATTTAAAGATATGCTCCCCCACTTATATTCAGTGTAATAAAAAGCGAGCCGAGATTTTCGGAAGCGAGCCTCTTGATACACATTCTAATATATTTATTCAATTCAATGAGCAATTGACCCGGTTAATCCGAAATGAGATGGCACACTTAGGGGACAATAATGTTTTATGGTTTGGCCTTAAGAAAGATCAATTCACATCAGCGGATCGGTGGTGGAGAATGCTTTTTCTATAAAAAAAAACATATTACACGTCTTGTCTCATCTCACACATTTTTACTTCTCCAGGGTTAATCCTCTCGATGATTTTACTTCATAAATATTTGACGACTGCACCTGCGTCTAGAATATACCATTTTACCCGAGCTGTGAAAGCTAACGAGGATAATTAATGCTTCTAATTATTATGTTGGGGATTTCTGAACTTTTAGTCAAAAGGTTAAAATTCCTAGCTGGTAAATACCAGTTAGTGGGGTATGCTCTATGTAAAGGATGTATAGTAGAATTTCTTGACGGCTGAATGAATATAGTCACAAATTGTTTGCACATCGCTGACAGTGTTTATAGTATATGTGTGCATAAGCGAGATAGTGTGCCACCTAGAGATGTCCAATAACTTGGATTGATCGAATCAATTAACTATTTCTTTAAATTGAATGAGCGTCTCTAGTGAATCCCCGCATAGCTCTTCTTTGACACCTAAAGTTAGTCATTGCACAGAGATCAGCCAACTTCACACAGCCGCCATTAAACTCTACGGGGACTAAATACCTACACCTGACCTGTGGTCACTTGTAGTATTATCTTCACGGTACATAAAGCGGGTCATTTTGGGCGTGGGCGGGCGGCGCGCCGCGGGCCGGGCTATATTTTAAGCGGCTTCAAGCGCCCGCGTCCGACGACGCTGCAGCGCGCAGATAACGCAGCCTATCGGTTATTTACTGACCACAAACAAACTTTCAACCTTTTCCTCTTCCAAGTTGAGTAGAAATGTTCTGTATAGAAACAAGGTTGTAGCCTAGTAGTTGTGCACTCGCCTCAGGTTCGTGATGCCGTGGGTTCTAACCTTGGCCCGGAGAGTCATTCTGACCTTTTCGTACATTTTGACTTTCGTATTACGTTTTTTACCCGCTACGGTTTTTACGGTTTATTATAATACCACAGGCTTTTCGGCGAAGGGAAACATCGCGTGGAAACCTTGCATACGCCAAAGGTTAGAATTTCTAATATAAAACGTATGTGATGTCCACCAAAAACCGGATTGGGGCACCTTTGGTGGAAATGGGTTTGGCACCATAGGGCCTTAGGGTCGATGTGAAGGAAGATAAGATAAGCTACGCATTGTGTTACTTTGACAGTTATTCTCATTGAAATAAAAATACAGAATTAAGTCTAGCTTTAGTCTAAGTATCACAAATTGTAATACGTTTAATCTTATAAAAGGCTTCTATATTTTCATTCCTACTTACTCACCTAATAGAACCCATTTATCGTATTAAGAACGGCATTTATTGTTGCGATAATAACAAACAATGGTCGTCCCTGTCTGTGTTATGTGAAACAGACGAGACACACTATTCATTTCGCTGTCGGCAATGATACAGTACTGACAGGGATAGACAATGGTCATGATCATAAATAATGGATACTCCCTTTTCTGTTTGGTTGTTGCCATTTTGCTTTTCGATCATACGACGAATTTCATTCATTTATTTATTTAATACTTTATTGCACACACGCAGACAAACATTACAAAATAAAATATATAAACTTAAGTACAAAGGGCGAACTTATCTCTCAAAGAGATTAATAGCAAATCTTTGAAGAGGTTTTCTACAGCTCACTAGATGGCGTAGTAAACAATAAAAATCTTCTGTCAAAGTCAAAAAGAATGTGTGGTGAGTTCCTCTCTAGCCTATTAAAATGTTACAAAATCGATATATTATTACTAGTAGTTCCGTGAGAACAGTAGACCTCGCCAGCCCTTATAAACCAAACCTAAAAGAAACCAACAAAAGTCAACTTTGGAAACAGAAAAAGTACCTACTAAAGTGACAAAAATTAGCACTTTAAAGCTTAATATTTCGCAAACGGATCCCTGAATCGAAAAATGTTTATCACACACCCGCGATATTTTTGAAAGACCCATCCAACGATACCCCACACCATGGATATCACGCGGAAAAAAATAATTTTCCATTTTACGTATGCAGTTCTATGAACATAATTTATTTTTTCAACTTTCTTAAGTCGATCCACTATTACTCAAAAACTAATAGAACCTACTTAGCCGTAATAGTTTTCCTTGTAACTACGTTATATATGCTACTGCCATGAATTTTTTCACATTTCCAGAAGCAACCGTTTAGCTGGCAGGGGGGGGGGGACACGTGACTCTAACAAAAATTACCGCTTTAAAGCTTAATATTTCGCCAACGGATCCCTAAATCGAAAAAATGGTATTCACACACCAGCAATATTTTTGAAAGACCTATCCAACGATATCCCACACTATGGGATTCACAAGAAAAAAAAAGTTCACTCCCACTTTGCGAGTATGGTAGGTACTCTAAAAAAAATGTTTTTCAAAATTTTATTCTACTCATTTTGTAGATTTAATTAATTTATACATATGCCAAATTTTCGTCAAAATCGGTTGAAAAATGCGACCTGTAGAGAATTACAGACAGACAGACAGACAGACAGACAGACAGACAGACAGACAGACAGACAGACAGACAGACAGACAGACAGACAGCCGGACAAGAGCATTTTTGGCCAGTCTCGAAACGTAGACGCTTCGCTCGCTTCGCTCGCTCGGTCAATTACATATCGTCGGAGTTAATCCAATAGGTCGTATGTAAAAAATCGTATGCACAATCTAAAATGGACCTCAACCTATTACACTAAGGTCCGTTTTTACAACTTCAAACTATTCGGTGTTATTTATTACATATTTACAACACTAGCATATTTTTTAACGGCACAATAGTTATTTGTTATGCAACGCTGCAAAGTTGGTTATTTTGTGCGAGTACTAGTATTGAAAACTGAGCAAACGAAGGGTCCTAGGATCCCTGAGCGTAGCGAGGGTTTCAAGGTACGAGACACAAAATAACTTTGTTGCCGAGCGCAACACACAATTTTTCACCTTACTACAGCGAGGAAAATACTAGGTGAATTGAATCCTTTCGGCGGTTTAGAACCACAAAAATAATAACTACATTTAGAATTGACCACTTCTTTAAATGTCCACCTTCTACAAATTAGAAGAAAAGATTTTTTCCAGGTGCAGTTTTCCACGCAGATTTCGAATGAGAAAGTATACCCTTCCAAGCCGGTGAGGTGAAAATGATATTTTATGATAAGATAGGTTTTTAAATAGGTGAAAATGTACTAAAGATTCAAGAACTACGCTCATGTTAACATATGCCCACATATTATACATTAAAAAAGCACACAAGCGACATACAGGGGGAGCGCGTACCGTCCGCTGAATATTCATAGGCTGCCAGAGATTGTATCGCTTCATAAACACACTGTATGTACACGACATGGAATATAGAAGCAAGCGTGTGTTGCCAGGCAAAATTTATATTGCAGTGTAGTCAAAATGAACAGCCTATATTTACCACACTATAGAGAGACCTAGACTCTCACAAGGAGGTCATATGGACTATAGATATATAGTATAATGTTTCTATTTCTAATGAAGGCCATTTCGATACCGATTGCTGTTTATGTTTATGAAACCTGAGTATCATACTTAATAGGCTGAACGAGTACCCGTATGGCTAATTATGTTTATTTGCTCACAATACTTTAACTATTACAATCAATAAACAATTAAAACAGAAATAGGTTTTTCGAAACGAAAATAGGTATTTCTTGTTCTGAGTTGTTTACGGACTAAATTAAAGTGAAGGTGTTCTGTGAGAGCATTATAGGCTGCATGGCAAAGATTCTTTGCTTAGCCCAAATCAAAAGAAGAAATATTCGCTGCTGATTGGCTGTCTAAATGCTTGAACAAAGCTAAAAATAATTGAATAATCAACAAATGTTGATATATGTTGATAGCACATCCACTTCAGTTGCTTTCTGCTCCGTGGCGCTGGCCAACTCACGTGCCGTGGGCTAATGATGTGGACACTATTACTGGTAATTTCAATGATCCCATTGGACACGTCGTAATGGTCGTTTAGGATATTACGCGTCATAAAAAGAAAAGTAATACTCCAACACCATGTTGTACAGGTAATCGTTAAACCATACGTATATACAGTACACAGCAAAATTCAATTCATTCATTCACCAATACATTTTGATTTTATTAAAGTATCCAATCATACTGAACACATTGTGAACTGCTGAAACGAAACGTTCTTTTAATTGATTATTTTAAAACTAGTAGTTCCGTGAGAACAGTAGACCTCGCCAGCCCTTATAAACCAAACCTAAAAGAAACCAACAAAAGTCAACTTTGGAAACAGAAAAAGTACCTACTAAAGTGACAAAAATTAGCACTTTAAAGCTTAATATTTCGCAAACGGATCCCTGAATCGAAAAATATTTATCACACACCCGCGATATTTTTGAAAGACCCATCCAACGATACCCCACACCATGGATATCACGCGGAAAAAAATAATTTTCCATTTTACGTATGCAGTTCTATGAACATAATTTATTTTTTCAACTTTCTTAAGTCGATCCACTATTACTCAAAAACTAATAGAACCTACTTAGCCGTAATAGTTTTCCTTGTAACTACGTTATATATGCTACTGCCATGAATTTTTTCACATTTCCAGAAGCAACCGTTTAGCTGGCAGGGGGGGGGGACACGTGACTCTAACAAAAATTACCGCTTTAAAGCTTAATATTTCGCCAACGGATCCCTAAATCGAAAAAATGGTATTCACACACCAGCAATATTTTTGAAAGACCTATCCAACGATATCCCACACTATGGGATTCACAAGAAAAAAAAAGTTCACTCCCACTTTGCGAGTATGGTAGGTACTCTAAAAAAAATGTTTTTCAAAATTTTATTCTACTCATTTTGTAGGTTTAATTAATTTATACATATGCCAAATTTTCGTCAAAATCGGTTGAAAAATGCGACCTGTAGAGAATTACAGACAGACAGACAGACAGACAGACAGACAGACAGACAGACAGACAGACAGACAGACAGACAGACAGACAGACAGCCGGACAAGAGCATTTTTGGCCAGTCTCGAAACGTAGACGCTTCGCTCGCTTCGCTCGCTCGGTCAATTAATAATAAACAATCTGAACCCTTATTTGGAACAAAAACGCGCACCTACCTTAGACAGACAGGCCGACCCAGGTCTAAATTTAGAACAATATATTTTGGTTGGGTAACGGATCGAGGCCTTCCGGTTTATTTGTGTTTTGTACTAAATTTAGGACTCTGGGTTCGTCATTACGGCAACACTTGAAACTCAGAAATGTTTCCTTTCTGTAGCGTATCGTATTGTTAAGCTTTTCATGCCTAAACATTTGCGAAACAATCTGGTTCCGTAAACCGTGTCGTCCACGACGTATCACTGTGTTTTTCTGTAAATCTTGCCTAATAACGGTAGTAGTTAATTAAATAATAAAAATTAAAAATTCTCTGTATCTCAGTCAATCGATGTCCACAGCTGGACATAGGCCTTCCCCATAGGCCTTCCCACACCCGGTCTTCCGCCGTCCGCAAACAGCCGCTTCCGGCCACCTTCTTTAGATCGTCGGTCCACCTGGCGGTAATGGGCGTTGTTATGGTCCATATCATAAGGGAATACGCTCGGTAAATCTAATCCCTAGCTTATGGATTGACTGCCCTGTCATTTCTGTTACACCTTGACAATAAACAAGTAAACAAAGCCGCTTCTGACAGTTTAATTTCGCGATTGAATTGTTCTATTGAGCGACGTCGCGCCCCGATCGGTCATCCACGGGCGGGGTTAATGACCCGTTGACGTTTAACCAAATTAAACAGGGGGTTGTAGCTTTTTATTTACGAAAGTATTTTTCTGGGGCTCTGTTGGAATGAGGGCTTTATTTAGAAAAAAAATCAAGGGGCAGAATGGCCATTGTGTCGGAAAACTAGGTTTATAAAAGGAGAGTTTACTATACTTCTTCTTTTGTGAAGGTTATTTGACTACATACTAGCAGTAGCTAGCCTGTCGGACTTTGGCCGCGAGGTTTTGGATTAGCTGTTAAACTTTATAATGGGAATATTAATTTTTAAACGCAAATAAAAAAATGTATTCATTAAGTGATACTTCAATTAAGAGCGTTCTGATGAAAGAATACAATGATAAACACAGACAGATTTAAGACCTGCCTGTATTTATCTTTGTATTCTTTCATTAGAACGCTCATAATTGAAGTATTACTTAAGTGATTGAATACATTTTTTTTGCGTCGATAAATTAATATTCCCGTTATAAAGTTTACAGACATATTTTAAATCTGTTTGTATATTCTACGCTATTTGTAGAATGTTAAGTATGACTTTTTTCGTTAAAGTACCTACCTATAGGTACGAATACTGCCCCAATGTTCGCCCTAGAAAGAACGAACGGACAAACTAAGAACTGAATTTTAATAAACATTTTGACTTTATACAGTTGTAACTGTACTTCTTTTATTTGCAATGCAAGAGTACCTTTTGTATTGGAAAATTATGGTTTAAGTAACCTCAATCATTCTTAAGAATATCAGACGGAACGATAACCACCAGCTTTGTTACAACCTAGTTACAACACGTTTAAAAACATTCTTGCATAATTTGACATGCGGTCACCGAACTTTATTCCTATTATTACAGCAAAACACTATTAATCCAAATCTTATTAACATCAAATATGAATAACCGCGAAAGTACCGTTATATTTCAGGTTGCCCGTAATCGAAGTTATTACAGGGCCGGTTGCGTGAACGATAGCATTAGAGCCGGCCAGTTTCCGTAAAAACACGCATAAATCACCGGTCCACCTACCCTGACTAATTACGGTTTAATTTACAATGAAAGCGGCCCAACACTATTTGGGGAAGTTGCTTAGTAAATCCGCAGCATGTGTGACCGAGCCGGGCCGAAGGGTCTGTCAACTTTGTGAATTGTGATATAGAAGGAATTGGAAGTTCCTGATCTACAAGTAAAAATAAATGTGCCCCAGGTAGGTTTGCATTTGGTGAGATCCGGCCTTTCAACTGGTTCCGTCTCTGTCTTCATAATAATTTTTGACAAGGATGGAAATAATTTTAGGGTCGTCAAATTTTAAGCGTGTGGCTTCAGATTCAAAGTCTAAGTCAAAATCTTATTTATGAAAATAGAATGGATTGGAATGGAATAATAGAAAGGGATGGAATAAAAACATTTTTTTTGACACACAAGGCAGCACATATCCATATAGATACACGTATGACGTCAGACGGAGCTTTCGCAAGTCTATTTTGGGGAGTTATATTTTTAAAGGGTGACGTAGACACGCGGCTGTTTTAGCTAACTATACATTTCTACGTGTATGTCACTTTCCCTGATTATTTCCCGCTAAACAATGGCTTTAAAAAAAAAATCATAATGCATATTTAAATTTATGACGTCTTAGTCGTTTATTTGGAGAGAAGAAATAATACTTCCAACTACACACAAAATCCTACTAAACACAAATATGTAGGTACTTAAAACACAGAGTAAGTAATATTCAGTAGTTTATTTAGTATATTTAGTTTTAGTATATTTAGTATAGTCTTCAGTAGTTGTATTTCGTTGGATATATTATTTCTCTCCAAATAAACGACTGCTCTCTCTGGTCATACATACCTATGATTACGATGTATATAATTTGACAACATTTAACCAGATTTCTGTAAAATGTATAAAAACTTGTCCAACAGATCCATAACATTGGAATAGAAAGACAAAATCTGATGTATCTAATCAAAATAAGTTTGAATTAATACAAATCTTGAATTAATAAATCTCTCTCTAAATCAGATGTGGATTAAAACATTAATTAAAACATCAAATGTATTAAGAGAAACCGTCAATCATAGTCTCAATCTGAAACTTCACTGACGATAATTGAAAAAGTTAACACTTTATACCTACATCGCTATCAGAAAAGGCGAAATTATTAAACCAATTAAAAGTTGGCAACATTAACTGAATCAACGCACAACAAATTTCGCCAGAAGTTGCCCGCCCTTTCTCGAGCGGATTTTATTTGATGCTGCGCCCTTTTCGCCTCACATGTATCGTAAAATCCCGATAAAATTTTGTTGGAAATCTCTGGTTATCGCATTCCGATTCCGGCAAGAATTTCCGCTTTCGTCATTTTAAAAATACATTTGTTTGTATTTATATCTGTTACCCCTTTTATGAATTCTTCAGGGATCCGGATCCCACTTCTGAATACGGACATGGAGTCGCGTTAGGTTTAGATTACATGTATTATTGCAGCTAGTGTAGCCGAGACTGGATAAAAAATTCATTACAAACGCACCGCCCTGCCGCTTGAATATGAAACTTATTTTCTGAAACAGTGAGTGGTAGATTGCTAAATGGCAACATCCGTCTCATTTTCCGCCGACATTGAATATTCCGCCATGTTTGAAGGAAAAACAAAGTGTTAAATTGCGTGGGGAGTCGCCTTTGAGATGAATATCTTTCAAGGGAGCTTGATCTCTTTGCTGTGGTGTTACATATCCTTTTCGTATGGGGCTTTAGCTGGGGGTAGTGGGGGCATAGCAACCGCTTCCTGTTACAGGAGACACGCAGGGGATGTGGGTCAAGTGGCAGGCAACAAAAGTGCGGGTGTTTGGTTCCAGCGCTCGAGGCGACCGACGACTGTCGGATAGTTAGTTCGGGAACATTGCAGCTTTTGTTCAGATTGAAGTTGTTTGTACGTCTTTAGGTAATATAGGTTTAGTTATTCTGGTTCGATGTAGTTTAACAAAAGTTAGTATTTAAATGCCGTTTAAGACCTCATGGTTTTAATAAAAATAAAAAAATTTGGGAGAAAAGTGAAGGTAAATACAATGCCACTAGTTATTTTCGTTAAGCCCACTCTAACTGCGAGCATTGCAACAATCAGTTTGATCTGAATCCGCGCTATGTCAAACTTTTTCAAAGAAAAACTCGGCGGCTTATCGCGTTGAAAATATAAAATTTTGCACATTACTTTTGAAGGGTTAAAAGACCATAAATAAACTCGTATCTCGGGATCTCACCACCATAATCACCCCGTTTATCTTATAACGCTACATTAAGTCCAACATCTTGAAATATTTCCTTCACAGATATTAAGATTCATTAAACTTCTCGACTAAACGTAGCTCAAGAAGCAGTCAAGCTGAAACGGAATAAGCCAGGCCACGCTCGTAGCATTCCTCTCGTGCATTCTTCACAGATCTCGTGATTGTCTACGATGATTATATTCGAATAGATTTATTTATTTCATAAATATGATTTAAAAAATTTCACACATCGATTTATTTACTTACAGAAGTCAAAGTTCAAACAGTAGACTTTTCGCCAAACAAAACGCCAAGGTTGCATGAAGGTCGGGTTCTGTAAGCTTGCACGGGATTTATGTCTTAAAGATGGTTAGTCACTATCTCTACCGCACATTATGAGGGGATTACACAAAATTCTTGCAAGCCAAAAAAGGACAGAAATTTCGCGTTTTGTACACGTTATTACGTAATATTATGCACGGGTCTTACACGCGAACTTTCGTTTACTTTGACCGAGGTTATACTGGCCGTGGTCACGAGCTGAAGGTAAACTAGTATTTGCGTGGAAGACCCGTGCATATATCATCATCAGCCTGTACTAGTCCACTGCTGGACATAAGCCAAGGCGCGCCACTGAACCCGATGCTCGGTTCTCCGCCATCCAGTCACTGCAACGTGCATATTTGATGACAGAAAACTAGTAAACAATCTACTACCAGACGGGGTACTTGAAATCGTTTGAGGAGACCTTCCAACAGTGATACGGTCCGCTAAAAAGGAAACTTTTACGCAAACGAGATCTCGAATTTCCAAAGTTCCGTTCGGAAACAGCGAAACCTGCCCCGAAACACGTCCCCCGCTCACTTCATTAAATTTAGCCTAAAAGTTCATCGCGCTGATTTGATATTCAATTTGGTGCTTGCAGGGACCGCCATAAATTTTTTATGGGGACGTAAAGCGCGTCTGTCGGATGGATCCTTCCTTTGTATGACGCTTACAAAAAGCGGGAAATAATTGGAACAATTCATACATTTGTTTGAATGAGTCAGATATTTGTTTATGATTTTCGGTGATTCTAAACATTTCACAAATTCTTTGCAAGGCAAATAGTGACTTGATATTAGACTAATGATTGTGTCGGCAAATATCAAACTGCCTTAATTGCTGCCATACCCTAAGGAATGAAATTGACTGGAAAAGGTCATTTAAGAGTAGAACGTTTTGTAAAATTTCATACATTCTGTAGGGACTTAGCGATTTGGAAAAAAATCTTTGACGTGTATTTTAAAGCGTAAATAATAGTAATTTTCAAAAATATTCTCTGACTGAAATGTTTCTCTGAGACAGGATCCGAAACGAGATGAACCTCTAGCGGACAGAATTCGACATAGTTCAAAAAATTTGTAAGTACGTTGAAATCTTTCGTAGAACCGTGGGGTATACGAGTTCTCGAGTGGAGACCACGGCTGGGCAAGCGTGGTGTGGGACGCCCCCGGTTAGATGGAGTGAAGATCTGCGTAAGTCGGCTGGCAGCGACTGTATTAAAAGCGAAGAACCAAAGATCGGGCTCAGTGGCGCGCCTTGGGGTAGACCTATGTCCAATGTATTTATACTTCACGTAGCACTGTGCGTAGACATTGTGCTACACGCGTAGCAGGGTTACGACTAGTGTAAAGAAAAATTAGGCCTCAAAAAGCACCTCGTGGTCACACCAGTGTGACAAAACCATGAATTGTTTTATTTATTTATTTAATACTTTATTGTACACACAGAAAATAAAAACAATACAAAAGAACAGAGAATTATACAAAGGGTTAAGCTTATTTCTATGAAATCTCTTCCAGCTAACCCGCGGTTGAGATACATTTCAAAAAATTTCGTAAAAAATTTAGCCACTCCCCTATGGATGTGTAATAAACGCATTCTATGGGTGTCAAAATCGTGTCAAACTAATCACAAAATTATGACTCACTCCCACATTCTCATCTTCAAACTCCATATAAATTTCTATTAGCAACCTCCTCCCGCTACTCCGCTTCCTTTGTCCGCACCCCCCCCGGTAAATGGAATGATAGGTTCCGATACTAATTAAGTAAGATGCGATCTCCACAGGGAGCACGCGCGTGACCAAAGAGATTTGAAACTTCTTGGACAAAACGGTGTGACCACACGTCGACAACTATATATTTTCGTTAGATTACCTTATTCCTATTCATACCAGATTTAGAAAAACTCAAAAAATACGTACAGTGAATTCTAAATAACATTATCATTCGCTGCAAACATCTTCTACGTCATTATCCACTGTTTGTATTCCTCTAACAGCTCCTTCCCCCTAATTACAGCACATTAAGGCCGTGAGTACGTTACATTACACCTCGTTATTGACTTTATACAAAATGTTTTCGGCTTAACGACAATTTGTTACAAGGATCATCTTTAATTGTGACGTTTTGTCGTTTGCCGGTTGAATTTGGTGTTTATCCCCTTGCAATAGTGACTATGTTATTAACAATCTTATGTAAACTGTATATTTTATATAGCATAGACTTATGCATGTCTCCATTAAATTATGTGATGTGAAATTAATAAAGAATGTTTGTTGTAAACTTTGTCTAAAGGAAGGCAACACGTATAATGTTGCTCCTTAGGTGTCATAAATTAACAAACGCTTTTGCGGCTGAAAGCAAAATGTACGATAGACGATGTTCCTAAGTGGACCGCAAAGTTTATATGGTAATACAAACTTGTTTTTGCTGCTACGGTACCTTGCACGCACATGTAGACAAGACGCATAAAGCCTTTGTTTTCTTACGACAGCTAAGGAAAAACGGAATATAAGTACAGTTTTTTGGTAGGTATTATACGAGTATACCTAGTATACGTGACCGACCTGAGGTTCGTTCATATCCGATCTTGCAACCACGCTCAATATTGTAGCATCCCATTTACAATAAGAAATCGGCACGTGTTGTACTTGTACGTATAGATTTCCTCCGAAGGTGAACACACAATAGAATTCGTAATTCGACCTCATTCCACTCGGCGGGCGGGGAGGGTAGACGGAAAAAGTGCGCGCTCATTACCGTTTCCCGGTCTCCGGGCAACTGAAGTGTTGCAAAACAATACAGTTTTACATAGAACGCGAGAATTTAACTTAACAATGAATAATACACTCCGTTGCTGCTTTTTCAACCTAAGATTTAATATTTAGGAGGATCATTATAGAGCTTTGTATCATCAACGGCCTATTAACATGTCCCCACTGCTGGGGCTCAGGCCTACCCTCTCAACGAGGGCGTTCGGGCTATAGTCCACCACGCTAGCCCAGTGCGGGTTGGTGGACTTCACATGAGTCTAAGAATTTCTGCTTCGGCGTATGCAGGTTTTCCCACGATGTTTTCCTTCGCCGTTTGAGAGCAGTCAGTAAATGTACTTAAGTTTCGAGAAAAACCCATTGGTACATGGCCCAGCCGGGGATCGAACTCCGGAGCTTTAGATATGATAGGCCGCGTCTTATCCCCGACGCCACTGACGCTCACGCTCAAGCCTTGTATATTTTATTGAATTTAAATAGTTAAATCACCATTGCGAAAAGGGCATTTTTGTTTTGTCCATCAACAATTTTGTAACAATGCCTGCCCTAATTGCCTTCCATACTATTAATATTATAAATGCGAAAGTTACTGTATGTTTGTGATCTTTTCACACGTAAACCGATGAGCAGTTTAGGTACGGAGATACATATCAGTACGGAGATTGCATCCTGAGGAAGGACATTGTCTCAACAAATACAGGTTGGAATTTTTACAGATTTCAGTCGGTTCGATTCCCGGGTGTGGCAAGCGAATTTTCGAAAATCTTTGAATGTGGAATGTTTACTTTAAGTAAAATTTTCTATCTACAGTATTAAGAGTACTTTCTCTCCAGGTGGCATTACAAAATTCCACCCTGTATATAAAGCGGTGAAATATCGTTAAAAATTTGTAGAGGGAACCCTGAAATTTTACATTTAGACTTTTGGTAAGAAATGAAGAATTTTGTGTTTTCAACGCGTGCGAAGCCGCGGGCAACAGCTAGGTACGGATATAAATTCCAAACCTATTTCGAAAAATCGAGGGATTCCTTTTTTCCAGCCAGCAAGATCGGGTACTTGTTCCATTCACACACCACATTTTTTTACTAATCAATAACCATGTACTGCCAGTCATCTGGGGTGCGGGCGGAAGTACCCGCCCGGAAGTCTGGGACGAAACTCGGCGGTTAATTGCGCGAAAAGCGAAGCCCTTCGGTTCAAATATCGAACGACAATTTGCGAGTGAGCATCGGGGATTATAGGGGATTGTATTTCGTGAAGGAGTGTACTTAGCTGGAGTAGGTATCTCGATACATACATATGTATATTCCAGATTCCAGCTAACTTTAAGCGTTATAAGTATAGGTAGATTAGATTTTGTATCGAAGAATAACAAAGTGTTACATCTGTATGTATTTCCGTAGAGATATATCTAACGATCAAAATCAAATTCTATAAAAATTAAGTTCGCGTCGATTTTTTTAGCTCTTTTTTATTACTTGGAAATTAGGGGGGGGGACATGGTTAATGACGTTGGCTGGGTACTCGTAAATGGTACTGCTGATAAGAGTATTAATTATAATAGTAAACTCTACCCCGTTTGAAATTACCTTTTGAACGATGCCCCACACAAGGGGGTGTTTTCACCCCCCTTTACTTATTTATAGAGGATTTACGATAATAATGTCCAATCTGAAAAATGTCCAACGACCATGCTCGAACTGAAAAATGTCCAAACTGAATAATGTCCAATCTGAAAATTTTCCAATCTGAAAAATGTCCAACCTGAAAAATGTCCAACCTGAAACAACGTTTTTCAGATTGGACATTTTTCAACGGTTGGACATTTTTCAGATTGGACGTTTTTCAGATTGGACATTTTTAAGATTGGACATTTTTCAGATTGGACATTTTTCAGATTGGACATTATTCAGTTTGGACATTTTTAGTTCGAGCATGGTCGTTGGACATTTTTCAGATTGGACATTATTACAGTAAACCCTTAAGAGTATGTGAGGAAGCACCCTTAGAAAAGCAAATTTATGACCTTTTTTTACAAATTGAGATGTACGTACATCGAAAATCGTTCTAATTTTTCTAAATTATTTAATTTAATTAATTTTTATTAATTATTCTAAATTAACAATATTGTGGTTATTAATTTGCTTTTCCCGCGAATAAACTTTATGTTGTTATATATAGTAAGTAATACAGAAATTAAATTACAATTCAAATAATAAGTAAAAATAAATTTTACAAGTCTAAATTTATAAATAATATCATGCAAATTACTTTTTTTTACAAATTACTAATTTTGACCAAAATGTTTTGGTCAAAATTTACTAATTTATAAATTACAAAATAATAATAATACTAGCGAAAAATATACTGTATAAAACAACATAAAATAATATAAAATCGACACGTGTTTCACCTCTCTACGAGGCATCCTCAGGATGTTGACAGAACGGCAGCTTACGACCGAGTTAACGATCTAATTTTAATCCTAAAAATTATTATCCTAAAAATTTCATGCATTTTGGTTCATAATATTGTACAAGTAATTACGTACTAACGACGCTGTGACAGACTACCATAAGACAGACGTACTGACGGCCGGACTGACATACTGGATGATCTTATCTTATGTTCCTTGTCGGACTACGAACACCTAAAAGTTTAAGCACATTGTTGCTCTACCGATTTTGACATATAACTTGGTACAGTGATAGCCTAAATAAATATACCTACATAAGTACGAGTATTTTCTTCAAGCCGAATCTAAACTAAGGCAGATTTTTTTCATGGAACAAAGGCCTTGAATAGAAACGACGTAATTGCTATTAGTAAAAGCGAACTCATTCCCCAAAATCCCAGGAAAATTCACATTTGCCGTATTTATGAGCATTTAAGTTGATGCTAATTAAACAAACTATAATTAACGGCAATGCCAACCGCACGCTAATTAGTGAAACTTTGTAGTATTAGTATACCCGTTGACAACAAATTCTAGGTTACCTAGTACTTACTTACCTGTTACATTAAACAAAAATATTGGCACATATTTTGACAACTCAACAGAAGGCCGTTATATTTCAATTTATTAATTTAAAGCTTTCTTGTTGCACTTACACGATAATTAGACTCTTGAAGAAAATATTACTATTACCTAGATTTATACAATCTGTAGGTAATCTAATATAAATTAATCATATTATAGCCAGAATCATAATATGGAAAAACTTTGACTTCCTGACTAGAAACGCAAAAAAAGTATTTGAAAATCATTTTATTAAATCTATCGGGAACAACGCGAAGAACCCTGAAAATTGATTCGCTACGGAAAAGGGTCGCTTAAGCAAAACCGCGGGCAATATTTAGTATTATAATATATTTGGGACGTGCAGTTGGCACAGCTGTACGAAAACGGAGTCGTCATAAAAAGCGCTGCAAATTGCCTCTGAATATAAATCAGTATCGTCGTCGCCTCGGTCGCGATCCGATCACTCGCGATTTCATGAATATATGTAGTTAATTGGACATTTTTATAAATCGTTACATCTGCAATGGGGCCGCGTGGTGGACTATGAAAATATAGTCCACCACGCTCTCGGAAGACCTCTGCTTAAGGGCATTTCACACGAGCCACGTTTCACGCAAAATACGACGCGATTTACGCAAAAAACGACGCATGGCACACGACCTATTGAAAACGCCTTATAGGTTTCGGATAGTTACTATGTCGTCCCTGAATTTTTTCTCAAACAAAATACTTTAATACTAAAAGTGTCACCAAACGTCTCAATCACAGTCTCAAAATACAAATCGTTTAATGTAATAAATGGCACACAAAAAATATCAGTTTTAATAGAAGGCTCGAGACAAGTTTTATCTGTGTAATACGGCCACAAGGCAACTTTCACGAGTAACTAAACGAGTTAACTTAAACGATTTTCCGCGCGGAAAAAAGGGAGGAGCTCAGAAGTAATAGCATTTGCTTGCGAACTTTTGCATCTATCTGATATAAAAGCGTGAATGGTTGCGGACATCGAGTTTCCACAGCGTAAACAAAGGCCCCTACGCAAGCAATGTATAGCTTGATTAGAATGACAGCTGTCACCGCGTATAAATCTTATTGACCGAGCGAGCGAAGCGAGCGAAGCGTCTACGTTTCGAGACTGGCCAAAAATGCTCTTGTCCGGCTGTCTGTCTGTCTGTCTGTCTGTCTGTCTGTAATTCTCTACAGGTCGCATTTTTCAACCGATTTTGACGAAAATTTGGCATATGTATAAATTAATTAAACCTACAAAATGAGTAGAATAAAATTTTTAAAAACATTTTTTTTAGAGTACCTACCATACTCGCAAAGTGGGAGTGAACTTTTTTTTTCTTGTGAATCCCATAGTGTGGGATATCGTTGGATAGGTCTTTCAAAAATATTGCTGGTGTGTGAATACCATTTTTTCGATTTAGGGATCCGTTGGCGAAATATTAAGCTTTAAAGCGGTAATTTTTGTTAGAGTCACGTGTCCCCCCCCCCCTGCCAGCTAAACGGTTGCTTCTGGAAATGTGAAAAAATTCATGGCAGTAGCATATATAACGTAGTTACAAGGAAAACTATTACGGCTAAGTAGGTTCTATTAGTTTTTGAGTAATAGTGGATCGACTTAAGAAAGTTGAAAAAATAAATTATGTTCATAGAACTGCATACGTAAAATGGAAAATTATTTTTTTCCGCGTGATATCCATGGTGTGGGGTATCGTTGGATGGGTCTTTCAAAAATATCGCGGGTGTGTGATAAACATTTTTCGATTCAGGGATCCGTTTGCGAAATATTAAGCTTTAAAGTGCTAATTTTTGTCACTTTAGTAGGTACTTTTTCTGTTTCCAAAGTTGACTTTTGTTGGTTTCTTTTAGGTTTGGTTTATAAGGGCTGGCGAGGTCTACTGTTCTCACGGAACTACTAGTAATTATAGTGAACAACTTACGTTGAGAGATGGCAATGAGTTACTCGACTCTCACTTTAGGATTACTTTAGTGATTAGAATCCGATCTTATACAAAACCACGGAACTACTGAGACTACACGGAAAACAGTACTACTACTCTTCGAGTATGTACCACCGAAGCACAGCAATACTGTGCCAATACAAACACACTTTAAAACGTAGAAGTCTGCGCTAAACCCGGCTTAACTTATACCTAACAATGATTACTGAGAAGTTGAAAACAAGAGAACAGAAAACAATATTTAATCTCATTAAACGGCCCCTTAAATATTTAAGTCGCCGAAAGCTATTGTCGAGAGTCTGGCGCTAATTGCAGGCTTCCGTTAATTAGTGACTGAGACTGAGAAAGTGCGAGTGATTTCGGGATCTCATCTGGAGTGTCTACGAGGATTTGCTTCGTCGAGAGCGCTCGATTCTGTAAGGCTTTTTGTCATAATAATACGTTATGTTTGACTTTGGTAAAGCTTCTTTTACAGCAACGGGACGCAAACACAAAATTTGTATAAACGCAAACCTCACAATGAACAGCAAGAGGACCCAAACATAAAATGTACGATGTACAATGATGATGTACGATGAAATGTAAATGTACGATGAAGTTAAGCGACTTAAAACAGGGATTTAACCACCAAGGTGAAGTAATACAAAAACGAGCTTTAGCACTAGAAATGCAAAGTTTAAAGAAATAATTAATTTTTTAAAGCGCTGACGTCTGTCCATCGTGGCCATATAACATTATTTCTGCTTCAAGGAAGACCTAGATAGAACAGTGATCGTTCTCAGACTGATGGTGATGATTTAGATTGACGTTTAAACCAGATGATTTAATTAAATTAGTATTGTAGTTGTAACTCTTGCACCCCTGTTCAATCTTATTTTTAACCTGTTGGTGATAAAACTTTTGTACACTAATATGAGATGTAAACTCGTAGCATATTGCTGCGATCATGGCACAGGTTAGCAACAAAGCGAATGTTATTTCTACAAATTACTTAAATTAACTCAAGTGAGTTTCTACTTAGTATTCTCATTTATTAATGTAATGGAATTCATGGAATCCGCTCCGCTGCGATGCTGTATTTTGACGTACGTAGATTACCTGAAACAATATTAAATGGAATTATAAATGCAATTGCTTTTCAACACTAAGTTAAAGATTTAGTTCCCTGCCAGTAGAAAGCGAAATTGGATTGACTTTCGTTTCGCTAAAAGTGTTTTCTTCTACTTCTGACTAGGATCTCACTGTGGGTCGTTTAAATGATCACACTGCACGTAGGTATTACATGCTTTTATACGCTTTGTAAAGAAACACAATTGTAAACAAAGTCAGCAGTAAAAGCTGACAAAGGACCGGCCGCGACCGGAGAAAGTTAATTGCATTCATTAGGTGCGATGCATTGAGAGTGCTCGTGTCCAAAGATACAAGAAAATACCTAGAAGTGTTTGACGTTAGTTGTAGCCTTATAGGGAATAGTGTTTATAATTCGATGGTAAAGTATGGAGTCAGATAAAACTGAATTTTTGATTACAAATATCAGTGGTTCCAACGATACAATCTACTTGAACGTAACCACTTTTCCGGTTGTAAATTATCTGAAACGCATCATAATCTTAACAATATTGTCATCAGGATCAAAAATAGCCCGGGTAAGTCCTCTGCACGAAAACGAAACGTGCTTCTCTACTGTCCCGTGATAATCAGATTTAAGACGACGCTGATAACAGCGTCTACTTTCAAACATCAAGTAACTTGTAAAAGTACAAATATTCTCCCGATCTAATAGGGAGATGTCTGCCATTACTCTCTCCATGAGGGAGAGTTACCAAGTGAGAGTGCTTTAGTCGAGGTCTAAAGTGAATTTAAGTATTTGCGAACTATCACTAAGTAGAAACCAGGATTAAGTCACTTCCAGTATAAAACTTATTCAAACCTCCGTGCTTATTTGTCCGTGAGCAAACATGTTTGTTTCCAGAAATGCTCCTTTGATATAATCTTAATGTCGGCCGCTTTACCTGTTCTGTCAGCGGGAAACTTGGCAGACAGTTTATGGCAGTTTCACATCGGGAACTTTGGTCAAACTTTAATTCGGTGTTAGGTTAGTTTATTGCGCGTTAACAAACGTTAACTGAAGTTTGTGGAATTGGCTCGTTGTTGCTCTTAAGTTTTTGGGAGTTTATTAGACAATATTGTTTAATCAAACTTCTTGTTCCGACTGACAATACTCATCGGGTCAGTATGGACATATGAAATCTTTTGTTGTTATCTGAAAAGTAGATACATAACAGGCAGTCAAAGGTCAAAGTTAAGTCACTCTGTAACAAGAATAACGTAAGCGACGAATAAATAACATGCCTACTACTTATCTAGGTAATAATATAACAAACTTAGTATAACATGTCTGAAAGATAATTATATAATTACGGTAACAACATCTTAAGAAAGGGTCCCATATAAATACTAACCGAAATCTTACCGAACCCCTGCTAAGACTTTCATTTTCAATTAGTAAATACCATCACGCTGCGTGTACTAGGAGCTGACAAATAGCCTCTACACTTTGAGTTACAACCAATAAATTCCCGCCAAAGTATTGGGTTTCACTGCTATGTTCGTTATTTTACTGACCCCTGCTCGTTACGTCTTGACTAGTTTGGGACCCCTACTACAAGCCTCGCAACAATCTCACTTTGGAAACAGAACAAATCGAAAACTTTGCGAGTTTAATCTAATTTGAGATATTCGAGGAGCGTTGCGGTCTCATCAATACGGGTCCCAGAGGGTTGAAATTGTATTCAGTAAATCCTTTCTGCAAATCCTTTCAGCGAGCGTTTTTTGGAATCGTTTCCCTAATTATGTTTCAAATTATGACGATTTGCAACGGAATTCCACGAGTTCATTTTTAACCAAACAAAATAAAGAGGATGTTATCATTTTATTATACCTACCGTGTCTAGGGAAATTATGGTACTATATTTTTTACAAATATTAAAACATAGACAAAGACAGTTTCCACAGATTTCAAAAATGTATAATTATGGACACAGCAATAAAGACAGGAAATATATAAGAGTATACCTATATATACCACAGTAGAAGGTTTATATCTTAACACCATTTTAAAGTAGCTTGTTAAAGATAACAAGCTACAAATAAGGTATTAAGAAAAATTAAGAATTTAATCTTTGAAAACAAATTTGAGACCTATTAACTTTGGTAGGGGATCAAAACACCTTGGAAATCTGAAGTTTTCTAACAAAAACACAGCAAATTTTGAATCTTATCAAACAATAAATACAATTCAAATTCGTACGCACAATCTTAGAATAACTACACCAAGTAAACAAGCAATTAACAATCTTAGTTGAAGGCCGTAAAGTTGTTATTACGTTGTAATTGGTCGTATCTGCCAAGGTGGACTGTAAGGCATATTTTACCCGTACCCTTGTCTACTGTTTCTAAACAATAGCCTGCAATAATAATTACTTCATACAGATATGAAATGGGTCTTGTGTTGTAGGAAAATGGTGAAAACAGTGGCAAGATAACTTGTTTAGTAATTGGATTATATTGGGTTTATTGGGGTGCAGTAAATTTGGTGTGTGTAGATCGTAAAGTGATATAAACTATCTCACACTGTAGGGTGGGGTGGACTGTCTCATGCGTATAACAAATACATGATTGTATAGTCACTGTAGTAACAATAATTATTTCGGAGCTTAAAGCAAGTTATTATAGTATGTATGTATGAGCGCTCGCGTCCCACGGCGAGCGTGTATAAAGAGAATTATGAGACTGAGCGAAGCGAAAGAGGTGTGTCAGGATCGCGATACTTGGCGCTCCGTTCTTTCTGCCTACCCCGCCAGGGACATAGCGTGAAGATACGGATGTATGTATTATAGTATGTACATGGTAGCATTTGCATTGAAGTACAATCAACCGCACGTCAGTGGAAACACTTCGACCTTGAGCTGGCCTAACCTATTAGGGAGCTTCAATACTATGAGAGACCTGTTTATACTGGTTTTTTTTATACTGACGTGCGGTCGACCATACATCCACCCTATCGTGCCAAGATAAGAAGTCAAATTTGCGACACCTATTGTCGCCGGTCTTACAAAAGTGTCAAGAAAAGGAAAGCAAAAATCATTCTTGTTTCGCAACTCGGTAACAAATAAGAAAAAAAAACTTTCTTGGTAACTGGTTACGAAACTCAGTTACAAACACGGCGTCGAGCAAAAATATGTCGTCTGGCAACCTGTTTACGAGTCACAACAAGTTCTAAGGAGTATGTGAAGTTTATTTTTAAGTTTCGATATAAGTTTTAGTAAATTGATACATGTTTATCAACCAGTGGATCAGTGGGACCAATTAATATAAAAATAGTGAGTTGATACTAGATAGCGAGTCATTCATAGGAGGTTTAATCTAATCAAATGTCTATAATAATGTCCTTACTTTTATTACGAAGCAAAATTACTTCCACACGTTTACTCAAATTAAATAAGTTACTATTATTGTTATTATTATTATTTGAGGAAGGGCTCTTTCAAGTCTTATCTATCCGTGTATCACTGCGATCATTGCTGATCTATTGTGA
This sequence comes from Metalampra italica, assembly GCA_949699065.1. NCBI lineage: Eukaryota > Metazoa > Arthropoda > Insecta > Lepidoptera > Oecophoridae > Metalampra > Metalampra italica. Next base: position 4,011,739 of record OX452986.1, read on the forward strand.
TCGCCGCCTTTACTATAGTTCAGTGTTGAGCTTTGCATCCGTTAGGAGCTTCAGCACGCTTTTGGCACTAATTAGTTTTACTTCATCGGGTTGAAGTACGTGGTTGCCCAGATGGACGCTTCTTTTACGCATCAGTGGGCCACATTCACACAGGAGGTGCAATGGTGTTTCCTCTGCGTCTTGGCAGAGTCTGCACATTTTAGTGTCTCGGAGATTGAGGTTGAACATGTGTTTGTTCAGGCCTCAATGTCCGGTATAAGTTACTAACACCACACACAAAATATAGGTGAGACATTTATTATACTGTAACAAGATAGAACATCATTGTCCATCGTATTCTAGTCGGCATAACGCTCGAGTTATCGCGAACAAATACTGTATTCTACGAATGTCCGTATTTGTTTTCGAATCACGTCCGCCGGGGTGTGGGCGGTAAACAGCGGGGCGCGGGGAGGGGATAACGGGCGAAAAATTGCGTACCTCCTATCCTCAATCCTCAGAATTAGTACTCCACCGTGATGGGGGTTTTCTTGTCCGAAAATTGCCGAAATCGAAACCGAATGCTTAAAACATCTGTCAATTGAAATCCGAGATGTTACTTTTGCGAACGAGTGGTTTTTCCTCAGAGTATGTAGTAGCCCAGGTTAGCTCGGTCATGCTGACTGAAAGCAGCTGAACTGCAACCAAATTATTTTTCTTGCAGTTATGGCTTAAACATCTAAGTTACCAAGCCAAATCGCCTAAAAGAAAAAATAAAGATTGCTTTAATAATAGAGCCATCTATTGTGATGTGACATAGGAGATCTAGTGCCACTGATTGAAAAGAAAACCTCTCATTAAATTTTCTAGCCGAAAGTGTGACTTTTCTAAATCGAAACCGATAACGTAATTACTATTATTTGGGACAACATCACCAGTATATTATACTCGTAGTAAATTACAGTCTTGTCCTATACGTTTAACGCAAGTCGGTTGAACCGAAATATACCTTAAACCAGGATTAGGCCGAAACTAAGAAAGTTCTTACTGAAACCGAAACCGAAACTGGTCGGTAACTACACCACTGCAAATGAATGGAAGACGCTTGCCATCCGCCGAGATTCGTACTCCCGTGCGAATTTCTCCGATGGTAATGATAATAGGGTACAGTGTTGCACGTTTCTAATGGGTTTCGTATGGAGATGAGGGAATGAGAATAATTTTGGTGCTCATGATAGCTTTTGTGGAGTGATGAGGTTCTTCGAAGAGGCGTGAACAAATTTTTCTACAATACGTGCCAATCTGCATCTGCATTGAACCCACCTGTAGCTTAAAGTCGAATTTGTGATACTTATATCTTAACATACTAAAGCATACATACATACATATCTTCACGCTATGTCCCTAGCGGGGTAGGCAGAAAGAACGGAGCGCCAAGTATCGCGATCCTGACACACCTCTTTCGCTTCGCTCATTCTCATCATTCTCTTCATACACGCTCGCCGTGGGACGCGAGTGCTCTTTACGCTCATACTACAGCAGTGCGGTTTTATTTATACACAAGTTGTACTCGGTGCAGGTGTACTTTTATGCAGATAGCGCTGGCACGTACCTACGGACAGCGACTACAAAAAAACAATCTGTCAAAATATAGGTAAGTTTCTTTCTCTTTGCTACAATATGTCTGCCGAGAGGACTGAGTAAGAAAAAAAGCAACATTCAATATAATCTAGGCAAGGAGAATTCTTCTAATCTCTTCAGTATTCGAGACTAATGGCGTCTTTCACCACTTCCTGATATTGTTACAGATAGTAATCTTAGTGATAAACTAATCTATCAGATAAATCTGTGTGATAGACTATATAAAATATATAAGATATAGGCAATCGGATACCTGTGAAACCAAAAAAACAGGCTATCTGTCAGATAACCTGCAGATAGGGTATCTGGGACTTTATCAGCAAGCGGTGTAAGAGGCCCTAAATCAGTCGTGCTGGAGGTATTTTAATTGTTACCCTAGACATTACTGGCTTATAACTAGCAATAATTAGGTATCTACATATTAAATCTTCCGCACATACTTCCACAGCCTTCAAAAGCACGCACATTCCTCATACTTAATAATTACTCAGCAAAATGCTCGCACAGACTGCGGCGAAAAACACAAAGAACATTGCCAAAATGTTAAAGTTTCCCTTTAAGAACCGCTAGGGGACGCCAACAATGCGCCGCCATGTTTGATTTGCCAAGAACAAAGGCGCCGACACAATGGAGTGTAGTCACAAGACTCCCGCTATACTGTTACATCGCTCGTGGCATAGGAAAGGATTGAGTCCGAGATGTTGGTTCCGAAATTTCGAAAAAAATAATTAGGATTAGGCATTACTGCACTTTGTGCAAAAGAATAAATTGAAATGTTTTTTGATTTGTATTTACCTATGTCCTATTACATCTAGGACTGCTACCGGCTGCTGGCGCATTCCGCCGTATTCAGTCGGCTGCGTTTGGCTGCAGCAGCAGCAAAATGTATGTTTGTGAGGTGGTAGATTCACTACAACATTACAGGCTTTTCAGAGAGGGCAACATCGGAGGAAACTGTACACGCTGAGTGGAATTTCTAGGAGCTTTGTGAAATGCACCAATCTTTGGTCTCCACTCCTCGTGAGAGGAAGCCTTGTCCAACATGGGGACGTATATAGGCTGGTGAGGAAGATGATAGTTTGTTCTAGTAGTTTACAACGAGAATTAATCCTAAAATTAATCCAATCATATGATTGTTAGCCTATACGTATCAGCTTTGACGGGTTCCCATATAGGGCCGTCGGTCATTACACCCGGGTCTATGCAAGTTAGGGTGCTCGCACACGATGGCGAATCATGAATACAATTACATGCCCCAACCGTTGCTCGGATTAAATTCTCTGGCCCAATGAATCTTGAATTCTGACGTTTTGAAATGGACCTAAAGAGAATGTGTTATGTAGACATGAATTTATGCGAAGGCTGAATCAACATCCCTATTAAAAGCAAAAATATTTTTGATATTTCAAACTTGACCTTTTTCATCCCTTTTACAACACCGAATGTTGAAAATGTTGTGATGATACGTGTGATGGTTGCGAGGACTGTGATTGACTATTTCAAGGTCGCGTCGACCTAGCGCAGCCTGTGTGAAAATGCATACATGTGTGGTGAGCATTATTTGCCCTGTAAGCGGTATCTATTGGGAGCACTATCTGTGTTTTACCTACACACTTTATAAACACAAAAAACATTCTTTGCGAGGCCTTACCGTGGCAAACCTATTGTTAATTGCATGCAGCCGTAAATACTGAAAAGCCGTTGTTGGAAAATGAACATTTTCCATTGCTGAATTCATGAATAATGTAATTGGACAGGCCCTCAGACATTTAATCTATGATTATTCTATATTAATGAATATTATTATTATTTTATTAGATGGGTACATACAATGTGTATTCTGACATAAAATTATTTAATTTTAATATCATTTAATGACCCCGATGCTATTTTTGACATAACTTTAAGAATTTTGGATTTTATCATTGTTATTTATTTTTGTTTTGACATCTATGTTATGACGATCCATTTTACAAAAATAATTAACGGTATAATGAATTTAATTATGTAAAAGCGAAATAAATGAAAAAAAGCCCCTCACACACTCATTGCTTCAAACGGCGACACGCTCCGTCAGGTGTGAATTGTACCTAAATATGAATTGCCATAACCCAGTCAATGGATCGATCGATGTAAAACAAATTAATTGCCGTTAGCAATTGAGTCGACACGCTCCAGTAACCGGCAAACATACGAACTGAAAACATTGTTATGCGTAATAGCTAACGTTGTTTAGCAAACATTATTCTGCATGATATACAGTTTGATTAGCAGCAACCATATTAACATGCAATTATAGGCAATTGTTAATTGATGATAGCTTAATGTTGACAATTTTGCCTAATATATTTAGAAGCAGGATTAGGCCAAAAAGATGTAATCTGAAGAAGGTGAAACAATTTGTAGAAAATAAGTTTCACCGTAGCTTGAACATATCCTTGTTGAATATTTATGTATTTACTAGCTGTTGCCCGCGTGGAATAGGTTTTTCCCGTGGGAACAGTTTACCGCGGTAAAGTAGCCTAAAAAGTTATTCTATAAGCTATCACTGTACCAAGTTTCATCAAAATCTGTTCAGCCGTTACAGCGTGAAAGTGTAACAAACATCCTTACAAACTTTTGCCTTTATAATATTAGTAGGATTAACGAAAAAACCCGTAAAACGATGGTATACAAAGAGACGAAACTGGCAAAAATCTAATTTGTTGGCAAATAAAACTTTAAACTCCTTGGTTACAAGTTAATTTGCTTTGCACAATGAACATTGAACCTTACAGAACTATATTTCAACCAACATATGCGGAATATTAATACCGTCGCCTTAGCGTGTCTCGAGCCAGTAATCTTGTAACAGGTAGCCTATGGAACTCGACATAACATCTAGATTTATTACTCGAGGGCACAGTTTGGAAATGTCATGGCGACAGCGGTGGGCGGGATTGAGCGACAGGGGAGGTCATGACCCCACACGAATCGGAAATGATACTTCATCCAATATCAAATGGCCAACGTTGCACGTATGAAGGGGCACTTTCAAGGCTTACACAGCCGTGTATCACTGTGATCATTATGTAATCATCTATTGTAATCGCACATTAACACAGTTAACACAGTGTTAACCTTCGTCAGTTAGGAACTTCAGCACGCTTTTGGCATTGAGTTCTTTTACTTCATCAGGCCGTAGTGAGTAGTTGCCCAGATGGGTGTTTTTTTACGCATCAGTGGGCCACACTCGCACAGAAGGTGCAATTGTGTTTTTTCTGCTTCCTCGCAATCTGCACACTTTTGTGTCCGGGGGTTTGAAGTGAGGGTGTTTCTTTTACGCATCAGTGGACCACACTCGCACAGAATGTGCAATGGTGTTTCTTCTGCTTCCTCGCAGAGTCTACACATTTATGTCCGGGTGCAGTGACCCCCTTGCAATAAACTGTCTGAATGTGGCCCTGTGATTGGGACAGTCGCAGGCTGGTACGGGCGACATGGTTATACCAAAATTATTCATAGCCGGCCTTGCTGGCCCAATTGGTTCGTGTACTGTATGCTGCGATGTACCTACTCGTGATAGATACCGCGCCTGCAAAACCGTGGGCCTGCAGCGCGGTTTTTCGCTGCGGATTTTTGCAATCGTTTTATTTAAAAAATATCATCGTACAATCATGGAACGTCCTATATTTTTTTGCGGAGTCACGCACACTTGTATTCTGTCGCTGAGAAACACAGTCATGTAACAAATCGATAAATACATTCATTACCTCTGTCCACCAACGGCGCTTTTTGATGAAATTCACATACGCCTTAGAATAGGAATTCTAATCTTTAGCATATGCACGTTTCCTTTACGTTGATTTCCTTCACCGAAACGGCTGTGCCTCTGTGGTATTATAATAAACTTAAAACGGAACGGTACGGGCCAAGGTACGAATCCACGACCCCACGAAAGTGAAACGAGTATACAACTAACTAGGCTACCACGGCTCTGATGAATACCTAGACGTTACACTTATGTATGTATAGGATAGAACTGTTTATGATAGTTTATCATAAAATTTTAATTAAATAGAAGCAAAATTCGTCTAAAACACGCTCTGCCGATCTCACGTACAGCTCCATTCACAATAGGTATTAATTGCCAACCCCAGCATAAATCATAGGCCACATTTTGAAATATCAGACGTTAATTAATTACAGATGGCATTGGAATTACGAAATATGCCCATACATTTATTATGCCCTACTGGCTAATGTACGACAATAATTCACTTGATCAGTATCCCGTATCCATTGTGGTTGGATCAGAATAACATGATTAGAATAGCGGCACAATGCCTAAATAGAAGGACCAAAATTAAGGAGTTAAGGATTTTGCCGGACGGAATGAATTATCTCAAACGGGAATACGGCCAGGGTGACATATTTCATCCGGACGAATCCGCCCACTTTCCTGACTTGATTCTTGACCTAAAGCTAGCTATAAAAAAATCCGTGGTAAGCCTAGTTGGTTGTGCACTCGCCTCACGTTTATGACATCGTGGGTTCGAATCTTGAACTGTACCAATGATTATTTCCGAACTTAAGAATTTTTTTGTTTGGGATTTAAATAGGGAATGTAACATAGTTTGAGCTACTGATACTCATGTCTCAATAGTACAATGAATTGAAATGGCAATTGAACTACTGAGAATAGATCAATGAATGAATCACTAAAAAAAATTCTCTAATCTTTATTTAGCATACACAGTGTAATTCAGAAGAATTTAAGTAATATTATTAGTTTGTCTATGTAATTGGATATTTCTATTTTTAAATGCAAAAATGTTTGTCCAATACAAGTCGTATTTCGTTTAGTTATATTTTATCCAAGTATCATTTCATCCAAGTTGCATTTTCTGCATGTCTCGTTTCGTCCTAGTCGCATTTCGATAAGTCATAGTTCGTCCAAGTCACATTTTGTATTTTGCCCAAGTATCAGTTCTTCGAAGTCCCACGCATTTGTGTCACGTCTCATTTTGTCCAAGTCGCATTTTGTGCATTTCGTTGGGTCATATTTTGTCCAAACCAGATGGAAACAGAATAGTTTTAGACAGCATCGAAAAGTGAATATTGTATTCCAATTTTGAATTAACGAATTTTAAACTTTTAGTATCATTTCGTCTAAGTTGCATTTCGTTAAGTAATATTTTGTCTAAGTATAATTTTTCTTCCAAGTCTGATTTGTTAGTCTCATTTTGTCCAAGTCGCATTTTTCCACAGGCTAACATTGTCATGTATGTTGTACAAAACGGAGTTATATACGACGCACTGTCGCACACGGCCGTGTAGGTATCTGAATACTCTGCCGATACCACACGACCGTCGTAAATCCCAACCCAAGGACGCAACAACACGCCCTGACCCCAAATAGGTCTCCCCAATGGTTTCTCCAACTAAAATAATATAACTTTGTTACACGAAACTAGTTTCACGTTACAATAATTTCTGAATTCGTGGTGTATTATTAGTTTATTCCAGTATTACCATAAAATTAACGATAAAACCCTTACAGTGTGGACAGAAAGATCCGAGCGCTAAGTATTGCGGTCCTGACACACCTCTTTCGCTTTCAGTTTTAAAACGGCCGAAATGGAATTTCGAAACACATAACTTCATTTACAGTGACATCACATTTTGTGACCATTACTTGTACATTTACACTTAACCCGTTTCGCCTTAATTATGATCTAACTAGGCAAAAGTCATTAGTCATTACTAATCGTAAACATAACGATGGTACATAAAGTTTAGTGTTAATACACACCATATATTCCGCACTTAACAAACATGTTTCACGTATAAATTTCGGGAAGTAAGGGCACGATGGCCCTATGTGTCGGTATCTGTAGAGCCTTAGATTTACGATGGACGCGTCACTTACATAAATTACAAGGACCGATGGGATATCAGAGTGACGAAAACGATTTAGGAACGGTTTACAACTAGAGATACCAACATGTGGACAATGTTGTGACAATGTATTCTACTATCCTACAAACTTTCAAAGTCAAAGTCAAAACTATTTTATTGCATGTAAGTACACTGGGTACATTTATACAACGTCAATTTTTTATCTACCACGGCTTCCAAGGCGTTAGCGCTACTAATATTATAAACGCGAAAGCTTGTAAGGATGTTTGTGAGGATGTTTGTTACTCTTTCACGCATAAACTACGGAACAGATTTTGATAAAACTTTACTGTACCTAATAAAGATCAGAATAACATATAGGCTACAGATATCTCGGGAAAAACTGTTCTCGCGAGAAAAACTTTTCTACGCGGATGAAGTCGCGGGAAACAGCTAGTTATTAAATATAGGCTAGATGGAAATATGGGTAAAGGTTAGATTAAAGCGATTCCTAAAATCTACCCAACGAAAGAATTGTTTATTATAATGAGATTTTGTTAAATTTCTAGATCAGTAAAACCATTATTCGACCGCCTCTATTATCATCATATCAGCCATTCGATGTCCATCCACTGCTGGACATAGGCCTTCCCCAATGAACGTCACCATACCCGGTCCTCCGCAGCCAACTGCTCCCGGCTATCTAATCTAGGTCGCAATATACATATATTTTTAAATGAAATTAGCAAAACCCTTTCTAAATTTTTATTCTATGTATTTTGTGTGCAATGAATTGTTAACTGAATAAATAATAAATATTCCTCAAATAAATATCAAAGATCGTAGATTCGATGCTCATCTTGGGAAAAGACAACTTTGTATAGGTACGTTAGTCGTTATAGTCTGAGTGTTATACTTATTGTGAATTATGTTATGAACGTGTCCCTTATGTAAGGGATCCTATTTATTACACGTACATGTTTTTTTGTTTTATTACAACTGTTGTTTTGTCTTCGTAAAGTTGTTATTGGTAATTTAATAATGTAAGTAGATACTGGTAAGCAAACAGGAAAAACCAATATATTTTTATCCAGCACCTAGTTAGAAACAAAATCTTCCAATACCGAAGAAAGAAAACAATTGGTCACTATACTACAAACATAGATTCTCGTTTGTCCTGACTGACTGACTGATCTATCAAATTCAAAGCGCAGACTAAACTACCATAAGCTTAGAAAGCTTTTGGAACATATGCTTATTTGACAACATAAGCATCCGCTTAGTTTTTTTTTTGAATAACTTTAAGGGGTAAATATTTTTTAACGCAGAAGAAGTCGGGGCGTCTCCGCTAGTATACAAACTCTTTAGTTTGATCCAATATCTAGGCGAAAGGTACATGTGTTACGGGAAGTAAAGAAAAACACAATACAGAGGCCCAACAAATGTCTTATTCTTGGTACAGGGTCGGCCGTAATACACAGACCATTTGTCAAGATAAGCGGATACGGGGCACACCGCAAGCGTGATAAAGGGTGTGTTACGTAACAAGATTTGCACCTAGGCTTTTGTGGTCAACGAAAAATCGCAGGATTTTCTTTGAATCGACACGTCTGAACTATAAAATAGTAGCGGTTCTCTTCCCTGTAAGTAAAAACGAAAACTTTCTTTGTACCTATGTTTTTACTTTTTTGAATAGTCAAAATTACAAAAATACTACCGCAATTTTCTTTAACTTCACGGGCTGACCACATGATGATAAGTGGCCATTGCAGCCCTTAAACAACTGCATTCGGGGAGTAACTATACTCTAAATAAACAAAATCTTATAAGAGCCATCAAATTGTTTACACTTAGAGAAAAGTATAAACATACATAAAGAGGTACGAGATGCTCCTGGATGTAAGTACCTATGACTATAGTAAACTAATTTCATTAAAAAAGTCAAATCCTGTCATAATAATAACTAGACTAGGTAGGTTCACCTCTTGGGTACTTCCGTCTCAATCTTTATATTTTCCTCTCTTTAATGTAACTCATTTTCCTCGTTCCAAAATTGGGTCTAATTATATACCGACTTCGTATTTGTAATTAGTTTCCTTATCAAACGAAACCGTTCATTCAAAACGAAAGTAAATTCATCATTAAAGGCTTCAGACGTTATAATTGCCGATATTCAATACCATCTTTTGCACGTTATCCCTTTAGGGGGCAGGGCGGCAATAATTAAAGAAAAATAACTTGGGCAATTTCTTCCCTCGGGGTAAAGGGTCAGGAGCATTTTTTGTCCCCTTTTTACCTTTTTATTCACTTTTACGTTTCATTTAATTTGCCTCGACGCTAGTCGGGTGCCCTTTAACGGTGTTATCCATTTGACCGAGGTGACACCTTTGCATTAATTTATTCTTTGACAGCTATGGCTTAACTTGGATCCTTAGTCACTCTAGCACAAAAAACACGTTGAAATCTAGACGTGGAACATCTATATTGAAAACTGTTGTCTCAATCATCCGGTCTACCTATAGTCTCAGTAGTTTGGTCTTTTTGTCCAGTACCAAACTACTGAGCTTTCTTTAGTCTCAGTCAGTCTAACTGCTGAGACTAACGAAGGCTCAGTGTTCAGCTTGGGATGATCGGTATCATAACAACGTGACCTAAGCCTCTAATCTCTGGACTAATAAAGAAACCCACTTTTTTATTTCATAAAATGTCATTTAACGTAGAGTTCTAATGTAATTAAAAAGGGTTTGCAGTCTTTTGGGTACTTCCTAGACCATGCAACTACATAGAAGCTGCTCCAATGTGATAAATTGAAAACAGTTAGTTTTTCGGTAAATACTAGACCGATTGCTATGATACTTTGCAATTTGGTTTTAAATATCCTACTAAACCAGTAGTATTCGTATTTGTCCAGAGGCTAGGGACACTTTGTAGATGTAGATCCCAGTTCGTTTGTACTCGTACAATCGACCCCAACTACTGAAACAAAAGAAGGCTAGTAGTTCGATGCCGGACAAACAACCGAACTACTGAGACTATATAACTCAAAACGATCAACCACCGACGCAGGAGTCATGCTTGTTAAGCATATTTTTGATGCTTGGGAAGCTTCACATGATGCAATAGGCATCTTCTGCGATCTCTCCAAAGCATTTGATTGCGTTAATCACGAAACCTTGCTACTCAAATTAAAACATTATGGCGTGAAAGACAGAGCATTCGAATTACTTAAATCTTACCTTGAAAATAGAGTACAAAAAGTTGATATAAATGGAGTTAAATCATCTGGTTCAGTTGTGAAAATGGGGGTGCCCCAGGGCTCAGTTCTGGGTCCTTTTCTTTTTCTTGTATATATAAATGACTTGCCATTTTTAATACAAAACATGTCCAACATAGTATTATTTGCCGATGACACTTCTCTAATTTTTAAAATTAGCAGAAGAGCTTGTGATCTTCCTGAGGTAAACAATACTCTCACACAAGTACTTAACTGGTTCAGCATTAATAATCTAGCATTAAATACAACAAAAACTAAATGTATTAAATTTTGCCTACCAAATGTAAGACATGTAGTTAATAATGTAAGTTTAGGTACAGAAAGATTAGAATTTATCAAAAGCACGGTGTTCCTAGGTATAACTATAGACTCATCTCTTCAATGGGGGCCCCACATAGCTTCACTAGCTGGCAGACTAAGCTCGGCCGCCTACGCCGTTAGGAAAATTAGACAATTAACAGATATTGCTACTGCGAGATTAGTCTATTTCAGCTACTTCCACAGCATCATGTCATACGGCATCCTACTGTGGGGTCAAGCGGCAGATATAGAAACCATCTTTATTTTGCAAAAGAGAGCTGTTAGGGCGATCTATAATCTACGTTGTAGAGAATCATTAAGAGAAAAGTTTAAAGAAATTAATATATTAACCGTTGCCAGTCAATACATTTTTGAGAATATTTTGTATGTCCGCAAAAATATATCTCTCTTTTTGAGGCACTGTGATATGAACACAGCTTATGTTACAAGAAACAAAAACAAACTTGTACCACCACAGTTAAGGCTTAGTAAGGTCAGTAAATCATTCACGGGGCAATCAACGCTTCTACAATAAACTACCAGAAGAAATCTTAAATATGAATGACAGAAAATTTAAGACTCACATTAAACAACAACTTTGTAAGAAAGCTTATTATAAAACAGTCGATTATCTAAATGACAAAGATGCCTGGTGTTAATGTTACTTCAGCCTCGCACAATCTTTACAAAATAATGTTATGTACAAACTTGATTTTAAAAGATGTGTTGCGGAAGTTTGTTGCGCCGCTTCTTCTTCCCAGCTCTATATAACACCTTGGAGGCGGTGGTAGATAAAAAATTGACGTTGTATAAATGTACCTAGTGTACTTACATGCAATAAAATACTTTTGAATTTGAATTTTGAATTTGAATTTGAATTCAAATCATACAATCATGTAAGTTATAGAGATATACTAGAAATAAGTCTTCGGATTTGTTACAATATTGTGCTTTGTTGTTTTAAATTTATTATCAGGTCATTTTGGGTAAACCGTCTGTGGGGCAAATGCGTAGTACTAGAATATAAAATTGTAACATACTTACAAATACTTGTGTACAAGACAATGCCTGTGTATCAAAAATATTCTACATTTTGAGAATCAACATTATGTTCCGGAAGGAATAAAATGATTTGAAAATCATAAGGTCAACGTCGACATTGACAGAAGGTCACGAAGCCTTCTTTTAGCAAACTACCAATTGTTGACACGATTTCATCAAGACCACGGTTTTTACTGTTGCAATATGCATTAAGTTCACTTACAGACTTTCTTGTCTGATGCCATTTCTGCCGAGTAAGTCCTTACCTGTAACAAAGAAAATAAATTTGTTAGAACGCCCATTTTTGTTATAAAGAGTATCTCATTATCATTAAGGTCGCGAATCATGTTAACAGTAATTTAGGTGCGATAAAAATAAATTATTAATATTCGTTTCGAACTTTTTATTTATTTATTAAGTTTAACGGATCAGTATTCAAGCAACGTGCATAAAAATGAAGAAATTTGAAACATGTTCCATAATTTCCCCGGAGTGAGAAAGTTTCTGATCGTGCCATTACACGCACGCTTACGGACGCAGTTTGCAAAATTAATTTGGTCGGGTGAAATTAAAATCTTCTTGTACCGGTGTCATTTGAGGCTCAATGATGAGGCCATGAGACAAGCGGGTTTAAAACGATTATTATCAAAACGCGGTCTATCATATCGAAAGGTCCGAAGTTCGATCCCCGCCTGGGCCATGTACCAATGGGTTTTTTCTTTACTGACTGCTCACGAACGGTGAAGGAAAACATCGTGAAGAAACCTGCATACGCCGAAGCAAAAAATCTTTGACGCATGTGAAGTCCGCCAACCCGCACTGGGCTAGCGTAGTGGACTATAGCCCTAACGCCCTCGTTGAGAGGCTAGGCCTGAGCCCCAGCAGTGGGGACATGTGTAAGATCACGGATATCCCTACGACAGAATTGATCGAAGTGGTCCAAATGGTTACGCTACGTTATCAAAATAATGACATTTAATAAAACCGACTTATTCATTCCCTAATTTTCTACCCTTGGACGTGAAACATTTTTTTGCCAATTGAAATGGGACCACCCTCGAAAATAAAAAAATCATTCAACATACATACACACACAAAAGTAATTGAGAACCTTCTCCTTTTTGAAGTCGGTTAATAAATAAATTGTTCTCTACATTGTTCTATAAAATAAAAAAGTTATAAGAAAAATCAGAAAGCAAACAATTCTGTTGAATTTTCAGTATCTGTTTAAATTTTCTATACCTATGCAGTTTCCTCAGCTTATGTCGATATAAGTAATAGTCAATGCGTATGATTCGCTGCACCTTCCTTCCACCATCAGGTTTTATAGCCCCAACATTAGACACTCACGTTCAACTAACTCGATTTGAATAAATAATGCGCGTCTCGGTTTTAGCAAACAGAATTATCGCGCCTTCATCTAAATAACACTCGTGTAATTTGACTAAATTCACTTAAATACACACCCTGTACTATGTAAGTAGAGTTACTGCTGTGAATGAAACAAAATTAAAAGTACTGGCGACTGTCATTTTTGATGTAGGTAGTAGAGTTCATGGGAACTTGAATCGTTGCTGGCTGCGAATATCTACGCCATATACCTCTAAAGAAAGTCAAAAAGAGGTAGAAACAATTAAATAAACTATGTATCTCTAGACCTCTAGTAATAAATACATTCCCCTTAGTAATAAATACGGAAAACAAATACAATTAACACCCAAATGTAGAAATCAGTAGCGCAAGAAAAGCGCACAGTGGTGCGAGCTCATCACATTCCGCGGACAAAACTAAATAAAGCCGCAATAAATTACCTAACAAATATAACCCTGGTAATAATACTACGCACATTTGTTAGGCTGTACGCGTGTTGGAGCGGCAGCGGCACGCTAATATTGTGGAAGAAAAATAAATATCACTGTATCTAACGATTTTGCATTGTTTTGGTGTTATTTTTGTGTATTTTGACTATATATTTTGTTGTTTTTTTTTGCATTTTGACTAAGTCCAATAGTCTACAGTAACCTACCCAATCCTAGGTTTTTTTTTGGATAGCGGAGACCACTTACCATAAGTTATATTTTATTTCTGCTTCTTTTAAGTTAGTTATCGCATACAATTAAGTTGAGAACCCGCTAATTATCTATTAAAGTAAATGGACAGAAGCTTAGAAAGGGGCATAAACTAGTTACTTAGAAACCTAAATCCAATTAACGAAATTGGGAGCCAAAAATACAAATAAATCGTACCGTCGTTCACCTAATCGATTACTCAAAGGCTTAAGGGATTAGAAGAAGATTAACTGTTCCTCAAACTTTGTTAAAAACAGCCTCTCGAGTCTATGAAAAATATTCCAGGAGGGGATTAACAGAGCAAATAAATCTATAAGTTGAGACACAAATGTATATATCGAGGCGCGAAACTTACCGGAACTGATTAATTGGTTGTTTTTTCCTCTCATCTATAACAGTAGAACAGTCAGTGTAGTGTACAGGGTACGACTCAGGGCCCCAAGTATCATCTCGGAGACTGTGTGGGCGCAACATTCGTATATTTTTGGTCAAAAAATGCTTCTTCTGAGTAAGATAGTCACTACACAACAGCCGTCGTTATGTTATCTATGTGTGTGGCTCTCTCGATATGTAATGTAATATAACATTGCGCTAGTATTAATGGTCTTGTTGCATTATTAACGGTTAGGTACAAAAACAGTTTTAAACCTTTAAAACATTTTATCGATATCCCAACATCAACAAGTGTCATAATTCATATTACGGAACTATTGTAGTTTTGTTTAAGGGCGCAAAGGGAGCAAACTTACTTTGGGCCCCAATTTACCTAGCATCATCACTGTCAGCAGTGAGGCAATTACATATTTCGTGCACACTATCCATGGCACCTAATCAAGCAAAAAAGTGAGTGGAGCTAACACCCTCTCCGGTTGCTAGGCAACAGTCCGCATTAACGGGTAATTCCGTGATATTCTCATCACGTTGTGGAAAATTGGCTGCCCTCGAAAATTCGTGGGCCGTGCAGTGGCATAACATGTGGGAAATGCGTATGAATACATTACCGGGTTTCCATCGAAAAAGATCAAGTGAAAATTCGGTTTTCAGTAATTTCTGATCAACGTACCTATTTATTTCGGTCCATACCGCTGCGATAGCGTAATTTTAGATTAGGTATTCTTACTTAATTATGTAGCGGGTCGTAGTGTAGTGAAGCCCATTTAATTCCAAACAGCACAGAAAGATTAATAAATAATTTATATTATGTTTTACTACCTTCGCAAACTAACCATCAAATAATAGTTTTCAAACACTGGGTGTTCTGAATTTAAATGCGCGTGCAAGCGCCACCGCACATGTCGACCAACTTCGGAACTACACTTGGTACAACTCGCCGAGTGGCGTTGACAGTTTTGCTTGAAAAACTGAGGGTTCTATGCTATGTATAGCTTTCCTTTTAAAGCAATATAAAGTCCAATTTCCACGTCCAACTCCATTTATTTAGACTAGCCCGGCACGCTAGTCTCAAATTGTTTAACCGCTTTTGTGAATAAATTTAGGTGATTTATTTAACCGTCCCTCCACATATTCAAAACGTATAATTTATTTTACATTGAAAAATGGTTGTGGACCTTTTCATTTTACGGGCAACTGAAGCTGCTTAATGAGGATTAAAACAATAGTTTTCAACGTAAAACCTTACACAAAATGTATTATTAGTAATCTGGTTTAGACCAGATTTTACAATTGAAAGCCAAATCTTTGAACTACAGTATATTTATTTTATTTATTTATTTTTTAAAAGAATGTAGTAGGCACCGCCTAAAGTATTCAACTAAAAACCAAGACATAACATCCGATAATTACGATATACTGTAATATTCCGTTTTTCTTCACTGTAAAATATTTACGAATTTGTAATATTTCAGATGTATTTAATAGTATGGCGTTCATTTGTGAATATGTAAAAATTTGCTCAGAGGTCAACATTCATTCTGTAATATTGTGTATATTTCAGATAAAGGCTTAGTTCACCCTCCTTTACTACTCACTCCTATATACGCCTAAAGGAGCCACAAATACTATCACTTAGAATAATATCTCACATATAAATATCCTTGATTCCGAGAGAAAAGACCTTGCGCGTCGAAGCAAACAAGTTTGGCCAAAATATTTGTTGAGCACACAACCCAGTTTTTCTTTCTGTAGCCAGTTTATCCTGACAAATGAGGGCTGCATTATTGTGGCTACCATGGGAAGTGAAGTAAGACCTTTGTGTTGTTGTGACGAATTTTTCGCCTTTTTTTCCAGGACAGTTTGTGTGCCGACCCACCGTGGTTTTGAATAAGTTTTAATGTATTCATCTATACTACTTATAAAATCGTAACGGGAGTAAATCTGTACATTGAAGGGATTTAAAAAAAACTATTGAAATACGTTATATATGCTTAACTGACCCCAAAACAATTTTCGAAAAATTTCTTGTCTGTCTGTCTGTTTGTTTGTGCCCGCATCACGCTGAAACTACTGGTCCGATTTGAACCGGATTTTTTTGTTTGAAAGCAGGTGGTCTGACTTAAAAACTGGTGTACTTGGATTTTTAAAATTCCAACCCTAAAAGGGTGAAAATGGATACCTATTAATGTATGTATGGAAACAAAAAATTAAACAAATCAAATTTACATGCCGCGGGAATGTTAGTAACACATAGGTATAGGTATGATACTTTTTAATGCAAACGAAGTCGCGGGGCATAAGCTAGTATTATATATTTATTTGGTTGTTAAGTTGTGTGAAATTTCCCATATTACGTTTCCAAAATCTGGGTTTCTTCAGGAAAGCTGTCGGCCAAGAAGTTGAGTATCAGTTTTGACTGATTAGTAATTGTTTTGATAGTGAAAAAGACCATAATGTCTTATTGATTTAAGACGCAAACGATAGTCAACCTTAAGTGGTACACCACTTTTTTGGGAAACTGAAAAACTCAAACTCCAATTTCAATTCAATTTAAAATTTTAATTACAACAACATACATAGTACAAGTACATTCATGATGTCAATCTTGGCTAATAGGTAGACTGTGCCGTAAGGCTAGACAACACTCGTCCAGGTTGTGATAAATAAATAATTGTTCTCTCTCTCTAAATTAAATAAAACTACTAGAATAATATTACTTTCTGCAAAATGAATCGCTGCCTCTGCGGCCCTTTCTCCCAGTTCCATTTTCTAAATTAAATTACCAACATTGAAAAACGGATACCCCAGCATCCACCCTGATACTGCTCTTAGTCTTAAATCTTATACATTAAACTGATATAAAGTTTATCCACTCTTAACACCTTCGCGGCTCTCAGACTGCAATGTAATTCTGCATAAAGCTACATTCACAATGCACCAACGTTTTATTCCTGCGATATCACGCGGAAAGCCATCTTCCGAGCGACAAATCAATCACAGCACGCGCTGCAATGAAAAAAACTAACTTTAGAGTAATTCTAGTTGGGTTGACATTATAAATGTGAGATATTATTCTAAGTGATAGTATTTTTGGTTCATTTAGGCGAATGTAGAAGTGAGTAGTGAATGAGGGTGAACTAAGCCTATAACTGAAATATTAGAAATTCGTAAAAATTTTACAGTGTAGAAAAACTGAAAATTACAGTATCGAAACTATCTTTTGTTGCAGCGATTTATCGCAGGTTGTTCTTGACATATCCGTGTATTCGGCCAATCACATTTTTGTAATCTACCGGTTGTGTCATTTCATTGCGATATCAACATCGCAGCGAGAACGCTGTGACGTTCTTGTACTTACTTTAAACACAAGTTATCGCTACGCGCGTGAAATTGCGGCGATAACGCTGTATTTGTGAATGCACCTTAATACAGTGCATTTAAACTAAATTTTATGCGCGATGGAAAAGCTCTGTATCGTACCAGCGCGTTGAATCCATCAAGTGGTATTAGGCGACGGGATATAGTTTCAAGAGATTTACAGTGTAGTAGGAGACGTTACTTGCAAGATGTGTAAAGGAAGCAGTTTTCTCGTATTTTTCTGTCTTAGAGCAAGTTTTATAATAAAAATGCGGCAAAAACGGCGATATCTTTTGACTGCGATGACTTAGAAGTCTGATGTTTTCACGGCTCTAAGGGACTGCAGACCTGAGTATTTGATATTACTTTAACTTGATACCCGCGTATAAGGTAATTTGCATTTCTGGTAGTATGCGTCTGAACGCTCCACGCGGTTCTGAGAAAAATGGTCTTGACAGACGGACAGACAGACAGACCGACGACGGAGTGATCCTAGGGTTCCTTTTTCCTCTTTTGAGGTGCGGAACCCTAAAAATGTGCTGGTTACGTTTGAACATTTAAGCAATTCTATGGTATTGGTGCTTTTCAACCGATTTTCAAAAGGACTCCTCCTTTCCTCTCTCACTTCGACTGTAGCTATGTTTTTTGTGTGTCTATTGAGAACCGATTTGAATGATTCTTTTTTATTGAATAGGCATATTCCGAGATGAATTATTCCATTTCGTCGCATTTGCTCCACCATTTATCCAAGTTGACCTTAAGTGTTCTATACATGTTTCAAACACTTTCTTTAGTTTTATAATACACTTACCTATGGTAAGTCAAATACTTTTAATTACAGATTTGACCAGCGTTTGCGGAGTTTCTGTATATTTTACCGAAATGTACCCACCCATTATGCCGACCGCAAATTGCACCTCACATTATTCGGCGTGCGTTTACCATTATTAATGCACCCCAGAGACAGGGGTGCGTACACTTACGTGCTGCGGGTTTTAATTCCGGAAAAACACGCTGATTCCGCCGCCGGAATTTAATTTCGGTAAAATAGTTGTGGTCAATTCTACTGACAGACAATTTTTCAAAGAAACTATTAGTTCTGCTTCTAATTTATGGGCACTGCATTCCATAAATACTAACACAATATAAATGTAGCACTTTTACCTTCCTTGTTGGTTATTTAAATAATTTATAACACTGACCGTGACATACTGTGGTGTAGTACCTACCTAACTTATAGGAATTTGACCAATTTCTACAAAGTTGTCTTGAATCGAACCCGCAACCTCTGGTGTAAAAATCCAAGGCCCGAACCACTAAGCTAAAGAGACTGTTAAGACAGCTGTCTCCTTGCTGTGGTAAAATTAAACTTTTAGTAATAAAAAATCTCTTTCTGAGTAAAAATTGGTCACATTATAACTTATTTCGGTTTGATATAGAACCTACTTATTCAATTTCGATGATTTGAATATTCGAAGTTCCAAATTGTTCGTCCGTTATACTAGGCATTGAACAAGTTAAGTAAAGAGCAAACATTGTTCAGCGAAATGTTCAATTCAACTGACATTCCAGCTTAACAGTATTTGTGGGCAATGGAAATTTTCAATTTAAGTTATGAGGTGGCCACCGCCGCCAGGCGTTGTAAAACGTGGCCAGGCAATTTTATTATTACTGCATTCAATTCTGAATAGATAAAACGTGGCCGAGGCTTCTAGCCATGGGCTGGGTATCTACGTGCAGGGGCGTATTCAGAAACTTACCTGGGGGTTCCAAAAACAACAGACAGGATAAGGTCCGCAACATACAAATAATTTCAAAATTACACTCGACACAAATGTAGGTACTCAAACTCATCGACGTGTAAATAATAGTGAAAATAAAAAAAAAGCCTTGTTCAGTATATAAACCAGTCGTGCGCGTAAGGGCCGTTTTCCTCTCGCGCGTGTTTGCGCCCGCGTCCTGACCGCGCGCGCATGCGTGCCGACAATTTCATACAAACGCCGCCCGCGCGCGCCGCTCGCGCGCTACTTGTATGAATTTTCCGGCACGCATGCGCGCCGGGCCAGGACGCGGGCGCAAACACGCGTGACAGGAAAACGGCCCTAATTCCGTATAACAGTTTTATTTATTTATTTTTCCTACACTGAATACAGACAGCTGAAATTATGCATGTTTCAGAAGAATGAGATAAATGTTTGTTAATAAAATTATTAGTAAGTAAGACATTTTCCATCTATTCCATTTAGATAAATCAACTCAGATTTGCTAACCAAAGATCACTTATTTATCGAGTACATTTCGATTTAGATGTTGCAGGGGGTCAAATACCTTGAACTACCCTTGCGAACGTGCCTGTAGACCACGTCTGCTTATTGGCAGACTTCCAACCACCTCCACTGTACAGTACAGCTCACAAATCGACGTTTCGAATCCGACCCTTCTGCCAACAACCCTGACACTCAGCCCCCAAATTAAACCTTATCTCCGCTCCATACAGTGCTATGCAACAGAGAACACTTTGAATTCAAATGTGACGCCGACGCTATTGTGTTTCCAATATTCTATATCAATAAAGTTGAATGCCTTGTGCATAAGCGAAATAAGCCTGCGGCTCCCGATTTTGTGAGCATCGCTATATGATGACATTGCAGGTGTGCTCGATTTGAATACACACTGTATATCGCTTTACGTTTAACGAGTACATGTTTACATACGAGGAGGTCAGGTGGGGCTTGTTGGTTTTCATTTTAGTTTAATGCTATTTGGAGTTACCAGCAGATGGGTTTTCTTTTGCGGAGGAGGGGAAAAACACGTATAAGTTATGGATTTCCAAAAAAACATTCACACACTGTGGCATACTGACACATAATAAATAGCCGGAGTGACTCGCCGCTCCTCGCATTGCATCGAGTAAATCGAGTAATCGAGTACACTGGTAACATTGCCCCAATGTACTATTTATGCTGGGGCATTGGCAGCACTGGAGCAGTGCTACGATCGACACTGCGCTGAGCGGTTGAGTCACACGCACAAACCCATTACTAAATATCGTATTATATAAGAGAGAATATTTTTCTTGAACCAACTAGGATCACAAGTACCACAGCTACTTGCCTAGATAATTTCTTTTGCAATTGTGATTTTATAGAAAAGACAATTATAAATTGCCTAACATCAGACCACTGTGGGCAAAGTGTTACCTTTCCAGGTAATATAAAACATACAAAAACTGAAATCCTTACTAGGCCCAACACTGTCAGTCGAATGGAGAGATATAAAGATGCTCTTTCAAGTAAATTGCCGATTCCTGTTACTGATCAGGTGGTAATCAATGATTTCTATGT
The DNA here is from genome assembly GCA_949699065.1 of Metalampra italica. Taxonomy (NCBI): domain Eukaryota; kingdom Metazoa; phylum Arthropoda; class Insecta; order Lepidoptera; family Oecophoridae; genus Metalampra; species Metalampra italica. Next base: position 4,033,017 of record OX452986.1, read on the forward strand.
CGATTTCTTCACGACACTGTCTCAGGAATTCGGTAATATTTTTAAAACTAGGAAAATTAATATTAAAAACAAGTTTAAATTTAGTGACTGGGCAACCACTGGTATTCGGAAAAGCAGGACCAAGTTATTTGATTTGTACAACGAAAAGTCTTACAGAGTTGACGACAGATTCCATGAATATGTCAAAAATTACTCTAAAATTTTTAGGAAAGTTTGTAAAATAGCCAAGTCATATTATTTAAGTAATAAAATTAAAAATTCGGATAATAAAGTTAAAGCAGTATGGAAAATCATAAATAATGAAACTGCCAAAACTAAACCACGTGAAAATGAATATGCAATCAGAAATAATGGTAAAATAATTAATTCTAAAACAGAAGTAGCAGAGTCCTTTGAAACTTTTTTCACTAACATCCCTATTAAAACCACCGAAGCTCTGCATTCATCGCCTATTCTTGCCGAAAATTTGCTTGTAAATAACGTTACAATATGTGAAACAGTTTTTAATTTTAGACACATAAACTCTCTAGATATTATTAAGGCTTTTAAATCATTAAAACTAAAATCTTCTGAAGATCTATGGGGAATGTCTGTTAAAGTAGTTAACTCAGTCATAACGATTATTGCGCCTTACTTAGCTTTTATATTTAACATGAGTATTAATCAAGGTATTTTCCCTGACCTAATGAAGCAAAGTAAAATCATACCACTGTTTAAATCTGGTGACAAACTAGATCCCAGTAATTTTAGACCAGTGTCAGTTCTCCCCGTGCTTAGCAAGATTTTCGAAAAGATCATACTGAATCAACTGCTTTGTCATTTCAATCTCAAACAACTTCTTCACGATCGTCAGTTCGGATTTACTAAGGGACGATCAACCACCGACGCAGGAGTCATGCTTGTTAAGCATATTTTTGATGCTTGGGAAGCTTCACATGATGCAATAGGCATCTTCTGCGATCTCTCCAAAGCATTTGATTGCGTTAATCACGAAACCTTGCTACTCAAATTAAAACATTATGGCGTGAAAGACAGAGCATTCGAATTACTTAAATCTTACCTTGAAAATAGAGTACAAAAAGTTGATATAAATGGAGTTAAATCATCTGGTTCAGTTGTGAAAATGGGGGTGCCCCAGGGCTCAGTTCTGGGTCCTTTTCTTTTTCTTGTATATATAAATGACTTGCCATTTTTAATACAAAACATGTCCAACATAGTATTATTTGCCGATGACACTTCTCTGATTTTTAAAATTAGCAGAAGAGCTTGTGATCTTCCTGAGGTAAACAATACTCTCACACAAGTACTTAACTGGTTCAGCATTAATAATCTAGCATTAAATACAACAAAAACTAAATGTATTAAATTTTGCCTACCAAATGTAAGACATGTAGTTAATAATGTAACTTTAGGTACAGAAAGATTAGAATTTATCAAAAGCACGGTGTTCCTAGGTATAACTATAGACTCATCTCTTCAATGGGGGCCCCACATAGCTTCACTAGCTGGCAGACTAAGCTCGGCCGCCTACGCCGTTAGGAAAATTAGACAATTAACAGATATTGCTACTGCGAGATTAGTCTATTTCAGCTACTTCCACAGCATCATGTCATACGGCATCCTACTGTGGGGTCAAGCGACAGATATAGAAACCATCTTTATTTTGCAAAAGAGAGCTGTTAGGGCGATCTATAATCTACGTTGTAGAGAATCATTAAGAGAAAAGTTTAAAGAAATTAATATATTAACCGTTGCCAGTCAATACATTTTTGAGAATATTTTGTATGTCCGCAAAAATATATCTCTCTTTTTGAGGCACTGTGATATGAACACAGCTTATGTTACAAGAAACAAAAACAAACTTGTACCACCACAGTTAAGGCTTAGTAAGGTCAGTAAATCATTCACGGGGCAATGTATACGCTTCTACAACAAACTACCAGAAGAAATCTTAAATATGAATGACAGAAAATTTAAGACTCACATTAAACAACAACTTTGTAAGAAAGCTTATTATAAAACAGTCGATTATCTAAATGACAAAGATGCCTGGTGTTAATGTTACTTCAGCCTCGCACAATCTTTACAAAATAATGTTATGTACAAACTTGATTTTAAAAGATGTGTTGCGGAAGTTTGTTGCGCCGCTTCTTCTTCCCAGCTCTATATAACACCTTGGAGGCGGTGGTAGATAAAAAATTGACGTTGTATAAATGTACCTAGTGTACTTACATGCAATAAAATACTTTTGAATTTGAATTTGAATTTGCCCCAATACCCGGGCCACCACACACACTAACGCCACATATATCTAATGTAATGACCATGCAGGGTCCCAATATCTTCAAAAAGGCTACAATGTCATTAAAATTATCTAATTTTTTTTTTTAACTGTCTTAGTGGAGAAAACACTTCGGTTTCAAACAACAAAACTCTTCCACTCCTAAATCGAGGGTGTCCGGTCGCAAAGAACGTTTTCTCGCTAAGTCCATTTCCCGACTCTAATTACTTCCTCTACAAAGAGTTAACTTCACAAAGGAACCGGTTACGTTGGTTGAAAATTACGGGAAAGACCCGACTTTCAACTATGCCTGGTTTTTTAACTACGCCAAACTAGAAGCCGCAGTTTCGAAGTTTAGTTTAAACAAAATGTATATTAGAAATGCTTTAAAGAAAAGTTCTGTAGGGAAATTATTTTGTATGAATACAAAATTATCATCTAATTTTGACTCCTAAAATATTTTGACAACTAGGATTGAATATAGGAAGTACACGGACAAAATCTCATCTCAAGACTTGAACATAAATATAGGACCGGAAGGAGAACTTGATGGGCTCAAGTTTGACCTGAATATTACCTGATGGAAAGTAAAGAATAGGCCAAAGACAGGCCTCACTTACCCGGACGGAAGGTGAATATTCAGATTCACTCTTCATTATGAGACCATTGTATGCGGAAAAAAACAGAGGCTGACAGAGGCTGACAAACTAATAATAGTATATAATAGGAACTAACAGAGTATAAAATAGTAACCTGTAATAGTGTCACGTAGCCCAAACGTCGCAACTTTATAATTTGTGCGTCGTTTAAAACCCCTATAACACCAACCTCCATGACGACAGCAAAGGCCTGTCATGTTGATGCAGTATCGATCGAGCAACACACAAATATGCACCTTATGCCTAAACCAATAAAACCTACCCTTGTCGATAACGCAAATTCAGCTCAGCTTTGAAAGGGTGTAACTGACAAATCGTATTGGACGACGTGGGGTGTTATTTACTAGAATACACGGTAGGTTTTCTACCGCTGTGCTCGGCAGACCGTCTATAACCTTTGCCCTTGGCGTTTCGCCAGGGTGCTTACGCAGAGACGGACGTGCCTGTTAGAGTCTAGGTTTTATAGCTTTTAGATAAAATATGTTGGTCGAAAAAAACAAATTGGAAGATATGAAGGTAGGAGGTAGTTTATACCTGAAGGCGAAGAAAACTTTGACATTATACTGTTCCATGTTACAGCCATGTTTCATGTATACATGCGAGCTTTGGGCCTATTTTAGGTCGCAGCTTTAGACGCGTTAACTGCTCAAGTAAGTACATACATATAAACAGTATATCAAGTAGGTAGTATCTATAGGGTAAACTTTTTAACTCGAAACGGCTATTTTTCCTATAATACACACCGATCCACCAATGGATAACTGAGTAAGGACTAAATTACAGAAAGAAATCATATACCTACATAAAACAATCGTAAAAAATTTCAGATTCATGTTCTTGGCAAATTGACACATACCTACAGAAAAGTTTATTCAAAGTCTCCTTATGACGAGTAAGCGCCAAGCTTTATTCGTTCGTACGTTATTTCAGCAAACAGACCATCCCACCTGCACCTGTTCAGGAGATAGTTCTCTGACGAAAAATAACATTTCGCAAAACTTTACGCATTTGCATACACTTCATGGAATTTACGTCTGTGCGCTTTTGTACGGGAAATTCGGAAACTACTTTTCACTACGTTATAATAATATTTTGTCGGTAAAGAAAGTAAAACACCGTCTTGCCCTAGAAGTTGTTGACTACTGCAGCCTTTACATAGCGCACCAGAAATAGTGCATTACTGCCGCGGTCAGTAGACCGCGGCAGTAATGCACTATTTCTAGTAATGAATGCTGGCTAAAACTCACCAGCAAATTCCTTTGTAAATCCATTATTGTCGAGTTTTGTTTCAATTCCATATAACTTTTACTCAAGTAGCACGGCAAGGTCGCCTTTGCTCAAAGAAGGTTGTCAAAACAATGACCATAATACAAGCATATTTGAGTAAAATTAATAACTGCATCACTCCGATTCGTCAATACTTTGCTTTTTGAAGTGACTTTATCTAAGACGGAAACCATTGACAGAACGATCAATTATTTACAGAATATTTCCCTACAAGAAGTAGCTACTAATTAGTAGTAGTATCTCGAATCATCCATGTCATCGAATGTGTGTTCGAGATGTGGTAGCCTAGATAGTTGCGCACTTCTCTTACGTTCATGAGGTCGTGGGTTCACAACCTGGCTCGTATTAATGAGGTTTTCGAAACTTAAGTAAGAATCGTGAGTGAAACCTGCATTCGCCAAAGATTAGAAGGTATTTATATTCTATGACGTATGAGAAGTCCACCAAAAATTGGGTTGGGGCACCGTCAGTGGACAGGGCACAGCAGAGACCTAAAGGATCGAATTGTCGCCAGGTATTTCTGACCCCCGAAAAAAGATAAGAGTGTGAACTAAATGAATTAACATGAAGTTTACTAAACCACGACTTTTGCAATCAACTTATTTCTTGGTCTCTATTCTAATGTATTTACATTGCCTAAATGTAATTAGAGATTTAGGGGGCAGAGAGGTTCTCGAGTGGCGACCACGTATCGGAAGACGCAGTGTAGGCAGGCCTCCCACAAGGTGGACCGACGATATCTGGTGAAGGTCGCGGGACCCGGCTGGATGAGGTTAGCGCAGGACCGGTCGTCGTGGAGATCTTTGGGGGAGGCCTTTGTCCAGCAGTGGACGTCTACAGGCTGATATGATGATGATGAAATGTAATTAAAGAATCTCATTGTATTATTCTTAGGCCATAATTTTAATTAGAAAGCTCAAATGATTACTAGAGGAGGCCAAAGGAAGTAAAAGTAATGTAAAACTAAGCTAACATTCGTCCGCCATAAAAAGCGAATGGGCACTTAGACTGAGCACTTAATATTTTGTGACGTGCTCCAATTAAAAGGAAATTAGTCAAGACCGTGCCGAGTCGCTCGCGAAGTGTTCCGTACTTGCTATTTACTTGAATTGCGCCAGGTTCACTATTTAATGTGCTTAGAGATCATTTTAAAAGGGATGAGATATAATTTGTGTAATATGACGATCTGTCATTTATCTCGGTTAAAAGAATAGAGCCTTAACAGCCAAGCACTTAGATAACCACTTACCTAGCTGGAGTCAATTTTCCATTTCGATAACTAGTTACCTACGTTGACTGGACAGGTCCTTATAGAAACCAAGGAAAAAAAATCTTGTTTTCATAGCAGACTTAACAGATTATCTACACGCAAAATTGACTCCAGCTAGGTAACTCTTTATCTAAATGGGTATGTAGCTGGAACGGGGACTTTTACGTTCATAACCCGAAAAAAAACCACGTAGATAACCGGTTATCAAACTTTGCTATCTACAAACTCAGTATCCTGCAAACCGGCCGGAAGAAATGGAGAGACTAAATTGAAATTGACACTTTTCATTTACTCTTGAGTATCAGACCTTGTCTACGTCAACTGTTGTACTTACTTGAATATGGTCTTCTCATATTCGCATCAACCACCCAGTGGCAGTGGCCTTCAGCCAAGCATAAGAAAATAAATAATGTTTTAATTTTTTCATAAAAAAATACATAATATATAAAACGCGTGCTTTGATTTAAATGCCGCAATGAATGTGATAAGGCTTCCGTTTCTAAGGAACCCCAGAAACTGTGACGCGGCCCTTCTACAATGCCGAACAGTGAAATACGCCTTTTATTGTTGAAGGATACAATGGAGCCCAACTTGGCAGAGAACAATATGGCGGCCCCATTATTTGAACGAAAGAAAATAAGGTATTTTCATTAATGAAGTTAAAGTTAATTGCGTTGTGCAAAATGATCTTTTCCGAGCCGACGTCGGTCGCGCGGTCACCGTGCTGCGCCGGGGCGAGTACTGTCCGCAAAACAACTAATACGAACATCCATACTTTCATGTAAATATTTTTTTTTACAGACAATAAAACCGACCTTTTGTAAAAATTAATGATTTTTGTACACCGACTAGTTATTGAACCAACCAATGCTGAGCTACCATTTTGCATTAGTTCCAAAAGGTATACTGATAATGAAATTTACAAATGAAACCATTTGATATTAACTTTCTTAATTGAGGCACCTCCTTGGTCATAATAAGAATGACTGATAATATTGATGATAAATGTTAACTGGAAAATTGTTTCAAACGTTTTCAGTTACTATAATTATTTATAACAAAATTGAATAATTATTAGAAACGTTTTATTTGCCGACGCTATAGAGTCCCGGCCCTCTTATCAACGCGTAGGCCTCGAGCGTAATTACGTCGGGAGGAAGTTAATTGTGACATCTGAACTGTTATATGCGTAGTGCCCACTCCAGGAGCAACAGGTTCGATTCCCGGGAATGACTTGCCAAGTAAAGCCTATAGAATATTTTTAAAAATTAGGTACGCCAGAAATTAATTTTTTTACAGATTTCTGGGCGCTGAGAATCTTTTATTCATTTCCCTTGCGAAAAAAAATTTTCAAAACTATTTTTAAACGAAAAAGTTTTCGATATGACTACGTTTCCGGTACAAGTTTTGGTGACATACTGTATTTAAATAGCCTCATCCAATCACATAACGAGGTCAATTTTTCACAAGAGGGTTCTACTGTAGATAAATTCAATAAAATGATAATAATATACGATTTGGAGATACCATTATACGCAGTTGCCGCCGCACAAAATGTATGCAAACGACACGCAAAAAAAATGATATACTGACCTAAAAAACATCGCGTGGTTAAAACAAGCGACCACCCGAGGATTTGCTTGCAAATGTCCCTTTTAACTTATAGCAGAACTTTCCAAATGCCTGCTAATTTAAATAATATAATGCGAATCATTATAAAAAACAAATTTCAATTAGGAATTCCTGTCACAAAAAATGGCCACACAGCCGAACCTCCGCGGCTTCTGCCCGGACCACTAGTCAATATTATAATATTATTGTTACTCTCTTACGAATCTGGATGATGTATTGTAAGAACTAGTAAATGAAACAGTAGGTACCCCTTGAGTTTACAACGTCGATACTCGCTAGCGACTACGGAAAATCCCGTTTTATTTTTGACGGCGTAAAAGATCCAAATTAATAGTCAACATTTAACTTCGAAAAAATATCTAAATAATATAATTATCTCGTCTGTATTTTAGTGTTTTTCAAATCTCGCTCAAAATAATAATAAAAACAGATAACACTAGATTGAGGATAGGACACACTAATCTTAACACACCTTTAATAATTACCAAAAATGAAAAAAATAAATGTGAAAAATGCGGGTTGGATTTATCTGTTAGACATAATATATTTGTAGATTGTGTAGCATATAATAATGAAAAAAATAGTAACGCAAGTACGCACTAGTATTTCAAAAAATTGTATGAACAAAAACGGATACCTACAGATGTTGCGATTTGTGAAGTTGATTAATATTTACGACAAATTGTAATACACTTAACCAAATCAAATCAAAGATACTTTATTGAGCCCCAAATTATATCAAACGTTTACATTATGATAATTAACTAAACTGTGTACAATCAAAAAGCGGCTTTATCGCTTTCAGCGATTTCTTCCAGGCAACCTTAGGGTGATGTTGAAATCTTCAAGGAGGTAATGTGGTCGCTAAAGACCTAGATGTTAAAAAGCGATCTTAAATAAATATAAAAAAAACGTTTTTGCATTTGAAGTGGGTAGAGTAAAGATGGAATCCCCACTAGCACAGTTGCAATTCTATTTGTATTCGCAGAGCATTCGCTTACAAAGCAATACGAAACCCACACGCTCTCGACACGTTAAGTGGTCAATCAGTTCGTGAGAAGTACTTTTCCACCAGAATTTGATGAACTATGGCCTCTCACTACTGCCCCCTACAGGAATACTTTATCCTGCCAAGTAGAAGGGGGTTGCGGGAGCTCTTTCAGTTTTTGTCGCTCAGTACAGTAGGTAACGAAAGCTAACTTGCTGCAATGTAATAAGGTGCAGTGGTATCAACTTTGTTCCTATATGTACCAACCCTCCGCCAATACAAATGACTCCATTTAGGAGAATCGCGACCGATCGTCTCTCAAAAACGAACCAATATTTACAAATTCAACACTCAAAAGGCACTTCAAGCTATGACGTCACCCCACACTAGTTCGTATATTTCCCCTATCGAGGGTAGAGTGGATAATAGTAGGTCTTTTCAGCGGGACTGTTAAAAACCAGACCTCCGTAACAGAGGTTTTGTTTAAACGGAGAGGGATTTGTTTATCGTACTACAGATTTATTTTGATCAACAATATCGATGCAATAAGAGATTGAATTTTACATTAACTGATTGAAAATATCAGTTTCATTTTAGACTTTCGCGCTTTGTATTCATAATTATATAATTATTTACGGGTCTTACACACGAAATAGTTTTATTTACCTTGCCCGACGTTTCGACCAGGTTACACTGGCCGTGGTCACGAGCTGACTGGAGAAACTACTCACAGCGATCATCAATGACAGCTCTCCTCTCCAGTCAGCTCGTGACCACGGCCAGTGTAACCTGGTCGAAACGTCGGGCAAGGTAAATAAAACTATTTCGTGTGTAAGACCCGTAAATAATTATATAATTATGAATATCAGTTTCACTTAAAATATCTGGTTCAATGGCGCTTTTGTCTTCATTTGCTTAATTAAAGATTAATAGATTATTAAATATGTCACTCACGGTATTTTTGAAGGAATAGCTGAAAGAATGCATTGTTACCTTTTCTGTAACTATATATAAACACGCGGTTTTGACAACAGTTCACTGACCTAAAAAGTTACAACTTCACTTTCTCATAGCTTGGTGGTTTACATAGGTACTTTAACGGAGTAAAGTTAAACAGTATGCATTCTATAAATATGATTCTATTGTCTTTGTTGTCATCGTTTGATGATTCTCAATCCTTAAGCTGTCTATTTCTGGACATAGGCCTTTATTCAAACCGTTGTGCTATGGACGTAGATTTTCAAGTAGCCACGTAACCCTAAAAGGGGAATAGTCATCTGTATTCGCGTCGGCGAGTGCGGGTTAGCCTTTTGATTCCACCAACCGATGAGTCTCCGCCGGACGAAGATTGATGTGACCCCGTCCCGACTTCGTTTCTTCGCGTTTCGTATTGTTTTCTTGATCCGGTAAACAAGGAAAATTTAGGTTTTTTTTCTTGTAAGTACCAAAACGCGAAACTCCGTTCATTTCTCGTTACGATTCGAGAAACTTAGGACGTAGAACCATACGTCATTTAATTGTGACGTTTGAAATGGATGTGCCGTGTGCGAATTTGTCGGAGTTCCGTACCGGTGATATACGAACAGAATATATTGTTGGATTTGGTGAGAGTCTCCTACATTTAACATGGAAAAGGGTTTGGTAATAATGAGTCGAGGAGTCCTTGGCAATCCAGGGCTTTCCAAGCAGTATTCTTCAAGACTACAAGTAAATTTTACTGAAACTTAACTTGCTATTAGTTTTTTGCAAGTTTCACTTCCAGTATTTTCTGAAATTCATAAAATAAATGGCTTGCACACGTTTGGAATGGTCTGCGACGCTAATTTCTGTCACTCTGAACTTTAAATTGATCTTATTAAGTTACCTAAAGCTTTTAACATAAATAAAACTACGAATAAGCCTTGTTATTAATCAGCTTATATACCATCGGTTAACTTTGAAGCTGCCTTCCAAATAACTCCGACTGAAAACTTTTTGGAGCAAAAAATGGCATCGCTAACCGTCCGGTTGGCACTAACTGAAAACATTTGGTACAACTCTGGGCTTATCCAATCCAATTAGAGGAGAATTCGTCTCAGTGGTCGAACTGCGACGAAATTTATACTGAACTATTTTTCTGGGACAAACAGAGAACGTTTGCATTTCTAGAAAAAGTGAATAAAAATATAAATGCGTATTGTGGATTTTTAAATCTTTACATTTCCAGTTTTTGTGAGATTTTTATTTAGAGCTTACTTTAGACTTATTGGTTTTGTTTTGTCAGATTAATTTTTTTCTATGAAAATTAAGTATACCGTAGTCAATATTGCATAGATATAGGCCCTTAATGTTACGTGATGCCCGTACGAATAAATAAAAGGACGAAGTCCTGAATTGGTTCAGTTTCTTTTTCTAGTACATATTTTATACTCTACTACGGACCAGTGACGGAAAACCCTAATTATACTTTAATTACTTTCCTTTCATTACATTATTGACCGAGCGAGCGAAGCGTCTACGTTTCGAGACTGGCCAAAAATGCTCTTGTCCGGCTGTCTGTCTGTCTGTCTGTCTGTAATTCTCTACAGGTCGCATTTTTCAACCGATTTTGACGAAAATTTGGCATATGTATAAATTAATTAAACCTACAAAATGAGTAGAATAAAATTTTGAAAAACATTTTTTTTAGAGTACCTACCATACTCGCAAAGTGGGAGTGAACTTTTTTTTTCTTGTGAATCCCATAGTGTGGGATATCGTTGGATAGGTCTTTCAAAAATATTGCTGGTGTGTGAATACCATTTTTTCGATTTAGGGATCCGTTGGCGAAATATTAAGCTTTAAAGCGGTAATTTTTGTTAGAGTCACGTGCCCCCCCTGCCAGCTAAATGGTTGCTTCTGGAAATGTGAAAAAATTCATGGCAGTAGCATATATAACGTAGTTACAAGGAAAACTATTATGGCTAAGTAGGTTCTATTAGTTTTTGAGTAATAGTGGATCGACTTAAGAAAGTTGAAAAAATAAATTATGTTCATAGAACTGCATACGTAAAATGGAAAATTATTTTTTTCCGCGTGATATCCATGGTGTGGGGTATCGTTGGATGGGTCTTTCAAAAATATCGCGGGTGTGTGATAAACATTTTTCGATTCAGGGATCCGTTTGCGAAATATTAAGCTTTAAAGTGCTAATTCTTGTCACTTTAGTAGGTACTTTTTCTGTTTCCAAAGTTGACTTTTGTTGGTTTCTTTTAGGTTTGGTTTATAAGGGCTGGCGAGGTCTACTGTTCTCACGGAACTACTAGTACGTATATTTTTATGCAGAATCCACGCATGGACTTACGAAATGAAATAAAATAGGCAAGCGAAAACAGCCGACTATAAAATCGCACCGGGAAGCGACGCTTTAAAAGTGCAAACGTACAGTCTACAGGAAAAATTCATTCTGCAACTTTTTCTAAAACAGCAACGAACGCGGCGGCGAGGGTTATTATGTAAATAGTTTTATTACGCTTGTGTTCATAGCAAATAGGTTTTATTGCAGCTCCGACGCCGCCGGTGTAAGTCGATCAAGGGACTTTGCTACTTTATGACTTTATGTGGTTTCTTCAAAGTCGAAATATTTTATTGCAATGAGTACACGGGGTTATACATGTAATTTTCTTGACTACTTACCTAAGTGTAGCGCCACACCTGCGGAAGGTTCCGCGCGGAACATTCGGCTGAATACTCTCGCAATTGTTTTTAAAGCTACCTATGACACATCAGGCGAAATTACTTCGCGACCAAACTACGACCGATAGCATAACAACTATTCATAATGGTACTACAGATCCTAAATTAGTGTCACTAGTACCATTGATGGTACTAAGGGTACAAAGTTGTGTCACTTGTACCATCAATGTTACTACCCACTAACTGCCTCTCCTTATTCATTTATCTCCACCGCGGGTTAGCTGGAAAAGATTTCCTAGAAATAAGCTGGACCTTTTGTATGATTTTCTGTTGCTTTATACTGTTTTCATTTCTGTTTCGTGTGTACAATAAATTATTAAATAAATAATAATAAATAATACGCGGTTCAGTCGCGGAAGGTTCCGCGCGGAACCTAAGTCATTGCGTAAATAGTTTTATTACGTTTGTGTTTATAGCAAATAGGTTTTATCGCAGCTCTAACGCCGCTAAGTCGATTTTACTTAGACTTTACCGACCGTTTTAAAACGTTATAATATGGTTTCTCGAGTGAGAAAACTGAGAATTTCTCGCGTCAATGTTATAATGTGGCTATTGCGTAAATACCGTTACCTGTACTTTAATTTGAATCATTAGTTTTAGATTTATTTGCGGTTCTGTCTGACAGAGCAATTAGATCGAAAGACTTTTCTAGTACTTTAAGTTATGTAAGTATGATACTTTAACCAAGTGGTTTCCCATACGTGAATAGTGCTGCAATTTTCTTGTGTCAAAATTGTATTGTCAAAATGTGTTGAGCAGTACTATTATTATGAATAGTTTTCTTCTTACCCTATATGACATACTAGGTGTTTCCCGCGGCCTCGTCTGTGTTTTATAAGTTTTTCCTGCCTTCTTTTTTTTGCTCCGCTCCTAAAGGCCGTAGCGTGATGTTAAATAGCCTATAACCTCCTCAAGAATCGGGCAATCAAATGCAAAAAAAATTAATTAAATCCGACTGGTAGTTCTAGAGATTAGCGCGTTCGAACAAAAAACAAACTTTTCAGGTTTATTGTATTAGTATAGTTTCATGAAATACAATGCAAATGCAATACATTTAATTTATATTCAAGGCATGAAAAAAAAAGAAATATTAAAAAGTAAATGGCACCATAAACGCAGGTAGCCGAGAGAACATCTCGTAAAAAATTTGATAGGCTTTAATACTGAAAAATGTAAGCGTCGAATATTGAGTGCGATATAAAATGTAAGAGATCGCTTTTTCAAACTTTATTATATCTTGAAGTAATACCGCATTCAAAATAAACAAATGCCCGCCGTGAAGCTTCAAACCACAGAACACGGAAAAAGCTTGCTACGCTCCCCCCGCTCGCTTCGCTCCCGTAATCTATGCTTCAAACACATAGATGTAGTTTATGTTTCAAATATTTCCGCTAAAGTCCGCTTGTAATTTTGATGTCAGAATACATCTATCTATTCTATACTAGTAATAGATCACGTCAATTCGATACCGATACAGAAGGGATCTCATGTCATCCATCATCATTTCAATTTAATCATCATCATATCAGCCGAGAGACGTCCGCAGCTGGACAAAGGCCTCCCCATAGGAATCTCCACAACGATCGGTCCGGATAGGATGTCATCTCATGTAAATTAATCTATACCTATTTAATAATTCGCAGTAACCTAATTACTTACCAGTAATTATGTTTGAAAAATGAATCTTTAGTCGTAAAACCATTCGGACATAAGACGATTAATTCATTTTGAAAAATTATTCATCGCACACAGCATAAGAAATGATACATACATACAACACGCATACATACATTATCTTCACGCTATGTCCCTGGCGGGGTAGGCAGGAAGAACGCAGCGCCAAGTATCGCGATCCTGACACACCTCTTTCGCTTCGCTCAGTCTCATAATTCTCTTCATACACGCTTAGAAATATTACGCTAGCTAAGAAATGATTTGGTATGTAAATGTGTTTAAATGGGTAAGTTTCCTGTTTATATTTGATATTTTTCTCCACGCGGAATGTTTTTGTGCCAGACACAGAAATCCTTACATATAAATCGACTTGTTTACTTGTTAGATGAAAATACATGCATGAGCAATAAATCAAAGTAAAAGCCGGCTAGAGATCCTCGTTACATTAGTAGGGTAAGTGAGTACTAGAGGACCGAAATAGCTGTCTGTGTTTTTGTATAACGCAACTCTAAAGGTACCCCCCTATTCAATATCATGAAGAAATAAAAGAAAGGGGTAGACTAGACTGCGTGTATACATAGGTGAATTAATTACTAAAACATATTAGCAAGCTTGGGATTTTTCATCGCACCGAGAAGAAAAAAAACCATGGAGTTGATAGCGATTGACACATGACGCACACGATTATATTTGATGCGGCCAGTTCCCATCGCAACAATATAGTCTGTATGACTAGGAGTACCCACGTAACTAAGTTAATAGTACATTGTTAACCTAGGGGTGAAAGTAACTTATTTAAGTCCCGAGGGCGCCAATAGTTCGAGGGACCTCTAAATAAGTCTTGAACCCGAGAGAAACACTGTGCTTTTCATTAAGAATACACTGAAAAAAAACATACAATTAGGGTTAATACAAATCTCTGCTATACGGAAGTATAAACAAAACTCTACAACTCGAAAAAACAAATGAAGATCGGATTGTCGCTTTCCCGTCTGATTTGTTTTTTTTCTGTGACCGGCCAGCTATTCTGCCATTATTTTTCATTTCCATAATTGAAAAAATGGTAAATATTTTGCCCAAATCTATATTATTTTAAAGAAATAGTTGACAGTAATAATTATAATAAAGTCATATAACAATATATATATTTTAATTATTACATAACTTTATGATATTTCAATTTTACATCGCGCTGTAATTGAGTGGCTGTATAGACAGTTGGAACATGGTCCAATAGAAATGTCAAAATAGTACTAGTTTTTTTAAATATAATTTGACAGCTGTCAGTTGGAAGCGATTCTCCCTAGGGCTGGTATTACTTTCAACCCGCTCCTCAGGCAACTTCAGACCTACTTTCAGAGTATGAGTAATGAAAAATAGTTTTTAATGTTATATCGACTCCATAATTTTCGTTTGACTTAACGTGCGATGAAAAATCCGAGCTTATTAATATAGCTCAGTTTCTCTACAGACGTATATCATATTTAAAAATTCGCGGGACCCAGTGGAGATACCATGATATTAGATGGTTGTTAGGTGTCGGAAGCACTTGGAGACTATTACTTCCTCTGTGGCACGTGTGAGTTTGATACACTATATTTGTCTCAGTTTGATACTGACCTCAGTATGATAATAGATGATAACTATGAATACCTAGTTATTTCTTTTAGCAATGCGATTGAATGTTTACATCAGTATCAATTCTTCGAAAATGCCTCCAGCTTTAAATTTTATGTTACCCTTGATTCAAGGACTACCCTGATTTAATATTCACGCACGTCACAGCAACAATTGCAGGACCGAAATGATAGTGCAGAAATCCACAACGAAAATAAATTGAATACAGATTCACTTAATTCATAAACAAGTTACGACATCCCCTTGTATCAGACCGCAAAATCACAACCCTCCCGATTAAAATGGGAAAGAGCATCCCTCAAAAGCAATGGAAATCAATAGTCGTGGCCACAGTTGTGGAAAATCAAAGGGAGCGCGTTGTCCTGTTTAGCTTCCGTGGCATGGTAGACGTGC
The DNA here is from genome assembly GCA_949699065.1 of Metalampra italica. Lineage (NCBI taxonomy): Eukaryota > Metazoa > Arthropoda > Insecta > Lepidoptera > Oecophoridae > Metalampra > Metalampra italica. The sequence goes on from OX452986.1 coordinate 4,048,553, forward strand.
GAGGATAAAAAGAACATGTTGCGGGGCCGCCACTAAAGATTAACGTGGGCATATTTGCATACTCTCTATATATTCCGTTTTTCCTTAGCTGTCTTATGAAAACAAATGCTATTTGCGTCTTCCACCTGTACGTGCAAGGTACCCTAGCAGCAAAAACAAGTTTGTATTACCATATAAACTTTTCGGTCCACTTAGGAACATCGTCTATATCGTACATATTGCTTTCAGTCGCAAAATCGTTTGATATCTTAAGACACCTAAGGAGAAAAGCATTATAGTTAGAAAGAGCCCCGTTGTGTCGCAAATCAAATCAACAGCTTATCAACATGTCCCCACTGCTGGGGCTCAGGCCTACGCTCTCAACGAGGGCGTTCGGGCTATAGTCCACCACGTTAGCCCAGTGCGGGTTGTTGGACTTCACACGCGCCTAAGAATGTCTTCTTCGGCGTATGCAGGTTTCCTCGCGATGTTTTCCTTCACAGTTTGAGAGTACTCAGTAATGTACTTAAATTTCGGGAAAAAAACCCGTTGGTTGGCCACATGGCCCAGCCGGGATCGAACTTCGGCCCTTCGATATGATATGGCGCGCCTTATCCACGACGCCACTGACGCTTTCTTTTGTCGCAATATTGGGAAAAGGCATCTTCCCACATCTAACACCTCGGTCTTATTTCCAAAAAAGACATCCGGCTCATCGCGCTTAAGTTTCCACTGCCAGCCAAGCTTGTAAGAGCAACTTGATCTTAAATTCTTAATCCTAAGATAAAGACCGTTTAAGAGTATCAGACATTTATTTTGAACCTAAGAGATTGTGTGTACGATTTCCAATGAGCAGGCAACTACAATTTGGTCGATACAAACAAGACTGGTTCGAAACATATGTACATAGAAGGAAACAACTCATGACAGAATTACAAATGATGTAGGTACAAGAATGACCTAGACAGAGAGTCCTAGAGAGGAGGCCTATCTACCCTGTGCCTGTCGCCTCCAAGGCTCTGTGGAGTGACGGACTAGACGGGAAGGTTTCGATAGAAGATCGCGGCGGTGGTATGTTCAACTGAGAATCGCGACAGGCTATAATATATTCAGAATAGCTTGATTAGAATAACCTTATAATTATTAGTCAATGAGAGCGTCAGTGGCGTAGGGGATAAGACGCGGCCTATCATATCGAAAGGTCCGGAGTTCGATCCCCAGCTGGGCCATGTACCAATGGTTTTTTCTCGAAACTTAAATACATTTACTGACTGCTCTCAAACGGTGAAGGAAAACATCGTGAGGAAACCTGCATACGCCGATGAAGAAATTCTTAGGCGCATGTGAAGTCCACCAACCGGCACTGGGCTAGCGTGGTGGACTATAGCCCGAACGCCCTCGTTGAGAGGGTAGGCCTGAGCCCCAGCAGTGGGGACATATTAATAGGCTGTTGATGATGATTAGTCAATCTGTAACCTACCACCGCTTCAAGAGATAAATGGGTAAGGCTCACAAAGAATGTACCATAACACACGTGAAATTGAATGACAGTGTGATACATTTCCCGTGTTGTGGTACATTCTTTGTGAGCCCTACCCAAATCTCTAAGAAAAAAAAAAGAAAACGGAGAGAAACATAGTTCTTTAAATATTCTAAACAATGTTGACATCCCTTTTAATAACGCAACAAAATCCGATCTTAAACCGCCCATAGTCAGGGACGGTAAGCCTTGGGCACTAAATGAAAAGAGGAAATTCATTACGGCAGCGATACCGCGGCGCGTTGTATCGCGGCAGTTAGCGATGGTAAATGTGGTCGTTAACGCTCACCGTTCGTATCGGAAATCGTTAGCTCTCGCTTCGCTATGATTGGTGGTTGAGGGGTATTAGGGTCGGCGATAAAAGTTGAGAATATGGCGAAGATGGCCTCTTACCACACAGAGATGCTGCTTTTTGAAGATTTCCATAGTTGATACTGGAGACTAGCTTAATCTACACGAATAATATGTAATCTCCGTAACTATGAAACCGATAAAAAATACTGCAACAATGGACAATTGGACATGGGCTATTTTTGAAAGTGGGAAAATTATGGTTTCCCAAAGTAAAGTCAAGGGGCATAGATAGAGCTAGCAATTAAGATTATTAATTGAACTACTTAACTGAATCTAACCTTGGATTACTCTACTGATACAAAATAAAATAAATACAAATTATATGTTTTATTATAATTGACGTATGAAAGATCGCTGTAATTCACATTATTTAGTAACTTGCTATTTTAATAGTAATTTTTGTACACTACAAACTCATAAATTGTAACTTCCTGATGTCGTATTTTGATAATCTACAAAAAATAGATAAGTATTCTAACGATGAAAATAAGAATATTTTTGGTGTCAAAATTAATTTTTGTGGAGCTTCGGTTACACTTAAAAACTTGGCAGGGCTAACTTTAAAGTTGGTATCCAATATCTATCGCTTTGATTGGTGTACGAGCTTTAATCTCGGAAAGATAAAACTCGGAATATCGTAGTTTACAGCTAAGAGACAATAGGCCCTTACTTTGTCGGTATAAGTGGCCGTTATAACAACTTTATTGTTGATATTAAGTAGTATCACGGCGTAGGTTTCCGAAACAATGAACTTGAAAAAACGAAAGGTAGGTAGTTAAGTATTTTTAAAAACTTCCAATTTATCTACATTCTGTTGCGGAAAAATTACATAGGCTGTAGTACTGACACTGCAGTATTATTCGACATAAGGCGTGTAGACCGTTAAAAAGACATACATTATGTTTTATGTACCGTATACAAGATTATGAATTTTGTAATAGTGATTTTAAGTATAAAAGCTAGCCTTGAATGTTACTGCTAGAAGATATTAGGAATAAAACTTTTTGTCTTGGGGGTTGAATCATTCTGCATAACTCGTTATAACTGCTGACTAGGTACTCGTATTAAAGACCTTTTTTCGTCATCACAAACAGAAACGTACGTCATACGGGCGTCCATTATTTGCGGACGTCACCCGGCCTGGCCCGGGCCGGATGTTGTTAATGGCGGAAAATGCGGAAAATTGGGCTATTCATTTCCCGACCTCGGCCGCAGCCATCGTGCAAATACGCACTACACTTTAGAGCCCCATCGAATTTCGGTTTCCGTTTTGACTTTCGGCGAAGTTATTTTTGGCGAAAATCGAAGGATTTGTAATCTTTAGGAAACGTCGTCCGTCTTAAAAGTATACTAGTAGTTCCGTGAGAACAGTAGACCTCGCCAGCCCTTATAAACCAAACCTAAAAGAAACCAACAAAAGTCAACTTTGGAAACAGAAAAAGTACCTACTAAAGTGACAAAAATTAGCACTTTAAAGCTTAATATTTCGCAAACGGATCCCTGAATCGAAAAATGTTTATCACACACCCGCGATATTTTTGAAAGACCCATCCAACGATACCCCACACCATGGATATCACGCGGAAAAAAATAATTTTCCATTTTACGTATGCAGTTCTATGAACATAATTTATTTTTTCAACTTTCTTAAGTCGATCCACTATTACTCAAAAACTAATAGAACCTACTTAGCCGTAATAGTTTTCCTTGTAACTACCTTATATATGCTACTGCCATGAATTTTTTCACATTTCCAGAAGCAACCGTTTAGCTGGCAGGGGGGGGGGACACGTGACTCTAACAAAAATTACCGCTTTAAAGCTTAATATTTCGCCAACGGATCCCTAAATCGAAAAAATGGTATTCACACACCAGCAATATTTTTGAAAGACCTATCCAACGATATCCCACACTATGGGATTCACAAGAAAAAAAAAGTTCACTCCCACTTTGCGAGTATGGTAGGTACTCTAAAAAAAATGTTTTTCAAAATTTTATTCTACTCATTTTGTAGGTTTAATTAATTTATACATATGCCAAATTTTCGTCAAAATCGGTTGAAAAATGCGACCTGTAGAGAATTACAGACAGACAGACAGACAGACAGACAGACAGACAGACAGACAGACAGACAGACAGACAGACAGACAGACAGACAGCCGGACAAGAGCATTTTTGGCCAGTCTCGAAACGTAGACGCTTCGCTCGCTTCGCTCGCTCGGTCAATAATGTAAGTATTACCCCCCCCCCTCATTTACCCCTCTTACAGTTGAAATTTCTAATAATCCTTTCTTGGTGGATGCTTACGTCATAAAATAAACTTAAGTTCCAAATTTTAACTTTGTCAACTTGTAGCACAGATTAAATAATAGTTCCTCTTGTAGGCTGTGCATTGATATATTATATGGATAGGGGGAGGAGAAGCGATTTTATTAGTTTAGATTATTATACGTATTAAAGATATGTAAAATATCTGTATAATGCTGTTACCAAGAGAATGGCAAGAAGAATATCTTGAAATTGAAGAAGCGCTAAGTTTCAAATAGTCTTTCGGCTGAACAACTAAAAACCACGTTTCGGTTTCGGACCCGGCCGAAAATAAAAACACGCTGGCAACACTACTACACTTTACATCGCAGGTGGGGAGTGCTGCCATTTATTTGCGGACATCAACACATGTATTAACGGTGGTTTAACATTGGAATTGTGCTCTAATTGGCAAAAGATCGATTGATTTATGATTAAATTGACATAATTAACGTGAAATATGTGCGAAAATAAAATGCGATTTTCTAATTATTTCTTTAATTAAGTTTGTACGGAACCCTCAGGGCGCGAGTCCTACTCGCACTTGTCCGGTTTTTTATTATATTGAGATTACATTGAGCATAAACAATGGTCTATAGGTATCCCTTACTTTTTAAAATAACTAAATTCTCACACTAATTAGACTAACTGTGATTGGCAAAACATAGTTTAAAGAAATCCTGTGTTAGATTACGTCTCACGTATTTGACCGTAGTTTTTATTCAGAAAAAATGCTTACAATAATAGGTACCGTAAAATACCAAAAGATTCCCTTAAATTCACGATTGGGAATGGAAATGGGAATATTTTGTGTTATATGACGCAACTCATTTTAACATTTACGACTGCTTTCGATTCGATTTGATGATACTTTACGAGGCAGCTGTGATTTCCTCAAGCTATCCTTTACATGTCACAGGCAAAGTGAAAAAATTATAATATCCAATGTGTCCAGCCCTTTTTTTTTGCTACGGGGGCAACAAGCAGGTGGGCCTCCTGATGTTAAGATGTCACCGCCGCCTATAGACACCTGCAACACCCGGGGGGTGCTGGTGCGTTGCCGGTCTTGGTTAAAGGGCTCTAAATATAGTCACCTTTCAATACGGTTCACATCTCCTTAGCTTTCGAACCCTAGGACCTAACGGAGTGGCATAGTCGCTATGCGACTCAACTCCTTAATAAAGAGAAAAAAAAATCTTTCGAACCCTCAGCTTTCATCATCCTGTTAACACAAATCATTGGTAACCCGGTCATCACTAAAATACCTAACTGTAAAACTCAAACTAAATAATGCATCTAGTAACCCAAAACCATAATTTAGGATGATTCAGAAAGCAGTGAACACACTATTTTGACATCAAAACAACAACATCGGCATTTGTATGTTGTAACGTAAAAATGGTCCTTTTACAAAATTGCTTACAATCCGAAGTAAAGGCGACATATAACTTTATGTATTACATTTACGTGTTTTCCTTCGGCATGGATATGCGTATCATTAATCTTTGTAATAAATATCTGTGCCGCTTCCCCTCACTTTCTTGTCAGTGTTGCCAGCGCAGATTCTTCGCTCAAAAACGAGACTGTCTTTTGTATGCGAATCCATCGACCAATAAGTAAGTGGAATAGACTCTAATGCTCATCATTATACAAACAAACAATTATGTCAAAGTGTTGAGGTGTGCGGGCGGGACGGAACTGTACTATACGCTGATTGGCCCGGTCAAAACAGCGCACTAAAATGACATTGTACTTAAGTCTGATGTTTTATCAGAAAGTGTTCGCCTTCGAGAATATAATTAGTTTCAGAGTCCAAAATACCTAAAATATCTAATGGATTTTCTTGCCCAATATAAAGCAATAATCTGGCAACACTGCTTGTTCCAGCCTCGCAGTAGGCGGCTCCCTGTTATGATCCCTTTTGATGGCCGTCGTGCAGGGAGCACTTAATAAAATGCGCTTTTCCAATTTATTTTTATATTTTTTCTCAAGTCGCACTTAGGTATGTCGCGTAGAATTTGAATAACATTTGCGTTTTAAAAACTTTCTTGTTAATCAAAATTACCACAGAATAGAAAATAGTACAGTCAAAATGTCGTCAGCTGATTTAAAGCAAACCGATCCAGTCTTGTCTTAGTTTTGTAAAAAATATAGGAAACAAAAAGGTTTTTGAAATCAGTTGTCATAGATTGGTCTGCGTTTAAGCCTCCTGGGTTATCCATCCCCGATTTATTATTAGAAGAAGCTCAATTACTCAAAGTATAAACAAACTTAATACCGCGAAATATTCAAGGTAATTAAAATATAACCAAACTATTGGCATAAACGTTTGATTTTTTTGAAATGCAGTGAACACAGTATAATATAGTCTCATTTGCAGTAATAGAAAACTGTGCAGTAATTTTGAATGGCCTTATAAAAGGACTATCCTTTTATATACCTTTATATATTGTTGGCAACATATATAAGGGCATGTATATATAAGTTGGCAAAATATATAAGGGATCTAGGGTGGCAACGCACTTGTGGTTTTCAAACTGTAGTGCGCAGCAATCCAAAGAGGTAGAATTAAAAAGCCACTGTAATACCGTAGAATAAATCTAGTAACAGTGAGTTAAGTTAAAGTGAGATGAGATAGATAGATAGATAGATAAATAAATCATTTTTCATTACTCATACTCTGAAAGAAGGTCTGAAGTTGCCTGAGTAGCGGGTTGAAAGTAATACATCTCAGCCCTAGGGAGAATCGCTTTCAACTGACAGCTGTCAAATTATAATAATAAAAAACGAGTACTATTTTGACATTTCTATTGGACCATGTTCCAACTGTCTATACAGCCACTCAATTACAGCGCGATGAAAAATTGAAATAACATAAAGTTATGTAATAATTAAAGAATATATATTTTTAAATGACTTTTTATAATTACTGTCAACTATTTCTTTAAAATAACATAGATTTGGGCAAAATATTTATCATTTTTTCAATGATGGAAATGAAAAATAATGGCAAAATAGTGGCCGGCCACAGAAAAAAAAACAAAATAGACGGGAAAGCGGCAATCCGATCTTCTTTTGTTTTTTCGAGTTGTAGAGTTTTGTTTATACTTCCGTATAGTAGAGATTTGTATTAACACTCATTTTATGTTTTTGTTTTTACTTTCAGAGTATTCATAATGAAAAGCACAGTGTTTCCCTCGGGTTCAAGACTTATTTAGAGGTCCCTCGAACTATTGGCGCCCTCGCTACGCGTCGGGCGCCAAACCCCGTCTCGGGACTTAAATAAGTTACTTTCACCCCTGGGGTAACAATGTACTATATTTGTGGCTTCGACACATACATACAAAAAACAAACAGGTATACATTATGGTTTACAAAAACTAAATTATAATTAGTTAGGCATGTGTCGCAGCAACAAAACGGCGCTGGCTCAGCATAATGCTGCAGTGCGCGCTGGTATTGCGGCGCTGGTATTCTGTCAGCACCGGACATGAGTTAAGTGAGATAGCAGTCAAATTGACGCAAAGACACTGTAATCGTATCGAATTTTACGTTCTCGAAACTTAATTCACTGTTTCTTTAAGGTATTGGAATATCCAAAAATATGTATTTAACCAAATAAATGGATTTTTGAAGTGAACATTGCTATTTAAACTTGTTTTTAAGCATTCTGTAGTTCGAAATACCTTTTGCAATCGAAAGCCATTCATCTCGATACGCTCGATATAAGTAAAAAGAAAGTTGGCGCTTCGAGCATCTACCAATAAATAATACCGCAGGGTGTTCGGCTGCAATACATAAATTGGAAGGACTTTTGACAGGAGATCGGATAAGGCCGAGGGGGGTGAAGCCCCCCACCTTAAGGGGCTCTTCTGGCGTTTTTATCGCGATTATAATCGGCTTTGCTCGGACAGGGGGACGTCCAGAATAGTGACATCCTGCATTGTTGGTTGCAATTCCTTTAGATATCGTTATATCAAGCGACATTGGAAATATTTTCTCTTTGATTGCATTTATCTATCTATATCTACCCTGTACAATAATATCTATTAACTAGGTAAGAATTAAGCAAGTCGAGTTTTCTGTTATTCAGGCACTCGAATATTAAACAACTTTTACCAAATAACTTAGTTTTTGTATTATTAAACAAAAACACACAAATTTTGGTACTAAACGCATAAGCTAATCCCTTCAGTAACTCTAAGGTTGACTGGAAAAGATCCCTTAGTGGGAGTAGTCCGTCTTTGTACTTAGTTTTATTCTTAACTTTCTGTTTTTGTAAATTTTTGATACAATAAATGTTTACATACATACCGTTCGGCACATCATTTTGTATGAAAAGTTTTCTTTTTCAATTTAGTTTTCTATTAAAAACTCTGTAGGTAGTGTTGGTATACGATACTCCATGTCGCACTGTCCGGTCTCTAGGTATCTTCTTACATTATGCAGAATTTTCTTTCTTTTACTCGGTACCAAGAAAAGCGAACCAACTGGTTGACTTCACCGTTTGACCCAGTTTTCTAACGGATGCCTAGTTTGTATATTTTTAGTGTCGTACCGACTTCGTGACGGAACACTAAAGGCATTACACGTATGTACGTCTGTCACACCCTCTCAAAGCGAAACCTTTGAAGCTAGAAAGCTGACATTTTGCTTAGTTATAGCCAGTCACGAGAACTAACTTGATGTGGACAGCGCAGGATCGGTCACTTGGACTAAATTTGTAAACTTTACATTTTACGACTTGGACTTTACCCGACGAATCGCTTTGGAGGAGGCTTTGTCAAGCTTTTGTGTTTTTTTGACATTGAATAATATTGTATTGTAATAACACTAACAGGCAATAATGATAACTGTTTAATATTATTATTTAATGCATGCTGTGTGTAACATAATTCCCATGTGGCGGGACATAGCTGAGCTCTATGACATTTCCATCAATGTATTCAATAACCTTAAAATAACCTTTAAAAAATATTTGATTGATTGATTGAAAACAGTGAATGTCTCCGGATTATAAGATGATGATAGTTTAAGATATAATTCAGACCATGTTATAGGTTAATTGACCTGTGACTTATAGCGCCGGTACAAAGCAGAGCTGAGTTACGTCTTGCTAATAACTATATCATTTTGTGTACCTCATCACCATTATATCACCCGAACGTCCACTACTGGACAAAGGTCTCCCCAGGGATCTTCACGACGACTGGTCCCGCGCTAACCTCATAAGTGTACCTGTTCGGAATCTACATCTCCACGACTGGGCTGTATGGCGCGCGCCTGTGCCTTCAAGTGACACTATGTCAAGAAAAAATTACAAAAACTGTATATTCATTCACTACAAATTAGTGATATAGTGTCTTCGACATATAATCACCTTCAATGACTTTCAATATTACGTTCTCATCATCAAATTAACATTAAAATACTACACCTACCTACTAGTCTAAAACATTTTCCAATAAAATTCAGCTTCAAAAAGGCGGTACCAGGATTTAAGTAAAAATACAAGGAAGGCTGCACTGCCCGTAAACAGAGCTCGGTAAATATTTCCCAAAACAGATGAGTGACGGCTCCTTTGTATTGCGAAATCCACATGAAATCTCAGGGGTCCGCTCACAACTTATTACAATGAAAGTAATACCTTTCACTCATCGTGTTTTTAATAAACTTCTGTCCTTTTCATTTATTAAATAAAATATAACTAGGGCTGCTTGAAAATCGCTCATTGTATGTTCATCCACTTGTCTTAGGGGCCATCAATAAATTACGTCACAGGTTAAGGAGGAGGGCGGGGGTCAACAAAGTGTGACATCGTGTGACAAGGGGACTAGTCATAAGCTTCGTGACGTACATGTATAAATGAAAATTCGTTTTCAAAATTGGAATACAATATGATCTCTTTTTGACGTCAATTCCATCTAAAACTACTCTGTTCTGTAAATCTAAAGTACTTAGCCTCTAAACTTCAACTATAACGAAATACTTAAACATATTACCAACTCTATCTTTATCATTGTAAAGTTTAAATTTGTTAGTTTCACTGTTGCAGTTTTAATTTAATAATTTCTAAATTTAAAATTGCTAATTGCTAACTATGTGACACACACAAATGTGACCACCTGTCGAAAAAATATGAGATTGGTATGACGTAATTATATGGATGGCCCCTTACGAGTGGGAGTGGTACTTGTTTTCCAGTTACCACATGGATATCCACTTCAGATGGAAAAAGTAAGAAAATGGAAGATCGATCGTTAGTTTCCAAAGATAACAAAGCAAGAAAACGCTTAGTAACGTTCCAATTCACGCACCAATTACTCAGAGGGGTAGGTACAGCACGTCCTTTGCCACAGACAGCCAATAGGCGCTTAGCTACGATATCGTCGGATTATTTGCAAATTGATTCAATTTGCGGAACACGGCTACGCTTTTAGTGTGCGCCGTTTAATATGTAGCTCTTTCAACTTTGTTTACAAAACACGGTCAGAGGTATTATATTAGTACACACGGTCAATTAGTTAGGCCAACTGAGTGGGTTTGTCCGATGTGACGTTACTATGGTCGGACGAACAAAATTAATTGTTTGCCAATCAATCGGTCTCGGAAATAACTAAGTGGAAACAGCAGAAAATATAATATAAAAAAAAATCTAATTGAATTTCTTACAGTTTTGATAAGAGCCTACCAATTTGAATAAAAAAAAATCTCTTAATTACACGCACATCGTCTCGGATTGGTTAATTCCGCTTCCTTAATTTGTCTACTTTCTTATTCGATGTTTGTCTACTACGCCTTAACAGCTGAATGGATTGTCTTGAAACCTTGGTTGACATTTATTAACTCATTCCGTAGACTAGTCTCGGATTGGTTCGTCCATTGCCATTCTGGCGAGTTAAGGGGTGGACGAATTGCAAGTGGGGAGGATTGGAAGTGGACCAACCAATTCGAGACGCACGGAATCGTGTACCTTTGCGATAGTACCCACAGATATATTATATTGCTATTTTTCAAAGTGCCGCCCGTGCGAATCGTTCCTTACGATCAGAAAGCCTTATTATAACTTGCGGAATGAGTGACTCGCTCACAGAATAGACTTACCGTGTGACAAGTTTAATACACGAATTCCCTCTTAGGTGACGTAATGACGTTCTAACAGGAGATAATAATATTTTGCAAACTTTAAGCCATCATAAACTTCCCTACGAAATTACGTACGTAAAGTTAATCCCTGTTTGTTTGTGAACCGGGCACAGTTTGAAAGTGGCCGAGTTAGGGAATGATACCCTTAACTATGGGTCCCGCCCGACATGTGTATCGCCCATTAAGTTTAGTCATTATTGATCTAAGGAGGTATTCAGCTATCTTAGGTACCTAGGATTTTTTTTATTTTATTTTTAGTTTAATAACTTTTTATTTATTTATTATTTTTAGTTTAAGGTAGGTAGGTATTTAAAAATCGCTTTGGTCTTTATGTACTAACTCCTCAAAACCTATAATAGAGATAATTTAACTTCACGGGAAATTATATTTTAAATTAAAATTAATAAGTACATGAAATCTAACTATTTTGGACATAGGGTAGTAATTAGAAACCAAATTTAAATTAAAATGTTTAAGAGATTACATTTTTAGATTGTTGATTAAATTTTTCTAATTCAGAGATCCAAGTGTAATGAAGGTACAGTCGTGTGGATAATTTACTGAGCGCCCGTGTCGGTCACGCTCGCACACCCCTGTTCGTACAGTTTCCACTTTACACTCCTTTGAATGGTGTTGATTAGGGGCACTTGAAACTCCACACAACAACGTACATACAATTGATATAGTAATAGCTAGCTTCTACTCCGTTGTTCTTATTTTGTCGCGGAAAATTTCATGTTCCCATGATAAAAAGTCTCCAACGATGTAAGCCATTACCGTACCAAATCTCTTTGCTGCTATGGCGACAAAAATCCAAACCGTCATCAGTTTTCTTTACAAAACCTGCTAAAGTTGACCAGTCACTTTGATTAGTTTAAACATTTTAAATTAACTTAGAATTTTCAAAATTTTGAGTTGCCGCGTCTGAAAAAGCTTATGGAATTTTCTCGGCCTGGTCACCCCACATTTCAACCCGCATGCGGCCGAGGGCGTGTGCATCCCGCGCGCTTCACGCTCCAATAGGGCGCATTTTTGAAACCGGTTTCAACCTGTCACATAAAGAGACCGCCTGCATGCGAACCAATCAAATAAACAAGCAGTTTGTTTGTCGCTAACTGACAGTGTTCATTGGGAACGGCAATAAAACTTCGTGTAAACTTTTGGATAGGTAACTGAAAACATTGAATGAAACTTTGTCAAGAACTGAAACTTTGATAATGTTATTGTACTTGAGAGTAGGTATCTAACTTCTTTATTTGAACTACGATATTGAATAAGATATCAATGAACACTTGGTATGTACCTACTTTGGTAGTTCTACTTCTATGCGTGGTTTACGAGTTGCAGAAACATTTTTATGGTATATTTGGGAAGACGTCAAGTCTCACTCTATCGCCTTACAATAGCGTCAATGGCGTCTGAGATAAGACGTGGCTTATCATATCGAAACGCCCGAAGTTCGATCCCCGGCTGGGCCATGTACCAATGGGTTTTTCTCGAAACTTAAGTAGGTACGTTTACTGACTGCCCTCAAACGGTGAAGGAAAACATCGTGAGGAAGCCGAAGAAGAAATTCTTAGGCGCATGTGAAGTCCGCCAACCCGCACTGGGCTAGCGTGGTGGACTATAGCCCGAACGCCCTCGTTGAGAGGGTAGGCCTGAGCCCCAGCAGTGGGGACAATAATAGGCTTACAATAACAAAAATAGTATTATTTACATTACTGAACCAATATCATACAAAGCTAATAACAGTTTGTTTATAGAGAGACGTTCATAACCACTTACGATGACGTCATAACAGAAAAACATGATAGTCATATTTGCTTACACAAGTAAAACATGAAAAGGAACGTTTCAATTAGAAAATGCATCAAACTGCTGCCTACAGAGCTTTCCGATTCACAAGAACCAACTTCAATTGCAGCTCGTGCACAAAATATTCAATAGAAAATGTATGAGGAACTAACAGCAAAAATAAGTTGGTATTACCACCGCTTTCCGAACGGTCGAAGGGGATGGCCACCCTAAAGAAAAGGTCGTTGACCCTTCACCCGACTCACGCTCATGTTACGTTCATTAGAAATTCCTCTGTCTGTCCCTTTCACTCTTATAGAATTACGACTCACTCGTTCACTAAATAAATAATGCCGAAATTTCACGTGTTTTCTCGCGTTTATGTGCAATGTGATACTCACTCATAATAGGCAAATAACGTGTGTAAAGCTGAAGGTACAAATAAAATATCTACACTTACGTAGAAGGGTCACGAATGTAATCCGTGATTAATATAGGTACCTACATAAAAAGATAAAGCGTAATAATTAAGTGTAGGCAGGCCTCGCACAAATGATAAGATGGACCTACGTTCGGTCCATCTTATCATTTTTCAGGTTGGATGTTTTTCAGATTGGTCATTTTTCAGATTGGACGTTTTTCAGAAAGGACATTTTTCAGATTGGACGTTTTTCAGATTGGACATTTTTCAGATTGGACGTTTTTCAGATTGGACGTTTTTCATATTGGACATTTTTCAGATTGGACATTATTCAGTTTGGACATTTTTCAGTTCGAGCATGGTCGCTGGACATTTTTCAGATTGGACATTAAGGATTTAAAACACGCTGGCGAACAATGTTGCCACGCGCCGCAAACGTCACGCAGCCGGTGTGACTTCTCACATTCAGCTTCATACATTAAAACAAAATTGTTAGTGGTGGGACCAACAGTATCACTAACAACTGAAACGATTTCCATGAGTTCTAATCTCATTCGCAATTTCACATACACTTAACCTAATTTATTTAACCCTATATTCTGGGGAGGCCGGAATGCCGTAAATCAAAAAGATCGTAAATGTTACCATTCTATAGAGACGCATTAATGCCGTTATCGACTATGCATTAAGCATCCATAGCCGTAAACAAAGGCGTAATCGCCGTAATATGGAACATAGCACTAGCGATCCGCCTACGACTTTGCCCGCCCACGTGGATTGTTAAAGTTTAAACCTTTTTTGCTTTCAATTTGGAGTCGAATTTCAAAGAATTCCTTTATAGTGAGAGCCTTAGAAATATTACCCTTGTAACATTTACCCTGCTTTTCGCTTCGCGTTGTGGCACAATTATTACCCGACTGCGAATAAGTTAAAAAGAAGGTTAATTAATTCCACTAGAATGTTACTCTCCTATTCTACTACTACACAAACTCATTGGCAAATCTTATAATTGTGTGCTTTTGTAAAATTTATGTACCTACTACTTACCTATAGTCCACTTTTAATTACTTTAAAAATTGAATATTAGCGTAAATAAATTATTATTTTAAGTGCAGCGGGAAGTACAGTGCGACAAAGGTCCAACTGTACCCCGGTAGCTTGGGCAGCGGTAATAGTGGCTATTTTGCAATGGTTTTGTATAATCCAGTGACCGCGGCGATGCTATAAAGAAGTAAGATAAACCACTAGCATTGGACAAACCGTCTTCTCGACTGGCGTCCGTAGTCATAGAGGCGGAAAATTAAAGCCAGTCAGCTGTCACTGGTGCGCACAGCATGCAGCGGGCTTTATTGCATTGTACTACTGACGCCTCTACAACGAAGAATTATAAGTCAAGACCATCCCTTTGTCTTTTAGTTAGCCTTATTTCTTATTTTATTTTATTCAAAATAATTCACAAACTCCACTGGGCTTGAGAAAACAATATCTTGTTAAAAATACTTAGTTACTCGGAAATCGTTCCGGGGCAATGTATATGTACGTTTCTACAAACTACCAGAGGATTTTGAATATGAAAGACAAAGAAATTATACGAAAAAGAATGTAGGTACCAGTATTTTTAATCACAACATGAATAGCAATTGAATAAATGTTTGTTCAAAACTATATAAAATATAATATTTATGTTCTGTAGAGTTTTAATAGAAAAAGTTTAATAGTTATTTGATGTTTTCCGCTTGAGTTTCACAGATAGTTAAAAGTAGAGTCAGTTCATCGATATGTAAGTAGGGTTCATGATTTCTGTAGCTTTTCAATTTCTCGGGTCTCGAGAATTCTCGAGGCTAATTTCTCGGGGCTTCTCGAGTTGCCGAGAAATTTACATTTACGTACGTTTTCTCATATTATTTCGTTCCAATAACGTCAACAAATTCAGTGGTTTAACCCTCTAAAATAAAAGTTTCAAATTAATTATAAAACTTTCATTGATTATATTCAAAAACATTAATCATAATATGAATAAGCAAATTAACTTTTTTTTTTAATATACAAAAATAATATTATTTAGACTCATAATTAGGTCAACAAAACAAAAGGGTCGACAAAAGGGGGCGCATCGGGTGCAATGAAAAAAACTTTGAAAAATTTCACTTTTTTGGAATCCGACGCTGCCCTGGCGTTGTTGGCGTCAGAGTGGACCAAACAGCACCATTTTTGGCTGGTTATTTAGAACTTATAAACAAAAGTAGCTTCTATTAAACTAAAGGTCAAGCGCTGCTTTGGCCCGCACCGCCGCCACGCAACACAACAAACGGCGATTTAATTTCTTTTTCTCGAGCTTGATTTCCCGGGAACAACGAGAATTCCCGGGAATGAACCCTATATGTAAGTAAAAATATCTGTCATTTTGACGATATTGTATATACAATTTATTATAATACATATTAAACGTCTACTTTACTAGATTCATAGGATAGAACGGATATTGAAGCAAAGCCTTTATCGGCAAAATAGCAACAGGTGTACCCAGACGCAGAGTGACCATGATCATACGGTCCAACAGTGGACATTGAGAGGCTGATGATGATGATCATCGTAGGAAAGCATCTCGTGTACAGCCGACACAAAACTAAGGTTGACATTTGTTTGCACGTCAAAATCAATAAGGTCTATTTTCACTTAAAAGTATACTGCTGCTGTCCATAAAGCAAATTATTTGACTACTGAAAAATTGTCACTTTCTTGGCCGACTGTACCGATGATATTTTCCTTTTGACCTAATATAAAATGTAGACGAAAATATACCATAAATGTCGAGTATTCCTTTTATTTATAGCATTTACACAATACACGAGGTTATTTATGAAGGGCATTCCAAAAGAAAAAGATACATAGAAAGTTTATCTACATTATAGTTAAGACATAACGACCCTTTCCTTTGTATGGTGAAAAAATAAGTTGGTTACCGTACTTCTTCAACAGCCTATAGTTGATGTCCACAGTTGGATACCGCTCGTTTATTCTTAAAAACATACCTGAAACAAATAAAATATACGTTAGAAAAGCCTTATTTATGCAAATAAATAAAAATTATTCAACGAATAGTCTATTTTCCTACCATGTGCAATATGTTTTGGTCTATAGCAACACTGGAATTAGCTATGCTATGGCATTTTCCTCTGCAAAAGGTACAGGACCACCTGGTCATGCATCACATCGGAATGTGTCGATGTAGTTACTACATGAGATGTTATGAATGTGTTGTTGGATTTATTACGTGCGTGTTTCGTATGAATATGTGAGAGGATCCCCCACCAGAAACGATGGGATGTTTCGCATCAGAACAAATCGCTATGGTATCATCTGGTCGAGCGAGGTGCCGAGTTTCTCAAGTCTTTGGCGGTCAACAAACCCACATAAAGGTTGTCAAAGTTTGACACGGAATGTAGGTCACAGAAAAACCCGCAAGTTGCGGCAGGTATTTGAACTGCAAAGGCTTAAGGTGGAACTGTAGGTCGGATTACGCCTTCCCGCTTGTTTACAACGAGGCCTCTGTCAAAGGGAAATACTTCGATAAACAAATTGAGTTCAATAACTGTTCGGCCTTCGACTGGTCTTGATTTTTCTCTTTTTTACGCTCAGCCGGATACTTTATTAGAGATTTTGTATTTATTACGACATCTTTGAGGTAAAATAATGTAGGTATACTTAATTAACGAAAATAAATGTTCAGTTTATCAACTGTTTAATTCGTTTAAAAATTATGAAATGTTGCGTCAGGGAAGTGATTTATCTAATAATCGCCTCAAATATTATAATGATCAGATTAAACGCACAAAAGGTCTCAGGACCAATAAATAGAAAGTCTATAAAAAACTTCTGGTAAAAGATCTGCAACACCATGAGTTTAATAGGAAAATAGGTTTAATCATAATTATTTTTTTGCTTCAAATATTTAAAAATGTATTTTAAAACTTAACTCACAATCAGTTACACGTAGGTAACAATTAATATAAACTTTTGTTTCTTTTAAACATTTCCCAAAACTGCGAAATTTTTTAAAGAAAAGTTTCACAAAAGCTCCGTGCTTTATGACGCAGTGTTGTATAATGTCAGTCGCCAAGTTCCTTCTTATTTGTTTTGCTGATGCACTTACACCATAATTCACTCTCTTATTAAGCTGGCAAAGTGCAGTTGCAAGATAATGATAAATTTCTTAAGTTAATGTCCTTTATTTTTCGTTTCTGGCTTCGGGTACTTGATGCTGTGATTACAATTTAACAATTGCTGTTTATTTTTGTTATTACTAGCTGTTGCCCGCGGCTTCGCCCGCATGGGATAAGTACCTGTAAAAGTTTAAACCATCAGAAGCAATCATCTGAATTATAGTCAAAACCGCATCAAAATCCGTTGCGTGGTTTAAAAGATCTAAGCCTAAGCGTACAGAGGCACAGAATACATAAACAGAGGGACAGACAGCGGTAAGCGACGACTTTGTTTGATACTATGTAGTGATGATAGTGCAAGGAAGGATTCTGTAACGGAAAAAAACTATTCTGAATCTTTTTCACAATTTACTTGCGGTCGGAAATGTTCAATGTTCAACCCTATTTATTGTAATAGCAGTTTGTACAAAAAAGATAAACATTTCTTGTTCTTGGTTTCCATTGGTGATATGACGACTTTAAAAGGTTTCCTATTAGTAGTGATATAAATTACAAGTTATAAATACCACTATACATATATGTCTATTCTAACGAACACAGTAAGTTAACTTACAGTTAAAGTCACCACCACCAAAATCAAAGTTGGTACCTTCGGCAGCAAGCTTCCCTAAAGCAACTTCATTCCTACCTGACCCACTTTCAAACAATATTATTTATACACGTTAAAAGCCCCGGCTTTCGTTGAGGTGACGTCACAATGGCGTCACCATCGTAAGTAACTCGCGAGCAGCCCCTTGCAATTGACGAAAGCCACATTACTTTTTAATTTGAAACGTTGCCGGATCTCCCTGCAAAGAGAGACTTTATTACACTCAGAGGTATCTCTTTTGACCCGTACGCCCTTTGTGGATGCTATTTTTTATTCATTCCTACGGATTCATACGGGAGTTAGCGCTCCCCGGCTTCCCTTTTCGATGTTTTTCGTTTCAACGAGCGTTTTCAGTCTAGCAATACAGTGTTTATTAAGTTTGAGAGATGAATATAGTTTCTTTTTAGTTTTTGTAGAAACATTGTTTTGTTCAATTTCCCGTCTATTATTTACTTTGATTAATTCTTTATATTATACGACAGTGGCCATCAAATTGGTTGTTTGAGTAATGTATAGAAGAAATGTGGCACTGTTGGAGGTTGTCTCGGCATGTCATTCCATTATATTGTTTTTAATATCGATTCCCTTCACCAAGTCGACAACAAGCAATGTAATCAATTTACTCTGTTATTAAAAACGTAAGTTAGCTATTAAAACATTTTTATTTCGAAACATTATTTCTTAGATTTTGAAATCGTTTTGGAGTAGTATTATTGACGAATATTGAAATACAGCTGCCTTGCCTAGTAGTAATTAAAACAAGACACTAAAACTGTATTATTTCCATTTAAGACTTTTTCGGTCGACAGTACAGATTACTCCTCACAACGAGATCAAGTACCCGGGAACTTTATCAAAGATCTTTGTAGAGATTTCGCCTTTAGTATTGAGTAGAACACCACAGCCTTCTTCAAACAGAAATAATGGGAAGAGATAACGACAGAAGCTGGGCCATTACCCAATTGGGTAAGCGGGGAATCCATTCTTTTGTCCGAGTTTTATCTCGTTCACTGAAATATGATCTGCGGACCGGGTCTGATTGTCGCGGCCCCATTCAATTTCGGGAAAAATCCCGGCCTTCATTAAATAAAGGATATCAATATACTGTCCATTTATTGTAAAAATCTTGTAAGCCAAAAGGTCGTAGCTGAAGTTACACAATGCCGCGGAAAATCGTTCTTAATTATCTCCTCTATTCTAGTTTACATTCTATTTTATTGATTTCTTTCGTTACAACCACTTTCTTTATATACGCAGTGAAAGCAGAGTGAACGAGAGTGTGGCAACTTGATACAAGCGCTCTGAAACGCTCGCACACAATCGCAGCAGTTTTCACCTACATTAGCACACAGACAAAATCGCGTCGCCCAGCTATGGCCATGTACTCCTTCCGCGCGCTTATATTGGTGTGCTAGTGAACACTGCGCTTGTGTACGTGCGTTTCAGAGCGCTCGTATCAAGTTGCCGCACTCTCGTTCACTCTGGTGAAATCCTGATCTAAATGGTTTTTAAACGGTTCTGGTTTGGGCCATAATAAATTGTAGAACATTTTACAAAGATCCCGTGCAAAGCCGGGGCGGGTCGCTAGTATTAAGTATATAAAATGTATATAATAGGAACCATGTAGGCAATTTAAAAAAATATGTCCTAATTCCTTCATACTCAGAACGAACCGGAAAACATTATTCAAATTATAAACAAAGTCTTCAAATGGTAAGCTCGAAATAATGCTCTTTCACTTACATAACAAGAAACTTTTACTTAAGTACTTTTGCTAACCACCCGAAAATCCTAATTATCTTTTGAAAATATTGTTATTAGACTTGGAAAGATAACAGACAAACTTGTCTAACTCAATATCGACGGAATTATAATAAATATTATGTTTAGAAACTTTTCTTTGTTACGGCTAGATTGAATAACATTTTTCTAAGTCGTTTATAGCTCACTCTTATTGCATGTTACGTCGCAAACACATATACGACGTAAACAGGATACCAACTTCTTTATTAAAATTTATGACTTGTATCAGACATTCCAAGTTTTTTCGGTCTTTTGTATTATGTATGCAGAAGTAACAGCTTTCTTTCTTTTTGTTACCACTGAATACCTAATATTGCTACACTGGTATTAAATGCAACTATATATACGCGTAAGTCGATATTATATAAAACTAGCTTTTACCGCGACTTCCGCTGCAATCTCGGTTCATGTTGTCAGAAACTGTGACTTGCGCGAAAAGGTAGACAAAATACAGAGAGAAAAAAACAGACGTCATTAGGAATTTCAAGACGTAAAAAAATCGCTTTGACGCGCCACAAAATTACGTCCGTGCGAATGAGGCCTAATGTAATATCTCTCATTGTCGTATTCCAATAGTAGCATAGTCCAAACAGGTAATGGGAGTTAGACAAAGACATGTTTAAATCATAATCTATTTAATAATAAACACAAAAAAATAAGACTCACCAATGCAAACTACTTACATAACAATGGTAAAGGGGTATCGACAACGGTTAAACGACATTCTTGCCACCGAAGATAGAGGTGGGGTTATGAATGAAATTCCTGACAAACTATGCGTAGATTGAGGCCTAATTGCAATTCCTATTGCCGGTCTAGCCGGCTCTATTGCAGGTCATAATATGGGAGGGACTTAGATATTGAAAATGAGGGTTTTTGTGTATAAAAGGGAACACTTTGAGCGAAATGTAATAACATAATCAATGGGATCTATGACAGCGAATCTCTGAATAATTTATTTTTGTCTAACTTGGAAATGCGCAACGTATTTAAACTACGACGGAAAGTGCCTGAAGAAAACTGATAATAAACCCCCATACATTTTAATTTACCTATTCGAAGTATCATAATATAATACCTGGGGTTGGTGTCCTTTAATCTTGAAGTTTGTAGCACAAACTAGATTTTGTCTTCCTAAACTTTTATCGAAATTCTAACATTCGCTGGTTATCGCCACATCAAATGAGATATATATTTAGATATTCAAATCATTTCCCACAAAATAAATTGTTGCATACTAACAAATCTCTGTATTAGGCTGAACACGACTACTGTAATATATCGGTCGACTATTCGGTGGAGGCGCCTTACCCGGAAGGTGAACGTTATAATTTTCCGCACATCCGGCATTTGCTGCGATTAATGCCCGGGGAAAGACGGTTAAGATGAATAACAATGTTGTAACAATAGCCCAGAGGCACCCCTAAGACCCCAATGTATATTTTAGGTAACTATTAAATTGGGTAAGCACACAGCCCAATGTGGCGGCCGGAACCCACAATGGAATAAGGGAAAAGGTGATATAAAATGATATAATAGAGAATAATATAATGATAGGTACGTAAAATGTTAAATCGAGTTATCGACCCAATGTTAGAAAACACCAGAGAACTGTGTGACAAAAGCTATTAAACAAAGTAGAAAATGTGCTCACTGAAATTTAAATAATCAAATAGCATCGCCGCTGTCTGTGTTAACAGTGCGTGATATAGGAATAATAAGGTAATTCCAACGTAACCATAATTTAAAGATAATTTATGTATAGATAAATTATAGAAACAGTTGTTTGTTGTGCACCACTTTTGGTTCCAACTACCAAACGTCCCTAAAGCATCAATTTGTGTCATACAACTCATACTTACCCACCAGCTAATTCCAAGTGCAGCATGTCTGACTAAATAGAATCCACGAAAAACTGAAATTCCAATAAGCCCTGACCGTAATTTCCTCTTTTACATCAGCAGTCAAACGGCTGGACAGCTCGAATCAATGATGGACACGGAAAATTAAAGGAAATTGTACCCATACATCCAGACATCGCGTGTACCGTAATGAAAACAGTTGAGCAAGGAGGTTCCTTTCGTGCAAACGTAAATGGAAGCAGCGATTTAATGAAAAGCCCAGTTTAATACTTGATTAAGGTAGTACTGTAAAAAGAATACGTTAGGAAACAATCAATGGAATTCTTGGAAGCTTCATAAATTAAGAATCTTGAAGAAGCTTTTGCATTAGTACTTTGTAAGTAGTAATAGGAAAGACAAAATTGTATGCTTATGATATGAATAAAACAGAGTATACAAGGAAAAATCAGAAATTGACGAACAACCTTCATTAGTTGGAGAGTGATGTTCAGATGACGAAGAGAAATTCGGACCATTCGTAATTAATATCAACATAGAGTCAAAACACCTACAACCACAAATCTGATGCAAAACGGAAGGCATACGTCTAACATGGGTGGATGGTATTCAAGGTCATCCTTATCCGACTGGAAACCGTTTTTACGAAAGACTTTTTATGAAAAATTAAGCACAAGCGTACTCCCTGTGATCGTTTGTACTTTAATGTAATGCTGAAGCTAAAATCATAAATCCAATGAGTTATTTAACAATAAGTTATGGTGCATTCCGTCTGGATGAAGTACGCTGCAGAGCGTTGAATAATTTAGGAGAAGCAGTCGTGAGCCAGCAAACAGAATCAAAAATTAAATTTAATTCGCCTTCGAGTCTCGTTAGCAATGCAGCCCTTTACTGTTTCCTTTCCGCCAATATACGTTAATAAAGTATCAACCTCTCAAGTGGGGGTAATGGTCTAATGTGTACTACTATTTCGAGAAATTACGATTTAAACTATGCTAAAGAGTGCTATTGATAACTCGTCTCCCATACAAAGCTTGAATTCAATGTAAAGTAATCTGTCAGAGTTCAATAATTTCCTCCCTACGTGCATAAAGTTAAATTTGAATTTTACTTTCCATTTTAGAGCATTTGACTTTTGCAATTGAGATTACAACTAAGTGCGATAACTCAGCGATATTGAGGTTGACGATGAAGATGGAAACTGGTTACGTGGAGCGGCTTTCGTAGGCGGCCGAAGGGACAAGACGAACAACAAACAGAACAAATAAAGAGACAGGAAATAAATATGTTTAGTTAAAGTGAACCTTACCAAAGCGTAAGTTATTAATTATTTATTGTGGATATCTCATAGAAAATGGAAGCTTTTTTGAAATAAATATAAAATGGTAGGTACTCCCTAAAACAAACACGATCCATAAGTTAATCATATCAACATCTTGAGTTGGCATGTGGATCTCTTAATTTGGGATGAAAAGTACAGTTTACACGTACTTACACGCTTTGGTGAGCTCTTAAAGGAAGCACACCAAAAGTGTTATCATAAATTTGTATAAACATAAGATTAATTGAGATGCACGACGATACGCGGTAGTAAAAAACATTTTCATAGAGTCACTTGATGGAACTTCTTAAAATTAACATAGTATGTATAGCAAAAATGTTTAGTTTCGTTGCTTTGCGAGTTCTAGCAGTGGACTAGTGCAAGCCGGTGATGATGATGATGAATATAAGAGCCTGTAAATACCTGTAAGCTGCAACATGCAGAGTTATTATTTTAATTACAGAAAATGAATAGGCAGAAGAGCTCTTCCGATAAACGGATCGCCTTCGTGTCTTTCCACCAATTCACAGCGAATATTCAGCAAAAACAAAACGCTGAACGCTTCGCATGTAAACGTCAGGCAGTGTCATTTGAAGCGATGGGGCGCTGGCAGTGACAGGAGCAAGAAAACCCATACATGTATAATATAGTATGTATGTATGTATGTACAGTTTATAGCAGCAGAGTAAGCAGACACTTGACTTCAATTAATGAGGTGAAACTGATGAGAAATAGGGAGAAATTAATATTGAATGGATTATTACCAGTGATCGGATCTCGGATGCAATGTCACGGGATTTAAGTCTGTTATCTTAACATGGATATAACTTATAATACCGCGATTCTTACCTACGTGTACCTACCTTTTTAGGACTCTCTCAAGGGAATCAAAACTAATAGAAAAAAGATATTAGTTATAAATGTGAATAATTAAAGCATTATTTTTATTTTACATTAGTAATGTAAATGTAAATAAAAACTTTTTAACAAAAAAATTAAACCGTCAAAAAAAAGAAACTGAAAAGCGAAAAATAATAACAAGTTACCTTGTTAGTCTATAACTACGCTCCTACACTAATGTAAACCTAAGTAATTTTGAGTCGGCGCCCACCACATACAAATTAATTTCTTTTATTTTTATTACTTACTATTACGTTTCTCGTACTTTAATTTGATGATCTTCTCATTGATTGCTTGTATCATTCCACTTTACGTAAACTTGGCTGCCATCATTTCACTTTACGTATCAACTTTAATTAATTTGCTTGTTTGTTAGGCGCCGACTCAAAATTACTTAGGTTTACATTAGTGTAGGAGCGTAGTTATAGACTAACAAGGTAACTTGTTATTATTTTTCGCTTTTCAGTTTCTTTTTTTCGACGGTTTAATTTTTTTGTTAAAATGTTTTTATTTTTTACTTTTTAGTGACTAAAATATACTAATTCATTCCCTCGACAGCCTTCCGTCTCCATCTTCACCCATAGATGGTAGTCGTAATCGAATAAATCATAAGTTAGGTTTAAAGTTCTCATTAAGATGAATGAATAAGCCCAAACACGAGTTAGCTGCTGTACACCGTTGAAGAGTTCCCTCAACTGTCTTCCGTCTCCGTCATCAGATCAAGTTCAGGTCTCCGTCATATTGTAGGGTCATTAGGACTACTTATTTGTGCCTAGTTTCAACAGAATTGGTTCAAATATGAAAATTTAGTAGGAATTTAATCAGTCATCCCCTAATTTTCTACCCTTAGGGTAGAATTTTTTTCTTCAAATTTAAATGGGACCAACTTCGAAGTAGACTCTATCCAATAGAAAAAGAATTATCAAAATCGGACTGCTCTGTAAAAAGTTTGCGTGGTCATACATAAAAAAAAAAATATACGGGTCGAATTGAGAACCTCCTTTTTTTTCGTCGGTTGAAAACATAATGCTTTTATTACCCAACGTATGTAAAGTATGTTTTAAAAGTATATTTATGTATAATAAATGAACTATATAGATAGTGAACATTTTAATTTTGTTTTATAAATAACCCATTTCCCAAAACCCCGGGAAAGCCCGAGTCACATCCATGTTAAGCATAACATTTGAGGTCATTCACCCCAAATTGCATCCGAAATCCGATCACTGATTATTACAGATGGCTTCGATCTCCGGTATTATCCTGCAACCTCTTCACAAAGTAACCACGAACTACAAAATGCTAAGAGTTTTTTTTGTAACAATTTGTAGATTTATACAGTTGCTGATTAGGTAGGTTACTGCAAGGTATTAGTAAAATTCGGCTTAATACAGATTATTTACAGTAAGTGGCTCTCTTAGCATCAGTATATCAACTTACTTTCTGTTACCTACTAAGTTATCTGCAATGTTATTTAATGATTTTTCTCAAAGCGTTCCTAATATTCCTACTATGACGTCTTGTCGCTTTAGAAATTTTCAGATTTTACAATGTGCTATGTGGTTCTCGCCTATTTCTTTCGAAGATTGTATTCGATTATAAGCTAAACCGTTTCTCTTCGCTATGTTCCAAATTTGTATCTACCACTCCTTGTAAAGCTTTGACAATACAAATGACACCCACACGGATTTAACTTATCCACCACAAGCTCATCTAAATTACGCTAATCTCACCAATTATAGTCAACTCACCGGAATTACTTAACCCATTGGAACCCTTAAATCGTTGGTAATACGATCTTAAAATTCTCCGGTTGGCTCGGCAGTGGCTAATTACACTATTTCGCTATGCAATATCGCCTCGGCTGAAACATTAGCTTGAAATGTCACAAGTTCGTGATATATTGGCGGCCGCGAGGCCGGGCTCCAGATTGCTTTGTGTCGAAATTTGGTAAGCCACCCGCGCGAATGTTCTGGTATGAGCATAGCACAGGATAAGAAAGGTTCAGTATATTCACTTGAAACTCGGACTTTTTTGTTACTTTGTTTTGGATCCTGTAGCTGTGGGAGTATATAATAGTGGCTTAGTTAAACTTTCCTGTGGATATTCAATGAGCTGTTGTAACTAACATTACAGTAACAGTAAAATAACTGTTGATGTGCAACAGTTATTCTGTTCTAGATTATTCGATTCTGCTGTGATTATTCAATTAATTGCGATTCTGTTTCGGTGTCAGTTTTTATTTATAATTAAAATTACAATACAACTAATAATTCCCCAAAAAAAATTAATACAGCACGTTTAAAACCAGTGCGTGATATGATTAAAGTAAAACAAAAAATTATTTTCGTGGATCCACTGTTCCTCGCTACTCTGTGCTACGAGATTTTTCGTTGACTTTTTATGACGCGAATACAAAATGAAATACATTCGTTGATACAGAGCGATAAAAAACATTATTCGTAATAACGCAACGCAACGCGTTATTAAATTCTATTATGATAACAAAGCACGGCCCATTTACCCAAAGACAATCCTTCAAGATGATTATGACATAGTTTCCACTTTATAAGCAAATCTGTTTGCAAATTGCGCCTCAAGATTAGTGGGGCAAGTAATCGTTGCCTCGTCAATGACAGCTGTTTGTTGAGACGATAGTAATTAATTACAATAGAACACTCGCTACTCTGGCACACTCCCACACTCCATTACCTACGTATCGCGTGGTGTTGGAGAGATACAAGGCAGTCGTCAGTACTACGTATTGTTATATTTATTAAGAAATCTCTGTGTTCAAAATTATACACAAACTCAAAACTCTTCAATGTTTGAACTTCATAAAATGTCGTCGTTTACATTATAAACCTAAGATAATTTATTTAGGAACAGTATTTGTTGTTCGTCTGTAAGCGATTTGGAATCTACATTATCATCATCATCATCATATCTACGAAAGACGTCCACAAAGGCCTCCCCCAGGGATCTCCGCGACCGTAAGACACAGCGTAGGCAGGTTCCCACAAGGTGGACCGACGATCTGGTGAAGGTCGCGGGACCCGGCTGGACGAAGTTAGCGCGGGACCGAAATCTACAACCCTGTCTGATGCTGCTGGTTACATAATTATGTCGAAGAACCCATAACCGCTGGAGCGGACGAGTTCTCGAGTGGAGACCACGACTGGGCAAGCGTAGTGTGGGATACCGCCCGACTAGATGGAGCAAAGATCTGTGTAAGGCCGCTACTGGCAGTTACTGGATGCGGAGAACCGAAGATCAGATTAATTGTCGCGACTTGGGACCTATGTCCAGCAGTAGATTAGTGGAGGCTGATGATGAAATAAAATTTATAAAATACGCGATGGTAACGACTAGTTGCATGCCACAAAAGGCAGTGGAGTTGTAGGCAAAATAGGTCAGTTCAAGATTGCGTAAAACCCTATGAGAAACATAAAGTGCTGCAGTAGTAATGAAACCTTAGGCTCAAATTGAGACACAATTACTTTGGTATTATAAAATATTTTTTAAAATATCTCTACATCATACGTAAGTAGAGAATCGAGAAGCAGGCGACAGATGGCACTTGACGTTAATATAAAATTAATTGCGTCAACGAAGCAAAATTAAGGATTCCGAAGCGGAGTGGCGGCTGAAATGAGCTGCCTTGCCTTTTACAGCTCAAAAGAATCTCTGAACAGATTTCACACAAAATAAACTAAGTAAATTTAATAATAACAAATAAAGACTTTAGTCAAACGAAAAGTATTAAAAAAAAGAATTTAAGGCATGTCGTATGCATAGCAGATTTTTCAAGTGTAACAATTTGCATAGAAATTAATTTATTGTTTGTTAGTGTTAGAACTAATACCAGATTAGATAATAGTACTACTAGTAATAGTATACTATTACTTCAGTAGCCTTAGGTCTTAGTCTTTCTTTGTATTTATCAAAGTCACATTTATATCATTTAAGTGCACTAGAACTTCTCTTTGTAATCTTAGAAACACATAGGAAATACACAATATATAATACTAATATCACAAAATAAATAATAGTACCTACTGCTAATATAGATACGACTTTAGATGAAACCAAAAACAAAAAGAAGAAATACGTTACTTACTGAAAATAGTCCAACAAAACCAAGTAAATACTTGGATTTGCTGAGTCCAACACGGAATGACGACGTACCATTCACATTCGATCGTTATTACTGTTTTCAGTGGTAAGTACTTCTGTAAATTTTTTAATCGTGCATCAAGTCCAGTTTTCGTACTTTGGTTTCACATGACTCTCTATACGACACACCGGTTAAGATCATTTCGTCTAAAAAGCAATTTGCCTATAACGCAAAATGCCTACATGGTTACCTATGTACAGTCAGTTTCGAAAGCAGCTTCATATTTTCAGATCCTTATAACATTGCAATAAGAGCCAGAAATTGTACCGTCGCCACTAACTGCTTTCTCGAATCCCAGCGCCTCGGGCTGACGTCACAGGAAATGAAGACACGGCCGTTATAAAATATTGCTATTTGTTTGGAAACGTGTTTCCTGTGATCGAATTCCACACACGCGGGCGCGACATGCGGCGAAGTTTGACGGGGGAGGGAAAACGTCTGGGTAAAAAGGAACGCACGACGAATCATAAAACTAATATAATAACGTTGGCTGGAAAAGTTGAAATCGGCTCATGGAGCTCGCAGGCGGGTCGGAGGAATAAGCCTGTAAAGGGCGAGCGCCACCAATGGTGTAGTAACATGGGGAGAAGAGGTACATACTCTAACCTTACTCTAGCTTCATCATTATCATTAACAGCCTATTAAGATGTCCCCACTGCTGGGACTCAGGCCTACCCTCTCAATGAGGGTGTTCGGGCTATAGTCCACCACGCTGGCCCAGTGCGGGTTGGTGGACTTCACATACAGGTTTCCTCACGATGTTTTCCTTCACCGTTCCAGAGCAGTGAGTAAATGTACTTAAGTTTCGAGAAAAAACCCATTGGTACATGGCCCAGCCGGGGATCTAACTCCGGACCTTTCGATATGATAGGCCGTGTCTTATCCCCAACGCCACTGACGCTCTCTAGCTTATTAGGTACAATTCCATCAACACGGGGGAGGAGCATGCCAAATGTACTAACGTATGTAATGTGTATAATAAATAATGTAATCATACCATGTAATTATAGATACTCCTTACTCACTTGATTGGCACTGGCAAGTTATATAGGTACATCTATTACCTCAATGGGTACAACCTGATAAGTTACATCCTGGTACTAGTAAGTTTGAAAATGGAAAATTTATTGATTTGATTTCTGGAAAATGCTCCTTTTTCCGAAAGACGGCAGGAATTGCAATAGAGCTCATTAGCTACCAAGAAATAATGCGAAATGTGGAAAATAAGTTTATTCGCGGGAAAAGCAAATTAATAACCACAATATTGTGAAAAATAACGTTTGGGAAAAAATGCGAAAGGAAAATTAGCTTCAAAGAAAAAATACGTTTAGATTTTTTTATTAACAAATCGTTATAAATAGTCATAATTTATTTTATGACATTTTGATAAGTAATCATAGCTTAATTGAAAACGCTGTCGTTTGAAAAAAAAAAGCAGAAAACTTATTTCGAAATTGACTGAATTACTGTAATAATGTCCATTCTGAAAATTTTTCTACGATGCTCGAACTGAAAAACGTCCAATCTGAAAAAAGTCCAGTGTTTCAATCCAGTTCCGATCCAGTCAATCTTTTCTTTTATAAAGCTCATTCAGAACTAATATTGTTTTAATGTTAAATTTAACCATCTCATAATGAATCCTTAAAATTACTAAATATGGTGAATCTACCAATGATTCTCAGCCATAACTTTTTCGCATGTAATGGCACTCTCCTTTCTGATACTAAAATTCCACAGACAAGTGGCGTGGGGATTACGGAAGGGATTTCAGAGATTAGGCACGTCGAATGCATCTGTAGTACGACTTACTCGGTTCCACCCCTCCTAAGCTCAGCCCACTGAAAAGTCGAGGAACAGCGTATTTATCGAGTTTTTTTGGGTTTCAAATTTATAATAGTGTATTTTGGAAGTATATTACTCCATAATACTCACGGAGTGTAAGAAGAAATATTTGTAAGTAGATGTTGAATACGTAATTACTGGGCACGGCTACTTTAAATCAATTTGAGTTGAATCAAACCACACGGAAAATTTGAGTAGATTTGTTTGGAACGTTTTTAAAAGTGAAGAAAATCTAAAAAGAAGAAAATCATCAAGTCTTTGTAGGTAGCCGTCGTATTAGTGACTGAAGTAAAGATGGTTTTAATCATCATGCGGGACTCATCATGAGGTAAGTTATAAAGAAAAGAAAGATAAATAGAATGAATGATTGTAGAATGCAATAAAAGAACACAAGGTAAGGTAAACAACGAAAGAGAAAGTAATTACAATCAAAATGCACAATTATTGGCCAGATGCAAACTGCAAACGGAAAACATTATTCATCGGCGCGCGAACCCCGAACGAGGACGTTTAAAATTCAAAGTCAAAACGCCACGAACAATACCGCCGAAAGCGTAAAACCAACCGCGACTTTTGAAAGGAACCAGCGAACCATGCGGATTTACGGGAAACTCCAGGACAAAACCAGCTATGTCCTAGACAAATTCCCGCTTACACGCAGAATAATAACTGCCGACGACAATTTATGAAATTCGGTGCAATTTTGTTCCAATTGTAGACGCCGAAGAATGTCGGATGTTCCATTATGATTAGTAATGGCGCTCTCGAACGCTCTGTCTCTCAAAACGAATTTGAACCATTCTAAACTGCAGTCTTATATTCTGATCACGAATAGTATTAGGGTCGCAGTGAATTCACCTATAACATGTATAATAGGTTGGGAACATCAAAAAGGTCAACCGTGTACAAACATGGTGTAAGCGAGTTCTAATCTGTGTGGAGGCAGGCTCTGTTTTGTTAGGCGACGTCGTCGCTTCTGTGATAGTGGCGAATCCCGCATTAAAATTAAATTCTGTGCACCCTGCGAAGGCGGGTCAGCATTCGTTCATTATTGAAGAGAAAATGAAAGGCAAGGGTCGACCTTCATTCAACTTCGCAGTTTAGTTCACATGTTTCCTCAATTACATTTTCTACATTAATAATAGCTAGCTACAAAAGTCAAGATAGAGATAATAAAACAGACAAAATTATTCCATCGTTAATATCTAAAGGACGTAGACAATTTTGAAGTTGTTCCAACAAGGAGAGATAAATTGAGCATGCGGTAAGCAGTGCTTTGTTTTAACATGCCAGCAGGAGACTGTAAAAGGAACAGGCTTATTCTTATCGCTTTTAATTTGAAACGATGCCAGAAAAATAAGAGGCTCCTACAAGAGCTGGTGTCGGTGTGCTGCGATTACTTAACTTTAGTGCGGCTGCGGACCGAATTACACAAAATGGCGCCCGACACGGGGCGCGGTATAAGTAAGCAAATTGTGAGAACGAAACGCCTAGAAATTGCAAATTCAACCGACTCCGACGCGTTTTGTTCGCGGCCTGCAATTCGCGCACCTCCAGTTCCTTACATTATTTAAAGAAGTAGCCGCGGAGAAGATTTCCTCTGTGCGAGGTTTTTGGACGAGTCCATTCATTTGTAATTCATATAAAATTCTTTGCGCTTCTTTCGTTTGGCGGTTTATTATGCTGCTAAATTTTCTATTTAAACTTTGGCATACTGCTTGTAGAACCTACACCTAAATTATTTATTTATTAAGTAAGCGGAATGAGCAAATTGACTGTGTCGACGAAAAATTCAAAAATAAAACACCTCAGTAACATGTTATTTATGTTTGCACAACAGAGTCCAATTAAATGGTAACAGAGAATAATATCGCT
Source organism: Metalampra italica (assembly GCA_949699065.1). Lineage (NCBI taxonomy): Eukaryota > Metazoa > Arthropoda > Insecta > Lepidoptera > Oecophoridae > Metalampra > Metalampra italica. The sequence goes on from OX452986.1 coordinate 4,080,683, forward strand.
ACTAATTCCCCTTGCCGAACCAAATCGCTGTTTCAATTATTTTCGCCCAACAAATCTCGACGAAAAAAGATTGCACAAACAAATGTACAAATTAGGCACAAACGAGGCGCCATTCGCCCTGTAATTTCATCGGACTTTTGGTAAAAGCAACTCGACCGCTCCCACTTCGATATTTCGACTCGCGAAATAAATAAATGCTCGCCTATAATTTTAACAAATTCCCCACCCGATGCGGCATTACGTTTCGCGACAGAGCAATCTGGTAGCGTGATTACGCACCGAAAAAACGCTAAGAGGCTCCCTTCTGCGACGTTACGTCTTAATGTAGCCACAATATACATAATGGCAAGATATTTAGACCACGAGTGCTCCTGACTGCTATACATCAAACGAAGACATTACCACAAAACGCCTGTTAGATACCGACAGCATAAAATATTCGGAACGTTTTGATATATTTGAGGGATATGGAAATCGGTGGTGGCAGGGAGACGGAATATGTATGCTGGTTTATGGCAAGAAAAAATATGGGGATAACAATCGTACCATTTATCTGTGGTCGAAAATGTCAACGTCCACATGCATACAAACGAAGAGAAAGAGGAAAATATCATGACTGACGAGAAGTTGAATAATTTTCGAGTATATTATGGGGCCACTTACGCTAGAATCTAATCACACTAAATCAAGTCAGGAGAGGTACGTTATTACGACATTTAGTTATTCACCCTATAGTCACAGAATAAACTGCTTAATCCATACTATTATTATAAGTGGGAAAGTAATTCTGTCTGTCTGTTTGTGACCTTTTTACGCCTAAACCGCTGAACAGATTTTGATAAAATTTGGTGAGGAGATACATGGAATCCTGGGGCAGGAAATAGGCAAATTTTACCGCGATTAACTGTTCCCGCGGGAAGAAAAAGCGATCGAAATATTATAGTGGTGTAATTATATAATAGTGCCTATATTTTCTGCTTGGATGTCACATTGTCTTCAAAATTTTAATTATAAGAACAACTCCCATGTATTTTATGGACACGAATCTTGCAGAGCTCTCGCTCGCACAACATAAACAATGAATATTATGAACTTTGTCTGTAATGGAAATTCCCTACGGTCATCAGTGCTGTCAGAAATGCATTATTTGTTCCAGCTATATAGACTGAACCATTTGAAATAGTACATTTTAGACTTTCGCGCTTTGTATTCATTGATTTTATTATTTTATTTGTTATTTGTGTTTATACTATTTCGTGTGTAAGACCCGTAAATAATTATATAATTATGAACCATTTGAAGTTGTTAATTAAAACCAAAAGATAATTGAAGATAACCTCACACTTGCATCTTGTTAAGCAAATACTTGCGTATGAGTCAGTGTAAAGACACGATTTAATACCCAGTTATTAGGCGGTCAGTATAATGCAAATAAGGTGTTATGGGCAGGTTGAGACTCAGTGATTTTGCTGACGCTGCTGTGGCGACTTTCCGACCTCAACACACGGACCGCTCGTGCATCGTAAATACTAAGAGCCAGGCGAAACGTTTCCGTTCGATAAATATTAAAATTTCGAAATGTAAACTTGAAGCAATGCGGCACAGAGGAACGACTAGCGAGCCAGGCGACTGCGATGCATCGTGTGGACGAAACGCATGCGTTTTCTGCAATGCAGCGGAATAAATTGTGGTATAATTCGAAGGTTTCGCGTCCAAATGTTGTTATAGTATAAAAGAGTGAGCCGTGATAGCCTAGTGGTTGTGCACTCGCCTCGCGTTCATGAGGTCGTGGCTTCGAACCTTCGTTTATTATAATACGCCGGCTTTTCGGTCCTGCATACACCAAAGATTAGAATTTCTATTCTAAGGTTTATGTGAAGTCCACCAAAAATCGTATTAGGATACCGTTGATGGACAGCGGTTTTGCACAAAAGATCCCAAAGGGTCAAAGTGTCCCCAGGTATTCCCCTAAGAGGCTAAGAGGATAGCTGAAGTCAATTCGAGTTGCTGCAACTGCTATTAGGCTGCAAATTTGTCTATTTGTCCAATGTTCGAACGTAACAAAGTAACTCTAATTAATTTAAGGTATCTTCTTAGTATTAATATTTGGTGAAGTAAATACAATACAATAGCCTTGCTAATAAGAACTGTCGCTTCAGGGAATACTTTAACAAGTTAAAACGAAACTTAAGTTGAATATAGTTCTGAATATAGCTTTAGAAGCTCTTGAAATAACGATAACACATATTGGGCTAAGATTGAGAACAAAAATAGAGTAGGTAGTACTTGTAGTACTTGAACTTTATACATATGTAGAGTATACGAGCATAGAGTAAGGGCGTGTCACAGGCACGAGCGTCACGCCAAGACCCTTATAATGAAGGGGGGAGGATCCGTCTGGGAAGACACTTTGTCTCCAACTTTTTGCCGCCACTACATCTGTACTTGTATGGTTGAATTATTTACTAAGTCGTGAGTGTATGCGTGTAGTTTTTGTACGCAAATGGAATTACTTTGTGTTTCTTTTGTGACAGAAGTTGTTGTTATTGGCAGATGGTTGATGCGGAGTATATTTGGCCGAATAACCCAATTTAATGTTTTCGTGAGGACGTACTATTTTACAGTGTGCATAAATAATCAATACTGATATAATAAAGCTAAAGAGTTTGTTTGTTTGTTTGTTTGTTTTGTATTTGATAGCCCATTCTTGAGGTTGAGGAAAGTTATTGATTTGGAGCCGAGAAAAAAAGGTCAGTAATAACTTTAAAATGCTGGCGAAGCCGCGGGAAACAGTTAGTCGACTATAATATTACTTGTTGTAACCGCTAATAATGAAATGATCTACAAAATTGAAATGGGTAGTTCCGAACTTGGGCGTAAGAATATTAGGTTCGGGAAGAAAGCATGGCAGAAAATCCTCGATCATTACATGACATTAAATATACTTTCGTACTTACGTCGCCTTGTGGGAGTGATACCCCGAAATATACTAATCTATGGAGTAAAATAAGTAAATGTCAAATACTTGCTGGAACGAAATATGCTTAGGTAAAGCGTTACCGCTAGCAGTTGCGGATATGCGAAATAGCAATTAAGAGTCGATGGTATGTCAGCTCAAATTCAAATTTCCCCCCCGCATGCCTCTCCCACCGCCGCCGTCAGCGCACCTATCTCACTCGCACTATTTATGTAGGGTAAGCTACACAATATTGACCGTCCAAGATGGTTCTTAATAAAAAAAACACTATGTATTAATAATTTATTTACAGTCAATGTCAACATACTTTATAGCATAGGAGTACCACATCACCAAGTAACATTAATATCAGGCGTCTTTGTCATTCAAAGAATCGTCTATTTTATAATAACAAATTGTTACATAATGTGATTTTTAAACTTTGTGTGCTTCATATTCAAGATAGATATATATATCTCCTGGTAGTTTGTACGATAGTGAAACCCTCATCATCCATCCGGACATCACCAGCAGGCGGCTGTGGTTTTACAGCGGGTTTACTTAAACAAAATATTCTCAAATCTATATTGACTGGATACGGTTAGTATATTTATTTCTTTAAACTTTTCTCTTAATGACTACAACGCAGATTATAGATCGAGCTAATACCTAGCTCTCTTTCGCAAAATAAAAATGGTCACTATATCTGCTGCTCGACCCCACAGTAAGATGCCTTATGCCATGTTACTGTGGCAGTAGCTGAAATATACTAATTTTGCGATAGCAATATCAGTAATTGTCAAACTTTTCTAACGGCATAGGCGGCCGAACTTAGTATGCCAGCTAGTGAAGCTATGTGGGGCCCCCATTGAAAAGATGAATCTATAGTTATACCAAGGAACACAATACTTTTAATAAATTCTAGTCTATATGTACCTAAAGTCATATTATTTTCTACATGTCTTACATTTGGTAAGCAAAATTTAATACATTTAGGCCGGTTTTCCTGTCACGCGTGTTTGCGCCCGCGTCCTGGTCCGCAACTTTTCCCGCTGGAAAAATATTTAATTTTGATGAAACTTGGTACAGTCATAGCTTATATCCTGGGATAACATATAGGCAACTATTTACAAACAAACAACGTCTAGATACAGCACCCCCGGGAACCTAGAAAATGGTAAAAACATCGGTGCGTTGCCCGTGATAGGTACCACCAGATCAGATGGAACTGAATGTATTGAATCTTCTAGTGTTAGTACTCTTTGCTAAATAATAAATAAAGTCTTCTATTTTTTACATTCAATGAACTCTTTTTTTCTTATTATGGAAAGCCACCGATTTGCGTACATTTTGGTAGCCATGGAGATATATTTTGTTTAGTGCATAATTAATTTATTTGTTTATCAATAAATACGTGTTATTTCTAATTTTGCGCCTTTATTTTCTCGATTCAATATTTGTACGATTTCAAATGTCATTTACTTACTAACGCCTACGTCAACTATTATCTAATCTGTGCCTACGTCCCTGAGAAACATTGATGAATTCCTAAAATATTTACCGACTTAGGTACTTCATTTTAACACATTTTGTGGCCGATCCTTTTAAAAAAACCCAATACCAATTAGCCTATGTTCACACAGAGAGTATTAACTATCCAACAGCGAAACAATTATTGAGATCTTTCCTGTAGTTACAATGATTACTTCAAACACACATCCATCTACCATTCCAAACATCCATACAAACTTTACCTCTTTTTTATTAGTAGTACAGATTATAAAAAATAATTATAAATTTTATTATATTAGGTACCTATAAATTAATTATTAAAAAGTAAGGTTGTCTGGAAGAAATCGCTCTTAGCGATAAGACCGTCTAGATGTACATTACTGTATCTGTTTTTCTCTTTTTGTGTCTGTAATTTTAAATGTGCAATAAACTGTACATATTGAATTAAATTATAAATTTAATTTTATTGAGAGAGAACAATCATATATGGACGAGTGTTGTTGCCTTGCCTTACGACACAGTCAAAGTCAAAAATATTTTATTGCATGTAAGTACACTGGGTACATTTATACAACGTCAATTTTTTTTATCTACCACCGCCTAGAAGTCTACCTATCAGCCGTGTTATGTTATTAGTACTCATAAATTGGATAATCCCGAAATCGAAATGTTGCTTCAGAACTTACTTTTCCATGTTGTTATATATGTTAACATCTGTTTTATTCGGAGCATTCTCCTTGTCAGAGCCATGGTTATTTTCGGATGCCCCTGATCGTCGTAATCTAATTTGAGAAAGATAAGTACATTTATGATTACGTATAATAATTTAACCCGATGTGAATTTTCTTTACCAAATAAATTATACTCACTTTAGTGCTTTACTCAAGTTTTTGCCTTTTTTTTTACGCCAACCAAGTCTTTTCTTTTTTTTGTTACCTTGGTTTCCCATTTAAAAAAATTCGTTATTATACTAAACGGTCGGGAAATTATTAAGAAAGATATTGGAAAATAAATATTATCTTCAGAAAATTTCTTTTGTAGTCTTCTGTCTACACGTCGTCGTCTATTTTTGTTCTGTCAAGTCAAACAACCAAGTATCGAAACAAATTACAAACAAACATCCAGTCATTTTTCAGTCAAGGAGACTGTACTCCAAAAAACACTAGGATAGCAACGAAGATGCTACCCTATTTCAAAATATAATTTGAATAAATGACGTGTGACGGGAGTGACAGCTGGATGGCGGCTAGCGACACGTGTTCCCCGTGCCACTGGCAGAGCGGGACTGACGCGGGGTAGGGAGATGCCATGCGGCTCAAGTTGGGCTGGCTCAAAAACGCTTAGATTTAGGTTTTTCCTTTTTTTGCCGAAAGTTATGTGTATTTTGTAAATTCAAATGTTATGTGATCTGCATATTAGTAAGTACAGTTAGTACTCAAAATATGGTGATTGTACGTAGCTTTATTACATAAAAGTAGCGAAAATAAATTCTTAAAATGGTTAACTTTGGAATTTTTTTTAATTGAGAAAATTTTAACGAACTGTGTTTTCGAAATCGTGAATAACTAGTAAAAGTCTTCTACTTTACTGCATATTTATTACAAAATGAATGATACAGTATTGTTGAAATAGCGACGGATCATCCGACCCGCTGTGAGATATCATAGCCCCTTAAGTAGTAGCCATGTCTAAGATAGCCGTGCTGCAATTTCCGTACTAGACACGTTATTTACGGAATTACATTTCCGGTGTGAAGTTATCGATAAAGCCATTGAAGTTTATACATTGGATGAAATTGAAATTACGACAGTAATTTAAGTATCTTGAACTAATTAGACAAATGTCTTGAAGAAATCGCATAAAACTACAAGACCGCCTAGATGTATATAAAAAATTCCAATATTGTCTGTATTATTGGTAAAAAATATATTCCTTCCGATTTTCACAAAATCGTACTCATTTAATTTTTCTTGTATATGTATGGTACTGTCATTAGAGAGTCGCTCACCACCTACATTCGCTGTTTGAGAGCAGTCAGTACACTACAGGTGATCGAACTCTGACCTCTCGACATGACAGGCTGCGTCTTCCCCACTGCGCTACCGACGCTCTCGAAAACCAAAAACTTAACAATTTTTATGAATTAGTGCCTGCAAAATTGGCATCATAAAAATAGAACTCTTTGTTAAAAGAAGACATCTAGACAACAAAGCGTGTAAGGTAACACGTGAAAGTTCCATTCTAATTACCCTGGTGACTCCTAAACATAAAGTCAGTTTAAAACTGTAAGTAAGCACACAGCGTTAAACTGAGCTAAACCAAGATAAGCCAATGCTGTGGTGCTGGCAACTGGCCATATCCATGCTCCGTATAACGTGTCTCCACTGTGTACATTGCTGGCTGGACGCATTAGTATGTTAATGTTAAAAGTCTAACACTGACAGTCAAGTGCTGAATATTCACGATTCCTTTTAGTACGAAAAGTCATCAAATCTTTTAAGGACAATCAACTAAGTACTTTAAGAACAGAAAATTGCTGTTAGATAACCAGACCCAGGCAATGTTTGTAGTGTTCACTGCCCGTCACCGGTCTGTCGCACTTATTGAGGATGCAAAGATTACGCGCGCGCCTCCTAGCAGCAATATTTTGAAGCCGCCTATTAAGGGTTTGGTGGTCATCATTTCCTGATGATCACGTCGGGGTCACCAATGTTAAGGGAAACATTTTTACATAATAATGAATACGACTAACCCCTAACAGTCCACTGTCCTTAGCGTTCTTGCGATAACTTTACTGTTGAATTTCTCTACCTATTCACCAACTGTCTGTGCCGTATTAAATCAGCTTTGATTTTCGAGCACAGAGGACTGAGGCCGCTGCTGGTAAGAATCGTTGCATTAGTTATGCTAGTTGAGAATAACTAGTTCGAATGATTATTTACTGTTCACCGAACATCCAAGCCTTACCGAAGCAACATTCGTTGCATCGACCGGAAATGAACCTTATTCACCTGTTTCATAAATAATGTTCATCAATCAAACAGCTGGATAGGATGCGATGTCAGTGGATTGAATGAAAAAGCTTCTAATGTATACCGTGGGACTGACATGATAGGCAGGGTAATGATAATGGAAGTGGTGATGTCAACCAGCCAGGAAAAACACTTTCATTATGTCGAGTGTTCACATAAAGTGTTAACTTAACAATTTACTTTAATTATAAAAGCATGTTGATGTAACATAAAATTGTATTAACAATAGTATAAAACGTATGGCCACACCGCACAACTTTTTCAGTCACTCCGTAATCGCTTTAACAGGAAAATCGAGTTGGTTATAATTATTACCAATCGATTTGATTCATTTACATATGAAAATGTTTATAAAAACAAAGTTAATTTGTGCAGCTGGCCAAATCGTAAGCTTTTTTTTTGTATCGACTATATACGACTCTGCAAGTGTAATACAAACGATTTTCATAAATACGCGATATTTTTTTAACGAATACATAATTTTATTCATTCCTATAGAATAGCCATTCCAAAGTTTAAAAAATATATATAACTTAAGAGCGTCAGTGGCGTCGGGGATAAGACGCGACCTATCATATCGAAAGGTCCAGAGTTCGATCCCCGGCTGGGCCATGTACCAATGGGTTTTTTCTCGAAACTTACGTACATTTACTGACTGCTCTCAAACGGTGAAGGAAAACATCGTAAGGAAACCTGCATATGCAGAAGAAGAAACTCTTAGGCGCATGTGAAGTCCACCAACCCGCACTGGGCTAGCGTGGTGGACTATAGCCCGAACACCCTCGTTGAGAGGGTAGGCCTGAGCCCTAGCAGTGGGGACATGTTAATAGGCTGTTGATGATGAAGCAGGTTGTTGGTTTTTAATAAGCTTTGATCTTTTTATGGGTAGGTACGTATAAGTAGGTAGGTACCTAAATCAAGGGTCTAATATGCGTTCCTCTGATATGCAGAGAGAGACCACAAGACAAGTCCAATGCTTTATGCTCAAATCATCATACTTTATAAATGTAAGTACCTAGTAGGTTCCGATAAATATACGAGTCCGGGTTTGAACGCTAAGGGCTTCTTTCACCACTTCCTGATATTGTTACAGATAATAATCTTAGTGATAAACTAATCTATCAGATAAATCTGTGTGATAGACTATACAAAATATATAAGATAATAGGCAATCAGATACCTGTGAAACCAAAAAAATTGGCTATCTGTCAGATAACCTGCAGATAGGGTATCTGGGACTTTAGCAGCAAGCGGTGTAAGAGGCCCTAAGCCTCATATTATATCACTGTCAGATGAGGAGCACTTTAGATCAGACTAGGCCACGTAGTGGTCTATGAATTGTCCTTAAATTGGTACGTATACGTAGCATAAACCAACCCAGGTCGAGACATGCGAAGCTCTTAGGTAAGATATCCGTATGACTGAAGATAGCTAAATATATCGCAATATATGACGTTCCATTTGCAATAATACATCAGCCATCATATCACGTAGACAATAATATATGTATATGTAACGGACGTCACCGACTCAAGACGAGGCGATACATGAAATATTCAGAGCCGTATCCATACGTCCCAATATACATGGTTAAGTTATGATACAGTGCATATACAGATAACAGTTATGATATGATATAATATGATCTATCGGTAGGGGAGTGACACCTTTACAGGTTGGTAATTGATAACCTGGAATATTTGAAGGAGACACAAATATTAGAGCAGATAAGCTCTGGCTCTGTCTCATAGTCAAACGCGCATTATCTATATATAGGAAGTCGAAAAATTCGTGTGCTATTCTCATACACAATAGTTGATTCCAATACTCAAAAGTATTAGAATGGTTTGGTACTAGGTAGGACATGACTTACCTGTAATAACGTCCAATCTGAAAAATGTCCAACGACCATGCTCGAACTATAATGAAGTCTATATATATACGCCACAAAAACCTTAGCAAGACATGGAGAGTATAGAAGAAGAAATGATAGATTCAAAAGAGCAGTCCATATATTCTGCCATTCACACTCTACACCTTAGAATAACACGATCATCATTCGTTCGCAGCAAGTGCTTGCCCTATCACAACAAAACACGAATCTTACAGAAACAGACAAAGGGTACACATCGAAGAGCCTATCAAACACACTGATTTACCTCTTTGTGTATGATACAACTTTACAGATCCAGTGTTCGAAACCGTTCGAGGTGAAGGCCCAAAACAATGAGCTTGTCTATCCTCTGACACTATGTACAGCCGATGCCTTGGCGTCTATTCAATAAAGTCAATGCTACACAGCACAGCACAATATCCCCAGATTATCCAGTGCCGAGATAAGCCCGACCGACATTGCATGGGAGCGATGTTGTAGGACCAAGTGGAAACTATCAACGTGGACGATTAGCTGTAAGAAGTGAATAATAAATAAGCACACAGCTCCAAGGGATTGCATACCTGAGCATTTGATACTAATTTAAACTTGATACCTCCACGCGTTCCTTAGAAAAAGGGTCTCAACAGACGGACAAAAAGGTTTCCTTCTTTCCTTTTGAGGTGGTGAGGAGGAGGAACCCTAAAAAACAAATAGAAAAACATGGTTATCAATATAGACGATTATTATAACAACTACACAAACTACAAAACAAAAAATATGAGATTAAGCCAATCCAGAAATGTGTTTATAAGTAGCCCCTACTTACCTAGAGAAATGTTTTATTAGTACAGACCCGACAAACTATAAAATATTTGAGCTAAAGCGACGTCTTTCCTTCCCGTCGTACATTCTTTGTTGAGCATCGTTTACGAGGTGCACTGCAGCACGTAATAAATTCATTTAGCTCGGTGCATAGTTGAGCGAAATTAAGCGGGTGCAATAAAGATTTGCTCGTAAAACTATTCGGGCGGAGCCAACAATTCGGATTAAGGCCGGCCTAGGAAGAACGAGGAACTACGAATAGGGCGAATGGAGGTTTCTACGGTGGATGGTTTTTTGCCCTTTACACAACATACGAGTATTTGCATGAATTTTGTAGCGCGGGCAGCAAAGAAGCTAGTATCATGAATACGAGTAGGTATCATATATTTCTATGTTTGACGGTTTGGTCCCTTTTCTAGCCTACAATTGACAATTTAACAGGTGTACATGACGTTCTGTACACAGGAAGTTCATGAGCAGATGAGCAGCACAGACAATTTTGTATGCACACTGTAAAATGATATAACATACAAGTTAAAGTTTTGATTAAATATCTTGGTATGGCATTAGCAGATAAATCACAAACGTACTACTTCTTGTTTTTGTACCTCTAGTAGGTAGCGAGGCGGTCACATGGCACGGAGCCAGCATGGGCTACACTACCCGAAGCACTCGAAGCCAAGCTTCCACAATAGGTACAACTCTCACACGCCGGCCGAATCCTTTGTTATTTACAAATGTTACAAATGGCTGATAGCAAAACTCTTGAGAGACACTAGTTTATTACTGCGGGTGGGTTTGGACAACTCACAGAAACAACAGTTTTTTTAAAGGGCGGATGGTAGATTATGTTGCGAAATACTCTGAGAGGGCCGGAGAAACAAATGAAGACCAGACCGTTGGAGTGACTGTTGTAGGTATAGTACCAAAGCAAGAACAGTTTAAGAAAAGCTCAAGGCATGTTCAGAGGAAAGGAAGCAGTAAAGTAGTACACCTCTAGGACATAGCACCATTAGAATAAATGTAATACCCGTCCCAAATAAGCACGAATATGTATTGATTTCTTATAAAACCTAACTTCCTAAAACCGTGACTTCACTTAAAACCCCATTAAATCCGAACATAAATATAATTGAATATTCCGCACAAAATCGGCAGGATATCGACACATTGGTGCGACCAATGGAGCGGAATTACGCCGGAATCGCTTCTCTCGCTGTGAAAATCTGCCTCAACAGGGGGCGCTGATAATATATTGCATTTGGTTCTGTATATGCAATATTTCTTATAGAATTTGTCTTTATTGAAGTGTAGGTTTTAACAGAGCATCAAAATGTTAGTATGTTAGAGAGGTTTTCGGTATCGATTAAGGAAAGAAAAAAAACATTTGACTTTGTATAATTAATATATCGACTCGCCTCTCATTAAATCATTTTGTATGGAAAACTCTTAGGTACATTAGATATGAGAGTATCTCGAAGAAGGCTTAAAGAAAGAAATTAGTTAAGCTGAATAAACTTACTTCAATATATTGGTTTGAGAAATAAAGACAGCAATTCTGGAATTTTATTTTTTTCTTTTTTTACTGGCAACCCCACATTAATCCGATCTTTTCACATACATAAGCTTATAGTGACACAATGAACATATTATTTTTGATTCAAATCCTTTACGATCACGAGGTGGTCTACATGGGAAAACGTCTAAGAATTTTTTCGGTAATAAAATCATCGATTTCTGAATAAAATATGGCCACCCTGGGATTCTAAGTTGCTTGCCCTTTTCGCTAGCAGCACTAGCAACCCCAACAGTTATCCGAATTTTTTCACATGCATGCATCTAAGTTTAGTGACAGTACATTACTCACGCGCCGCGGGGGCCAAGGGGCCGCGATATTTAATCTCGCAGCGGAAAACTTCTCACTTATCGGAGGGAAATGGATAATCTCGATACACGGTGTGACGTCGAAGCTTTCGGTGTTGGTTCCCAACAAAAAGAAACGCTATCGAATAAACATTGAAACAGAAAACGTTTCTTATATTTTAACAAGGTTTATAAGTGCAGTAGGAATTTTGCAACTCAATAGATTGAGAGACACGTTTGTATGTATGTATGTATGTAAACACTTTATTGTACTAAAAACATTACAATAACAGATAGTAAAACCAGTGAAACTAAGTACAAAGGCGGACTTATCCCACTAAGGGATCTCTTCCAGTCAACCTTAGAGTTACTGAGAGGATTAGCTATTGCGTTAAGTACCACAATTTCGTAGTAAAGTAGGAGAAACAACTACTTGTCTGTAAACTTACCCTAAAAATACATAAACCAAAATGATACATTACAATTACATAGATCATACTATTACACAGATTATTTATTTCATTATATTACACGTTTCACTTACGACTTTCTTTTATATCTGTACCCACACACGCACAAATCCACTGATAAATATTTCTGGATATTACGATGAATTGATGACTTATTGCTATGACAATAGGGTTTAAAATTAAAATACGCTATTGACTTGGGTGGTCAGTTATATCTAACTAGCTTTTGCCCGCGGCTTCGCCCGCGTAAAAAAGGTTTTCCCGCGGTAAAAATACAGTTCGTAGTAGACATCACAGAGGAACCTTTCTGCAAAATTTCAAGTCTCTAGGCTCAGCGGTTTAGGCTGTGCGCGTTTCTTCCCCTATTTTACATTCTTAGGGGTGGAATTTTCAAAATTCGCGAAACACATCATTATTGTTTTTAAACTAAAAGATTAAATATAAAATTTCACGTTCCTAGGCTCAGCGGTTTGGGCTGTGCGCGTTTCATCACTAAAGCGTAACACACACTGCGCGGCGGCGTTGCGAAAGCGTTGCGGTTTTTTTCTGTAATGTTCGAAATAGTATGAAGCCCTTTACATCAAAGCGGCGGCGGCGCGGCGCGTTCTTCATACAAACCTTCGCCGCCGCAACGCTTTCGCAGCGCCGCCGCCCAGTGTGTGTTACGCTTTATTTTACACACTTAGGGGTAGAATTTTCAAAATTGCCGAAACACGTCATTATTGTTTTTTAACTGAAAGCCTAAATATTAAATCCGTTCGCCCACGGAGGTTTCCGTTCCGTCAGCCACACTAATATGCTATCACTGTACCAAGTTTCATCAAAATTAAATATTTTTCCCGCGGGAATAGTTTACCGCGGTAAAAAGTTACCTATATGTTATCCCAGGATATAAACTATCACTGTTAGGTTAGGTTGGTTTTGGTTAGGTTAGGTTAGCCAAGTTTCATCAAAATTAAATATTTTTCCCGCGGGAAAAGTGTACTGCGGTGAAAAGTAGCATAAATGTTATCCCAGGATATAAGCTATCACTGTGCCAAGTTTCATCAAAAATAAATATTTTTCCCGCGGGAAAACTATCACTTTTAGTTAGGTTTGCTAAGGTTAGGTTTGGTTAGCCAAGGTTCATCAAAATTAAATATTTTCCCCGCGGGAAAAGTTTACCACGGTAAAAAGTTGCATAAATGTTATCCCAGGATATAAACTATCACTGTTAGGTTAGGTTTGGTTAGGTTAGGTTAGCAAGTTTCATCAAAATTTAATAATTTTTCCCGCGGGAAAAGTGTACTGCGGTGAAAAGTAGCCTATATGTTATCCCAGGATATAAGCTATCACTGTGCTAAGATTCATCAAAACTAAATATTTTTCCCGCGGGAAAACTATCGCTGATGGTTAGGTTAGGTTCGGTAAGGTTAGGTTAGGTTAGCAAAGTTTCATCAAAATTAAATATTTTTCCCGCGGGAATAGTTTACCGCGGTAAAAAGTTACCTATATGTTATCCTAGGATATAAACTATCACTATTAGGTAAGGTTGGTTTTGGTTAGGTTAGGTTAGTTTAGCCAAGTTTCATCAAAATTAAATATTTTTCCCGCGGGAAAAGTGTACTGCGGTGAAAAGAAGCCTATATGTTATCCCGGGATATAAGCTATCACTTTGTCAAGTTTCATCAAAATTAAATATTTTTCCCGCGGGAAAAGTTTACCGCGGTAAAAGTCATCCCAAGATATAAGCTGTCACTGTACCAAGTTTCATCCGAATCCGTTCAGCCGTTATCGAGTTTCCCGCGGGAACAATTTACCGCGGTAAAAAGTAGCCTACATGTTATTCCAGGATATAAGCTATAAATGTACCGAGTTTCATCAAAATCCGTCGATCCGTTCTTGAGTTATAAATTATATATGAGAATCTTTGCACCCCTATTTCACCCACTTAGGGGATGATTTGAAAAATCCTTTCTTAGTGGACGTCAGTGCTATAAAGAGAAACCTCTGTGCCAAATTTCAAATCCCTAGGCTCAGCGGTTTGGTTGTGCGTTTCATTCCCTTATTTTTCATACTTAGGGGTGGAATTTTCAAAATTCGCGAAACACGTGTTCATTGGTTTTTAACGAATAGCCTAAATTCAAATTTTCAGGTTTCCAACTTTAAAATGAGGGACTTTCATACAATCTTTGCACCCCTATTTCACCCACTTAGGGGATGATTTTTGAAAAATCCTTTCTTGGTGGACGTCAGTGCTATAAGAGGAACCTTTGTGCCAAATTTCAAGTCTCTAGGCTCAGCGGTTTGGGGTGTGCGTTTCATCCCCTATTTTTCATACTTAGGGGTGGAATTTTCAAAATTCTCGAAACACGTCATTATTGTTTTTAAACTAAAAGCCTAAATATAAATTTTCACGATTCTAGCTTCAGCGGTTTGGGCTGTGCGCGTTTCATCCCTTATTTTACATACTTAGGGGTGGAATTTTCAAAATCGCGGAAACACGTGTTCATTGGTTTTTAACGAATAGCCTAAATTCAAATTTTCAGGTTTCCAACTTTAAAAATGAGGGACTTTCATACAATCTTTGCACCCCTATTTCACCCACTTAGGGGATGATTTTTGAAAAATCCTTTCTTGGTGGACGTCAGTGCTATAAGAGGAACCTTTGTGCCAAATTTCAAGTCTGTAGGCTCAGCGGTTTGGGGTGTGCGTTTCATCCCCTATTTTTCATACTTAGGGGTGGAATTTTCAAAATTCGCGAAACACGTTATTATTGTTTTTAAACTAAAAGACTAAATATAAATTTTCACGATTCTAGCTTCAGCGGTTTGTGCTGTGCGCGTTTCATCCCTTATTTTACATACTCAGGGGTGGAATTTTCAAAATCACTGAAACACGTGTTCATTCTTTTTGAACTGGTAGCCTGAATACAAAATTTCAGGTTTCTAACTTTAAAAATGAGGGACTTTCATACAATCTTTGCACCCCTATTTCACCCACTTAGGGGTTGATTTTTGAAAAATCCTTTCTTAGTGGACGTCAGTGCTATATGAGGTACCTCTGTGCCAAATTTCAAGTCTCTAGGTTCAGCGGTTTGGGCTGTGCGTTGATCAGTCAGTCAGTCAGTCAGTCAGTGAGTGAGTGAGTCAGTTTCGCCTTTTATATATGAGAGAAGATTGGTGTTCATGTTGTTGTGAGCACCGTTGTACTGAAGAATTACTCTCAGCGTGCTGCTGCAGTTATGAACCTTACTGTACCTAGTATTTATTAATTATCTATGGTAGGCACTGATGTTTTTGGCAAGCTGAAGCTTCGAGTAGACCTGCCACAATTTCAGTGAGAACGGTTAACATAGGCTTCGAAAACTTAGCGATAAGAATTTTTTACGTTATAAAGTCATTCAAACTAGAATAACTTCACCCACTAATAGAAACTTGGCCTTACTTCAAAGTTTGCCCATGTGGGAGTTACAGCAGAATAGACTTATGAATTCGGTTTAAAATATTTACTTTAATAACTTCATTGCGTATTCCATTAAGTTAAGTTAGTTTTTAAAGGAAACTGCGGAGTCGCACGCGATTTGTGAGTAAATTGAAGGTTTTGTGAACTTCATTAATGAAAAACCTTCAATGCAATGACTCCAAAATGCTTACAAGTAATAAAGGTATTTAAATATCTAAATTTATAAAATGGTTTGTCCTGACTGACGACTGATCTATCAACGCACAACCAAACTATATTTAGTATCCGCTAAGAAACGATTGTTGGAAATTCCAACTTTAAAGGGGGGGAGGGGGAATAGGGAGAGGAACTTTGTATGAAAGTCTTAAGGGGTGAAAGTTTGTATGGTAGTGTCGGTTTATTCGCTTACTAGCTTTAAATAAATGTTTATTTCAATTTCCAAAGAAAAAACAGCTATTAAATGATTCAATTTAATTTAGGCCGCACAGGTAATACAATTTAGACGGAATTAATTATTACCACTTGCATTTATTTAACGCTAGGTACCAATAAAATTAATTTCATTACATAAAGGTCTGCCTTAATGGAGACCCGACTTAAAATTATCTGCAGGATAATGGTTTTGGAAGCTAATCTCCAATATAACCAAGGATTCACGTTATTTCAGTCTGCTAGTACCGTTGGGTACAGACATAGTGTTAACTTAATTAAGATGGTTTAATATTACCAAGAAACTCACTAAGCAAACTTACTGTCCAATTACATAAGTAACCTTTAAATTAAATAGATTCTAAACTAATTCTGTTATTCGGTTTCTGTTCATGTCTACATTATTATTGCATATCTTAACCTCTCTCGTCAAACAATGAATCACTTAACGAAACATTTTGGGAATTAGACATTGTAGGGGTAGACATTTTGGGACGTAATATAGGTAAATGGATGCCGAGGAGAATGATGCAGTCATTGGAAACAAAACCAGTATAGACTGGTCTCTCATAGTATTGAAACTCCCTAATAGGCTTAGCCAGCTCAAGGTCAGTGTTTCCACTGACGTGCGGTCGACTGTACATTATATCCTGTAAACATGACGCTTTTCTTCTATTTCCTCGCTGACAACGCACTACAAGCAGATTTATACCGGTTAAGGTATTAGCCAAGGTATAGCTTCAGACGTACCTACATAGGTGGACGGATAATTAGAAACAGGGCAAGATTTTCATACAATCGAGGTCACTTTGAAGCCATGATTCTCCGTGAAGGATTGATCGGGGCATGATCTGAAGACGGTCATCGAGAGAGTACATGGAGGACTTTCAGATCGCTATAGATATCGAATTGATCAGATGAGCCGTTTGGTAGCAGCATCGTCATGTAGAAAAAAACCTGCAAAACGGCATAAAAATGTATGAAAATCTTAAAGTTAAGGAATCATGACGATGCTGCTCCCAAACGGCTGATCTGATCAGTTGGATATCTATAGCCATCTAAAAGTCCTCCATCTACTCCCTCGATGACCGTCATCAGATCACGCCCCGATCAATCCTTCACGGAGAACCATGGCTTCAAAGTGACCTCGATTGTATGAAAATCTTGCCCTGTTTCTAATTATCCGTCCACCTACGTATATAAATAAAGTAGCTATGCCCGCGACTTCGTACGCGTGGACTTTAGTTATGTATTGTTACCTAGTTTCTTTTGTTTTTTTATTCATTTATGGATTACTAGCTTTTACCCGCGGCCTCGCCCGCGTAGAAAAGTTTTTCCCGTGTACATTGTGAAACAGCGCCCTCTATGTAGGTGTTTTGTTACTTAGGGTTAGGGGGTATTAGCGGACTCCCCGCGACTTTGTCCGCGTTAAAAAGTAGCCTACATGTTTTTCCAGAATATAAGCTATCACTGTACCAAGTTTCATCAAAATCTGTTCGGTAGTTTTTGCGTGAAAGAGTAACAAATATCCTCACAAACTTTCGCCTTTAGTAGGATGGACCCTTGGACTGATGGAATTCGGACAATCCGCGTATTGGAGATTAAGCATTCACACCGTACACACGACGTATATATGTATCAAGTTTACTTCACTCAGTCGAAGTAAATATACTTAGCCACGGTAGTGTAGTAGTTAGATTATGCTCCACAATCAATCCTTTGTCACGTCTCACTAGTTTGCGGGACGTACAGCCAAGTCGACAGTCTAGTAGGTGGCTAGTGAAATTTTAATGTCCCATCTTCGGTGCCGTTCTAAATAATTCACCGTGGCCGACGGAGGCGCAGTAAAATGACTTTCAAAGAGAAATACCGACTGGTAGCTAAGTGAAAACGTGCAATAAAACCGAGTAATGTTTCCAGCTTATTAGAATACGAGACTGCTTTCATGGAATTAAACGTCTTCCAGACGTTCGCTGCCGTTGTGTTGTTTTTTGTTGAAGTTTAAAATTGTGTGAATGTTAGGACGATCTATGTGGAGTTTACTTCATCCACATCCTTCATCCTCTGTGAATATGACCCTCATAGTCATGACCAACCGGTGGAACGACAGAAGGTGGCCGGAAGCGGCGGGCAGAGGACCGGGTGTGGTGGCGCTCATTGGGGAAGGCCTATGTCCAGCAGTGGACGCTAAAGGGCTGATATGATGATGATGATTCATGACCATCCTCACGTTTTAATTGACCGAGCGAGCGAAGCGAGCGAAGCGTCTACGTTTCGAGACTGGCCAAAAATGCTCTTGTCCGGCTGTCTGTCTGTCTGTCTGTCTGTAATTCTCTACAGGTCGCATTTTTCAACCGATTTTGACGAAAATTTGGCATATGTATAAATTAATTAAACCTACAAAATGAGTAGAATAAAATTTTGAAAAACATTTTTTTTAGAGTACCTACCATACTCGCAAAGTGGGAGTGAACTTTTTTTTTCTTGTGAATCCCATAGTGTGGGATATCGTTGGATAGGTCTTTCAAAAATATTGCTGGTGTGTGAATACCATTTTTTCGATTTAGGGATCCGTTGGCGAAATATTAAGCTTTAAAGCGGTAATTTTTGTTAGAGTCACGTGTCAGCCCCCCCTGCCAGCTAAACGGTTGCTTCTGGAAATGTGAAAAAATTCATGGCAGTAGCATATATAACGTAGTTACAAGGAAAACTATTACGGCTAAGTAGGTTCTATTAGTTTTTGAGTAATAGTGGATCGACTTAAGAAAGTTGAAAAAATAAATTATGTTCATAGAACTGCATACGTAAAATGGAAAATTATTTTTTTCCGCGTGATATCCATGGTGTGGGGTATCGTTGGATGGGTCTTTCAAAAATATCGCGGGTGTGTGATAAACATTTTTCGATTCAGGGATCCGTTTGCGAAATATTAAGCTTTAAAGTGCTAATTTTTGTCACTTTAGTAGGTACTTTTTCTGTTTCCAAAGTTGACTTTTGTTGGTTTCTTTTAGGTTTGGTTTATAAGGGCTGGCGAGGTCTACTGTTCTCACGGAACTACTAGTTTTATTGTCATTGAATTATTGTTAAAATAGTAGTAGATAATATTATAGTACCTATAGGCGGAACATATCATCAATAGGTAGGTAACATATTTAATTTAGTTGTTTAAATGGCTTTACGATCTCCGTGATTGGATTTCTCAATAAGTATCCGAAATTCCTAATCCTAACAAGTAGAATTAGGTGTCTCGAATTCTAGCTTTAGAAATGGATCTTTGCTAATTTTAAAATTTTCTGGCTCCTGACACTCAGGACTTAAACTTTAGGAGCCAGGGCCACATTGCTATATTTACAAATGTAATTGTAGATCAATATATTATTTATTTATTTTATTTAATATGTATCATGCCCGAATATCAGGCAAGAACTATAAGTATCTTTTTTTTACTTTTGTTTAGCAGATTCTAATTTGCAGTTAATTTTGTATCCTGAGCAATATCCTCCAAACCACAAGAGTGAAGCAGCGGACAGAATCAAGTTATAGGTACATAGCATTTCGTATTTACGTTCACATGCTTATGGTTACTGTTGAATTTCCATACGGGTGGATAATTAACTTGCTAACACAATCACTGAACTGGACAAAGTTACTCAAAGAGTTACTTAGATCATCTTAAGATAATACATATAAACATACATTACATAAATATAGAATGGTATATGTGCGTGTATATATACTCTTATACGTGTGATGTAACAGAGAAGAATGTCGATGATTACTTCATAGAACACGGAGGAACGATAGGAAAAGTGACACTCGCTGGTCCAACCAAAAACGGCAACAACCCTCTTCAAAGAGAATATACAGGGTGGAATAGCAAATGTTACAATAATAATAATATTTTGGACAAATTTACACACGGCTGTTTAGTCACCCAAATGAAACATTCCTTTATTTTAAAAAAAAGTACTTAGAACTGCATTTAAAGATATTTTAGAAACTAACTTAAAAGTCGATTTGCACATACTTTTTGCTTCAGAAAATCTATGGTAATCAATCGCTTATGCATAAAGGTAAATCGTCCTTTCGCATGATCCGTTAGATCTTTTATATTCCAACAAAGATAAAAGAGACTACTGGGAATAATCGAAATTAAAAGTTATACATTTAAACTTTATAGCAGTTATATAGAGAAAAATAAGGCTAATTCTGGACCAGACCTCTCCCTATATTTTTATTCCATCACAAGGTTGATCATGAAGTTGCATCATCAACTGATGATTATTCATGAAAACATGATGGAAACGATCTTTTTTGGGTCTCATAAAGTAAACGAAAGAATGTGACACACCGTACATCACAACTTAAAATTTTTTTGTTGACTTAGCTTAACAAGACGCAAACAAACTTGTTTCTGATGATTTTGAGTTTCGTCCAGGAAAAACACTGATTTGATGGGAAAAGTCGGCTGACAATGGGAAACGCGCGCGGCAAACCAATTCAAATAATACCATGGAAGCCTCCAAATCACCAGAAACCCAATCCGTCTATTGTTTCAAACACTTTATCCAACAGCGGAGCTTTGAGTCTATATGTTCTAACGTTAAACTAATTGCTCGCCCTCGGTTTGCGTCAGTTAGCCTTTCGAGAATAGGCGCAATCTAAGCCCTTCTCTGCGGTGAGGGGATGTTTAAACACGAGAATCTTAAGCCCAGCGGTCTGCTGATGTCCTTTAAGTTAGGTACTTATAGAGTTATACCCTCTGCGGTCGGAAACTGTTGGGAAATACAAAGTTTCGCAAAATGACAAAGGTAGCAAAGGATTCTGAAATCATAAACTCTTGAACGAAAATTTTTTTGAAAATGTATTTTAAAATTCTTTATTGTAAAAAAACAACCTTTTGAATTTCGTTGTAATCTAGACGGCCTGATCATAAAAGCGGGTTTTCCTGTTTTTAGCTCAGGTAATAGCTCGCCCTCTTATCACATTGAAGAAAAGTTAAGTCGTCGTACGGCGTCCATATTGGAACTGCCATTTGCAACCAACAGTACGTAAACTGACCAACGAAATTAAGAATTAATACAGTACCACGTGTTAACAGGATTGTGGGTGTGTGAGTCTGCGTCGTTCTTAAATATATTATATACATTAAAAAAAGTGATTCAAACATCAATCAGACAAACAAACTGAAAAATTTTGCCTGAAAACATTGTACTAATTTACTGTAATAATGTCCAATCTGAACATTTCATACACAAGTATAGTTCCAATTAAGTACCAATACGTCCATAGCGTCAAATCTCCTTGTAACTACAAGGAACCTAGCTCTAATGACTTAGCCACGTCTTGCACGTGCTGAGACTACATTAGCTTGCAATTTGCCCCATTGAGGCGGCCTTACCCAGTTGCAACTTGCCGACTTACCAACTCCTTTGAGAGCACCTGGCCAATATACATACATAATAACCACGTTGACACATGTACTGTGAAGGTGTTAGGTACACGTGCTGTGTATTAGCTTAGTAATTGGGTTAGGGAACTTTTACTTCACTTATGTGTGGTAAATATCGGGGTGACTAAAAATCCGCGAAGGATTATTCGGTGCACCGTTCTGAGCTCATCAGGAAATAAGTAACACGAATGTTATGTGCGTATTCTGGCATCGATTATTGAAGTGTACCTAGTACCTTACGTGCGACAATTTACTTATTTATACCCGACTTTTCGACAGAAAAGGCAGGGTTATGTTTTTCCCGCTTATCTATGTAGGTATACCTACCAAGAATGTAGGGATTATTTATTCTTTCGTAGCATCCAATCGGCTGGATGCTACGAGAGATAGGATATACCATCGGATATAGGTAATCTGTTATCTAGTCCAACATACCCCGCGAACGATGTAATATGAAAGAGATTATTAACACGTAGGATAATAAACTCAGTAAAAATAACAGAGCAGGGCACACAACAGTGACATGACACATATTTACCCCGTCCACAATTATTATTTACCCTGTCTTAAATTTATTGGTCAATTACTGGCGCACACACCCCATTAGGCCATTAGCTTTTACATGGTAATCTGTTATTGATAGAGGCCAGCTTGTGTTAATTACGCCTCTTTAGATACAAGTCCAGTTTGAGTTATTGTGAACATTTGGATATGACGCAACATACTCGTAATGTACTATACCTACTTAATAAATTGATAGCGATAGAATCTGTCTAACATCTGATGTACTTAATCGGGATTTATTGTCGAACTGTTAAGGAATTAATCAAACAACACATTTATGAATATGTTTTTAATTATTTCTGTTTCTGTACCTATTATTTAAAACTTACCACTAAAAGTATGTAGGTAGGTATGTACCATGACTATAAATTTTCACTTATCAAATTAGATGTTTAAAGTATAAATAACAGTATTGAATTAAAATTAGTGTGCGTTGCTGTAGATTTCAGAATAAATAAATACACATAACCTAACATACACATCGATAGAATTTGAGAGAAGGTCAGCTGAAGAAATGTTCATCTAGCGTCCTATTTTCCCGTATCTTTCTGTCCGATATTCTACTTTGAATTCACAATCAACAACTTTTAATCTGTGTCATTATGCAGTCAAGATTCATCTAACTTGGTCCTTTTAAAACTTATCTAGTTTGCTAGTTGCCGCCACTATCCTAGCCGAGGTGAATAATAGACGAGGCGGGATGGAGCACACTTTCCAAGAGAATGTTTGATACACACTTTTAAAAGCTCCGGCCGTGTTCGTAACCGAGATTTGTAACCAGCTACAAACAAAGTTTTTTTTCTTTGTTTGTAACCAAGTTAAGAAAAAAAATTCGGTCGCTGTATTTTCTTTTCTTGTAATTAGAAATTTACGATTGAAGAATTTATAATGTCTTCTTAAGTAACCCAGTTACAAACAAATAATTTCCGGATCTTACATTTTCCTTATATTTATTAGCACATTCAAACAAACTCTTCTGCCTAGGTCTACTGTTCTCACTCCTTCCGGTCAATACTGGGGGAAAAAGTACAAGTCATTAAGATTGCTCGAACCAAATAAATCAAATGCAACAATAAGGTAAAAACGATTTACATGTGACCCGGTCGACCGCTCGCTTAAATCACTCCCATTATGACCTTTCCCAGACTTCCGGAGATCTTTGTCCTGACCTTTACACGCGAATAAATAATTTAAACTCGACTAGGACCCCAGTCTAACTTAAACAGAGGTGGTACAGTTAATAGGGTAATTCATTTCGGCTACTCCTGCGATACTTTGTTCTATATTGCATGTGCGGCGTGTGTGGAAGCGGGCGCTTCAAATATTTACAAATTATGTTGTACAACATGCTTTTCCGAAGGGCTTTATTTCAGGGTGGACGGAAAGGGACGGAGCAGAATATAAGAGCCAGCAGCGCACCTCCAGGTCCTCACGTCCTTCTCGACAATAGAACCTCACTATATTCCATTCCAGAGGGCAATGGAGAGAGCTATGCTCGGAGTTTCCCTGCGAGATCGAATCAGAAATGAGGAGATCCGCAGGAGAACCAAGGTCACCGACATAGGTCAAAGAATTGCGAAGCTTAAGTGGCAGTGGGCTGGGCACATCGCTCGTAGAACTAACGGCCGTTGGGGCCGACCACGTATCGGAAGACGCAGAGTAGGCAGGCCTCCCACGAGGTGGACCGACGATCTGGTGAAGGTCGCGGGACCCAGCTGGATGAGGTTAGCGCAGGACCGGTCGTCGTGGAGTTCCTGGGGGGAGGCCTTTGTCCAGCAGTGGACGTCTACAGGCTGATATGATGATGACGATGATATTCCATTGCTACACCGCTACGCTAAAGAATCCGCTACCACTCGGGCCTTTAAAACTGAGGACGACTGACCACAGCACTTAGCGAATTAAGCATGTCACAAGTTAATGGTTAATGCAGACAAGGGTAAAGAGGCATTAGGGAAAATTAGCCATGTCTGTTCTGGTCAAGACAGCCGCGCGGTCAGATGGACGCAGCATCTGAAATAATGGCTGGATTATAAGGGCGGAAAGGGGCACCCTTGCCACCCATGCCTCTTTACCCTTGTCTGCATTAACCATTAACTTGTGACATGCTTAATTCGCTAAGTGCTGTGGTCAGTCGTCCTCAGTTTTAAAGGCCCGAGTGGTAGCGGATTCTTTAGCGTAGCGGTGTAGCAATGGAATATCATCGTCATCATCATATCAGCCTGTAGACGTCCACTGCTGGACAAAGGCCTCCCCCCAGGAACTCCACGACGACCGGTCCTGCGCTAACCTCATCCAGCTGGGTCCCGCGACCTTCACCAGATCGTCGGTCCACCTCGTGGGAGGCCTGCCTACTCTGCGTCTTCCGATACGTGGTCGGCCCCAACGGCCGTTAGTTCTACGAGCGATGTGCCCAGCCCACTGCCACTTAAGCTTCGCAATTCTTTGACCTATGTCGGTGACCTTGGTTCTCCTGCGGATCTCCTCATTTCTGATTCGATCTCGCAGGGAAACTCCGAGCATAGCTCTCTCCATTGCCTTAGGCTTTTTGTTTAAAAACAATAATGACGTGTTTCGCGAATTTTGAAAATTCCACCCCTAAGTATGAAAAATAGGGGATGAAACGCACACCCCAAACCGCTGAGC
This sequence comes from Metalampra italica, assembly GCA_949699065.1. NCBI lineage: Eukaryota > Metazoa > Arthropoda > Insecta > Lepidoptera > Oecophoridae > Metalampra > Metalampra italica. The sequence goes on from OX452986.1 coordinate 4,105,749, forward strand.
CTAGAGACTTGAAATTTGGCACAAAGGTTCCTCTTATAGCACTGACGTCCACCAAGAAAGTATTTTTCAAAAATCATCCCCTAAGTGGGTGAAATAGGGGTGCAAAGATTGTATGAAAGTCCTTCATTTTTAAAGTTGGAAACCTGAAAATTTGTATTTAGGCTATTCGTTAAAAACCAATGAACACGTGTTTCAGCGATTTTGAAAATTCCACCCCTAAGTATGTAAAATAAGGGATGAAACGCGCACAGCCTAAACCGCTGAAGCTAGAATCGTGAAAATTTATATTTAGGCTTTTAGTTTAAAAACAATAATGACGTGTTTCGCGAATTTTGAAAATTCCACCCCTAAGTATGAAAAATAGGGGATGAAACGCACAACCAAACCGCTGAGCCTAGGGACTTGAAATTTGGCACAGAGGTTCCTCTTTATAGCGCTGACGTCCACTAAGAAAGGATTTTTCAAATCATCCCCTAAGTGGGTGAAATAGGGGTGCAAAGATTCTCATATATAATTTATAACTCAAGAACGGATCGACGGATTTTGATGAAACTCGATACATTTATAGCTTATATCCTGGAATAACATGTAGGCTACTTTTTACCGCGGTAAATTATTCCCGCGGGAAACTCGATAACGGCTGAACGGATTCGGATGAAACTTGGTACAGTGACAGCTTATATTATCTTGGGATGACATATGGGCAACTTTTTACCGCGGTAAACTTTTCCCGCGGGAAAAATATTTAATTTTGATGAAACTTGGCTAACCTAACCTAACCAAGACCAACCTAACCTAATAGTGATAGTTTATATCCTGGGATAACATATAGGTAACTTTTTACCGCGGTAAACTATTCCCGCGGGAAAAATATTTAATTTTGATGAAACTTGGCTAACCAAACCTAACCTAACCTTAGCAAACCTAACTAACAGTGATAGTTTTCCCGCGGGAAAAATATTTAATTTTGATGAAACTTGGCACAGTGATAGCTTATATCCTGGGATAACATATAAGCTACTTTTCACCGCAGTACACTTTTCCCGCGGGAAAAATATTTAATTTTGATGAAACTTGACTAACCTAACCTAACCAAAACCAAACTAACCTAACAGTGATAGTTTATATCCTGGGATAACATATAGGTAACTTTTTACCACGGTAAACTATTCCCGCGGGAAAAATATTTAATTTTGATGAAACTTGGCTAACCTAACCTAACCTTACCAAACTTAACCTAACCATCAGTGATAGTTTTCCCGCGGGAAAAATATTTAATTTTGATAAAACTTGGCACAGTGACAGCTTATATCCTGGGATAACATATAGGCTACTTTTCACCGCAGTACAATTTTCCCGCGGGAAAAATTATTAAATTTTGATGAAACTTGGCTAACCTAACCTAACCTAACCAAACCTAACCTAACCTAACAGTGATAGTTTATATCCTGGGATAACATTTATGCAACTTTTTACCGCGGTAAACTTTTCCCGCGGGAAAAATATTTAATTTTGATGAAACTTGGTACAGTGATAGCATATTAGTGTGGCTGACGGAACGGAAACCTCCGTGGGCGACCGGATTTAATATCAGTTAAAAAACAATAATGACGTGTTTCGGCAATTTTGAAAATTCTACCCCTAAGTGTGTAAAATAAAGCGTAACACACACTGGGCGGCGGCGCTGCGAAAGCGTTGCGGCAGCGAAGGTTTGTATGAAGAACGCGCCGCGCCGCCGCCGCTTTGATGTAAAGGGCTTCATACTATTTCGAACATTACAGAAAAAAACCGCAACGCCGCCGCGCAGTGTGTGTTACGCTTTAGTGATGAAACGCGCACAACCTAAACCGCTGAGCCTAGAGACTTGAAATTTTGCAGAAAGGTTCCTCTGTGATGTCTACTACGAAATGTATTTTTACCGCGGGAAAACTTGCGGGAAAACCTTTTTTACGCGGGCGAAGCCGCGGGCAAAAGCTAGTCTCATATATAAAAGGCGAAACTGACTCACTCACTGACTGATCAACGCACAGCCCAAACCGCTGAACCTAGAGACTTGAAATTTGGCACAGAGGTACCTCATATAGCACTGACGTCCACTAAGAAAGGATTTTTCAAAAATCAACCCCTAAGTAGGTGAAATAGGAGTGCAAAGATTGTATGAAAGTCCCTCATTTTTAAAGTTGGAAACCTGAAAATTTGTATTCAGGCTATTCATTAAAAACCAATGAACACGTGTTTCAGCGATTTTGAAAATTCCACCCCTAAGTATGTAAAATAAGGGATGAAACGCGCACAGCCCAAACCGCTGAAGCTAGAATCGTGAAAATTTATATTTAGGCTTTTAGTTTAAAAACAATAATCACGTGTTTCGCGAATTTTGAAAATTCCACCCCTACCTATGAAAAATAGGGGATGAAACGCACATCCCAAACCGCTGAGCCTAGAGACTTGAAATTTGGCACAAAGGTTCCTCTTATAGCACTGACGTCCACCAAGAAAGGATTTTTCAAAAATCATCCCCTAAGTGGGTGAAATAGGGGTGCAAAGATTGTATGAAAGTCCTTCATTTTTAAAGTTGGAAACCTGAAATTTTGTATTTAGGCTATTCGTTAAAAACCAATGAACACGTGTTTCAGCGATTTTGAAAATTCCACCCCTAAGTATGTAAAATAAGGGATGAAACGCGCACAGCCCAAACCGCTGAAGCTAGAATCGTGAAAATTTATATTTAGGCTTTTAGTTTAAAAACAATAATTACGTGTTTCGCGAATTTTGAAAATTCCACCCCTAACTATGAAAAATAGGGGATGAAACGCACATCCCAAACCGCTGAGCCTAGAGAATTGAAATTTGGCACAAAGGTTCCTCTTATAGCACTGACGTCCACCAAGAAAGGATTTTTCAAAAATCATCCCCTAAGTGGGTGAAATAGGGGTGCAAAGATTGTATGAAAGTCCTTCATTTTTAAAGTTGGAAACCTGAAATTTTGTATTTAGGCTATTCGTTAAAAACCAATGAACACGTGTTTCAGCGATTTTGAAAATTCCACCTCTAAGTATGTAAAATAAGGGATGAAACGCGCACAGCCCAAACCGCTGAAGCTAGAATCGTGAAAATTTATATTTAGGCTTTTAGTTTAAAAACAATAATGACGTGTTTCGCGAATTTTGAAAATTCCACCCCTAAGTATGAAAAATAGGGGATGAAACGCACACCCCAAACCGCTGAGCCTAGGGACTTGAAATTTGGCACAGAGGTTCCTCTTTATAGCACTGACGTCCAATAAGAAAGGATTTTTCAAATCATCCCCTAAGTGGGTGAAATAGGGGTGCAAAGATTCTCATATATAATTTATAACTCAAGAACGGATCGACGGATTTTGATGAAACTCGGTACATTTATAGCTTATATCGTGGAATAACATGTAGGCTACTTTTTACCGCGGTATATTGTTCCCGCGGGAAACTCGATAACGGCTGAACGGATTCGGATGAAACTTGGTACAGTGACAGCTTATATCTTGGGATGACATATGGGCAACTTTTTACCGCGGTGAAACTTGGCTAACCTAACCTTACCAAACCTAACCTAAGCATCAGTGATAGTTTTCCCGCGGGATAAATATTTAATTTTGATGCAACTTGGCACAGTGATAGCTTATATCCTGGGATAACATATAGGCTTCTTTTCACCGCAGTACACTTTTCCCGCGGGAAAAATTATTAAATTTTGATGAAACTTGGCTAACCTAACCAAACCTAACCTAACAGTGATAGTTTATATCCTAGGATAACATTTATGCAACTTTTTACCGCGGTAAACTTTTCCCGCGGGAAAAATATTTAATTTTGATGAAACTTGACACAGTGATAGCTTATATCCCGAGATAACATATAGGCTACTTATCACCGCAGTAAACTTTTCCGGCGGGAAAAATGTTATAAAATATTATAAAAATATTTAATTTTGATGAAACTTGGCTAACCAAACCTTTCCTAACCTTAGCAAACCTAACTAACAGTGATAGTTTTCCCGCGGGAAAAATATTTAATTTTGATGAAACTTGGCTAACCTAACCTAACCTTACCAAACCTAACCTAACCGTCAGTGATAGTTTTCCCGCGGGAAAAATATTTAATTTTGATAAAACTTGGCACAGTGACAGCTTATATCCTGGGATAACATATAGCCTACTTTTCACCGAAGTACAATTTTCCTGCGGGAAAAATTATTAAATTTTGATGAAACTTGGCTAACCTAACCTAACAGTGATAGTTTATATCCTGGGATAACATTTATGCAACTTTTTACCGCGGTAAACTTTTCCCGCGGGAAAAATATTTAATTTTGATGAAACTTGGTACAGTGATAGCATATTAGTGTGGCTGACGGAACGGAAACCTCCGTGGGCGACCGGATTTAATATTTAGGCTTTCAGTTAAAAAACAATAATGACGTGTTTCGGCAATTTTGAAAATTCTACCCCTAAGTGTGTAAAATAAAGCGTAACACACACTGGGCGGCGGCGCTGCGAAAGCGTTGCGGCAGCGAAGGTTTGTATGAAGAACGCGCCGCGCCGCCGCCGCTTTGATGTAAAGGGCTTCATACTATTTCGAACATTACAGAAAAAAACCGCAACGCTTTCGCAACGCCGCCGCGCAGTGTGTGTTACGCTTTAGTGATGAAACGCGCACAACCTAAACCGCTGAGCCTAGAGACTTGAAATTTTGCAGAAAGGTTCCTCTGTGATGTCTACTACGAAATGTATTTTTACCGCCGGAAAACTTGCGGGAAAACCTTTTTTACGCGGGCGAAGCCGCGGGCAAAAGCTAGTTAGTTAATATAAAACAACAAAAATTTAAAAATAAAATAAAAATGATAAGTAAACTTAGACTACCAGGCCTCCGCTTGTCGCACCTGGCACAAAGGAGCCCATCACACATATGGCGTTGCCGCGCTGAATGGCGATGGACAGCCTCTGTGCCAGGTACGACCCGGCGCGGGCGTCGTGCCCCCTCTCACGAAGTCGGCGGCCAATCTCTTTTATGAAGGCTGACGCCTCTGGCCCCCAGCAGCCCATAGTCTCGCACGCAAAGGGCAGGAACCAGTAATTCGTCTCCAGGGCTGCGTATTTCGTGCGCAGCCCGAAATACGCGTATTTAGGTTTATAATGAAAATATAAAGTTTTTGGCATCGCAAGACGAAGAAGACGTGATATAATTAATGTATACTACGTAGAAACGTCAAAATACCTACCGTTATATAAAAAGCACCAAACGGAGATAAAACTCATGTTTCGTTTTGTTTGAAAAAAGACTCAGAGTTTAATTCATGACGCTAAGTAGTAGGTATTAAGACTGAAGATAGACCAGATGTCCCGAACTACATCTCTCTTTGACAGTTCACTGAGCAGCGTATACCCAAAGGTTGGGTAGACATGACAACTGTATTATAAGCTTTGTAACTATCATTCAGGATAACAGTAGGTACCTACTATCTGTTTCTCTAATACTAGTATTTAAGTAAATACCGGCTTCAATAACGTGAGTCTTCCGCTTGAACAAGATCCAAAATAATATGATCAAAAAACCACCACGTCTATAGTTAATCGATCACGACTGAACAAATACAAATAAGCTATTTTTTTAGGTTTCAATGGGAAGCTGTAACAATAATAGTACCTGGCTATGAAAAGCTGAAAAAATAAGTAATGGTATGCATGAAGCTAGAGTTTTTAGCGCGCGCCGCCCCTATGTAGAAAGGGAGAAAGCATAATCCACTCATAGAATGACATTAGTATAGTATTATTTCCATTCCAACGAGAATAAGATCAACTAAATGCTGAACACTTAATAATGAAATTTCCCTCTCTTCGGTCACCGGTGACACCCAACCCAACCACATAATTTTTACTTTCAACGTAAATAATTTTTTACATCCTGAAGAAAAAAATACATAGGTACATAATTAGTAGTATTTTTTTGGATTTATGCCAACATAGGTTTTCATATTATTAAATGGAAAAAATACGGCGATCATATTCGGAAGCTTATTGCATTACTCCGTATGCTTTATCGTTTTTAATTAAAAAATTCCTTACGCATGTTCAGAATTTACTCTGTTACAAAAAATATAATGTTTTGAGAGAACAAATCAATTTGTTAGGAGAGTCTAGTAATATCAGATTTTGTTAAAATGTAGCTAATCCTAACTCCAGTATATATAATCTTATTCCGATGACCACGTTGAGCAAAATACCATTCAAACATCACATATTCGCCATAAAATACTCGTGGTAAACTAAAATGAATGTTTTCGTCTAGTCCTGTTGGCGTCACACTGCTTCATAAATCACACAAAAATACATCTGAAGCGTGGCAGATTAAGTGATTCGAAGGAAAGTTCGCCGGCAAACAGGGAAATCCATTAAAGTAAGCCCATCAAAAGGAAATATGAGCCGTAATCTGTTTAGCCCGTTTGCTTAAAACTGTAACGCTACATTAATGTATGATTTGTTGCTGGGAGGAATCCTGCTCGCGAGGAGTTGAAGGATACAAAATCGTAATACTTCTACTTAAATGTGCCCTAAATTAGAAAACCTATCAGAGCACAATGCCATTGTTTCCTGGAATATCAAAAAAAATGTTAAAAGAAAAATACGCAGCAAAACTAACCCTTGTATATGGTATACCTATGAAATAATGGACACATACAAACAGTCGTCAAAAGAGAAAGAGTTATAAAATCTGTCGGCACATAACAAGTAGTTATCTCAACTAAGCCGACAAACAACATTTATATTTTACTATATACCAAAGCCGTTTATTGCAGACAAAGACAGAAACAACAATGTTTCATTAAATATTCTCATATAAATACGATAAAACTAGTTTTACTGATGATACCTATCCCTGTACGTTAATTAAAAACACCATACCAATCCCAGAACAAAGCCAGAAAAGGCGAGCATCATTAGAATCAATAATGTACCAGGAAAAGACGTATAATGAAAAGCAATGAAATGAAATAAAGCATAAAACAACAATATGTACTTTCAGAAATTCGATTGAATCGAGTACGGAACCAATTCCGATTCGGCAGAGTAAGCCGACAACTCGTTACAAACTCCCCACATTTAGCGAGTTAAGAGTTTCATCGAAAATAGGTTGCAAATAAAAATTGGTCGGATTTTTTGATTCCCTTTTATTTAGCCATGCATATCGACTAGAAATAACGGGAGTATGGGAAAATAAAAGCGCATCCAATTTGAATTTACATCTGCCACGGGAAAAATTAGAAAAACGATAGGTTTAAAATTAAAATGAATATATTTACATTGATAAGACACAACAGAAGTAAATGTGCTATTTGAAAATAGAAAGAAAGTCACAGGTGGTATAAATCACTATAGAAATTCAAACTGAAAACACGAAATTCAAGGAAAATATTACTTCAAGAACGTAATAAAAATAATCCAGTAAAAGATAATCTATCCACAACCTTAATCCCCAGAGGAGAAACTTTAAAACTGAATACGACGTTGGCGTAACAATAGACTCACTAGTAACACAATAAACAAAATAAGCTACAAATAACAATACTGATGCAAACAAAGTAAGGAAAGTGAATAACGTCTTTATTTACCTTACATTTACTTTATTAATCCATACACGAGAGAAAATAAGAGCGGTGTTCAAAGGATAACGAAACGGCTGTAACAAACAAGGCATGATAACAAGAGAGATGCTCGGATTCATACACAATACAACTTTACAAATAATCGGATAATCCGGTTTTGACGTAGGAGTCGAGATTCCATTGTCTTCTGTACATTTATCAGATGTTCACTTGGATACAATTATTTAATTTACCTATGTTGCATGTAAAAAAAGGTTTATGATTTTAGAGCACTTGTGTAAACTCGACAAATAAAAAAGGTCAAACGAAATAACAATGTATAGATGTATAAAGGGATTGAGTATAAAGATATATGTATTAGTATAAAATCTATTACTATTTAACATATAGATTGGACGTTTTTCAGATTGGACATTAATTATTACAGTAAATCACAGAAAGAAGACATTTTATCATAAAAAATAGAAGAAAGAAAAAAAAAAAATTTGCACACAAAGATCAAATCAAAAATCAGTCCAAATTATGATAATCAAATAAAAATAGGCAACTCAAGCTCTAATCATCACAAATCAATGACAAAATACGCACAGTAAACAATCCAAAAAGTATTTCCATCAGAATATTCGTCAAGGAATTCCATAAAGCAAAATACTATCTATACGTTGATACTTAAATACGACCGAACGTGAATTCAAATGAAGTGTCATTCCCTATTAAACAATTCATACGGAAATCCTTACCCGAACCTACTAAAATAGGACCGCGCAACTAATATCAAAACAATACAAAAGCAAATCAATAACATACCGCACAGTTGTTGCGAAGAGGAATCCATTTTAACATTTGTGCAGACAAAGTTGGGCCTCGGGGGTAATCACAATATGGTAAACTAGTTCCACAGTTTGTACCCGGACCCTTGCAGCGGCCCACATAGTTTACAGGTCAATTTTCTTGTTAAAACATTCCTACAGCGATTTCGCAGTCGGTATACAATTTGATCCGAACACTGTTTGTGATTGTTGAATAATTTGTTAACGATATCCCGGTTTATGCAAGGGTGTAATACTAAATTACTACTATCAAATCATTGTTGGGTACCCATTTACAAGCTTCGACTTAGTTTGGGACTTAACAGCCGTGCGTAAATTTGGCCAAACATAAAAAAATCTAACCTCAGGACGACCTACGAAATTTGTGCAATAGCGTAATAGTTATTTCTGTAATTGTTTCATAAATAAGGGTATTTCAACACGAGTGGTAGTTTGTGAAAGGAGCGTAGCGATTTACAGAAAATCTGTATCTAAAAGTGATCTGCACAATTTGATGAAACCATGTTGAAACGTATGCCTTTTCAACATCGTTTGTGAATTCAATATACACAATTTTTCAGAATTCTTTCAGCAACAGTAATCTTCAGGTAATTCTTCAGGAGGCCCGCCTGCTTGTTGCCCCCGTAGCAATAATAATAAAACTTTAAATGGTGCTATGGAAAAGTGGTAAGAAAGGTATTTAATAAAAGTGAGAAAAACAAAAGAAATGTCTCGTAAAAATCCTATAAAACCACTAAAAGATATTCCTTTTCGCAACCGTACATAAAAACTAGTTTTATCGCATCCTCCAATCTATCTACCGTAGACGAACCAACGTGGTATAAAGTTGAAAACAATTTCATACCGTAAATTTCACTTTAAAACTGTTTGAAACTTCTAATATCGAAATGCACTTTATCTATGAGAGCCTTTCATGCTCGAGGCGAGAGGGAGCACATCAAAGATGTCTTCACGCTTATACTGAAACTCCACACAACACAGCCACAGCTATAACGTTTAAAGTGCCATTATCTGTCACACAAATTGAAGCCATGAATGGATACATGCACGATACACATTGGTTTGACAGTTCATGATCATGGTACAAACATACCTAAGTAGTTTTACGACTAAAGTCAGCTTCTGAAGGGTGTCGTGTGACGCCGTTGGTTTTTGAGCGTGCCGTAATAATGCCAATAAAGTTTATACGGGTCTCCTAAGGCACTGTGCACATCTGATAATCTTAGCAACAGCGCTCGGTGTTTTAAGTTAACATTTTGACGACTCATAAATCGATTGTCAGATAAAAATCGACGCTGATGATTTTAATGGCGCAGTGAAGAATTATTTGTTTGTAGTTTTTGCGATACTTAACGTGCGTGTTTAAACGACTAAGTATAACGAACGACTTCAGCTAGTTAACTGGTTATATAATAGTTATGTAGCTGGACCGAAAACTTCCACGTTCATAACTTGGGTACCTACCTGGAAAAAACACGTAGATAACTGGTTATCAAACTTGGTTAACTACGTGGAACAAGCGCTAAATAAGTGAAGTATCGAGTGTGCGTATGGCCTAAGGGCTGAGCATACGTTTGACGTCTCTCATGGTTTACGAGTTATTCCTGTAATTTATTTTGCATTTACACGCGTTTGTGTTAATTGCTCGTTTGTGATAATGAGTAAGAGTCGCTCGAGTATTGTCGAGTCGACGTGCTTATTAGGCACATTTCTTACGTGACAAACGTTTATTACGGTCCCATCTAAGATCACTTTCCTTTCAGTCAGCATCGCAGATAAAGAAGGTAATGATGTAGAAAAATGTTTTTTATTTATTTAGCTATAAAATATGTATACGGGTACGTTTACTACGTTTGAAGCAACATTTAAATGAAATTCTTACTATTCTACTACATTCCTTTGATGTATTCGTATTCTCTAGATTTGTTTCTTCAATTCTCGATATATCTTTCTCCAGAACTTGGTCGACTTGACATACCTGAAACAACCAATCATCATATAAATTTTTTGTACCTACGAAAATATTACACTTTATTTGAATACTAGCAAACGCCCGCATCTTCATTCGCGTTAAAATACTACATAGACTACCCCTTCCTTAATACCTACTAATTAAAGTGGTAAGCTACATGTCAAAGTCGCAAGCATGGCGCATGGCGTGAATATTTTAGTGTGAGAAAATTCAATAAAGCACGCTAGGGGCACTGGATAGCATCTAGTCTTGAAGAGGCAGAAAATTAACCTAAATACCCTGAAGTGGGCCGAATGCAATAATAGGTCTGAGGCACGCTAGCTCCACCTCCGGGCATTGTAAGCTCATGTGGATGTATGTTTCAATACAATTAATATTTAAAGGTATGTAACTAGTAGTTCCGTGAGAACAGTAGACCTCGCCAGCCCTTATAAACCAAACCTAAAAGAAACCAACAAAAGTCAACTTTGTAGTTGGAGACAGAAAAAGTACCTACTAAAGTAACAAAAATTAGCACTTTAAAGCTTAATATTTCGCAAACGGATCCCTGAATCGAAAAATGTTTTTCACACACCCGCGATATTTTTGAAAGACCCATCCAACGATACCCCACACCATGGATATCACGCGGAAAAAAATAATTTTCCATTTTACGTATGCAGTTCTATGAACATAATTTATTTTTTCAACTTTCATAAGTCGATCCACTATTACTCAAAAACTAATAGAACCTACTTAGCCGTAATAGTTTTCCTTGTAACTACGTTATATATGCTACTGCCATGAATTTTTTCACATTTCCAGAAGCAACCGTTTAGCTGGCAGGGGGGGGGGACACGTGACTCTAACAAAAATTACCGCTTTAAAGCTTAATATTTCGCCAACGGATCCCTAAATCGAAAAAATGATATTCACACACCAGCAATATTTTTGAAAGACCTATCCAACGATATCCCACACTATGGGATTCACAAGAAAAAAAAAGTTCACTCCCACTTTGCGAGTATGGTAGGTACTCTAAAAAAAATGTTTTTCAAAATTTTATTCTACTCATTTTGTAGGTTTAATTAATTTATACCTATGCCAAATTTTCGTCAAAATCGGTTGAAAAATGCGACCTGTAGAGAATTACAGACAGAAGGACAGAAAGACAGAAGGACAGACGGACATTAGCATTTTTGGTCAATCTCGAAACTTAGACGCTTCGCTCGCTCGGTCAACAAGTTTTTATTGTCTGTCATCGAATTGCTCAAATGATAGTCTGAGAAAGAGGTCAGAAGTCCTATTCTATCCCCGTGGAAATGTTTGTCTAAATTAAATTATGTTTTATTCTCCAAACCAATGTTAGTTAAAACGTCAAACATGTTAAGTATAATAAGTTTTAATATTCAAAGTCTACATCCTCCAGACCAGTAGTTGTACTAAGACTATATGGTGTGGACACTGATATAGGTACACGGTAAACCTAAATATAGTCTAAGTTTTGGACTATAGTGGAATTTGAACCCTGACACTTATTAGTGGTAGAATTTCAAAAACCCTAGTCTATATACCTTGAGGAACTTCTATTTAAAGTTTCTAGTAGCTGTAATGCTAGTAAAGCTGTAATGCTTCAATGCGTAGCGGTTATGAGACAAAAATCAATTGTGTAATAACCTGTAGGCACAAATGGTGCATACACAGGTGAACCAGATGTATGCACAATTGTGCTGCGATGGCCGCATACCACGAACCTAGCCATAATACCCCCGTCACACATGATGCGACGGTATAAAGTTGCGTTCACAATACCGAGAATTTCTTAATTACGAGTATCTTAGAGGTTTCGGCCATCTGAAGTAAGTTTTTACTGCATTTCGACACGTGATTGGTCAAATCGACCATGAAGTTCTCGTAGCTCGAAAAACTTGCGTCTCCGACTATCGACGTTTTGAGACTACAAAGTGTACATCGTAACACAATGTACGGGTTTCGTACGTTTTTTTCCTAATGTTTCCATACTATACCCTAAATTGCTGGAAAATTTTACATTTTACACATTTCAACTCAATCGGTCCAGTCGTTTTCCAGTTTTACGCCAGATAGATAGACATAAAGACAGAGTTTAGCTATAGAGGGGTGTCCGTAATTCCATATGACGCAACCCGAAAAAGCTGTACAATTACCTTCATCACAGCGCGTGCTATGCTATGATTGGTCGATTCAATGTCAAATCCGTCAAAATGGCTACCCACCCGCGTGAATCGCGGCAATAACGGCAATTAAATGGTGGTAACACGGTGTTCCTTTCAGCTTTCGGTCAAGATTAAACGAGCACGGTTCTGGCTTATTTTGGAACCTGGATAGAACGAAGGGTCTGGGGTGGAATCACTGATAAAATGCAGATCGAGCCGGAACCGGGAGCTAAACAAGTTTCATGTAGTTTTGGGACTTGGGTTGCTTATTATGGGCGTCATCATTCATTCACTCAATTTAGGTAAGTAGTTAAAGAGTTAATAGCCGAGTAGCAATCCTTAGTTTTCCAGGACAAATACCTGTGAGCTGTTAGTTTATGTTAATTGCAACTTCGCACGCGACCCTTTCATTGTTAAAGAAATTACTAGCACTTTCAACACATGGTTTGCAATTAAGTTAGCCTACATTAGTACCTAACAGTAAATAGAAACCTTTTAGGTACATTTTTATCTACTCTCAATGAACTAATTACGCTAATCCAAAAGTCTAATTAGTTAAGAGGTAATATTTTATTCAATGCGATGAAAATCCATGATATAATTTTACTAAAATGAACTAAAAAAAGCTAGCAAGTGCGAGTCGGACTCGCCCACGGAGGTTTCGTCAGTCAGTGTTAACTGTTAGATTTCCCTTTTGGCAAATATAATTTTATGAGCAAGCAATGAAGTCGCTATAGTAAAAAAAAAATCATTAAAATACCGACGTAGTACGTTATGTACTTAGGTACCATCGCTATCACCGAAAGATACACAATCCGCATCCTATACCTCCTCAACAATTATGAAGTCGACAGGCAAATGCAGATGGGAAACTATTTTAGAGGTAATTTAATTTCTACAGAGACTATCGCAGAATGCTAAATGCAAGTAGTGGCTTAAAAAACCACTCGACTGGATCTCATAATTGCACTAATTAACCCAACGAGTCACGTACGAATTAAGATGGCGGGAAAAATTCGAGTGGAACGTTTCTGAACGAATGAACGAACGAAAGAGCGGATGCCTAATAACGCGATCGTTCATTAGAATAGTTTTCTTGGAGCGCTCTGAAGTGGTGATTCTGTTTTATTATTATTCTACTGCAGTACCTTGCACAGAATTATTAGACTGAATTCTCTTTAGAAATCGTTTATTAAACACCAATGGGAGGTAAAACAGCCTCAGATGGTGCCACTGGCGTACATACCTAACAATCAATGTATGTTACATAATGTAAATAACATTAACATTATTATGTTTTTATTATCCTTTTAAATTCCTCTTCATTTTTATGAGAAACCGTCATAGAGGATTTATTAAGCCCGAGTGGCGTCACTAAGGTCTTTAATAATAGTAATGAAGGCGCAATGCAGTCACGTCACTTGTCAGAAGCGTGTTTAGTATCAAATTACGTGCGCCCGTAACAGCTCGCTCGCTCCCCGCCAAATTATAATATGATAATGCCGTAGATACTTGCATGCCACCGAATGCGCTATGCAGTCCTAGTACCTTGATCAATGCGACACCCGTCACAGAATATCCAAGTAACTCTGACACAAAGTCAGCCAAATTATAATGTGTAGATGACGTATAGACTATTACCAGTTAAACTATGCCAGAGAATAAATAAGGGAAGTTTTACATTAAATTATAATTTATTGGACGTGGTACACTGCACAGCAGTCTCGATACGCAGCTGTCTAACATGCTGGATTATTTCGTCTAATCCTCATTCGAAGTCCTGTAAATACCATAGATTACATAAAGAGTATTTCCATTTGCCACCACTGGCTCCGCCACCTCTGGTGCTTACTTTCTACTAGGTGACTGGAAACACGAACCTTTACCTTGAAAGAGGTCATACTCGAGGTAATTTGTAACAAGTATATGTACCTCTATCAAATAAGGGTCGAAAATTGAGTGGTTTCTTAGTTTTCGTGATGTTAACTTGACAAATGACCTCAAATAAAACCCCCTTTAGGTTGAAAATAATAGTAGACTAGTCTCTGACGGAATACCAATGATAACCCAGTCAAAGACAAAAGAGAACTCGAAGCGAACTCCCCAACTCGAATGTGGAAAATTACAAAGCTAAGTAAGATAACTATTGCTTATTGAACAGAGTGGATATAACTCGCAGCAAGTTGGAGCCCCGCTCCGCCGCTATCAGCTGACGCCGATGTTCGAAACTTGACGGCTGCTAATACGAGTTATTGTGTTAAGGCTTTGGCTTGAGACATTAATATCGTTTCACATGTAAAACACCTGTATAATGTGTAGGTGATAGATACTTCGTGTAATTCCGTAGTAATCGAAATTAATGTTAAGAATGATAGTATGATGTTGGTTACTCGGTCACGCTATAATATTTTAATCGATTTCGAATGATAGATATGTAAAAAGTTTGAGAAGCATCTGTAGCCATCTTGAATATGCAATTCAGATTTCCAGATATGGAACCCCAGATATGACTATCCAAGGTCGAGAGAATACAGAAGAGTTCCACATCAAACTTTCCATTATTGACTCTATCAAAATCATTGTAAACACTTACATTTGTAACCTAGGAATAATCCTTTCTCGCGAATTAAAAGCACAGGGTACGATTGACTGTCCTGAGCCCTTAGGCAAAGTCTCTATAAAAGTTCCATCTCGTATGCTGCGAAGATATTGATCACTACCATTAACCCACACTAACTTTAGAAGAAACAGCATTCTATTTAAGATCTTGTACTGTCTGAGCGAGGACTCTATAAATTAGTCTGTCCGTAGTGCTTCTCGTACTATCAAGACTGTACTTATCTGCCGGACAAAATATCCTTTCCTTTTAAAAAAGTTGACTCCGATGTTCCTAGTACAGATTTTCTATACCACGTAACGTGGCCAATTGCCCCTAATGAATGTAATGTAGGTACTAGGTAACGCAGAACTATTACTCGCAACACCAAATATAGCAAGCTTACGTTACTTTAACAAACAAGGTGATGAAAGTAACCGAATACCGACATAGCTGTCCGGTTGGCCGGTCAGACTTGCCGAGAACATTCCACTTACACTGGACATTCAATACTTTAAGAGCCATTCTCGAGTAACCCTATATTTTATGATCCAACCCTGTGGTGAACTCGACCACAGTGTAGGTAGATATTTAGGTACAGTGAAGACTCTTGCATAAATCTTACCTATATTGTTTATTCAGGTCAGCGTAATTTATATTAGGTAAGTATATGATTTATCTTAAAAGTCAATCTAGTTGTGATATTTTAGGGCCATAAATGATTGAAATGATTATGATCGTATTTAGATTACGACTAGACAAGCTGCTGAAGTTGTAGATCGCATTTTAACATGACAGAAATGACAACACAAGGGTTACTCTATACAGCATCTGTCCTAATGAATTCCTTTTAACGACTACTGCAAGTTATAGTTTGGTTTGACATGTCATATTCAGTATGTATACATCAAAGTATGTGCAGCCGAATGAAGGGAAACGTCCGTATGGGCTATCTCTATTAGTTCCTTCCTCTGAGGGAGGAACATGTTAACATAAAGATATCAAAAGGATTTCAAGATACATTACCTTACTCGTGGCGTTACGTTCAAAGCAACGTGATGTGCTAAAGGGGATACTTTATAGATAAGGTCGAGTTGCAGCCGTGCATCGCTTTGAGACCGTCTGCATATAGATTCGGGTTTAGTCGAAATTGTGGGCGAAAGCGATTTGTATTGAAAGTCCGTTTTGATTTGATACTAGCTGTTGCCCCAGACTTCGTTCGCTTGAATAAAGTACCTACCTTATTCGATACTGAGTGCCCCTGTAACCGGTCACTACAGGTATTATGTTAGATCAACTTTTTTTATTATATTTTATGTCACATTATATTTATTATTGAGAACAGATGCGAAGTGACACAATGGATGCGAGAAAGACAGACAATCGATTGTAAATCCGATTACATAGAATGATCGATGTGTACGAGACGTTATGAATGTGTAATTTGATTTATTTCGTGTGTGTTTCGTAGCGACACACATAAGTGTGCATGTGTGCGTAGATCCCAACGCGAAAAATGTAATGATCTTTCGCATCAGAAGAAAACGCTAAGGCGTCTCCCTCCGGGTCGAGTTTTCGCCCCGTAGAGAGCAAGTAACATAAATATTACAATAATAAGTACCTAACAGCTTTCAGAATCATTCTTAGTACGATAAGTACAAAGTTCGATACAAATTTCTCCTGAAAAATATCTAAATACAATAGAAAATATATGGTATGGTTACCGTAACTTTTAGATCCTCTTCAATTTTACTCATTTCGTGGTCAAGGAGTTTCAAGTGGCGGCTGAAGGAGAGAGGAAGCGAAATAAAAGTTCTTGAGACGTCGATGGCTTTTAGGGCCATACTAGTGACCTGCTACGGCGTCGCTCATCAGTTCGGGAGATTTCTGAATTGGTGTTTATTGTTTATCTTAATGAATGACCTATTATTTCAAATTCCACATGTATCTTAGACAATAATTTATATTTTGGTGGCTTATTTCGGCAAATGATAATTCGAAGCTATGTATATTTTTAGGGTTCCGTAGTTAAAAGGGTAAATAAGTTCATAGAACTGCATACAAGCTGAACTAGACTACGCATGTTCTAGTTGTTGTTGTTCGTTGTTGAACTAGACAACGGAACTCTACACTGCGCGTGGCCTGAAACGCACTTGGACGGTTTTTTTTACAAAACGAAGAAGACATGCCTCTTTCTGTGTAGTCATCAATTACACTCGGCTACCTTATTCTGACTGTGCCTAGAGATTAGTTGCCTGCCTCGAATACAAAAATCATGAACACTGATAGCTCTACCCTAAAGTACGAAAACAAAGTTATTTTCTCCTTTGCCTGGCAATCCCTTGCGTGGCAATTCTATATTTTATGAGATAGGAAAGTTCCAAATTTCAGTTCAATCGTTTTTTAATTATCCAATATAATAGACGAACAAACAAATTTCGCCGTTTTGACGGAAACTTAAGACTACTTAAATGTTCAGCGTTCTCGAAGCGACATACCTACAGTCGCACAAAGTTTGCGTTGGTGGTGTGTTTTTTTTAATTTTGGCCTTTGTTACTAATGCTTTTAAGGCACAATAAATCTGTTATGATTGAAATAAACATAGAATAAATGGATACCCATATTACATTGAAAGAAATGAGGACGCGTAAGGTAAGGCCCCGTTCGCAAAACGACCTGCTGATAAAAAAGGTATCGTTCGCAAAACGGGTCACAAAAGGTTTCTATGCAACCTAACGATGGTAATCTCGTTATAATCATCCTGTCCCGCCCAACCACACTACCCTATTGTGGAAAAAAACTTAGCATATACCTATGAAAACTAGCGGCGGACGCCCCGCGTCCCCCTCCTTTTCCAAAAATCCTTTCTTAGCGAATGTTTGTTTTTGTAGCTTGAACCCGAAACTTATTAAATAAACCTTTGCACTTTCAAAGTTCAGTTTCTTGACAGTTGTTTTGACTGTGCGTTGATTGATCAGTCAGTCAACCAAAACAGTTTAGATTTAATTCTTAAATTGATTACTTAACTAAACAATTTTATTACCAAACCAATCAGGCAATAGAGAGATTTTTGAACGAATAAACACGAAATTCATGGATTGTCACAACAATCTGGCAGTCGCAGCAAACTGTCAAGCGCCCAAAATGCGCGCGAGATGAATGCGTAGTCGCGCACGTGCCGTATGCCGATAGCATGACATGCACCCCCGATGATTTGTGGTATCCTCGCCAAATACGTGCATTGCCATGATTTATCTGTTATTGAACAAAATACCAGTAAATTTCATACAAATGAAAAAGGAGAAAGGCTTTGCCCGGCTGTGGGACAGTAGTAATATTTGGGCGCACAGAACACCGGAAAAAGCTCCCGCGTATATTTCTATGGTTGGGCGAAATGTAAATTGACTATTCTTATTCTTAGACGTGGTGGCGGTCCCTGCACTGACTCCACGAATACGGGAGTTTTGTGCGATTCAGTCCAGCCATCACAGCGGCCGAGAATAAAGAACCGGACATGTGCGAGTGGGAGTTCCGTACAAACTGAATTTTTAAAAATTCGAAAATTGATAATAGTACTTATACATGGATGATTATATGCAAAATTAAGATTGGTGGTAATAGAAAAATTACTTGTTTTTGTGACGTAACTTCAAATTTACTACTTTCGGATTTTGGCTTCTTGCCAAAATTCAAGATTCTAGGTCAACCGGAAGTACCCCATAAGTTGGGATTACCAAAATACTCAAATATGCGACAAAAACGGCCGTATCTTTCCACTGCGTTGACTTAGAAGTTTGATATTTTCACAGCTCCAAGGGTTTTGCTTTTTTGGCAAATTGTTTTTTAGACGATAATATTATGATCATAACCGGGATTGCAGACCTGCGTATTTGATATAAATTTCAACATGATACCTCCTCCACGCGTTCCTGAGAAAAGGGGTCTTGACAGACAGACGGACAACGAAGTGATCCTATAAGGGTTCCTTTTTTCCTCTTTTGAGTTACGAATCCCTAAAAACAGTAAATTGGACAAATGAAACAGAAACAACTCTCTGTACAGGAACAAATGCAATTTTTTTTCTAACGCTTTACTTCTTCCTGCTACGTGGAATTGTTTATTTTGCTCAAACACACCATATGAGACTGAATAAAAACTCAGAAGCGGGATCGCAGGTGACGTCACTTGTGAGTGACCTGTGAGGGATTACAGCTAGTAATCCTCTCGGAGGATTGCCGCTTCAAAGCGGGCCCGACTTACGGACCTCTTGCTGGGATTTTATGAGCTCTATATATAATGTTAGTAGAGGTTTGTACAGTACATATCACATCTGTCGCAGAACCGACGGCCGTTGGAGAAGACGAGCTCTGGAGTGGAGACCGCGGACCGGTGCGCGCAGCGTGGGACGCCCCTCCGCCAGGTGGACCGACGACCGGAGAAGGTGGCCGGAAGCGGCTGGATGCGGAGAGCGGAGGACCGGGTGTGGTGGCGTTCGTTGGGGAAGGCATACGTCCAGCAGTGGACGCTAAAAGGCCGTCATGATGAACAGTACATATTGTAGGTACAGTAAGGTTAATAAATGCAGTAGCACAACATGAAAAAAAAAACTGTGTTGTTTCTCATAACCCTAGCTATGATGTTAATTCCATAGCCACATGCCGTGAGAACTAAAGTCCTGTGTACGTAAAAATATTAAATCTATGAACAATACACTAGCTTCCATTCGCAAGGATTGCCGCGGGTCCGCGCCAGGGGAAATACATCTGATTGCGCTCATTCCCTATTCCACCTCTAGTGCAGTGTGCATTTCTAAATTGTCAGCTACACCTCTTTTTACTAGCACTGGAATCTCTTTGATGTGTGTGTTGCTTTATTGTAAAACAGATATATTAAAGACAGTATGAGAACTGCCGAGAAATACACACTACATAGAGAAATATTTACACATTCGTCTGTCTAAAGAAGCTTTGATCTATCACAATGGTGTAACAATAATAAAGTATTGATGTCTCTCAATGTTTTATTTCCTTGTGTATAAGTAGGTAACTATCCGATGCCCCGCGACTTCATCCGCGGGATAAAGTATACTAATTAATGTTATTCAATTTTTTAACCTGTTCTAATCATGCCAGTTTCTTAGTTTGTCAATAGATGGCGTTAGGTGTATTTTACAACACGTCATCATTTGATTCTTCGCAAGATATACAATGTGCAAATTAACCACCAGTTTTTACCTCTTTATTATTAGTATCTAGATAAGTAAATACCTAAAGGTAGCGTACCTGTCTTTGATTGTGACTGAACCCGATTTTCGGTTCTTCATTCTTATACCTTTGGCAGAGGGGACCGCCTGAGTATGGCTACTCTCATTTAGTGTTGTTTTATTGGCTGAGGTATGTAAGTATACTTATCTATTTACCTACATACCTACCCATATGTCTACACAAACTACTAATCATATACAACGCTAACTCATTAATTTATGCATGAACGTGAAGGGCATGTTAGTGGTAACTTTTTGTGCAGATGAACTGAATAATAAATAAAAGATAAATAATGTATACACTGCTGGTTTTTCACGACTGTTATGTCAATGCTCATTTGTTAGTAGTATGCCAACTTAGTAAGAGAGCCGTGGTAGCCTAGTTGGTTGTGCACTCGCCTCACGTTCATAAGATTGTGGGTTCGACCCTGGCCCGTACCAATGAGTTTTTCGAAACTTAGGTACGGTTTATTATAATACCACAGGTGTTTCGGTGAAGGAAAACATCGTGAGGAAACCTGCATACGCCGAAGACTGGTATTTACTATTCTAAGTCGTATGTGAAGTCCACCAAAAAAACGGATTGGGGCACCGTTTGGCGGACAGGGGTTTGGCACAACAGATCCCATAGGGTCGAAGTGTCGCCAGGTATTCCTGGCCTCCTCTAAGAAGATAAGATAAGATGCCAACTTAGTACCTTCGTGCTGTCGTTCTAGCTCTGTCTGCAGATGTACCTACAGAAATGGCTGAAGCGATTTAATTGTCATAGATTTGTTAAATGTCCTTAAACATAGAATCGTAAGACATTAGTTTCAAATAATAAAATATGAGATAAAATTTAGTTCTGAAAAATTATGACCGTAATATATCAATATGTTCATTTCATTACTCTTTATTGGACGAAAAAAACCAGACTTACTTGAAATCAGTCCCCCAATGTCCAATTCCAACTCCACCGCACTCCCCAGATTGACCAATTACCAAAATGTCCAATTCCCAGATTGACCAATTTCCAAAATGACCAATCATCCTCGTTATCTGAAGATATTATGTTTAGTGTAGAAAGTGATTTTTTTCTGATTCTGCCAGACCCAGTTTGGGAGATAACTCAGATACAGTGTTGTCATCTTCCCCAAAAATTTTTATGTTGAGATTGATTCGTATGTATGTATGTATGTATAGTTGGACATTTTGGTATTTGGACATTCTGGGACTTATACATTTTGGGAGGTGTGCAATTTTCCGACAAATTTGGACATTCTGGGACTGATCGGATTTATGTAAGGTAAATCTAATTTCCTCACCCAATGCTCGTATAACCTGTCAATCGATTACTCAAATTAGCAATTACTCGTTATGAGTGTAATAAAGGAAGTTATCGACCGAAAGAATTAATTACTCAGTCCTTGACATCCTGACAGGCAATAACGGAACTCATAAATAATAAGTACCTAGCTGGTAATAAGTAAATGGTCGACTACTACCTTACTACTAACTTGTGCGATTATCTCTATTTATCACCGACTAGCAGACGCCTCGCGACTTCGTCCGCGTTAATAAGTATAGATTCCATATATAGTATAGATTGCATACCTTATTATGATATTCCGCGCTATATAAACTTTCACGTCCCATTTCCCCTCTTTAAAATGTGAAAATCCATAAACGCTGAAACACGTCATTAAAAACACCGACTTTCATACAACGTCAGTTACAAAATGAACCTATGTGCCAAACAGCTTTCTAGCTAGTAGTAGTTTTGGCTGTGCGTTGATAGATCAGATCAGTCTGACAGGACAAACGATTTTATAAGTTTAGACCTCTATTTCTGTTATTTATCGTCGACTTGATACCAATTATGTTCGATGTATAAAGTACACGAGTTGAAATTTGTCAAATTCGATATTATTTTATTCAACTGTCCAATTAGATAGGTACCATTTACACTATTTTAACTTTTATTTTTAAAACGCCTATTAAATATGCAACAACTTAAGGTGATATTTGTGGACATCGAAAGCTACAGCATGTGAACTAGCAGGTTTAATATTTATTTTCGAAATAAGTGATAAAACCCAAAAAAATACATCCCCACCAGGGGGTCAAAGCGGTGGGGCCACAAGGAAGCACCCACTCCAATCCGATTGGTAACGACAGGTGTCCTATACGGAAAGCATTCCAATTAGTCTATGCCCATATATTATCCACGCAACTGCCCTCACAGAAATCTATACTCTCCGCACGAACTACTTTACACACTGTTTTACCGAATTTCCTCATTCACACTTACGTTTTCTAGAAGTGACACGAAAAACGTCCTAGATGCACCGACGCAAGACGAGCAGGAGCCGTGACGGCGCGGCGCGGGAGTTTGCACAACCGAAGTCAATATTAACCCGATGCGTGCGCGCACGCGGCACAGTGTTCACGTACACCACGACAACATGGCCCACAAGATTGCTGTGAGTAGTCTTTACTTTTATCATTGGAAATGTTTTTAGATCTGTGCTGGTAGGGGGGACATTTTCAGCGAAATTGTGAATTGACGATTTCTTAAAAAAACTATTAAAGCCATTTGGATGCTTTAAAGTGTCTAATACTGTAAAATTGCAACTACAGGGCCCAGGGCGGTATATTTTTTTCTCGAAAAAGGCAATTTTTTTTCGAAAATCTCAAAAAACTTCTAGAAACGGTGGTGTTCTATAAAAGCTAAATATCTCGGAAATTTAAAAACATCTGATTTCCATATAGTTTTCCTATCATCGCCGGGCAAGCTAGCTTAATTGCTCTGGTAGTTTTCGAGTTATTATATTTGTAACAATTTAAATAATTATTTTATTGGTTACAGTTTATATTGGCTGTGGCAGCCATCAGCCACGTGAGCATTGCGTCGCCAGTGGCAGATCCTGACCCCTATCACAAGACACAGTAAGTCAAGACTTAAGTACTGAATGTTCTATCTGACGTCGATCATCCTTAGATTACTTAGTAGTTACTGCCCGGTACCTAGGTATAGGTACAGTCAGCATCAAATATTTCTCAGTAGTCAAGAAGGCCTTGGAGGACCCCTATGTCCAGTAGTGCAGTAGTGCAGGTAATGATAATGATGAAGTCCAAATATTTGTGATCATTTTTTTTTTTTTATATATTTTATATTTGGTGCTCATTAGTATCTACAGAAACAGTAAGTACAGATAAAGTGTTATTAACTTTTCGAAACCCGAGGCAAAAAGCGCACAATCTTTGAAACTGGGTCGTATTTCGCTATACTTTTGACCATGTGGATTAAGATTTTAGTGTACTAATTTTCGAGCGATGACGATTTCAATATTCTAAATAAATAAGTCCACAAAAATGTGGTTACGCGGGCAGAACTGCGGCTAAAAGCTAGTGAATATATAAACGTTCTTAAACGCTTAATCCTCAAAACGAAATAACGTAAGCACAAAAGCCGGCGAATTCGTACCATTTCCCTTGCTAATGTTTGCCTCGCTAATGCCTTCAAACATAAATACAACAAAATATACAACACTAGCTTTTACTCGCGGCTGTGCCCGCTGATTATGATTTAATGTTATGATTTTACTTTCTTCGTCGGAAAAGTTTTAAATAATGCTTGCCACTTTATATTGCAAAATTAAAGAATTATAAAATATATAGGTATTTTTATTGAATTCAGTATAGGTCTCGTTCGTTAGTAATGGACAGTTGGACCAAGCCTCATATAATTATGCCTTTTGTCCTTAGTTTTCGTTAAAATTCGTATTCTATAGTCAAACAACAATGTGAATGGTAATTGGTCCAATTATTTTATTTGGTGAAACATTACACAAAGTCTTTCAATTCTTTCATGATAATAATATAATGCATGATTGTTCTTGTCGATAGAAAACAAAGATGACGGTATGTCAAACTATTTATTTAATAATTTACTGTACAAAATATGAATAAACAAAACAAAAGGCAAAATTAAACAACATTGAGCTTAATTCTAAGAAATCTCTTCTAGCTAACCAGCGGTGGAGATAAATGGTTAAAGGGAGGCAGTAGTCGCGTGTACTACTCGTATATATTCAAAAATATCAGATATCGGACAAAACATATTTTGTTAAAACTTTCTTTCTTTCCAGCATAAAGATTCACGTGCCGCACGAAATCCATACAGTCCACCATCATCACGTCGAGAAAATCCCAATAGTTAAAACAGTGCCAGTACTCCATGAAGTTCCCGTTATCAAACACGTACCTATTGTCAAGACTGTACCTATCGTGAAAACCGTTCATGTGCCTGTCGTGAACACAATAGCAGTTGAGAAACCTGTGTTCGTACCAGTGCACGACCATTGGGGCTGGCATTGAGCCTGTGACGTATTTTTAGTTGTAAATAAGCACTTTTTTCACTTCCATAATGTTTTTGACGTAAACCTGACTGGAACCAACGAACCGTTCACAGTGCCACTAACGGTATAATTGTAAGAAATTCAGAAAGCTTTAAGGTTAAGACGCACTGTACGCTCATTACTATAGTAATGTTGAATAGTGAATCATTACATTATTTAAAGATCAGGGACCGGAATTCTATGCTTAATTTTTGCTACGAATATTCCGGTCCCGGGTAACGATAGTGTATTGCACTTTACTAGAGCAACCGAGAGCGCTTATAGTTTTGAATATGCATATTGGTTGAACAACTCTCATATTGAGAAGACTGAGTATTAAAGATGATTCAAAGTCAATAGATAATGATTTTAGGAAGAAAACTTGTATATAACTTCGATCTTCTGTGATATTATATTGGAATTCGTATTATACAATGAATGTTTAAAGGAAATTTTGTTTTAATCCGAATTCCTTCCTGAACCGAATACAACCACTCCAAGTCTTTCGCATCGTACGAGGCGGGCAATGGAAAACCCCAAGATATGGCTTTGCTTATTTGATGGGGTATTGCTTGTAACTATAGAATCCTACAAATAATTTAAAGGCGAAAGTTTCTAAGGATAATGTTTGTGACTTTGTGAGGATGTTATTACTCTTTTCACGCTGTAACGGCTGAACGGATTTTGATGAAACTTGGTAGGTACCTACCGAAGTGATAGCTTATATTCTGGAATAACATATGTCTACTTTTTACCGCGGTAAACTGTTCCCGCGGGAAAAACTTATTCTACGCGAGCAAAGCCGCGGGCAACAGCTAGTCTAACATATTTCTACTCTGACGACATGCCCACTTTGACATTTCGTATATATTTCTATGGTCGGGTCGAAAGCAAAAACCCTCCATAGCTATTATGAACTGAGTACAGTCAACAAAAGAGATAAGTAAGCAGGCACATTACAGAGCTATAGTATACCTCTGTACTGTGCCTAAAACAGTAAGTAACACCTAACAAGGACAAACGGATTGAGACAAAATGTCGACGAAACCTAAAAGGCAAACACTCCTGAATTGCTCTTTCAGACAACATATCAAATAATGCCCATTTTGTTTACACAACACACACGATGACACCCGCTGATTTCGCGATCGGTTAATTTTCGCTCAATTAATTCTTTTGTACATTCACAGTGTACTGTTTCGCGCTGTATACGGCTCTTGACAGCTGATAGCGCAGGAGACGTCAATTAAAAGTCAATTTTATACGCAAATTATTCGTTCGTAACAATAAAGCGTTGAGTTAAATAATTGAATTTGCCTGTTGTGGCTACTGATTGGACTAATAAAGCATTATTTATGCAATGTATTGAACTGTATAATATTATTGTGTATTGATCGGTCAACCAAACAGATTGGCCACAGCGACGCCCAGCCATAGAATTAAAGCTGTTATTAGTTAGTTATTAGTTGTATTACCTAATAGTCACTCGGAAAACGTAGTTACACAGCTAGCTCCTGAGCATAACTAAATAATGCGTGTTTCAGGGTTTTTGGATTTTCACATTTTAAAGGGGGTGAAAGTTTGTATGGGAATGGGAATATCGGTTTTTTTTAAGGTAGGACCTTGAAAATTGTAATTGTACCACTCATCATAAATAAATAATGCGTCTTTCTAGGTTTTTGGATGTTCACATTTTAAGGAAAAGGGAAGTTTGTATGGGAATATCGGTTTTTCTAAGGGGAAACTTATTCAACGCGGGCGAAACCGCGGAGCGTCCGCTAGTTTAACAATAAAGGCACATGAGGTGTTCATATAACAGTAATAGGTATTGCATTTAAGAAACCCTCAGCGTGGTAGGTATTCCCATAGACGGGCCGGCGGCCGTGTGCGGCCGAGAGACGTAAAGCTCCATTATTAATGAGGCGGAATCATGCTATGCGACGTGGAACACGATGGGAACGCCACGTGACTCCCGATAAATTACTGGCTCAGTGAAATTTTTAAATTATTCACGCGATAACCAATTATACAGTCCGGTAATTACTCTATCCGAAACGACGGAGTGGAAAATTCGGCCGTTCGTGCTTTAAATACTTAAGCGCATACAGTGCTTCTGCTGGTAGTTGGAGGTTTGTTTTTTTTTGCCTTGGCATCAATTCATAACGGTCTAAAAGCGAAACGTCCTAAAAGTAGAAAGTTTCGAATATCATTTGCTTTTTTGCCGTTTTTCAGTTTCTCCATGAAGTACCTACCTACTTTATTAGTATTATTTTACACAATGATCATCATGTACCATTGTATTATCCTGTACCTTATTTAATAGTATACTGACTAGATGACTGTACTAAATTTGGGACGTTTTGCTTTTGATACGTTCTGGAGTTTCCTTGTAGGTCATTTTTTGACTAGATTTTTTCAACTCCTTAATATTATTATTGAGTAGGAGGCCAATTCGCTATTTAATTTCATTCAACAGGTGAACTTTATTAAGTTCGAAGGAATCTCCATCATGCAATCTTTTGGTCCTGCTGAAGGATTGTGGTAGGAATCAGCTGAAAGACAATTCAATTAAATCTTTTCCTGTACTATTAAAGTTGAATTTTTATGCCCACAATTATATGAACTTCCTACATTCTACAGTCGAGACTACGTATTCCCGCAGATCTAGGCACTACATCTGATCAGAGATATGTTTATTTCATGCATAGGTTCCCGGAAATGGCGTCGCTGGCTATAAAATCTGAAATGAGTCTATTCTGGGGGCCAAGCTTCACGAAATTTACGTTGTCAGAGTTTCGAGTTACTTCCCTGCTTGACAGTGGCGTTTTACGATGACTCGTGGCCCTGCCCTGGGGCCCCCTTTACCCTTTTTATGTACAACTTAGGTTTACAGAGTCCCATTCTGAGTGCGCTTGCCACTTTAATGCTGAAACAGCAAAAATATGTACAATAATAATATAAATATCTAATCGTAAGTTAAATAATTTTATACAATTAAACTTTGTAGTTAAACAAATCTATTCAATTACAGACATACATAGATATTAAAATATAAACTAAATACTTAACTTAATATAAACTAAAATTTAATCAAATTAGAATAACTATAATACATAATATTTAATAAAAACTAATCATAAATATCAAAAACTATTAAACTATCATAACATTAAAAGCATAAAATTAATATAAATACAAAGGTAAAAAAATAAGTAAGTGTATAAAGACTATAAAGTAAACGAAATTTTAGAAAGTCTAACATATTGTTTTGCGTATAATAATCTTTGTTTGTTCGTATTTGTTCGGTTGTTTATTTTGTTGCATGTAAGTACATTGGGTTCGTTAATACAACGTAAATTTTTTATCTACCACCTCTTCCAAGGTGTTAGCGCTGGGAAGAAGCTTGATTGAAATCAATAAAACAAATGTCACCTAAAACATCTCCCATGGGTTTAAAGGGTTAAACAACACGCGGTCGCCTTACGTCCCTTAACAACTAACACCTTTCGTAACTTTGGACAAGTAGAGTTAACTTTTGGATATCTTACCGACAAGATGACACTTGATCGCTACAAATATAAGGAATGCTGATAGAGCAAGAATAACGACTATCGACCGAATGTAGATCCTAATGTCGTCAAGCATCCGTAATTCCCTACTATTATGTATTCTGTGCCGTAATGAAATGAGTAATGAATGAATGAACAAAGACCGGCCTTAGGAGGTAGTGCAAATGACGTCACATTTCTTAAGTTGTCTTTGTGACGTCATTTGCACTACCTAAGTCCGATCTTTGGTAATAACGCAATGAAAATTGAGGAATACCTAAGGGAATATGTCCATAACCCTTAGAGTGTTAAAACGGGTTTTGCGACCCAAAAAACAAGATCAAATACTAGACTTATGTGAAGTCTAGATAGAGTTCGTTTTTCAAAAACCAAAATCTGACAGCCACATTCTCATGGATAAAAAGACAACTTAAGAAATGTGACGTCATTTGCATTACCTAAGTCCGGTCTCTGGTAAGGAATGACGCAAACAACACCGACCAATCGGAGCACCAGTTTCAAGAAAGCTTAAGACTGTTGGCTTGCGTTCAGCAAACTGGGTTCCTAAACTTACCAATTTCTGGGGAAACATTTGTTTTTAATGATTTTTTGTCGCAAGATGCAGTTCGCTGTTGAGGCCTCATTTGACTGGGGCCGCATCCTGGATACCGCTGCTTAGTTAGGGGCTGCTACTTCGCCGTTCCTTGTTTCGCAGACTAAGTTCCGAAGTTTCAAGTTCCGTCGCTTGCGAAGGCTTCGTAGTGACCGTCTGGACGTCTGTATTCGTCCGACGTCGCCTCGCCGTCGATAATCCAATGCTCTATGCTTGCTTAGTGGCAGATAATTTGAACTGATATCGAAGTTACTGGTGCTAATAGAAAGTCAAGTGAGATTTTAACATTTAGGGCTTCTTTCATCACTTCCTGATATTGTTACAGCTAGTAATCTTAGTGATAAACCAATCTATCAGATAAATCTGTAAGCGGTGTAAGAGGCCCTTAAAATCTCAATTAAACATGTCGCACGTAGCTACCTAAAGACGGGTGTACCAATTCACTCGAGTTATTCTCGATAATTTAGAAATTAATTAAAAACAATTATTAATTTGGCATTCAGAAGTTGCATTTCCACTATTTTTTCCACTCAGGGATACCGACTATGTGAAGCGTCGAGTAGTTTACGTACAGCTCTGGTTGTACAAAACCAATGCAATGTAGCCGCTGTTACCGCTGTATAAGGTGCGCGTGTGTATAGCTGGACGTATGGTCCACTGTACCTAACAAAGACGCTAGTTGTTAGGAGTTGAAACTTGAGAGGGTGGAGGACCTTGGCTATTTGTTTTAATCCAAACAACGTGACGAACAAGACATGCATTCTGTAAGTAAGCAGTTACTAAACTGCAGCACTAACTTGATATAAACTTAACTTCAGAACAATTTGGCATGCTTTGTAGGTATTATGTCGCGTCTATTTATTCTGTGATAAATAAAATACAGCAAAGGGTATATTTAAAATACTTTTTAAGCTTAGATTTCAGTCTGAAAATTTCAGTCGGAAATCAATGGGATAATTCTCGAGGCATGAAAACGTGCCCTGTAATATATATTCATGCCTTGTTATATATTCCTTACTCAAATTCACTTGAGCATGGGAGTGAACGTGATAAAATATACAACCAGTATTGTATAGATACCCTTTTCGTAAATCGATGCTATAACACCACCCATAATAAAATCAACAGTCTATTCAATTAAGTCTCCGAGTTGGCCGAGACTGTCCCCGTTGGTCTAGTAGCTAGATCGTTAAACTTTATCGCCAGATGTCGCGACTTCGATTCCCATCTAGCGACAGATAACTTTGTATAGGTTATAGAATGTTATGATGACATAATATATCCATATACAATACACACATAACACTATTTATAGGAATAGATACATTAAGTATATAAAAAATTGTGTCTGTTTGAAACTGGCCTCTCCTCACAAGAACAGATTCCTCACGTTTTCCTTCAAAGAAAAGCTTGTGGTAGATATGTTATTAATCCACTCATTATCTAGAAAAACGAACTCTGAACCCTAGACCTCACGATATGCAAGCCAGCGTGGCAAGTCACCTATAACGACTTTACTGTAATGAGTTCACCCTATCCCAAGACCGGCATCAATCTTAGAACAAGTCCTTAGGGACTAAAATTGTGTATTAATTTTAATAACCGAAAATCCACTGTAAGCACGAGAAATTTATGCCTATTATCGCATAGCCACTCCACTGTCTCATTTGTTTAACTCATCAAGGAAAAGATCAATTAGGGAGATTAGTTATCGCCTTTAAAGATTACGACATTGCAAGCAAACGAGATGAGAGCGGGGGAAGGGGGAGAAAGGGGGTGGAAGTGGCGAAAACGCACAATATCTATTTCATTCGACTGTTGCTTCATGCTTTGATTTCACTTAATAGTCGAATCTATTTTGTCCGTTTGTTTGTCCGCAGGACTGTTGTGAATGACTAGATTTGGCCATTTTAGTATCTCACTTAGTTTCGCTAAAACCAACACTAGTGAGAGCACTCACCGGACACTGCGGCCTGAACAAACACATGACATGTTTAACATCAATCTCTGGGACACTATTATAGTGCGTAGACTCTGAACAGAAATAGAGGAAACACCGTTGCACCTTCTGTGTGAGTGTGGTGTGGCCTACACAGGAATAGATCTGTAAGGTGATACAAGGCTAGGTAAGCCTTAAAAGAGCCCCATCAATCACAAACAATAATAATATCACTAGTACAGTCAGCCCGAGAAGTGATGGGTCACTTTAAAGTCTAGTGTCGCAAGTTGTTGCGCGCCATCTATTGTACGATGCACGTATCTTAATCACTAGCTACTGTTTTATTGACCGAGCGAGCGAAGCGAGCGAAGCGTCTACGTTTCGAGACTGGCCAAAAATGCTCTTGTCCGGCTGTCTGTCTGTCTGTCTGTAATTCTCTACAGGTCGCATTTTTCAACCGATTTTGACGAAAATTTGGCATATGTATAAATTAATTAAACCTACAAAATGAGTAGAATAAAATTTTGAAAAACATTTTTTTTAGAGTACCTACCATACTCGCTAAGTGGGAGTGACCTTTTTTTTTCTTGTGAATCCCATAGTGTGGGATATCGTTGGATAGGTCTTTCAAAAATATTGCTGGTGTGTGAATACCATTTTTTCGATTTAGGGATCCGTTGGCGAAATATTAAGCTTTAAAGCGGTAATTTTTGTTAGAGTCACGTGTCCCCCCCCCCTGCCAGCTAAACGGTTGCTTCTGGAAATGTGAAAAAATTCATGGCAGTAGCATATATAACGTAGTTACAAGGAAAACTATTACGGCTAAGTAGGTTCTATTAGTTTTTGAGTAATAGTGGATCGACTTAAGAAAGTTGAAAAAATAAATTATGTTCATAGAACTGCATACGTAAAATGGAAAAGTATTTTTTTCCGCGTGATATCCATGGTGTGGGGTATCGTTGGATGGGTCTTTCAAAAATATCGCGGGTGTGTGATAAACATTTTTCGATTCAGGGATCCGTTTGCGAAATATTAAGCTTTAAAGTGCTAATTTTTGTCACTTTAGTAGGTACTTTTTCTGTTTCCAAAGTTGACTTTTGTTGGTTTCTTTTAGGTTTGGTTTATAAGGGCTGGCGAGGTCTACTGTTCTCACGGAACTACTAGTCATAGGTGTTCAACTGTATTATTCACATTTCATTCATTCTCTTTCTTTCGGTCTATCAGTTCGTTCACTCATTGTCAATTCAAATTTTAATACAAAGTACTGGAAGAAATCGTTGCATTTTTATTTGTCTCCCCTTATCCCACAAACGGTATTCCTTTTCTATCTACTGTGAACAACACGAGTTAATCAATACATTTCGTTATAGTTTTAGTGTCAAAGTTGCAACAGCAAGCCTAAAACCCAAAACGCAGATCAGATAACAGGCTCGATGTTATCGCGGACATGGAAGTGGGAAGACTAGAAGATATAAGGCCCCATAAAAGTAGGCACCGTTGAAGGGATGGCCCAATTTGGCTTATTTAACTGCTATCTAGCGGCGAGATACCGCCCCCAGGGAGTTATTAGTCTTTAACAAAATTGCTAGAGATTTTTCTCTTTGAATTATACTTTTAGATTGGTATCTGTTTGGTTCAGTAAAGAGCAATGTCGACGAGGTGTTTTGTGTTTACGAGCTACGAATTAGTCAGATCACGCGATGTAGTCACAGCTTTATCTAGTAAATTTGCTGTAATACCAGGCATAACGTATAAGATACAAAAATGCATCACTATTTACTGTAGGTAATAATTTTTGAAATAAAATTATTTTGGACAAAATTCAAATCAGATAATTAATTTCGGACAGAGTGCAATTTGGACTAACTTCACTTTGGACTGTAAAAATTTTGGCCCATTTTCAAATCGACTTTTTTGATAAGACTAATTTCAATTTTGACCTAAAGACACTAGTAGTATACTAATAGTATACATACTTAAGTACTAAGATGAAGTTACGAATATATTTCACCAGATAGATAGATATAGATAGACCACAGAGAACGTTTTGATTAAATATTTACCACAATGATTAACACCACACACCTCAGCGTCTTTCCACGGGATTTTAGCGCAACTTCATTTTAATATAAATGCTAGACCGGGAGCTAGTAATGAAAGTTAAACACATTTCTTAACAGACCAACATCGTACAGTCATTTTGCTAATAAAAAGTACCAGGCAAACAGAGGCGTGTAGCGGTAAAGTGTGCAAAGCATACAACTTTAATATTTTTCTGAGGAATAAACAGTGCCAGGGGCGTGGTCAACAGACAGCTGGGCGTGACAGTCTGCATTTCGGTCATTGACTCCTCGCTTTTTATATCAGACCGGCGACACTTGAGTGGATTGCGGAAAATTATAACCATGTGTGTGCGACGTAAGCGCCCTTATATGGCCGTAGCTTGGGCGGAAATGTTGGCAATAGGCAAAGGAAATATAAAATAGACAGTGTACCTCCCTCTACTAAAGCAACAACAAATTCGCACAGACAAATATCATTCTGTTTCCGGTCCGAAGCGATCAACGGGCACTCGAGCAGGAACATTCCTTAAAAATCTTGCTGGTGCAACCATTTTGTGGGTAAAACAAAGATTCCTTAAAAATCTTGCTGGTCCAACCATTTTGTGGGAAAAACAAGGAATCTTCAAAGTTATTATTTCAGGTATCAAGCATCTGTCAAGATTCTTATTTGCCCACACTGGTGGGACCGAATTTTTTTCCCGATGTTCTCATAGCAGTAAATTATGAAGGATGCCACGCGACTACTTCGTTCTCTCAGAAGAGTCAATTGTCAGTAAGGTCATCATCATCTTAGGCCATTTCATGTGAACAGATCAAGATCAAGGGTATCCTATATACTCGTAAATAGACAAATTTTTCAACACCAACCAGAGACGCTCCCTATAATGACTTTGCGCTAATCTATTATTAATAACATAATCAACGTGCGAAATCAATTAAAAGCTAAATTAAAGCATTAAATTTTAGCTGAACATAGATTTTAACCCGTTACCGCGTGTATTGTAACGTTACATCCGGCGGCCGCGTGGCGCATCACACGCGTTATTAATTAACATATTTAAGCAGGTAGGCTCCCGGTCTATAAACTGCGTTCATCAGTCAACTTACGTCAGCGCCGGTTTGGGGCGCGCGATTAATTCTGAGGGTTATTAATGATCAATCCGATCCTGTGAATACCAGACTTACTTAAGGTACAGTCGCCAAGGGAGTGGCTGGTCATATTGAGGCGAAAATCACGTGTCTGTTACGAAGCAGCCTATTGTGGCGCATTATAAGTCCAGAGCAGTGCAGAATCCGTTTGTTCTTGGGTTAAGAAATCAAACGCATTGCAGCTGAAAGGTAAATAAAATAAACGATGGATGATGTTCCTAAGTTAATGATAATAGACGTCGCGGTGCACAGACAAATCGAGTCTGGTTTTTGTTGCACCGTAATATATTTACACTGTATTTTATTGTGATTAATAAATAAATACTATACTATACTAATACAAAATTTCATTTATAATATTTATTTATTGAATATTTTTAATGTACTTGTGTTGTTTACGATTAACATAAAAGATGTATTTATAAAATGACCAAAGAATAATATTACCTATTTTACTGCGGTTTTATTTTCGAAAAGTTCGCTTTTATTTTTGTTCGCGTATTAAGTTTAGCACACACCTTCACCTCTTAATTCACAATTAATAGCAATACCATGCATTCTAGTAAACGCATTTTAATTATGTCATGGAGTGACCATAAGAGCCATGAAGTTAGAACTACCAAGCTTCATGGTTATATAGAGCCGCATGCGTAGAAAAGTAAAACCGTTAAAAGTTTATGTTATGCATAAAAATAACCGTATTGCAAAAAGGTCCACATAAAATTTCTAAAAGGACAGATAACCTAAGTACATTATATATTTAGGAATGGAATTGAAATGCCTTAACACTACCTACCTATATACTTATTAGTTAAAAGAGACAAAAAAAATCAACATTGCATGCCTTCGCTAAGAAGTTAACAAAAACTTTCTATGTAAATACTAATGTATCTACAATATACATATAGCTTCTTATATTAGAAACATATTTGTCCAAATATAGCCTCTATTACAATGGCATAAGGTGTCTAGCTGAATGTGCATTAATACGAAAGTTCGTTTACCAAACACCCCATATTCGCGCCCCGTAACCAGGTCAAGCAACTTTTTTATTTTTCACAATAACACTTCTATCACAGAATAAGGGCAGTACAGAAGGTCATCAGCTTAAAACAAATGGGCGGCATGGATTAGCAACATAACTAGTAGTTCCGTGAGAACAGTAGACCTCGCCAGCCCTTATAAACCAAACCTAAAAGAAACCAACAAAAGTCAACTTTGGAAACAGAAAAAGTACCTACTAAAGTGACAAAAATTAGCACTTTAAAGCTTAATATTTCGCAAACGGATCCCTGAATCGAAAAATGTTTATCACACACCCGCGATATTTTTGAAAGACCCATCCAACGATACCCCACACCATGGATATCACCCGAAAAAAAATAATTTTCCATTTTACGTATGCAGTTCTATGAACATAATTTATTTTTTCAACTTTCTTAAGTCGATCCACTATTACTCAAAAACTAATAGAACCTACTTAGCCGTAATAGTTTTCCTTGTAACTACGTTATATATGCTACTGCCATGAATTTTTTCACATTTCCAGAAGCAACCGTTTAGCTGGCAGGGGGGGACACACGTGACTCTAACAAAAATTACCGCTTTAAAGCTTAATATTTCGCCAACGGATCCCTAAATCGAAAAAATGGTATTCACACACCAGCAATATTTTTGAAAGACCTATCCAACGATATCCCACACTATGGGATTCACAAGAAAAAAAAGTTCACTCCCACTTTGCGAGTATGGTAGGTACTCTAAAAAAAATGTTTTTAAAAATTTTATTCTACTCATTTTGTAGGTTTAATTAATTTATACAAATGCCAAATTTTCGTCAAAATCGGTTGAAAAATGCGACCTGTAGAGAATTACAGACAGACAGACAGACAGACAGACAGACAGACAGACAGACAGACAGCCGGACAAGAGCTTTTTTGGCCAGTCTCGAAACGTAGACGCTTCGCTCGCTCGGTCAATTATGCTATCAAAGAGGAACACATTTTTTGAGTTGACCTCTCGTAGTTGTATGTAGGAGGTACCTACTAACTTTTACCCGCAATGGGTATTGGGTGTCCTGTACTATGGTACTTTTGTTTAATTCCCATCTACTGTATATAAATACT
Organism: Metalampra italica; assembly: GCA_949699065.1. Classification (NCBI taxonomy): domain Eukaryota; kingdom Metazoa; phylum Arthropoda; class Insecta; order Lepidoptera; family Oecophoridae; genus Metalampra; species Metalampra italica. Next base: position 4,142,039 of record OX452986.1, read on the forward strand.
CTATGATATAGTATCTATTTATTTTTTAAGTATTCATACTTCCACTATATAATTAGGCCCAATTCTAAAGGGACATATTTAAAACTCGCCATAACTAAAATTGGTGTCGGCCTTATCTTCGCAATAATAATAATGTTAAGTGAACAATTTTAACACTGCCTTATTATTTCTGTTCCTTCAGGCCACTCAATGTTTCCTGGGTCTATTGTCTGGTTAGTTCCTACTAGAGTGCACTGCGTATGAAATAGAAAACTGCACCGAAACATATTGAGTTCTGAATCTAATGTCACTAAGTCAGCTATATTACAGTGTATCTGCGTTGTTTTGACAGTAATCATGGGTATAATATAAGGTGATCACATTAGTCAGGCAAGCACTTATAGCAGATGATTATTTTAATAACAGCCCGTTTGTTTTAGGTAAACCTTCTGTACTGTCCTTATTCCCCGTTTTCGTGTTTGCCATTATTTTTCGCCTCGTGAAATCCAAAAGTTTTTGCCTCACACGCCACCGTCGCGTGACCGAATATCGCGGCAATACCACTAAAGTGTTACTACACTAATAATATTAATTAGTGTTACAGTGGAACGACTATAACGAGTAATTAACTAAGGATTTGTGCTGATGTAATCTCGGTTGACATTGTTTTACACTTTGGTGAGGTCGCCTCAGCGAAAGAGTGAATGTGAGGATTGTAAATTGTACTTGTAACTTTACTATAAACTGAGTTGTAACTTGTATAGGTGTTGTTACTTTAACTGGTAACTTAATTTAATGAACTGTTACAGAAATTTAGTACCTTCGGAGGGCAACAAAAAACAGTGGGTAAGCAATTTTGGTGTAAAATTGTACTTTTCGTAAACGGATAATCGGAATCAAAAATTAATTTAATTTTTTAGAAATTAATAGTCAAACTTCAACCACTAATTGAGAAAAAATTTAATTCTTAAATTTTTGATCCGGTACTTTGTTGTAGAAGCGTATACCGTGAAGGATTACTTGCCATCTGTGATAGTACAAATTTGTTTTAATTTCTAAATACCAACCTATTTGGCTCACCTAAATACCAAATTATATCCAATCATTACTAACTAGTCTATTAGATGCCAAATAAGAGGAATATCAGACGTCTACGTGAGGTCTCAGGAGGCTATGTCCCGGGACCGTCTGGCCTAGACTATCGACATTATGTAGTACGAGTAGACAGCAGGTAAGCCTGAATACTGAATTTTATTTAACTTCAATATCGGGTAATTTTACATTATACAAATATTAAATGCGAAAATGTGGATATTTTTAGAGTTCCGTATCTCAAAAGGAAAAACGAACTATTATAGGATCACTTCGTTGTCCGCCTATCTGTACGTAAAGACCATTTTTCTCAGGAACGCGTGGAGGTATCAAGTTGAAATTAATATCAAATACCTACTCAAGTCTGCAATCCCTTGGAGCTATGAAAAAATTAAACTTAGAAGTAAACGCAGTCAAAAGATACGGCGGTTTATGTGCCGCATATTTTGACACTCTAGGGAATCCAAACTTATTACTTCACGTTGACCTAGAATCATGAAATTTGGTAAGAAGTAATGTCTTATAGCACAAGTAAAGGGAAAAATCCAAAATCGATAAAGTTACGTCAAGTTGGTAATATCAAAGCTAATTTGTAGTTGGCAGCTACATCGTTCATTTTATTTACAAATATCTTGGTAAACCTTGACGATTTTGTTGGTTATGAACATGACTTGAATAAGGGACCACTTTGGATCGCTGAGCCAAACGGACGCAAAGCAGTAAGTAGTTATATACTTAGTGGCTGTTAAAGACGACATGTTACCTGCAACAAAAAAAAAACATCTGTTATTTTTAATAATATACAAAAAAAAAGAATAAGAAGACAGTTGGATAGATAGATTAATTCTATAATAGTAGGTACATAATACAGATAAATTCTTAAAAGCTCTTATACGAGTAGTAAAGTTTATAAGATTTTATAGTTTAGAAGACGTTGAGAGCAGATTATAAAATGAATATATCAGAATATCAGACAACGAGACTTTCCTGTTAAGTTTAAATGTACTTTGGTAACCCGTAAGATTACACTCAAGTTCGCAACAGTGTAGGCAACATGCTAACACGGTTATGATGTAAACAGACACGCGTTCACTGCGAAACAATTAAGTAAACCTCAGTTCACTAACAAACAGGCCACGAATGTAAACTTTGAACCAATCGGTACACAAGTGTCGATAACTTAGTAACGTCCGAATCCATTGATTAATCTATTTATTTATAAGGAGAAGTCCGAAAGTTTACAATGAGCTGCAAAACACAAGCTAGAGATGAGCTTTGTAAAAAGTAGGGGTGTCGAGTCTTTCTGTAACTTACTGTACAACCGAATCACTAAAAGTTTTGGTCTTAAATGTGAACGTAGAGTGATGACGTCTTCAGTTTTATACATTGCAAACGGTAGTAGGTATAACAAACCCATCATCTTAATATACCGAACAATATACTCTTATTCGAATAGCAATGTACAGGTGACTAAATAGTACATATACATACATACTTTCACGCTATGTCCCAGAGAGCGTAATCATATTTTCGCTCGATATATTGGGTCGACATTCGGTCGTCACTCACTAATAACAGTGAACTACAATAATTTATAGGCTGCTTTTAAAGGATGTTTGTTAGAATTTTTTATTAGAAAAAAACCGTTCGATATTAAAGATTTTCATCTTTATAAACAACTCTACAATCGGTCTCAAGGGATAACTAAAAGCCATAGATAATGCTGAAGGCGAACTCCTAGATATATAAAACTTGGCGAAAAATCTGCTAAGGCTTGAGTTATGAAGATTAGATTAACCAAAGTTTATAGATTAAGGGTGGAATTAAGTTGATACGCCAATATTTCTCTCGGAAATACGGTTATAGCGATATCGGACATAGTTTGCGATTAGTTTGATCTTTAAAGGGTCAAGTATAAATTAGATTTTTTGTAAACTTGGATAGTTTATTACGACTATCTTTAGATAGGCCTGCCAATAAAGGAAACCTAAAGTAACAACATAAAAATAAATAATGTATGAAACTGTAAAAAAAATCAGCCGTCCTAGAGTTACGATTGTGGACATTCGACAGATTATCAGCTAAATACTTTTTATGGACTTATCTACATTTATTTAAAAAGATCAAAAAAGAATGGTCAATTTAAGGTGACGGATAACCTGCTATATGTACATTCTCTTTCCGCGACTGTACTTACAAGTATATTTAGTAAAAAATCAAATTGAAAGCACATCCCACTGTTGGACATAGGCTTACGGCTTACCTTCACAACGAAGGGTAATTAAATAGGGTCACGATTACAGAATAATGTGGTAAAAACTTTCACAATATACCTGAATTAGCATATGAATACAGCCTTTCTAATACCATAGAATACATTTCGAAAGTGAATATCGTCAAGTGACATTTGAGTGCTCGACGTCGAAAAGGGGGTAGAGGTGGGGGTGGCTAAGGGGTGGTATGTGGGGGGGAGTGTCTGGGCCAACCGGCGATCAGTCACTGTCAAGTTGCCGATAGCGCGAGACGTTTCGCTATCGCACAGAATTTTATCGCTAACGATATCAATTCGTATTTTTAATCGAAACTTTGTTTGTTGAAATAATGGAACGCGAGAAATTAAAGTGTTGCATGCTCGTTTCTTCATGTCGGTATCGCCACTCTATTCGTAGAGAATTTAATTAAAAGTCTGCTTAAAAATCAACTCAAAACACAAAGATACGAATTCTCGAGGTGCTTTTTCCTTCTTTCTGTTTTCCGGATACCGAATGATTATTTTTTCCATTCACTAATATTGACAGGGGAAAATTTCGTTACCTTTAATATTGTTTTAGGACAAGTCGAAACTGATTGCTTCTAAACAGTAAAGGGAAACATTGCAAGGTCTCCAAAGAAGGCAGGCAACAGCAATCAACGCTTTTGATTAAAATATATGTTTCTTCATAATTCCATAAAAAGATCATAACACTTAGCAATCGAAAAATTATTATAAGTTACAAAGAGATATGATAAATTTATTCGAGACACATTTTACCTGTATTATTGGTAAAGTACCTATATCATTTATTTCTTAGTAGAAAGGATTGATAGAAGTTTTAGTCTAGTAATACTACAAAATATGGCACTATAATCTACACTGCAAAGTTATATAACAATAGAACTTATGGAAGTTAGTCCTAAATTATGTTATGACTCATAGTCATAACTTAATAAACGGTCTTCACTTGCACTAACAAGTCAGCTAAAATCTTGTAACCAATGAAACATACCGACAGAGACGTCGATATTCAAATCCGTGACTAAAATACTGCATCCGTATGCCGATATCATCCAATTCGATCGCCCCGTGTCACACATAGAACGGACCGTCGAGAATTTATTACTTCACTGATTTTTTCAATTGCTCCAAATGCTGTCGAGCGAGATTTATAAGACATTCTCTCACAAAGAGTCACGTAATTCCAGTTCCGATGCCGTGCCGGTGACCCGTGCTCGCAGATAAGTTCCTGGACGAGGCGAAAAAATTAAGCGACGTCGACGGACGACTAGCTATGGAACTGATTTTTTTCAATCATTTTTGCGCGACAGTTACGGTTTATCAGAATCAGGACATCCAATATCGTCTTTGTAATTGCTAGTTCCGATCTCCAGTTCAGTTAAAAGGAAGATCCTATCCTTATGCCTTCAAGTCCGTCTGTACATTGACTGCCGTCAATCATATCTCATCGAATTCTCTTTAGAGTCTGGTCTGGACAGAACCGCCAGGTTTTCAGAACTTTAAAATATTTATAGGACTGCAAATAGGTAATAGAAAAACTGAACACAATTTAAAACACCAAAATCGCGAAAACTCTTTCGTATCACTCGTAATGGGGAATCATTGGCAACTTTATTTATCAAAATGTATTCAATCGTTTACATGTTATCAGGGAATAAATAAGCACATAAGTATGCCTTCATACATGATTGAGGAAATATTTGCTTGCTTGGGGGAAAATATTGGCTGTTTGTGAAATTGTGTTGAAATACATAGAAAGATAGACATTTATTCACTGACACAACACAAACTCACAAACAATTAACAGATGACATAATAGTAGGGGTACTTAAATTAACTAAACGCTTCGCGGGCACCCAACGAGAGACAATAGGACTCCTAACTGTTGTCTTGTGTAGAATAGCTGGATCTGGCGTGGGCACTGGTCATCTTATATCTTGTTAGAGGGCTAAGAATACCTGGCGACACTTCGACCCTATGGTATCTTGAGTGCCAAATCCCTAGCCACTAAACGATGACCCATTCCGTTTGGTCCGTGGTGAACTTCGCATACGCCTTTGAATAGATCTAGTCTTTGCAGGTTTTCTCGCGATGTTTGCCGTCACAGAAACCTGTGATATTATATTAAACCGTACTTCCCAAAACTCATTGGAACGGGCCAAGAACGTGAGGTGAGTGAACAACCAACTAGGCTACCACGCACTGCTTTAATTATAGATGAGATCGCGATCAATTGCTTGACAAAAACAAAGTTGTACTCTTAAGAGTACAACTATTTTAAAATAGCAGTCAGAAATGGAGGATCATTTGCTAATCGGAACTGTATAGGAAGCGGTGAAATATACACAAAATATACCTATATCGGAGTATTTGTTAATTAAAGTAACTGAACACAAGACAGACAACCAACGGAATAAAACAAAAGTGAAAAGAAATAACACAGATCTTGAGATGCATTCTTTTAACAAACACACGATTGAAATTAGACATTGATAATCAAAAGAACAGGAAGCACAAAAAATATAACGTTGATACAAATAGCTAACTACAGTACCAAACAGAGACCAAACATGAATATATTATGTGGTGTTTAATTAAAATTGTGCAAGTGCAAACACTTTTAACAAACGTTGAAACAAACAAAATACTAGGTATAAACAGAAAATAAGCAGGGAATGTAAAAAGCGGTGGCTCAGATGCAGTGGAGAGAGAGATCCGCAAGCTGCGAGATGGGGTGTCGACGTCTCCCATAGTTTTTACTAGTGGAGCGTGACTTTTTTGCTTAGTAGTTTCGTCGCCGGATTTGCATCGTGCAATGGACTTTGAATAAAGACGCACGGTCCGTATCCGTGCACTTTGTTTGAAAATGGTGGGAGCTTCAGAACTGATGTCTCTTTTAGAGAATACGTTCATTCATTGGAGATCGACAATTAGTTTTGGATTCAGAGTAGTTCTCACAAATTCTGTGTGTTTCTAATCCTTATTGTTCTTAATACGATAGCACACAGCAATAGATCAACGCAGCGGCTAAAGATAGACGAATTTTATTTATATTTCCACTCACGCACTCGACGAGGCAAAAACAAAGCCATCTCATCTTATCAAGTAATCAGTATTCAAACAATAAGCGACTCGAGCCGATATCCGGATGCGACTTGTCGGTTTCCTATCCCTCTTATAATAACAATGACTGAGAAGATAAAAGCTACTCATTATTCAAATTTTATCTTTGTCGTTTGGCGAGACATGTATTATACAAAATTGTATTTGTGTAATATCTGATACTTTATTGGATTGCTTAGATTTAAAACAAAATTGGATGTTTATGTAATTAATTTGATCATACCGTATTCAGGATTTTGATATGTCCGTTGTATAAAAGTTTATAGTCTTCTACGTCCACCAACATAATATGAAAGAACAAAATCCAATACTTGCGACAAACACACTCGTTTGCCTAGGATCACTATAGTCATTGTGTAACCCAATTCTTGCACAATCAATCCTATATAGCGTCTGAACCGAAATAGACTTGTCATACTTTTCCCGGGCGCTCCGTAATACAAGATTGTATAAACAGCAGTCGTGAAACTCTCCAGTGGAGAGATGCCGACTTTGCCGACGACGTCAGCGAGCGGCGCGGCGGAGGCATCGAACCATGAAGCCAGTCCTCCGCCGGACGTGACCTCCGACCGACCAGCCTCACACCCCCATATTTACACTCCTTTGTCTGGGAAAGTCTTTTCCTGCACATATACATAACGTAGATGAACATTGGCTCTGGTTGTTGTGTCTGTTCTTTTCTATAAGGCGGCTTGGATTTTCAGAGGAAAGAAATTATCCTAGTAATGTAATAAACCACTACAACTAGGTGCATAAAGCAGATGTTTGTAAAGAATGATTTTCTCTTCACGTCACTTCTATATAAAATGCAATGACTGTCTGTAAGTTTTGTCGGTGAGCGGAAATAATTTTTGTGCATAGATTTAGTACTAGTTGATACCTATAGTTCGATACTATTATTTTACCCACACGTAACGAAGAAGCGCGAATTAAGGAAGCGGACCGAAGAAGAAAATTTCGGAAGTGGATGAAACAATCCGAGACGGACAAGATGTGCGCCATTTTGGGACAAACTTTATTGCATTTTATGTGTTGTACAGCCGGCGAATTTAAGCCGAAGGCATTCTCTACCAGTTAACCTTAGTTTTCAAGATTCAATTAAGTAAACTTTTATAGAAAACATTTCCAAATTCGTACTGAGCGAATAAACTGTTTTTTTCCAACATTTTCGTCGATCGCCATTTGTTACTGGGCTTCAAACACGTCAGAGGCCGAACAATTGAAAGGGGCTTGTAGGCATTCGGCTGCGGCATTGTGCCCGGAGCTGACAGGACGAACGAGGAAAAGGTCCGCGGAGGAACTCCTTTGTATCAGCGATCAATTTGCCCGAAGATATCGTCTGTGGTAAACTTTGGCATTTTGACCAATTGTGCAATGGTACGCTACACTCGTACTGTGCTAAGAATTTCAATACAGTTTGCTGTTAGAAGTGTTAGAATTGCAATCACTGGATATTATTGGAACCGATAGGTAGTCCTGTTGACTATACATTGCTATATTTTAACCTCGCGACGTTGCCTACGTTTGACTTATACTAAAATCGGCTCTGCTGTTCTGGGGATTACCTCAAAAATACTCACAATATCACTATATCTTCTACCCAAGGTTGTCGGGAACTTTTTGTAATAAATAATGTACACATTTATTTATCTACACAATTCCAGACGATGCAAGATCAGTCCTTCATTTCCGCACGAATCCCGTGATCTGATTATTGTGTATTCTGCAGGCAACGTAAAAAAATTTTAAAGGCAAAACCCCCAGACTATGGCGGATATTTGCAAAAGCGCCGTTTATACCAACCAAGCAAGTGTTTGAAATATACGGGATGGTATTGTGAAAAATAACGCGCTTTAGTCTGTGAAAGTCAGCGAAGCGGAATCTTTGTTCGGAAATCACACATTCCTGAGAAGGGACTCTCTGCCCGCACACTTCAGCACTTCAAAAGAATTGTTGTTTGTAGAAATAATGAGTATTGTCCATTGGGCTTAGTAGTCGCTGACTTAGTGGCTCAAGTAATAAACATATTTAAGGGAATGCGCAAACCAAGCGGAAATTTTCCCGCGCACTTTTTGACGTCATTGTCAAATGAACCATATCACTAATGGCCTAAAGAATAAAATCGTACAATAAATTCTGCACGTTGGCGTCGCCTTATGCTCGAGGTCATTCTTATGATGTTGTTCTTTAGGCTATTAGTGATAATATGGTTCATTTGACAATGACGTCAAAAATTGCTCGGGCAAACGTCCGCTAGGTCTGGCACGACCCTAAGGTATCTAGTGGGTCGAATTCTCACTGAGGACAGACTACTTCTTTCGTCTGAGTTTTATTTTGTGTATTGTGATTTTATTGTTCATCCCCATGGTATGGGGAATCCAAGTTAAGGAATTGATATGTATAAATTATCGTTGTTGCGTTATTTTCTTTTTTTTTACCATGCGGGCACGTCCAGAGTTCTATCCCGTATGTCCCCTACGAGGGGGTACCCATCTAACCGTGAGACGGGCTCCCGTCCGCCGCCGCCGGCCCTCTGTTTACCCGATCCACAATAACTCCATTGTATGACTAACTTTTCACATTGTAAGGCGTTATTGCTAGAAACGGAGTAACTTGACTTTACTCCACCATTTGTTTTATTGCTATAGAATTTTTGTAAGGCGAAAGTAATTCTATAGAAAAACGAAGTCATTTCTTTAAAAATCTCTGCTTTGATCTATTTTATTTGATCAAAAGGATCTTAGTCAACATATTGTGACACGACTGCTTATTTTTATCCTGCAGTTAGGGAGAGCTTAAGGATTTAGTTTCCAAATGTATTTCTTAACTGGGTGTGCTCACGTCGTTACCCGAAATTCATATTTCAAAGTAAATCAGTTCTTAACAGATAAGTGACATAAAGTTAGATAATAAATACTCAAGAGATGCGAGAAAAAACCATAACTACGTGACTTTGATTTTGATTTTATCTTATAATATCAACAGAAGGCGAGGATTACAATCAAGCAATATGACAGTCATCCATCACGCTTCATTAGATATTTAGAATATGGTAACGACCACTACAAGCTTTGCTTCGAAAACTAGAGAGGGGAGAATGCTGGGTATAAGCCCAGAATTATAATACTACAGTATAATTATGAATCGTTTGCGAGAGAAATATAGAATAGAAAATCAAACAAACAATCCAACAAATAACAAACAAAACAAAAAAACAATATATCTGTTTTGGGGAAGGAAAGGCCAGGAGTACTATTTTCGAATCGCTCTCCTCGCTTCGAGCAGTCGATTCTACAGATTTTTGTGTCGGATGTCGAAGGAAAATTAGTAGAACAGACCGCTCGAAGCGAGGAGAGATTCAAAAATTTGCTCAAAAATTTTCTCCAGTAACTAATATTTAATTGTATCAGGCGTTACTTTGCGGAAATCCATTATATAACAATATTGTGGTTATTAATATTTGCTTTTCCCGCGAATAAACTTTATGTTGTTATATATAGTAAGTAATACAGAAATTAAATTACAATTCTAATATTAAGTAAAAATAAATTTTACAAGTCTAAATTTATAAATAATATCATGCAAATTACTATTCTAAACAAAATGTTTTGGTCAAAATTTACTCATTTATAAATTACAAAATAATAATAATACTAGCAATAATAATAATAATAATAGGTTTTTTATAATGTTTTTGTAATTAGTTTTTTATAAAAATATTATAAAAAATGTATACTTAAGAATATAAATAAATAAGTCAAAATTCAAAATTCAAAAGTATTTTATTGCATGTAAGTACACTAGGTACATTTATACAACGTCAATTTTTTATCTACCACCGCCTCCAAGGTGTTATATAGAGCTGGGAAGAAGAAGCGGCGCAACAAACTTCCGCAACACATCTTTTAAAATCAAGTTTGTACATAACATTATTTTGTAAAGATTGTGCGAGGCTGAAGTAACATTAACACCAGGCATCTTTGTCATTTAGATAATCGACTGTTTTATAATAAGCTTTCTTACAAAGTTGTTGTTTAATGTGAGTCTTAAATTTTCTGTCATTCATATTTAAGATTTCTTCTGGTAGTTTATTGTAGAAGCGTATACATTGCCCCGTGAATGATTTACTGACCTTACTAAGCCTTAACTGTGGTGGTACAAGTTTGTTTTTGTTTCTTGTAACATAAGCTGTGTTCATATCACAGTGCCTCAAAAAGAGAGATATATTTTTGCGGACATACAAAATATTCTCAAAAATGTATTGACTGGCAACGGTTAATATATTAATTTCTTTAAACTTTTCTCTTAATGATTCTCTACAACGTAGATTATAGATCGCCCTAACAGCTCTCTTTTGCAAAATAAAGATGGTTTCTATATCTGCCGCTTGACCCCACAGTAGGATGCCGTATGACATGATGCTGTGGAAGTAGCTGAAATAGACTAATCTCGCAGTAGCAATATCTGTTAATTGTCTAATTTTCCTAACGGCGTAGGCGGCCGAGCTTAGTCTGCCAGCTAGTAAGTGAATAATAATTATACAGTATATTTTTCGCTAATATTATTATTATTTTGTAATTTATAAATTAGTAAATTTTGACCAAAACATTTTGTTTAGAATAGTAATTTGCATGATATTATTTATAAATTTAGACTTGTAAAATTTATTTTTACTTAATATTAGAATTGTAATTTAATTTCTGTATTACTTACTATATATAACAACATAAAGTTTATTCGCGGGAAAAGCAAATTAATAACCACAATATTGTTTCCAGTAACTAACTCGTCCGTAACATTGTAAATCTTGTCAGGGTCATAGCTCCATGACCTCCTGAAACCGTGCCTGCACTCGACGCATAATACACTCCCCGAATCACTCTTATTTGACCTGCAATCGACCGCATACCCCCAATCAGAAAGTCAATCTTGTGACCTTTATTAACAGTCTGTTGGGAGCAAATGAACTTTGACATTGGGAAACTTTACTCGGGAATATTCCGATTGTACCTACTCGTAGGTAAGTAATTACAATAACAGTTCCATTGGATCTGAAAAATATATAGGTACTTACAAGTAATTTTCGCACAATGGCTTTAAAGTAAAGCTTGCCGATTTGTATTTTCTTTGAAGTTGATTGCAGCTTTTGAACATTTGATCCTCAGATGGAATATTAACTTAAAGGTACCTAACCTATGCATTTATTGATGACGTATGTTTCGTTACGTACATACAATGAGCTCGTTGTATATACCTAAGTTAATTAAAATACGCTTTAATCCTGAAACTTTGAAACACAGCTTTGCAATTGAATCATCATCTTTTTAAAACCTTGTGTAAATGTTACTTTGGTTATAATCTCGTGCGGACCCGAACCGCCTGCTGGTTACGACCCTGAACAAAGTTATAACGTAACTCTGAACTATGTTCCATGATATAGCCAGCGTGAAAGATCCTCTGTCAGTCTTTATTAACCCGCCAGTATAATCGATTGGTTGGATTAACTAAGACATTCTTACTTCACACGTTTGAGTGCCCAGAACGATTTGTGTAAATTGGATCGTTGATTAGATCCCCCCAGTTCCCCAGCCCCCCTTCTTTGGTCCGAACCTCGGTGTCTTAATCTTTTCGATTCGCTGCTCGCTAAAACTGAGAACGTTCGTGATTAATTATACCGTTTTGTTTGTTTACGATCATTTGTTTGTCGTAAAAGGGTTTGGGGTTTGATGTAGGTGTTTCTTAAGTTTCCGGAAGTTTCAAAACATCCGCTGTTATTAGCGCGATGGTATAAACGAGGCCGATATTTTTAAAAATAAAAATTTTAAGTGGTTCATTTAACTGCAACAGTCGTCCACTTGTTCAAAGTGTTTCTGTTGGTTAGTTTTATACTGTCTTCAATACTTTCCTCTACATTTTAGTAAAACTTTCACCCTCCGGCCGCCGTGGCCTTTACAACGAGATTTTTTCCCATATGCACATGAATCCTATTAAGGATAAATAAATTATACCGATTTCCAGCTTTCCATTGTGATTTTTATCTATTTAGAAATAAAGTATCTCGAAAAAGTAATATATTAGAGTTTAACAATTTCTTATCCTACTTACGTGTATATTTTTCAATAATATCGGCCCAATTTAAAGATATTTTTAAAATAAAAGTTTGTATGGGAGACTGCAATATAATTGCATGATATCTATATACTATAGACAAGGGCTTGTTCGAAATACTTAATTATGTAAATTTATGTATTTCATCACCACCTTTTTGACGTCATCTGGTGGCCATAGACTTTTGCCAATGCACGCATCGACACTCGACCTTCTCGCCTTTTTCAGGTCGTCGATCCATGTGACAGGTTGGCGCGCATCATGCTGCTTCATGTATTTAGAATAGCATCAAATAACAGAAAAGAATTATTTGCCCATCATCATCATTTTTGCAGAATCTAAACGCGAACAAGCTTCACGATAAACGAGATTTTAACGACCGACCAACTGCGCTGGTTGTAAAGAATGATTGGTAAATCAGAGCGAATGAATGAATAAATGAATGGTGAACGAATGACGAGTAAGAGATCAGCTAATAATAACATTGTCAAAGTCCATTGTCCCTCGGATGACCCAATTATAGTCCGCGAACACCACATTCCAGCAAAATTGATCGTTCGTCGACGGAAATTAAATTTTCTGAATACCCTTTCGATTCGATAGGGAATGCAAAAGTGTAAATCGTCCACTCAAATGGGATCTGTGACGTTTCGCTGGGCTATCTCTATTGGTACTTTATGAACTCAAAGTTTTAATTGATTGGAATTCTTCTATTATATTTCTGGATTCATCATTCTCTTTTTCGAAAGAACAGCTAAGCCCGCTGCTTCTATTCTCATTTAGGGTCACGAAATATTGCATAAAATCATAATAAAATCTATGTAAGATCAATTTCTGAGTTGTTTGATTATTAGTTTGTTTTGTTTGTACGCATTAACTAATTCTTTACTTCAGTCAAAAACTAATTGCCTTAATCTTGAGCTCACTAATACTTAATACAGTACTGCCCAAGAGCACGACGGCAGTTCTTAATACAGATGATGTGCTATAAATTGATCAACATCTGCCTGCAATGACGTCACTGACTCGAGTTTTTGCTCTTGCAAGATGGATGATAATGAAAATGTGTCACATCTGTTCGGCTTTTTAAAACAAAAAGTAATAATAATAAGTTAAATAAGTTAGTCTCAGTTTAATGCACGAATAGGTAAACACGCACATTACAATATTAGAATAGTACGAGGTTGGAGACATCGACATAAAAGTTTGCTATGGCATCGAGCACGGTTTCGCCGGGTTTGGACCACAAATGAAATTGAGTGTAGGTAAAAACTTTGTAATCGACGGCGGCGAGTCTATAGTCCTGAAGTACTTAACTTTAGTTGTCAATCATGGCAATAGATGGCGTTGCTTTGATCTCAACTCTCATTGTCACCCTCGAAAACTGTGAGGACGACGTCAAAGATCGGTAGATTTTTTAAACAATTTTATGAATTAGGTAGCTCCACAGGCTTTTGCCAGCATTATCGCAATTTAAACTGTCTGTTCAGGATTAGATGTTTATAGAACTTTTTTAAGGAGTTGCTGGAAAATTTATCTTTTGCACGCACCATTTAAACCCAATAATGTAGTATGCCCGGTGCAAAATCAGCAGCCGTTTTCTGGACGTTACAAGCCCATACAAGAGTGGTGTTGCGATAGCTGGGGTCGGATTTTCTCGATTCATTTGTTATTTTCGGGAGGACCGCAGAGGGCAGAGTGATCAGTTCGCAACTGGTAGGGACGTATTGTCGGCCCTCCGGCCATTGTGTTTTTTTACGCTGACGCGGCGCTTTTCGCGAAAACGTTTCGAAGTCTTTGTGCGCGTGGTATCTAGGGATATTGGGCATCTGCTGGGAAATGTATACCAACCTATACCAATTTGCAGACGTAAATTATGAAAGGGCCTACGTTTCTCTGTGTGGTCTTTTCTATTCGCTATTCTCTGTGTAACAAAATAATAATAATAATGTTTGGACAAATTTTACACACGGCTGTTTAGTCCCAAACTAAGCCGAAGCTTGTAAATGGGTACTCAACAACTGATAAATATACTTATATACTTTTAAAAAAATACTTAAATACATACAAACACCCAGAATCCGAAAACCAACAGTTATGCTCATCACAAAAATGTTGGTCCCGGGTGGGAATCGAACCCACGACCTTTGGCGCAGTAGGCAGGGCCACTACCACTAGGCCAACAGGCACCAAGGAACAACAAAATGCAACATTCACATAGTGTTATAATTTTTTTGGTTTTCTACATTCTTACAGTCGTCAACAGAGATGTTTATTACTCAGTATCTTTCTCGCAACTACACCTACAATTTTGTATGCATATGCCGAAAAAAAGCTACTGTTTACCGTAGGAAAATTTACAGTAGGACCAACCACCGACAACAATCCAGTCTCGTATAAAACCTCGAAGTTTTTGTATCCTTGATCAACTGTGAATAAAAAGACATAATACCACAAAGTAAGTAATAGTCTCCATAATACGTCAACTCGTCTAATAACTATGCGTTTGTTTGCCACATTCGCTTCCCTCAAATGACTTGGCTGATCTTAATTACTGCCATCCGGTGTCCATTTGATTGTACCCCGCATTGTTTGTTCTGCTAACAGGACAATTGCACTGCACTTAGCCAGCACTCGCCTTAATAGTACTTTCTGCGAGGTCTTTGACCTTAGACACGTGGTTAAAGAGATTTGAGAAAGCAGATTTGAAGACAGAAAGATAATTCGTAACCCTATGTAATAATTATCTTTCGAATCCCTGTATCTAGCTAGAGTAAGGAATGCAAAATGACCTGTTAAAGGTCGTATCTGCCATAAAACAATAATTAATATCACTCCCGGTACCACTCTAGGCACAGAATACATCTCTAGGTCAGTCCTTTACCTAATGTGACTGAATAAATTCTGGGATTAAAGGTAGTGTATGCATACACTACCTTTAACACTACACTACAAAACTATCTGCATACACTATATTTTCATGCAGATCACTTGAGTTCTGGAGGCGTAAAAGAGGAACGAACAAACAAAAAACAAACAAACGTAGTGTAGAGAATGCCATATTGGTATTTTGTTCGCCTTTTGTACAATTATGTGCAATAAAGTTTATATAAATCGTATTTCCAGCGAAACGATCGTAATAAAGGTACGTCCAGGACCTTTACAAACAAAAGTTAAACAGAAACTCGTACCTAATTATCGATTCCGCCCGGAAACCTTTTCGCGAGTTGCAGAAACTCTCCGAAACTTTTTACCGAACTTCTGAATTTATCTAAATCATATTTTTAGAGTATTTGAAAGGTTGGCGACCAGGAAACACGGTGTTCGAAATATAAAGAGAAACAGTTTTTAAACAATTTTCCGAAGTTTTCCATCGTTTCCGCAAAACAGCCCCCAATTTACCAAGTATACAAATTTTGTTCGCAAACAAAATACGAGTAAAATAATATTAAATTAGAAAATTTCAAATCGCCATCGACACAGTAACTAATCGCTCTTTTCTTGAAGTAATAATCGATTAAAACTTTCTCTTAAATCTTTCTATCATGTGTATGTTATGTGCCAGTAAGGAGGGACTACACTTCCAACGATACTGTTCATCAGGCTTAATAACAAAAGAGTCAAGTCACTCAAAATGTCGACACTGAAACACAGCTTGACTTCACACTTAGATTAATTTCTGTCTGAGGCCTCGTTTTCGGTCAACGCTTCAAGAAACACTAGAGTAATTTATCTGTATCATATCATGAGAAAAAAGCTTTTATATGGAACACGTGTACAAGCGAGTGTTTAAGCGAGACAGAAAACTTAATAAAACCATAGTTCAGAGCAAACTTAACGAAGAATAATGTGTGCACTGTAGAAGAATTTATTGTGATAAGTTTATAAAATGTCTATAGCTTCTGCCTCACGGAAAGGTCGTGGATTCGATTCCCACCCGGGGCCAACATTTGTGTGATGAGCATAACTGTTGGTTTTCGGATTCTGGGTGTTTTATGTATTTAAGTATTTATTTAAAAGTATTTAAGTATGTTTATCAGTTGTTGAGTACCCATGTACAAGCTTCGGCTTAGTTGGGACTAAACAGCCGTGTGTAAATTTGTCAACATTATTATTATTATATTATTATTATTTTAGATTCCAGTGGTAAATTTTATTTTCCATGGTAAAAAATAGGTCTAGGTACCACAGACAGATCTGTTAAGTTATGACGCTTCAAAGACTAACAAACAAACATAATCGACACACACACTAACACTTTGCTAATAATTTACTCTAGTTTATTCTACAACATATCCTGGGGAGTAATTAACAGAGCTAGGCTACGTTTTATCAAGCGAAAATAAAATGTACTGCAGGAAACTAAGACCGCATTTCACTTGCATCAATTAGAAACAATTAGGAAAATCAACGCCTTCAATATTGCAGTAAACGTACAGTAAGCGGAAAGCGCACATCACAGTGAAAGAAATGAGCAAGCGAACTCTCTCGGTTTTATTAAACGTTTTTCCGTCGAGCTCTCATCGCCATGTGCCAAACAGCTGCCGTGCTCCGGATTTTTTATCCAGCAAACTTTTGACCCCCACTTCTCTCTGTGGGGCCGCCATACGTCAGGGTTTAACGGGACATGGTTAGTGCCAGCTAGCATGACGAGATCTGTTACAGTGCCGATGGCGAAGTCGTAGACTAGTTGGTTGTGCACTAGCCTCACGTTATCGAGGTCTTGGGTTCGAACCTTGGCCCGTTTCGGACTTAAGTACGGTTTATTATGTTACCACAGGCCTTTCGGTGAAGAGAAATATCGCGAGGAAACCTGCATACACCAAAAGTTAGAATTTCTATTCTAAGGCGTATTTGAAAACCACCATAAAACACCGATCACAAAATATCCCCATAGGGTCGAAGTGTCGCCAGGTATTCATGCCCCTCTAAGAAGATAGGATACGTGACGGTGGGTTCCGGTCTATATCTGGACATGTCTCTAACAATTTACAGTAGGCGGCGGTAACAATAATAAGTCGATTGTTTACTGCTTTTTCCATCCCATCCCACTAAGTACTATTAAATGCAAACTTTTGAAAGTTTGTTAGTTTGGATGTTTGTTGCTCAATCACGCCATAACGACTGAACGAATTTTGATGAAACTTGGTGTTAACTTAAATACTGGTTTAACATATGATATGTACCTAACTACAGGAATGAGTAAGAATGTTTTAACCTTAATTATTGTCATAACTTTCAATCATTAGACAATAAATATTACAGTGAGAAGAAAAATTACAGAGACTACGATAACATGTTTAATAATAATTCATATTTATTTTCTTTACAAACGTCCCGTTTTGCATTCCTACGTAGATACATGGCCGCCCTACTCTACGATCATTCGTATGGGAATTGGTTTTTTATAACTCCAAACTAATTTCAACCCTATGACAGTTGAAGACACGACACCTATTGATTTGGGTGTATTTAAGTGGGTGTTGTTTCTCAAGTTGTTGATAATTGAATTAAATTAGTTATTCAATTAAAAGTTGATTACATTCTACAGTTACTTAATAATTCAAATCGGATAATTAGTTTCATCAGAGCAGATTCTGAGAATTCCATACATTGTCATACTTAACCTATGTAAATACGTAGTTCATCACATCATCCATGTAATCGCAAAAAAATTTGATATTTTTGTATACGTACGTAACTACAAATAAACGATTTTCGGATATTTTTCTTTTGTGCTGTGGGTCCTTGGTTCATGTCTAATTTCATGATTCAGGTAAGTTCATACAAATACTTGAAATATTACAAAATTAATTTACAGAGTAGACCAAATCAATGTCAATAAAGGTTATAACAGCACAGCAGCCACCGAGTAGCCACCCTGCAACACCCGAGGGACCAAGGTACCACTCCTAACCAATTATTACGTATGCCTGTGTCGTAAAAAGCCCCATCGTAACGATATGACAACAGGGACCAAAAAAACTTAAATAAAAACCAATTTCTTTATTAAAAACGGTAAGCAAATGACACGAACATAAATTAAATAAAACCTGGCTTGCTTTGCTTTCAGGCTAATTTTGACGAAATTCCTCAAGTTTAGAAATTTTGCTGTTTTCATAGGAGACATCAAATAAGTTTCTAGTCGTACATTTTAGACTTTCGCGCTTTGTATTCATAATTATATAATTATTTACGGGTCTTACACACGAAATAGTCCAGTCAACTCGTGACCACGGCCAGTGTAACCTGGTCGAAATGTCGGGCAAGGTAAATAAAACTATTTCGTGTGTAAGACCCGTAAATAATTATATGATTAAGTTTCTAGTATTCGATTCCATGAAGCTACGAAGAAACAGCTAAATAATATTACTATTAAACAAGATATTATTTAAAAGGAATTAAGATTACTAGAACGTTAGCATAACATCGTATTTAAGATACGATTTTAAGTCGAAGAAACAACGCAGAGTATTTTCTTCAGATAAAATTCGTTCAATTTATTGAAGGTTTAACCTTAAAGGTGCCAAGAAAATGGAAAGGTATCAAATTACGTTGCGTAATTTAGGCAATAAAAATGCTTACGTCGATAAACTCCCGATCGCCTGGGGCGTTGTTGCGCTATGTGATATTTATGCGCGTAATAATTAATGAAGCCGTAACGTCAAGTTAGAAGGGAGTACTGTGGACTAGGGTAGCCACAATTGAAGAAAAAACCGAGACAGGTGGTTGCGAGATTCGTAAGATCTTTTTCGTGCGTATTTTTTTCAGCTTTTTCCGAATAGCGTTTTTCCTCGATTAATAACTTATTTATGTGACTTTTATATTCGGTGTACAGTGATTCTATGTTTCGTATTTCGGGGCCTTGTAAAGCGGATTCCTAACGGTGGTAAACAAAATAAAGAGCCTAGTATTCTCTGTCAAGTGCATAGCTTATTAATGTTAATGCTGCATCTTAGTAATTTTGTTTAATATAGTAACGGCAAAGTCTAAAGAAAATGTACTTTAGTCTTAGCTCTAAATAAGAAGAAACAAAAACACACAAGAAATTATTATTGTTAATAAAAATTAGAAACTATACAAATTAAAAATATATCGGTAAAAGAATCAGATAATTTCGACCGAAAACTTTTGGAGTATCTTTTTTGACCAATATATGCAAAATTAATTAATATTCACATTTATAGAGTTCCATAATCACGAAAGTATTTAGGCTATAAACTACCAAACACGTTCCCGGTTATACGGGGATACGAACAAAACCGGAAATTCCCGAGCGCATGGTAGCCCTAGCAGGGAGTGACTCGTATAAAGTCACCTAACTTTAGGGTATACTTCCTGTTGCTGAGTCGACTTACGCTTACTTACTTCCTTAGTGACATTAGATTAGTTCAGAGTCCCGATAACTTGCAATATGAAGTCTTACGTAGGTATACTATATGTATTCATAATAGCTTGATTAGAATTACAGATGTCAAAAGGTGGTAATAGTGATGTACAAAAAAATTACTGGTATAGGCGATATTTTATAATACCGATATTGAGCGGTATTTTTATATTCCGGTAAAATTTTATCATCAGTTTCGATCAGTCCACTGCTGGACATATTCCTCTTACTCCCACATTCTTATCCAGTTTTCATGTAGGACCTTTGTGCATAAAGGCACGATTTACAATAATAATGTCCAATCTAAAAAACTTCCAATATTTTGGAAAATGATCGAAAAAATCTTTTCGCAAAAACCGCTACGCTTATCACATAACTCGGTATGGCAGTGTTTATTTATTTTCTACGCATTAAAATAACTGATAGAATATTATAATTGCCAGGTAAGGGGCAACCCTGCTCATAAGGATGCATTATTCCCCCAACTATTTCTTTTAACATCTCTATTTCCGACACGGATCGGATTGCATCAATTATTCGTTTCTAAACTTGAAACTGTATTGATCGGCGTAAAACAGGCCGGTCCCAACATCTGCATTGAATGTTTTATTAAACAGCTTGTAGCGGAAGGAAAACGTGAAAATATACACGATGATACTGGCGAGGAATTTATAACTTGGATAAGATACAGATGCTTTATACACGAGGCCTTTTTAAATAGGTGGGTATGCATGCCCTCAATGTCACCTGAGGGTAAAATACTATTGCCTAAGTCCAGCAGTAAATAGGATATCAAATAGTAATAGACGTTATCAATTGGCTGGAACTTGGCTGGCCATATCATGTAGCTAAAGCCAAGCGGACCACAGAATTCGAGAGGCCAAATATAGAACAATCAATAAGCGACGCACACACATGCACATTACACATAATATGCAAGACGTGGTAACACAAAAGCAGTAATAATGAAAAGAAACAGGACAAACCTACAACAACATTAGAAGAACCCTGCTGAAGACTAGAGGAATGATATCAAGCTGCTTTCGCAGGACAGTCAAGTGTGAGAGTATCGAGACTACATGCACCATGTTAGGTGTGAGGCGAAATGTGAACGGTATGAGGACAAGTAATAGAAGAAGGATAAAAAGAAAGTCAAGAACAAGAGGATAAGAAGAAGAACAAAGACGGACGGTTTATTTAAAGACTAGAACCAGTGGATTCGATATATTGGGCAATTTGTACAGGTTATTCGTGATCGAGTGATAGAGATTTAATTACTCACAATTCAAGAATTTCATGTAATAACAACATTTATTCAAACGAACAAACGCTACATGATACCATATAACACGACACATGAAGAAACAATTACTACAACTATTTTTAGCTAAACTACGCAGTTGACGCCATATTTGAAGCGGCTTTACCGTTTTTAATAGAGATTATTATCATAACGTCATGTCAAATACAAAAACATGGCAGATATATTTAGCTCGATCCTTGATATAAAGGAAAGTTTGTGCATTACTTACAATTCTTTTTGATTATTTCTTGACAGTTCCTTGAAATGACGTAACGACTGTATTGCACGTACTCGTAAATCTACAATTACAGTTAATTTATGCTACCTCTTTGGTTCACAATTAACGCACCAGCGATCGGTTGTTGAACCCCAAGTCAAGTTCAAGTGTGGAAGGGACGAGTGCGTGTTTATTTTTAGGGCACTGCGTGTATTTAACTCCATCGTTTTGTGTTTCCTGCAACTTGCAAGCGTCTGATTGGCTACTGTGTCGTCGCAATAGCGAAAATATCACTTTCTAGCTGTTTAAATATAAGTACATACCTATATATGTATTTTGTTTTACTCATTTAGAAGTTTACACATTACTTTCCGTGCTTGAAAATTGAAGATACAGTCCAAACAATAACATCTTTTATTTCAATAGTGTAACTAAAACATTTCCACGAAACCTATTGAATTGTTTTAGTCAGCACGCAGTTAAGATACTCGTATTTAGCATCGCGGCGGCCGCATCGCTCCGTTTCCTTTTTTTTGCGAAAGGAAATGCCAGATGGGCAGAGATCGTAATGTAAGTGATCTGATCACTGTTAATGTGCATTGCCACAATGAGGAATCAGTTGCAATGTCTCGTGTGTCTGTAAACCTACCCTTCCTTCTCCTTCCAAACTGGAACACATTAATCGGCAGCACAACTTCAAAAGTAAGAAAACTTATTTTTCACACTAAAGCTCATTCCTAAATTCCTAATACACATCAAATAAATTAAAAACGTTTCCATTTACAGAATTTTCGCAAACGCGTCCGAACACAACAAATATTTTTTTTAACCTTTTCTTCGATGCCTTTCCCCATAATTCTCATGCGGTGTTCCTTAGAACTTCAAACATGTTTCAGATTTATCGTATGTTGTCTAAACGGTGAGTGACTCTATTCTTTTTCTCGTAGTTATTGTATGTAAATCAAAAGTTTATTTTTTTATTCGCGTGAACTCACACACGTAAGTTCCGCAAGGCTACCCCCTCGCCCACAGCTACACCATTGTTATGTGAAGCGCATTGTACAAGGACCACCTGGTTCATTACTGGAGGCAGCACCACCGCTCTACGAAGACCTACCAAATACCTACTAAATTTTTACATATAAATTAACGTATAATACATCTTGTTGCATCGCTTAAATAGATCATGAAACTCGCGTGCTTTTTATTTTACAATACTGCACTAGGCGTTTAACTTTAGTTTATTTTCGCTGAGAAGGTAGGCCTGAGCCCCAACAGTGGAGACACATTAATAGGCTTTGATTGACCACTGTATATGATTATTACCTCTTATGAATAGGGTGTAATTTTCAGTTATTTTGTATACTGATCAGTAGTGGGACAACATCGACACCGTCGTACCGACATTCAACCCCTACACATTTAAATTTTCGCACAAAAAATTCCGAACCTTGGTCATTATTCACAAAACTTACACAAAGTTGTCAGTCCCCAGTGGAAATCGAACTCATGACCTCTGGCTTTTGAGTCAAACGCCCGGATCACAAGGCCGTAGAATACAGTTACTCTTCTTTTGATTAATCTCCGTATTCTATGACGCAGACATGAATAGATGAAAGCTGGGTTCTACACGCAAAACAATTTTCTATGCAAAAGCTTTTTGTCTCTCGTAAAAACTTTGATATATTATTCTGTACTTCGAATGCTATTCCACCGTAATAAAGACATTTATCCCATGTCAACGAGTACATGCAATGCTCCGAAATTGAATAGGTATGGCTCACGTGTCATAAAAAGCCGTATTAACACGTTTTATATTCTAAACTAGCTTTCACTATGTCGTACAATCGCAATTCATCGTGTTTGCAGGTTAGATCGAACTTTTTACTCTCGTAGGTACATAATTGTCATCTTATAAATATCAGGCGCGCGCCCACTAAAAAGATCTTAGCTCCATTATAAATATAATATAATTACAATGTAGTCGGTGAATACGTTTCACTTACACAGTTCCTCGCAGCACCGACCCATGCCCGACACACCAAGCCAATAAAAACTAAATAGTAGGCAGGTTTATGAGTTAGATGACTAAATATAAGCCACGTGATTTCACTACACACTCCACTGCCTACAAGAGCTCCACAGCAGAGGCTGTCACAGCCAGGCTATTCCAGCAACAGAATGCAGACCCCGAAGATCTTAATATACTGGTCGGTGAAAACGATTCACGTGCCCGGTGCCCCACGTCACTGGCCCATTTCTTACGTCCCATTGACTCTGGCCCATTCATCGGTGCCTTTTCAAATGGGAAGGGGTTTTAAGTGAGACTCTGTAAATGAGAATATGAAGATTTATTGCTGATTAAACTTATTGTTATACGAAATGAGATTTCTTTTTTTGACATTTATTATTACAATTATTAGACTTACCAAATTATTGGTCAAAAGGTTAAAGGTGAAACCACAATTTTGTAGTAACTGTCAAAACACGAACATGATTTCGTCGACAATATAAGTAAGTACCTACTTATTTTGGAGGTAAATTTTACGCATAGTGATCATTTTTATGATCAAATAAGTTATTATACGAATATATAATATCGTAATGCATTGAAGTACCTACATACATAAGATAAATAAATAAGATAAGAGATAATTGTTAGAGAAGTAAGTATAATCAACTAACTCATAACTGTAATACATTAATTAAACTGTCTAAAACTTGCTTAAACTATGATATCATTAATTAAAGTGATACGTGTTGCTCGAAATGGTAACATCTGTAGATAACAAATTAGAGTTCAGAATAGAAAGAACAACTTCTAATTGCAATACCATTGAAGGACAAAGCGTTTTGTAACAAAACCAGGACTGATTGAAAAGTCCCCTCAGACTCATGATTAGCTTCATTTTAATCGGGGTTTAAAAACTGCATCACAATGGGTTGGCACACTCGCGGATCTATTCTGCAAAAAGCTTCCCATTTCCTTTCGACGGTTGAGGATTTGGACAAATATTTTTATTACTAAACCAATGTTTGCGCTGCCCTCGTCAGCAAGGGTAGGATAAAGCTACTATTCATTCGCCATCTTGCTTTGATTCTGAACCTTCCCCGATGTGAATTTGAATGGAACATCTGGTTGATTGGCATACCATTCTTTCCCTGCTCTATACGTGAAATCGAGCATAATTATTATTCGGGTTTATGCGAATGAAACAATAGTTATTCGGCCAAAATATATAGATTTTTGCTGCGATTGCTGGTTAGAATCCCGAGCAAGCGTAGGATTTAAGAATTAAACACGAGGGTGGCGAGTGATTCTAAGTTAGAATCCTGACGGTGGCGAGGGATTCAAAGGCACGAGATGTAAAATAACTTTAGTCTCGTGTGACAC
Source organism: Metalampra italica (assembly GCA_949699065.1). Classification (NCBI taxonomy): domain Eukaryota; kingdom Metazoa; phylum Arthropoda; class Insecta; order Lepidoptera; family Oecophoridae; genus Metalampra; species Metalampra italica. Next base: position 4,166,917 of record OX452986.1, read on the forward strand.
TTGCAACTTTTCACCTTAGCAATGACAGCATATTATTAGAGGTAAAAAACCGAATACCTATGCGATTCCGAACGTTTCATTGTTTAGTTCTTTTGGTTAGAGATTTACTATGAAATTCGAACTTCGAAAAGTCCTGTTCCTAAGTGCAGAGCAAATTTAAGTTAAGTTAAGGGAATGAAATTTCGAATGTTTGCGACATTCGAAATTCAAATCACATTGACTAGTTTTCTCTCGAAGCAAAAGCTGCCTGATCGAGCTGCTGAGGGGAAAATGTATACATATACCGGTACCAATGTTTTGCGATAAACAATTATGTACTTACCATATAGTCGAACAGCAACTTTGACCTAAGCCATACAACCCCTATAAAAATCTAACTAAATCAACAATGTGCAGTTAAATAAAAGTTCTCGCAAGCCGCTGCGAAGGGAATTCACCATCAAACGTAGTCCACATGCGGTGGACGAGCGTATTTATGGAACCGTACCTATTTTAGTCACAGAATTCGCAAGGCAGCTAAGTAAGTACTTCAATTTAAAGCCACCAAAACAAAAAGGAGATTTGATTGCGCAAGTTGAAACGGCGACCCCAAACAGCCCACTAAAAGAAATTAATCGCCGTGTCCGAAAAAATAAAACAAAAGAAACCGTAAATCCCACACTGGGCGAAGACAATATATCGCGTCGTCATAAAGTTGTCCCTCTCTCGCCAGGCGGCGCCAGGGCGGCCCCCCGCGCCCCGAGCCCCCTGGCCGCTACAGAACCGCAGCAGCGACCGACTCACGCACGTGCGTGCTCCGCTACTCGTCTCAGCCATTGACGATACGACCACACAAACACAAAGAATACCTTAACAACCCGACATAAGATCCATTTCCCACCATCTAACCACATGATGTGCTGCACAATCTATTACTCACCATATCACGTTAACGTTAAGCACATTTTGTTTCGCTCTCCAACCGCATTCCTTTCGCCTCTAATAGCGATTGTGTTGTCGATGAATGTTTGAACTTTCGTCCTTTGACGGATATTTATTTACTTAAAAATTTATTGCACACAATACTTAGTAAATCGTAAACTTATCAGTCAGGTATTGTGGTATTCTCTACAAGTTGACCTTTGGGTTAACAGATATAAGAACAGATATAAGGCGTGGTGGGCAATATACATGTACTTTAAAAATCGTTACGTAAACAAGTTAAATTAGATACTGCTTACAATAATCTAAAGTTAAAGGCTATTCTGGCCTATTTTTATCAACGAGTACTTCCCGCTTTTGCGTGTTGAATCCACGATAATAACATGTTGAAGAAGATTGATCTGAATCCATACAAATGGCCAAATTTCAAGGAACCAATCTGACGCCAGTTTGATGAAATTTTTATGGTTGCACTAAGATCAGTTTGTATGCCAATGAACAACAAATCTTTCAATACTCGACATCAAAAGGTATAATAAAAGCCATTATCTTGAATGACACAGATTGAAATGAGTTCATTCCCCTAGACTGCACAGAAAGTTAATAAATTGGTACGGCCCAGTCCAATCATAAACAACATTGCGTCACAGCAGCATTATGCACCCCCGGCCACATAACCGTTCCCCTGCGTATTGGCTCCTGATGAATGACCCAATAAATACCCATAAGGTATAACGCGACACGTTCAAAACATTCCCGGATATAAAAGCATTATCCTGTTTAGTAATTTATTTCTTCTTCAGGTAGTAAGTGAAGTTATTTTATGGGCCCACTTAAACGTTCTATAATCCGAGCAGTTAAAGCATTAAAGAGGGTGTCGGAACCCATAACGCAACACCATAAACAGTAAAGAATTGAACGTACCTACTCTCCGGCACCTGTTTAAACCCGAGCAGTCTATAAATCTTGTTTTTAAAGAGGGTTTACATTTTTAAGAATCTATCTGTAATCTGCTGGGTTTATGATATTTTAAATTCTCTGTTTTATTTATCCTCCCCTCTTGTAACACAAACAGATTTCGATACGTTCGGTACGTTCGGTACGTTCATAAATTATATCGAAATTTAAATTGTTTTCTGTACTAAGCGAAATTGCTAGTTTTCTTATTGCTGACCTTTCCTAATCTTGGAAAGGTGAGTCATCGGCCGCTGACTCAGAGAAAGCTTTCTGCATCCAGTTCAGTGTTTAATGCTTGTAGCATAACCTACCCACACTTGAAGAGAACCGGTCTAAGGTATGGCCTTAAAACTGGATAGTCAACCTACCACCGGCACCGATACCATGGTAATAAATGTTTTGTACGGGATATGAGAGCACGTTAAGTTATTGTTCCGCATCGACATACTTACAAGTTACAATGCATGTTTTATCGTAATGTTTAGAACACGAAGTTTAAGAATGTCCATTTTTGTCTCCGGTTGCTTTCTCGCCTCCGTTACTTTAGATAGTATTTGATGCTTGAAAACAAAATTTTATGATTTAATTTAATTCACACCCGACACCACTAAGTTTGTTGTGATTGTTATGGGTGACGCTGGTCAGAGCAAATATCTGGTACCAATTTCTAACATAAAATACCGAGTTCACTGCGGCGTATTGAAGCTTTCCATTATCTCTTTAAGTATAATATGCACTTTGCAGAAATTGAACCCATTCTCCAGTGGCATACTTTTGAGTAATGATATCAGTTGCCAACGGACGTCGAGAGCTGTTACATTACCCGCAAATTAGGTTAGTTAGATTGCAACCACGTATCTTCTAAGCCATGTTCATACGGTACTATTATGTTCATTACCAACTACAGTACTTGACAACTGAGCTTTCTGAATTGATCCACTTTGCACCTGAAATATATACATTTTCAAGTTCGATCATTCTCTCACTGTTGCTTTAAAAATCACTTATCTTAATGAGGCAAGTTTAATGAACTCCCAAACGCCACGAACTGTTTAGTCTCTACTCTCCATATTCATTATTTTGTTCTTCATTGTCCGATGATGGAGATAACCCTGAATCATCTTACTCAAACACATTTACTTTTTTTACACTACACTACAGATTTAATTTTCTTTTATTTATAAGTTTATAGGTAACTACCTATACTGATATATTTTATCTCTTCTTATTATTGACTAGATCCTTTATTAAACCGCACAATGCGATCACTGACCCTTCTGGTCTCATTTGGAGGATCACATTACCGGCTATGTATTTACACAACTACGAGAGTACGAGTGTCCCTACATCAAACACGGCAACTATTGCAATCTAATTGACTTGCTTTGTCAATGTAGTGGACATCTACTCTATTATAGCTTATTGGTTTGTAATTACGTAATTTTAGCGTATAACTATTATTATGTGTGACCATACTGACATCGCATTCTATTTTATTATTATTAAAGGTTTTGATCTTCATACATATTATAATGTTACGTACGTGTTTCTCTAAATTTGAGCATATACTGTTATTTGCATATTTGCAGTTTCACCTCATTGTGTAGGGTAGGAGTCTTCAACACCTGTTTATGACAAAAACAACACCTATCGCTCTTCTATGATTTCGTGTTGGCTCTTACTTCGTTTGCCTTTTTACTCTCAACTAGGTACATTAGGTATTTAATGTCTATTTCATCAAAGTTTTTACCCTTATTTTTACCCGATTGCGCGTCAGCAAAGGCAGGGTTATAAAATTCAAATTTCGTTTATTTAGAATTGGAATACAATATTCTTTTTTTGTTGACATTAATTTTGTCTAAAACTACTCTGTTTTATCTGTTTCCACTTGTACTTGTTGTCGAATACCTGTGTATGTAAATAAGATCATTAACATCAGCATTTCGATGCAGTCAATCACCAAGTAATAAGACTAGCACAATGGCCGGATATGCAGCAGGAATCGCAGGATACGCGTCCGACACATTCACGTCTCGATGCATGACGTCAGCACCTCTAATTGAGGCTATTCATTAGTCAATTCGCATCATTTGCAATTTCAGTGCTCGAGAGTAAATTGATAAACATCGTCGTCCATATCACAAACAAGAACAAGATTAGAAACGGATGCATGTTTGCTTATAAAGCAATAATTTGCATCGTTCAAATTCAGAGACCGACATTAACTCAAACACGGCCAGTCTACGAAAACAAATAACATTGTCTAAAGTCTAACTGAAGCATCCCGGGGCAGCATCGACAAAGTTCCGTCCGCTACGTTAAACATCGCGTGGATCGCTAATCCGAGCGTAACATTGCAAAACGCAGAACAAACTGCTTCGCTTTGTGTTGCACTAATGAGAGCCACGTGGCTGTCCCCCGCAATGCAGGCTGCACAATAAAACAATGGCGGTACAGTTGTGCACTCTGGCTTTATTCCTACAGGACGAACTGTCGCGTGACTCCAACTCGTTACGGGCGTACCGCAAGGCGCAATTCTAGCGGAATTTCTGTTTATTTGATTTTCAGCGTGAATAGCACTGAATGTTACCCACATTTCGATAGTGGTATGATAACTTTTGACCGACATCTTTTTTTATCACTCCCAAATTATATATTTGTTATCAATAATTCAAATAAAAAAAATAAAAAGTAGTAGACAAGAATACGATAGACTTTAGAATGTTAAGCGTAATTTTAAATGTGGATAATGTACAGAAATACGGACTATAAGAATGTTGGATTTACAAAAGGAATGGAGTCTAATTGACCGAGCGAGCGAAGCGAGCGAAGCGTCTACGTTTCGAGACTGGCCAAAAATGCTCTTGTCCGTCTGTCTGTCTGTCTGTCTGTCTGTCTGTCTGTCTGTCTGTCTGTCTGTCTGTCTGTCTGTCTGTCTGTCTGTCTGTCTGTCTGTCTGTCTGTCTGTCTGTCTGTCTGTCTGTCTGTCTGTCTGTCTGTCTGTCTGTCTGTCTGTCTGTCTGTCTGTCTGTCTGTCTGTCTGTCTGTCTGTCTGTAATTCTCTACAGGTCGCATTTTTCAACCGATTTTGACGAAAATTTGGCATATGTATAAATTAATTAAACCTACAAAATGAGTAGAATAAAATTTTGAAAAACATTTTTTTTAGAGTACCTACCATACTCGCAAAGTGGGAGTGAACTTTTTTTTTCTTGTGAATCCCATAGTGTGGGATATCGTTGGATAGGTCTTTCAAAAATATTGCTGGTGTGTGAATACCATTTTTTCGATTTAGGGATCCGTTGGCGAAATATTAAGCTTTAAAGCGGTAATTTTTGTTAGAGTCACGTGTCCCCCCCCCCTGCCAGCTAAACGGTTGCTTCTGGAAATGTGAAAAAATTCATGGCAGTAGCATATATAACGTAGTTACAAGGAAAACTATTACGGCTAAGTAGGTTCTATTAGTTTTTGAGTAATAGTGGATCGACTTAAGAAAGTTGAAAAAATAAATTATGCTCATAGAACTGCATACGTAAAATGGAAAATTATTTTTTTCCGCGTGATATCCATGGTGTGGGGTATCGTTGGATGGGTCTTTCAAAAATATCGCGGGTGTGTGATAAACATTTTTCGATTCAGGGATCCGTTTGCGAAATATTAAGCTTTAAAGTGCTAATTTTTGTCACTTTAGTAGGTACTTTTTCTGTTTCCAAAGTTGACTTTTGTTGGTTTCTTTTAGGTTTGGTTTATAAGGGCTGGCGAGGTCTACTGTTCTCACGGAACTACTAGTATTTAGAATCGTTCATAAAATTATCTCCATCTAAATTTTATTAATGAAGTAAATAGATTTGCTTTCAAAGTTCAATCATGATAGCATGCGGCATTTTCCGGGTTCCAAAATCATAACATCAAAGGTAAGCATGTCGTCAAATTCCACAAGCCCAACTTTTGGGAAACCAATCAGTATTTTAAGCTTCTGATCTGCGAGTACTTTTACTTATTAAACTTTCTTGTTTGCTCATTAAATAGGAAGAGCTTTAGATAGCAACTCAACACAAGAATGTTGCTTGTCATTTTAATCCTAACCTTTCTTCTAAGATTGTAAAGCTTTCTAATAAGAATGAACTTAACCCCTACAATTGCCCCAATTACAGGGAAATATTTATTTACATTCCCTTTAAGTACCTCTCCAATGATATATTTCTACACAGACACAACTTTGAATGGAGTGTTTGTTGGCGCGTTGTCGTCAAACATCACAACATAAACATAGAGTTTCGGTGCGTGGCGACAGTGAACTTTCGTGGGTCTGTGCCCTACTAATGTAACGTCGAGAGCTATTAGGTCGATTGTTACACGGAGTTCACGAGAATTTCGATTGTTGTCATGGTGGACTCACCTAATTGTGCGAAGACCTTGGGCCGGACGTTCTCCTGCCAGGCGGCGGCGGCGGCGGCGAGGAGTGCCGCGAACAGGGCACAGCGGAGCACGAACATGGCACTAGTCACAAGTCGTCATCACTCGGTTGGAGATCACTCGCGGCGCGCGGCGGGCGCTGCACAGGCGGGCGGGGCGCGCGGCGGCCGGCGACGGACTGGCGGGCGCGGGGCGAGGCGGGGCGGCGCGGGGGGAGGCGGCGGGGCACGCGCCTGCGCTGCCGGCGCCCCGCGGTCTCGCATGCGTGGGGCTGCGGAGTGCGGACCTCGCACGTGACGCAGCCCTCCTCGCCCGCCCCAGCGCACCCTCACTCACTACCGCCGACCCTGCGACGTCATAATCGCGTTAAAAAAGCGCCTGCATATCCTAATGAACGCCGACACTAAACCTGCAATTAAACCCGACAGGGAGTCGCCTGCGGCGCTGGAGCCTTTGTTTATAAGCGATTTTCGGTATATTAAATATTCGTTGGGGACATTTCGAGGGCGTGACAGTTCAGCGAATCGTAAGGTAGCAATTACAAGTTTGATGGCTTACAGCGGGGGATGTAGGGCCGAGTGCGTAGCGAACTAGCGAATGCTCTTATTACTTACTACCCCCCTTTGCAGGGAAAAATCGGAGTAAGAGATTCCGACTCTAATTGAGGAAATTATCTAATGATCTTGCGCAGTGACTGTGCATTGAGTCTAAGTTCATTACGTTTAAATCTCGACAGCTTTGAAGCACCATTCAACATGATTTTTATAAGTGGTTTCAAATTTTAAGAACTTTAAGTAGGCTACACCGCAATACAAATTCAAAAAGCGTAAGCATGAATATTCTTCTGAAATTATTATGTTGTTACTCTTTGACAGAAGAAACCAACTCAGAAAAGTTATGGCCATATATTTTAATTACACACATCGTAAAACTAATCGATTGTTACTAAACTGTATAAAATAACAAAACCAACAGAAGCATAAAAAGTTGAAAATCAGTTGGACAAGGTTCTAAATCCTTAAACTCGAAAACGCGAATGCAACTCTATCGAAATAAAAAGTCGAGCAACAATAGGGTTCCCTCGGCGTATTCATTATTATTAATTGGTCAAAGTTGTTCCCCAGCAAATTTATTCGAACAATTTAGAACTCTGTCAAAGTAATTCGGGTTCCGTGTTAGTGTACCAGCGAGATGCATTGTACGGGTCCGTGTGAAAATCAATAAAATAAACATTTATTTGTGCAGGACTCCTGCTTCGGTGCGTTCATGTGAGTGAGCATAGAGAATGCAGGCTAGTAACTATAGCAGAAATATTTAGTGAACATGACGTGATAAAACTTGTAAAAGTGGGACTAAAGTTAAATGTAGTAGGTATACTTATCACATTTTTCTGCATATTGAAAAGATCTTACTTATCTGTGTTTTGGTCGATAAAGTTATAAGAATTATGTCTTAAGATTTGGATATTTAGCAGAAACCATGTCAATACAATAACATAACTTTGGTAGGTAATAATATTAGTCAAATTGAAAATGCTATTTTTATACTCATACTCATATAAATGATAACAAATAGCCATAGAAGTAAGATTAATCATTACATCAGGAATAAACTGACACAGAGGCATTAATACTGAGAATGTCAAAACACAAATTACCTACTTACTTTAGACATAAAGCTAAACTTAACAAAGACTAGAATAAGTTAGAATTGTAAGCCACCACCATAACATTAAAAATGTAAATGAGAGATCAGTCATAGCAATAGCAGTCAGATTATGTGTAGTATGAAATACTTATTAGAAATACACTAAGGGCCTCTTACACCGCTTGCGGATAAAGTCCCAGATACCCTATCTGCAGGTTTTCTGACAGATAGCCTATTTTTTGGTTTCACAGGTATCTGATTGCCTATATTTTATATAGTCTATCGCACAGATTTATCTGATAGATTAGTTTATCATTAAGATTACTATCTGTAACAATATCAGGAAGTGGTGAAAGAAGCCCTAAGACTCTCAAACACTAATTACCTTTCAGACATTAAACTTAACAAAGACTAGAATAAGTTAGGGCTTCTTACACCAGTTGCTGATAAAGTCCCAGATACCCTATATGAAGGTTATCTACCAGATATCCGTTTTTTTCGTTTTCACAGGTATCTGATTGCCTTATCTGTCCGATAAACCGCCTTATAAACTTACAGCCAGATCAAGGGGCTGTTATTTCTTTATCTGTCGGATATGGATTGTTTTTTTTTCGAATTTAACGCGGTAATACTTCAGTTTTGTGTTATTTTTTTTATGATTTATGGATTTATCACTGTTTCATTTAAAAAATGGACTTATTTGACTATTTAGGAGAAGAATTCGAAGAATTTCGTGACCGTTTATCGCGCCCACGGACACGTCCCATAGTCAGGGACAGAGAAGATAATTTTACAAAATATAGTGGACAGATATGGGCTAACAAAAAAAGCAGTTAATTATCTGCTTTCTTACACAGAAGATGGCATAAAAACAACAACCAATACTGTACCAATATGTAAGTACCAATCACATATACTTTGATCAAGTAATGGGCCCACACTAGCGATTTTTTAAAAGTTATATTGTTACTTCATTGTTTCAGTAACGCTGCAATATCTCCAATGAATAGATTACTGTTACTAAACATTGCGCTATTATGCGACTGGATCGTTTCTGACTTCAGCCGGAGATCTGAGTGGTGTAGGCACAGCGTCAGAATCTAGAATCATATCAAGTGTCCGAAGCATAGCAAAACCTGAAACCACTTTTCGTCAGATTCCCTAAAGATAAGGCCAAAGTTAGTACCTATCTATATTTGGCTTTGATGTGAAGGAAAACTTAATGAGGAAACATGCATATGGTCCACCAACCCACTCTGGGTCTGCTTGGTGGACTATGAGCCCTACACCCTTGTCTAATGGTAGCCCTGTGCACCAACAGTGCGGCCATATTAACTGGTAAATTGATAAAATGATCGTACCATACTAATATTTTATTTACATGTTACAGTCACTGCTGCCAGTCGCCTTATGCAGATCGTCGCTCTATCAAACCGGGGGGCGTCCCACACTACACTTTCCCAGTAGTAGGACTCACCTACCAGCGGTTATCGGTTCTCTGACAAATATGACCAGCCATTTCTCAACATACCTACTTACTTTTTGAGCTATGTCAGACTTTGGTTCTCTTTAATACAATCTTCCCACTCCAATACTTCGTCATGCCAGCCCTTTAACATCGACTGTTGGACATAGCCCTTCCCCAATGAACACCACCACACCCAGTCCTCTAATAGATACCTAATTATATTACCTACTATTTTATTTTATTTATTTTTAATTTATTTTATTTATTTTCTATACACTATTACTATACACTATTATTTCATTATAGCCATCGTTTTCCGAGGACGAAATGATTATAATGCTGTGCCAAGCAGTAGTTCCACAGGGAAAATGTGAAATAGAATAAGTAAATATACAATAATATAAATGAAAATGTTTTTAAATGTGTTTTGTTATTTTTCTTTATTGCAATGATACCCATCCCATGTAGAATATTTCACTGGCACCAGACTCGGATCTACTTTGGTTCTCTTTATACAGCATCTCAATCACCCCTTTCAACAGGTTGTCTCCACACTTTACTATCATGTGTTGATCATGGGTAACAGACTTGACTACTCGCCCATGATATTTAAATCAAAATTGCACATCTACAAAAACATGGTAAATTTAATAATTACATGTCATACTTTTGCATTCAAAATGAATTGTGAATACAAAAAACATGATTACATGGGTGCCATCGACAGAACCTAGTACTCCTGGCAAGCTTGAAACTCTGTAGAAACTGAAATTAAATACCTATGACAGTTTGTACCCGCCGTCCTACTGAATTATCTTAATGTTACTTTTGAGAGGGAAACAATCGCATGATGCGAAATTTATTTTCTCACTGTCTTTTTCTATTCTTCCAATCACTTTGTCTAAATGCGAATGCCACATGCACCTGACCATCCACCACTAGACCATCAGCACGAAAAGGGGTGGGTATATGAGGACTTTCCTCCACCAACCAGGCAAACAGATGCGTTGAATTCCGAAACTTGACTGATTTCGGTTAGGACACCAATGACCGTCATAATAAGCCATCCTGCCTGCGAATGCCCCCAGTATTTTTATGAAACACTTCAAATACTTGTACACGTAATTTATAGATAGAGAACAACTAAAATCCGTAAATAAGCTTCGTTACTCCTCACTGTAATTTTATATGTAATTAAAACAATAATCGAAGAACCACAGACGATATGAAAAGAAGTCTGCTTCGCTTCGTTATACGCAATAAACGTAGGTATTTTTTTATTTTATTCTCAAGAATAATTACAAAAAAACGGACTCAATAATGTACTTTCTGTATTTTATACATAAATACATAATTTATGGGTATTTATGAATACATTTTTTAACTAAAATTTAAGATATTAATTTATAAATATGATACTCGTCGATGCCCAAAAATGCATAAATAGAAACGCAACAAATGAACTGAACTGAAGAATGAACTGAATGAACGGAATGTTCCGACTCCCCGGTAAATCGCTGACAGTTTAGCTGCCCGATATTTTAACAGAGACTTGAGTGGTGTAAACGGAAAATATTATCCGACAGTGATATCCGATAGATTACGTTATCTGTCCGTTTTCTATCTGTAACAATATCAGTAACTGGTGTAAGAAGCCCTTAGAGTTCTTTCTTAGATACGACTCGGCGCTAGATACGAGAAGACACACGTTTCGGGCATCGTTTCTGTATAATAATCCAATTAGTGTGAATTTAAGGCGTACTCGCGGCCACTGCAGTGGAATAAAATAGTAAAACTGGATATTTAAAACTTCGCAGGTCTCCGTGCCTACAGACAGTTAAGAATTCCAATTGAGTTCGCCATATTCTTAGTTAAGTTAATCAACTAATTACAAATGCTGCTTGGTATTGAACATTTTGATGATTTTTGTGGAATATCACAGAAATATATTTGTAGGTGATAACTTTACAACAACACGTGTACTTGTATCTAAACAGGATTCTCTGCTCAATAGAAATTCACCTCTTTAATAAACCAGAATCGTCACTATCTCTACTACTTATAATATAAATAATAATAAAGAGGTAAAGTTTGGATGGATGGATGTGTGTGCGATTGAAGTGAGAACAGTGTGTGTGAACATAGGCTATTTTGTATGTGGTTTTATGAAAAGGAGCGGCCACAAAATGTGTTAAAATGAAGTAAGTCGGCGAATATATCGAAGAGTCTGTGTAGTATTAAAACGCGAATGAAGTCGCGGGGCGTTTGCTAGTAATATAAATAAAAGAAAGTTGCTTTTCGTATTGTTACTCTATTCAAAAGCACTGGATGGATTCCAATGGGGTGTCCATTGTTGGATAGCAAACTTTTTAACTAGTCTTGTATATATTGGGTCGGGCGGCATTTGCCTACATCGCTGAAAGTCTATATAGCGATTTGGTCGGTAACGCATAATGCCTTCTTTGTTAATTAGTCTACATCGCAAAATGTCTGGGCGGAAACGTCTTAAATACTAGGCCTAAGAGGCGGAAAAAAATCAGACAGATTATTTTCCAAAATATATTATTTAGTATTTATCCAATAAGAAAATCTCAGCTATGGACTTGAACAATTACCTCATGCTAATGACAGTGTGACACCTTATAATTTCATAGAAATTTATTAATCGAACATTAACCAAGAAAGGGGGCGAAGGCATGGCATCGGTATCTACATAGAAGTGAGCATAGCGAGCTTTTTCTGTATTCTGTGGGTATCTAGTTAAGTACCTATATTAATAGTCAATTCATTCAGAATGGTTTCTGATATACGACACACAGACCTACATACGTAAAAGTATTACATATACAAGTACAAACGCAATGAAGAGTTGCAAAAGTTCTGAGACAGACAACAAAGAAAAGTTTAAAGTGGCCAGACAATACAACAGCAAGACTGCGACGTCGTCGTGATTATTTTATTTTTATAGTTCTTGTTGGAATAATAATATAAGTGACTGTACAAGCCCAAAATGGTCTATACAATCCGTATATGCTTACAATTTGGCCAGCTGTACTTTGTTTTTGTAAATATTTCCACACAAATGCATTAAATCGATTTCCTTGTTTGTTATCTTTTTTCCTGAAAATAATTGTCAGTAAGTCGATTGGTAATGTAAGAAAGTTTTGCGGTCTGGCCGTACCTTTCGGTTTCCTTTCCTTTACTTTTACCGGTTTACCTTTTATTTCTTTAGTCGCCTTGTATGAGTTGTACGAAATCAACGGAAAGACTGGGAGTGCTATTCTGATCCGGCCATCACAGACGGGGATTAACCGGTAAGATGTCAACTTATTTCTATGGATTTCAGACATTACCCGCTAATCTTAGGTGTTACTGGGCAATCTTAGTATTAACGTTTCTGGGCTTTTACAGCAACATATGAATAACTTGCAAACTTTAACGGGAGATTAAAACCACACTTCGCAAGTTTTCGAATAGTCCAGGAAATCAGGAAACTAACATCGGATCCTATCTTACCATCTGTTCCTGAAACTTTGTCGTTCTAGACAAAAGCGTGGACGAACAATCGGCCGAGATGTATTAATTGAGGGAATAAATTATAAATAACGAGCGATCCTGCTGCCCCTGTACACACCCCTAGATACTCCCATCGATACTGTACACACTAAGCAAAACCAACGCGGAGTTTACCGGTCTAAAGAGCAATTCGATTGTGTCATAAAATAACTTGTGTGTAGGTTGTTACTATCATAAATTATTCATAACATAACCTATAATAATAATAATAATGTTTGGACAAATTGACACACGGCTGTTTAGTCCCAAAGCCGAAGCTTGTAAATGGATACTCAACAACTGATAAACATACATACTTTTAAATAAATACTTAAATACATACAAACAACCAGAATCCGAAAACCAACAGTTAAACCTACATTGTACTTATATGTATATCTTTTTCCTGCAACTTCTGCAAGCTATATATAATTTTCGAGTACTTAGAGGTACATATTTTTGGTACATTTCTTCTGCAGTCAGATTTCAAATCAGAGACCGTGGCTCTGCCAAGATGACGCAAGTCATTCAATTTGCTTTTTTGTTACTATTACATTGTTCTATAAGTATTACTAGTTTTCCTTTAGGTACGTCATCTCTAAGATTGGGTCCCAAATTACATGTAAGTTCGCCATTGCCCTTAAGGGTGTGTGTGGTCCACTGTACATCTTCGTGCTGTATGTATCTTACAAGGTAGCCAGATAAATCGTGGATGCCTAAAAATCTCGATCATACAAAACTGCCGTGACTTGGTGTTGCGTCTAGTGTGTACCTACATACCGACTAGCCGTCACGCCCCCGCGGCTCTCCCTATGAAATTCCGTCCAACATCTTCCGGACCAAAATCTCGAGTCGAGGGTCCTTCCCTTACTTCCCCAACAACCGTTCTGAAACTTATTACTTGCACATAATTCTTGATTCTTTTTTTAATTGATTCCAAAGCAATTAACTTTGGCCGGTGCGTTTTTTCGGCGGAACAATGAACGTTTTAAGGGTCGTGAAAGATTGCGTGATACCACTTCAATTAACATATTATTCATAGGGCCTAATTACATAGCCTAGTTTGCGAATAGGCTACGACATAATAAATCTCATAAGTAAATAGCATTTCCAACAGTCTTGTTAAATTCCAGTTACAACACAAATTTATTCAGAAATTGGTCCGTTCTACTTTTAAGATGTTAGGTACCTACTGTTATTATAAAATAATGAAATAACTTATAACTAAATCGTCAAGATAAACGCAAGATTTCATCAAGACAGATTTCAAACAGTTAAAACCTACAAAAGATATTATAAACCATTGATAGATATACTTTCATGATAAGGTTGGGGCCGCTTCCTTATACTTACTTAAAGCGCAGTATTGACTCTGTTTCATCTTCAAATTTGATTTGCTAATAACCCCACAAAAATGTATAGTGTACTTTGACATAAAACCCCCTTTTATACATGGCAGGAATACAAAGAGTAGTGTGACAGCACAAGGGCCACGGTTCACGTTTCATCGAGCAACGTCGTTTCTCTTGATTTGCGGCAAGACAAATGTTCAGCCTGTTTTCTGTACGTATAATAAAATGCTTGATCTCGACAAGTTTCTTCTATTCTACTAGATATTCCTTTGAAGCTAAAAGAGCCTATTTGCAAAAATCGATAACGAACTGTCGGTGTCTGCAATGCGTCTTAAAATATATTTTCTTTGGTTCCAATATTAATATTGACTGCTTGTGGTTTAAAGAAATAAATTAACATTTTAGTTTCTTCAATGTCCTTTGAGTTGAGCTAACTAGGGATCTTAGAATATTCTTAACACAAATACTTACAAACTGTCCCTCGTAAGCGTTGTTTCTTCGTAAACAATTTCGACTGTGCAAAGACCATTTTTAAAGAACTTTCCGAACCTCAAAAGAGGAAAAAAGGAACCCTTATAGGATCACTCGGTTGTCCGTCTGTCCGTCTGTCAAGACCATTTTTCTCAGGAACGGGTGATCCTCCGTATCAAGTTGAAATTAATATCAAATACTCAGGTCTGCAGTCCCTTACTGTCGTGAAAAAATCAGACTTCTAAGTCATCGCAGTTAAAAGATATTGCCGATTTCGCCGCATTTTTGAGTATCTTGGTAACCAAAACCTATGGGGTACTTCCCGTTCACATAGAATCTTGAAATTTGGCAAGAAGCAAGGTCTTATAGCACAAGTGAAGGAAAAAATCCGAAAACCGTAAATTTGTCAAACTTAACTTTGCGTATGAGCAAGCCACCCTTATAAATTAGTACAATGAAGAAAATATAAATTTCATCATTACAAATCTATATTAAATAATTTCGTAAGATTTTACAAATTATACTAAAGGTCTATCTAGGTCCGGAAATAAATCACTTAAAAAATGAATAACATATTTTGACCATTAACGTGATTTAGCATTTGACTTAAATGACAGGACTTGATCTTTTTTTTTTAATGGTTTAACGGCCAATTGGAAACTAGTAGGTTTAGTGTCGATTTAATAAGGGACAATTTGGAACAATTCGGTAGAGTCGTTACACGCTTTTATTTAACTATCCCGCACAATATACAGTTTATTAGGCACTTAATTGTTGCACATAAAACTATCACAGATACACACCAAAACTTACAATATACATTTTTAGGAAAACTAAATAAAATAGTCAACCGTCTCCGACAAAATCCCGCCAAAAATTCTTTTTTGCACAGGACTTGACTATTTTTTTTTTCATTCGCTTTATTTATCCCTTACAGGAAAGACAAAGGAAATTGTCCATACAGCCAAGTCAGAGGTTATGAAAGTTGATATGGGAGCTCGCCAATTCGTTCTTTTATTAACGATTTTCGAAATAATTGTTTAATTAAGTTTGTACGGAACCCTCAGGGCGCGAGTTCCACTCGCACTTGTCCGGTTTTTTCTACTGTGTCCCATCTAAATCAATAGTTTCTAAATACTTTTCTATCCAAAGCAGAATATTTAAAAGTAATGAAATTAAGATCATCATCATCATCATCATATCAGCCTGTAGACGTCCACTGCTGGACAAAGGCCTCCCCCAAGGATCTCCACGACGACCGGTCCCGCGCTAACCTCATCCAGCTGGGTCCCGCGACCTTCACCAGATCGTCGGTCCACCTTGTGGGAGGCCTGCCTACACTGCGTCTTCCGATACGTGGTCGCCACTCGAGAACCTTTCTGCCCCAACGGCCGTCAGTTCTACGAGCGATGTGCCCAGCCCACTGCCACTTCAGCTTCGCAATTCTTATGAAATTAAGATAATCTATTTAAAACAATTAATAAACCTTTTTGGTGCGCTTTTGTGGTCTACATCTAGATTTAAAACCACTGCGGTGAAAAATCGTAGTTTCAAGTATCTTTTTACGATTAGGTAGGTATGAGAGATAGATAGACAACTAAAGTTCATTAATTCAAAAAGTTTGACGAGACTGGCAGCTTACTGAAAAATAAGATTCAGTTTTACTGACAGTAAAACTTACGAAACTTTCGTGTAGCTAGCTTGCCAACCCAAAGAAATTTTTTATTTAAATTCTAAAAAAAAAACTTGGAACCGTTTTCACCATAGAGTTAGTATACTAGCTATAGAGTGCGCGCATCGCTCATTGCCCATTGTGCCAAGTGTAAGCAGGTGTTCTATGGACGCTTCAATATCGATTTTTTCTAGATCGTTTGTTTCCGTGAATCGTGTTTACAGCTTGGCACTGCACATTTTACCATGATTACTCCAAATCTTAATAAATACCGGCGCGAGCAACAATCAGCGCTCCTGACGTTTTGTGACTAGTAGCGTCGCTCCGAAAATTTCGAGACTGTTCAAACCCGTGCTTACAGTTCAAACTTGCTAACGCGCGCTCTATGTATACTAACAACTCTCTGGTTTTCACTGTTTTAAAAGAACCAAATTATTCACCTCACATAAAACAAAATGAATCCAGATTTTGTGTGAACCCTGCACATTTTGCCTTTTCTGTGTTCGTCAGTAAACTGTAAGGTCGCGGGGCGATCTATTGCTGTAACATTTGTTCAATAAAGCCAAGCGATATTTCGCAAAAGCTTCAGCAGAGCTGTGACTGCAATGTGCTGTCACTAAATCGTGTAGAATAGTAGCATAATGGACCGACTGCAGCGGGTGCATGCAGTAGATTTCAAAAAGAAACGCGAATCGCAGCCAATCAATCTACATTTACAATCATACGAGTATCGATCCCGTCCCATTGTAAACCGCGTTCATATATTCTTGATATTTAGTTTAATAAAAGTTTATCTTACGTTTACTCAAAATTTTAATTATTAAATAAGTAAATACCTGTACATACACATACCTACACACTTTAAGGCAAACAAAAATAAAGTTGGAATCAAAAGTTTTACCTAAGTTGGGAGAATTAGGTAGAGACTGTAACTAAATTAGATGACAAGTTGCAAGTTACTTTTAAAAGTTCATCACCCACCTACTTCACGTAAGTAACTTAAATCAATGTCACTTTAGTATCTTGTCACATTGATTTAAGGTACTTATAAAAACTGAAATGTTGACGAAGAATAGGTACTTACACATTTTTGGTAACACTGTTGTATGTATAGATGCCTAAGTTACTGTCCGCCCAATAAACTACCTACCTGCATACGAAAGGTGATGCTGATCTGTTGACCTTAAGATAACCATAGCTGGACTTTGTATTCATGAAAAGCAATAACGTATCAAACGGTTTGGTCAGCGTATAAAAACCGTCAATCGAATCGTTGCTCTGACGAATAGTTGAGAAAGACTTCATTTGATATACGAGGAGGGGAACTCTAACATCCGATAGTGCTGATACGTATTCTCCCTTTTATTGGTATCGAAATAAATAAATTTATACCGATTTAATTATATGTGATCGAATAAGTCACTTCCTTCTGTACTAAGATAAATTAAATTAGTTTCAATTACCAATATCGAAATATTAAGTCCATGATAATTTTTAGGGCATAGTAATTTCATTTTAGGTGCTTCGTGCGTTACTAACCATAATTAAGGCAGCAACTACGCTTTAGGCGACTAAAACTGCAAAATTCAATAGGTACTTAAACAAATCACAAGACTAGGAATAGAGCTCAAGCTGTAATAAGTATGAAATTGAGTCGATCGATGGTCGTAATACCAGGGAGCCAGGGACGGCGAACGGCGTGAAATTATCTCAGCGACTGCAACATCGGCGATTAAGTGACGCTGATCTTTACCTACTGAATAACCTAGCCGGAGATCGATCGACTGCCCCACTTTGCTGGGAAAATAAACACGAGGCTTGCTAAGTGTTTTATAGTGCAATGATAGTGAGCAGGTGATTATAAATGCTGTCTAAAAGCTTTTGTCGTTGGCGTTGAATGAGTTACGGCGTGTAAATTATGATCATGGTTTACTAGCTGTTGTGATTACGCTTAACTCGATTCTTTCCGTAGAATTTGTTAAGTAAATTAGTGATTGAGTGAGAAAGTTGTGCGATGAGGCCCTACCGCTTATTTAATTCGCCTTCCTAAGATTCTCCTCTCACAATAAATTTTAAAATGCACACTCGTATACAGCAGCAGAGTTTGTACATTATCAGATGATGAGATTATTTTTATATCTATTATAAAGTGACATTTACAAATATCTACAACAAATTGGCTTAACAGTGTGTGACTTGGCAGAACAGTTTGTGCACAATCATGATACAACAAAAGAATTCTTTCTACGCGTTATTCATTGGATAACCAGAGCTTTGCTCACAGCAACGCGGCAAGCGGCAAAAGAAACAGGACTCTTGCTCTCGTGTGTTGTACAGCGGTGGTGTGGTTGACACATACGGCTCCATAAAAAGTTCAAGGTACGAAGATCAAGATTGTTTTTGTAATACTATAAAAATACTAACAAAAACAAGAAACAATGAAGGACTTTTTACCCGACTGCGGCGAAGCCCAAAAGGAGGGATAAGTGTTTATGAGAGCTATGTTGCCGCTGCCGTACCAGCTAAGTTACAAACGCAAATATGAGAGAACCTTTGAAGCTATCCACTCTATCGATGGTGAGAATTTTGTACGTGGATCGTAACCTACATTCGTAACGAGGGTACTAACACTAGTTTAGGAGCTTGTTGTTTTCGAACAAAATCTATTGAATTAGTGTTCTGTCTCTAGGTGTTATTATAGGGTCTATTCTATGGGGTTTACAGTCCTATAAGGTGTGGAAATTGGTTCGAATATGTACATTTTTCGACTCGATTTAAATTGGGGACGGAACAGATATTTATAAAATACAATAGTATGAGTCTGGTCTGTCTTCTTTGTAAATTGTGATTTTATATTTGACTAAATTCCTATAGATTCATTCGTTTCGGGTTTAGGCAAGTTTTTTTTAAATAAAAACGAGAAGCCATCAGAAATGTCCCTATCAGTTTTCGAAGTCCGCCGAAAGTTTAATTTATTGATGAATTTTTTATATGTACTATACTTTAGTGAACGATTTCTATGATTTAATCAGTAAGACATACAAATGAACTTAAAAGAAATAGTAGCTCAATAATTGGGTGGTCTAATGGAATAGTACGGGAGCTGATTTCGTGTTACGATGCCGATCACGATCTCTTTCACACGCTCTCAGACAGTTGTAATTCTACAAAATCAAATTAACGTGTCAGTCCGCTCGTTTTTCTTCGGAAACTTGTGTTTTAGCTCCGAGATAACTTTGTTAATTAAATTTTGCATTTTTTTTCCTTCCATCCAAGACGCTCTGTCGACTCCACCTGAGTTGGATTAAATTTTTTCATGAACTGCATGAAACAAATTTTTATGAAGCAAACTTGCCTACGATCAATTAAATTGTATAACTTTTACTTAAGCTTCTTTAAGTATACTTATATTATTGTAATTTAGTCTAGAAATTAAGTGTTTGTACAAAATATGGAGTCAAATATAACGTGACAAGTGACGAGAATTCATATCAACGTAAAAGGCGATCTGTAGACAGAGTGGGGCAGCAACTCTTACTTCTTCTGTAGTGGGGCATAGGTCACTAGGTACCTACTTTTGAATTTTCAGTTCCAAACTACAGTAGTTGCAATACAGTAGTTGGCTACAACGTAGTTGAGGTTTCTCAACCAATGTAGCTATAGTAAAACTACTTTGGTACAAACTACTTACTTTTTATTGGGAGTTACCTTCTCTTTGTTATCAATTCTAAAACTTGGTCGAATTTAAAAATAAACGAGAAAGTAAAAAATAATAATAAATAATAATGTAACTTTTATCATCCTTTTAATTAATATATTAAATTAATTACTAATCAACCAGGTATGCGATCTTCTATTAATGCATGTTACAAATTCTGTCAGTGTCTTGTAGTTGAAACTACAATTACTTTGTTAAAACATGTTCAACTAAAAGTAAAGATAAGTAAAGTAAGAAAAGAAAGATAAGTTTGCAATTTAGACTACAAATTACATAAATGTAGCTATAGTTTACAAACTATACACACACTAACTACATTGATAACAAAGGTCAAAATAAAGTAATTACTACCTACTATTAGTTACTTTATTTTGAACTTTGCTATCAATGCATTAGATACTTATTTAGGTAGATAGAAGAATTCACAATTGAATTGTAAAGTTGAACTAAAATAAATTAGGTAGTACAACGCAATAGGTCCATAAAATCAAGAAAATTAACTAAGGCGGCCTTATAATAAGGTTATGCAAAGGCGGGTAGTTCCCGAAATAGAGTCGGCGCTAAGGAAGGGTTAATAAGAGGGGATGTCGTTAATTTCTCTCAGTTAAGAGGGCCCCACCACCTCGCCGCGATATCGCGCTCGTCGAGTTTCAGAAGCCTTACAGAATTACCTGCGGCGAACAGGAGAGCAAACTGCTTAACCTAATTAACAGTAAAAAAAACCTGAGTCAAATGAGAGAATAACTTTTTGACTTTTAGATTTTTAAAGAATTAAGTCATTATAGTTTCTGAAATAGGGGTATCCCAAAAAAATCGTATAGAAGCTTGTAAAGTGAAGTTAGCACTGTTTCAATCAAGCGAGAACCAACGAATGGATTATTTGACAGTGTTGTATGTAACGCGTGTGCCTAGCATCCGATAAACTTTTTTTTAAATGTGAAACCTGAAATTAGTTCGATACTGGTATTTGAAGGGTCCTTTTTTATTATTATTGCTACGGGGGCAACAGGCAGGCGGGCTCCTGATGTTAAGAGGTCACCGCCAGCTATAGACACCTGCAACATCCGGGGGTGCTGGTGCGTTGCCGGCCTTGGTTGAAGGTCTCTTTTGACTCTCTTCTTGACCCATATCGTAGCGCTGTGGAAAAGCGTCATAGGGAAGGCATTCCACATTTCCACATATTGCACATGCGCAGCAAAAAAGAACGCAAGAAGGGTACTAGTGCTGAAATGGTTTATGAAGACTAGAGATACGTTTACCGCTTTGGAGCTTTGGCAGCTAGATCAGTTCCAGCTACTACTTACCTAGAATTCTCAAAGTAGCCTTGTTTGTCTCAAGTCTCAACGGCATCGCCAGGGTAAATACTATCGGAGGAAAACGGGTAGAATGGTTACTCATTAACTTGCTCCAATGGGTAATTAAATAAAGCTACCAGAGCCGAGCAGAGTTGAATTAAGGAAACCTTTTAAATACTCTATCCTTACTAATTTTATACGAGTCAATGTAAAAGTCTGTTAGTTACGCTGTTATGGTATCCTTTTAATGGAGTTATTTTATTAAAATTCAAGACTATGATTTTAGACCTGGTGTGATGACGAACAGTAGAGCTAGCCCTATTTTCAACGCTAATCGCTTTGCTAGTTAGGGCGCTAGATAAGGTAACAGACCATAATTTTCAGAGGTATTTCAGAAATACTAAAATTGTGGAATCCCCCACATTAAGTCCGCTTCGCTGACTTTTTTTCAGATACTGTGATTCAAATATATTCAAAATGGAAGCATATGAAGGCTGTACAAACATTTCATCGATGTTATAGAATTTTAATTAAAAACAACACGCGTGTTTCACGTCAAATAAAATACGTGGATTTGAATTCGAGACCGGTTTTGAATAGAATATGACTTTTATTCGATTTTCCCCAGATAAACCTTAAAAAGGTGGCCAGAAGTCGCTGGGTGGGGAGGGCAGAGAACCGGATATGTGTGTGCTCATTGGGGGAGGCCTATGTCCATCAGTGGACGCCGATAAATCTATCATCTATCGATGATGGTGATTCTACTGTCGTGTATGTAGGTATACTTGATATAGTCTCAATAGAACAATGTCGTGACTCGTGAGCACTCGCGAGACTAACGCCCGAATGCTACAGCGTGCATTAGCATTAAGTATTCCTCAACTGTCTTGGGTATATTTTGGTACTTGTTGGCGCGTCCCTATTATTATGAAGAACTGGTATCGACCGACGTGAGCGCCTATTTGTCTGTCACTCATTCACTCACTGACTGCAATCAATCTGACATTCATTCAATCAATCAACTACCTATGTACCTACTTGTACATTGTCTGCTGAAAAATTATATTTAGTTAAAACCCAAGATTTTAAGAAAAAACTATCTTTCCTTTATGTTCCCCAATGCGAAAAGTAAGTACTCAGTAAAAGATAAAGACAGGCAGAGAGTATTAGAGGTGCAATTTATACAAGTTTGTCTTATTATTATTAAGAGTGGACCAAGGTCATAGTACTATTCATACCTAAGTCTGGGATAAAAGACTACAGACCAAAAGCAACTCAGACAATGTTATCTGTCCCAGAGGGAATCGAACCTACGACTCCTGCTGGAAGTCCGAAGCCACTAAGCAACGAGGCGCTTTGATTCGAAGGCCATGTCTTCCAGACAACCTGAGGGCGGTATTTTATAAGCTACATCGACATTAACGACGGTCTCCAAGCTTCCTAAAAGCTCCGGAAAGTTTTGACTTTACACGAAAAGTTGCGCAAAACCGTTGTAAAGTAAACGTTAAATTTTCAAGATTTTATAAAAAAAATATCGTCCTACTTACACTTAGTACATTACAGAAGCTGTGGTACTAAAAAATACGAATATAAATGTAAGCATAGATAACAGATAAAGGTTGTAAAGTCAGACAACAGCGCTAAATAGAACAACAGTGGACTCGGGCATGCAAAGCTTTAATATGGATGGTAGGTCACTGTCAAATGGGAAATTGCATACTAAAACAAAACGCATTTGCCTCTCCAAAACAAACAAAATAAACAATACTTGGTTTTTCGAAATGGACTGCAAAGGTAACAGTGGTAATACTAACTTGTTTTTGCTGCTAATTTCCCTTTCATGTATTTTTCGTTGTCGAGGCGCAAATAGAGTTTGTTTTCGTATAACATTTTATTTGTAATGGAATACATACAATTGTATAAGAATTGCTATTATTATTCCTGATATTTATGGCAGTATCTGCACCCGCACAGATAAACGGCTAATGTACAGGATGTGTTTATTTAATCCCCATAGACGAGATGCGACTGAGCGCGATCCCTGCGCCTATAAAAATAAATTACAATGTTAAATTTTGCACACCCCAATACCCCATGTCGTAAGGGAGTCGGCGATTAGTTCCGCTGTGTCGTAGTGTTTAGTAACGAGAGTATCTAATTGAATTAAGTTTGTGTTATGAGATTATATATGTATATTTTTACTTCACTCTGTATCTCTTACGCAGTATGCGAAAAGCAACAAAGAGATACCTACCTAACTTACTTGAAGAAACAGGAAGAATTTACGTTTAACAGTTTCTGTATTGATACACTTTTGCATTAAATGTAAAAACATATGATTGAAAAATTCTATTATTACATATTGTAATGAATTATTAATCTGTGGAAATTATTAGTCAAATGTTAAGTTTCGGATTGAATTTTTTTCATAAACTATGCAACATGCAACTCTATACAGAAATTGAGTACTTACTTACATGATTTGCCAATTCATTCTTTGTTTTGTATTATGCTATATTTATTTAGTTTATTGTATTCTTCTACAAGAGAAAGGATTTTTGTTTGATTTGCCATTCGCACAAAGCCGCGGGCAACAGCGAGTAAAACATATTCTCTTGAACAAAGACGGAACATTGCAAAGGGTTATCGAAAACTTATAGGATGCGCTAAAGGTAAGCACACTGCAAATCTCCAAGGAATTCAAACTGTCACCTATAGGAGCTCTCCTGCAGGCATCGAATACCTCGTCCTTAGCACCTAACGCCACCTGGACAACAACCAGAACGTCTAGACCCCTGTACCACTGTACATCGCCCTTCTCTCATATATATTACTACGTAACACAGGACACGGAAAAGGTCACCTTTAAATGGCTCAGCCAGGTGTGAATGCAGTGTTGAATTTCACAAATAATTTTAAGTACCTACTTGTGACACCACTTCAACCCCATTTGGTGGGAAGCGGTGGAATTTATTTAAAGAATGCAAAACATTGTGAGGCTTAAGTACTAGCGAGCAAGCACCATAGGTACCGTACCTACTGAAAATAAATGCAATTTATTGCAATACCTAACACCTGGTGTAATCAGAGACTTAAATCGTGGTTAAGTCGAGTTTGATAGAATCTGCTGCATCAATAAACACGAATAGACTAATTTTTAAAAGAAAATCGCAAAAGATATGGAAGCATAACTATTCGACATAACTTTGATTGATTGATATGATATTGATGGAATTTGGTTCCGTCAACTCAAAGCGGATACCATTGTTGTAATAAACTGCATTTTTTTCTTCAATCATCTTATAGCAAAGCTTCTTTGTCCGTCTGTCTGTCCGCTGGATACTTAAAAACTACGGACCGATTGAGCTGAAATCTGAAACATTATAAGTAAAATTGTATCAGCCGAGATATTAAAGCAAAACTAAAAACAATAAGGTGAAAAAACTTGCACGTGTGTAAGCTACGTACAATTTGCTTACTTTCTGTTATATCTATTCTATATTTCGCAGAACAAAACTTTTGTCTAATACAACAAATAAGTTTCAGACCACAATATGAACTCACGCGAACAAACATAGGTACATAGGCTGAGTAATGACTGCAAGGAAAACAGCTTCCATCGACAAAGGCCCATTATGTCAAAAACAAACCCGGCCTCCTAGCCAATTCCCCCATGTTTGCTGAGGGCTGCTCTTATAAATATGCAAATGTTATTCTGCGTTTAGCGCGGTACAGCAATAATATTTATATTGAAATTGGCGCCTGCCATACGTCCTTGAACTTTACTACTATTATACTGTTCAAACAACCCTTTACATTCGATTTGAGGATCGCTGGATTGACGTCCGTTATCTATGTTTGACAACCTTCGGGTTAATGGGACGTCGGTTGTGTCGTGTCGAGGACCCCCGTCGGACAGCAGCGGCCTGGCACGAATATGGAACGGGTGACAATTACGATTACGAATAGAAAGCCAACTGCTAAATGGTTAACGTGAGCTATGAATTAATATTATAGCTATAGGATCTGTATAGGATACCTAAGTGGGTACAAACTACGAGTACCTACATGTACAGTGTAGATACGTTGCTAAGCTCAGCCTAGGCACAGAATACATAATGCCTAGGTGGAGTAAGAGGGAATGGAGAAAGAAGAACTAGAAGACCAGATGTAACTATATACTTAGTTAAACTCAATAGTCGTCTGATCTGGTCTGACTCTTTGTGGTCCCTCTGACCTGACCCCACCTGACCTTAGGTGACTCTGATCAATGTGATACATAACACATCTGCAAAATTGCAGGCTTCAAATTGATTTTCCATCATCACACGTCTTTAAGGCTTGAAAAGCTATTGGTATCAAGAGATAGCTGGTTTAAAGTTGAAGAAGCGGTGACCGCAGTGCAAGATTTAAAAGTGTAAAATGTGTTGTTTTGCACATTAAAGAAAACTAAAAGGGACGTAGCGGAGTTTACGAGATAAAGACGTTCAGATAACTTTTTCTGCAAAGTTAGTAAGTTATTAGATTTTCTAGAAACTTCAGTGAAACACAATTATTTTACCATAAATATAAACTTAGTGCTGGTCGAAAATCACCAGGGCTCTGACCATTCTAGAAACTTATTTTGAAAGTAACAGGAAAATTGTATACAGTTGATGTTTTATATAGAATCAGAGCTGGAAATCTTAAGACCTCTGGGGCTGATAAATCTCTGTAGGTTTTCTTTTCAGAGCGCGCCTTTATATCAAGGCTCATTTTACAAAAGGACAAGTAATAAACCTGTCCGCAAACGTCCGTGTTCTCTTATAAAAGATACAGTTCGCATCACGACAAAATGGCACCGAGTCACTCCCACTTTCCCTAATAAAGGGGCAGTCGTAAAAAACCACTACAATCATCATAACTCCACTGTCGTCCGATGGCCGTCGCCGACACAATGCCGTTTAAAAATTAACGATAGATGTCGCTCTACGTGATCCGGTGAAAGCAAGGTATACAGAAGGAAAGCTTTGGGAAACAAGCTTTAGAACAAATTTGGGTTTACAGATAACTAAGATGTAAAAAAATCTTGTCATCATCATCAGCCTATTAACACGTCCCCACTGCTGAGGCTCTGGCCTACCCTCTCAAAGATGGCATTCGGGCTATAGTCCACCACGCTAGCCCAGTGCGGGTTGGTGGACTTCTCATGCGCCTAAGAATTCCTTCTTCGGCGTATGCAGGTTTCCTCACGATGTTTTCCTTCACCGTTCGAGAGCAGTCAGTAAATGTACTTAAGTTTCGATAAAAAACCCATTGGCACATTACAGCCGGGGATCGAACTTCGGACCTTTCGATATGATAGGCCGCGTCTTATCCCCGAGGCCACAGATGCTCTCGGCGAAAAATCATGTAAAAGGTTCTAAATATTCAGAAATTAGATGACTTTTTATTTCATTATCATCATCCATCGGTTTGGACTAGTCCACTGACGTGGATCTACTTTGTTACGTACATATTGTATAAACTATAGATACATAATATTTTAATCTAGCCAACATTTAATTCAAACCTATTAACCATCACTGGGTGCAGTCAAAAAACATTATGTTATAATTAAACCGTCATCAACAACTATTAAAGGACACTTAGCGAGACACACCTGCAAAAAATAATTTCTGAAACACATTAGCACCGCATGGCACTGCCCCATTACCAGCAACTTCCAAAATATCTTTTTACAAGTTTTTTTAAGTTACTGCCTTCTCGAACCAAGCCTCTCCTTTATCGTCAACGTTTTAGTAGAAATTGTTTTGCATATTTATTTTTATTTAGATTAAATTATTTAAGAGGTACTACTCATACAATTTGTAGGTTTGTTGGAGGGTAGTCTGGCGCTAAAACCAAATTTATAAACAAAAATCACTGATAGAATACTGACTTGCTATGATGAACAATTTCTTATCCGACTGAAATATGCATTTTTATTATTACTTTGAACATTTAGGGCTTCTTTCACCACTTCCTGATATTGTTACAGATAGTAATGTTAGAGATAAACTAATCTATCAGATAAATCTGTGTGATAGACTATATAAAATATATAAGATATAGGCAATCAGATACCTGTGAAACCAAAAAAATAGGCTATCTGTCAGATAACCTGCGGATAGGGTATCTGAGACTTTATCAGCAAGTGGTGAAAGAAGCCCTTAATCATTTAAAAAATTGCGTTGAAAAAAATTAATAGAAAAATTTATAAACGTTATTTTGAAAATTAAATGTAAAACTTTAAATCACAACAAACAACAAGGTAGTAAGCTATCGGATTACCACGTTATTACATGTTGACTTAATATATCTATAGGCCCGTAGCTTACAAAAGCTTATTGATAATATTAAAACTTCAAGAATCTTGTTGACTTTTAATCAAGATTTCGTTGTTTCTATTTGGTATGGAACCCTCATAGTCAACACGCAGCACTGGACACCGTACCTTAGCTAATTTCTAATCACAAAATGCGACTTTAGCGACTTTAGAGCAGAAAAACTCAATTTTATGGCGTATGCACAAGAAATCTTTTAAGTTTGTAAACATGAAGGGCAGGAAATTAATAGTATGTAGTCGTACCCTTATTCTATACTGTACTTATATTCCGTTTTTCATTAGGTGTCTTATGAAAACAAACGCATTTGCGGCTGAAAGCAAAATAAATGACAGATGCAGACTGATGCAGTTCCTAAGTGGACCGCAAAGTTTATATGGCAATACAAACTTGTTTTTGCTGCTAGAGTACTTTAAATCACAGGTAGCCAAGACGCAAATAGCGTTTGTTTGCGTACTAAGACACCTAAGAAACACGGAATATATTTATAATTTTTCAACGTAAGAACGTAAGTTAATGTATCGTACTTAATGTAAATGTTAATGTAAGACATGTGTAGGTAATCAACGTAAATACACCATTACCTAGTAGGTATAATGGCTTCTCTATCCTTTAAGTACAAATAAAATTACAATGCAAATTACACCAAGCTAACACAAATTGGTAAGTTGCGTCGTGCATTTGTTCATTAGGCCCCATTTAAATGTTGGACAAACAAAGGGAATTAAAGCCGTACGGACAATTACACGTTGCATTGCAAAATTGGCGAAAACACGTCAGAATGCATAAAACCTTACTGTTTACGTTGATAGAGGTAAATAGTAGGTATCTATTGTGAGGCTTGGACAAGTGTCGTAAACTGAAAATGTTTATGCGACGCTCGAACATCGAAAATGGAAGCATTGTGCAGGTACATTACTCGAGGGCTGCATTTTGATTCATTTTTATTTTTTAATGAGGTTTTGGCTTGGTTACTAGACCTTTAAGCCATATTATAGTCAGCATATTTCTTATTCATTAAACCGGCGGCGGTTACAGCACGGCAGTCCAAAAAATACGGCACAAATAGAGCTAATTGGCGATTTGCAATGACGACACTTCGGCTTCCGCCAAAAGAACCCCAAACAAAATAATTTCGTTTTTAAAGTTTATGTGTAATCGTCTACGATTATTGATAGTATTGATTATCGCAGGTAATCGTAAAGTCGACAGCACCACAGAGTAAGTAATAGTCTTCACAGCACCGCACGTCAGTGGAAACCTTGTGCTGGCCTAGCTTATTATGGAGATTTAATAAAGATGATGTACGTGCTGTCGGCCGTACAATATTATGGTCCAATAAGAGTACACTAAAATTTTTCTTGATTTTTAGAAAAATATATGCATAGTAGTAATTGTAGCTTTTTGGTAGAAATATATACACAGACTAATTATTACCACAGAAAAACAAATGTTATAGTTAAACTTGAACAAACTGTGTGAAATGCTAGTGATTATTTTATCCCACTACTATATAAATGCGAAAGTTTTTTGAGTTTGGATGTTTGTTGCTCAATCACGCTTTAACGGTTGAAACGCTTTGATGAAACTTGGTAGTGATAGGAGACATTTAACGCGGAAGAAGCCGCGGGGCGTCGTATATATCTATCGTTATCCACAATGTCTATAGTTTGAACCAATCATTTCTGAAATAAACCACAAAATATATCTCACGTCTGTGAAATAACCACGTCATAAAATAGTATGCTACGAACGTAGACCGCTCGTAGCAAGCGTAGTAGTTGCACGTAGCGCTACACTGACTACGACGGACTTTAGCATTCCGCGCTACGAACCACAGCGAAATTTTGTAGCAGAAAATGGGTCAAATTCTTTGTAAGCTAAGAATAAATAAAACTTAAAAGGGTTCTCAGTTTTCTAATTTATCGACTATTAAGTAACATTTTGACAGTAGACTGGTAATTAAGACACCGTAGACGTAGATAATCTCCATTTATAAACTCTGGATTTCATTCAGATCGTTCCCAGGCGCAAACATTTATTTGCAGTAGCTTCTACATGCATATCCCGATGTATAATACCTACACTATTATGTGTAATAGTACATTGTTAACCTAGGGGTGAAAGTAACTTATTTAAGTCCAGAGACGGGGTTTGGCGCCCGACGCGTAGCGAGGGCGCCAATAGTTCGAGGGACCTCTAAATAAGTCTTGAACCCGAGGGAAACACTGTGCTTTTCATTAAGAATACACTGAAAGTAAAAACAAAAACTTAAATGAGTGTTAATACTTAATACAAATCCCTGCTATACGGAAGTATAAACAAAACTCTACAACTCGAAAAAACAAATGAAGATCGGATTGCCGCTTTCCCGTCTACTTTGTTTTTTTTTCTGTGGCCGACCAGCTATTCTGCCATTATTTTTCATTTACATCATTGAAAAAATGGTAAATATTTTGCCCAAATTTATGTTATTTTAAAGAAATAGTTGACAGTAATAATTATAATAAAGTCATTTAAAAAAATGTATTCTTTAATTATTACTTATCTTTATGTTATTTCAATTTTACATCGCGCTGTAATTGAGTGGCTGTATAGACAGTTGGAACATGGTCCAATAGAAATGTCAAAATAGTACTGGTTTTTTATATATAATTAGACAGCTGTCAGTTGAAAGCGATTCTCCCTAGGGCTAGATGTATTACTTTCAACCCGCTCCTCAGGTAACTTCAGACCTACTTTCAGAGTATGAGTAATGAAAAAAATGTTATACACAGTTATACACAATAACAGAACTGTTATTTACACATTGGAAAACCAAGCCTTCAAAATGATCTCGAATATATGAAATGTTACCAATATGGACCGATTTATGCTGTATTAGTAACTACACAATACAACCCGCAAAGTTTCGTTCAAATAATACATTTCAAAGAACCGTACTGGCAGAACCACAAATGTAAATGACGTCACATCTGATGTCCCCGATCATTATAATGATTAGGCCTACGTCACACGAGGAATACTTCAGCGACAAAATAATAGTATGAAAAGTTCGAGCGGTCACTTCTACCAGAGCATCAGAAAGTCGTGGGTTTCGATAGCATAGTGAAACGCGTTAACTTAACATAAAACAAGAGATAAATTTAGAAACGGAGACATCCGTAAGCGAACAAATGTAAGAGACGCAATTGAACATGTCCGGATGATGAAGTGGAAGTGGGCTGGGCATCTGGCTAGGAGCGAGGACGGAAGATGGACCAAGAGCGTTACAGAGTGGAGTTGGTTACTAGTTCTATTTTCAAAGGAAACAGACCACTTTAAGCAATTTCTTGAGGTTGGTCCTGGACGTTATGTTATGAGATTTACAATACGGACCAAATCTGAATATTATCCTAAGATTAAATGGAAAAGCACGACCATCCAGATATGGTCGGTTTTCCAAATGTGGCGATGCGTATATTGCCAGTATGCAGGAAGCTTTACCCGAGTCCATGAAAACAGTTTTAGACGAAATTGTGACCCTTGCAGGGTAAAAGTACACGTTGGCGACCTTTCTATTAAAATTCTGCAAATAACAAAGGGGACGCGAGGTGTTGCCATCCCTCGTCTATTTACCTGCTGGCCCGCGTTTAAAGAGGAATGTAATACAATCCCAGTTATTTTCATTATTCAGTTAGACATGAGACGCACCTTTACAGGGTTGAGCTTGAGGTTTGTAAAAGTTTAAGCTATAATAAATATAGGGGTAATGGGCAGGTAATATTGTTGTTTGCAGCGGATATAATTCCCTCCAAAAATCTAATAGAACCAGGAGTCTTAGGAGCCTTTGTATTCCTCCAGACCGATACAACTTGACATCGCCCCAACATGATTAGTTTTTAAATAGGTACTTTAGGTATATCGTTGGCACCTACATTACTTACGGATATTCACGTTTATTTCTCGCGAATTAAGATGGACAAAAGTATCAAATGTGGCAAACTCTTTTGACTCAAAGCCATCAATTACTGCATACATGTAATTTATTTTAATATTATTTTTAGTATTCAATGTCCCATACTTTCATGATCACTAACATATCAGTCTTTAACGTCCACAGCTGGACATATACCTTTCCCAATGAACGACACCACACCCGGCCCTCCGCACTCCGCATTCAGCCACTTCCGCCCACCTTCTTTAGGTCGTCGGTCCACCTGTCTCCACTCCAGAACTCGTCTGCCCCAAAGGCCGTCGGTTCTGCGACAGATACGACCTTCCCATTGCCACTTCAGCTTGCTAATCCTTTCGGCTGTGTCGGTAACCTTAGTTCTTCGTCGGATCTCCTCATTATGGATCATATCCTTCAAAGAAACCCCAAGCATACATATTTATGATACACTTTCAACAATAAACTGCAGCAAACTAACTCCCCATTACTCGTAAGTTCATTCCGAGCTCGTCAGGAAACGTTTAGAGAAACAAAGGCGCGGCTCGCTTCATGTTGTGGACTCCTGGCTTTACAGCCTGCAGCTGTGTTTGCCAAGGCCCTCTGCTGTATGCATACAAAGTCTTTGAACGACGAGGGACTTCGTGAATAAGACAACGAGCAGGCAGAAAAGGTATCAAAGCCGAAATTCTCCAATGGTTCAGCTGTTAAAATAAAATGGAGCATGCAAAAACATTCAATCTATTTCTAAATCTGTCAGTTCTACAAGCACACCTATTTGAAACACTGGTCGAAATATAAACTAAAATTGGAGAAGCTTTTACAATTTCTCAGCCAGTGGCAGAAAGCTGAGGCGATCACACATTGAACATTGAAAGTAAGGCAGTCCCAGGGGAACGGTGCTGTCACGAAACAATCAATTCGGAAACAAGCTGCACAGCAAAGTCCATAACAATAAACAAGTAGTAGGTATATTATCTAAATAAAATTCTTAGAATCGGTACTACACTTGAACGACAGAGATTTGGCGATTATTTTCTCTCAAATCACTACTAAGTAAGGTAGGTAGGTACATAAAAAAGAGAGTTGCTTTTCGCGCTGTTTACTCTTCTCCAAAACCACTGAATGAATTCAAATGGGGTATCTATTGTTCGATAGCTTGGTTCTTCGTCTGAGTTTTAGGCTGCGCGGGAAACGTATTCAACGCCACGGGGCGTCCGATATTAATATAGGCTCCGATTATTATATGGCACAGAAAAATAAAAGTGAAAGGGTTTTGTTAAAAAAAAGATGTGCCTATATAAACAATTAAAAAGTGAGTCATGTAAGTAGGATAGCACTTCAACG
Source organism: Metalampra italica (assembly GCA_949699065.1). Taxonomy (NCBI): domain Eukaryota; kingdom Metazoa; phylum Arthropoda; class Insecta; order Lepidoptera; family Oecophoridae; genus Metalampra; species Metalampra italica. Next base: position 4,200,032 of record OX452986.1, read on the forward strand.
ATAGCAAACATAGTTGGAATAATACATTCTATGTGTTTTCCTTTAAGGAATAAAGACGGGAAAAGACGATTTCCATTGGAATGACTCCATAGTTTCAAATCCATTTACATCCCAGACAAGCGACTTAGCAAAAATTCCCTTCACAGAACAAATAGAAACCCACAAAGAGTTTGATAGTGACAAAGTTCAGCTTTTATATCAAATGCGACCAAGAGTAACCATTAAGCATTTCCTTTTAGTTCTGCGTGCAATAAATGAATGAAAAACTCACTTCCAACTTGGTAGATACAATTGATAACTCGCCCGAGGCTAACTTTTTGCTTTCCACTCTATTATTGACGGCCGGGCTCGGAGAAATCAGACAGTCTGCGATATATTTAACCTTACTTTACTTCTGATTCTTGGCGATCAGTTTCCTTTTTCTTTTATAGGCATTTTGTTAAGAAATCGGCAAAAAAACGCTCTGGTATCAAAGTAAAGTTTTAGCAATTTTTTATGTTTGTGAAAGAATGAGAATACAAGGAATGAGACAAAACAGTCAATTATAAATTGCACCCTGCGAGACTCTAGGTCGTAGGTAGGGAAACATGGTTTTAACTAGTCCCGATGTAGCGAACTGTCTCTGAAAAACACAGTGCGTGTTTAATACCTAAACCAATATGGTAACATTCATCACTCTCACATGAAGACTCCACTATTTCAATTAAAAACGAGACTGGCTAGTTCCCGGTTTGCTGGTCAACTTTTATTAGTTCGTGGAGTAGAAAAAGTAATCAAGTCTGCAATATATCGTCTCGGGCGCCTAACTCCCAGATAACTCTTAATTGTTTGGTGTGACGGCGCGCTACGTGCACCGGCACTCTTGTTACGTTTTATCTCGTTTGGGAACAAATTTTCAAGTTTCTATTGCATTTGCTGTTAAGATTAGGGGGATTCGGAGTTGGAGAGTAGATGCGAACATGTATGCGAGGAAGTTACGAAATAATTTCATGAAACTGGTAGAGATCTTTGACTCTACCCTTAAAAAGTATTGATTGACGCAATGTTAGTTAACTCATACAGAGATGAGCAATCATTATTTTTTATTCATGAAAACGTAGTTAGCACAACAGCCTACACCAAATCACTTAGTAATGTTAAATGCTAGCTAGCTTCGAATGTTGTGTCACCATCATCATCATCGTCCCACGACGAGTCCGCTGCAGGACATAGACCTCCCAAGCCGCGCCACTGAATCCGATCTTCAGTTTTTCACATACAGTACACTGCCAACCGCCTAACACAGATCGTCGCTCCATCTAGCCGGGGGGCGTCCCACACTACTAAAGTCCACTCAAGAATAAGAATGAATGTTGTGTCATAAGAATGAAAACAAGTGCATTTTTCATTAAAAATACATTTCCAAAAAAGAATACGGTACGAGTACTTAACAAACAAGCCCACACTTGAAAAACATGAAAGCTTGTAGATGGAGAATACGCAATTACGGTAACAAAAGATGAGAACCACAGAGAAATATCCACTAGAAAAAGCGCTATCTGAATGAAAGCAAACAAAAAATACGACGCAAATGTACGAAAATGGGTCATCGAATGAAGCATTGCAGCACATGTCCAGTGTAACGTGATACTTGCGTTCACTGCACTAGCGTTAAAACTGGAGTTTAAAAGGGCGAAAAGGGGGTCTAGGGTAGTGGTGGTGTTAAAGGTAGGTGGGACGGACGGGTACGACACGATTCGCGCGACCAGACAGCGGCGGCGGCGCCACAATCGCAGCAATTGTTTTCTTTATGCTCGAATGTCAGCGAATGAGAAAGGTTTTCAAAAAAATTCTACCATTCGCCGCCGTAAAATTGTTTTAAAGTAGTTAATGTAGGAATCCACTGCATGTGTTACAGGCAGGTTCAAGGCGAATAGGATTATTTCTGTATTTCTTAGTTCTGTCTGCTGTAGTTGTTTAAACAGGCGCGGGAATAAAAACTGATTGGACCTTTTACACGATGCCGGTTCCTACATCACTAATGAACTGGCATAATGGAACAGGGTATGAATCGGTGTCGTTCCAAAGGCCTATTGACAGGCCGGAGCAGGCAAACCATTTTTCCGAAAATTCATGTGACTTAAATTGTACGGCAGCCCGCACAAAACTTTCTCGCTATTTAAAAAGAAAGAGTAAACTCATACAGCTTTGTCATTTTCCTAACAAAAACATTTTTTCATACATAAAATAATTTATATCTATGGTAAAAAAATTACATAAACTGTATTAAATATATCTTAGGACAATGGGTATTATTATGTCATAGACAAACTTATGCAAATACAATTTATCAAAATCATTTCAATATAATACAATTTCATCGAAATCGTTAAAGCCGTTTATGAGAAAATGAAAATCACTTTTTGTTATGACAGCTACTCTTCAGTTTGAAGGAACTAAGAAACTGTTCATAATTCATTGATAAAGTAATTTAAAACTCTCAAGTTCAGAATTTGGTCCCAATCGGTCCTACGGAAGGATGGGTTTGAGCTACTTGGTTTTTCGGTAAGTGTTATTGATTGTGAAGGTTGTAAGGTGGTAAATGTTGCTACAAATCACTAAACACCATGCTTAGGGAATCAAAAGCATGCACGTATATTTCCCTTTCCCACTCAACTTAGTGAGTCTGGTGCTAACTTTAAACCACTACAGAACATAGAGTACCAACGAAAATACTTCTCACATGCTAATTGGTTCAGTTTTACTTCTGAGTGTATGTGTATGATTATCAAAGAAGTCTTCAAACTACAAAGAAATCAGGCAAAAAATACAGTTATTCAATGGCATAAAATTTAATATTTATAAAAAAAACCAGGAAAGGCATGATTTAAAATAAAAAAAGTGTTTGTGATGCAAGAACTGCAGACACATTTAAAATTACTTTAAATAAAATTAACTGCTTATTAAACGTTATGTATTTAAATTAATACTTTTACATTACAAAGCAGGCTTATAGGTAATTTGTTATCATTATTTAGCCACAGTGTTAAATAAATTACTCTCAATAGTAATAGTGTAATGTAAGCAGTTAACTTTAGGAGTATCAATATAAACATCAGAACCATAAAAAAATTACATCAATTTTTCAATTCAGTACAGATTAAATTATTGATGCACTGAATTTCTGAATATGTTTAATGTAATAATCCAGGTTTACAGTAAGATATTTTGTATATACAAATTTACATTTAATTCACTGCAAATAAACTTGTAAGCATAAAAAAGTAGCAACTAAATTACAGGATAGAACTAAATAAATTACATTGCGTTCTTTCAAGCTACAGGATTGGAAAATATACCTATTTAAATTACCAGATCACATATCAGGTTGAAGAAAAATTGTGAAATTACATTTTGATTTTCGGCATGCTCAGTTTATACACAAACCAATAATACCTAGCTAATAAAACGCTGCCTTTCTTGCTGCAGATTCAATAAAAACAATAAATAGTGGGAAATCTAAAATTTTTGTGCTCTTTAAGCAAGATGATATTTCTTTGGACATTGGAACATAAGTATTATGGAGATATTATTATGGGTGTAGAGGGTTCCGGTGACGAACTGGGTGCCAATGTCCGGAGCTGGAGATCCTCTCCTCAAGGACAGGAATCCAAACTAACAGGCAAATGACGATACCACACAAGACGATGAGCAAAGCTTCGAGTAAATCAGTTGCACATTTCATTACGCTAGACAGGTACGGCAAAATCTGGGCACATACAAGCCAAATCTCACCTAATATTTCGCAAATTGTTGCCGCCGAGTGAAGAGATGTTTGAAACAATGCAATAATTCGCTCGCGACGCGATCTCGTAACAGTATGAACGGTTCACTTCACTTGCTATTAAAATATTACACCAACAGAGTTTCTTGTTGCATGTTTGTTTACCTTGTTGAGTTTTTTAAATGTTTGTTGTTATTTACGCCACCATTTTTGTTAGAAATTGACAGACAGATTTTTTTTGGTTTGTTTGTGCTCTGTTGAGGACGGGCAAGGGAAGCTTCATCCATACAGCCCTATCTGAAGCGTCTATTTCAAATTTTTAATTTTTGCGACCGTCTTATTAAATGAATATGCCCTGTAAAAAAACTCAGAGCCATCTTAATTTAAATTAAGCAACAAAAAAACGGCAGTTACAGGGGCGGGCCGGCCGGCCTCCACAAAACAGGGCATGACTATTGGAAATTTTTCACATCCTCAATAAAGCGATAGTAATGGAGATCTTTGTTTGGTACGAACTGAAGAGTTTGTTACACGCTTTTATTTTTATTTTCCACATGACCTCAAGTAAATATAATTATAAAAAGTAATACCTATATAAAATATTATTATGATTAGGTAATTTATTGCGTGCTGTAATCGTGGGTTTTTGTACTATTGAAGATTTTGTCTACAACAACAAAGTACCTACAATGGCTTTGTTACCAGCGCCGGCCGTGGTTCGCTGACAGGCACTAAATAGTAGCCCTATTTATTATAGTTGTGTGTGCCCTATTTTTGTAGAGCCGTCCTGTAACCACCAATTTTTTTGTATTATGAACTACGCCTAAAAGTTGTTTTTAAAGCCGTAAAACCCATTAAAAATACGGTAAAATACCTTTTTTTTCGTTGAAATCGTCCAATGATGGACAGGCAAAAGTCATAGACCATACAGCCAAGTCTTATTTTGTTTGTTTTTTTTTGTTTGACGTTTGTCATACTTTAACCTTGCGCTCGGATACACATCTTATCCTAAACTTCCGACTGTGTCTATGTCAGAATACTGGCATCCCGAATTTGTCTATGACATTTAAGGCGGCTAATTCAAATAAATTATTAATGTGTCATACAAGAACTCACCTTTGACAAAATCACAGCATGAATACTAATCGGAAAAATTCCCGTGAAACATAAATGGCAAAATTTATTAGAATGTGACTATCACTAAGCTTCATTTATAATAAAAATACTTTTTTTCTTGACATGCCCGGGCCGGATGTGAGAGCCAACGACAATGTTCTCGGCGAAATGTCGACAGAGCCCACGGCAACTGTACACAGCGGCGTTGAAGCAAAAACCGAAAGAAAACTTACTGTACTAGAAACCCATGGATATGCACTTGGTAGGACCATTGGGTCGGGATCGTACGCCACTGTTAAGGTATCAATATTACATTTTAAACTTCTTGCATTGATAAAGTTAGGCTCTGTGCACATCCAGCGGACGATCCGCAATGGATTGTTCGCTATGTATCAAATACATAGTTACTATGTATACAATTATCGCTCTTTCCAATAGGCATAACAATTACTTTGTCGAATATTTACCTGGTTTGCGTCAAATGTGCTTGGGGCCTCGGGAGGGGCTAGTCAATCGCTGGATTTTTACACCTACAATCCTTGAAGATTTCAACATCACCCTAAGGTTGCCTGGAAGAAATCGCTGAAAGCGATAAGGCCGCCTTTTGATTGTACACAGTTTAGTAAATTTTATAATGTAAACTTTTGATATAATTTGGTGCTCATTAAAGTGTATTTGATTTGATTTGATTTTTTACGCTCGTTACCACATTTTGTCATACATCTACCTACTTTTTCGAAAAATAAAGAGGGGACTTTTTGTGATTTGAGGACTTCTGTTTCTCTCTGGACTGGCACAATCACCAGCCCTAGCCCGTGCCATGTATCATACCATGCACAGGCAACAGAGTCCGCCGAAATGAGCGACCGCGGACATGATGTGAATCCTTGAGCTGCGTCGCTGCCGCTTTGGATGGGATCGTCCGCTGGATGTGCACACAGCTTTAGGGTCAGTTGGTGGGTAGCCTAATTTAATTCTGTAGAATCTAGATGGTAGGTACCTACTTGTAATCGTGTGGAAGATAATGGTAATGAATCTTACTTCGTTAGGTAGCTACCAGTGACAGACACAACTGTCAAGTGGCAATAAAAATAATAAGCAAGTTTCAAGCACCAGGGGACTACCTGAAAAAGTTTCTTCCCAGAGAAATAGAAGTTGTAAAAGGGCTGAAGCATGAAAACTTGATACGGTTCCTTCAAGCTATCGAAACCACTCACAGGTGCAGTATTTCACGTTTATTCTTGTCTTTGTTGTAACAGAGCGTCGTCGGTGGCGTAGTGGAAAAGACGCGGACTGTCATGTCGAAAGGTCCGTGTTCAATTCCCGGCCGTGCTGTGTGCCGAAACTTTTACTGATTGCTCTCAAACGGTGAAGGAAAACATCGTGAGAAATCCTGAAAGGGTATTCTTAGGCGCATGTGAAGTTTACCAACCGGCACTAGGCTAGCGTGATGGAGAAGGTAGGCCTGAGCCCCAACAGTGGGGACATACCTAGTTATTATTAGGCTGTTGATTTTATATGGGACGACCGGCGTCTCCCCCTCCAAGTCGAGCCAGCGGCGGCCGTACATTGCTACGAACTGTAACTTTCAAAAAGTGCTACATACAGTCGACCCCACTACAGTGGAAACACTTTGACCTTGAGCTGGTATAATTATAGCATATTAGGGATTTCAAAACTATGAGAGACCAGTTTATACTGGTTTTGTTCCACTAACGTGCGGTCTACCGTACATTGTATTCTGGTTTTATTTTTCTAAACTCCTTCACAGGGTGTACATAGTAATGGAATATGCCGAGAACGGCAGTCTGCTGGACATAATACGCAAAGACCAACACATAGATGAAATGCGAGGCCGCCGGTGGTTCCGGCAACTTGTCGAAGCCGTTGACTATTGCCACGAGAGAGGAGTTGTCCATCGGTAAGGTTTCTATTTCAGTATTTAGATGGGACGGTTCTAAAATTCATCCTTTTCTTATTTTTAAAGAAGGTAAACTATAAGTACCAGCGATCTGGATCGACACTACTGACGGTAGGCCTGATCCACAAGTTTAAAAACTCGCTCAGCAAGCTATGGAGGGCTCTTAACGACGTTTCTTTGACGGATAAGGTCTGCTGTAATGATGAGATATGGAAGAACTAAGGTCACCAACATAGTCGAAAGGATTTATCAGGCTGAAGTGGCAGTCGGAGGGATACATCTGTCGCACAACTGAAGCTTCAGTCGTGAGATTGGGCCAGATGATTCGTGGATTGGAGACCGCGGACCGCGAAATAAAATATGATTCGAAGTTACGATTCTGAGCTTCTGATTTGAAATAACATTCCTAAAATCAGATCTCTTTAGCATTGTTTAAAGAAATAAGAGCGTCGGTGGCGTAGTGGGGAAGACGCAGCCTGTCATGTGGAGAGGTCCGAGTTCGATCCTCGGCGGCCGGGTTTTTCTCGAAACTTAAGAACACATACTCATGCTCACCAACGGTCAAGGAAAACATCTTGAGGAAACCATCGGTAGGCCTGAGCTACAATAGTGGAGATATATAGGCTGCGTTGACTTGATTTCATCATCATCATCATAATCAGCCTGTAGACGTCCACTGCTGGACAAAGGCCTCCGACAGGGATCTCCACGACGACCGGTCCTGTGCTAACCTCATCCAGCCGGGTCTCGCGACCTTCACCAGATCGTCGGTTCACCTTGTGGGAGGCCTACACTGCGTCTTCCGATACGTGGTCGCCACTCGAGAACCTTTCTTTCTGCCCCAACGGCCGTCAGTACGTTTGATTTGAATAGATAAAAATAAAAGTATTTCTTCATACAGAGATATTAAATGCGAAAACCTCCTCATGGACCACGGTTTAAGCATAAAACTGTCGGACTTTGGATTCGCGAGGGGTCACATGAAGCCGAAGAACGGGGTGTACGCACTGAGCGAAACATTTTGCGGGAGCTACGCGTACGCATCGCCGGAGATCCTCAAGGGAGTACCGTACCGGCCGCAAGACTCAGACATATGGAGCATGGGGGTTGTTCTCTACGCGATTGTGTATGGACGTCTACCTTTCGACGACACAAATTATACGCAATTGCTAAAGGTATCATCATTCAATTTACTTTATACACGAACTGAGATATCCTGACTATTAACGCACAGCTCAATGTTCGGTTGCCAAAGCCGCATTTCCTAGTTAGAAACCACTGCAGATTAAGCTGGCATTTGGAGCATTTGAAGTTGTCGTGCTTACGTCGCTATATATTTCTCTAAGAATAATTCAAATTGAAAAGTATTTAATAGTACCTACCTATATAGTTACCTAGCTACCTTAGGTAAATTATTACCTACGCATCACTACATTGGAGCTCATTTTTAAACGCTTGCCAACCATATAATTCATTCAAAATACCTCTTGGTATCATCATCTCGTCTTGTGTGGGGTATTATTTCCTCGAATTTGTGATACTGACGACCTGTCACAGTGTCAACTTAACTTTTTTTTAAATTGGCATCGTTCTCCATTTTGCAGCAAGTCCAGAACAAAGTATCCTTCCCCCGCGAGCCGAAGGTGTCTGCTGAATGCCGTAAGCTGATAACCAAGGTCCTCGCTCCGCTGAAGGTGCGCGTCAAAATCCCTCAGATCCTCGCCGACCTCTGGCTGAACCCTAACCAACCAGCCAAAGATGAAGAGGTTGATACCACACAGGTAATAGCCTCGGAAAGTTGAGGGAAGTAATGCTGGGGGCATTATCAAACTGGTTGATTGTTTGGACAGGAATCAACAGATCTCAAGCGCAGATTTATGCAATCGACTCTTCAAGATTGTAACCTAGTGCAAAACGAAGAAGGCTTTTAGACTAACTGTTCTTTGGTGACGTTCTATTAATATAATAGCAGTCTTTCTTATTGTTTCGAAAGAACAATTCAGATTCCATCAGGTTTATTTTAGTGTTAGTAATAAATGTCTGTAGGCAGATTATTCTCAGGTTAAAAACAAATTGATTTAGTAGGTATTCTAACACTCTTCGGGCGCTGTGCAGTGCACGGAATCGTTCGGCCAGAATCATAAGGAGTCATCCGTTTTCGGACCGTTTACCATATAAAGCACAAGCGCCCTATATCGCCTTGTTTCAGGAAAATGGACAGACTTTAAGCAAAGACGAAATCAAAAGTGTAAACATTGGAACGGTGACATTTGATAGAAAATTAGAAGAAGTGAAATAATTTTAAGGCAATAGAAAAACAAACTTTGAAACTGTAACATTTTCTATGGATTTAAAATAAAAATAGAATTGTTTATGTTTATGTATTTATTGCCTGAATTGTGCCTGAATTTCAGTTAATGCTTGCACATGCACAACCATAATCTTAATTACCGTCACGGGCGCGTTCTCTGCACTGAGGGGTCACGTCATTTGACTCACAGTACCTATCTACTGCACGTAATAAATACTTGGAGAATTGCTTCCTCTGTGGTAATACCCCTAATTTTTTCAATACCTACATAATATTATGCACCATCAAAGATTCTTAGAATGATCACTCTGCAGGAGTTTAGTCCGAAATTAAGCCGAAGCTTGTAGATGGGTAGGTACTCAACTACTGATAAACAAACTTAAATACCTACTTTTTAATTAAACTTAAATACATACCCCAGAATCCGAAAACAAACAGATATGCTCATCACAAAAATGATGGTTCCGGGCGGGAATCGAATCCACGGCCTGTGGCTCAGCAGGCAGGGTCACTATACCATCTCAGCCAACAGGCAATCAAGTTAATTTGCAATATTTCAAGATATTGAGTTAAAACAATACCTATTGAAATCACAACAGCCTCTTTTGTTGTCAAAGAACCGCAGCCACGGAGGAATTAATAGTCTCCAACCGCAGCATAGGCTCGCGTTCCGTATTCGTAGTTAGGTGTCTACCATGGAACAAATACTCCGTGGTGCCTACTCTGCTAAACCTATGTGTACCTACCTGGGAAATGTATACACTTGTATATTGTTATCAACATTATTGTTTTTATTATAACTTTAGATTCGCCGCTGCCCTTTGTAAATGGACACATTTTTTTCTTCCCCTCGTGTTGTCTCAGGCTGGCAGCTGAGCTCATCGTCTTGGCTCATTAAGAGGGCAGATTTTTTAGCACTCCTGGCCTTCTGGATACAGTATAAGGACACGCCAAGCATCAACATGTATATGCCACACGCAATCCAACAGTTTAGGGCAGTCTTGAAAGAAAAATTATATAAACATTGACACTTCAATACCTAGTTTAATTACAACTATTAGTACCTACCTACCTTTAATTCACATCATCAACAGCCTGCTTATTGACAATAATTGTCATAACTTAATTTAAGTTCATTATAGTGGCGTAGAGGGGAAGACGCGGCCTGTCATGTCGAGAGGTCCAAGTTCGATCCCCAGTCGGTACATTTACTGACGCTCTCAAACGGTGAAAGAAAACATCGTGAGGAAACCTGCATACGCCGAAGAAATTCTAAGGCGCTTGTGTTGTGAAGTCCACCAATCAGCACAGAGCTAGTGTGGTGGGTGGACTATAGCCCTAACGTCCTCGATGAGAGGGTTGGCCTGAACCTCAACTGTGTGGAAATATTATTAGGCTGTTGATATTTATATTGCACACCAGTAATTGTGTTACTGGTTGGTACGTCGGTGATATACACAGAAAAAGCTTCGGACTCTTTTTGGGGGTTACACTAGTCCAGTGCTGGACATAGGCCTCCCCCAAGGCGCGCCACTGAACCCGATCCTCGCTCTAAGCTGTTAATACTATTCAAATAACACGTGTTTGTTACCCACAAACCTTTTTATAGTTCGCTGCAGTTTTCTTTATGAAGTCGTCATAGTCGGTGAACTCTCCTGGGTGCGCTTCCACATCATGGACCAACACCACGGCTTCAATACTATAGAATATACCCATTACTGACTGGGGACACAGAAAGATCATTTTAAGATTATTCAGTCTTAGGTACATTACGTACAGTGCAGTCTTTTAAGAATCATTATTATAGGATGTAGTCTTGCTAGCCTCGTTGACTTAGTGGTCATTAGTCTCGAGCTCGAAAGGTCGTAGGTTCGATTTCCATTGGGCACGACTTGGTACAATTAGTACATGTTATATTTATGATTTTTCCTGTTGTGTAATTCCACTTCTGGTAGGCTATAGGTATAAATAATTCAAATCCTCTTTGCGCAAATATAATGACTATTCAAACATGGTATTTTGATGTATACTTATAGTAACTATACGGTACACTGGTCAATTGATCTCCATTGAATGGAAGGAAGGGGTAATTAAGTACCAATTGTATAAGAGCCCATACGCTGATTATACCACAACATACTCCACAAAACATATAGTAGCCCATAATGACAAATATTACACTTTTAAAACTTTTCACCAACGTTGTTATTATTTAATTAGACATAAATAATTGTGTCAACTTTTGGTAGACACCAGCGACATTTCCTTGCGCTTCTTCTATTTTTCTTTTTATGGCATTTGAGGTATTGTGAAAACTATGCTGCATGTCATGGAAAATATAATATTTTATACATAATGTAAATAAAAGTGAAATAGGTAGGTATTAGGCGTATCCCCGACACATGCGCAGGTATATAGGCGTATCCCAGGCATATCCGCAGCTTCAATATGAAAACGCAGACCACGCGTGTCTGAAATCTCACATACATTGCGTATGGAATACAACAGGCCGCCACCGCCACCGCAGGCCGCGTGTGTCTGTTATACGCCTTAATTTTTTTTTAATAGAAATTCTCCATAATATTATTATTCTCGTCGTATTGGCGTACCTACCACATAAGTCACAGTTTAGGCCGTACGCTGAAACATGGGCGGGCGCACGCGCAAAAATGTATGAGCAGCGGGCGCAGAAACTGGCGCGACCACAGGTACACGGAATACGTCTACTGTAGCGCGACTTCTTCACCGGCGAGTGTCAAAGAGAATACAATACAATTTATACCCTGAGACAATACCACACAATCATGGGAGTAATAAGTACTACTTATTTCTATGGTACATACTACGTTACTTCCATGTTCCATGTACACAATACTACGTGATACCCGCCGATATTGGCGGGAGGAAACAACTTCAAAATAAAACATGGCTGCGATTAACAGCAATTATATTTAATTCAGGAAAATCTAAACATTTTACATTGTACCTACAATAGATAATTATGTACAATTTATAGCAATCTTTGTAGATTAATAGTTTTGCGACATGACAGTTTATATTTATTTCTTATCGGATACCGAAATGTCTATTCTTCTCCAACAAGCTAAGTGTAAACCAACCGAGCGTTATTTTGTGAGTCCCTCAATTAATACTTCATTTGGTTTTAATTAATAGTCTGGTTTGTGCCACACGACGACGCAAAATGAGTTGCGTTGAGTTCCATATTGAAATAACTGAATAAATACATCCCGTCTGGGGGAGGCCCACAGCGGACGGATTTATGTGTATACAATTAAGACAATTTTAGTGTGGTAACGTCAGCGAACTTTAATATGTACATAGTAAAGTTCGCTGGGTAACGTTAATTACGCGACTCATAAAACGTGACTTACAACTCACAAAATTACGCTTCTTTGACTCACCCTAATGGTTAAAGAAAACAGTATGAAATATTTAGTTATGTACAGAAGCTAATAATTCTATTACGAAGAAATGAGAAAATACTTTAATCATTTTACATAATTTATTTCAAAACAGTAAATGCTTTTGATGCAACTTTCCGTTAATTCTGTTTATTTTATTGATTTAGACTTTGACAATAACTTAAATGGAATGGAACTATTCAATAATATAATAACATGTACCTAAAATACATTAGTACCACCAGACGTTATAAAACTGAGGGATGTTAGTTACAACAGGCCAAAATGTGCTGGCCAGGTGATACATACCAGTGGCCAGATTTCAATCTTTGTATACTTTTTGATCATTCTATACTTAATAAATAACACTCTTGTCCACAAGTGATTCCTACACGTTTCTGGATAAAAAAGAAAAATTAAATGTCTCTGAAATCATCTTAGAATGCTATAACTTTTTGTAGTTAGTCGTTAGTAACTTTGATAAAATGTAATTTACACGTGATTAAAGCACTTTTAGCCAATATGTAAATTTAAAAAAAACATCCCTACAGCTTTATTGTACCATACCTACACATCCAATCAAAATTATAAGTATAATGTAACACTGATAACAGTTGGAAGAGTCTATGTGGCCAGCATTCTGAATATTGATATTACATGTCAAAATAATATATAGCCAGCACATAGTATTAAAGAAACATTTTATCAGGGCTAATCAGTTTGTCAAGTGAAATCTGGTAAAGTATGGGATAGTTCCACCATGTACATTACGTAGGTCCGTGATGAAAATAAAAACACTATTTTTCAGCTTTTAAGAAACTTCGTTTTTAAGCCAATTTTCACTTGACAAAGAACATAAATTTTGAAAGTTGATGTGTTGTAATTTGTACCACTGAAACTCCAATACATTTACATGCTAACTGACGAGCGATTGTTCATCCAGAACTGATGACCGGAGACGACCAGTGTGATCACATATAGCAAGGCGGCAATCCAGCAGTTGTAGGCATTCTGAAAAAATTAAGCATTCTAACTGATTTTTGGTTTCTTAGGAAGCAAGAAAACATAAAATTTAGTGATATGCCAGTGTGTAAGTACTTTCTAGCAAGTTAAATATGATAGATCAGTTTTTTTAATGCATACCTATTGAAAAAAATTTCTTTATCCACTTGTATCAATTAGCTTCATTAGTTTCATGTTGTTTAGTGCACCTTTTGTACACTATGACCCAGTTAACACAAGTAAAAAGATACATAGTAAAATGACTCACCAGTGTATATCCCGCCTCTACTTCCCCTATGAAGTCTTCGATGTTGTGGTGCTCCTCGCTGAGCGGAAGATCTTCTAACAGAGCCACTGCTTTGATATAGTAGAAGACTCCCATCAAAGTCTGAAAATAATCCGGAGACATGAAATCCAAGAGCAATCCCTCAAATCATAGCAAAATTTCGAGTTCTACTTACCAATTGTACGATTCCCCATACACTTAAAATGAGCCCGCATAGCGACAGTTTAGGGCCACAGAATTTGCAGACCATTTTGTTCGATTATTTACTAAAATAAACTTAGAAAATTCGATACAATTATCGATCCAGAAAATGTCAGGTGGTGTCAAAAATGGACTCACATGATCTTTTCTTGTCTATGAAATGACAGCCTTGGCTGTATGGTTTACCATAGCTTTTATTTAAAAAACAAATTATTGTCCATGTCTTCTCTAATAATAATAAAAACTTCTGTACTCAGCTTCGTAGAATTTTTCAACTAGCAAATATTTTAACTACTTTACATAATTAAAAAAACAAAAGCTAAGAATTATTTACGTAAAACGAAATGTAATGTCATAATACATTGCCAAAGGGCTGTATGGACAAAGCTTCCCTTGCCCGTCCTCAATAGAGGACAAACCAACAAAAAAAATACATTGCCAGTAGTGTCTGAAAATTACCACTTTGGAATGAAATTTGTAAAAATCTTTTAAAAAAATTACATGTATGAATTGCATGGAACTACCTACTTTCTGATGTAATGTAATGTAATGTAACCAACCGACACACCGATGCAATACATACATACCTATATATCTTAAAATTATAGAGAAAAAAAGCAGAGGACTATTTTATCTACAGAGATAAAAAAAGACTAGTTAAACCACCTTCGGAGAAAATTTTGAAAATAAAATTAACTTTAAAAGAATGCAATTTTAAAATTCTAACACATCATCAAATAACCTTTTTTTAAATTACCTAGCTTAGAAGAATAGATAAATATATAGTAGAAGTTTTAATCCTATGTAGTGGGCAACATTAAGCCCGAATGACACATTTTCTTGTAATCGGTCTCTCGTAGCACGAAAAATAAATTTTGATGATGGTGGACCGTTTAGGTAGGCAATTATTTTGTTTTATTGGATGTTTTGTGTTCAACGTACGTTTAATATAATACTACTAATGTGAATTAATAGGGGGCCGTTATCGAGAAGATCTCTATCATTGTTCCACGACAACCTTTCTTTGACGTCAACTTTGTACCGCAATTTTACAAGTGATTGTTTTCCTTTTGCAGTAAATAGTGAGGCAAATGCCAGAAGAATCGCCATGGTGGAGAACTGCTTCGGCAGTTCAGGGCAGGTGAGGGCTATTCTTTTGTTTATATAAGGTTGTAAAAGTTTTACAGTGGTTTTATCTACCAACAAACTGAAAGATAACGTATTCTCGCTTACATTGGATAGGATAGTCCAGCAGAGATATCGCCTTATCAGCTCACTGCTTCCCCCTGTTTATGCAAGTTGTTTATACTAAAATTGTGAAGATACTTTTGCTTGGATGTTCGTAATTATTCAATTTAGCTAGTTCATTCTGTAATTCTGAAGTAGGTGTTCTAGTTGGTGTGAATTGATGAGTGCGTGGGTGAAAAGTTTAAATCTTTTTGCTTTAAATTAGCCCTGCACCATCTACTAAATGATTGCACAGGGACTACCTATCTTGTTGGCTTAGTAACTTTGCACAACAATAAAACAGTTTTTATGTGAAATTAGATATCTAGTATACCCATAGCAAAAATAATCTCTTGAAAAAAATATGGGGATTGATGACTAATATGTAAAGTTAACTGCTTAATCTTACTCTTTATAGCCTCTGGCAGAACAAGGCAGGGTTCTTGTGGGCGAGGGAGTCCTGACGAAGATGTGCCGTAAGAAACCAAAGGCTCGTCAGTTCTTCTTGTTCAATGATATACTGGTCTACGGCAACATCGTCATAAACAAGAAGAAATACAATAAACAGCATGTCATTCCACTGGAAGAGGTCAAACTGGAGTCATTAAAAGATGAAGGCCGTGAGTTAAATATTGATTATTTCTGCAGTTTCACTATTTTGTGCATTTAACTCTAATGCGTCATATCTGTCTTACAGAGTAGAGAACTCCTAGATTAGTTGCTTAAATCTCCCACATTTGTTGCACAAAATGATTGTGGGAGTCCATCATCACTGTACAGTGTACAGGGTTGGCAAGCCACAGTAATTCACATAGTTTCAGGTCAGTGTACAATGTACACTGATCTCACAGATATGAACTTTATTTATATTCCTAGAAGAAATGAAAATAAGACATAGTGACATCAATTATAAAAGAAGAAACTGACTGACTGATCATCATGTCAGCCCCTCAACGCCCACTGCTGTACATTGGCCTTCCTAGAGAGCCTAAATACTTGAAATTTTGCACAGAGGTTCCTCATATACCACTGTCGTCCACTAAGAAAGGGCTTTTTCCCGCGGGAAAAACTATTCTGCGCGGGCAAAGTACTATACTATAATAATTCATTTGGTAACTATTGACAAATTTAATTCAATAAAATTCAAAACACAATCACATCTCGTCCAGTTAAGTATAAAAAATTAAGTAAAACAATATTATGTATATGACAACTAATGTTCAGTTAAATCTATTTAAGTACTCTTATCAGAGCTGCTTTTTATATAATATGTAGAAAAGTGCAAAATAAAGGGTGTATTATGATAAATTTTAATGAATGAATCATCACATCAACCACTGACCTATGTGTGATTCATACATACTATCATAATTGTAGAATTATCATTACTATTAATGAAAAGCTTGTAAATGACTTGGCAGGTATTGATTGCTATGCATATATTTTTGACCATTGGGATTTAATGAATGCTAAAGTCAAAATGGTATCTGTTTATTTACAAATTAAATTTGTATGATGTGTTTTTTGGTTTTTCCTATTTTTGCATTTTTAAAATTTTTTATTATATTACTCTGTGACTACTAATTGTCTAAAATTATCGTTAATTTTATAGGGACTTTAAGAGTCCGCCGTATAATAATAATAATGTACAATTTCATACCTAATGAGAGAACTTTTAGGCTCATAATTGCGTATTTAAAATTTTTCGCTTGCGATGTTTTTCCTGCACAAGGGCGATGTCATATTATTCATTTCGCCTCAGTCACACTGTGTGAATGTGACTGAAAATGGCACTTACAAAAACATTTTTTCTGACATATAGTCTGATTTTTATTGGTCTACTGATTGGTTTAACTAAAGTTAGTTTTGTGACAATACCAACTGACTGACGCGAAACACGACGGAGTTTCAAAGTGTATGCGGCTCTGGGCCTTGGGTTTCGAAAGGTTAAGAAGAAACTTTCACCTTTATGTTATAAAAAGTTGTGAAAATGGTCTATTTAAAAGAGCTGTTGAAGTAGTTGTTTAAATTATGTTTGCAGAATACCGCAACGGCTGGCTGATCCGTACCGCTTCAAAGTCATTCGCCGTGTACGCCGCCACAGCAACGGAAAAAGAGGAATGGATGGCACACATAGAGAAATGCATAGAGGATTTGCTTAGAAAGAGTAAGTGATAAATACAAATAGGTGTATTTTAATGCACACTAAAAGAAAACAAACAGTTTGTTCAATGTGTAGATAGTACAATTTAGGTGGTTTTATCGCTAATATATTAAGCTATCTTAATATTGACACAATTGTGAATTTTTGAGAAATAGTTAAACTTTTTATCTGTTTTTTTATCAGTTACGTGCCACTATCATGGTTAATTCTAACTGGCTGTTCACCACAGCTTCGCAGGTCGGGTTGTATTTTACATCAACTCTTCCTCAAGAAACGGTCCAACTGAAATGGTAAAAGCCGGATAGAATCGTGATTAGCACGAAAATACAGACAAGAAGCGGCTGCGAAACTTTGTTTTATACATTATATTATATTGTAGATCAATGCTCGTATTGACAACAACTTGGTCAATAGTGTGACTGAAAATTTTCGCCCAAAACTTATTGCACTACATTGCCCTAAGAGGCTGTAAATGCTTAAATTAGCATATTGAAGATAATTACTTATTAACAGCAACATCATATTGCCAACATGCATGCATATTTCTGATATGTTGGAATGATCATAAAGGTTATATAAAAATTGGCCGAATTTAGACGAAAGCGGCTGGATCAAGAAGGTTTCGGACCGTTTAAGTTACGAAAAAAATATTGGCGCAACCGCAGTTGAACCGCTATTGTTGAAAACCTATAAGTACTCAGATAAACTACAAAAATTGCTTCGTATATGATAGTTATTCTTAACCTGAAGGGGACAAACTGACTACAGAATCCTACCCAAATATGTATATGGCCTATTAAAAAAATTGGATTTTAAAATGTCCGTGGCGACCGCACGTCAGTGGAAAAACACCCAATAAAAAATGGTCTCTCATAGTATTGAAACTCTAATAGGTTAGGCCAGCTCAAGGTCAAAGTGTTTATGACGTGCGGTAGACTGTACACTACTTATTGCTTGTGTGTTGCAGGTGGCAAGCAACCACCGTCGGAACACGCCGCAGTGTGGGTGCCGGACAACGAGGCCTCCATCTGCATGCACTGCAAGAAGACACAGTTCACTGTACTCAACAGGAGAGTAAGTATTTATGCGTATAGATATGAAGCAGTACATTTTTTACGCTTGTTTGATATTGCCGTGTGAAATAATCGTACATTTTTGTCAGGAAAAAAAGATTTTTCCAAATCGATTATAAATGAGTAAGAGGTAACAAACATAAAAAAATACAACCAAATTGAGAACCTCCTCCTTTTTAAGTCGGTTGATAAAAACTTTTCATTATGGAAAATATTTATCCATAATTAATTAAGGTCGCTTTTTAACATCGAGGTCTTTAGCGACTACATTCAGTATATTACAATTTGTTGTAAATATTAATCAATTTAAAAAAAATTAAACATTTGTAGATGTCCGTACAATATTTTATAGTATGTACTAGGCAAGTTCCATATGTTGATAGTGTAGCTCGTATGTGATTTTGTTCCAGCATCACTGCCGCAAATGCGGGTCCGTGGTGTGCGGGCCGTGCTCGTCGAAGAAGTTTTTGCTGCGCGGTCAGAGCGAGAAGCCGCTGCGCGTGTGCCTGCAGTGCTACGACGAGCTGAACCGCGAGCGCGCGCGCCCGCCCAACCAGCCGCAGACGCTCAGCGCCGCGCCAGGTGAGCCACAGCCACGTATACACATCTTTCATTTACAGGAATAATGAATGGCGCCCTTTGAGGTTTGAGGTCGAGCGAGCCCATTAATATAATAACTGGAAAATCAAGTCTCTAGACTCTTCCTGAGTGGGTGAAATGGGGGTTCAATGTTATGAAAGTCATTTTTTAAGTGGTTTGTGTAGGAGTTATGGCAATTGTAAAGTTAGAAAAGTAAAAAATTCTATTTAGGGTTCTAGTTAAAAATATAAATAAATATTTATACCTCGGGAAGAGCTGTACCCGCGGGAAACTACTAGTCTAATATAAAAAAGAAGTCACTAATGTTTTTTTATTGGTGTGTTTGGGGCAAACGGGCAGACGGAACTGTTAAAATATGACTTTTCTTCGGTACACTGTGCCTGCAGGTCGCACCCAAAAATATTATGACATTATATACTATAAAGCTCGACTACCACTCACTCACTGACTGACAGAGTAGTTCTCCCAGAAGGAGTGATCGTGGACCAAAGTGATGTAGGAAACAAGTACTCAACCTCCTCTGATGAGTAGAGGAAAAGTCCGAAACTTGGAGATTCTGTCCATCTTCAGCTATCGTGTCATCGGCCTGCGGAAACGGTGCCAGATAGCTGGGGTGACCTTGAACTAATGTTGTCCAGAATCCTGGTATCATCGACGACGTCACTTTTTTTTTTCAAAATGGCGGCGTTTTCAAGATGGCGGAGCGCCGTTTTTTCGAAAAACTTTACCCGAATTGATCTCCCGGAAGGAGCGGTCATGGACCAAAGTGGTTCAGGGATGAAGTGTAGCTCATACCTTGTAGTGTATGGGAAAAGTCTGAAACTTGGAGATTCTGGTCTTCTTCACCCTCAAGGTCAACGGCCCGCGGAAACGGTGCCAGATAGCTGGGATGACCTTGAACTAAAGTTGTCCAGAATCCTGGGATCATTGATGACGTCACATTTTTTTTTCAAAATGGCGGCGTTTTCAAGATGGCGGAGCGCCGTTTTTTTGAGAAACTTTACCCGAATTGATCTCCCGGAAGGAGTGGTCATGGACCAAAGTGGTCTAGGGAGGGAGCGTGGCTCATACCCCGTAGTATATGGGAAAAGTCTGAAACTTGGAGATTTTGGTCATCTTCACCCTTCAGGTCCACGGCCCGTGGAGTCGGAAACCGATATTTTGACTGACTTCGAACTAAAGTTGTACAGAACCCTAGGACCTTTGGTGACGTCATATATTTTAAAATGTGCACAGTCTCTTCTGGTGAGCAGAGTAAAAATATGAAACTTGGAGATTCTGGTCATCTTCAGCTGTTGAGTCAACGGCCCGCAGAAACGGTGCCAGATAGCTGGACCGAGCTGGAACTAATGTTGTTCAGAATCTTGGTAAATTCATGATGTCTTTTTTTTTTTTTCAAAAAGGCGACTTTTTGAAAATACACAACCACAAATTATTCGTAGTTAATATTGTAGTGAATGCCTGCTTTACAACGCACTGGCCACTTTAAATAGAAAAAAAAGGTTCACATAGCTTATTTTTTAAATGGCTTTTACTTTAGATTTTTTTGTACAAAGTGGCCTGATACATCCAAAGAGATGCATTATGATTGAATAATTTGATAATATGCGGCTTTTTTATACGGCCGTAAATAAATTTTACTCTCAGATTGCGCTGAATTTTTTATAATATTTGCAGTCTCTTCTGGTGAGCAGATTAAAACTCTGAAACTTGGAAATTATGGTCATCTTCAGCTGATGGGTCAACGGCCCGCAGAAACGGTGCCAGATAGCTGGACCCAGCTGGAACTAATATTTTTCAGAATCTTAGGCAATTTGGTAATGTCATTTTTTTTTTAAATGGCGACTTTTTCAATATTATACGGCTTTTTTATAACGGCCAAAAATATATTTTACTCTCCGATTGCGCTGAATTTTTCAAAATGTGCGCAGTCTTTTCTGGTGAGCAGATTAAAACTCTGAAACCTGGAGATTATGGTCATCTTCAGCTGTTGGGTCAACTGCCCGCACAAACAGTGCCAGATAGCTGGACCGAGCTGGAACTAATATTTTTCAGAATCTTAGGCAATTTGGTGACGTCATATTTTTTTTTCAAAATGGCGTCTTTTTCAAAATTTTACGGCTTTTTATTTATGGCTAAAAATAAATTTTGCTCTCCGATTGCGCAGATTTTTTTATAATGTACGCAGTCTTTTCTGGTGAGCAGATTAAAACTCTGAAACCTGGAGATTATGGTCATCTTCAGCTCTTGGGTCAACGGCCCGCAGAAACTGTGACAGATAGCTGGGCCGAGCTCAAACTAATATTTTTCAGAATCTTGGGTAATTTGGTGATGTCATTTTTTTTTCAAAATGGCGACTTTTTCAAAATTATACGGCTTTTTTTAATAGCCAAAAATAAATTTTACTCTCCGATTGCGCTAAAATTTTTATAATGTGCGCAGTCTTTTCTGGCGATTAGATTAAAACTCTGAAACGTGGAGATTATGGTCATCTTCAGCTGTTGGGTCAACGGCCCGCAGAAACGGTGCCAGATAGCTGGACCGAACTGGAACTAATATTTTTCAGAATCTTAGGCAATTTGATGATGTCATTTTTTTTTTCAAAATGGCGACTTTTTAAAAATTTTACGGCTTTTTTTTATGGCCAAAAATAATACACCACGTTCGTTCGCGGGTTTTTTGGTTGGTTATTTGGTTGGTTTGTTCGCGCGCTTCGCGCGTTTGTTCGTGGGTTGGTTTGTTCGCGCGTTTCGAGCGTTTATTTGCGCGTTTCGCGCGTTTATTCGCGGGTTGGTTATTTGGTTGGTTTGTTCACGCGCTTAGCGCGTTTGTTTGCGCGTTTCGCGCGTTTGTTCGCGGGTTGGTTATTTGGTTGGTTTGTTCGCGCTTCGCGCGTTTGTTCGCGGGTTAGTTGGTTGGTTTGTTCGCGCGTTTCGCGCGTTTGTTCGCAGATTGGTTGGTTGGTTATTTGGTTGGTATGTTCGCGCGCTTCGCGCGTTTATTCGCGGGTTGGTTAGTTGGTTTGTTCGCGCGTTTCGCGCGTTTGTTTGCGCGTTTATTCGCAGATTGGTTATTTGATTGGTTTGTTCACGCGCTTCGCGCGTTTGTTTGCGCGTTTCGCGCGTTTGTTCGCGGGTTGGTAATTTGGTTGGTTTGTTCGCGCTTCGCGCGTTTGTTCGCGGGTTGGTTGGTTGGTTTGTTTGTTCGCGCGTTTGTTCGCGGATTGGTTGGTTGGTTATTTGGTTGGTATGTTCGCGCGCTTCGCGCGTTTATTCGCGGGTTGGTTAGTTGGTTTGTTCGCGCGTTTCGCGCGTTTGTTTGCGCGTTTATTCGCGGGTTGGTTATTTGGTTGGTTTGTTCGCGCGCTTCGCGCGTTTGTTCGCGCGTTTCGCGAGCTTGTTCGCGGGTTGGTTGGTTGGTTTGTTCGCGCGTTTTGCGCGTTTGTTCGCGGATTGGTTGGTTGGTTTGTTCGCGCGCTTCGCGCGTTTGTTCGCGGGTTGGTTGGTTGGTTGGTTTGTTTGCGCGTTTGTTCGCGCGTTTCGCGCCTTTGTTTGCGCGTTTCGCGCGTTTGTTTGCGCGTTTATTCGCGGGTTGGTTATTTGGTTGGTTTGTTCGCGCGCTTCGCGCGTTTGTTCGCGCGTTTCGCGAGCTTGTTCGCGAGTTGGTTGGTTGGTTTGTTCGCGCGTTTTGCGCGTTTGTTCGCGGATTGGTTGGTTGGTTTGTTTGCGCGCTTCGCGCGTTTGTTCGCGGGTTGGTTGGTTGGTTGGTTGGTTTGTTTGCGCGTTTGTTCGCGCGTTTCGCGCCTTTTTTGCGCGTTTCGCGCGTTTGTTTGCGCGTTCATTCGCGGGTTGGTTATTTGGTTGGTTTGTTCGCGCGCTTCGGGCGTTTGTTTGCGCGTTTCGCGCGTTTGTTCGCGGGTTGGTTGGTTGGTTTGTTCGCGCGTTTCGAGCGTTTGTTCGCGGGTTGGTTGGTTGGTTTGTTCGCGCGTTTCGCGCGTTTGTTCGCGAGTTGGTTGGTTGGTTGGTTATTTGGTTGGTTTATTAGCGCGCTTCGCGCGTTTGTTCGCGCGTTCGTTCGCGGTTTGGTTGGTTGTTTGGTCTGAAGTATTGAAAGAAATAAAGAACAGCTCAAATAGTAGTCTTTTAACGCGAATGAGGTCGCGGGGGTCTGATAGTAAATTTGTATTCACGGGTTTGAGGTGCTCCAAATCAGATTCCGGTTCCCGTCAAAAAACAGCTCACAACACTGCAATCACGAAAGTCATGAAAGTGTGTTTTGCGGCTTTTAGGTGCCCCCACTGAAGATTTGGTTTCCGACCAAAAACTAAAACGTCGAAACTCATAAAAAAAAATTTTTTTTAGGATACCTGTCAAAAGAAAAGCTCAACACAGCCGACCTCCGCGGTCCGCTTGCGGGCCGCGGCACCCACCGAAATACTAGTTTAATCTCTAAGTACGTAAAATATTTGTAAGGTGTGAAATCGTGAACATGAGGTGGGGAGTAAATAACTTACGAAATCTTTATTTGAATACTCTATGTCCACCACTGGACGTGAACAGACTGATATAATAGTGATGCTGATGATGATATTTGAATAGAAAAAATGCGAAATTAACCAGTGGTAACCAAAATTGATACCCATATATGTTTCAGTTTATCAAAATATATGTTTGATCTGTTTGCGCGACTCGTACAATGTCGCGGCCGAATCTAAATACGATAGCCGTATCAATAGATAAGATAACCAACGTACAGGTTATGCTGTGAATTTTTCGTTGCTATTTATCGCAACACTAGTCCCCTCGGAAATGAAAACGTCATATGATTGTGAACGATAATAATATAAGGACAATAAAGAGCGTCAGTGGCCTCGGGGATAAGACGCGGCCTATCTCGAAAGGTCCGAAGTTCGATCCTCGGCTGGACCATGTACCAATGGGTTTTTTCTCGAAACTTAAGTATAAATATACTGACTGCTCTCAAACGGTGAAGGAAAACATCGTGAGGAAACCTGCATACGCCGAAGAAGAAATTTTTAGGCGCATGTGAAGTCCACCAACCCGCACTGGGCTAGCGTGGTGGCCTATAGCCCGAACGCCCTTATTGATAGGGTACGCCTGAGCCCCAGCAGTGGGGAGATTAATAGGCTGTTGATGATGTTGATGAAAGGCCGTAGCACACCGGATGCGTGTGCGTTCCAGCTCTAGGATTTTGAACTTTTGGTCATGATCGATATAATATGTAAACCGACACTGCTCAACTTGGCGAGCCAGCTTAATGTAACAAAAATGTATCGTACTAATATTATAAAGGCGAAAGTTTGTAAGGATGTTTGTGACTTTTTATGAATGTTTGTCACTCTTTCACGCTGTAGCGGCTGACCGGATTTTGATGTAACTTCGTACAGTGATTGCTTATATCCTGGAATAACATATAGGCAACATTTTACCGCGATAAACATCCCACGGGAAGAAACTTATTTCCACACGTGCAAAGCCAGTTAGTAAACAGTAAAGATAATTCTATTGTATTGTACGTTTGGTGTTTGTTGGTCACAGTGAAACCGGCGCCGGACGCGGCGGGCTCGGGCGGCGACTCGTCCGCCGACGACGACACGGATGACGAGGACGACCGCGGCGCCGCCGACGAGAAACACGACGAGGTGACACTACATTCAATACTCTTCATTACACAATTACATAACAAAAACAGTTACTAAATTCTGCCTCTTTTCCTTCCACATTAAACGCCCAATAGATACCGCATGTTAACAATTCAGGATCAGCAAATTTTGAGAGCGTGTTGAAGACGCGCCCTGAAAATTGCGTCACGTCGAGAGATCCCAGTTCGATCCCCGGTCGTGCCATGTACCAATGAGTTTTTCTAGAAACTTAAGTACATTTACCGACTGTGAAGATAAACATCGTTTACATTTTACATTTTATATGAAATAAATAAATTTGAATCGTGAAATCTGCATACGCCGAAGAAGGAATTCATAGGCGCGTGTGATATCCATCAACCCGCACTGGGTTAGCGTTGAATGAGTAGGCCTGTGCCCCAGCAGTTGGAAGAAATTGATTGAAATTTTGAAGGCGCGAGTTGTGGGTAGCGTTACAGCTCGCCGTGATTGGCCAATTCAAGGTTGCACCCTAGCGTAGCTTTTGTGCAAATACATTGATCTGTGGTGGGCGTCAGCTAGCTTGTAAGCGGTATCTATTGAGGGTTAGCATGTAGCCTACCAAAGCTGAGCGAAGCGGAGATATATGTAATTTAATCGACCAACTTATTCTCCGCTCCGCTCAACTTTGGCGGACTTGGGGCCATAGGGTCTTGGGTTTTTTTGGTGCCAACTCATATTTCTGGTGGTTGCCCCCAAAGTAATAAATAATACACTATGCAAATATAAATTTAAATTCAATATAGCTGCATAGTCAATAAACTCTCGGAACGCCAGTTACAGTAGGCAGCATCAGTAAGTAACATAGAACATATTTTCAATGGTATACTGAAAGATACTGAACAATCTTTTGTCAGATGATAAGGTAAAATATCTCATAAATTAATGACGTTATTTGCCAGGTCAAGGTCCAAATAAGCAGTTTCGTTTGTGCTAATATTATCAATTATTAGGTTTATTAGGTTTTCGAATGGATACGATATAGATTTGCGTTTTGTTATAAGCTTGGCTTCCTATCCACTTGAAGTAAATTATTTAAAGACAATCTGAGTTTTGTAACAACGAAAATTGTTTATTTCTAGGGCTTTACAAGTTATAACGGTGTCAAAAATGGATTCGGAAATAAAGTAACAACTGTATAACACAAATTGAGATTGTGTAAGTGAAGTGACAACGCTAGAAACATTCATGCTTCAACACGTTTTCCAAGTGGTGTTTTGACTTGTGCTGTTTTTCTTTGTTTTTTTTTGTCATGATCCGAGTACACTATTTATACACGCAGTTTTGATCGACTTCATATGAAAGAGAATCTCAAAAAATAGTTAACCCTTTGGCTCCCGAGATTCAAAGCGCAATACCTTTGAATGTCGGACGTATTTCACGTCAGTCACACTCCCTGACATTGTCAGAATAATATGACATTATCCAGCGGAATAACTAGCTAGCCATCATCCTACTACATGTAGTTGGCTGAGAGCTGCGATCATTAATAGTATTGACGATCGCCGGCTGAGAGTCAAAGAGTTAATTTCTGTAGAGTTATTGTCATATCTCCGAAGCTAGATATAATAATCAACGTAGATATAGCATTTTGAAGTCGGATTTTTGTTGATAGGAGAGATGTTTATTCAGTTATGTTTTTATTATCATGCATAAATGCGTTTCTATGTTTGGTTCAGTGAATTGGTTTTTGTTTTCACTAATCGTTTGGTGTGCTTTTTTACTCATCATGTATATATTTACTATACTTTTTTACGGTCTTGGTTTTACTTCACTGCTAAATTACAAATAGTAGATTTTTTTGCATATACACAATTTGCAAATGCATATGTTTTTTTAATATGTTTTTTATTATAAATTACATCTTTGGCTAAGTAATTTAGTAATATAGTTTACGCGGCAGGAATCTTGAGCTGTATTAGAGAATCTGAGAGTATCAGCTTCTATTATATGACGGTCAGAGATAAATGAATTATACGTACTTGCGTACGCTTGAAGATAAGTTGTAACGCGTATTTAAAGTCTTACATAAAAATATTAAACAATAAGTATAAATATATACATATTTTGTGGTGAAGTAAATTATTCGCATGGACCCTTGTGGTGGACTATGCCCCCTTCCTCGTGTCATTTCAGGTCAGAAATGTACATTTTAGATCTTGCTCGTATTTAAATTAGGTAAATTAGGTCTTACTCCTTTAATTCCCTTTAAATTAAACCTTAAGGAAGTTGAAAACTGGTCGGATTTGAACGTGCGAGCGACCTTTTTGGGAATAGCTCAGATGGCAGGGCGTGGCTCCGGATCGCTCGGTCGCAGGTTCAACTCCCGCTCGCGTGTGAATTTCCTTATCTTTCTTATGGTTTAAATCATCGCTATCATTGCGTGTATTTATGCTCAAAACCCAAAAATTCTGCCAAATAATGTTTTGTTAATCATAAAATGGTGCTGACCACCGTATCCACCTTATCGTACTTCCTTTTCTATTTTCAACCGACTTAAAAAAAAGGAGGTTCTCAATTCGACCTATATGTTTTTTTTAATGTTTGTTACGGGATTACTCCGTCAATTATGGATTGATTTTGATGATTGATTGATTTTTTGTTTGGTAGGTGATACTTCAGAGGTAGTCCCGTATAAATTTTAGCGAAATTGATTCAGGGCTTTTTGAATAAATCAACAAAAACCAAAAATATATCATTGTAACAAGTGTGTTTCTGATTCCAGCCACCAAAGTTCTACGGTGACGGTGATAAGACTGATGAGACCAACAATCATTCGTCCAAGGATTCCGCCAACTAACTTACGAGAGCGCACGTCCCCCATACAGGATTGTAAGGTTAAGTGTAAATTAATTATCCACTTTGTAACATGCCACGGTGCGGTGCTACCACGAATAATGGGATACTGATGGTGCAGTAACACAATTATCGTAACAAATGTTACATGTAACAAATTATATACATAAGAGCGCCGTTTCCACTAAATGATCCATACAAATTATTTGGAAATGATGAACTAATAATATTTTAATGATTTTTTGTTATTGGTAAATACGCCAGAAATGGTAATTACCACTGTATTAAAACATGTACCATGGTATTACCCCCTTAACAATAGTTATTTAATATCTTTGGTTTCACAGACGTCGTGGTACTGATGGCGTCATGCTACAATATCAACCAATTTGAAATTGTCATTTTGAAACTTGTACTAAAGTGCTGGCGGGTTTCCGAAGGACAACAAAGCACATGAAGTCAAATTATAAAAAAATTGAATTAACGAAATTATGCGTATTTATTTATGTGCAATCGCTTCGAAAGGTGATAATGCTGCGAGAAAAAGTAGAAAAGCTAATGGCAAACAAATTTTACGGCAACTAAAATATACCCCATTGTTAATTTAGAACTTTAAACAAATACTTAACTCTGAACTGTTGTTTTATTTTTCATGAAAATGTTTTAATATCCGGCTAATAATAGCACCATAGTTTAATGTGAACATTCGTGGTAGCGCTGCACAACAACTGTTTTTATAAAAGTAAAAATACAAATAAGTACTTCCAATTAAAATGAATTGACTAAGTAATAGTTTTCAAAAAGGAACTTTTTCACCAAAATGGCCTTCTAATGTACTAGAGAATAATAACTTTTATTTAATGGGTTTCTTGATAACAAAGTATTTTTAATTAGTTATTGTTGTGGAGTAAGAACATGGCAAGACCGAGTCAAAAAGTTAGTAATTCCAGAGCACACCGGATACGTGCGCGTTCCACCTCAGTTTGTAATGTGTGAAACTGTGCCAGTAGACATACTATGAGCTGGAATGCGCACACGCACGCGTCCGGTGAGCTCCGGCCTTTAATGTTACAAAACCGATGCGAAGAATCACCTTGAAAATTATACAAAAAAAAAATTGAACTGGATTTTCAAATGGCGTCCATGAAAAGCACCGTCAATTAACTCAATGTAGTCTGAATAAAGTCATATTTAATAGTGAAATTTTACAATCAAGTACCTACTATAAACAGGACTGAGTATAGGGTTTCCAAATACAACTTTTGGATACTTACTTTTTTGAACAAACTCGGACTTACTTTCTGAAAAGAAAATAAGCGCCACCAAATTGTCTCCCGTAGGGTGGTATTATAGTAAGCGGCGGCGTCGCCGCTTTTCTGTGAGTTTTGACAAGCAGCGCCGCTGCTGCCTGAATAATTCGTCCCATACAAACTCATTTAATCTCGTACAGAGCGGCTGCGCCGCTCACTATAATACCACCCCTATGAAAAAATTACGAGATTTCTTTAAAAATCAGTAAAAATGTAATTGATCATAGCTTTCTTTCAAAAATTTAAAAATTTAAGGTGGCCCCCTTATTTTGTTTTGAATAGTACCCATACTTTACGAAGCCTCAAGGCAAACGTGAAATGTAGGTACACGCTGAAACGAGGATCAGGCGATCTATTGTCCGCCCTCAGTCAAATTAATATCCATAATATACAAGAGCGGACCAAGCTGTTATTATGAGGAGTTTTCCAGTAGGTATTTTTGCATTCCCGCAATAGATGGCGTAGGTTTGGAAATTGTGCCGTAGTTTACGGGAAAATTAAAATAAATAATATTATTTCTAATTCCAATTGTAACAACTTTTTTAAATGAATTTAAATAGCCTTTTTTACAGCACGAAAATAAATGATGTACATGATGTATGACACTGTAAATGTCTGTAAATTTTCGTTTTTCCCACCATAAAAACGCCGTCTTCTCCGAAAACATCTGCTCCTCCGTACTATCTATCGTGTTGCCTATATTGTATTGTCAAAAAAATTCTACGGCAAGGAAACTCCTCATTTTTACGCTGTCGACATCAATCGTTGAGCAGCGTGTCCGCTTCTCTTTGAATAGATCGGATTCCGATGCGGATCGTCTGCTGTATGTATGTGCACAGAGCCCAAGTCTTCGACTGAAGTAGGAGGGAATGGTATTTAAAGATGTTTAGATAAGTTTTTCAATTTTTTACGTGGATGTAAATAACGGGGACCTTGTATAGTTTGCAAGACAGCTTTAAAATCGCTCAAACGTGAACTGGGAAGGCAATTTTTATTACCCGACTATACACTGCGCGATGGGTAATGTTATTATTTAATTTATATTTATTTACTACTTAGACATCGTATCATGGTTCTAACGGATGTTTTAACAATATTGTTAAGGCTTAGTCGTAACGTTATTTCAATACATATTGTTTAATATTTTACATGAGTTAGCATATTTTAATATAAACTTTATTGTAATTTATATTTTGCTATTTCAATTGTTAACTGATGCGGATTGGTTTACAAAAATATAATTTAATTATATTTTTGTATGTAAAGAACTAATAAGAATTTTATTCTAGAATGCAGAAAAGAAGCTAGAGTTATATAGCATACCGTTCCGGAACACGTTCCATATTGCACATATAAATAAATTGGGAGTCCATAACGTAGGAGGATTCTATTATCTGTTATAAGAAAATATCTGTTTCTATTATTTTTGTAAACTAATTCCGCAAAAAATTGTATGTATATTAGATGTTTAGATGGTAAGAGGTGCATTGAATAGCATATTTTTGTTTCCATTGGAAACTAATTTTTAACTTTAAGTATTTAAAAGTGGCTCTAGCTAGCTTTGCAAAATATTTGGCGAATATAAAAATGTGAAATCGAGGTGAAAATTATGTATTTTTTAAAAATCGACAACAGGCCTAAATGGATAAAACACAAAGTATTGTTTATGTTAATTCCCAACAATAAGCCAAGCAAGCAACGTACCTATGTTAAGATTTGTTTAATTCTCGGTTGACAAATATACAATAATATTTTTTAATATGCTTCTATTATTGAGACTGGCTCACTATTCCTTATTTGTATACTAGTTGTTTCCCGCGGCTTCGCCCGCGTAGAAAAGTTTTTTCCCCGTGGTATTTATATCATACGTGCCACCGAGCGGGCGCGGTGACTGAATGAAAATTTTAGCTTCCACAAACAACGGAGCGAAATGATGCGTTCTCAGAAAAAATATAACACTCCATCACCGCTCCAACACACCGCTTCACACCAGAGTATAGACTCGGAAGTGCGAACGCAGTGCAAAGAAACAATGGCCGCCTGGCGGTTTTACTTTACTGTATTACTGTAGTTTCATCATCTGTTCCACAGTTTTTGCATGAAAGAGTATGAACCACCTAAACATATATCCAAACTTTCGCGTTTATAATATTAGTAGGAGCAACGATTAATTATAGTTGTCTGACAGACTTCAATGGTACTAATAATGGTACCCACTCTACCGCACGCGGCCGCGTAATCTTCAAAAATTGTTTATGTAAATGAAATAACACAGATTGAAAATATACCATCTTTATTTTTCTTAACAAAATATGACAGCTTTATTGTTCTTATTGACAACAATTCGTATATCCAGACATAGTAATTCTATATATTTATCAACAAGCATAGCTCTGATTTTTTCACCCTATAATCACAACTCTATTTACATTAAATTCGCAAACGAAAACCTGATTTATTATCTAAGATTTATCCAATACTAACAACGAAAACTTTAATTTTGACAACAGATAAAACACTGCACTAAATGTTGTTAGGTATGTCCGATAAAATCACATATTGAAACACTGTCCAGTAACAAATGTTCTATCCAAGTCTCCAGACTCTCAACCTGTTTCTAGCTGGCTGTATTAGCGGCCAGTTCGAACCACTGCCTCAGCGCGTCGCCCAGTACAGTCGGCAGCGCGGACATGTCGCGCAGGATGAGGTAGAACGGGAATGGAAAAGTATCGAGGTACTGCACGAACCCTACGCTGTTCGTCACTGGGTCTACTATAGGCCTTCTGATGTCCATTATTGAGTCCTGGAACAAAGAAGATAAATAAAGTGGGGTTAGACAGAAACCCGGCGACCGATCAACGGTGTTGCCATAATATTTAGTTATAGAGATTGTCGGCTGGCAACATTGAACTGGGGGCCAATCGCGCTAATTCTAATCGATATCACCATAACCAAAAAAACATGCTGCATGTCCACGTTTGGCAAACCTTTACAAACGCGAGCCAAACCCCTGCTTCACACGTAAACGTTTGTAAAGGTTTGCCTTTATTTGATGTATGACGCAGCCGTTCGCCCGCACTTTGAGCCATACTCTGTGATTGATGTCGAGGGACACCCTAGTCCGTGCCACAGATTTTTTCGAAAGTTATTTTTGGAAGACCAACCACTTTAAAAATACTTTAACAAATGAAATACATGATATAGTTGTATTGTTGCTGAATTGTGTTTCGTTCTTGTCTGTCTGCTGTGTTACCACCATAACGGCAATTATAATAATGCGACTAAAACATTCTAAACATGCATACGAGAAAAGAAGCATTTCCGCGTTGTCTTATCGCATTTGATAAGTGTTGAGGTATTAATACGAGTAAAACCTCACCTTATTATCAGGGTTATCGATGATGACGTACACCAAAAATATCCCTTGCTGTCTAGCCCTCCTAACAGCTTGCAACACTCTCGTCTCCCCTTCAGAGTATATGCCTCTGCCATCACTGACCACCACCAACAACTTGGCGTTCTGTGCGTCGCTCCTGACAGCTTGCTCCTCGAACATGACCGTGCAAAAGTCCAATAGCTGAGCGATCTTGGTTTTGGTCTGCTCGAAGCGCAGTTGCTCCAGGATCTTGGAGCCGGAGTGTTCGGAGAACTGTTCGGTGAATGGGTGGAGGAGGTTCGGTTTCTCGCCGTAGCTCAGGACCGCGAGGTCGCCGGATTCCAGCAGGTTTAGTGCCTGGAATTAAAATGGTAGGAATATAAAATAATGAGAATAGTTTTTTTTATGAGCTTTTTATTGAAACGTGGACAATGCAGTGGGGATTAATCCGAAAACTCAAAGTCGCTCAACGGGCTATGGTAAGATTCATGCTCGGAGTTTTTCTGAGACAGGATCCGAAAGGAGGTGATCCGCCAGAGAACCAAAGACTTCGACATAGGTCAAAAAGTTAGTACGTGAAAGTGGCAGTGGGCTGGTCACATCTGTCTGAGAACCGACAACCGCTGGCGTAGACGAGTTCTCGAGTGGAGACTGGGCAAGCGTAGTGTGGGACACCCCCCGGCTAGATGGAGCGACGACCTGCGTAGGGCGGCTGGCAGTTACTGGCTGCGGAGAACCGAAGATCGGGTTCAGTGGGGCGCCTTGGGGAGGCCTATGTCCAGCAGTGGATTAGTGCAGGCTGATGATTAGGTTTCGTTTGATTATAACTTTAAGCCCTCTTATTAAACCGAAGTTTACAGCACGACTCTGATTATCCCATTCTGACTAATACCTCTCGTTTCATTGGCTAGAGCAAGTATGGGCTCACACACCTGTGAGACGAGCGCGAGGCTCTCGAAGGCCAGCTGCTTGCTGCGGTTGTCGGCCATGGAGCTGGAGTCGTCGACGGCGATGGCGATCTTGTAGTCCCGGCGCGCGGGCTTGGTGCGCCGCAGCCAGATGCGGTCCTTGCGGAAGTGCGACGCGATGTACGGGATCACGCGGCGCATGTTGATCGCGCGCCCCGTGCGGAAGTCGCCTGTTCATTGTATACGTGTCACATTGCTTCATGGCATTCGAAACTATGGCCTGTCGGTGAAATGTACTGTCGCACATTTGGTCTTTCGGTTAAATAGCCTATCTATCAAATTGCCCATCAGTGAAATGGACTGTCGATTACTTGGTGTCGGACGAAATGGGTATCGACATATTAGCTGAAGTGAATAAAAACTAGTATAAGGTTTTACTGTTGTATTTATGTTGCGGAAGTTTGTTGCGCCGCTTCTTCCCAGCGCTAACACCTTGGAAGCGGTGGTAGATAAAAAATTGACGTTGTATAAATGTGCCCAGTGCAAAATTCTTAGGCGCATGTGAAGTCCACCAACCCGCACTGGGCTAGCGTGGTGGACTATAGCCCGAACGCCCTCGTTGAGAGGGTAGGCCTAAGCCCCAGCAGTGGGGAGATTAATAGGCTGTTGATGATGATGATGACCCAGTGTAAAATAGTTTTGGTACTTTGACATAAATTTTAAAATAAAAATTTTAAATTTTAAATGTTTACTGATAAGTGAATGAAATTGAATTTGTTTATTTCCCGTAATAAGTATTTACTTTACTAGACCAGGTAAATGCTAGTGAGTACCTATTAACTGATTTTTATCCACTTCAGCCGTTGTCTTTCGAAAATAAGTCGTGAACCAATCCTGGGTATGAATTTGTAAATATGCTGTATGGGGTACCTGCTCGTCGCGACCGGCCGGTGGGCTCGAGCACGAGCCGTAGCCGCTCGCAGAGCGCGCGCGCCGCCGCACCCGCGCCGCCCCACAGCGCGCGCCACGCGCCCGCCGCGCCGCCCCCGCTCTCACCCCCGCCGCCGCCCGTCGCAGCCAACCACTGGCGCATGCCCAGGTATTGCTCCACAGTCATGTCTTCTATGTGCTGCTGCGTGTCTTCTTGTCTGTCAAATATATCGTCATGTCGCAAAGTTACTTTTTGATCTGCACTCTATTTCGCCTCGGACATCAAGCTGGAGCTTTTTTGGAGCGGTTTTGTTCTATTCATTTAATTTGCAAATTTATTTAAAACGATTTACACGTGAATACATGTTGTCATCCTTATAAAAAACTAATTACCTAAGTAAAGTGAATTACTAAATAACTTATAATAACCTAAATAACTTTTATGACGTTAAGAAATTAAAAAAAATAACCGAATAATCAACATCATTAAAGCGTGACACACACTGGGCGGCGGCGTTGCGAAAGCGTTGCGGCGGCGAAGGTTCGTATGAAGAACGCGCCGCACCGCTGCCGCTTTGATGTAAAGGGCTTCATACTATTTCGAACATTACGGAAAAAAACCGCAACGCTTTCGCAACGCTTTCGCAACGCCGCCGCCCAGTGTGTGTCACGCTTTAATCAACTTTTTTTTACGAATATCACATTCTTAAAGACTGGACATTGTGGAAATTGGACATTCTGAACCTCACTCAACGCTTAACTCTTACCGTGTGATGAACTGTTCAAAACTTAGTAATAACGTTCACCCGTCACTGTGCTCACCTCGTATGGTACGTGGTCTCGTTGCCGCGCGGCACGCGTGCCGTGACCACCGTCTCCCCCTCCACCTCCACCCCCGCCTCCCCCGTGGGCTCCTCCCCCGGATCCTTCTTACTCCCCGCCTTGTCTCGTTCCTTGTCGGCGCCATCTTTCATTTTCTCCGCTTTCAGTTCCTCAGATTTTTCCACCTGAAATTTTTCAGTATACACATCGTATGAGTCTGTAAATATCAAACAGCGGGCCAATCATCATGAAGTTCCTTCCGCCCACGCACCGCAGCGATTTGGCATAATTCTTAGTTGGTTGAAGTCATGCGAAGTCCACCAACTCGCACTGGGCTAGCGTGGTGGACTATAGCCCGAACATCCTCGTTGAGAGGGTAGGCCTGAGCCCCAGCAGTGGGGACATGTTAATAGGCTGTTGATGATTAGTTGGTTTTAGAACCATTATTTTATTTTTTATATTAGGAGTCTATATGTATACCATCAGTCAATTAAAAAAAATTGACCTTAACAGATTTAATTGTACTCTAGATGTGCTGTACAGTCGCCCGCATGTCAGTGGAAACATTTTTACCTTCCGCTGGCTTATCCTATTAGAGTTTTAAAACTAGAGACCAGTTTAAACAGGATTTGTTTCTACGGTTGTTGTACGGTAGCCGGTACCATAAAGACAGTTTTAGGAAACAAACCTGCAGTTCATCATCATCGACGTCCATGGGTATTTCATCATCAGGTCTCAGCTCCTCCATATCCTTGTCTTCCTCCTGCGGTAACACCGGCTGCTCGTCTGCTTGTTCTTTAGTGGCTGCGTCTACTGCCTACAACACACATATATTACATTCCGTTAAGTGTCGTGTTATTGGATTTTATTCTCTTTTATAAGTTGTCGTTTTCTATATTAATCTACAGATCGTATATCGTCTCTCAAAAATTTTTATTTACTGTAATATAGTTAAATTTTTCTTGATCCTTTGGCGGTTGAGTGAATATAGTCACAGATTGTACATCGCTGGCAGTCTATGTGTAAGTAATTGCTTAAGTGACCAAAATTTTGAAAATTTTGAGTCGGTTAATTGAACTAAAATTTCGTTAATTTAAATATAAGTGTAAGTATAAATATAAATATAAGTGTCGGTTAATTTAAACTATTACTTTAAATTGAATGTGCGTGTCTAGTGAACTCTCGTACAGCTTCCATTTGACACCTAAAATTAGTCATTGCGCTGGAATCAGACAACCTCACATAACCGCCAAAAAGATTTGCGGTCGCTATATACCTGTAAGTCGTCCTTGTTAGCCTGCGTGACGTGCTGGAACGCGTCCGCGTCCGTGCGCGCGTCGTCCTCCGCCTCGCCGCCCTCCTCCGCTGGCTCCTCCCTCTCCACGTTCAGCGTGCGCGCCTGTTTGGGATCCCTCTCGTTCACGTCACCTGTACACCACGAACAATTGTTATTTGGGCACAGTAGACGGAAAAGGAACAGTATAACTCGTCTGAGGGCGAAAATGAGGCTATTACCGTCTTCATTTTCCAAATGGAAACCGATCCTTTCCGAGCACGTAGAAAAAAATAGAGAAATTGCTTACCCAGCGTGCGCTGTTGGTCCGTCCTCCCCGGTTTGTTGTCGTGCCTGCGCTGCTTGTCGCGCGGCCGCTCCGCGCGGCTCGCGGCCTGCTTCTCGCCGCGGTGCCCTTTCTCGCTCTTGTCCAGTTCCGAACGACCCGTACTTTGTTTGTCTTCGCCCACTTGTTCTTGCGATTGTTCCTGTTAAGTACGACACTGGTCAATAATAGCTCCGCATACAGTTGAATAAATAAGGTAATAAAATAAAAATATAATTGAATTATTATGAATAAATTACTATAATGATACCCTGATACTATTACAAGTATCGCAGCGGTTTATGAGTGGTGACCTTGAATGCGCAGAATTCATTTTTTGGGTCTCTTTGACGGGGGGACTGGGAGGGGGCGGGGAGGTAGCCCCCCACGCGGCGCCAACGCGTTTTATTGGTTCGTACGGTTGCTTCCCGCTCCCGCGCCCCGCTCGCACGTCTCACGCCCCTGAAGTACAGTTGCGCACACATAATGTTTAACTATTAACTATTGGTTGTTTTCTGTTTGTTTTTGTTGTTTATTTTGTTATTAGTAAGTCGTGTATTGTTGGTAAAATACAGCAACAAATAAAAACCATAAAAAACAGAAACCATAAAAACGGGTGTTTCGATTTTTCTGATGAGAAGTACCTTTATTTATTAAAGTCAAATC
Source organism: Metalampra italica (assembly GCA_949699065.1). Lineage (NCBI taxonomy): Eukaryota > Metazoa > Arthropoda > Insecta > Lepidoptera > Oecophoridae > Metalampra > Metalampra italica. Next base: position 4,237,204 of record OX452986.1, read on the forward strand.
TCAAAAATTTACTAAGAAACGAGCTGAAGTAGGCTTTTAGTACTCATTGTAAAAGTCTTGGTATTAAGAGTTTTGTGCGCGACTGTACTCCTGCGCAAACACCCCCACCACTTTTGCCGAGCGCTCATTAATCGTTGCGACACCTATACCCTGTCCCTTGTTCAATTTTCTACTAGTTACTATCACGTACATACGAACATCTCGCCAACAGTATTGCAGTTTGGCCAGTATCTACTGTTGTTTATATTGTATTTAAATAAGGAATAAATATATATATTTTTTACTTTAGAAAAGTAGTAAGCTACTTATATTACAAATCGCCGACTAACACTAGTAGTGGTCTATTTTTGTGGAAGTCTGTATTCGCCGGTTTTCTTTGTGAATACTGAGAGTACCTTAAATGATTTTGTATCCAGGGCCGTAAAACAAAAAAAAACTGATCGTTATTAAATACCACAGAATAGGTATTCGTAAATAAAGACAACAATGAGTCCCTATAAAATAACTTACAAAAGGTGCCGCTTCTTCATCTTTCTTCTGTTCAGCATTAGTCTCGACATTGTCGTCGGTCCCTCGGTCCATTTCCGCGTTCTCAGCTCTCTCTCCCGCGGACGGATCATTACTAGACGGATTAGCTTGAGGATTCGCTTCTAGCTTCTTCTGTTCTACTTCATCTTCCTCATTAATATCCTCAGGGTTCTTAGGAAGTTCTTCGTCTTTCTTCTCTTCAGCATCTTCAGGTATTTCTTCAGAATTTTCGGGGTTTTCTTCAGGATTTTGTTCCGCGATATCCGCGTCGGTCCCGTCATCGGGGCCTTCGTTGTCTTCGTCTTGTGTTTTATCTTCAGCCTCTGTTTCTTTATCATCCTTTTCCTGTGAAATGGTTGTATTTTAAACATTTACTTTAAAAGAAAATTAGAAACTGTGTCCAATTCATAAATGCCGTGAATTTATTAATATTTAACGTCCTTTACGAATTTTGTTTCATTTATTCGCTTCGCAGCATTGTCAATAGATAATGGAATTATCTGGAATTTTAGGAGTGAAAGAATATTCAAAATTGGTTCAGTCATTTTGGAGTTTATCTCGTAGTCGTGCGAGTGTAATGCAAAACGCTTTAGATTAGTTAGGTCAGGTAATTTTACCAGTAACTGTAAAACTTATACCATTCACTGCGCACCAAACTAATATGTAGATAGAACTATACAATAGTTTTCTCCTATATTACCTTTTTATCTTCGTCATTTCCTGCATCCTCATCACCTTCTTCATCGCTGGACACTTCAAGCCCGTTCTTGTTGTCTTTCTCTTCTTTGCCTTTGTCATCTGTTTCTCCTACTTCAGGAATGTTGTCTTTCATCACGTCTATGTCGAATGGATTCTCTGTTTCGGTTTCGCCCTCCTGTTCAATCATCATATAAATATATTAAATTTATAACTATACGATGTCTGTTACATAGTATATACATATTTTAAGAATAATTGATATGAGGGGTAATAAGAGCCAGAAGTCAAAATAATAATTTTTAGAATTACAATCTGTATTTTTGTTTTGGCATCACACAAAAACTGCTGCACCAAATTGGATGCGATTTTCACAGTTGTGTTCCTGAAGGTTTATGTTTTTCCCACTGGAAGAATATTCCCAAAGGAAAATGTCTGTACATAGGTGAGATAGGTAGCTACTTGTAAAATCCACGCGTACGAAGGAGCGGGCAAGTTAGTGAGAGACAATACTATAACACAAGGCGCACTATATTTCGTTACATTGAGAAATAACACACTTTTACGCCTCGGAAGGCCATTTACGACAAGGGTATTGTGGGGGAGGACTACAGCCCTACCTTGTCATCATCGCCTGGCTCCTCTCCATCCACGTCCATGTTATCGGGAAGTTCAAAGTCCTCAGGCTCGGGGAGCTGTTGCTGGTTGCCGTGGTATGGATCCACCTGCAATGCATTATTTACGTTATATTTTTCATACCTTCATTATTTCTTCACATGTCATTAATGTTACGCCTTCAAATAACTTTCCGTAAAAACAGAGCCCAATTTTTTAATTTCTAACAAAATGGCAGCCAATTCTCTTTTGACATTAATTTATTTAATTTTGAAATTAATTTCTATGAAATACTCATACCCAGGACTAACACAATATTTAAGAAATTTTATACATTTAGTTTTTACATACGGTCTTATTAGACAATTTTACTGACAGACTTTTTCATAGCTGCTTGTTTTAAAGCAGTTTTATGTATGTTATAGACACTCACTAATTTTCATAAATAGTAGATTATACGACAAGTGAATAAAAAGGGAATTTAATTCGAGGGACTTAGTTGGATCCCGAGAGTAGCGAAGGATTCTAGATTAGAATCCTGAGCGTGGCGAGGGATACAAGGACCGAGAATTAATTTTTTATTCACGAGTTGTGTACTCTACTTTATACCATTGACTGCGAGAAAATAAAATAGTAAGCTGACAGATAACCTAATCTATCAGATAAATCTGTCTGATAATATTTTCGTGTATCATACCTCAAGTCTCTGATAAAATAAATTGATGTTAAAAATTTTAAATTACAGAAAGTTCACACAAAAATGAAGTATTCCCGCGTTAAATTAGAAAAACAATCCTTAACAGCCACTTGATCTTGCTGTTAGTTTATCAGGCAGATAAATCATGCAGATAGCGTATCTGGGACTTTATCAGCAAGTAGTGAAAGAAGCCCCTGATATATAGGTATATTAGAAATGTATAGTGAAATTCAGGAAGGTTCGAATTCGTGGGGCTCACCAATGAGATTTTAGTTATTATGGTGAAATTAGAACATAATACTGGCTGGCTAGAGAATTATTATGGTTCGGCATGTTTTATTCATTTTTTATACACAATTCGTGTTGTTTCAAATTTCGAAATGTTTTTATTCTCTGTTGACTAGAAGAGAGTTTTATTCACTGTTTTCGAGAAACAAAATGCTCTTTTTAGAGTGACAATGGTATAAATATATTTTATTTTAATAAAATTATTATCATTCTCTTTTTAAGTAAATAAAGTTTGTTTTTATATTTGCATTTTTGTTTTATTACTCTTACGTACCTATTAATTTTCATTTACAACAAAACATATTACTTACATGGTCATCATCGACTTCAGGCTCTTCCATTTCATTAATATCTTTCTTTTTCTTTTTGTCTTTCCCTTCGGACCCGTCGTCTGCGCCTTGTTCCTCTTCCTTGGCAGCCATCTCCTTCTCACCTGTGCTTTCCCCTTTACCCTTTTCTTCTTTCTCTTTCTTGCCTTTATCTTCTTCTATGTCTTCCTCGTCTTCTGAACCCCAGATTTGCTGGTCCAACCTGAAATTATATTGAAAATATAATATATGACTCACTTTCCAATTCATAATATAAGTATGGATTTGACTTACTTTTCGGCAGCATTATCAATGTCGCCCATTTGCTTGTCGGGGTCATCCTCGTCTTCATCTTGGTCGGAATTATCTCCCTCTGCAAGTTAAAAATAATATTTAGGAGTCTAATCAATAAAGATTTTACTAAAGCGGACATACGATAAATACTTAATTGTAGACCAAATATACTGATTGCGCTGCGCATCAGAGTGCGCATCAATAATGTGCAGCAATACTACGTATTTTTTGATGTGCAAATCAGATTTTTTTTAAGTAGGTTAGGTTAGATGTTTATTTGAATACAACCCAATCAATAATGACATAAATGTACGTACGGACGCAATGTGCGGGGGTTCGGTCATATTTTAAAATATTACCGAACAATTCTACATAATGTTCAAAATTAGAAAGATGGTAGTTTTTGGGTCATACAGCGGACAGACATAGACAGACGGACGGACTAAAAACTTAACTATAAGGGGCGTTTTGACGTAAGCCTAAACACCTTGGAGACATTAATCATATGAGCGGAGAAGTTAAGGCAAGTATAATATTATAGAATTTACAACATTTCATCATAACCAGGAAGGTTCGAATTTAGCTACTGGGCGCACCAAAGACATACTAGCTCCATGATCATAGTACACACCTTTTTTATCAACGTCTTGCAAGTGCGAGTCGAAGTCATCAGTCATGTTGATGCCTTTCTCTTCTTCCTTGCAGTCTCTGTCCTCTTCCTTTTTCTCCTCGCCAGGGCGTTGGGCGTCATCCAGCTGATCCTGTTCACGGGGAATCAAATCATCATTTGATGTAAAGATCTAATCAACTCCGTCGTATTAGTTAGATCCCATAGTATTTTGAAAAGACCTTGAAAGGAGACTGTTAGGGTGTTGGTGAGTTAGTTCATATAAATCGGGTAAAGTTATGACATAATATATATTTTTAAATAAAACGGACTTAAAAGTATATAACATTATTTTCTGCTTTTTGAGAGTCAATTTGCATTGTCATCCATTTCTGGAGCTAAGTTTCAAGTCTCTACCTAATCGGGAAAATAGTTTAAAATCGATTGCAAAATTTGTACCGAAAGCGAGTTATCAAAAATGTCTTAACATAATTGGGTTGCACTTCTTACCTGATTTTCAATCCTATCAGATACATCTTTTTGTCCCTCCCCTTCCCCTAGGCCGGTTCCGCCGGACAGCTTCCCAGGACCACCGTCACCGTCGCCTTCCTCCATCTCCAGATCAGATGGTTTGCAGAACCTGTTGCGTAAAATAAATACACATTAACCCTTAATTTTCAACGACCTTCAAAAAGGAGGAAGAAATCGACTGTATTTTTTGTGTGTGTGTATGTTATGCCGGCACTTCATTTGGTGTAGCGTATTTGTGTATTTGCCTTATTCGCCCGAAAACGCCCATGTGTAGGGGACATATTCGTTATATAGCAAATAAGGCGAATAGCAAATACTCGTTTCCGCCCGCTTGCCGGTTTTTGGTCACACATCAAAAGACTCAATAGACAAACATTCAAGTTATTTGGTGTTTGGGTCCATGTGTGGATGGCCGGTTTGTGTGTTTTAATTTTCGCACGAATATTTGGCCAAATACAGCGATACCGCTACACAAATACGCCACACCAAGTGAAGTGCCGCTATTATGCGATATCTTCGCCGATTGTGATTCGCTGAATGATTCATCGCTTATTGAATAGGCTATATTTCGAGGGTGAGAAATAAGAAAAAAAATAGAGGGGGAAAATGAATAAAAATTATAAGTCGTCGGTGTACTGAAATCAATTTTTTTTGTAACATACTACCTACATATGTGATGGGAAATCTTCATGGAAACTTTCAAGGTATATCAACTTACCCTTTGGCAGACAAATCTGAGAATATCTTCAGTAACACAGACAGCATCTTGCACGACACCCTGTGCACGGCCACCTTCTGCGTTACGAAATATTGCACGAACAACACCGTCTGCTCAAATATTGGCACCAGCCTCATTACCACGTTCCTTATCTCATCTATGTCTTTGTTCGTAGCTAAATGTTGCGCGTAGTTCCTCAACAAATCACTCGTTTTGTTTATTATTGTATCCAACTGAAGCATCTTTGAATCACTGGATATTTTATCTTGTAACAGTTCTTTCAGATGCTTGTCTTCGAGGATCTCCTTCGATTCCTCTTTCTCCTTTCCATCGTCAATGATTTCATCAATAGCGTTCAATACGTCAATGCTTTTGTTTAACGGTAAATGTTTCTTGTAGACCGATTGAACTATCAAAAGCATCGTTGCAACCAAGTCTTCGGTTTGATCAATCAGTTCTTTGTGTTTATCTTCCATTAAAACGTCGCTTGGTTCATCCAGTTCATTGAGTTGATCGACTGTCTTTTTAAGGTAACTTGATAAGTTAACAACGCTCCTGAGTAGTGGATGTTGAGGTGTGTAATTTTGATCTATTATCGATTTGAATTTGAGTTGATACTCTTGCAGTATCATATCGATATCAGTAATTAAACTTTCCAAATTGGTTTTACCGTTGTTAGTGACATCGACATGAGTTTGAGATACCACGAACTTCCCAACGTGTTTTCCGATCTCTTTCGGCATGGAAATTGCCAGTTTATGTAGTGCCGTGTTCTGCTTGTTAACAGTCGATATCATTGACTTTATTTTGCTGTACAGCTCCTGCCATTCCTCGCTGTTCTTGTAGCAGCGTACGATTGGTGATTTCGACAAGACACTGTCGAATTCCAACTCTTCCTTCAGACCTTTTTCGGGACATGACTTTAGTAAGACGCTGAACTGGTCCAGCATGATGGTAGTGTTGGCATAGCATTCTGTGAGTATATCGACTTTCTTCTTCAGTGTCGATACATTTGTGTCGGTATCGACGTCTAGAGCATTCGTGAGATTCGTGACTAGTGTGCGTAAATCGCAAAGGTGTCTCGAGTATTTTGAAATGGATTTCTTTTGTATGTTTGTTAATTTCTGAAAAGAAGATAAAACTTAATAAAAACACTTGAAAATTAAATTTCTCAAAATCTTCCTAGCTTTTAAACGTGAAAGGTATATTAATTTCAAAGAAATCAAAATTATTAACAACTTACCAGTAACTGTGCAGCGAATCCCTTGCACCGTTCAATGTTCTGAATGCCCAGGTCTGGATGTGGGGATTGCAGCGCCGCAGCGAGCAGCCGATGCCGCGCGATGTTCTTCTGGAAGTATTTCTCGCAGCCCGACCACAGCAGAGCCAGTGATGCGTCGCACCGTCTATAACACACATTCATTGACTTGTACATTTTTGTAATTTGACATTTGTAAATTGTATTGGACATGATTGCTATTGGTTTTGATATGAAATAATAATAACTTGAAGTGGCAACCGACTTGATGATTTGCATTATGTAATTTCATAAAATATTTCCTGTGGCGGTAAATATGTTTACTATGGAGAAGCCAACTAAAGTGATGATTCAAATTAGATGATGACTGGCGTCTCTATGGTTTGTCGAGTCGAACTCACTTTAAGATGAACTCCCAGCCATGACTCCCGTTCAAAGTTTCCCGTGAACAACGCCCTAATCTCTGGGACCACTAGTCGGATTTGAAAAAATCTTTTCGCATTTAATTATCCAATTCTTGAGAAAGGTTATAGCTATATAGCTACCTGACATCACGTTAAGACCTTTAGGAGCCGAGCAAAAAGAAAAAAAGTCGAAAACAGCTACTCTCTAATATACCAACCTGCTCTTCAAATAGCTAAGAGCGACGTCCAGGTTGACCGGCGGTATCGTGAAGTCGTACAACTCGCCACCCGCCTGCAGCACGACGAGGCCAGTGCGGTAGTTCAACCCCATTTTGGTGAGGTACTTGAACAGATCTGCGAGAGCTTTCCGTTTCTGTTGGATTATGTTCTTCGCTTGGGATGTTTGCTTCTCTTTTGGCGCCGATGCGTCCACCTGATGACATCGTTTTTTTGTAAATACATAAATGATCTTTGTATCAGCTAAAAACTGGCACTGTAAAGCGTCACTGCAATATTAAGAGTTTATATGTTATTTATTTAATAGGTAATAATAATAATGTTTAACTAAAAAACTTAGCCGAAGCTTGTAAATGGGTCCTGAACAACTGATATACATACTTAAATACTTTTAAAATAAATACATACATACAAACACCCATAACACAAATGTTGGTCCCTTGGTGGGGATTCGAACCCACGACTTCTGGCGCAGTAGTCAAAGTCAAAACTATTTTATTGCATGTAACAGTAGTCAAAGTCAAAACTATTTTATTGCATGTAAGTACACTGGGTACATTTATACAATGTCAATTTTTTATCTACCACCGCTTCCAAGGTGTTAGAACTGGGAAGAAGAAGCGGCGCAACAAACTTCCGCAACACATATTTTAAAATCGAGTTTATACATAACATTTTTTGTTGTGCGAGTAGGCAGGGTCAACTACTACGCCAACAGGCCAGTCAGTTAAGTTTCGAGAAAAAATCCTTTGGTACATGGTCCAGCTGGGGATCGAGCTTCGATTCGATACGGTGAGTGACGTGATTAGTTTTTATTACTCACGTCCAAAGAGCCAAGATGCGAGCTCGTCTCGATGACGAGTGTGACGAAGTCGTCGAGCGCCTGCACGAGCGCCGGGTACCCGCTGTGGGTCATTGTGTCCTTGCACAGCGCCTTCGCTTTGTTCAGCAAACTCGGCACTTTCCACAGCAGGCTGCCGTCAGGTATCACCGCGCACGGTTGCTCGGCTTGGTCCAGGTATTTCTGTATCAACGTTTAAAATTCATTTACAATGTAAACTTTCGGGCATGAACTCAGCGAAATTTATTTTATTTTAATGGAAAGGCAGCTTATAGCTGATGCTTCCATATCAGCAGTCGACTTGCTTTCATTATTTATATTAATTTATTGCGTCCTTTTAGATTAGAGAAAGTTGTCTAGTCTGTTCTTGAACATGTTTACAGAAGTGACAGATACAACTGATTCTGGCAGATTATTCCATTTGGATGCAACCCCGTGGACCAAAGAGAACCAAAGCCTTCGCCATAGCTCAAAGGGTTAGCACGTTGAAGTGGCAGTGGGCTGGTCACATCTGGGACCAGAGCACCACTGGGCAAGCGTAGTGTGGGATGCCCCCCGCCCAGCTAGATGGAGCGACGGCCTGCGTATGCGGCTGGCAGTGACTGGATGCGGAGAACCGAGCACCGGGTTCATGTTGGCCCCGGGTGGGTATCGAACCCACGACCTCTGTATATCTATGTACCTTGATATTCCTCACTAGAACCACGTAGTTCTGCGAGTCCACCAAATAGGCGCCGCCCGTGGCCATGTTGGAGCCAGTGGCGCGCTTCGGCCGGTCCCATATGCCCACGTGGTCCACGCCCACTTCAGTCGTATTGTCCACCAGGCAGCTCGCTACGCTCTCTTTTAGAACTTTCTGGAATCAACAATAATTAAAATAATTAGTTCCACTTTCGAGTTTGAGCTCAGAGCAAGTAGACTAACTCTATGAGTGTGAGTCACGTACTCAGTTCAAAATGAGTACCGAGCGAGGTAGGAGAGGTGTGGTAGGTTCGATCCCTGAACTACTAAGCGAATTAAATTCTCAATTTTTTGTAGTAAGTGATGATTCTTTGGCGTCACGGAGTAAAACTTTTGACATCCGGATCGGAGTTCTTGAGATTACTACGAATCTAATAATATCTTCTATATGCTATCGCACGGCGTCGCATTAAATAAAATCAAATCAACAGCCTATTAACATGTCCCCACTGCTGGGGCTCAGGCCTACCCTCTCAACGAGGGCGTTAGGGCTATAGTCCACCACGCTAGCCCAGTGCGGGTTGGCGGACTTCATGCGCCTATGAATTTCTATTTCGGCGTATGCAGGTTTCCTCACGATGTTTTCCTTCACCGTTTGAGAGCAGTCAGTGAATGTATGTACTTCAGTTTCGAGAAAAAACTCATTGGTAACATGGGCCATATTAATGGGCTGTTGATTTGATTTGATTGAACCACGAACCTCCAGCTCCTTCGTATGCTTGTGCAAGGCTTTGTGCGCCTTGTCCACGGTGTCCTTGACGCTCCAGTAGCTGAGGTCGCGGTCCCACGAGCAGATCTTCACGAAATCGCGCAGCTTCTTCTCTATGGGCGCTCGTTTCTCTTTAACGTGGGAAGCGACTTGCGCGCTGAACTGGGAGTAGTAGTTGTACGTGTTCCACAGGATTGAGAGGAGCTCATCTGAAATTAATGTACAAAAAATTTACCAGTCGTCGTAGTGGACCGACGACACGAAGAAGGTGAGCAGGAGTGGCAGCATGCGAAGGGCGACAGGGTGTTTCGATATGATAGGCCGCGTCTTATCCCCGACGCCACTGACGCTCCTGAAAACCTGTCAAGTACAGTACAAGTTGTAGCTTACCCCGCCTCTGGCCAGCCTCCAAATGCACCAAATGACAATGGTACGAATATATGATGTCCAGACGCACTTCGTACTCGGCAAGGTTGGAGGTCTCCATGAAGTCTTTCAGCACCGACACGACGCGGTCAGATGACACGGGGTCAGTGCCCTCGGCAGAGCACAGGTAGGAGTCGATGACTGAGTACAGGTAGAACCAGTACTTGTGCGCTTCCGATTCTTTTCTGGAAAAAAAACAAGTTTAATATAATGTATATAAGTCGTTTAACAGAATAAATTAAAAAGCTCGCAAGAAATTGTAATGTATACGAAATTCTATGATTTAGATAAATGTTCAATCGAAATAAAAAAATGATAAGAGGAATCTCTAGATGATAATCAAAACCTATGATACCCCACTTAATATTTTTTATCACCATTTTTTATTTTAAAGAATTTTATGTACCCAGTGACACCCGCGCAATCAAGACGAATCTAATGACGTATCATTCATCGAAATCGGGCGGACAAAGGATTGGGATACATACACATACACGGGTCAAACACATAACCCTCCTTTTGACCGCAGTCGGGTAAAAATAGGTTACCTATGGTACAAATTGTTAAGGCACTCCTTCCAATGACCCATTTCCAGCTTCCTCCAGTTGACGATCTGCTGGCCGAGCGCGAGCGACATCTCGATGAGGTTGTTCCCCTGGTGCGCGTTCTTATTCCACTCCTCGACCTTGTCCCGCAGCAGCTCCAAGCCGGTGAGGAACCGGCAGACGGGACTCGTCACGGGGAAACTGAGGATTCGGTCCGCTATCACGATTATCTAGAACAAAAAATGTTTCAACTAATATGTCACGAAAAATCTGGTAGTCATGAAAATGAATGGTAGTGAAGGCACGATGAACAGAATGTTACGAAGAGGCTATTATCTCTACATATACCATTTTAGCTGGGTGATGTACCAATGGGTTTTTTCTCGAAACTTAAGTACATTTTCTGACGGCTCTCAAACTGTTAATAGGCTGTTGATTTGATACCATTTTAGCCTTCAATTAAATAAAATATGAGAGGCTAAGAAAGGAGGCTAAGGCTAAGAATTTCTTAGGCGTATGCAGGTTTCCTCACGATGTTTTCCTTCACCGTTTGAGAGCAGTCAGTAAATGTACTTAAGTTTCGAGAAAAAACCCATTGGTACATGGCCCAGCCGGGGATCAAACTCCGGACCTTTCGATATGATAGGCCGCGTCTTATTCCCGACGCCACTGACGATCTTTTTCCAGTTTCGCTTTGCTTAGCTCCAATAACGAAATTCTATTCGTCGATTACAAACATCTCTTCGCACAGCGTAGGTTTGATACAGACCGGGCCTTATACCCATAATGCAAGATCACTTACCTCTTTCAACGTCGGAAAATCTGGCCACTGGTCCAGCAACTCATTCGTACTCTCTTTGACTCTTTGGAGTAGCGGGACGCACTGTTTCGTCTCCGACACCCACGGCGATCGGTAGAAATCAACCTTTGAACCTGACGGTTCTGCAACGAAAAATCTTATAAGAAAATTTAGAATAATAGGGTGACACTAGATGGCAGCAAGAAGAAGGTTATATGCAAAGAGCTATGCTCGGAGTTTCTCTGAGAGATAGGCCCCGAAACGAGGTGATCCGCAACAGAACCAAAGGCTTCGATATAGCTCTAAGGGTTAGCACGTTGAAGTGGCAGTGGGCTGGTCACATCTGCCGGAGATCCGATAACCGCTGGGGTCAGTGGTGCGCCTCGGGGAGGCCTATGTCCAGCAATGGACTAATACAGGCTGATGATGATGATGAGATGGCGGCAGTAGTCGAAAATAGTTTGTAATTTTTTCTGCATTTATTTGGCCACAATCTACGAATATGGTTCAATCTTTTGATTGATTGACTTTCTGCAGTATAACAGAACCACTTTGTTATTTAGGTACACAGGTTTTTACTTACCAGTTCCATCAACTTTCGCCTTGATTTGAGATATGAGAACCATCAGACTGGGCGAAATCACGCCTTCGAATTCTGCATCTAACGCCTCCCACGCGTTGGGCATCATCCGACTGAATGTGGTATATCTTTGCAGGAACGGTGTAGTCACATCATTGCCGACCAACTTCTTCGGACTGGGTAACCATTCCGCTGTAGTCAAGTTTCTGACGAGACTAGAATGCCATTTATAGACCAGAGACACGTCTTCAGAACTGATCAGTGGTTTCAGTTTGTTCTTGTCTGTGTTTTGTATTGTTTTTGTTGGTTTTTGCTCTAATGTTGGCGGTTTGAACTCGCCAAAATCATCTTCTGAGTACGAGGGGAACATTTGCTTGATTTCTTCATAAGCGATGGCTTCCTCGTCTTCGTCTTCACATTTTGACCTTGAAAACAAAACATTACAAAAACATGTAATACACGAAGCAAGCATAACTACCTACAACAGTAGTCCGATAGCGCTAGACAGACTATTTTGAGGTCATAAACAAAAAAATCTTAAATTTGATTCAGGCAAGACGATAAAACATTACAATAGAAAAACCGTCACAACATACAAGGCTAACTTAAATCGTGGTGGCCAGTCAATACGATCTCTAAAACACATGTAATAATATCTGTATTTTGTGGTAATAATATTCATCAAAAACTTGATTTTTAACGTATACACTGAACTTCCTTCACTCCTATACAATACAGTGGTTCGAAACTAAAAATACAGCGTACAGAAAAAAAACGGTTGTAGTGGAGATCTCTGGGGGTGGTCTTTGTCCAGTAGTGGACGTCTTTCGGCCGATATGATGAGAACAGGGAAAAAAACCTAAAGGCCGGAGCAGACGATAATGGAAAAAGTGGCTTTCTTTCCACTTCTATCCCTACAGATGATAACTCCTCCCAAAATGAAAGAAAAAATTTGCTCCATTAGTCGGCGACCAAAGAGTTTTCCATTTCATGCTTCTAAGCCGAGGCTGGCACCAAGCAATTAAGGATCATCCCACCAAAAGATTACCGTAACACTTCTCAGCCTAAATATTTTGAGTTTAACTCACTTAGTGACGTAAAGTGCTTCGTCGTCTTGTTTCTTCTTCTCCACCTCCCGCTGCTGTTTCTCCCAAGCCTTAACAATCGCAGAGAGTGTCGTCAACACGGCGTTCAAACTGGCATTGTCTATGCGCCTCACAGCCGTGCAGTGCATTTTAAACTCTAATAGATTCATCTTCAGCACCCTGTGAATAAAAGTATTTGGGTTAGTGCCGGTCACGGAATCGAGAGGTGTTTCAGCTTTGTGATACTACTGCCTACCCCACAAGGGGTATAGCCTAAAGATATGCACATACTAAGCACTAGGCAATAATGTTGTATGTCGCTGCTTCAAAATTCGTTTGTATACTAACTCCTCAAAACCTATTAACGATAATTCAACTGTAAAATAAAATATTTATAGTTAAATTCTCTTTGTAGGTTTCTACTACTAAGTATTAGTACTAAAGAATATTCAAACAGCAATTTGCTAACATTTTTATATAACTTTGCCGGTATCTAAGCGGGTATCTATACATTTTCAATTGATTGTCAAAAAAATAGTATAACCGTAAATATGAAAACAAGTTCTTTTTACGAAAACAGATATTTTACGGTTTGGATTGGCATACGGACAGGCAGCCAGCAAGGCCTGTTGATAAGCGAAACATACATCCAACTTTAAGCCATCGAACGTAAGGCACTCCTAACTGGGCTTCTACACTTTTATCTTATGATGTTTGCTTTACAAGGTACTTACTCCATACACTCCAACTCAGCCGCAAACATGTCGTCATTGGCAGCCATAACATTCCTACTCAGCAGCTGCATAAAGTTCTCCGTCACGAATCTGTTCAAGAACTTCTCTTTCGCGTCCCGATTCGGGATACCACTCGGGTATACCATCAAGTCCGTCACCGCTTCATTCAGAAGCGGACTCTGTTCGATTTTAACTATCAGCTCTTTGATCAAGTCGTTTAGAGACGTGATACTGTAGACCGTTTGCGATATCGACCTTTGCAGAGGTTTGGCCAAATCGGGGAAGGCGTCAGTGTAGACACTCTCAATTTTCTTATAAAACGCATTCACTGAATACAGCCACGATGCGGTCTGCTTGATTACGGTCTTGGCGTTTTGCACAACCGCTTTGTTTTGGGTGCCGTTTTGGAAATTGTTGTATAAATCGTTGCAAGTTACAATCAAGTTGGAAGATATGTCGTTTGTCGTTTTCGGCGAGAGAACTGATTTCGTGAAGTGCTTGCAGTCCTGAAATTAAATGAAAGAAACTATTTTTAAGGTGTGAAGCAAATGGACCTGATATGCTATAAAAGTAGGATTACTAACTTCCCACTCCCAGACACACGCGGCCTGCGGTGGCGGCCTACCGCAGGCCGCAGCCTCAATATGCAAACGCAGGCCGCGCGTGTCTGAAGTCTCACATTCACATTGCATAAGGAAGACAACAGGCCGCCACCGCCACAGCAGGCCGCGTGTGTCTGTGATACACTTTAAGAGTTGTCTCTCTACATTACGCGCCAGAATGCAGATGGGACAAAAGTATATTAATACTGCCATAATACTGTCACTGTCAGTCACCATATTTGTTACTAGCGGTCGCCCCGCGACTTCGTCCGCATTAAAAAGTATTCTAATTGTTATTATAGAATGTAATAGCTATCAGTACTAAGTTTCATCAAAATGCATTCAGCCGTTATAACGTGATTACGCAAAAACATCCAAACTGTCGCATTTATTTATGTGGGATTATTATTTGTAAGTTATTTGACTTCTTGGTATCAAAATTATAGCTGACACGTACTATTGCAAAAATATCGAACTAACCTTTACAAAACTGCTATAATATGGCTGTGTAGGCCTGAAAGTGTTCCCTGACGCATACTTGTGTATCCTCTCAGCTGTTTTTTCCTTCATTTCCATCAGAACACCGCAGTACGGATGCACTTTCTTCAAATCACTCTTATTTGCAATTCCGACTTCCACGGGCACGTCTGAAGCCTTTCCCACGTTTCCACTGCTGGTTATTGTACCAGAGACAAGTCCGTGCATATAATACGAACTCAATAACGTTTCAAACATCTCGATATCTTCATTTATGTACTTCGCTTTCAAGCGGTACTTTTCCACGTGATCGACTGGGCTCATTTCGGCCATCACTTTGACAAATAGAAGACTTATGAGCAAAGACAGTTCTGCTATTAGGATCTTTGCCTTTATTGTATCTGTGATCTCTTTTGGATTCTGAACAGTATTCGTCAGGTTTATGTAAACTTTGTTGGCTTCAATCATCAAGTCTACTAACGAAGAATCGTTTTTGAAATAGCCCTTTAGTTCTATTGGGTCTGTATTGTCTGAGTCATCGCATATAACTGGTGTCAGTATCGAATGTATGTTAGCAATGAGTTGCTCATATTTATTGATTTCAAATGTTGCATCTGATCTCCTGTTGAAGAAAGAATGTATGAGACAGCTCTTATGGACTGGAGGCATAAATATCCATTTATACATGGGTGGACGGAACACTTGACTTGTTTACATTGACAAGTTAAGTTTTGAATTAACTCGGCCTGAGTTAAGTGAAAATCGTTGTCCACTCGAGGGTTTTTAATTAACTCGCCCTTCTCGCAAGTTAACTCGCTACTATACTTAAGTGTAAATCGGGCCTAAACACAATGGTATAGATAGAAATGAAACTGATACACCTAAAATCCGGTTTCATAAAAATCTAATTTTTAAATAGGTATTCATTTTATTTTAATAAGAATGGGAGCTTACACAATACTTTTTGATAGAAAAGATTGTACTTACAACTTCAGTGCAGCAGCCGTGTCCAATATGCCAATATTTTTCCACAATATGTTCAATACCGTTTCAAGTTGTACAGAGTATTGAGCTCTGTCTTCCAACGACACTGTTTCGTATGACAATACATGTCGGGAACCTGAAAAAATTAAGCATATACTCACTAAATACCCTCTAAACTTGGCCCTTATTCAATTTAATACAATTAAATTGATTAATTTACTACATACATATATACATATCTTCATGCTACGTCCCTGGCGGGGTAAACATTCATTCACTAAATATAAGTATGACTGTTTTTATCTAAGAAAACAAGGAGTGAATACTGTTTTTATGATCTTACCTTCATTTTCCTCAGAAACAGTTATCTTCTGAACGTAATACGGCATCAGAGGCAAGTTTGTCGACAGTCTCTTGCTGTGAGCTGGAACTTCCATAGTAGTATGTTCGGAGCTTCGACTGGTATTTACGTTTAGGAAATGCGTCGGATATAACGCTGGAGAATTGACTAGCGCTTTGTAGAATTCATCCCAGAACTTCGAAGGTAGTGATGAAAGTCTGAAATGTGACATAAGAATTGATATTATTATAATTGTTGCGAACATCGAGCCTGCCCGCGGCCAACTGAGCGGTGCGCGCGAGCGAGAGGACGTAGGAGACAGCGCACAAGCCACGCCCCCTCGAGTGCGGCTCGGAACCCTTAGTAGTTAAGAACTTGTAAATAGTAGTTAGCAGGGTCATTTTGTGAATAAAGCGTGGTCAAATGGTCGTCTTTAAACAAGCAATCCAGTCTCATTTCGTCGAACAAGAACATAAAGTCCACTTCAAGAACTACTCCACTATAATAACTAAAAGAAACAAACTAGAAATAATATATTATTTTGATATGACTGTCTTGTTCAAGCTGCTTCTGTGAAAAACCAAAGGAATCTACTCACCTTTGTCGCAAAATTTCGTTTCCATCTTCAAGCCATTCTCGAACTACCTGCAAAATATTCACTAGCGCCGGGGAAATCCCTTGCCATACTTTTTCCGAGCACAGTATAACGAGAACCTCCTTAAATTCTTCATGGAATTGGCCAGGAATTGCAACCTGTTGATTTTCAGGAGAGGATAGAACGTGTATAATTTCAGAGAAGTTTCTCCGTAAAATACCGAATATTCTTTGGATTACATATGCGTTTATAGGAAGCAGCTTTACTTCTGATCTAACTTCGTATTTTTCTTTAGTGTTTTCTAATACATTCGTGGCATTTGCCAATGAGGTATTATCTAGAACATCCAATGCCAAATTGTTATCAAACAAACTCACACAAAACTTGGTGAGCTGTTTTTCAATAGGCATATCCAGATGCAAAGTAGATTCGCCGTATATTTTCGTTCTCGCAACAGATTGATTGTATTCGCTTTGGTCTTTATACAACTTTGGTTGACCGTACAACTTCCGCAACTTTTTCCCTAGTTTAGCCATCTCTAAATTTTCTTGGTCATTCTGCGGTGTGATGATGGCTACTTCCTTTTTGAACGTCCTTTCCAGTTTTTGCTGGTGGGGTAGCAGTTTGAACAGTACCCCAATCAAATACTTTTGCAACCATTTACTGTGAATGTACAGCAATGGAACAATCTCTTCTATTCGGAACGATTTTCTTGAGCTTTTGTCCATGTAATATATTGGCTCTGAACATATATTCACGAATCTACTTCTCCAGTTAAGTAGCTGCAGTATATGACAGGCAGATTTGTCATCTAATAAATCCTCAGCATTAACTATAGCGGTCTCTATGTGTTTGTCAATGACTTGGATATAAAATTGACAGTTCTTCAATATGGGGTACTCGTCAAATTCATCGGCCAAAGCTCCAGAGGTCACTGCTTTTGAATAGTCAAATGTATTGAGCGATTTAAAGTTTTGAGTCAAAGTATTACTCGTGAATAGTTTGGCTAATTCATAGTATAACATGATTGTTTTGACATTTGATTGGTTCACAGACTTGTCGTTCAGTTTATGACATTCTGGGTAAAATCGGTGGTGTGGTTCAGATCCACCAATGTTCACTTCTAAGTAGGCATATGCTCTTTCATTTAGATCGCAGGAAAGTGATTGCTTGTTATGATTTCCGCTGTACTTAATAGAAGAACATTCTTTTATAACGCTGTAAAGAGCGAATAAATTTTCTTTTTGACACTTTTGGTATGTAGTGAAGAAGCTGAATAACATATGCAATGCATATTTTAAATTATCTGTCAGCTGTTGTATAGCAGGATATGCAATTTGCTTCGCAACCTCGTACGATGAGTCCGTGC
This sequence comes from Metalampra italica, assembly GCA_949699065.1. NCBI lineage: Eukaryota > Metazoa > Arthropoda > Insecta > Lepidoptera > Oecophoridae > Metalampra > Metalampra italica. The sequence continues at coordinate 4,255,212 of OX452986.1, forward strand.
AAAGTCCTTTTACTGTCAGCGTATGGCTCGAGTCAGTTTCGTTTGTGTTTTTACATTGTTCTACTTTTAAAAGCTCTTCTAGAGCGGTCAACATAGAGTTCTTCATTTCCGAAAGGGACATTTTAACGTCTGAAGCAAAGTCACCGCCGCATCTTGGCTTTATGTAGACGTCTGAGAAACTATTCACTATCGCTGTTTTGTATGGTATCCCCCTCACTACTTGTTGCCATGTCAAATGTGCTGCTTGAAGTAAATGGGAGATCGTTGGCCGTTCAAATCCTGGAAACGAATAGATTTTGTATGTGGTTATATATTTTATTTAGTAGGCAAGATAGCAAAGAATGTTTGTAGTCTTGATTGGGTCAAATGAACTAAGCGAAGACCATATTTTGCAGTGTGGTCGAGGGACATAAATATCCAGTGATAGAACTGTTCAAATATATTATAGTGTATTGATAAAATATAAGTGTGACGTTTTTTCATAAAAGAAAAATAAGAAATCAGTACGAAAAATATCAAATTCTTGTCCACCACACTCTTTGTTAACTTGTCATTTACAGAGCTAAAAAAATAAGTACATACCTTGGACAAACGAGGTCATCAACTCATGACATTCTATACACAATTCATGATACTCATTCGGCAGGCCACACGAAGACAATAATGCTATCAAATCCATGTAGGTGATCGTATGCAATAAACTTGCATTCCAATCTTCTGGCCGCAGCAGAAATATCTCCACAGCTCTGTTCCTCATAGCCCTCGAGATTTCTCCGTATTTCGGATCCATTGTGAAGAAAACTCTAAAGTTCGGGTGTGGTCTAATCTCACTCGTTTCTCCTCTTTCAGGAATACACAGAACTCCATTCGGTTCAAGCAATCCGTTTAGTCGGTCTAATACTGCTGCTGACGTCAAATTTACATTATCTAGCAGTAGCCATGAGCCTTCAATCATAGTTTTCACAAGTTGTGAGTCGACCCATTCGAATTTTCCACCTGCATTTACAGCAGAGGCCTTTGCTACTTTAATTTGTAGACCTTTCAAGTTATTAATGATTTCTTGCAGTTTATGCCATGTGCTGTCATACATTTTGTTACGTTTAAGTAATTGTTCACTATGGTTCAAAAGAAACTGCGCTTTTTTATTAAACAGTTCAATTCCGCTATTAAAATCATTTGAGATAACAGACTGCAGAGATTTGTACTCATGCAATTGACTAAGCAGTTTATTTGATTTCCATTGCTTGTTTTGTTCAGTCAACCACATGTTTCTGACTGTTTGAATAGTAAGTGTCTCTATTCTATCGTAAAGATTATCAAGATGTCTATTGTAATCCACTTGTTCAAATCCCCCTAAGAGATCTGATACGTCCATCGCTGACGTCACTGGTACAACTTGGAGATCATTTCCCGTCAAGTCCGCTAGTACTTGCACGATACTGCTTTTCCCTGTCGCCGTTGGACCGACAAGTATCGATAGCCAATGCATTTTGATGCTCTGACTCAGAGCTTTCAATGTTGGCAGTTGATTTCTGAGTAACAGTAAATTTGTTTCTACCGCTCGACGATTCTTAAATGCCTTCTCAAACTTTCGTTCTATTACAACGTCTCCTATATTGATTTCTTTGTCGTTAACATTAAGTAGAGGAATGTTATCACTTCTAGGATATTCAGGACTGAAGATTTCATCGTATGCTCGTGACATTTTCTCTTTGTCTTCAGCGGTTCTCATACGATTTACATACAGCATATCTATAAATTTCCCAGGAGATATATTTTTGCCATCATCCTGATCATTTATAAGCGCCTCGCACCATCTCTGAATGTCTCGCAAATTCATCTCCCAAGGAGCGCCTCTGTGACCCCAAGATTGCACTTCAATGATTTCATGGGAAACTTTGCAGTTAAATTTTACAATTCTATGTAGAACATCTTTTGGCAAACTTGGGTATTGGGACTCCACAATATAAATAAGATCTTCTTTGGTCAATGTATCAACGTATACTTGTGTGAACCTATTTAGGAATGATATAGGAAGACCTCTGCGGGCACCTCCCTGTTTCAGAGGATTTTGACAAGCAAATAATCTAGTTTGATCCTTCACTTTAAATGTTTTTCCTAGTTCTGGTATGAACACTTCTCCTCTGTGATCTAAACACGCATTAAGACCTTCTAAAACGGGCTGGGGAGCTAAATTGAGCTCATCCAAAAGTATCCAATCACCGTTTTGCAGCGCGCTTAGAAACGCGCCTTCTTTAAATGTGAACGACCCATCTTCAGCTGGTAAATCAGTGCCAAATAGATCTGTGATATCCTAAAAAAAAACAAGGCAATTAGTAAAAGAAAAAATCCTACTAATATTATAAAGGCGAAAGTTTGTAAGATGTAACTTGATGTAAGGATGTTTGTGAGGATGTTTGTTATCTTTCACGCCGTAACGGCTGCACGGATTTTTTGAAACTTGGTACAGCGATTATATATCCTGGAATAACATATAGGCTACTTTTTACCGCGATAAACTATTCCACGCAGGCGAATCCGCGGGCAAAAGCTAGTATAATATCATCATCATCATCATCAGCCTGCACTAGTCCACTGCTGGACATAGGCCTCCCCCAAGGCGCGCCACTGAGTCCGATCTTCGACTCTCCGCATCCAGTCACTGCCAGCCGCCCTGCGCAGGACGTCGCTCCATCTAGCCGGGGGGCGTCCCACACTACGCTTGCCTAGTCGTGGTCTCCACTCGAGAACTCGTCTACCCCAGCGGTTATCGGTTCTCCGACAGATGTGACCAGCCACTGCCACTTCAACGTGCTAACCCTTTGAGCTATGTTATAGTATAATATAAATAGCAATATTTTTAACTCCTTATTGCATAGATGGACGTACATGATCAGTAGACACAATAATATATGTATTTATTTTTGTAAAAAAGTATATGCAGTAAGGGGTTAAGGGTGGGTTAAGGTTCATAAATACTTACAGTTTGATCACTCAAATTGATACGGACAACTTTGTGTCCCGAAGACTTGGCTAAAGCAGTCACTAAACTGGTTTTCCCTACACCAGGGTTTCCTTCCAACAAAATTGCTTTATTCAATTGCAGTCCACGCAAAAGTCTCAATGTATTTGATCCCGTCGTGGGAGCAGTGAATGTAAACTTCTGTTCATCATCAGATATGCTCGTGTTATTTCCAACCTCAATATAAAAAGGTTTGATTCCGAATTTAGTAGATTCAGATTCAGCAATGAATTTGGTTTGCTTCTCACTTAGCATTTCTCTCAAACTCTCCGTATATTCATTACCAACGGTATTTATCTGATTTAGAAGGACATTTATTGCTGTTTTCCGCAATAAGAACAGTGTTTCGGATTCTATGTGACCTGTTAAGGCCGTGCCAAAACAGTCAAGGAATGTCATACATGCCCCGTGTACATACGCTTCAGGAGTGTCCAGAAGCCCTTTCGCAACTGTAATGTTTATGAAATGGACCCATGACAGCAAATCTCGTATGCTGAACGGAAATTTATTTGTCACTTCTGACTGTTTCAACCAATCTGTAAAGTCTAATATCGAGTTGCCAACCCCTGAACTACCGTCTTCTTGGTTTCCTAACGAAATTCCTCTGCTGACACTCTTTTCGAGGACTTTCAGGAGGTCTTCTCGTGATGTGACACTATCACACCATATTTCAGTAAAACGATTACGAAGAGCTGGCGAGAGCTCTTTCTTTCCAAAGTCACCACCAGGATTCATAGTGCCGATAAAATGAAAATTCTTCTCAGCTGTTATTACGACGATGTCAGAATTCTCTTCCATACCTCTTTCAGCCAAAACCAGCTGTCTCTCCGGCTCAAGCAAAGAATTTAATCTTTCTAAAACGCTATCATCAGCTAACGATATTTCATCGGCTAAAAACATGTCTCCACTCTCCATTGCCTTGATCAAAGGTCCGTCGACCCATTCGAACAGTCGTCCATCGTTTTTGTACTGACGCACCGGCCGAAGACCGCCCAAGAAATCTGAGCTCTCTGTATGCATATGGCAGTTCACAGAGGAAAGTTGACGTTCCTTTAAGGCTGCCAATACTTGGCAAATCGTAGTCTTTCCACAACCCGTCTCACCTACAAGTAACACTGGTTCGTCGAAGGCAAAAGCTTTGGCTATCAGAACAGCAAGTCTTCTCATGTTATATGTCCAAACAATATGAGAGAACTCTTCGAGTTGATTATTGAGGATAATTTCCAAAATAGATTTGGTTACAGGCGACGTCGCTTTATGGAGGCTGAACAGATTGTCTGAGTTAACTTTTCTTTTTATATGTTTCTCAATGACCTCATCGATTATGCATCTTTCATCAGTTCGTCGGACTTTTCCAGCCAATATGAGATATCCCTCATCAGCAATATGTTGATCCCAATCATAAAACTTGTCTTCCGTTAGCATTTCTTTGGAAGCATGTTTGTATCTTTGGCCCCACCTGAACAGGTCTCTCAGTGTAATGAAACCGTCTTTGCCCTGCACTGCGGCCGAACCTCGGCGTCTAACTTGCAACTCCGCCATCACTGCTATCATCTTTTTGCTATAAGCTGGCGGAACGTGACACCTCTGATGCAAAATCGTCTCGAGTTCATTCCTAGGTATCTCATCAAAATGCAGCTCGACAAATCTATTTCTGAACGCCCGTGACAACATTTTCCTGCCTCCATATAATCCTGGAGGATTCTGCGTCGCGAACAACATGAAGTTAGAATCAGCTCTGACAACTTGTTGCGTCTCTGGTATAAATAATTCTCTGTTATCGTCCAATACGCGATTCAGAGCTTCCAAAACATCACTTGGAGCCAAGTTTAGCTCGTCCAGGATGATCCAGTATCCTTTTCTCATTGCTTCGACTAGTACGCCTTCTTTGAAAACCAGTTTTCCATTGGAGTCAGTTGCGTACGCCCCTATGTATTCTTGGAGGTCTGTGTGTTCATGATTATTAATTCTGACACAGTAATTCCCTGATGCTTTAGCTATATACGTTATCAATGACGTCTTTCCCACAGATGTATCACCTTGCAACAGGACAGGCAACCTTCCTAGTGATATAATTCGGGCGATGTCCCGAAGATTTTTTCTCACAGTGGGTGTTAGAATATAACCTTCTGGAATTGCTATGTCAAGTTTTCCCTGAGGGATCCAATGCCCTTCGAATAACAAATAGTTTTGTCCGATGACCTGAGGCTCGGGGATGAGTTGGTTTTGGACTGCCTTGAAATTTTTTTTTCCAATAACCGCCCTGTAACAAAAAAGGTTTATAATATTAACTATGGTTTCCACATATTTCAAGAAATTAGTTTTCAAAACATCACTCACTTGGCAACCATAGCTTCTACCTTTGGATGTGAGGAGCTGTCCAATTGTGTCAAGAAGGACAAGCAGAAGGCCTCATATAGAGACCTGGCTACTGTCCCACATTTTGCTTTGGCAGCTGCTGTCAAGGCTCTGCAGAGCGTTCGGAGAGAGTAATGAGGTGCATTACCTGCAAAACATTGTATGTATAGGTAACAATCTCATCGCTAGGTACATATCTGACAAAAGGAACACAAGATTTACCTGCACCATCGACAAGACTGAGCTTTGCTTCCTTCCTAATGGCAGAGTAGAAACTATATATAGACTCTAATATGGCACCACCGAGGTTCATGTGGTACAAATAGTCACCTATCAGCAACATCAAGTCATTTCTTTCAGTCAACTCATCTATAAAGAACTCTGTAAAACGATTTCTGAGGCCAACTGGAAGATCCTTCTTCCCGACATCCGTTGCCGGATTCATGCACGCAAACAATGTGAAGTCTGGGTGCCTTTTTATTGGCACTTTGTCTCCTTTCTCCAGCAAGTCTATGGTCTCATTTTTGTCCTCCAATAAACCCGCTAGACACTCCAATATCTCGGCTGACGCTAAATTTATTTCGTCAAGCAATACCCAATGGCCTTCCTGCATGGCTTTGACCAGGGATCCTTCTATAAATGCGAAAGTCAGTCTTGAAGCTGCTTTGACCTGCTGATCCAATTTCAACAGTTTATTTCCGAAGACCAACCACTTCTTTAGTCTTTTCTCTTTTTTACCACTCGTCAGTCTATTGACGGCAGCTTTATAACTCTGTTTCATTAAAGTCAAAAGCGCCGTCCAACTCTCAGATTCGTAACAGGTTTCTATGTGATTCAAAAACTTTTTATTCTTTTCTACGTTATAAAAACTTCGAAAGAGTTCTTCGAACTCTAGTCTTACTGGACGGATGACGTGTTTGAGATCGACTGGCTTATAGCCTCCTAGTAAATCCGCGGAGTCGGATTGCTGGTTCATATTAATGACCACAAGCTTATGGCCAGTCTGCCTTGCCAGATACTGAACAGACGAAGTCTTACCGGTGCCCGTTTCACCAACCAGAAGCACCGGCTCGCTTGACGTCACACAACACGCTATTTTCTCCAGCAAGCACGCAGACTGACGCGTGAAAGAGAAAACCACTTGTTTATTATCAAAATCCATTGATTCTAAATTCTTTTCCTTCCTCCAAACTCTTGCTCTGCCGACTTCTAACGAAGTAGCATTCAATGATACATTTGGTTTATAATGCTTGCAATAGAACTCTGATTTGGTTTCAACAATACCTAGACACATACCAACTTTCTTAGCCAACTGCAGTCTATGCTCTGGGGAGGAGACTGAGCACGTGAAAATGTCTAAAGCGTCTTGAAGGACTTTCAAAGCGGACTCCGGGCTCGAAACCTCGAAACCCACTATCGCTCTTGAGCACCATTTCATTAGATCCCTAGTCGATATCAGTCTTGAGCCCCTTAGTATAGTAACACTGGTTTCATTGCCGACCGCTTCAGTGGTTTGTAATGAAGTGTCATGGCTTCCCACTGAGAACATCATGAAGACCTCAATCATTCTTGGGCATATGGTGGTGAGGCTGGGATATTGCTTTTGTATGATCTCTGACAGCTCAGACCTAGATAGCGGCTCGACATTTATTTGCGTCAAGTGTTTTTGGAGCAGTGTACTGGAGCTGGATAGTTTCTTTTGGAAGCCGTAGTTAGTAACGATGGTCCTACAAACACAAATATATGTTTAGTGTTCAAATCTAATCAACAGCCGATGAACTAAAGCAGATGTAGGCGGTAGGGTCGTACCTTAACGAGGGCGTACATGCCAAAACTTTACTCCTTAATAAAGTTTGTAACTACAATAATTTTTATTTGTACAGGTTGGACTTTGGACTAGCTTAGAGAGATTACTCCCTGAGTAAAGGAGCATTTACTTACATTTTCTATATAAGCTTGTTAAATCTAAGTAACAACTAAAACTTATCAACAACAAGGTTGTCTTAATAATTAACAAAGAACTCCAGTTCGACCGAAGCAACTCAGGCTATACCTTTGTGTGACAAAGAGCTGGAAGCCAGGGGATACCGGCAATGCGTCTCTATATCCCGGCACGCAGAGAGCGTTCCTTTCCAACAGGGAGCTGAGCGTCGACGCCACGTCCAGAGCGGCGCAATCAATGTCTTCTAGAAGTAGCCAGTGGCCGTTTTGTACTGCCTAAGAAAATACGAAAAAGAAATATGTAGGTACCTTTTATACAGGGTGTTACAAAACAAGTAGTAAAGCCGAAAGGAGGTTAAATGGGGCCTTATAACGAGTCCATTCACATACCCCCAAAAAAAAAAACTTATTTTCACTGTTGTGCATACCCTATTTAGAAAAACTATTTGGGTCCCTGACATGACAGCTTACTAGGATTGGCTTTGATGCTTAATTAATTTTTTACAGGGTATTTTGTAACACGGTGTAGAATATGATTATAATTAAAATAATAAAAGAAAATAAATCGGATGTCTGTGTTTACTAGCTATCTAGTAGAAGTTATAAGAGTGACATTACAGTTGCATATGTGTATTGGTTTTAGTAATAAAATATTTGAATGTAAAAAAAGTTAATAAAAAATATCAAAAAACCCAACCGCATAAAAAATTAACAATTAAAACTTTAAAAAGAAAAAAAAACAAATCCAGTAGTCATCGAAATATGTAGATTCATGATCGATACACATTGGAACAATTAATTAATTCTGATGCGGAACATAGCGACTTAACAGTCGGGACCTTGGGAAGACTTGAATTTGTCTTGATTTTCAATAGGTTCAAGTAACATAATAAGTCTTGATTTTCAATGGGTTCAAGTAACATAATAAAATACAAGTAAATTCCACACCTCAGTCAAAACCCCCGGTCGCCACACAAACTCCCCTGGCACGTCGGTACACTGATGCGACCCGAGCAGCATACGCGAGTCAGTCTGGTCACCCAGTTGCACTTTCTTGAAAGCCACCCCCTTTCGTCCAGTGATGGCCGTCAAATGTTCCACTAAGGAAGTTTTACCAGAACCCACTGGGCCCATTAACGACAGGGCTTTGCCTGGAAAAAAAAGTTGATTATAAGAATGTATGATAATAAGAATCATTTATTGTTGACTAGCTGTTGCCCGCGGTTTTGCCAGCGTGAACAGTTTACCGCGATAAAAAGTACCCTATATGTTATTCCATAATATATGCTATTACTGTACAAAGTCTCATCAAAATCCGTTCAGCCGATAGCTATAAAGCGTGAAAGAGTAGCAAACATCCTTACAAACTTTCGCCTTTATAATATTAGTAAGAAAGGATTTGAATTTTGCATGCTCCATGATAAGGTCTAGATATAATTTATTAAATCCAAATTAAGCCAAGGCGAGTGTGAGTGACTAGTGAGTGATACACACTTTGCATAATAAATGTATTTAAAAAAAAACTGATTAAATAGCCCATTAAGCAACCACACTCCGGGTTGAGCCAGGGACTCTAAGCATCAGCCTATTGTCATCAATTGATACAAAGGCTTTTCTCAATTTTTTTTTAAATCAACATAACTTGAAAAAAAAATTGTAGTTTGAAAAGAATATTTACCTGATGCCACAGCCAGAGCTAAACTCCTTAAGTTACTAACTGTTGATTTCACAGGAACCAAACAGCCATTTTGAACATTATTTTTGTCATAAATTGGTAACATTATACCATCAATGTTAATCACACCAGCAGTGTCCATCTCATCAACTTTACCTTCATGTGCATTAATAGGTGTTTCATTACTTGTCAGTGCAGAGATACTTTGCAGGTAATCTTTTTCCAATAGATTGAGATTTTTGGACAGCAATTTTGATTGAGCTTCAGTCATGTTTGTGAGAATAGCCATACATTCTTTGACCATCCTGTAAAAGTTTTTGGTAAAAGTACTTATTTATATTTTTATTTAACATGCGTCTAAACATATTACAGAGAGGTATAACATCCTCACAATGAGGGCCGGTCACACAGCAAAATAATATGCTTGTGATGTTTTCCAACGCCCAAGTCTGTGGTATTGTAGTAAACTGTACTTAAGTTTAGACTAACTTTTAATGTAATTTCTATACTAACATTATGTTTATTCTATTTATCAATAACCTATTGGGACTAACAATCTAATTGCAACATTTTCTACTTCAAGATGTAGTGATAAGTGATGAGATAATTTTTGTATTTGGATGGAATTCAAAATTCAAAAAAAAATAATTCAAAATTGTTATATTTAAAACCTTGCCTTACATAGACTATAATTATACCAAGGTCCTCTTGTTAAGCATAAGAGCATGCCTGTGTTGGAGGACCCTTATGGAATATTAATGAATGGTTATCACTATAACATAGGGCTTTGAAACAAAATTTTGATCTTTGCCTAATATTCAAAGCCCAAGTCTAAAACATACTATAAATAATACAAAAACACTTCAGACATCAGTAGAGACAGTTAATCCTCATAAAATAAAAATCACATAGCTACCATTTTATTTCAGCATTCTCGTGACCACTGAAATTGTTGACGAACTTTGTCCAGTCCCATTTTAGAGACAGCTCATTGGGCAACTTTTTGAGCAGGGTATAGCAGCATTCCACAATGTGGTAGTCAGTGATTTTCTGTCTACAGTCCTGCAGTCTTCGCTTCTTGGGAGCAACATTGTATGAGTCCTCATGATGGACGAACACTTCAAAAGGTGGTACAGGGTTGATTTCAAAGTATTTGAGTGCATACCTAAAATTGAATGGATATAATGAAGAAAAGTTTTGTGTACACAAACTGGCGCTTGTGTACATGTGTGAGGACTTTGTAAAAAATATTAAAAATTTATAATAGCCTCATTTTCGTTTAATGCTATAGCTTAAAAATATTTACTTACTGAAGTACATCAGGGTGATCGCTCAGAAGAGCAAGGACAATGGAGTATTCTAAGTGGCTTATTTTCTCGGAATCATTACAGGCAGCATAGTGGGCTGGCTGGGAAAACACTAGCTTCAAAGGTATTTTAGCGGTAACCAGCGCCAAAAGTATGTTTGAAAGGTATTTTCTAAACAGGACTGCATTCTCGAACTTTAGAAAATGATCAGATAGTTTCTGAATCACTTCGTTGATATCCATTCCATCTTTAGCGAGAATATTCTGAAATTATAAAATATGATACTTTCCATAATTCAACACAATAGAAAACGATAGGCTGTATTCGTAAAGATATATTTTGAAAAATGAAATACAGACCGAAATATTTAGACACGTTTTGTTTAAATCTGGACCACTTTCTAGGGATAGAGCTATAAAAGCATTTTGTAAACTTGTAAAAGACATTTCGTCATTGCTTAGTAAGCGGGTATTATTGAATTTATCAGTATTTTAGCAAATTCCTTCTTATTTTTCTTTGAGAAACCGCTCACTGTTCCGATTTTCCGACATGAGCACGCACGTGCAAATGACGTTTACTTTGACAGTATTACTTTTTTTTAAAGTAGGTTTGGGCTTGGTAACAAGACCTTTAGCCATATCTTATTTTGAATTTAGTCTTATTTCATAAATCTATTTAAACCGGCGGTTACAGCACGGTATTTTTATTTAGTTTTCCTAAAAATGTATATTGTAGGTTTTGGTGTATAACTGAGATAGTTTTTTAAGCCACAAGTGCCTATTAAAGATTCAATATTTCTATTGTATTATTAAAGTTGTATATATATATATATATTGCCTATTAAAGTATATATTGTGCGGGATAGTTAAATAAAAGCGTGTAACGACTCTACCGGATCGTTCCAAAATGTCCCTTGTTATTCTTCAATAAATCTACTATCAGTTTATTGCGGATATGAACCTGCAGTGTGGATCACCAAATGGCACTAGTTGTGCCCTCGTGGAGGCCGTGCTGCGGTTTTATTGAAAATCGCCGACTAACGCTAGTCGTGCTCTGTTTTTGTGGAGACCGTGCTGTAACCGCCGCCGCGCCGGTTTAAATAAATAAAAGAAATAATACTTTAATACAATAAGACAGGGCTGTATGGACGAAGCTTCCCTTGCCCGTCCTCAATAGAGGACAAATTTCAGGGACAAATCAACAAAAAAAAACTCTTATGCTTACACGCTTGCGATCAAAGCAATATTCAAGAGCAAATGCAAAGATTGTATAATTTCCTACAGCTAATTCCTCTGTGCTACAGCCACAGAATAGATAATTGCTACCAGCACGGGCACACGCATGTGAATATGTGCATTCGCCCGTGCCCGCTGCCTGCCCTGCTGGTTCGTTCACACGTTCGCGTTCAAAGTGACATGTCGGTTCCCGCCAAAAGAGAGATAGAGATGAGACGGTCCCGGTCATAACCTAAGTTTGTTTTATTTACTTTCACAAAGGGTGTTTACTTTACTTCAAAGTTTTCAACCAAATAATTTTTATTTACCTATATATTTTAGAGCAGTCGACGAAATAATTTCAAAAATTAGGTAGGACATGGATAAATCTCTTAGTTCAGAAGTTTTTTCTAACAGTGAAGTTTTTTTTCGCGACAATTCAGCACTATTGGTATCCTTTTTTCATAATTTAAACTTAAAGAAGGTAGGTACTTATCTGACTAACTAGGTACATAATTTCCTTAGCAAAATGCATCAGATGGACACCGTGACATACGAATCACTCGTTTTTAAAACAAAGCTATCCTTGTCTAGCAGTACCCAACGAGAAATTCAGAAAACCGAATTTCCTGGTTATTTTACTTCACTTTTAGAAGACTGTGGTACTTGCATTTCTCAGGTAAGTCTCATCATGTTCTAAATCAGCCTTTGACTTTAATCTGTCCAGGTGAAAATTTCACTCCTACATGCCGAATGTTGTTTTGCGAATTCTATTTTGAGGTCTGGGTCTACACTACAGCCTGTGCGGGCCAGGCAAAGTAGCAGCTTGCTGGTTCGTTGAGTGGCTAAAGCCACAAAAATGTGAACCATAGATTTAGATTTATTTATTTCGCAGATACAGCTAATATTTTAAAATAATAATACCTATAATAATAATGTGAAGTGTAATAATGATAAGTTGTAAGTTCCATTCCAAATGTATGTGCATCTCGAAAACAAAATAAACAATAGGTGGTGTTTTCCGATAGGCACTCTTCCAAAACAGACATGTTTCGGCTGCTAGTTAGTGTCATGTACAGTAAGGTTCATAAATGCAGTAGCACGCTAAGAGTCAATTTCTGTGGTGCACTCAGAAGAACCTGCCGCCCATAAATGGTTGTATATTGTATTCTAGACTCATGAAAGTGATGCTTAAACTTTTCAGAGCTTAGAATTGGTGATCAATTTACTGGCGGAGGGTGATGTCCAACTTATGAAATTATGTGAATACATGGAAGATGCGGTGTGTCTGCTGCAAATGTTATCCAGCTTCATTGAGAGTGTAAAAGATTCAGTGTCCACATCATGTTCTAGCATGAAAACATTTCCAACCACTACAGGACATATAATTTTGGTTGTTTTCACACATTGTAAAGATAGGTAAGTTGCTCATAACCATGCCTATCTCTGAGCTGGCATCAGTTTTGCTCAAGAACTCCATGAGACTCTAATTGTCATTTCTTATGCCAGTATATTTGATTGGCCAATACACTAGTCTATGCCATTACGATTTAATATTAAATTGCTGCTTTTTAAATGTTTCAGTGAAACTATTTATGGCAACCAATTGAAACATGTGGAGAGTCAGTTGAAGGATTTGTTCCGAAGTTGTCACGAACTGCAGCTGACCTATTTGATGATAATGGAAACACATTTTATTTTTGAGTTTTCTGATAAAGATGAGCTTGACATACTTATTGAGAGTAAGGTTGAATTTTATAAGTTCTGATTCTTTCAATAAAATAATTTTGGGCATCTGCTGTTGGACGTTAGACCGTGTTTAATTCGCACAACCACCTGGCCTGGACCGCTAATCAATTTTGGTAAAACACAGTACATTCATAGTGTAAGAAATATACAGTATGGTACAGTGATAGCTGACGATACATCATACCACTGTGATATAAAATACCTGATACCAATCACTAACTTAGGGGCATCTGCCTGGCGGTTTTGTCTTTTTGTAACATATTGTCCTGTGGGAAAATTAGCCTGTCTAAAGAGAGAATATCACCTAGCCATAGTAAAATAATTTTTGAGATCAATATAATAAGAAGTTACCTACCTAATAGAGATAACTTCAATTTGAACACATACATACCAACTAAATCTCTTTGTTATTAGTATAGATATCTGCAAAGCTATTTATCCAATAAATATTTTTACAGCCCTGGAAATAAACTTGAAGATTGGTGAAATAGTCCAAACATTGGATGTTAAAACAATGGCAGAGCAATGGAAGGCATACACCATGATATGTGAAAAATATTCACATTGTTTAGGGGACAAACACATCTACCCCAACTGCACTGAAATTCTATGCACAATGATTGAGAATAATTTAAAAACTACTGTTGAGGTTTGACATTTTCCAGTTTTCTAGAACATTGTTTCTTTAATATTTTCTTCTTATATCTTACTAGCTTTTCCCGCGGCTTCGCCCGCGTAAAAAAGATTTTCCCGTGTACATTGTGAAACAGCGCCCTCTGTGTAGGTGTCTTTTTACTTAGGGGGTATTAGCGGACGCCCCACGCCTTTGTCCACGTTAAAAAGTAGCCTATATGTTATTCCAGGATATAAGCTATCACTGTACCAAGTTTCATCAAAATCTGTTTGGTAGTTTTTGCGTGAAAGAGTAACAAACATCCTCACATCCAAACATCCTTACAAACGTAGTATTATAGTATCTTCTAGCCAATTATATAAGTATCTAACTCAGCATGCGTTTTTTGTACAAAATTAAACCTTTAGAATGGATAATATGTAGGAGGATTGACTTTAGGAGTGCAAAGCCATCACGGGAGCTCCTTGAAATATTTATTATTATTGATTGTAATTCGGTTTTCATTTCTTTTATATAACTTACAGCTAGAACAAGATGAGAAGCTAATTCTAAGATCACTGAAGGTTGCCAGTTTTACATTAAAGATATTGTTAAAAGTTTGTAACATTTTCAAACGAGCCACGAGGAACAACCATGAACGCATTGTGGAGTTACTCATTTATATACATATGTAAGTGCCTATTTAATTTTTTTAAATAATTGCAGTTTTTAAGTTTTATGCGGAAGATTATGGGTATCTAATTCTAGAATGACATACTTACGTTATACTAATAAATTATTAACCCTTTAGTTCGAATTCGTCCACATTCCTATATCTGAACTTTAAATCAATAGATACTTTGAGATTTATTAGACTAATTAATTTTATCCAACTGCGTGTATTTCAGGAACAATCGCGCTTACCTCGAATCAACAGCTGGAAAGTCGCCGCAACTTCTAAATCTGATGACCGCTAACATTTCAAATCCTTCAGAAACGTTGCTAAGGGAACTTATAAAACATGATGACTTCATAAATGTAAGAATAATCTTGAATTACTCCTAGGTCAAATTGCCAATGTTTTTCAGTGCTGCAGTATGGATTATTTATTATTATCATCTGGAAGACGCAGTGTAGGCAGACTTCCCACAAGGTGGACCGACGATCCGGTGAAGGTCCCGGGACCCGGCTGGATGAGGTTAGCGCAGGACCCGTCGTCGTGGAAATCCTTGGGGGAGGCCTTTGTCCAGCAGTTGACGTCTACAGGCTGATATGATGATGATGATCATATATAACTATGATGTATAATTTCTCGTCAATCATCATCAGTCTGTTGACTACCACTGGGAGATGGGGCTCCTTATAGTTACTGCAGCATCACGGTACACCCTCCTGTATCCTAAGTCTGCCCAACCGCCACTAAACCGCGTAGACCATCACTGACCTCATTTGTTAAAAACGTTACTACTCGACCTCCCTTTATAATAAATAGCTTTGTGGTTTTAATTAAAAGTATTAAAACCTGATTTGAAACATTGTCCAATTGAGATTGGAAAATTCGTCTACTTAGACTATACTTATATCTGTTCATCCTTTCTTTTGGAGTTATAATGAATTAGGTACAGTACAGACAGACATTCGTTACATTTGGTAAGGTACTCATAATAAAGAAGGTGCATGTTTGTCTCTGTTGTATGTATATTATGTTTCAGTGCATCTTAAATCTGGGTCTGGAAGTAAATAACATGAAACACGACGATAAACTGTTGGGTTACATTCTACTAATCGTGTCTGCTATAAAGTGTATCTTGCAGCAGACAGATGATTGCAAAGTACCAAAGCAAAATGTGATCAATTGCATATTTAAAGTATTGCCTTTCGGTAAGTGAAATGCAGAGTGCTTCACTTGAGACTAAAATCCATTAAGATACTTGAACTCTATATCCGTCTCGAGTTCCATACTCACCAACATCCAAATATCCTTACAAACTTTCGCGTTTATAATATTTGTAGGTAGAATGTAGGGCGTAATAGTATTTTTGAAAACAGATATTTCAAGTAAATCATATTTTTTTAAGGCCACATTTGGTTCAACTTGGGTCTTAAATTCAGAACTGAAGCAACAGCGGCGAGCGATTACGAAACTTGTGGATTGTACGAACATTTGCTCACACACGCACAAGCATTAGCCGCGACCCTGGACTCGGAGGAAGTCAACGTCCTGGAACAGAAAATGTACGAAGCGCTACTTAGCACTAGTTGTTATAGTGCCATGTTTTCCTCAAATCTATGGGTGTTCTTGGCGAGGTATGGATATTTCTGTTCTTATATTATACTAGCTGTTGCCCGCGGCTTTGTCTGCGTGGAAAGAGTTTTTCCCGCGGTAAAAAGTAGCTTATAATTCCAAGACATAAGCTCTCACTGTACCAAGTTTCATCAAAATCCGTTCAGCCGTTACAGCGTGAAAGAATAACAAACAAACATCCACATAAACGTCCAAACACCCTTACAAACTTTCGCCTTTATAATATTAGTAGGATAGTATAGGATTACACTGCCCACTTAATAAAGAATGTTGATAGAGAAATTGCTTCTTAATTTCTGCACTGCCAGACAGATAGTCTGATTGGGAGTGTGACAATTGTATTTAGGAAGTAAAAGTAAATTCTTGGCACACCAGTATTTTCAGCGAAATAAATAATGCTAGAGAAGAAATTCTAAGGCATCTTTCACTAAATAACTGGTTGTGTAAATAGTTATGTAGCTGGAACGACGACTTCCATGTTCATAACTTGGTTACCTACCAGGAAAAGTAAGTAGACGTAGATAACTGTTTATTAAACTTGGAACCAACCGAACTTTTTTTACCATATCAGAGAAGAACATGATTATGAAATCGCGATTTTTGTTTTACATTTCCAGGTTGTCTACCCGACAATACTTGTTAAACCAAATTGTTCATCTATGTAAGATATACCAAAAATTAGAAAATCACAATTTATTTCACAAATCTCCGCAACAAATCCATCTAAGCTACACAATGAGCCGATTATTCGAAGTAATGCACAATGAGGACAAGGTGATACTTTTCAAACAGTTCAACATACATGATTATAAGAATACAGGTCTATGGAGCGTTCTGAAAATAAAGAATTTACCCAAAGACGCCAGAAGTAATGCAGAGAAATTTGTAACAGAGAAACTTGCTATGGAGTTCCATAAACTTTACACAGGAAGCATTAGGAGTCCCGCAGAAATTACATGTTTGGTAAGATTTAATTTTCAGAACAATTTATTTACTAGCTGTTTCCGCGTTTTATAAGTTACTAGCCGATGCCTCGCGGCTTCGTTCACGTTATAAAGTATTCTAAATGTTATTCTAAATTTTTAACACTTACATTTAGTATTTTACCTACCTTTGAAAAAGTCGTATACTCCCACGCAAAATTTCACCCCCGTTTCCACCTCATAAAATGTGAAAAACCAAAACCCGTTATTATTTATTTATGATGAGTAGCTAGCTACAATTCAAGTTATCAAGTTCCTCTTTAAAAATTCTATGATCCTCACAATGGACTAGATCTAGATAGATTGTGCTTTTGAATGTTTCATATCCTTATTTTTTTCAGAATAAAACACTGAAACTGGGAGCGACATGTTCATTTATCTCTGAAGACACACCGGAAAATTGCGCAGTAAAAGCATGGTTGAAAGCTTGTCCGGAACATATGTTTGCCCTTTTAAGTGGCGAATTGGACAATGGCTCTCTGTGGTTCTTGGATTATATTGAGGCTTTAGTCCATATAACCCACTCTATGAAAGACATTTTTAACAACAGCTCTAATGTAGTAAAGGTAAGATAGATGACTTTCTCTTGATCAGCCTGCACTAATCTGGAGATCTAGGCCAAGGCGCGCCACTGAACCTGATTATTAGTTCTCCGCACCCGCCTTACGTAAATCGTCGGTCAATCTAGCCAGGAGGCATCCCACAATACGCTTGCCTAATCGTGGTCTCCACTCGAGAACTCGTCCCCGGCGGTTATCAATTTATTAAGAGTTCTTTCTAATTTTAAGCTTGACAAGATAACACCGAGTGTGCTAAAGTTCAGTAATAAAAGATACATTAAGTAAGATACATTATAATTATAACATAATATTCTTTGCTACAGATACTCCATGTGGTCTCCAATATGATGGAAAAGGGCAACATTGAGTTAAAATTGCTGTTAATAAACATTCTTCTAAATATATCCATCAACAATCCAATCGATGATGAAAATCTGCACTTAACCGTTTGCCTTTTGGTTCGAACATTCAAAAATCTTCTTGGAGAAACTGAAAATGTCGTTAAAAATAAGTTTTTCATTCCTATAAGAAAGCATAGAAATAACAAGAATATAGACAGTGTAATTTCTAACGTCCTCATAGAAGATTCATTACAAAACACGTGGGATTCTTTTATGAAACAAGGAGAGATAACTAAACAAATAGATATAAAAGAACAGTTGTTATCGACAATTCGTTTCAAGTATTGCCACAAATGTGTTGAAGGTAATAATGTGATAGAATTGAGCGGTTCTTCTCTAACCGTTGTTAAGAAAACAAGTAGCAATAACTTCGATTTTGCAGATATAGACACTTTATTTGACACTGGAAGCGATTCAGAACCTGCATGTAAAAAAGTTAAGCTGACTGAAGACGACGCTGACGAAATTATAACGCGTCTGGAAAGTGATACGAAATTACTTTGTAAAGTGAAAGAAAATGTTTTCACGTCTACGTATAGAAATAGGGTCAGAAAGTTGTGTGAAAAGTTAAGAAATATAGTTGAATGACATTATTAAATAGTGTTTATTTATTGTAGCGTTTCAATAAAAGTTTTTATTATTATTGGAAATTGAGTTATTGATGAAAAGGTAGCCAAATTCAACTGGTAAACAAACTAGTATTTTTTATAGATTTGTAGAATAACAATTTGGCAGACGAAATTTATTGCCATATCAAAGTTCACTAAAACACTTGGGGCCGCCAAGGTCAGTGTTACCAGTGGTTATTTCACACGGGACATTACTTTCCCGTATTGTTTATAGGTTGTCCCACTGCTGGACAAAAACCTCTCCTCTCGATTCCTTTTACTAAGCAACTTATATTATGCTTTGTGTACTAATATTCGATTACATGCAGCAACGCACCAGTGCGTGCGAGGCCTAGTACTGCAATGCGATGAGCGGGTCCCGCCCATGGAGACAGCGTCAGTCGACCTAGCGTAAGTGCATGGCTTGACAAGCTCATTATGGACATTCCTCCAAAACATTGTCTATTCTTGGATTTAAAGACTAGAAAAACATTCGTTGGAAAATTTTTACGTCGGTGTTTTTCAGACGAAAAAATATCATAAGTGCCCTAACAAATCTGGTAGATAAATACAGGTGATTCTAGTGGATAAAAAAATGAAACCAAATATATTTCACATTTATATTTATTGTTGTGTTAAAAAAATCTATACAAATAAGTGAAATACAGTAATTATAATCATAACCATACATAGGAGCCCCCGTGTTATACTGTCATACTAACTATAACTTCATTACCATTGATAAACTAACTGAAGATGTAGGGAGATCTAAATGGGATATGAAGCTATTAACATGACAATGTAACACCGACTAAGTTGAGAGTAACTTAAAATAGGTTTAATTGATACTCGGAGGTAATAAGACCTTAGTTCACGTGTCAAACAGTATCAACTAACATCAGTCGCACTTGATTTTATGACTCACCCTCTCATGCCGCCACATCTATCTATACCTGCTACATACAGAATACATCACTGCAGTCTGCAATACACGTATAAACGTCAAAAACAGCAACAATTACTAAATAAATCTAGTTAACATATCTAACACTCATATCCGCACACAACTTAATCTAAGTATCATAATGATCATTTTCAAATCAAATTGTGATGGCGCCATTGTATAAGAAAAAAAAAAATACTTAAAAATTGGCTAACTAATAATAAAATATATGGGTATAATCTTAATATTGCCATTTATAAGAAAGACAGCAAAACTTAGCATTAACGATAAAGCGTAAAGCCTAAAGCGGATTTATTTATACAGCTAAAACTTAAGAGTTTAAAATAGTGAATAAATTATAGAAATAACACAGGAGAGTAAATAATCGTGTTGGAATTTATTAACTTACATATTAAACAAGATCAATCAACTTTGCATTACTAGTGACACATTTACGAATGCCCTGCTTGAACACTCCGATTTTTTTACAAAACAACATTGATTGCTGACAAGATTAAATTTTTCGATTCTTTACAAATTCGTGCTTTATCCACAGTGCATTGATTTACAATGTAGTCTGACAATAACCTAGCCGCATACAATTTACATGATTTCGGATGAAAACCGAACACCACCGAATACTTTTTGATTCTCCACCCGCAATAATGAACTATTATTGACAGACTACAATATTTTGTGACGTAAAAAATGCATATATTCAGGCACCTTATTACGAGTAGATAGATCATTTATTTAAATCGAAAGTAAAATTTGTGCGACATAGTAGCATTTTATTTCGCATTATGATATTAATATCACCTTTGTAACATCCGAAACGTGTGTACTTTTCATTGCCAG
Organism: Metalampra italica; assembly: GCA_949699065.1. NCBI lineage: Eukaryota > Metazoa > Arthropoda > Insecta > Lepidoptera > Oecophoridae > Metalampra > Metalampra italica. The sequence goes on from OX452986.1 coordinate 4,275,749, forward strand.
GATCCAACTGGAATGGTGTCATACCGACAATGCACATCGTCATATTTGCTGAACATTTGTCATCGACCAAGTCTGGAGTATGACCATTCATATACATGGTCAGTTTTGCGAATGTTCGCCTAATATGGCGATATGTATTAACTGCATAAGTGGGCCGTTTGAGCATGTAGCACACAAATATTACAATACCAACATAATATTATTCATAGTCCAACCAGTTCTACATACTGAGCTATTTACATGGTTGTGAAAAGGTAAAATGTTAAATTATACAGCTTGGAATTACAGTCATATATTCAATTCGCTTACATCAATAATTATTCGTCTTTTTAAAAGTTCTGAGGATGTATAATTATATATCTGAATTTTACGGCAATCCTTGACATAAAATTATACTAAGCACCGGGGTTCAACATAATAAATATTGCACATACAAATACGTACATTCTAGAAAAATGTGCAGTGCATAATAAATGAGAATGTCGACTATTTTCATTTGAAAATACCTAGTAAGTAGGTATACTAAAAATACACTAAGTTAATTCTAAAATGTTAGGATACAAAACCTACACATTCAAAAATACTTATTAATTAGGCCAATCATATCTCACTTTGGACATAAAGTAAGAATATAAATACATTGGTTGGGTTCTCAATACAAATTGGATTATAATATGTGGCATCAAACTTTCGCTTAAACTAAAAGTCTTGGCACAAATAAAATATCAGTTGTTTTTAAATATTATGATACAATACAGTCAAAAGTTTCTAATATTGTTGAGCATGAGTGAGAACTGTTGAAAAAAACCTCAACGCGAAAAAGAAAAGCTTAAAATAGCATGTAATAATTACAAGTTACAATATCTTCCGTTGAAACGTGTTTTAGAAAAGCATAATCGCGTTTAAATTACATAAAAAACAAAGTCCCTAAAGTCTAAATACCCTCAGAACAGTTAATATGTATATAAATTCAGTTCTTTATTAGGATTATTTGGCATCTATCACCAATATTCTACTTTAAATATGGTATACGAAGGTGAAATTACCTAAACGGTTAATGCGCCTCTTTACAAATCATAAAACTTTATAGTCGTGCATTTCGCACGATATACAATAATTTAATATCCCTGCCGAACCTAAATTTGCTCCTTAACACGCACTCTTTCGCACTGAGTCGCCGCACGTAGCGCACAGCGCCCGCAACTGCCTGCCACCTTGCACACCACAACGCCACTTGCATTCCATCCAATATAAACGTGTCAATACACGAAACCAATTGTAGTCATAGCCTATAACAACAGTCCGAACATCTACTATCGAGAAACTATTGTAAACTCAGTCATATACTTCTAGCTGCAAGCAAAGCACAACTTCATTGCAAATGGCATATACGCGTAGGGGCGCAACAAAAAAACATGCCGAATGCATTCAAACTAAAACTGAAGTCGAACAAGCTCTGATATGTTACTCATATTGTCCAAAAAATATCAAAAGATCGCTGTATAGTTCGTTTCAAGCAAAACTTCCAACTATTACAGATAAGGTGTGATTTTATAAAAAAATAATCCTTTCGGTACATGTCCTCTTTGCCAATGTCCCGTTCTTAAAATGACCTTTATTCTGGGAAATGGACATTTGTATACCTAAAAGAAAATAATAAACCAATATAGTTTGAAACAACTGAAAACTAATGTTAGTACTTAATAGTACTAGGTAACTACTTATGTACTTACAGTGAATATCAACTAACTCCAGTAGAAGTTAGGGTATAAAGAAGACTTTATAGTATGAGCTACTTGCCTATATCGATTTTCTGTAATTGCTGGAAATTTTGATACTAAACGCGGAACCAAGAGCTAATAAAACGCGTATTTATTATTATAAAAAACAGATATCCTACTAAGGAGGCTTAATCGAAAACTTGAAGAACTGTAAAAGTTAACCTATGGTACGCTAAATACATTTAGAACGAAGTCGGTTAAAAATCGTAGACAGTCCTAACTAAACTTACTACCGATCCATGAGTAAAATTACGTTAATGTCACCGTTTTCAAAATCGTACTCTAATAAAATCTCGAGCTGTAACATTACGACAGTTCTACAGAGGAAGTAACGAATGGTGTAAACGTAATCGTAATCATTATCGATCGCTTTGGCTCCAAGTATACGTACGTACGTGTATCTGTCCAAAATACATTGAAAATCTTGTGGAATTACATGTGTCGAGTTAACGAGACGTTTAGTCTCTAATTCACAAGTTGATTTTTGGAATGATTACACTAATCATCATACATTCAAAACTCCAACAACTCCCCGTATGTACAATCTTTTGTAAACTTGGGGCATATTCAAAACATTTTTTAAAGTCATATCTTGGTAGGTACAATATTCTGGAAATGTGAGTGTATTTTTGAGGTTTGGTGATCTAGAGTCGTAAGACTTAATATTAACTACGTAGAACCATCAATGTATCCAAGGGTGCAGCATTATTGGCCTCCACAATATAAGTGTGTAATTTCGTGGACGAAACATTGTGGTTCTTCATACTAGTACTACCACAGGTGGTACCACCGGTGGGTAAACAGCTGGATACACCGTATTGGATCAGGTGAAGGCCACACGACCCAGACACCGCGCATCGTCGTGAATGTCGGACCCGATTTGGGATACAACAGGACTGAAAGCTATATCGTTGGGTGACAACCAAAACTTAAAAGTACAAATAATAATAAAATTACTTGTATATCACCAAATGCTGTATATTTTCACATCTATATACTCGTATCACATCCCTTAAAAATCAAACCGATTTATAAATTGGATATAGAAGTCCAAGTATATTCTGAAAATGATGGGTAATTAATAGTAATTATACAATGAACAAAATATACTTAACAAACGTTTGATTGATAATAAAATATATAAATAAGTAGGTACCAATGTTGAAAGATCATTTCCAGATTATACTTAGACTTCATCCATCATTTTGGCCAGTCATATCCTAAATAGCTACTTCAAATCCGCTCTCTAATAATCGCAATTTTAACGTACTCAGTGAGTTTGGTTATCACGCTACGATAATAATAGAACCATCAATGTTGCTACGTAGTTACTATTGAGTGTTGCCGTGTGCTAGGAAGTGTGTTGATGGCGTGGCGTGGTGTGTCGAGGCGTGGCGTGTCGTGGCGCCCGGGGCGGAGGCCTAGGGCGCGCGGTAGGCGGCGAGCGTGTTGTGCCGCGGCGCCGCGTGGTGGTGGCACAGCGGCCGGGCCGCGCGGCCCGCCGCCAACGGCAGCGCTTGCGGCGCCTTTTGAAGGCCCACGTTGGCCCCTGGCAGCTGGTTCATACTCGCCTGGTGTTGCATCAGGCTGGCCTGGTGTTGCATGAGGCTGGCCTGGTGCGCCGCTTGCATCTGGTTGAGGCTCGCCTGGTGGGCGGCGAGCTGATGCATCTGCAGGTGCTGCATTGAAGCGCTGTTGTGAAGCATTTGCAGCTCAGGCGGCATGTGATACAGGCCAGGAGTCTGTTGACATTAAAACATAGCTGTCTTTTATTCAATATTTTTACACAAATCTACATTATATATTTGTAAATATGAAATTACTGATACGGGAAAATGTATATTATACAGGCACCAGTAGGACAATCCTTGTATATTTATTCATAAAGTTATTCCAATAGTTACAAGTCGTTCCATTAGTTAATAGGTCGTTCCAATAGCTGCTAGGTCGTTCCATTAGTTAATAGGTCGTTCCAATAGCTGCTAGGTCGTTCCATTAGTTACTAGGTCGGTCCAATAGCTACTAGGTCATTCCAATAGCTGCTAGGTCGTTCCAATAGTGTGTGATGCAGTTAATGGGTCTTACATGGTGCGCGTGCGCGTGTGCGTGTCGGTGGGGCGGCAGGGAAGGCCGGGCTCAGTAGGCGGACGCCTCCTTGTACTCCGAGTTGTCCATGGTGAAGAAGTCCTCCAGCTTCCACTGCAGCGTCTCGAAGGTGGGCCGCTTCAGAGGGTCCTTGTGCCAGCACTCGAGCATGATCTCGTACAGCGCGGCGGGACAGTTCTGCGGGCACGGCATGCGGTACCCGTGCTCCACTTGGTGCAACACCTCCGCGTTCGTCATGCCTGCAATGCAAACAAACATACATGATTATTACCTTACATGAAAACAAATATAACTTAAAATACAAAGCGCGCCGTTCCTTCTGCCTACCCCGTCAGGAACGAATATATGAATGTATATTGTATGTAGTGTGTTTATATTGTATGTATGTATGAAAACAAAACGACGAAGACAGGTTTCTAGTACGCCAGCCCATTAGTATGTTCCCACTGTTGGGGCACAGTAGGCCAACTCTCTCAACGAAGGGTACGGACTATACTCATTGCACTTCAAGCAGTAATTCATTACGACCTGCGCGAGTAGTTTGCAACGTCATCGTTATTAACAAACTTCTAGAAACCTTGACAAGTTCTCTAAGAACAATAAAAACGTGGGAAAAGCGTCACTCGATTGTACTGCAACTGTATTGTATTAATTACTACTCAATTACTATTTTATTTTTCCACGAAGCTTCCACGTAGCTTGCCTTTCAATTCAATACACCGTCAAACTTGGAATTTGTCTAGACTTTCGGACCTGGGTAAGGCATAGAACGTTTTAGAGTTTAGCGAATCATAATAAAGCGCGTGTAAGGCCGCGGTCATGAAGTCAGCGGACAGCGGGGCGCCGCTCGTTCTTATGCATAGATTTATATTTATATGAAACCGTTCTGGAAGGCAGCGGCGCCAGGGCTGAGCCGCCGCCGCCGCCTCGCCGCACGCTGCCTTCGTGATCGCGGCCTAAGACCCGTCGTGTATAGTAAGGTAATGTAAGGTACCCCTGAGTTGTAACTTTGAACTTGCGTACTTTAACTTTGAACTTTCGCACCTTGGTAAGATATTCTTGAGTCTTTATAACTGACCGACGTATGCTTGAATTTTAACTTTCGCACCTGGCTTATATATCCTTGATTAATTGTGCCCTGGGCAAGGTATCCCTGAATTAGAACTTTCGCACCTAGATAAAATATCCGTCATTTTATAGCTGAACTCTCGGGCCTGGGTAATGTATCCTAGATTTATAACTTAGAACTTTCGCACCCGGGTAAGTTGTTATCCTTCATTTTAAACATATAACTTTCTCACCTGGGTATGGTATCCGCCCGTAGGTGACGAGCTCCGTGAGCAGTATGCCGAACGACCACACGTCAGACTTGATGGAGAACTTGCTGTAGTTGGCCGCCTCGGGCGCCGTCCACTTGATCGGGAACCTGGCGCCGACGCGCGCCTCGTACTCATCCTCCTGTCGGTACACAAATGAAAATAAAATCCTTGTAATATTATAAAGGCGAAAGTTTGTAAGGATGTGGGGATGGATGTCTGTTACTCTTTCACGCAAAAACTAGCGAACTGATTTTCATGGAACTTGGTACAGTGATAGCTTATATCCTGGAATAGCATATAGGCTACTTTTTAACGCGGACAAAGTCGCGGGGCGTCCGCTAATACCCCCTAAGTAACAAAACGCCTACATAGAGGGCGCTGTTTCACAATGTTCACGGGAAAACTTTTCGACGCGGGCGAAGCCGCGGGAAAAAAGCTAGTAAAAATAACTGTGTTATAGCAACCCAGCTGGATGAGGTTACACGGGACTGGTCGCCGTGCAGATCCTTGGGTGAGACCTTTGTCCAGCAGTGAACGTATTTCGGCTGATAGGGTGATGATAGCAATAACATAGAATAAAAATTAACAAAATAAACCAAGTGCGTAAAATGCGAACTAAAATATCAGGTAGTACAATTTAGGCGGTTTAATTATTTTAAGCTATTTGTTCCAGACAACCTCATACATACTACGTCGCTCTACGACGAATCTAATGAGACCTCATTTATTAAAATCTACCCACCCGTTTGAATGCTACGAGGGATTAAAGAATCTCACATACATACATTACATCTGCCTGACCCCGATTCTGTTTATGACGTCATAATATTTTAACTGTTTTTTTGTATGTAATTGTGTGCTAAGTTTTTATATATTACAATATTGCAATTTTGTATTTTTGAATGATGAAATTTTGATATACGAAAAAAAAAAATTTTGGTTTTAAGTTGAGATGATCTTAATGTAATTGTAACTATTTGACGGCAACTTTATCGCTTTGGATGTAATCTGTAATGATAATGTTTGTAAATAAAAAAAATATATACAATACAATATACAATACAATATATACATACAAATTGTGGACCGACGACCCGACGAAGGTGGCCGGGAGCGGCTGGATGCGGAGGGTGGAGGACTGGGTGTGGACGTTGAAGAGCTGATATGATGATACAGACAATTTTTATAGAATTCTAGAAAAGCGATAAAGTAACTGTACCTTGATGAGCCTAGCCAGGCCGAAGTCAGCAATCTTGACTATGTTAGCGTCTGCAACCAGCACGTTCCTGGCTGCGAGGTCGCGATGTATATAGTTCTGCGACTCGAGGTACGCCATGCCGGCCGCGATCTGCGCCGCCATGTCGATCAGCTGCTGAAGCTTTAGACCTCGCCCCTTGCCTGGAAACAAACAAATGTTAACCTAGGTATGTAATAAATTGTACATACAGTAAACTAGGAAAGCAAGAGAAAATGCTCAAGAAGTCACTTCTAGATAGAAGTCACGTTCGAGGCCGTCGCGTCGTCGCCCCGTGCTGGGCTGTCGCTACCCATATAACGAAGCTATATTGTCTATCGGTCGCCAGGGGACAACACTATGGGAAAATTGTGGAAATATCAGAATAAATAACGGCCATCTAAGGATTAACTACACATTTATTTTATGCTCTGCATACGTTTCGTAAATATGTATTGTGGGAATCCAACCTTCAATTCATATGTTTGATAACAAAACTAAATGGAATAAGTCACTTAAAAATTTATCAATTAATTGATACTTCTGATAAAATCCCAAGGATAGGAGTCATTCACCTCCTTCGGACAGATAATCTGCTAATAGAGTTTCGAACGGGTTTTTGAAAGATCTTAAATAGGATCAGTAATTAGTTAGATTCTAAATTTGTTCCTGAGGACTGTGAAAAGAGTTTCAAAAAGGAGTTACCAATAAGTAGATGGATGGATGGTACCTCTCAAACTTTTAGACCTCTTTAACTGGACATCTCAAATAATTTCGTGTACGAATAATCATGCTAAGGCAAGAGCCAAGTAGTGACGAATGATGATATTAGTAAAAAGAAGTCAAAGCAAATAGGAAAGAAAGCTTTTCAAATGTATAAAACCAATTTTTATGCAAAATGATTACCTAATAGGCGAGCGTGTGTGAAAAAGAGTGAGACTAAGCGAAGCGAAAGAGGTGTGTCAGGATCGAAAACTTGGCGCTCGTTCTCTCTGCCTGACATAGCGTGAAGATATGTATGTATATGTAATTACGTATGTATAATTAATAGGTACCTTGCAAATAATCCAGCAGCGATCCGTTCTTCATCAACTCGGTGATGATATAAATAGGCTCCTCCAGAGTGCACACGGCGTACAGCTGAATCAGTTTATTGTGCCGCAGTTTCTTCATTATCTGCGCCTCGGCGAGGAAGTCCTTAGGGTCCATGGTCCCCGACTTGAGCGTCTTGATGGCCACCGGCGTAGTGTTGTTCCACAGCCCCTCCCACACCTCCCCGAACTGGCCGTGTCCCAGTTTTCGGACGAACTTCAGAGATGCCCGGTCGATCTCCCATTGGTCGCGTGTTCTGTGTGAAAGACCTTCTGTCACAGGCTTTTCGACCTGGAAAGAGAAAAACATTTATTAGAGCCTGGTATTTTTATAATTACTTATACAAAATCTAATTGTAAAGTCGCAGTCGCATTAGACTTATATAATTTAAATTAGGTAGTCCAGCAATGTTACGTCCTCGTTCATTTGAGCATAAATAATTATAACTATATAGGTAAGTTTTACACAAGTCAAGCTTATACTTTAATCGTGCATAAATAAACATAAAGCATTAAGTATGTTCTATTCTTTTAACATAATCTCTAGGTTTTCCCGCATCTATTAGAGGCAAATCAAACGTACAATAAGTTATTTATCAACATACGTAGGTACCTACATAATAAGATTTGTCTCTGCTAACAAAAGATCCTACGTAACATAAAATTATTGATTGTCATTAAACTAAATAGTGATTAGCAAGCAACACTGTTAGTTTTGCGCGTGATAGATGACACTTAAGTTCATTACGTTAATTGATAATTAGTGTACTGTCGATCATTAGTAAAAGTCTGTTTGCTATAAAATATGACAGATTATAAAGTTCATGTGTAAGTAAATAGACTGATTAATGATGAGTGCCGCAGTCTGAGTGGCGGGGACGACACGAAATAAAGTGAGATTTGAGGAAAAACTCTTTTTGGAAGTTTACCGACTCAATCATCTCACTAAGGGAATGTCTTGAACATAGATTTAGTATATTACCATAGATTTGCACTCAGCGTATAGCATGAAATAGCAATAGTCTTTTACCCCAATAATTTGAAAAGACGCTTCTTATATGGCGGGGTCAAAACTGTCTAGCTAATACATATACATATTCATCCTATACATATTCTGTGTTATGTACTGCTTAATTATTGAGTTTTATTATATTTTGTACGTAAAGAAAAGTAAATAAATAAGGAACAAATAGACTGGCAGGCGACAGACGGCAACGCTAACGATCTAGGATTCTAGGTAAATAAGCACTAAGATTTATAGATCTTGTAAACCATTGAAATTTATAGACTCATTCTTCGAAGAGAAAAACGATTAAGTAGAGTTATTGATGACAAAGAAATTACTAGCCACATTTTATAGGAAAGTTTTTCTAAGCTAGTGGAAGCAGTAGCACACCGTACAACTCTTTCAGCTTGCCTACCAAAATTGTCCATTGCAAATCTCCATTAAAGTTACTATCGCTTTAGTGAGAATATGAACCTTAGTGAAAATCGCCGAATAACACTAGTCGTGCGAGTCGTGCTGTAACCACCGCATAATTAGATCTTTAAATTATAAATAAAATATGGCTTAAAGGTCTCGTAACCAAGCCAAAACCTACTAAAAAACCCGATGAGTGAGTGAGTAGTGACAAGGATCGGTCGGTGAGACGGCCGGGCGTCACGTCACGCCACCACGTACAGGAACCGAGGGCAGCAACATGAGAAGCGACCACGCATTTTTAATTCACGCCGCGTTGTAACCCGACACCGGCGGTGGGCAGCCACCGGCACCGCCCGCCACCAGTCTGTGTGAATGTCACGCCTTGCTTACCACTACACGCACCAACGGTATATCGAGGGTTGACATCTTATTATTGGTGCCTATAAAATGTGGCATTGCACATTATGTCTTATGGCATTGCGACATTCACGTTGTACCCCGCCAGTTTTCCGTCGCCCGCAAATAAGAGGTACGATTGGGAGTACGTACTATCGACTGCCGCCGTTCGCTGTGAGCGAAAGAGGAGCAGTGAAGTTGTTGGCACTTTTTTTAATCCCTACAATCTTAGACAAACATCACCAGTATGCTCCATTGTTGTGCTTCAAAAATTGCTAGAAATCAGTTTAGCGCTGAAAAGAACAAAATTTGAGCAATCTGGTTCTATTTCGAGAATTAATGTTTTTTTGGAGATGCTACACCGCAGAATGGCCCTGCAGATCGGGCTAATGGGAAACCATGGAAATTAAGACATCAAACATCATAAAGAGTTTTTCGACAACCCTAAAGATACATGTTTAAACAACAGTACAAGCCTTATCGTCGTGTTTTAATTAATGCTATCGAAATCGCTTGAGATACACGCTATCTGTTAAAATCTTTATCTTCAGTTTTGTCGACACACCAAACATTATGCAAAAGAAAATAAGATTCTTCGTCAAAATACACACTTATAAGTTGTAATGTCAGAGTTTTTAAGAGCCCGTCGAAGATGCCACAATGAATTCCTCCAATTAAGATAATCTGTGACAATTTAGTGACAAATGCCCTACCTATACATGTCTCTATTATTTTTTTATGAACAAACAATTTCGCAGATTTTAAAAAGTGAACCCCTTGTGACACTGGGGCACCGGTTTTTTAAATATTGATTTCCAAATAAGTAGAGCATGTTCTTTTAGTTCAGTACATTCAAATCCTGCCCGGATGCACAAAATATATAATCCAGATGCTACATGGTACCAAGTCTACAGTGTGAGCCCACATAGGATAATAAAGAAGTAGTATGGTGAGCTAGTTACTTAGACTTTCTTTTAAGTACCAAATATGCCCTGTGCATATATTTGATATTTTGTTCACGTAATATTAAGTTTACCCATAATAATATGGTTAGCATAATAGTTGTAAAATATACCTACTACCGTAATGCGCATTGATGTAATCGGTTGCTTGAACGTATTGCACAAATGGCGAATTGTTATACAATACGTCATACAGAATCTAGGTGTCTGCGGCGAGCCAAAGTGAAATAACTTTAGAAGCGGGCTTGTAAAATGTGGCTAAGTTCTCCCTTCTGTCATGCAAGGATGAAATATTAGATCGTATCGAATGTTTGGAACCTAGCCAATGCAATGACAAGTTGATAAGTCAGTCCTGAAATCGTTATTTCCTTGTAGTTTATTTTCCATTCCATTTTGTAAAAAAAATCAACAGCCTATTAATATGTCTCCACTGCTGGGGCTCAGGCCTACCATCTCAACGAGGGTGTTAGGGCTATAGTCCACCACGCTAGCCCAGTGCGGGTTAGTGGACTTCACATGCGCCTAAGAATTTCTTCTTCCGCGTGTGCAGGTTTCCTCACGGTGTTTTCCTTCCGTTTGAGAGAAGTCAGTAAATGTACTAAGTTTCGAGACAAAACCCATTGGTACATGGCTAGGCTGGGGATCGAACTCCGGACCTTTTGATATGATAGGCCGCGTCTTATCCCCGACGCCACTGACGCTCTCTTATTTCTAATTAAGTACTGTAATAATTAGATTTTTAGTTTTATTTGCCTACAGAAAATTCCTGATTTGCCTCCATTTAGGCGAAAAGCTGGGTACGCCCATGTCCAGAAGTATAACCAAGCAATCACGGTCCCTTGTGTATAGTCAACTATTGTTCAGTAAATGTTCTGGAGAGAGCTTGGCAGATTGAACATTACCAAACATCTCGTAAACTCGTAGATGCCAAAGTTGAGTGAGTCTTGCAGTTCACCGTTAAATATTGCACAGCGCAATCGCAACCATACGAAACTGCAGTCGGTCTAGTTGGGAAACGGCGCATCTAAGTAAACAACACGAATAACAAAAATACAAATGTCGTCATAATCATAAACCAGTGGCGTGCTCTTTCTTTGTGTATTTTGCTTTTATTCAAAGTCTGAGGCGGTCATTGCTTCCTGAAAACGGGGTTTGCAATAACCACTGTTTTCATTATAAGGTGCAATACAGTGGTTTTTCTAATTATGTATTAAAAAAAACTGATAAAGAAAGGAATCGCACATTATTAATCTACTAGTAATTTGAGATGGATTTCAACTGTTAATTATACTTTAGATATGTTGTGTATATGAAATAAATATTAACTTTAATATCTTAAGTGCGATTAATCGTCCGAATCCTGTAAGTACTGGGAAGGTCAAACGGATTTCATAAAGTAGCCTACCTTAGTTATCTAAATACAACAGTGGTCATTAACCATCAGACCAGAACAATCGCTCAGATCAGGGGTTGTCTGTTGTATGGATTTTTTCAACAACAAAAAAAATAATGCAACGTTATTGTCAGGGCCAGAAACAAAGTGAGTTCATTAGAGGACCAACACATTGTTATAAGTTGGTCTCAAATTAAACAATAGCGCTCGTTACGGCCATAATTTACGTCACATGCGTTTAATACATATTATAGTTTTTGTACGCGTGACACAAAAGTAGAAAATTACAGACCGTTGAATAAATGCAAAACTATTGAATGTTTCTCCCGAAACCTATCCATCTAGGCACATTTGGTCCGGAACGCATTTCGTCCAGTTCTACGACGGCACAATTTTTATTTATTTTTAATTGCTTTGGACCAAAAACCAAATTTTAAATGTTTGCTGGCAGGTCAGCCTCACTCAGTGTCTTCGATCGAAAGCTCTAGCTAGTCTAATGCGAAGGTATAAATGAAAATGATAGTGAATATTTAAAACTTTATTCGACTTGTAATTTAAATTAGGTCGGAGGAATCTGCCGATATAAGAACGATTGTGCTCACCTTAAAAATACGTCAAACTTTATGTAATTACGAGTAGTCGTTATGTCACCCTTTGTCACTTTCGTCTGCCTAGACTAGGATCGGGGGCAAGCGGTAACGAGTTATAAAATAAATAAAATACCTAAAATCCTAAAATACCCACTGCAGATATGTCAGTTGTCGCGGCTGGTATAGACCAGCCTATAGAGGCGTAGTAACTATTATCTCCTCTGTGCTATAGGCCCTTAAAATGTCTTCACAAACCGTTTAAATTATGCTGGTCATAAATAAATTCATTACAAGAATTACAGGCCAATATGATTTATACAAATTAGAATCCTGTGGTTTCTAAACATTAATAAGACATTTGTTTAACGACAAAAAGTCATTAATATCTATTTTGTAATTGGTTAATCGGCAATTTATCTAGTTTCTGCGGTGAGGATATTTTAAAAATGACTATTGTATTTAATAAAAGTGATCCGGACATAAAAAATGTCATGTCGGAAAAACAAATATTTACTGTACTTACTGTAATTTTTTTTCATGAAACCATTACCGGAATGGTGAGACAGAGCAAAGCGAAAAAGGTGTGTCAGGTACGCGATACTTGACGCTGCGTTCTTTCTGCCTAACCCATCAGGGATATAGCGTGAAGATATATGTAAGTATATTGCTTCCGGTCTATATTCACTGATTAATATAATGTATTGACCTCCATAATACAGGTTAGCTATAAAAGTATTTGGTAGCAGTTGGTCCAATACGCGTTTGGTCAAAATTTCTGAATGCGATATCTGAGTGCCTGGAGTTGACTAAAAAGTTTCTAGTCAATTTGAGGCAACCCTGTACCACAGAATACATAAATACTACCTGTAGAGGGGTCGATATGAAGCTATAACAATCTACCCACGTGTCGTAGTGGACGGCTGGGTTCTCGCAAGTTACGCAAAAATACATAGCCTTGTGACATAGTTGCGGAAAGCCACGTGAAATATACATGGATATTGCACACTAGGGTGCGACTACGAATTCAATCGCATTTTCCTCATCCCTCACAGACCAGGCCAGAGAAACTAGGACATGCAATGTTATATACATGCACGTCGAGGCCCGTAGGTATATGTGACGTGACTTAATAACCATGTATAAAGTTACTCTTGCCAAAAACGTAGAATCTGGACTTCTTCAGGATGATTCAGGATCAGCATCTGCCTGTAAACGTCCACTGTTGAACGTAGGTATTTCCTCAAGCTTGATCAAAGTTACGCGTGATGTAATAAAATAACGTAACAATACCGACACCGACAAACTGATCTAAAATACGGAATTGTCATGTGACTTTCGCTATAGACAGACACGTTAGTAATATCATACCAGAAAAAATTAGATTAATAGGCAGACATTAGATGTATGTCTGTCTACTAAATTATTGAGTGCCTATACAGAATCAAAGTCAATGACGTCACAGATTCACGCTCGCTTGCGTTCGTATGTCAAATCGATTCAGTGGTTTGTCAATTCGCAAAAACTTTGCATATTGAATGACGTAGTAAATGTCTCAACCGCGTAGAATTGTCGAATGCCGAACCAAAAGTCCAGATTTATGAGTAAATTTCCGATAAGAGGTAAATACAGTGAGTTATATCAAGTTACTATAGAATTTTTATTTAACGTTTTACGACTATGTATTACTCACGTGAATTGTTTTAGTCGCTCAGGCCGACAATTTCGGACCCAGTCACGTGAGTAATTCGCGTAAAAGTCATAATCATAATCAAAGACCGGATTTGCGGTGGCAGGAATACGATATCCTACTAATATTAGGCGAAAATTTCTAAGGATGTTTGGATGTTTGTTACTCTTTCACGCTGTAACGGCTGAACGGATTTTGATGAAACTTGGTACAAAAAAAACCTATTCCATGCGGGCAAAGCCGCGGGCCACAGCTTGTAGGTTATATAATTCTGTATCGATCTATAGTATCAGGAATAGCTCGAATTTCCTGTCAGCCTATACAATAGTCGTTCAAAAGTAAAAATACGTAAGTCGCATCGTGTATATCGAAAGCGGAGCCGGGGATATCTCGGCCTTGGAACCGAGCAGGCGTCAGAAACTGAAAGGGATTTTTATGCTAAAAATTATGACATAACTTGATAGAAATTCCTTGCAGAGCGCTACATTCAGGGTTGTCAGATGTGTCTTCAAAGTGTTGGCGACGTCACAGAATAGATAATAGGGCGACGTGTCGTAATACTCGTAATCATACCCGTCTTAACTATTACAATGCCCTTTAAACAATTTTTTCTTTATTTTATTTTATTCATAAAATCTTACAGCATTTCAAATGTACGAAAGAAAGCATTTAAATTAAAATAAGTGTTACAAAATTTTGTAAATTACAAACTATTGTACAATTATTTTGTAAATTACAAAATTGCATATCTTTTTATAATAATAATAATAAATCTTTATTTCAGATCCAAGATCCATATTTATTATTTATATTTTTAATGCGAAAATGTATGTAAATTTGTATGCATGCTTGGATTTTTGTTGGTAGATCAGGCCGCCATTTTGGAAATAATGGCTCAACCGATTGTGCTGAAAATTAGTATGAATGAATAGATACCTAGTATTTGCATGTGGTAACATTATAATTTTCTAGATGATTTACGTATGTCCAAATCCGATTCCACATATTGTAAGGACCCTAAAGACGATGCAACACCTCTATTATTTACGCAAACTGTACCGATTACACATGTAGGTAACGCCATTAAAGTCATTGAATAGGAATTCATAAAGATTAATAATTGCTACGTGATGTAGTGCAAATTACATTGCTTTTTTATTGCATCGGTATTTATTTACACGTGTCAAATGACGCACAGTTTCCCCGTCTAAATGTTCCTTGTGACATCGGATCGCGCATGAATTAAATTTTATATCAGGAAGTTTATTCCAGCATAGAAGAAGTTCAAGGAGGCCACGGTAATTGCAATGATGGTAAAATAACAGCCTATTTCCGCGTTACATTGTGAATGTGAAATGAAAAGGGTACGGGTGTGGAAAATGTGCAATAAATAACCAGTTGAAAAATGTTAATAGCAGGACTCGAGTTAAATACCACACGGACAAAGGTCCAAGTGGCGAGTCCTTCGGTGAATTTAAAGCATCCTCGAGCGCGTCCAATATTTCTCACGCGCCGCGCCGCCCATCGGCAACCATAAATTTTACAGCCGTCCCCATATTGAATTTTGCAATTTACGATGCATTCGTCGTAATAAATAACGCAAATTCTATATCACGTGACCTTGATTTGTCAACTCAATGAAGCTGCCTGGGAAATGTTAGAGCATTAACGTGTTTCATTGTGAATTAATTAAAAACATAATGTGGAAGGTCAGTTTCTGACACGGGTGTTTTCTGAAAAGATACGTCAATGATGCAGATTCGTAAAATAGTTTTAATAAAGGAAAATTTATGAATTCTTATTAAATCTCTATTGTGTATTGTCTCTGCCAAGGCCATGTATTACACAATACATTATCTATATATCACCTTGTGGTTGCGGCGTGGACAAGGAATATACGGATCATCGTGCAAGACATTGTATGACGTTGTTTAAATGTACCCAGTGTACATTTCAATAAAATATTTTTTGATTTTGTGACTGACCTGCACACAGGGTTTACTGAGCGACACGCAGAGGCCGTCCGCGTCCTTGCTGTAGTGCTCGACCAGCTCCTGCAGAGTGCGGAACGTGGTGCGCCGCGCTATGAAGAACCCGCCCTCGTCCAGTTGTCTGATGCGGTAGTGTTTCACGGTGTCGCCGTCTCGCACTGCCAACAATAAGGAGCCAGTGTTATTCACGGAGAAAAAGTACTAGGTACGTCACCAGTACAGTGTGTGCACCTCCTACTTATTCTGTGTTCTACACCCTACACCGGTATTTGTTGACATAATGTTAAAATACAATGGTTTATCTCCTTAATGGGTTCGGCGACTACTACGTATAAGGAAAGATCATTCACAATTATTAAGGATGTTACATCTTTACTAATTAAATTTCATCCTTACGTAAGCACTTACTGCAAGCTATGTACGTAGCATAACGCCGACCCATGTCTTACAAGTGGTCGATTTTTATCTATTCTTACTTACGCCAGTTACAATAGTAGGCTTTGAGTTATGGTTATGTGGCGACCAGTTATGGTTATCTGGCGAAAAGCTTGACCTAACTCAAAAAAACTTAAACTGGTGCAATCATTAAAGAGCGGGATTTGAGCATTGGTGGACTTGTTGTTGACCAAGCACGGTTACTGTGACGTGCCCCTGAACACTGCTTTACATTTAGTCACAAAGTCTGTTCCACACTAAGTATCATCATTCATCATAGTCTCGTTTCGTGAACTCGCCTACCCTAATATCGGTCCGAGACATGATCATAATCAGCCGACCTATATGTTAGTTCCGTAATCGTAATTCAGATAAATAGAAGGGTCTAGGAATCAAAGGTAACGCACACGTAACTTGGACAGGAGCCGTATACACAGTACCTTTTGATTATTATATACTAACATGAATAGACTTAAAACGGCCGGCTAAGTCACGCTTTTGTCAATGCGACACCACTTCCTAGTGATTGTCAATGTATGTTGAAGACCCTTATCGATCTGTCTGTCCCTTAATTGCATATTACATTATGTGAAATTTTCAATCTACTTATACATATATAAGCGCAACTGTCAACATGTTTAATTGGTATAACTATGCATTATTCAACACGGAGTCCCCAGTGACTCACCAATATAATTATCAAAACATAGTTCGGTTACCTCGCGCGAACCGTACGTTGGTAATGGTAATATAACCGATATTGCATATAGCGGAAAACTCAATGCATGTAACCTAAATCTAAGCAGTGCCATAGGTGTTAAAAATTCTATTTATAAACCAAATCTACGGTTCTACGACCTTATGAGTAAGACTTTTGCAACTGTGGTAGTTTTAATGTAAGTACGTGCAGTAAGGAACTTCTTGACTGAGCAATGTACTAAAAAATGCACTCATTGGCGTTTATTGCAAATTTTAAAACGGGGAAAATTCCACATTCTTCATACTTCCTCGTAATTCTAGGAAAACTTTCAAGGAAATAACGAATCAACTAGAATCTTAATACCTAACAATATAAAAGGAAAATGTTCTACAACTGCCTATTGACGATTGAGGTGATAGATTTTCTTTAAGAGGACCTTATATTGTAATAGCGAGATATTATTATTTTCAACTGACGAAAAAAAAAGGAGGTTCTCAATTCGACCCGTATATATATATTTTTTTATGTATGACCACGCATAACTTTTTACAGAGCAGTCCGATTTTGATAATTCTTTTTCTATTGGATAGGGTATACTTCGAAGTTGGTCCCATTTAAATTTGAAGAAATAAATTCAACCCTAAGGGGGGAAAATTAGGGGATGACTGATCGTTCACCTACTAAATTTTCATCTTTGTACCGATTCTGTTGAAACTTGGCACACTTAGGTAGTTCTAATGACACTACAACATGACATAGACCATGACGGTGAAGTTGATCTGATGACGGAGACGGAAGACAGTCGAGGGAACTCTTCAACGGTGTACAGCAGCTACCTCGTGTTTGGGCTATTCATTCATCTTAATGAGAACTTCTCTGAAGACGGAAGACAGTCGAGGGAACTCTTCAACGGTGTACAGCAGCTACCTCGAGTTTGGGCTGTTCATTCATCTTAATGAGAACTTCTCTTTCTCTGAGAGATAGGATCCGAAACGATAGGTGATCCGCCAGAGAACCAAAGCCTTCGACATAGCTCAAAGAGCACGTTGAAGTGACAGTGAGCTGGTCACATCTGCCGGAGAACCGATAACCGCTGGGGCAGACGAGTTCTCGAGTGGAGATCACGACTGTGTAAGCGTAGTGTGGGACGCCCCCCGGCTAGATGGAGCGACGACCTGCGAAAGGCGGCTGGTAGTGACTGGATGCGGAGAACCGAGGATCGGGTTCAGTGGCACGCCTTAGGGGAGGCCTATGTCCAGCAGTGGGCTAGTACAGTCTGAGAGGGTGAATGAGAACATTATACTTAACTTATGATTTATGGATTATGACTACCATCGATGGTTAATGATGGAGACGAAAGGCGGTCGTGTGTAATAAATAGTATATTTTAGTCACAAAAAAGTAAAAAATAAAAACTTTTTAACAAAAAAATTAAACCGCCGAAAACTGCAACTGAAAAGCGAAAAATAATAAAAAAGAACCTTTTTAGTCTAACGAAACTCCTACACTAATTAATGTAAATCTAATTAATTTTGAGTCGGCGCCAAACAAACAAGCAAATTAATTAAAGTTATTACGTAAGGCGAAATGATGGCAGCCAACTAACAAGCTATTAATGAGAAGATCATTAAATTACTAGAAATCAAATAATTAATTTGCATGTGTGTTTGGCGCCGACTCAAAATTAATTAGATTTACATTAATTAGTGTAGGAGTTTCGTTAGAATAAAAAGGTTCTTTTTTATTATTTTTCGCTTTTCAGTTGCATTTTTTCGGCGGTTTAATTTTTTTGTTAAAAAGTTTTTATATATATCAAAGTGGCACAGAGAGATTGCAATTCTAGTTGCATGGGGATTGTGGAAGCCTAAACTTTTTTGATTGCAAACGATTCATGAATACGTCTATCTTACAATTTTGTAGGCATTATATATTTTTTTAGTAAACACAAATATCCATTATCTGTAATTTATATTTCATCTGTTTTCATGCACGTTGTTGACGATACCAAACAGTTTCTATCTATGGTGGCTAGAGATAGATATTAATTACACGTTTTAGCTTTTAGTATTGACCGGAAATATGTACATATTATCATAATTATTACATGTCGCTATGAATGATATGATAGTAAATATATCAATTTTTATATTAGTTTACACCAAAGCTCGTGTTACAGACCTATAATTATGCTGCGTACTTTGGAAATCAAGTAAAATTCAATGAGTATTAGAGGTGAAGAGATCTTTAATACAGCGAGCGAGCGTCTGACGATATTTCATAATAGTCTTGGTAATTGTTCATTAGTTTTATGAAATGATTAGTCATTCATAAATAGCCTCATTTCGGTCGCGTGGAAAAATCTTTTAGAATTACGAAAGTCTATTAATGAATGAGCCATTAAAAGGCAGAGAGATATGCCCAAAATTGTATTAGTCATCATCAACACGTGTGAAGGCGGGTTGGTCATAGCAGTCTAATGGGCTCCCTAAACGATCATGCGGCATGACATGCATTGCGTGCTGTCACTCATGCATGATCGTCTAGCTGTAGTGATTGACGTGCATGACATGCAAACTACGTGCTGGCCGTTGCTTCACTGTATTGATTGATAGCAAGCATGATGGTCCATCATGCAGCATGACATTCACGTAAACGTTGCATGTTATGCAAGCATGATCGTTTAGGGACACTTTAAGAAGTTTAATGCACAGACGACAGTGCTGTCCACTATAGGTAATTAGATCATTTTATACATTTAGTCGTAAGAACTACTAACTATTCTGTACAAGAAAAGGTATCGAAGTGTCTGACTAAATAACTAACACGATTTTTTTCTATAGCTGCGGAAAATCATGATTACTGTAAGGTGGACGAGTGTAGAAGTAAGTAAATATTTTCGTTCATTTCGGTGTACCCTAAGGCTTAAAAAGGTAAGGTAAGAAAACGTAAAACCCAGGTCTATTAGTGCAAAATATAAATAAGCTTCACTTGCTGAGGTGACGAAAACACCGATGTTATTGAATGAGGAAAAACAGTTTAATAAGTATACTGATGTAGGTATAATGTTACCGTTGACACTTACTTGGCCAAATTATTAGATTACACAGGACCCTACCATTGAGTTTCTCGGAACTTTAGTCACGCACGGATTTGCGTCGCGAAGCTATATGCAATAATTATTAATTATGCGCGGTAAAGGAAACCATTGTACGGAGTCCTACATACACCTAAAAGGATTCAGGGAGTGGATAACATTTATTCATTCCCACTGATCCCAAATATTAGTAGGTTTACTTCGCGCTTTCGCCCGAGTAGATAGATATTGTTAACTTCGAGCAACCGGGAGCAGTTAATAAACAAGCATCCTAACTTTCTTTGTTGCCATTAAATCAGTTTATTATCCGATGATATTTCGGAAGCAATAGTTTTGGTCTCCTGCCTGTGCCTATACTTATAGGATGTAAACAGTCGGTTCAGACTAATTCCATATCATGCATGAAATAACGAACTGTGAAACGGCATTGTCATTTAAATTTATGGTGATGGTTCGCCAAGGTACGTTATCTTAAGAACATAAGTGTTGCGTTATATTATCACCTTTTCAACACAAATTTAGACAAATTATTTTCAGCCATAATCATTTTGATCAAACATAATATACCTAATTATGCTATATGCCTAACCGGCTGTTATTTCTCAGTTATTTTATTAGCTAATCACAAACATTGTTTTCCAAGAGTTTATAATAGGTATCCGTATTTCTAATAACTACTTAGCTTTACATTCTATTCTATGTTGCACAATAACAGAAGCCTTCGGAGAATCAACGGGTATGAAATGAAAAGTATGAGCAGAATGAAGTTGCCCCTGTTATGTTAAATATTATGTGTCGAAATATTGCGGAGTGCGATTGTTTACCACATTATATGGATTCTTTGAGCTGGCCTCGCGTTAAAATGCAAACGCAGCAAATAACTGACAGTAATTTTAAAGATAGTAAGATACAATAGCGCAGTAGCCTAAGCGACAATAACGTATTTGTGATTTTCATTTTATTCGACTAGACATTATTACAGTAAATCCGTCGTAGTTACATGGATTGTAGTACTAAACCTTCAGTAAAATGTAGTGTATACGTGGTTACTACTTGGTTGCTTTTTATTGTACCTTGATTCATAATTTATGCAGCAAAATCTATGAACCAATGTAGGACTTAAGTTTGTATTATTCTTAATCTATTCTCTATAAAAGTTGGCGAATATCATAGCAATTAGATACTGCTACAGGTAGAAGAGAACGCATGCGTCCCAAATCTATTACATAAATTCTTCTACCAGATTACTTCTGCTCTTCACATCTTGCATCTTTTACAGCATCACAAGCTGAAGAATGCGTTACTTGTATCTTCACATTATGTGTTTAAAGTAATGCAATTACTTTTTCTTTAATACTCCACTGCGAAAGGGAAGGTTTTTCATGCATATTATTGTATGATTATTTGCTCCCTCCTGCAGCCTAAATGGTTCGACCGATTTTGGTGTATGACGTGTCGTTGGATTCGTCTTCTTCTCGTGAAAGACACTAGGTGTATGACATAACCCTCGACTGCGCGAGCGAAGAAGAGTAATGTTAGCAACCCATACACATTATTAATAGTTCTCTCCAGCCGATGAAAATGAAGATTCAGTAGTACAGTATCACCTGTGTCGAGTAATTCGCCACAGTCAAATGTTTTCAGAACTCTATTTATGTACTCTAGACATTTATTTTTCAGTTCACGCCTGACTTCCATATTTTAGACGTACAAATAACAATTGCTATTATCACTAAAATGTCCTAACTTCGGAAACATCTGCGCATGGTCTTAACAGATGACAGTTGTGCAACATTGTAAAAGTAACATGGAGCACTTATGTTCAATTACCTACATCCAAACGGTAGCAGCTGTAATTTCCATAACTTAGAATGTAACTTTATTATGGTGCTAAGTTATTTTATATATCGTCGGTGTTAATGGAAATAATTGCTGTTTTGAGGGAACAAGGCCATTCAAATCTAAATACCGTTTTGATTTGAATGTCGTTTACTCAAAACAGCAATTTATGGACATAATACGACCTATTGCATTTACTCCGACGATTTACTTTATCCTGTAGCGGCGCTTACGCAACAGCATAGAGCGTGCCAAATGCCAACATCGTCTGCTCGCGATCCACGCGATGGTCCGTTGTCTGGACAATGGTGGTCTAACAAGAGAAATGCCTATTTCGTCCTTAGTTTAAAAATATTATTGTATCTTTGAGAGCGTTCGTCATTGTATCATTGAGAGCGTCAGTGGCGTAGGGGATAAGACGCGGCCTATCATATCGAAAGGTCCGGAGTTCGATCCCCGGCTGGGCCGTGTACCAATGGGTTTTTCTCGAAACTTAAGTACATTTACTGACTGCTCTCAAACGGTGAAGGAAAACATCGTGAGGAAACCTGCATACGCCGAAGAAGAAATTCTTAGGCGCATGTGAAGTCCGCCAACCCGCACTGGGCTAGCGTGGTGGACTATAGCCCGAACGCCCTCGTTGAGAGGGTAGGCCTAAGCCCCAGCAGTGGGGACATTAATAGGCTGTTGATGATTGTATCTTTTATTACAATCATTTTAAATGAATAAATTGAAATTCAGACCACTTGGTAAGCGGCAAATTTTCCAGACCCTGTACACATGCCCTTAATATAGTCTGCTTAGAGCCTGACTATTAAGGGCATTAATCCCGAACTGGGAAGTTCCATGACCATCAGTAGACGGTAACAGACTGATGATTGACTGATTAGGGATGCACAATCTCTACCGGTTATATCTTGTCCCCATATATGTCTCTACCGGTTACATTTTGTTCCCACAGGCGTCCTGAATGCTTAGGATCTTAACCGGTTCATGTCGGGAACCTTCGTCTACCTTCGAGACAAAGTTAGATATGACATCTATTTATAGAACGGTGTATCCGGTGCGTTAGACAGTGTACAAGTTACGTCAATGCACGCGAACAATAACCTTTGCTTAGGAACAATTATTGTGAGACCATTTGCAGGACTGTACGTGTAATCACAGTTTATATCTATGTACGATAATGGACATTGACAGCAGTTAAAACAGAAAAGACAGAAGGTTGACCCAATAATGTATCACTATTGTTAAAAAAGCATGACGAAGCAACCATCAATCCCAAGAAGATTCGAACCTCTTTGGTCGCGCGCGCGCTATGTGGAGATCGGATCTTGCAAATTTAGTATGGGAAACGAAGAAAAATTTGGTGTCAAAATCCGGGGGGGTGCGGACAAAGGAAGCGGATTAGCGGGAGGAAGTTGCTAATACAAATTTATATGGAGTTTGAAAATGAGAATGTGTGAGTGAGTCAAAACTCTGTGATACATTTGACACTATTTTAGCACGCCCTAAAATGCTTTTGTTACTCATCCATATGGGAGTAGCTTTTTTTAAAAATTCATGATCAATCCCATCTGAGATCTACCATTCTTAAAAAGCCTTTCAATAAATCGATCTTGAGCCCGACAATTTTATAGCTTGTCATTGAACAGATTTAACGCAAATTTAACATCCATATGACCAAAATAACACTTCTCGCATACCATGATTATTCACTTTCTTCATTTTATGACCTGCTCTGGTTTAAAAAATGTGGATGTCATCAAATATTCGATAAGAAATGAAGGCGCCACCGAGATAATGTTTTTGATTTAGCCTCAGACTTCTTAGTGTTAATTGTATTTTAATTAAATTAACGATTACTCATGTAATTTGTGGAAAATTCTATAAACATAGTTCTGATAAAATCCTGTTTTTGTCAGCTGCTGAGATAAGAATCGAATGAAGACATGCTGGCGTACAGAATCTGACCTGTATTACCTATTCCACTTAACATAAGAATGTCCAAATTCACAGATTGACCAATTCTCAAAATGGCCAATTCCCAAAATATTAAGTAGTAGATTATAGCAGTTGGACTACCAAAGAGACTTAATAAGCAGATTATAGTAGTTGGGTATTGGTCAATCTGGAAATTAATTAAGACATTCTGGGATTTTGACGTTGGGGAATTGATACTGATATATATGTATGTATAGTTGGACATTTTGGGACTTGAGACATTTTGGGAGTTGGACAATTTTCCGACAAATTTGGACATTGTGGAAATGATCTCAATGAATCAATTACCTGACAAAGAGAAGTCGTTGTGTCGACTCTCCGAGTCTCGTATGAGGAAAGCACCGTGTTCGTTCTCCGGCAGAAGCAGTTTCTTCTCCGCCTCGATCCGTTTTATTTTGCGGAAATACCATCTGTAAAGAAGAGATCAGTATTTTTATTTTGTAAAAGAAGCAATCATAAATTTTATTACATGTTTAAAAACACATCTCTCAAATAACAGAAGCAAGACAATTGGTTCGGGGTGAGCGGGTTCATAATGATAAAGCATAAGTAAAGGTTACATAATTTTCTGCAACAAGAGAACAAATAAGTAGTCTTGATTTAGCGTAGCGTAGCTAAGACAAAGCAAAATGAAGTTTAAACATCTCAAATTATCTCGGCGTAAATATTATATTTCAATTGAAAATAACCCTCCTTTTGGGCTTCGCCGCAATCGGGTAAAAAGAATCCTAATGTATGTAAGATTAACTAAAATCGATTCTATCGTTATGCCGTAATTCAGGAACAAATCAAGCAACCAATCAAGCAAAAATGTATTTATTGACAAAAACAATAATTACAAGTTTCCTATCCAATGCAAACCTTTAATTTAAACCGTATCTGTGTGTATTATTATAAAGCAATTTACGCCAATAATATAACCAGGCGTTTACACGGTAGTCGATACGGCTGGCGATGGCTCGCGGGGTGACAGTGACTCACTGCCAACGAATGACATTCATTCATCTGCATGCAACCGGCGTCCGCGCGACGAGAACCGACTCCATGTAAACCGACTCAACACGAGCCGGCGCGAACAATGATTCATTATTTGTCACCTTAGGGAATGCCTTGTCATAAACGGTAAGATTTTGTTAAATTCCCATTGTATTTTTCTTATGGTGAAAATGTGAAAAGAAACGATTGAGAATGTTGACTCTATTTAAAAATAATGGAAGATTTATGATCATCAAATGACATGCTCCCTTGGTTCGGACATGTTGAACGAATGAGTGATGAACGAGTG
Source organism: Metalampra italica (assembly GCA_949699065.1). Classification (NCBI taxonomy): domain Eukaryota; kingdom Metazoa; phylum Arthropoda; class Insecta; order Lepidoptera; family Oecophoridae; genus Metalampra; species Metalampra italica. The sequence continues at coordinate 4,301,079 of OX452986.1, forward strand.
ACTGCGCAATATATCGAGGGAATGTAATTGGTAATAGGAGCCGGGGACAACCTAGACTGACATATGAGGATCAGATAGAGCGGGTGCTCACAGACGGACACGTAGAGGACACGCGTCTCGCCTTGAGTGAAGAGAATGATGAGACTAAGCGAAGCGAAAGAGGTGTGTCAGGATCGCGATACTTTCGAGCTCCGTTCTCTGTGCATACCCCGTCAGTCATATTATGTTATGTATTTATGATCACCACTGTATAGATACTACATCACACCGGATAACCACGAATTCATTACCTGGAAGGAATATAGGAAGTGGTGTTATTCGGATCCGCCAACTAAATGCAGGAACAAATCAGGACCAAATTTCAAACAACTAGCCATCGAAATTGTAATGAAAAATGTTCATGACTTGTCGGATTTTAATGTGATCAAAACATATTCTCCATAATAAACAGCCTTTACTTGTCGGTTTTAGAATGAGAAAATATATTGTTCCCATGGCCTAGAACAATGCTCTGATTTCAGTACCGATTAAACCACTAAAGGCATTTCGTTGCAGAGAGTTTAGTGTTACGATAGCAGAGAATTCGGTGCGCAGTTAGTTCATTTCTCGTTCGGCGGAGTTGCAAAATAACAGGAGCACGACAATGGCGGTGTTGCATCAAATCCTGCGCAGCGCGAACGGGCGGACGAGGTCGTACGTACTCGCGTTTATAAAGCGATATCTAAGTTTTAAAAATTAAGTAACGAAAAGTTAGTCAATGATCAAAAATGATGGCAGCGTGTGAGAACGTCAGCGACTAACACTGATGACGCACACGCACTTAATGTTTTTAGATGAATTGCTCAACAAAACCAGACATTCCCTACATGCGTATAAAAATAAATATAATCACACAATCGGAACAAGAAGGAGTCAGAGGACGTTTACATCTAGGACATTTCGCGTATAGGTCATTATGTTTAGGACATTAAGCGCTTAGGGCACTATGTGTTTAGAGGGCAGCGCTTTGTAAAGGTTCACATGCTGATAATGATGACGATTGTTGCATGGCCCGCGCAACCACGTGCTGGGGACAGCATATATTTTTAGGCGAGAGTTCTTGAAGTTAATGGCCAACCCCAGGTTACAAGATATGTCTCTGCCTCCGCCTACGTACGCTGGTATATGAAAGAAAAATAATCTAATAGAATTGCATATACTTAATAGAAAATAATGATAACTAGCAAATTATCTACTCAATGTGTCTATACTATAAGTATCGGTGTTCGATCTCTTGAGCATCATCGGCCCTCATAATTTGAAATGAGGGTAAGGCTGATTTACATCACTGATACTTAGTCCACAATTTTTGTTTTTTAGCTGTCCAAAGAGCAATAACCAGTGATGGATCGTTACCTTGTATTTTTTTGCTTAACTTAGTCGTAACTATTAACAGTTCTCAGAACTAATGAAATGACGTTGTAGTAATCGAATAATGAAATCACATTAAAATAGTACCAGTAAATTTCTTTGAGGATAACAATTTAAATGCATCATACGAATAGTAACTTGATAACACTACCTTTGACGGTCACACAGATAATAAAAATTGTTCAAATAGACACGACTTGGTTGATAAAATAGTTATAAACAACATTAATGGTTTAACAACATTAAACCGATAGCTTGAAGACGACAGAGTAGCTAAAACCTCGGCACGAAGTGAGTGACGCAGACAAAGAAATCATTGATGACTTAAAAAGGTAATTATAGTATGTAAAAGCAGAGCGGTTTCAAAGTAGAAAAGTAAGAATAGAATTTAGCAGAATTTCTTTTCAAGTGCAATAAAGTGTATTTGAATTAAGTTGAAACAAAACATGGCTTATAATCGAAGTTACAATAAATATTTTTTTGTTTGTTAAGAACTTAGAATACAGACAGTTCTTTCCTTAGTGTTTTTTTTTTTAATCTTTATTTTATTTAGGGACTTTTGTGTTCTCCACATGTCAGTCCCATCGTACCCTGACCAAGATTTACTGACGAAGCGACTCAAAAATGTCATACAAAGATCGTGCCGCCACAGATGCAGGCTTGGACAAAATTGTCTGAGCCAAACCCACATCTAGTCCATTCAGCTTGAGTCGCCTCATCATTAACTCCCGCTTATTCCTGAACCTGTCACACTCCATCAGCAGGTGTTTCCTTAGTGTTGGTGTTGACAATATTATTTTGGTAATGTTTAATGAACGCACATCGTGTAATAATTATGGATACATCCTACCTACTAACAATAAAACGCAAGTTTGTAAGGATAATTGGATGTTTGTTACTCTTTCAAAAACTACGGAACAAATATTGATGAAACTTAACAGTAACATAGATCAGAATGGAATACACATAGGCTTCAATTCGTAAAGATACTATGTAAATTGGCTAATCCAAACGCGGGTGAAACCGCGGGCAAGTGCTAGTTAAAAATAAATATAGCACAATTTGATAAGCAAAAAATAATCCCTCATATTATAATTAACTTTCATCATCTAATTATGTTCGTGACTTTATGTATAAGATTGAAAATAATGAGGTATTATGCTATTGTTTGGATTTATTCTGCTACAGATGCACGACTGGACATTTGCCCTAGGTATAGTTTATTTAACAAACAATTCAATCGTAATCGACTCTGTTTGACTTAAGGTAATAAATTGTGTGACTAATAATACAGTTTTTTTAAGCTAGCTTCATCTTTAGCTAATAAAACATACGTAACATATTGTAATTGATTTGTAGAAGTGAATTTTTTGACTCAATCATTGTAACATACCTACACACAATTAAAATAAAAGCTTGGTAAATGAACGAAGTGCAAGTTGCCCACGAAGTAGTAGGTAGGAACAATATTCATATCTCCTCTATGGTTTCAACATATTACGTATTTCACTGGATATATTTATGTCATAACCGTGAGTCAACTCGCAACTCTGCATATTTTTGCAATTCAGGAAAACATAAAGGTCAATCCCCGGCCTACTTCACGAGGCGGAATTTATTTAAAACTTTATGGTTTTAATAACTTTTAGAATGGCATGTCTGATGCTTACATTAATTTATTTGCAATGCCAATGCCCCTTTTATCCGCGACACAGCTGAGTTTATCGACTACTATTGGTTAATTTATGTAGGTAGTCACATAATCTTAAAAATATCGTCGAATTTCGTAACAATTTCATATTGTTTAATTAAACTTCCTGATACAACTGCGTGCGAGGAGTGAAAGATACCAGGAAGATCCAATATTACCTGCTCATAAAACATTCAATGTCATGTCAATAGCATAGGTTGGAAGGAACTGTTATAAACTTAATAATAACTTACTGAAGGTAAGTAAATAAGGGAAAACTATTATAAGCAATGCCGCAACAGCTATAAAAATAGGACATGAAAATAACATTGCGACCCGCAGCTAGGTTTCTATATCCTCGGATGAGACCTCGTCACGTGCTAAGGGCATTCTGGTAGTCATAGAGACATCATCGATAGGCGATAAACAGACACGTATGAAGGCCTGTCATCGTAAACGCACGTAGAATAGATTTAAATCATGCATCTATTTAAAGGAAAGTACTGTATGATGGATTACATTTAAATAAAAAAAAAAAATTAAATGTGTATGTACAAAGTACGAAATAAAAAAACACAGAACACACTAGCCGAAAGCAGATGACACTAATATGATATTATGAAAAGCCTGTACAAATTATACATCAATAGCGACTGAAATGTCTAAAAACGTAACCGTAATGCTATGCTCTGTTAACCCGGATAATGTTTTTTTATTATTATAAAAACCTACTCAGTTTTAGACCGGTCACTATCTGTGATATTAATCTCTATAAATGTCAAACTTGCAAGACTTAGACAATATTTGACACAATGCAACACTGCTTTTATCCAGCACCAAAACCTAACGGGTGTCAGCGTATCTAAAAACACGAGGCAGCCAATGAACCAGACGAATAGATCGACCTTGACCGACATACGAGAGAAATCGTCATCTGAATCACGATCGATATACACTTAAAACATTTCTTCTAAATATTTGTCTGCCTCTTAAATGCAAATGTCTTGTGAATGAATATTTCCTCAATGACAGACCAAGTTAATGGATGCTCGGCCGCTCTACATAGAGACATGACTAGATATAACGCTTCGCAGACACAGATACACTGTACGTAGTAATAAATGACAAAGTATTTGCGCTCAACAATGTTGACAACTGACAAAATGGATTACAATAGATACCAACTGAATCTTCCTTAGAAACACTAAACAAAAACAAACTTATTTATTGAAGAAAAGCTAAATATAATTTTAAGATCACTGATTATTAGGACCACTGTTTAAGCAGGAAGTTACTTTATACCATGTATTGCACAAATGTGAAGGTTGTAGCCAGAATAAAAGAAAACAATTCGCGAATATTGTATATTCGAACCGACAGACATGTAAAATATTTGTTCGAAACAACTAATGAGCGACACTAACTAAATAAACATAACGATGAAGCTTATTCACACAATATTTGCCGCTATACATATTTATCCAGCTATGTTTCAATTGCAGATTTTCGAAAGTTCAAACAACATTGTGCAAATATGACCGACTCTATAGTCTAGACTTAGAAAAAGTTAAGTAAAAGTGCTAAAATCAATATTAAGTGGGTTAACAAGTAAACATAATTTGTTATATCTAAAACTATTAAAAAGGCTTTGCTATTCCTACAATAAAAAACGAAATGCTTCTCTCTGTGATTGTTGGCCCAAGAGGGACGAAATAGACTTTATTATTTACTATGTTGAGCTCAAACAATAGGCTGTTTACCTAATTGTACGGAGAAATTAGACCCTACAGTTAAGTTATCGCAGGTGCGGTAGTGCGGATAGGGTAAAATTGAAAGCAAGTCATGCCGCGGACAATAGCTAGTATTAATAAAGATAACGATGAACAACAATGCATATTATGTAATATTAAACATTATGGATATAATTCTTTGTTTATACATCGATGTGGGCTGAAAACGGCACAGACATTGTAGGTGGGCGAGTTGAGAATTGGAAATTCCTAATAAATTACATTGGTTCGATTATATCATTAAGTTTCCGGTTTAAAGATATTAAAATAAAAAAGAAAGAACCCGTATTAAGATTATTCTCACGTGATTAGAACTACAAATGTTAATATATTCAACTCATTTCATAGTTATGATACGGGTTAGATTCTATCACACTCATGGCCAGGCCTTAATAATTCTTTGGAGTTGCTAATTAAATGAATGGGATTTTCATATTCTTGGAAATGTAAATTATATTAATTGACTATAACGATGATCCATCACAATTAACAATGAAATACAATGCAATTTACCTTCTGACTCCTTACTGGAACTCTGACCCTAACGTACCCTTTAACTGGTGTAGAATTATGAGGACTTTCGCTTAGAGAATTTTATTAAAGCGTAGGCAGAGGCGCCGCCGCCGGTCATCGAACCACGCATGCCGATGTGGTCAGTATTTTTTGTTTAGCCCGTTGCGGCTGGCTCAGTGTTGCTCGCTGGATGGGTAATCTAATTATAGGGTATCCCACTCTTGGGTCCCGATGGACGCGTTAGCTAGTGGTATTACCGATTCTGTGGGGTTAGTCTTTAACTGCTAGACTCATCATCATTATGTATACCTCATCATCATATCTTAATTTACATCTGCATGCCATGGATACCTTTACACATATTATAGTATTATATACGTGTACCTATATAAAATGAAACAAGCAAAACTTTTGTTAGTTTTCGTCTAAGTTACATTTGGCCTTGTTACACAAGCTAGTCCATAAAACCAGTCGATGTATTTACAAAACAATACTGTTTTCTAAATCTGCACTAGTTTCGAGCAAATGTTTTGAAGTTGAAACGTTGAGGGAAAGAGACGCCATTATTTACCATTTAAAGGAAAGGACATCAGCTACTGACACGTGCACTTTGAAAAATTATCTCGTACACAGATGACAATTAAATAAAAACATTCAATCCGATAATTGCCCAACTCATTGTATTAAACGGCTCTTAAGCCGTGGGATTTTTTTCATAACAGGATGCACAACAGGGTAACAATCAATCTAACATAACCAACCAGTGTTGGTGAAAATGCAACAGACAGAAAACTGAACACAATCCAATGATTGGTCATAAAATGTTTAATTATACCGACAAAACGACACTTAAGAGAAATGCTTAACGTTAAAACTGAAGACGAGCTAAAAACCCCATTTAAGATAATAAAGGCGTACGGTATTTTCGCGCAAGCAATATGGGTTTGTCCGTTACTTATTCAGACCATTCACAGGTAAGGATTAGCCATACAAATAGCGACTAGGATTGAATGTTCAATAAGCACTTCTCATTCAATAAGTGCGAAGAATTATGACGCTGCCAACGTACGCCGTCGTGCGCCCGAAAAAATCCACAACGATCTAAATCACTGTGCTTCCCTCAGTGTTGGGGTGCATGCAACTATCTGCCTAGAGGTGAGTGACGAAGATACAGTGTGTGCAATTGCGGCATCAAAGTTTGGGAACTAATGATTTCAATCTGAGGCGGCATTTATAAATTACATTCCAAACAAGACATGCAAAAAAATAACAAAGTAAACAAATTATAATCTTTAAAGGACACCTAATTTAAGATGGTACATTTGGCAATCCGGTAGCGTCAGCACTATTAGCAAAGTCTACAATGAGTCGTTAAACGTTACTGCCTCCTGTTAATCATTAAAGGGCACGATGATGTGAGTAGCAAAACTGTCAGGTGAGTACTGCGAATTGTTAATAAACCTGCTTAGAGTCGATAACCATAGGATCGATGCACAACGATGGCGCCTCTACACAATGCAATTGCATGTTAAAACACGTGAGACAATAATATCCCTCCGATCACGTGGTTCGATCGGTTTGTCCGATATAAATGACTGTCTAGGATGGGTTGAATCTTAATCTCGTAAAATGCGTTGCAAGAATATTGCATTACTCCCATGTCGACAAAGAGTATCTATTATAATTTATACTAGATTCCAATCGAAATCGAAATATTCAGTAAGAAAACAGTCCATATGAAAACATCCGCAAGAGCAATAATTATCGTCGAGGGCTCAAAGCGTGCGCAGGCGGCCCGCTCGCATAAAAAGTAAAAACAAATCATAAAACCAGTTGTATTGTTCTTTCGCGAGGGACGACCTCAACCGATTGCTGTGATAAGAACAAGTAATTTTCATCGATTTTCTAGCACGTGTCTAACAAAAAGACACATTTAAATTGCAAAACGTTATTATTGACCGATAACACGGTCACAATTATGGTAAAGAGAACATTTGCAGTGAAATGAAGAAAAACACAGCGATCCAAAAGAAAATGCGATAATGGTCACATTGTGATGACGCATTTCTATTATTAATCACTGAGTACTGTACATATAAATGGATACCTAAAATATAATTGAACTAGAAAGTGAGATGTAAAATAACCTAAAAAACAACCCAATTTAATGTTACGGATCTTTAAGACGAAACGGAACCTTGCACATTGCGTTCGCCACAGTGAAAGTGAATCAGAAGCAATTGATGCTATTATAGACAATTTAGTATTATAATTTAAAACTAGTATTTCGGTGGGTGCCGCGGCCCGCAAGCGGACCGCGGAGGTCGGCTGTGTTGAGCTTTTATTTTGACAGGAATCCTAAAAAAAAATTTTTTTTTATGAGTTTCGACGTTTTAGTTTTTGGCCGGAAACCAAATCTTCAGTGGGGGCACCTACAAGCCGCAAAACAAAATTTCATGACTTTCGTGATTGCAGTGTAGTGAGCTGTATTTTGACGGGAACCGGAATCTGATTTGGAGCACCTCAAACCCGTTAATACAAATTTACTAGCAGACCCCCGCGACCTCATTCGCGTTAAAAGACTCCTATTTGAGCTGTTCCTTATTTCTTTCAATACTTCAGACCAAACAACCAACCAAACCGCGAACAAAAGCGCGAAGCGCGCTAATAAACCAACCTAATAACCAACCAACCAACCCGCGAACAAACGCGCGAAACGCGCGAACAACGCGCGAAACCCGCGAACAAACCAACCAACTCGCGAACAAACGCGCGAAACGCGCGAACAAACCAACCAACTAACCCGCGAACAAACGCGCGAAGCGCGCGAACAAACCAACCAAATAATCAACCAACCCGCGAACAAACGCGCGAAACGCGCGAACAAGCGCGCGAAACGCGCGAACAAACCAACCAACCAACCCGCGAACAAACGCGCGAAGCGCGCTAATAAACCAACCTAATAACCAACCAACCAACCAACCCGCGAACAAACGCGCGAAACGCGCGAACAACGCGCAAAACCCGCGAACAAACCAACCAACTCGCGAACAAACGCGCGAAACGCGCGAACAATCCAACCAACTAACCCGCGAACAAACGTGCGAACAAACGCGCGAAGCGCGCTAATAAACCAACCTAATAACCAACCAACCAACCCGCGAACAAACGCGCGAACAACGCGCGAAACCCGCGAACAAACCAACCAACTCGCGAACAAACCAACCAACTAACCCGCGAACAAACGCGCGAAGCGCGCAAACAAACCAACCAAATAAACAACCAATCAACCAACCCGCGAACAAGCGTGCGAAACGCGCGAACAAACCAACCAACCAAACCGCGAACAAACGCGCGAAGCGCGCTAATAAACCAACCTTATAACCAACCAACCAACCCGCGAACAAACGCGCGAAACGCGCGAACAACGCGCGTAACCCGTGAACAAACCAACCAACTCGCGAACAAACGCGCGAAACGCGCGAACAAACCAACTAACTAACCCGCGAACAAACGCGCGAAGCGCGCGAACAAACCAACCAAATAACCAGCCAATCAACCAACCCGCGAACAAACGCGCGAAACGCGCGAACAAACGCGCAAAGCGCGCGAACAAACCAACCCGCGAATAAACGCGCGAAGCGTGCGAACATACCAACCAAATAACCAACCAACCAACCCGCGAACAAACGCGCGAAACGCGCGAACATACTAACCAACCAACCCGCGAACAAACGCACGAAACGCGCACACAAACGCGCGAAGCGCGCGAACAAACCAACTAAATAACCAACCCGCGAATAAACGCGCAAACAAACGCGCGAACAAACCAACCAAACAACCAACCATCCAACCCGCGAACAAACGTGGTATAATTTATTTTTGGCCATAAAAAAAAACCGTATAATTTTGAAAGTCGCCATTTTGAAAAAAAAATATGACATCACCAAATTGCTTAAGATTCTGAAAAATATTAGTTCCAGCTCGGTCCAGCTATCTGGCACCGTTTCTGCGGGCCGTTGACCCAACAGCTGAAGATGACCATAATCTCCAGGTTTCAGAGTTTCAATCTGCTCACCAGAAAAGACTGCGTACATTATGAAAAATTCAGCGTAATCGGAGAGTAAAATATATTTTTGGCTGTTAAAAAAAAGCCGTATAATTTTGAAAAAGTCGCCATTTTGAAAAAAAAAAATGACGTCACCAAATTGATTAAGATTCTAAAAAATATTAGTTCCAGCTCGGTCCAGCTATCTGGCACCGTTTCTGCGGGCCGTTGACCCAACAGCTGAAGATGACCATAATCTCCAGGTTTCAGAGTTTTAATCTGCTCACCTGAAAAGACTGCGCACATTATGAAAAATTAAGCGCAATCGGAGAGTAAAATATATTTTTGGCCGTTTAAAAAACGCCGTATAATTTTGAAAAAGTCGCCATTTTGAAAAAAAAATATGACGTCACCAAATTGCCTAAGATTCTGAAAAATATTAGTTCCAGCTCGGTCCAGCTATCTGGCACCGTTTCTGCGGGCCGTTGACCCAACAGCTGAAGATGACCATAATCTCCAGGTTTCAGAGTTTCAATCTGCTCACCAGAAAAGACTGCGTACATTATGAAAAATTCAGCGCAATCGGAGAGTAAAATATATTTTTGGCTGTTAAAAAAAAGCCGTATAATTTTGAAAAAGTCGCCATTTTGAAAAAAAAAAATGACGTTACCAAATTGCCTAAGATTCTGAAAAATATTAGTTCCAGCTCGGTCCAGCTATCTGGCACCGTTTCTGCGGGCCGTTGACCCAACAGCTGAAGATGACCATAATCTCCAGGTTTCAGAGTTTCAATCTGCTCACCAGAAAAGACTGCGTACATTATGAAATATTCAGCGCAATCGGAGAGTAAAATATATTTTTGGCTGTTAAAAAAAAGCCGTATAATTTTGAAAAAGTCGCCATTTTGAAAAAAAAATATGACGTTACCAAATTGCCTAAGATTCTGAAAAATATTAGTTCCAGCTCGGTCTAGCTATCTGGCACCGTTTCTGCGGGCCGTTGACCCAACAGCTGAAGATGACCATAATCTCCAGGTTTCAGAGTTTCAATCTGCTCACCAGAAAAGACTGCGTACATTATGAAAAATTCAGCGCAATCGGAGAGTAAAATATATTTTTGGCTGTTAAAAAAAAGCCGTATAATTTTGAAAAAGTCGCCATTAGGAAAAAAAAAAGAACGTTACTAAATTGCCTAAGATTCTGAAAAATATTAGTTCCAGCTCGGTCCAGCTATCTGGCACCGTTTCTGCGGGCCGTTGACCCAACAGCTGAAGATGACCATAATCTCCAGGTTTCAGAGTTTCAATCTGCTCACCAGAAAAGACTGCGTACATTATGAAAAATTCAGCGCAATCGGAGAGTAAAATATATTTTTGGCTGTTAAAAAAAAAGCCGTATAATTTTGAAAAAGTCGCCATTTTGAAAAAAAAATATGACGTTACCAAATTGCCTAAGATTCTGAAAAATATTAGTTCCAGCTCGGTCCAGCTATCTGGCACCGTTTCTGCGGGCCGTTGACCCAACAGCTGAAGATGACCATAATCTCCAGGTTTCAGAGTTTCAATCTGCTCACCAGAAAAGACTGCGTACATTATGAAAAATTCAGCGCAATCGGAGAGTAAAATATATTTTTGGCTGTTAAAAAAAAGCCGTATAATTTTGAAAAAGTCGCCATATTGAAAAAAAAAAATGACGTCACCAAATTGCCTGAGATTCTGAAAAATATTAGTTCCAGCTCGGTCCAGCTATCTGGCAATGTTTCTGCGGGCCGTTGACCCATCAGCTGAAGATGACCATAATTTCCAAGTTTCAGAGTTTTAATCTGCTCACCAGAAAATACTGCAAATATTATAAAAAATTCAGCGCAATCGGAGAGTAAAATTTATTTTCGGCCGTATAAAAAAGCCGCAAATTATCAAATCATTCAATTCCATAGGTTCATCATAATGCATCTCTTTGGATGTATCAGGCCACTTTGTACAAAAAAATCTGTAGTAAAAGCCATTTAAAAAATGAGCTATGTGAACCTTTTTTTTCTATTTAAAGTGGCCAGTGCGTTGTAATTCAGGCATACACTACAACAATATCTACTTATAATTTGTGGTAGTGAATTTTTAAAAAGTCGCCATTTTGAAAAAAAAAAAATGACATCATGAATTTCCCAAGATTCTGAACAATATTAGTTCCAGCTCGGTCCAGCTATCTGGCACCGTTTCTGCGGGCTGTTGACCCAACAGCTGAAGATGACCATAATCTCCAAGTTTTATATTTTTACTCTGCTCACCAGAAGAGACTGCACACATTAGAAAAAATATGACGTCACCAAAGGTCCTAGGGTTCTGTACAACTTTAGTTCGAAGTCAGTCAAAATATCGGTTTCCGACTCCACGGACCGTGGACCTGAAGGGTGAAGATGACCAAAATCTCCAAGTTTCAGACTTTTCCCATATACTACGGGGTATGAGCTACACTCCCTCCATAGACCACTTTGGTCCATGACCACTCCTTCCGGGAGATCAATTCGGGTAAAGTTTCTCGAAAAAACGGCGCTCCGCCATCTTGAAAACGCCGCCATTTTGAAAAAAAAAAGTGACGTCATCAATGATCCCAAGATTCTGGACAACTTTAGTTCAAGGTCACCCCAGCTATCTGGCACCGTTTCCGCGGGACGTTGACGCGATAGCTGAAGATGGACAGAATCTTCAAGTTTCGGACTTTTTCTCTACTCATCAGAGGAGGCTGCGTATTTGTTTCCTACATCACTTTGGTCCACAATCACTCCTTCTGGGAGAACTACTATGTCAATCAGTCAGTCAGTCAGTGAGTGGTAGTCGAGCTTTATAGTATATAACTAGTGTTTCGGTGGGTGCCGCGGCCCGCAAGCGGACCGCGGAGGTCGGCTGTGTTGATCTTTTCTTTTGACAGGAATCCTAAAAAAAATTTTTTTTTAATGAGTTTCGACGTTTTAGTTTTTGGCCGGAAACCAAATCTTCAGTGGGGGCACCTAAAAGCCGCAAAACAAACTTTCATGACTTTCGTGATTGCAGTGTTGTGAGCTGATTTTTGACGGGAACCGGAATCTGATTTGGAGCACCTCAAACCCGTGAATACAAATTTACTATCAGACCCCTGCGACCTCATTCGCGTTAAAAGACTACTATTTGAGCTGTTCTTTATTTCTTTCAATACTTCAGACCAAACAAACAACAATACCGCGAACGAACGCGCGAACAAACGCGCGAAGCGCGCTAATAAACCAACCAAATAACCAACCAACCCGCGAACAAACGCGCGAAACGCGCAAACAAACCAACCAACCCGCGAACAAACGCGCGAAACGCGCGAACAAACTAACCAACCAACCCGCGAACAAACGAGCGAAGCGCGCGAACAAACCAACCAAATAACCAACCAACCAACCAACCCGCGAACAAACGCGCAAACAAACGCGCGAAACGCGCGAACAAACGCGCAAACAAACCAACCCGCGAACAAACGCGCGAAGCGCCCGAAAAAACCAATCAAATAACCAACCAACCAACCCGCGAACTAACGCGCGAAACGCGCGAACAAACCAACCAAATAACCAACCCGCGAACAAACGCGCGAAACGCGCAAACATACGCGCGAAGCGCGCGAACAAACCCACCAAATAACCAACCCGCGAATAAACGCGCAAACAAACGCGCGAAACGCGCGAACAAACCAACCAACCAACCCGCGAACAAACGCACGAAGCGCCCGAACAAACCTACCAAATAACCAACCAACCAACCAACCCGCGAACAAACGTGGTATAATTTATTTTCGACCATTAAAAAAGCCGTAAAATTTTGAAAAAGTCGCCATTTTGAAAAAAATATATAACATAACCAAATTGCCTAAGATTCTGAAAAATATTAGTTCCAGCTCGGTCCAGCTATCTGGCACCGTGTCTGCGGGCCGTTTACCCAACAGCTGAAGATGAACATAATCTCCACGTTTCAGAGTTTTAATCTAATCGCCAGAAAAGACTGCGCACATTATAAAAATTTCAGCGCAATCGGAGAGTAAAATTTATTTTTGGCTATTAAAAAAAGCCGTATAATTTTGAAAAAGTCGCCATTTTGAAAAAAAAAATTACATCACCAAATTGCCCAAGATTCTGAAAAATATTAGTTTGAGCTCGGCCCAGCTGTCTGTCACCGTTTCTGCGGGCCGTTGACCCAAGAGCTGAAGATGACCATAATCTCCAGGTTTCAGAGTTTTAATCTGCTCACCAGAAAAGACTGCGCATATTATGAAAAAATCAGCGCAATCGGAGTGTAAAATTTATTTTTAGCCATAAAGAAAAGCCGTAAAATTTTGAAAAAGTCGCCATTTTGAAAAAAAAAATGACGTCACCAAATTGCCTAAGATTCTGAAAAATATTAGTTTCTGCTCGGTCCAGCTATCTGGCACCGTTTCTGCGGGCCGTTGACCCAAGTGCTGAAGATGACCATAATCTCCAGGTTTCAGAGTTTTAATCTGCTCACCAGAAAAGACTGCTCATATTATGAAAAAATCAGCGCAATCGGAGTGTATAATTTATTTTTAGCAAAAAAAAAGCCGTAAAATTTTGAAAGTCGCTATTATGAAAAAAAAATATGACGTCACCAAATTGCCTAAGATTCTGAAAAATATTAGGTCCAGCTCGGTCCAGCTATCTGGCACCGTGTCTGCGGGCCGTTTACCCAACAGCTGAAGATGAACATAATCTCCACGTTTCAGAGTTTTAATCTAATCGCCAGAAAAGACTGCGCACATTATAAAAATTTCAGCGCAATCGGAGAGTAAAATTTATTTTTGGCTATTAAAAAAAAGCCGTATAATTTTGAAAAAGTCGCCATTTTGAAAAAAAAAATTACATCACCAAATTGCCCAAGATTCTGAAAAATATTAGTTTGAGCTCGGCCCAGCTATCTGTCACCGTTTCTGCGGGCCGTTGACCCAAGAGCTGAAGATGACCATAATCTCCAGGTTTCAGAGTTTTAATCTGCTCACCAGAAAAGACTGCGCATATTATGAAAAAATCAGCGCAATCGGAGTGTAAAATTTATTTTTAGCCATAAAGAAAAGCCGTAAAATTTTGAAAAAGTCGCCATTTTGAAAAAAAAATATGACGTCACCAAATTGCCTAAGATTCTGAAAAATATTAGTTTCTGCTCGGTCCAGCTATCTGGCACCGTTTCTGCGGGCCGTTGACCCAAGTGCTGAAGATGACCATAATCTCCAGGTTTCAGAGTTTTAATCTGCTCACCAGAAAAGACTGCTCATATTATGAAAAAATCAGCGCAATCGGAGTGTATAATTTATTTTTAGCAAAAAAAAAGCCGTAAAATTTTGAAAGTCGCTATTATGAAAAAAAAATATGACGTCACCAAATTGCCTAAGATTCTGAAAAATATTAGTTCCAGCTCGGTCCAGCTATCTGGCACCGTTTCTGCGGGCCGTTGACCCAACAGCTGAAGATGACCATAATCTCCAGGTTTCAGAGTTTTAATCTGCTCACCAGAAAAGACTGCGCACATTATAATAAAATCAGCGCCATCAGAGAGTAAAATTTATTTTTGGCCATAAAAAAAAGCCGTAAAATTTTGAAAAAGTCGCCATTTTGTAAAAAAAAATATGACATCACCAAATTGCCTAAGATTTTAAAAAATATTAGTTCCAGCTCGGTCCAGCTATCTGGCACCGTTTCTGCGGGCCGTTGACCCAACAGCTGAAGATGACCATAGTTTCCAAGTTTTAGAGTTTTAATCTGCTCACCAGAAAAGACTGCAAACATTATAAAAAAATTCAGCGCAATCGGAGAGTAAAATTTATTATCAGCCATATAAAAAAAGCCGCAAAATTTCGAAAAAGTCGCCATTTTGAAAAAAGATAGTATTGAGATCGAAAATCAAAAGAAAAAAAAGTTCGCTCGTTTCGCTTTGCTCGCGGTGCTCGCTTCGCTCGTAAATAATTGTATTCAGGAGCACTTAGAACCCCTACATACAAATTTTCAGCGCAATCGGAGAATAAAATTTATTTTCAGCCATATAAACAGCCGCATAATTATCAAATTAATCTAAAAAAAACACAACAACAAACTGTAATTTGAATTTGTATAGAATGATGGCCTGTGCGATGTAAAGCAGCCACACACGTAAGTTATTTTGGCTGGTGTATGACAGGTCCATGCATGTATGCTTTACATATTTTTTTTTCTTTTTGAAGTGGCCAGTGCGTTGTAAAGCAGGCATTCACTACAATATTAACTACTTATAATTTGTGGTAGTGTATTTTTAAAAAGTCGCCTTTTTGAAAAAAAAAAAAAGACATCATGAATTTACCAAGATTCTGAACAATATTAGTTCCAGCTCGGTCCAGCTATCTGGCACCGTTTCTGCGGGCCGTTGACCCAACAGCTGAAGATGACCAGAATCTCAAGTTTCATATTTTTACTCTGCTCACCAGAAGAGACTGCGCACATTATAAAATATATGACGTCACCAAAGGTCCTAGGGTTCTGTACAACTTTAGTTCGAAGTCAGTCCAAATATCGGTTTCTGACTCCACGAGCCGTGGACCTGAAGGGTGAAGATGACCAAAATCTCCAAATGTCAGAATTTTCCCATATACTACAGGGTATGGGCTATACTCCATCCCTATACCACTTTGGTCCATGAGCACTCCTTCCGGGAGATCAATTCGGGTAAAGTTTCTCGAAAAAACGGCGCTCCGCCATCTTGAAAACGCCGCCATTTTGAAAAAAAAAAGTGACGTCATCGATGATCCCAGGATTATGGACAACTTTAGTTCAAGGTCACCCCAGCTATCTGGCACCGTTTCCGCGGGCCGTTGACACGATAGCTGAAGATGGACAGAATCTCCAAGTTTCGGACTTTTCCTCTACTCATCAGAGCAGGCTGCGTACTTAACCCCTACATCGTTTTGGTCCACAATCACTCCTTCTGGGAGAACTACTATGTCAATGAGTGAGTCAGTCAGTGAGTGGTAGTCGAGCTTTATAGTATATAAATAACACAATATTATTCATGCAAGCTAATTATAGGCGAAGACTTAACGTTTATAGAGCCGTATCGACTGTCTTAAGCTTAAGTAAATAAATTACTTATTAATAATACGTATATAAATGACCGAATTGTATATAGTTACTTTTCATTCCGAATGCGTATGCTTTCAGTTTCAAAGGCCGAATGTGCAGCATGCATTGTTTGCATATGATCGCCGCGACTGGGCGACATCACGATCAATCACTATTAACATCACTTCAGAAAGAATCATAACACAAATCATATCACCACACTTTACACAAACAATAAAACTTATTTTACATGAAACATGCTGCGTTCAGTGAAAAAATAAGTGTTATGAAACAAATCACAACTGAATTACATGTAGATAGGTAACTATCTCTTATCATTAGTTTTAAATCGTACATTAATGTGAGTAATTTATATAAACGTACCTACTTGATTGATTAGCTTTAGATTTAGATAAAAGCTGTTTACAAAATACGATACATTTTGGATATTGAAGGACAGTAATATTCGATAGCAAAAATGTAGGCAGTAAAAACGGTCTTGTGAAAGCATCAAAGAAACCTGAGAGCCGCTACAAAACAAACAAATATTTCGATGTGAATGCATTTGTTTCCTCCAAAGAGCACTTATATTCATTTGGCACAATGGCCATGTTGATGGGTGTTAAAAACAACAACAGTGTTTTTAGAATTGGGACCGTGCACAATACACTGAGTTAACAGTTTTTTAATTCTAACCAGCGCAAGTTGGGCTCGCGCATTGAGAATTCCGTACTGTTCCAATATTTCTTTTCCTCATATTTTTAATTTATGTTTAGCTCCATCTCTTGGGACAAGTCTTGAAATCGTGATCGTAATATTCATTGTACGTATTCTTCACGTAAAGCCAGAGGCCTCTGACAGACAGGCGTTGACAAAGTTGGCTATCTAATGCATCTCCGTAAAAAGGGTGTACGGTTTCAACGCTGAATGCTAACTACTTAATAGAGATTATCGATATCTATTTTTTTTATCAAAGATTGTGCAACCCGAGTAACCTAGGCAGGGTATTCAAGGCTGATCAGTGAAACCGACACCGGTACATCCGTCTGTCTACCTTGCTTCATCAACCGACGCTGTTTCCCTTGTTATAATCTTGGGGAATCATAACATTTTAAATAAATTTTCATTCACGTTTCCTCCATAGGTAATAATTGAATATTGGTAAACATATATATATATATATTAGAGGTAATTTTGGATGCATGCCTCACTTGCCCGAAAGCCAAACAACAACTAGTAAAATTATTGTTCTACACATCAACATATTTCTTTATTTATTTAAATATATCCTCGTGCAGTGTAAGGAAGCGCAATAAAAATACCTTACAATAGAGACTTCAAAAATTCAAAGCACAATCGCTTCCGATCATTTGCGGTAGTCTCGGCAACAACGTCACCTTCACGCCACTTCCTGTGGCGGTCCGGCTTCCAATCGCCGAATTGCCGGAGAGGAAGACAGCGGCCGGTGCAGCGAACGACCGCGCCGCCGTAGCCTTGGACGCGAGCTCCCTGCATTCTAAACGGACGGCCTTGCGGAAGCTCGTGCCTGTGAACCGCTCTCGTAACACGGCGGACCGACGACGACGACGCGGGGCGGCCGGCGTGTTATCAACAAACAAACCACTACCCACGCCAAAAGCTCGGCACACGTACAACCATACATACAATAAAACTACACAAGTAATACCGACCGACTCAACAGTCGCTATAGAAATGTAATTAAACTGTACTGCGCACACAGCAGGAAAATTAAAACGTCAATAATGTAGGACGAATAAGTAACACATTTAAAATGACTTTACGGAAATCAGAATTGCATGAGGGTTTCGCCGACAGCAACAGATAATACACACATACATGCATAAAGTGAAAGAGTTACAGCGAATGTCGGCATAAGTCATTGTAAATGATTAGCACAAAGCTGTGGCAGGCCGCGGGCTGTCAGCTGGCAACCAGTTCCACTCGCTGGACGAGTCAGCTTCGGTAAGTAGACCGACGAGGCTGTTGCATGGACACGCACGATGCATCCAAAAATATGACGTGAAATAAATTCCATTATGTAGGTACAGTTACATATATTATAAGGATATTGCAAAAGAGATAAAAACAAAGTGAGACTACTTACGGCATTGTATTTAACATCATGTAGTTGTCGAGAGGCAGCGGCTCCATAGTTTTATTATTTACAGTTGTTCCAGACAAACGTCGTGCAGTTCTCATCCAACTGCCTCTTTGTCGCCTGAACCCTTTATCATTTTTCAGTAACTGAATATGGCGTTTTACAATATCATGCCATTTCCATTTGACAGTAGCTGGAGAATCGCTGGCCGCATCTTCTTTACAAATTTGCAACCCATCACTAAATCTTCTCATACTCTGAAGATAAATTTCATTTGATTTAGGTGGAAGGCTTCTTCTCCTTTCGTCGGCAATAATTCCCGAATCTTGCGAGTTCTGTTCTGCTATCCACTTTGTTATAAAGTCATTTTTATCACAGACTTGCGTAATCACTGGCTCTTCTTTGGGCGGTGGTGGTATCCAATCCAGACTCACCCACTGACTAGATTTGGGCTTTGATTTAAATATAACATCTACATCATCATCGCAGTCCGAGGAGCCAATCGAACAGACGGAGGTCTTCTTTCTTGGAAATCGAGATCGAACAGACCTGCAAGCTGGTGAGGGTTCAGGGCTTACACTGCCTTCCATACTTTCTTCTCTTTTAACATCCTGTAAACTCTTTATACAGTCAATATTAACGTAAGAGTTTTCGGAGCACGAAGAATCTACACTAAACCTAGGGGTACTTCTGTGTAATACTTTAGATCTAACGATTACTTCTTCGCTAAAAATTTCAACCATTCCACCACCAGTCTCCCGTTCATTTGTTAGAGCAATTCTCCTTTCGTTTGAAATTTCATTTTCCATTTCTATTATTTTGGCCATGCTCGGAAACGAGCTTTCTTTCTCTAATTCAATTATTCTTGATAATCTTTGAGGACTTTCCTTTTCCGTGTCTACATTACTCATGATAGCGGAGAACGAATTGCCGTCATTTAATTCTATGAGTCTTGTTATTCTTTGTGGCGTTTCATTTTCTCTATCGGTACACATGGGCGACGGTAATTTACTATCTCCGAATTCAATAATCCTAGTTATTTTCTGAAGATTTTCTTTTTCACAATCAGTGTGCATTGCTTCAGTATTAAAATCATCTAATTCAATTATCCTTGTTATCCTTTGAAGACAGTTATCACTTCCTGACTCTCTAAGAGGCAGCGGCCTAAAACTATCTGTTCCTTGATTGTTTTCAGGTTCTTTCTTTTCTAAAATGTCAGTAGAACTAAGGAACGACGACGATTTTTTGTCCATATCTAAATATCTTTTGGTTATCATAGGTTTATTACTATTATCGAATAATACCTTTTCGTCCAGCGAATTGCTGCGACTTTTCGCCTTCTGTAGCGCACTTTCAGAGAGGAAAACACAAGGGACCTCCACTTGCATTGACATTTTGCGTCGTCGTGTTGTGTTTTCCATTTCTTGATTGATATTATTCTCAACATCTTCGGGGACCGCTCTATGCGGGAGAACGATGGGAGTCCCTGCCACCATTCGCAAGAAATCCGTCACTGCAGCTATATGCGCACCCGTCACAGTCCCTTGTAATTTCACACCGGATACTTGGTGAGGAACAAGTTGGTTATCGCGCATACACCATACCACGGGCAGAGCCCCTTCTGAAACCATCGTCGAGGCGTGTCTACGTTTCACCGGCGTAACCTAATTAAAGGTTAAATCCAAATATTCCGAATAATTAAAAAAGTTCAAATCGATTAACACTTCGTACGGGGATTCCGATCACTGGCGCAATTCCGGGCTACGTCCTACACTTTGAAAAGACAAAAAGTATAAGTAGTCGAAGTGGAACACATAAGTTTGTTGTCGGTAGGGCGGCATAGCGCGAACGCGGCGCGGGTGCGGGCGGGGCGGAGCGGAGCGCGGCGAGCGTGCGCGTCCGGCGGAGGTCGCGAGAGATAAGGCGGAGAGAGTCGCACGCGCACACCCGCCCGCCGCACGCCGACCGACCGACCGCCCGCCCGCCCCGCCACCGCGCCACAACCAAACGCGCACCATCTCCTCCGATCATACATTTGATGCATTCCTCAAACGAATTATGTAACGGCATGGACCCTTATTTAACCGCTAACTGCATTGCCGAATTAAATATTTCGCTTAATTAATTCGGCCGCCGGATTAATTATTTATAAAAAATCGCGCATTTCATTGAGATATATATTATATTAAAAGCAACATATACGTAATTCAATGAGAGGTTTTCTTTTCAATCTAAGACACTATAGTAGAACGCAATTTAATGTCAATTTTCGTACAACTGCTTGCCTTTTGATAGATAATTTCATCCTCTGGACAGAACAACAGATTGTTACGAAAACCTCTCATTCTTGCGATATATGCAAAATACTTATAAAATATGGAGTTTGCATAGAGACAAGCTTCTGTTCTTTTAATTCGCTATTTGTGTAATATGCAAGTGTCCAAAATTCAAGTTAGATTAGCTATGCTGACGTAACGGCTACGAAACAAAACTGTTAAACCAATCGTCTACGGCGGACGTCTCTTAAATTACAAATCATTGTCGGCAATTTAGATTCCTCTTACTGCGTTATTTATATCCACTAAGTTTTGTCAGTATTAAATTGAATTTTGGAGTTCACTCGTGCATGTTAAGTGTTTAAAATGCGGTTGTTGCAACCAGTTGTAAGTCACCCCATCTCATCTCAGGCTCTCAGGTCACCCTGTCGGGTACAGTTAGGCCGCTTTGTGCTGGCCCTATTCGTGCCAGGGCGGTCCATCACTCGGACGTCGAGCAAATGCAATTACGCAAGCTTTGTGCAAGCTCATCTACACGCTTGCAGTTTGTCAAAGTTCCTCAGGAATGTAATTTAACACGCATTTACGGCAATTCTACCTAATCCTAAAAGACTAAATAGAAAGACAAATTTATTATACTTTTTAACTACTTTGTTATAAAAGTCGGGAGTGACTCAGCCCGTGTTTCGTAATGAGAAATTCTAAGCAGCCTGTTCGTAACAGAAGTTGAGAAGCGAGACCTATCTTTAGAAAAACCGGTCTAAAATAGAGAAAATGGACATCGAGTAATGAGGGACGACAGCAACATTGCATTTTATGGAGACCGCATACAAGTCATATAAAAATAGGCTCGGTGCATGCTACTGAACCATAGAAATGTGCAAATGGCGGTGGACAGTTAGAATCGGCGCCGGCGCAGCTTGCGATGCGCCACCCGTATCTGGGACAGACAACTTAGGTTTTAATTATCCATACGATACGATGCCTAATGAGCCCTTTGTTTGTTATTCAGCAATTACACTTTGAACACCACTAAACTGGTAAATGAAATTATCATCGCATAAACACGTATTTACATATTTCTGTCAGTCAATTTATTTTAGTCAACGGGATTTCTATACCGAAAACCCAGTATTTTAGGGAGATTGCTGGGATTCTTGAAAATACAAGCTAACTGTAGTAAAGGGGATAGGGGGTATTTTTTAACTATTAGATTTTGACAGTTGTTAATGGACATCTGTGACATGAACCGAATCTTTATTGAACCAACGTATTTTGCACATACGGAAGTAATAAAATTTAAAGTTACTTAATCAAGGTTGGACGTAGTGGTTTACGCAGATTTGTCGATACAACAAAACAATAAAATTGATTACAAGACTGATTTCAGAAATTGACAGTGTATGACCGTTTGAATGACGACCGATGACGTGAACAACCTCTGATTGTTGTTAAACCAAACTCTCGCTTGAGTTTCAAGAATTACTTTCGGTTTATCGGAACTTGGGGAGACCCATGTACAGGAAAACGGTTGCCATTTATATTTCTAGTTATCTTCCTTGCGTCATCGTGATTTAAAGGCGACATTGGAGATTTCATAGAACACTTTAATTATAGGTTAAGGTAACTGACCTTGTTAAAGAAAAAAAAAACAATCAAATTCTTTAAGGGCACTTACGGCTTCGTTATCGCTCCGGATTTTGAGGAAAAGCAATATTTTTCTACTTAATTTAGTACAACTAAAATCGACGGATCCCACACATCGTGTACGACTTACGCTTTGCTTTCTTTTAATATCGACGCGAAACCGTTTGGCGAAATAAACAATCCGACGTTGATTTGTGTGCGGACAAACTTTATTGTTTCATGATTAATAAAGTTGGCTTTACAGCGGCGAGCGTACTTTCCCTCATTTGTCTTGACCCATATTTAACTTTATTGAAGACTACCAGTTGCCCGCGGCTTTGCCCGCGTGGGATAAGTTTTTTTCCGCGGGAACAGTTTACCGCGGCAAAAAGTAGCCTATATGTTCAATCAATCAACAGCCTATTAACATGTCCCCACTGCTGGGGCTCAGGCCTACCCTCTCAACGAGGGCGTTCGGGCTACAGTCCACCACGCTAGCCCAATGCGGGTTGGTGGACTTCACACGCGCCTAGAATTTGTCTTCGGCGTATGTAGGTTTCCTCACGATGTTTTTGTTCACCGTTTGAGAGCAATCAGTAAATGTACTTAAGTTTCGAGCAAAAACCCATTAGTACATGGCCCAGCCGGGGATCGAACTTCGGACCTTTCGATATGATAGGCCGCGTCTTATCCCCGACGCGGAATAACATGAACCTATGTTATTCCAGGATAATTATAACATATAAGCTATCACTGTACCAAGTTTCATCAAAATCCGTTCAGCCGTTACAGCGTAAAAGAGTAACAAACATCCAAAGTCACAGACAACCTCACAAATTTTCGCCTTTATAATATTAGTAAGATAAACGAAGGAATTCTTGAAGCACCGATTTAACAACCGACCAAAGGACTTTGGATGTATGTGTGTATGTACAGTCAGCAACTAAACTTTATGAACACATGCAAATTTACAAAACATATGCACTAAAAACTTTAGGAATTCTATAATGTAATAAAAGTAATTTTGCACATAACGTTGTTGGTCAACTTATGGTCAGTTTTGCATATTTATTGCGTTTCGCGACTTTCTAGGCTGACTGTACAAAAATGTAATCTAAGAGTAATGTATTAATACACTACCATTATCGTTGCCGTACGTGAGACTTAGTTTTTCAGTTGTGTTTTCTTTAAACTTTTCAATAGTTTTATGACCAAAGGCTCTACTATTGATGAGCACATGATTATTTATAACATGACTCGACCATGGTCACAGAATTTTTCAACTCCCGCATTGGACGCAATCGCCCGGGACAAAATAGTGTTCGAACTCCTATGAGCTAGCTCCCATTTGACTATTCAATGGTTTTATCTTCAAAGCCGAAAGGATTAGCAAGCTGAAGTGGCAATGGGTTGGTCACATCGTCGCAGAACCGATGGCCATGGGGCAGACGTGTTCTGAAGTGGAAACCGTGGACCAGTACGCGCAGCGGGGGACGCCCCTCTGCCAGGTGGACCGACGACCTAAAGAAGGTGGCCGGTAGCAGGATGCGGAGAACGGAGGACCGGGTGTGGTGGCGTTCATTGGGGAATTGGGGAAGGCCTATGTCCACCAGTGAACGATAAAATGCTGAAATGATGAGGATCTTCTAAGTATTAATACTTAGAATATTAATACTTGCGTATTTATATGAAACAAAGGGTTGGGCAGCCCAACTTGGGCTAGGTAAAAATGTATTTATCATAGGGGCATTGTTTTTTCTATATTTAATATTTAACCCTAAATAATCTCAATAAATTGTTAAACGAAACATCCATTTCTCAAGAGTTGGGTAAAAAAACCATTATTATTTTATGCCCTACATACACTCAATTTCACGATGTCTGGTCTGCATGATGATCACACTAAAGAACATTCAACCACATTGCGTCGTTTTACTATTTTATTTAAGCGTTTTAGAAACCAATTACATGCGCTGAAGTCCGTTAAGTTTTATTTCCGTCAATTAGAAACGAAATGAGACATGTTTAATGTTTGAATAGAGGTAAAGCCAGATCGACTGTAGTTTATTTGCTAGTCCTGAACTTGGATGAAATATACAGACTATATTTTGACCGATGCTGAGATGAATGCCATAATCTGGCCACACATAATATAGAGATTAAATAGTGAACTGGGGTGCATCGATTATTTGGTCGAATGTGGGATTAATGGGTTAGTCAAGTTTAGTCTAGCTAGATGCTAATCAGTGCATGATTCTTAACATATCTAAAGTCGATGTATTTGATAGAGATGCAAAGATTAGAAAAGAAAGAAAGAAAGAAAAGATTAGTGATTTGGGCGAATACCTCTCTACTATTCGGCCGAATATTCAAATAGGCGGAATACCGAATAGTGGCCGAATATTCATAGCATCTGTAGTACTGACTCTCTAGACTCTCGAAGCAAATTGGTTAGCGCATCTTAATGTCGGTTAGTGATAGCACAGATTCGAGGAAGTGGCGGCGGCGGCTGGCGGCGCGACGCTGCGCTGGCGCCAGAGGTTGGCGCCCAGGCGGGCAATCCGCGACACTCGATTTTTTCGTCGACACCATAAATAATTAACTGTACTTTCGTTATTACAAGTATTAAAGTCACCTTGAGTGCGCACCGCGTACACATTCCTTCCAAGGACTTATGTATGTAAAAAAACTATTATACTATAATTTCATGGTAAAATATTCATAAACGAAACAATAGTTGTACTATGGTTTAAGCCAAAATTGACATCCACTCTAATTTGACTACAGTGAGCAGGAAAAGCTAGTTAATACATCTGTTAGAACAGGAACAATCGTAGTTAATAGAACATATAAGTAACTTTTCACCCCTATAGAATAGTCGTTCGAAAGAATACCTACGATTTTATAACAACTTAGCGTCACGTGCAGTTCGTCTGAAAATCGTCAGCATTGATATTTTGCGTTTCTAATTTGACGATAGCCTTCATTCATCGTTCGTACCAATTTACTAGAATGGTTAACAATGTTCCTTATTCGTGCGAGCAGTATAGGATGTTGATTGAGCAACCCGCCAGTGTATTATATGAATTTAAAACGTTTCCTGCGTGATGCGTAAATGTTTTAGGCTAGCATTTGCCGGCGGCTTCGGCCGAGTAACCTGAGAAAACGTGTGGAAGTACAATTTTTCCCAATTCCGTTGTACTACAATTGTAAGAAAAGAAAGTTCCATGTCTTACTAATTTCTTGATGGTTCATTTAATAAAGCTTCCTCAAAGACATTATATGACTATTATCTAAGCAGACGTGAATACTGCTTTAAAGTCTGTAATATACGACTACGATTCTTAAATTGCCTATACTATGTAAGTAAACATACGTTGCAATTCATAACTGTAGAGACATTCCGTGAATAGTTCTATGTCACTTAAAGTCCCTTATCCAAAAAACAATGTAGTAATGATACTTTAACTTTTACTAAAACTCTATCAATAACACAAAATTTTAGCCTTTATTATAAGAGATACATACACCAGTTTGAATATGAATTGTTAATTATATATAACCTTTCTCATTAGAGGCACATAATTGTAAACTAAACATACTGTATGTTAATAACTTCATTATTTTAAAACCATGACCAGGTAGAAGGTTTCCTGCAAAGTCAATAATGAAGACTATGTTGTTATTGACTGAAGTGAATTCCATGTAGGAAGAGATGACGTCGCTCTACGGCCTTGTCAATGTTTATGAAAATCAAGAAGACTAAGCAGCGCATAGAATGCAGAACAAGTAGCCCGTATTATTGTGTTAATTAAGTAAAACAATCTGCAACTCGTTTATTATTAGTTTCTAAAGTTTACGTTAGGCACAGTGTTTGAAAATAAAAATTCAACTGGTGCATTACAAATTTTTCCTTCCTTGTATAGGTTAACTCTGCATTTTTAAAAGATTCAATGCGATTTCCTGTTTGTTAATATTTCTTTGTCTTTCTGCGAATCCGTCACAATCATACACATCGTATGTAATGGTTTGATTTACTGAAATAATGTCCAATCTGAAAAGGTTTTATGTCGGTAGTACTCGGTAGTTTTAATGCATCACCTTAATATTATAAACTAGCTTTTGCCCGCGACTTCGTACGCGTGGATTTTCTTTCTCTCAGTATGCTGGAAATATTTTTCCTATGGATATTCTGGCGATTGTATGAGTTTGTACTGAAGTAGGTACTGTTCTATTGTGTATACCTATATATGCATAGGAGACAGTATAAGTACGCTGCGCGGCCCCTTCCGCCTATAAAAGAAATCGTGCTTCACGTTACTGCTTTTATTCGTAGAACACGAGTTAACACGACAAAGTGATTTGAAGAAGAGACGCGCTGGGGCGGGCTCAATCTTCACAAGTTCAAGGTCATATGAAAGGTCCAAGAAAAATTTCCATTATTAACACAATGCAATATGCAATTTAATTTGCCTGTCGTAATGTTCTCCAAGTACGTCAATCTGCAGATTACGGTTTAAGAGCGTTCTAGACGCGAGCGTAGAAAGTTGCGGCGCGACTGCACGGCGCCTGGTGCATGTCCTGCGATCCGCATTCTCCCTTACGAGCTTTAAAAGACAACAAAATTAATTGTATCGTAAAACTAAACAAAGTGTATTGCGAAATTAAGGTAAGTATATCTTTGAAATGAAACTAACTATACATTAAACGCCTAGGCTAAGGCATAAACGCCTCTAAATAAAAATGTCCAAGGATCGCTGCAGTTATAATAACTTAGCACACTCTAGACTGGGTTGGATAGCGCTGGAAATAGACATAGGAAGAGGGAAATATACAAATGGTCAATAAATAAACAACATAAATAAACTAGGTAAATTATTTACAATTTAATTTGATGCACTCTGGTGCCTGACAGAATAGGCTCTGAGCGATCGAACAATGGCGGTATAACATTTAAAACAAAATAGGCCACAGATTTAGAGTAGCAGTGTATTCTCGCAATATATTCTGTATAATTTGGAATCGGTG
This sequence comes from Metalampra italica, assembly GCA_949699065.1. NCBI lineage: Eukaryota > Metazoa > Arthropoda > Insecta > Lepidoptera > Oecophoridae > Metalampra > Metalampra italica. The sequence continues at coordinate 4,328,686 of OX452986.1, forward strand.
CGCTAATATGTATGGCCCGAGCGAAGTGTAACTTGACTACACTCAAGCCTATTTTAATTAGCTGTTTATATATGACGTATTTTATTAGCTGATTGCAGTTTACAAAGCTTCATCTCTGTGATTTATAGATTAGCATATTCCGCATAAATATCGAATAAATAATTATGTGATTGGTACCTACATGCATTAGATCAACATACAATTACGATTTACCGTAAGATTTACTGAATACAAAACGTGACAGTCCGAGTCTGATCCTATCTGACTTGATTACGGAATTACCTACGTTCGAATGGACAGCGATTTTATAATAAAACTTTTGATAACATCTCTTGATCGAGATAAAGGGAGACGCTAACCATATGTCAGTTACGAAAAGAATTGTGCATGGTCGAATTAAAATACAGGGAATGTCATGTTTAAAATAATTAAAATAAATGTTACGCTTAAATGTAAAAATCACTCACAAAGCGAAAAAACATCCTTGTTTGGCTAATACCGAAACATTTTGTCACTGTATTCAACGTATTGATATCAAACCAAAGCGATAATTATACCATTTAACAACATCAAAGGGACTGACGATTAGTAGGCATAAACAGAAGTACCTTGCACTAAAGAAAAGTGTAAAAATACTGCGGACAAATGATCAAGTAGATAGCAGATCAGATAAATTGGGGGTTAAAGATTGTTCGTCCCCACTTTTAGGTACATATACTAATAATATGATGCGTGAAAATGTTACCTAACTTGTTCGTACTCGAATAAAAATGCTGCCTTAATCAATGTAGAGAATAAAGATTAAGTAAAGAACTGAGAGAAGAAAAATCCAATACAGATTTCATGAAAAAAAGCCTTAACCCACATTTCAAAATGATTACGAAGGAATGTCACGAAGCAGCTAAACATTGTTTGGATAATGGAGGTATAAACAATCACTGCTGCGGTCGCGGCGCGGGCGGCGCGAGCGGGTCGACGAACGACCTAGCTCGAGAGGCTGCTTCCTCCGGCCACTGTGAAGCGGGGCCCCCATTCTGTGCGACACACTGTTGAGCAAATAAGGAAACTACCGCACAAACAAACCACATATCAAGCGTGTTTAAAAACATGTCGATGATGAAGAAATGAATGGTGATGAAGAAATTGGTGACCATGTTGTGAAACAAATTTAAGTTGCACACTTATACACGTGTGCTGCACCTCAAATTAATGTATCGACATGATATTTGTAATATCGCCGTGTATTTTTGAATAAATGGAATTGGGGAAGCTTGTATTCTTGCTTCGCACTTACCACAATCTACCACAGCACGGCCCAAAGGTTAACTGGTAGAGAATACCTCCGGCATTAAGTTCGTTTACTGTACAATAAAAACATGTGCAATAAAGTTTAAATAAACAAGTTCTGTGATGCGTTTGGGTATACCTCAAGAGCAAAGAAATTATTGTTTCTTAATCACTAATTGTAGTACTTGCATTGCAAACGTTCAGTGTCGTTACATAGAAATTTAAATTGGTCCAAAGTGCAAAATACGTTTAATTTGAATTAGGTACGTATAATAGGCAAAATGTGAATTTTATCGAATAGGAAATATGTTCAAATTGAATTGTGAACAATCCGAAAAACGGGCAAAATGAATTATGTCTATCTAACCGGAAAATATGTTCAACAATTAGTCAGGATCTACGAATTATCTATAGAATCTCTACGAGAGGGTTCATTTTTGATATAAAATTATTTTGGACAAAATTCAAATCGGATATAATTTTGGACCAGTGCAATTTGTAACTATGAAATTGACTTTGGACTTCAATAATTTTGGCCCACTATTTTGGTTGGACCAATTTTAAAATGGAGGTAAAGATACTAAACGATTTCAAATACCGAATGTAAATAATCAATGAATTCTGATATTACTCACTATGCTGTAACTAGGTATGTCCATTAGACGAAGGTGGACAAAAAAGCCAACAGTGTTACATAAACTATATTGAGTGACGTCTGTTTGATGTTTATGTCGTAGGGTTTAACGAACGACCTCACTTACACTTTTGCTGACAAGCCGTACCGGACGTATCATACTCTCTAAGCAACAATAATTACATTCGCGCAAGCGGTTGACGGTACACATACCAGTTTGGGTGACAAGTTGCAAAACTCTCACTGGCGGATGTCGCATCGCATCTCGACATCTCGCGTGCGCGACGCACCATTACCGACAAATTGGCACTAACAAAAAATATCATTTTCGCTGTTCAACGTTTCTAATCACATGATCATATCTGGGTCAGCGGAAATATACTACGCGAACGTATCACTGAAAGTCTTTTACATCATTCCTCGGCGAGACACCGGCACCTGGCACTACCAGGATCCGATCCGCGTCATAACATATGCTAATTGGTGGGATTTTTTTTGTATCATTCATTACACATTGATGCTGCCAACCAAAATCGTATTTGTTGACTGGTGATCACTTAAATATTAATTTGCAACGCAACCACACATTCTATTCGATTTAAATTTGTAATTAAGATTAGCGAATAACGACATCATGACATATCAGAAGACAGTCAAAATGTATTGAATGACAGGCGCATTAGATGCAAAATAAAATATTCAAAATAACTGGGAAGAAGAGAAAGTATTCTCGATAATGTATCATAGCGAAAACACTGCAGTCGAAAATGATCAATAAGCAGCGTGGGCGGCTGGCACAGTGCAGTGATAATTGAAAGTGCCATCACTTCCCAGGCGCTCCGTACCAGATTGAATGTGTGTCAAGTCGTTTTCACGGTCTTGGCGCTGGTCTATACAAAATCGACCATGACATGGGTGCGTATTATACTGTGTGGGTGGCTTTGAACAGCATCTGTTTCAACTAAGTCCCTTTATAAAGCCAATAAACTATCAGGTGCGGTTGCTTATTGCTTACTTGGTTTGTTTTCAGCGGTGATTACGATGGCCGATTAGAAAACACTTGTTGTTACTTAAATATCAAGCTCCTGTTTAGATTTTTTGATAATTAATGCAATTCAGAAGCTGATATCATCAGGTCGGCATTTGCACGAGAGATTAAACTTTAATTAGGCGTGTTTGCTAACGACGATTGCACTGTTGATGATTTCCGATAAGCTCTAGGTAGTACACAATTATGTATTACATTTTGCAGTACAGTGCTTGGAGATTGCACCTGGTTAAATTGCAAACAGTTTTCTGCCCTAATTCTAAGTAATTTACCGAGTGCAGTATTAGAGAACTCTTGGAGTTACCTGTGGCACGCACGCGACATTACGCAGTCCTCGAATGCAAGGGAAACGGCCATTCTGTAATCTACACAGCATGCTCATTTCAGTTTCGTCATATCTGGACACTTTCTAAAGAAACTGCAACAAGTAATAACTGTGGCAGTTGAGACGCAGCCGGCCTTCCAGTGGAAATATGCGATAATAAGGTATAATTGCACACCACCTCTGCGACTATATTTAGCTGCAAACACTCTGGAACTAGCTGCGCATGCGACTAGTGCAATTACGTAAAGCGGTTAAGCCATTTCTAATCTAAAAATAATCGCAGGCTGTTCAGACGTCGGCGCCACTGGGATCGCACGTGAAAGTAAACAACTACCATATCATAAGACGGCACTACAACAATAATCAACATCAGTTGACTTATCAAAGTTACGTAAATTATTAAATTTGCATATACGAATGATTCAGCGTCATTCATTCGCCTTACGTACAGTCACAGAAGAAATAATAGTAGGGTACGTGCGTCACAACACTAAGGCGGGCCGTTCCTACCTTTCTCGGATCGTCGCCGGTCCACGTACCCTGACAGATCCTATACCCTCCAACTGGTACGCGATCTCCACTCTAAAGCTCGTCACCCTAATGGTAAGTGGTTCTGCTACAACCTGTGGCCATTTTGAAGATGCTAAGACGAATCAATCAGTATTTACACAATTACGCACTTACCTGAGTTTCGCAGGATACATACAAAATACAATAAAATTACATCCTCTACATTTTTTCCTCCACAGAATAATAGCCCGTAGAATGATTATCATAGATTGAGCATGTACGATTACGAATCCACAGGTAGCAATTGAACGGCGCGCTAGGTATATAATCAGATAAACAAGCACGCAGCAATCTAGAAATCACTGGTCAATATTATGGGTGCTGACATTAATATTTTACCGCAGCATATCCGTGACGTGAACTAATACATCACTGGCGCCAGCGTGAGCTAATCATCCGTCTGCGCGTGCGATGCGAATTTCCCCCAGCACTCGGACTATTAGGGAAGCTATCATTAACGCGGCGACAGGGCGGACCGCAGCAACCAACCGGCCCGACACCAACAATTTCTTAAGTACTATACACGCACACAATTAGGTTTCAATTCCGTAAGTAAATAAAATCCGAACGTTTTCCATCGCGGACATGAGTTATGTGCGGTCTGAATTTTGGGTAAGTGGAGAGGAGAGATGCGGGGCGTATCGGATGCAGTTTACCTAGCTGCGCGTATAAGGGGCAATGCTCGCGCGTCTTGCTTGACACATCGTCTGCACTGACCTTAATTGCACATGCGATCTGGGCCGCTGCTCTCTCTTAAATCAAACTCGAAGGGCCTACAGCCCTACTTATCGGCGGAGACGTAGATCATCCGCCCTACGGCACGCGATCGACACCGCGTGCCTTATGTAACCGGTGCCAATGACCGCCGCGACTTGTTTGTGGACTTCATTGATGTAGGATCATTTTGGAGGGGCATTAACTACTGTGACTTGTAGTCAACTGTCGGATGTTTTGTGAAAGGCCAAGGCACGCTGTTTTAATTCCATAGTTTCTACCGTTGTGTCAAAACGATAACATGATCTATTAGAGCTTTTAGAGGAACAGTTAAAAACTATAAAATTTATGGAAGATATACTGCGGAATCGCAGATTATGAATGAGCCATACCTACACGACTTTTTATTTCAAATCGACAAAGTGTACTTGTCGTTAACTAGCCGTCCAGATAGGTCAGATCTGTGTATTTCGTTGAAGGTAGTAAGAAGTAAATCCTATCATACTATCCTATCCTACTAATATCACAGAATACATAAATATTATAAGGCAAAAGTTTGTGAGGATGTTTGTTACTCTTTCACGCAAAAACTACCGAACAGATTTTGATGAAACTTGGTACAGTGATAGCTTATATCCTGGAATAACATATAGGATACTTATTAACGCGGACACAGTCGCGGGGCGTCCGCTAATATCCCCTAAGTAACAAAAAACCTACATAGAGGGCGCTGTTTGACAATGTACACGGGTAACTTTTCTACGCGGGCGAAGCTGCGGGAAAAAGCTAGTATTTTAATAAACAGTCTCAGTGCCGCTTGCCCTCTACTCTACAGTCGTTCGAAAGTGATAGTACGACAAATTACCATCTTAATGGACGTAGGCATGTATTTTTGAGGCATTAGTGATTATTTATAGGAATTAGTGATTATTTTTTTCCAAACTTTTTTTTCATTGCATTTAATTTTGCACATTTGCGTTTTTCCCACTCGTTTTCTTAACAAACGCATAAATTCTAAATCAATTATTTCACAATTTGTGAATTTTGCTAGTCGCCTTTTTCCCAATAATTATAATTTTGCTAGTATTATTAGTATGGTTAATTTTTGTAGGCTTTAGTTTAGTAGTTTTTACTAGACCATGACTATGGTGAAGGTTTAGGGGTTCAATAACGTTGGCGCTATTTGTATGGAAGTTCGGACAGTAGAGCAGACTTAAGGTGCAGCAAAGACAGCCACGCCCAGGAAGCAGTATCTATCTATTTGTAACCACAATTTATGTACGCCGAGTGTGGGTTTATGTCGTGTGATGGGATCTACACACGATCATATTCGATTGGACATATTTGATCGAAGGATTCTTTAGACTCTGCACATACCAGGATCAGATAGAGCGGGTGCTCACGGACACGTGAAGAGCACTCGCGTCCCGAGGCGAGCGCGTGTCAAGATAAGAGAATAATGAGATTGAGCGAAACGAAAGAGAAGTGTCAGAATCGCCAATTCGCCATACTTGTCGCTTCGTTCTTTTTGCCTACCTCGGCAGGGACATAGCGTGAGATATGTTTACAATTATTTAGACAGAAGTTTGTATAGTTGGTATAGTTCCTCCATAGGACCTTTAGTACATATCAATATAAATGATTTACGATAATAATGTCCAATCTGAAAAATGTCCAACCGTTGAAAAATGTCCAATCTGAAAAACGTCCAATCTGAAAAATGTCCAATCTGAAAAACGTCCAATCTGAAAAATGTCCAATCTGAAAAATGTCCAACCTGATACATTTTACACTACAGAACCTTAAAAACCGCTATTTATTTATTTTTCAGATTGGACATTTTTCAGGCTGGACATTTTTCAGGTCGGACATTTTTCAGGTTGGACGTTTTTCAGATTGGACATTTTTCAGATTGGACGTTTTTCAGATTGGACATTTTTCAGATTGGACGTTTTTCAGATTGGACATTTTTCAGGTTGGACATTTTTCAGTTCCAGCATGGTCGTTGGACATTTTTCAGATTGGACATTATTACAGTAAACCATATAAATCACTGCTTTAATATCTATCCTACCACGTTTTTCGTACGGCCGGATACCATCGGTTAATCAAACCAAATCTGTCTGACAATCTCGTCGTGTGTAGCTATCATGCATGAGGGACGGGTACAGGGCGGTGAACTCAAACGCATCCTGTCTCCGTCCCCGGTGATCTCGGCCAGCTGTCTTTACTAGGAAATGTGGGTTTTTAGAAGCCGTTAGTGGCACACCCCGGCTCGCACCATCTCCGCCGGGTCAATTGGACGCTTTGACTCTTCCGTACCGACATCGCGTTTCTAAATACCGAACCTTACATTTCATTTTCAACGTACCTATTTAAAAACAAACATTCTAGAATACCACTTTACATTTTGCAGAAATATTAACAACGACAAATCACTATGCTTACCATAAACTGCGGGTAAGTAATATACCTTTAAAGAGCCCACATTATTTGTACTCTATTTCGAGAACGTTGATTCTAGAGTCATCGTCGACACGTTAATTTAATAGGTATGAAAACAAAAACTAGCAAGTCTAGTTTCTGTTGAAAGCAACAAAGAAATGAAGACAATTGCTAAATGTTTATTGATAATGGTCGATCAGAATGCGTTAGCGCAGTGTCGAGAGTCGGCTGGTTGACGTCGCGGGCCCGCGATTCACCGAAGCGGCCAACTTCCTGTAGCCAAGGCATGCGCCATGAATAAACACAATCCTGTCTGTACCACAAGTACCAGTCAGAGAACACCAACAATGTTATATGAGACTTACCTATTTCGTTTGACTGAAAGATCCGGCCAAAAACCTTTACGCAGAGAAATACAATTATTCCGTAGAACAAACTTCTTCTCATAGGATTACAGAACGGGTCCGATTACTATTTTCTGTATAATTGAAAAATAATATAAGTCATATTCATATGACATTGCTTAGACGCGCAGCAGTCGAAACAAATTGAGGATAAAATAAATGAAGCAAGACAGGTCCTATAAACAGACAGGCAGGGATATTTTAAATGTCAAAAGCATTATTTCATAGAGAGGCATCACGAGAAGTACAGTCAGTATAATATTTAATGATCCGTGACCGCCCCTCTATGGGATTACGGTCATAAGTTTATTGTCACGCAATGTTGACTTAAAATGTAATTTACTTAACCAGGGCCGTTAAAAGTAATTACCTCGTAACAATAGAATAGTTACGAGCAGAAGTTATTCCCTGGGCTTAACGCTGCGAGTTAGTGTTTTCTAATACTTAGGACCCATAAAATGTTTGCTGACGGGCCTGTATGGTTTCATCCGAGTCGTCAGGCAGACCGTTAAGCAAGCTGCAGCAAGGAATAGCTATTAGTTGGCTGGCCGACGCGGCGGCGGCACGAACGCCAATACAAAGCGAAGTTGGTTCGCCATTTTATTATTTGTCTTACGATTTGCGTGTTTGGCTAGGAACCGCTTCGCTGTGAAGACCTCCGGTTTTACCGGGGCAGCCGTATGCGTGTTTATTTTCCTGCAGAGCCACCGTTTTGCAACCGTCTCGGGTATCGTTCGCAGAGCGCAGCACTCGAGGGCTGTTTAAAATTCAGTAGCGATTAAGTCGTCAGTGCAACTGTTTGTTGTGGCTGACCTCGATTGTGTGGCCGGCGTGGAAGTCGTGCGAAACGCTATGCAGTTTTAATTGCTAGACAACTGTCTTTCGTGCTAGTAATTTCTTTAATCCTGAAGGTGACTGAAGTCCTTTGAGACTTCTTCGAATTACGTAGCTATTAAGTACTATTTTCTAAACTATCTTCGTCACGAGAACAAATAACGAGAATGGCTAAAAATGTTTAAAAAAAGTAAATGGTATGAAGGCCAGTGAAAGCATCAGTATTGGATGAAGCATGAAATAATCAAAGGAGCCCTAACATAAATATTACTTCTTTGTAGGTCTACAAACGGAAACACTGTTTTTAGGAAGGAAACAAATAAAGCAAGAAATTAAAGCCAAAAATGTGTAATTGTTAATTCATTTTCGTGAATAACTTCCGTACTTTTAACTTTTTGTATATTTACATTACAAACACACAAGTCTTTCATACGTGACAACGCACCTTTAGCCTCTAAATTACGGTCTAACTGCTGTTAAGTACAGTGGCCCCTGTTCCACTTTTCCCACCCAGTCAACCTCCCTCCCTAAGGAGGAAACTTTGTTTTTTTTTCCTATCTTGCCTCCTATTATCCCACCCAGGTGGGATAAGTTAGAATATTCATTTCAACACACCGCTGCCTAAATAATTTGTCTCATACAATTTCATGTATTCTCGTATAGAGCGGCAGCCGCCCATTATAATTCATCCCTTAATAATAATAAAGAGTTAACTTTTTAAGGGTGAACAGTTAAAACAATATTAGGTACATACTTATTTACATTTTTATTGTTACACGAGGGAAGAGTGGAAATGAATTTTCCACTAAACCCAACTGGGTGGGAAGAGAGCAAAAAAAATCCACTTTTCTCACAGTCCAGACTGGAACCGCCGGACAGTGGCCGCTTTGCCTCAGGTGGTCTGTGTGCCCGAACGCCATGACATCGTAAAAAATCTGCAAGTATCTAGAGTAATTTTCCACAGATCCACGATGTTATTCGTCCTTCACGACCGACTAGCTCCGGTTAAGAGGCATCGAATGACGTGGGTAGAACGGGCCGACAAATCGGCAATGTCACAACACAACAAAGCATCTGTGACAATGCCACGGTTGCGGTTTTGCACTGTTATCAATGACATAAAGGACGTAGTTCCGAGAGGAAATTATAGCTTGCGTTTCTGAGCTGTGTGTGTTATTTATACATTTGTGCATACTCATTCATCGACAAATGATGAGATTAAGATTGATTACAACACTGGGTTCTGAAAAGCATATCCCCGCCTAACCTCTACCTCCCCATCGAGGGTAACCTAGCGAGAACTAACTGAGGCAGATAATCGATAAAGTAGGTCAAAACGATAGGTGGGAGTCTTTACACTACCTTACGCAGCAAACATACGGAGAAGATATTTTTATGTAAGAAGGTAGAGTCTAAGTAAGAGATGGTATGGCACTACATTCTTTATAAGTAGCAAATTGTGTGTAGCACAAAGGAATGCAAAACTATTTAGGTCAGATGAATGGTAAACAATAAAGAAGATTCAAACTATATTTCATTCGCGGGGTAAGATCATGATTTATTAGCTCTGTCTGTAGCGTATGAGGAATGTTTGCCAAGGCGTGTTCGCGTCGTACGGATAGTTTCGTGTCATATTTAGGGTTCCGTACCTCAAACGGAAAAAAGGAACCCTTATAGGATCACTTCGTTGTCTGTATGTCTGTCTGTCAAGACCCTTTTTCTCAGGATCGCATGGAGGTATCAAGTTGAAATTAATATCAAATACTCGGGTCTGCAACCCCTCAGAGCTGTGAAAAAATTAAACTTCTAAGTCAACGCAGTAAAAAGATATCGCCGTTTTTGCGGCATTCTTGAGTATAATGAAAACTTATGGGGTACTTCCGGTTGACTTAGAATCTTGAAATTTGGCAAGAAGCAATGTCATATAGCACAAGTAATGGAAAAAATCCGAAAACAGTAAATTTGTAGTTATATCACAAAAATTATTTAATACAAAAATTATATAAATGCCAACTTGTACGGAACTTTCAGGGCGCGAGTCCTACTCGCACTTGTCCGGTTTTTTCACTATAAAAAGGATAGCTTTACTGATGTAAGTACGTAGCAAGATTTTGAGGCCTTAAGTTAATAACTATTTCGTAAATAACTAACTATAAGTCTAAAAATAAATATTAAATTCTAAGCAAACCTTTGCGATGCTATTCGCGGTTATCGAGTTTCCATTCCACCGCTGACCTGGTAAATATGTCAGTGATTTTCTCGCAAATTACGGATTTTCGGGACAACGGGTAGATAGATACGTATAGAGTTACCGAAACATAAATATATAGGCATGGTGAGTAGGTAGAATGTTAGGATATCCTTTAATAAAAGATAAACTACAAATAAATTGATAGCGCCCAGTTGTTTCGCCAGAGATCGTGGGTTCGATTCCCATTGCGGACAGACAACAGTTTGGCATGGTATGGGTTGTTTTCGTAGCTTACAAAGTGCTAACCTCCTAACTCCATGCTGGTTGGCCTCTTATAAGGTAGCATGTGTTCCATGTGATAGGTCAACCAGTATAAGGAGTTAAAACATAACGATTGGAGCATTGTTATGTCGTCGTGTAAACCCTACAGTACAGCGAATCCGAGTTTGAGATTAATGTGATGCTAGATTTGTATCTGCATCAGTTCGTTTATAAAACAAAATGCAAACATTATAATAAACGGCGTATAATTTAAGAGTTAATAAAACTATTAAGTAATATTTATTTTACTAATTTACTTATGCAATAATCATAATATAATGATTGATATTAGGAATGAATTAAATATCAATTTTAATTTATCACAATGACAACACTGGCGCCTGACGCTACGCTACCGTCGGCGTCGTCTGATGGCAAAAAGCTGTACGAGTTTTAAATTGTTTTTGCAGGGCATATTCTAACCTTAGTAGCAACTATCACAGAATACATAATTGACCGAGCGAGCGAAGCGTCTAAGTTTCGAGTATTGTCCGTCTGTCCTTCTGTCTTTCTGTCTGTAATTCTCTACAGGTCGCATTTTTCAACCGATTTTGACGAAAATTTGGCATGGGTATAAATTAATTAAGCCGACAAAATGAGTAGAATAAAATATTTATAAACATTTTTTTTAGAGTACCATACTCGCAAAGTGGGAGTGAACTTTTTTTTTCTTGTGAATCCCATAGTGTGGGATATCGTTGGATAGGTCTTTCAAAAATATTGCTGGTGTGTAAAAACTATTTTTTCGATTTAGGTTGGCGTTGGCGAAATATTAAGCTTTAAAGCGGTAATTTTTGTTAGAGTCACGTGTCCCCCCCCCCCCTGCCAGCTAAACGGTTGCTTCTGGAAATATGAAAAAATTCACGGCAGTAGCATATATAACGTAGTTAAAAGGAAAACTATGACAACTAAGTAGGTTCTATTAGTTTTTAAGTAATAGTCGATTAACTACAGAAAGTCGAAAAATTAAATTATGTTCATAGAACTGCATACGAAAAATGAAAAAAAAAATCCCACGTGAATTCCATGGTGTGGGGTATCGTTGGATAGGTCTTTCAAAAATATCGCGGGTGTGTGAAAAACATTTTTCGATTCAGGGATCCGTTTGCAAAATATTAAGCTTTAAAGTGCTAATTTTTGTCTCCAACTGCAAAATTGACTTTTGTTCGTTTCTTTTAGGTTTGGTTTATAAGGGCTGGCGAGGTGTACTGTTCTCAGAACAACTAGTAATACACTACTACTACTACAAAAGTTTGTGTATTTTAAGGACGGCGAGTGTTACTTACACTAGTAAAATTTTGATATTATGTACTTACTACTAGCTGTTGCCCGCGGCTTCGCCCGCGTGGAATAAGTTTTACCCGTAGGAGCAGTAAAAAGTGGCCTACATGTTATTCCTGGATAAAAGCTATCACTGTACTAAGTTTCATCAAAACCCGTTTCGCCGTTACAGCCTGAAAGAGTAACAAACATGCAAACATGTGAGGATGTTTGGATGTTTGTTACACGTCCTTACAAACTTTCGCCTTTATAATATTAGTAGGATAAATAACTAGCGGACGCCCTGCGACTTCATCCGCGTTAAAAAGTATTCTATGTACCTATGTCATTCTAGCTATCACTGTACCAAGTTTCAGCATTATCCTGATTGAGCAACAAACATGAAAATTTTCGCATTTATTTAGCGGGAATTGAGATTCATGTAATTATCAAGTAAGAAAAATAACGATTAGAGTTTATGTTACAGCGTTTTGCCATCCGACGGGAGGGAGCGCTGCTGCTATTAGGATTTTATATAGGAAGCGCATCATTTGACAGTGTCAAGTGGATGGTTATGTTGTTCCATGAATATTCAGACGACAGAAAGCTTGAGGTAGGTAAGGTACAAAACACCTCGCAGCACATAAGGGGTCAGGTTGATTTGAATAATGAGTTCTCATTTAACTGTAGATACACTTCGAAATCGATATTCTATGCTACTGTTGTATTTCTTCTATGGTATTGTGGTACTATGTTGGGGTATATATCTGTGATCTATTATCTCTCGTCTCTATCATCATCAGAGTATTATACATGGCCGTCCACTGGTGGAGATTGGACATCCGGTTATTCGCCCATCCAGCCACTTCCCGATACTATTTTAAGGTCGCCGGCCCCTCTGGCAAGAGGGTCTCTATTTCTGTATATATATACTTATTCACTTCCCCTAATAAAATGGCGGCATAAGGTTACAGATAACCCCGAAAAATACTGCAAATTGAAAATGTTTTGCTGATTCGAGTAACAGGCGGCGTAACAGCGCGCTGCGATTGGTTAATTGAAGTCCCACCGACCTTCAATAGTTTTTTTATATATGTATTTGTAAAAATGCATCGATGTATGGTGAGCATCAGTTACCCTGTAAGCGGCTGTTGAGGGCTAGTTCGGAGATCAGAGGCCTTATTATTAAAAGTTTGGTACACCACAGTGTGCATATACCTGCTTGCTTGTGTTACCATTATGTACGGCAAGCTCAGGTCATTTTTGTGGCAATGTCAATTTTATTTTCATCACGGTCAGGCTACCACTGAATATAGCTTGACGTGTTCTTACCTGTACATGTGGTTTGTGAAATAAATCACTATTACTATTATCTGTGGAGTTATGACCTGCACGAGTTTCATGCGCCCATTGATGCCAAAAAGCGCAGTATTTAATAAGCATCTTTTACTAGAGATTTTTTAAAATTATCGGAGGCTGAGTTCCGCTTCGAGCTGCTGAGCGTACGAAGTAAGTAGCAATATCAAGGACGCCTGGACTTCTACGGTTTATTTTCTAACTAATTTTAAATCTGATTAAATCGAACTACTTATGTATTTTTTAAATTAATCACCTTGGTAGCGTATTTCATGGTATTTAGATTGGTAGTCCTATAATGGCAACAATCTGTCACATACAGCGCGAGGTGTCCATGCACTAGCAATACTTTCGCTTGCAAATTTTCTGTTACAACGGCGGTTCCGACGCGGTTATTACGCAACCAGAAGCGGTGTTAAACGTTTGTTTTTATTAATCTAACTGTAATATCGTTCGCATCTCATTCCGCCCGTAAAATATACTTGAAAATTGTACTATCCGAAACAGAAATCAACTTTTACGAGGAAACTACTGGATGTGTTCCGTTTCATTTCCTTTATCATTTCATAATGTTACACAGCATTGAAAAAACCATTTATATATGCCCTAATACATAATGGCAATAACGCATTTCAAAACTATATAGAATCTGAATTTTCAATGAATTATAGAATTGACTGCGAATACACATTTAAATATTAAATTGGGCAGCTACTTAAAACACATTTTTGTTTTATTTTTAGTGTTCTATCTTTATTGGAGGTCGAGTATTTTCCTCTTAGTTCTTTCTTAATATGGGAATAAAGTTAGACTACAGCAACTTTTGTATGTGGTCCACTGTACAGTACAATTAAAAGGTAATTATTTTGGGCGCCTATTGAATTCCAATAGCAAATGCACATGGACCCAAGTTATAATGCTATGCATTTAAATTGTCGCACATTAAAAGTCAATTAAAGATTTTTATCATACTTCCCATGGCATCATCAAACCATGCGAATAAATATATTTAAAAAATCCCAAACATAAATGATTTTTAGTGTTAAAAACCTTGAATTTGAGCAGAAATACCATGTCATTTGGTGGAGCATATAGAGTTTAGATATGGAGTTTAATATTTTTGTAAGACAACAAAATCATATTTTTTTAAACTTTGGAATGATTTTATTACCACATTATCGGCATAATGTTTTTAGCATTCAAAGCACATATCCGAAATAAAATTTCTCTCCTATTGGATTACACAATTTTAGAAAACTACAGATTTAAATAGTGTAGGTAGGTTTGTAATGTATCACACAATATATTAAAACAATATTCCTTTGTTCACAGCCTATTATGTGTAAGTGTACAAGATAATGTGAGATCTTTCATTTGTGCTTTCACAACACATCATAAATCTAATGTTACTTTAAGAATGTGTGATGATGCTTCATGCTCTACATTTTTGTCAGAGACCTTTAGTCTGTATCTTGTTTGGAATTGGATTAACCAACAGCTACCCAACAGAACAATAAATTATTAACATTACATACCTAGTAAAAGGAAACAATTTATGTTGGAGATACATTTACAGCTGATGATAAAAATTAAACTGTAGAACCAACAATAATCTAAAGTAGAGTAGAACTTACCTTTTTTAATTTAGCAAATATCTGTAGTGTAGCTAACAAAATATAAATCAGAATACAAATATTTAACATGAATGAATTAATATTGTGAGGCAATCTTGAAAACTGTTTCTAAATCTAATCTCTGATTCAGTCATCATATTATAGCATTACCAGACACCCAATATGTATTTGGAGCATCAAACAAGTAGACTAGATATTTTGTCCGGGATACTGTCCTGTGTTACCAACCAAATCGTAACATCTCATTACACACAAGGGCTTATTGTAGAATAGATGGACTGTGTGCTGTCTTGAGCAATAGGCAATAAATATGCTATTCTATTCTAAATTTACTGTTTGTATCTAAAATCTATAAATAAACAAAACAGCTGCTGTCTACTATTTGCAATTTGCCAAGTTAATTCATGTAACCTAAATATGGGTTTGGTTACACACTGGTACCTATGGCAGGAAAAGAAATCGCACGGGAAGCTCTTACTACCGAAATGATTGCATAAAACAGATACAATTACTCACGGTTCGGCCTCTATTGACTGCAACCGGGCTACATAGTTCGATGGAATGTAGCCTTCTTGTTTTGTTTTCTTGCTCCTAGCTAACCACCAGTCTCCTTGTGTGTCATTTAGGATCTCCAAGTGTTCCCCCTTTCTAAAGCTTAGGTCTTCATCAGTTCGGGCGTCGTAATCGTATAGGGCAACGAAAATTCGGGTGGGAGGTACCTCGCTTGTGTCAGGTCCTTGATTCACCGCGGATCTGATAGGATCTGGGGGCGGGGTCGGCACTGGAGTTGGAAACTGTCGAGCATCGTCCTCGTGAGGGTTCACCCTGTCATTTTTACTCTTATCCTTCTCCCCTGTGCTACTAAAACAGTTCCCCATTTTCTCTACAAGGTAAGCCTAGTACCAGTTTTATGTTAAATCACACACTTGCACGTATCAAAACGACTGTCCAATGTTTGTATGCATATAAACATTTTATTTTGTCACTTAACAGTTATTAAATTAAAACGAAAGATGTGTTTTTATTGTAAACAAAGAATATAAAAGCCCAATCGGACATCACTGCAGTCGGCCATTTTGATTTACCATAAACAAACTTTCTCTGTCTGTTTTACTTTTTCAATTGTTATAAATTTCATCGATTTCCATTTTATTTCTATTAATTTGTTGAAGAATAGAGCTAAAAATGTGAAAAATATTCCTAGTCATAACTCGTCAAGACATCACACTTACCCTAAAAAGTTAACTTTGTATGACTATACAGCGTCATCTATTGCACATACAAGAAATTAAAATGAACACCGCCATCTATATTCATGCATTTAGAAACTAAATAAGAAGATGATAAACATAATAGTACTATAAAAACACGGTAGATGTCGCATTACAACAACTGTTAACATATTGCCAGTAGATGTCGCTAGTTAACTTTTTAAATTCGATGAAAAGCAAGATAAAGTTCAAAAGTGTAATAGAAACATCTCACGGAACATTCTGATTATTTCTGATCTAAAACAAAACCGTTTGTAAAAAAAACTATGGTTTAGATTCGTAACAATGTACCTATCATGGTTTACATAATTTTTGCCAATCTTGTCCTAAGAAATCTATATTTCGCAATAGACTCGTCTAGTCTCCTTACTTAGATCTTGTCAGTTAATCTTCTTTAATTTGTGTAAATAAATAATTCCAGTGTTTAGGTTTGGCTCGACGTGGTCATTTCGCCTTGGAGTTGGAAGTCACGCGAACGATACCTACAATCTGCCTGTATGGCAAAGTTCTTTACACAAGGATCTACGAACCGGGTGTACGAACGGACGGAATGAGTTCAGGAGAAAGGAATTGATTCGAAGCAACTTTTTGGATTGGACAGGTGTTCTTATTTCACATTTGTCCGGTTCGATTCCGGCATAAACAGGTGGTTTCTTAAAAATCTTTGAATGCAGTTGTAATTATTTTTGAAAATAAAGGAATATTTCCTTTCAGTATAACAACAATTAGTTGCTATCATCAATATTTAGGGTATTATTGCCGTTCGACCAGGACTTTTTTTCATATGTACCTTGATGAAAAAATATATATATAATGCGTATCTCTGCTACGCAATACTGGGGAAAAAAGTCACGACAAAGTTCCCCCAGGCCTCGTCACCTTGCCTAATTAATTGAGACAAGTTCTGTGAAGTCTCAGCGTGGGGTGGATTAAAAAATAATCTTATAATTTTGAAATTTTCCTATTTCGTTTTATACTTATTGTACAGTCGAGACGTAGAACTGATACTTACAAATGTTGTGTGTTCACCAAACGCAGCCTTAGTGCAATAGTAGCCTTCTGAACAAGCTAACAATGAAAGAAATGGGACGATATTATATAAAGAAAGTTTTTTCGTAGGTACCTCATAACGAAAAAAAAACGAAACCCAGGACCACTTTGCTGTTCGTCCGTCTGCTCGTCATGAAGGGGTAGAGATTCAAGGTGAAATAATTCAAATAACAATCACGGGGGGGTGGAATAAATTTTTAACTTCTAAGTCAACGCAATAAGAAAAGAAGATAGGTAGGGCCTTTAATTCATACATTTTAATACTCACACACTAAATCAAAACTTAATAGGGTAGGTATATATTAATCGTTGAATCATGAAACGCAAGAAACAAGGTCTCACAGCCCTTAGGGCCACTAATGCGCATAATTATGTCCACTAATGGACGAAAAAAAGGCAGGTAATTCCTTAAGCACCAAACAATTTCATTTCGATTACTGAGACCAGGTAGGTGTAATTAAATGAAAATGGAACTAACATCTTGGAAACCATGTCGAGTAAAATAAAAGTATATCTAGAGGAGGTGGAAATTTGCAGTTTCCAATCCGAAAACAATGGTTAACGAACTGTCTGAACCGTTCCTTTGCAGAGAAGGAAATGCACTTCTTGAAAATGAAATCGCTTGACGTCTAGAAAACTGTTAGGTCGATCAGTATGACGTCACGACGAGCAGAAGTAATAAAGGCCACGCTATACGGATGGTTCTCCCGCCGCGGTAATCCGCTCGTAAACTGTCGCAGAAACAATTTAATATGAAACTGTATAGGTGCAAACTACACTGCGCGGTTTCTCTCCGCGATTCACAGGCGGGAGCAAATCGACGCACCTGATAGCTGCTCGTTAACCTACCGGCGGTTTCCCCACAATTTTGTTATACATACTGCGGCCGGCCCTCATGCGAGGTGGATTAATATTAATGGGCGCTGCAAGAGCAAAGACCATTGCAAGATCCATTTTGAGAATGTACAAATGATAGCGGAAAACCGCATGACCCTATTGACAACAATCGAAGTGGGATACCACCAGTGGGATAATACCACAGATTACTTAATAGTTCCTAACGGAAGTAATACTCTAATCAAACGTAGTGGTCAATATTCGTATCGATTGCAGGCATAGTGCGATCTCGTGTAGGTAAGTAGATTTATTAATGTTGACATTGTGCTACTGATAGTATGAATGTATTGAAAAATCCATCTGTAGGCATTCAGTTATTGACCGAGCGAGCGAAGCGAGCGAAGCGTCTACGTTTCGAGACTGGCCAAAAATGCTCTTGTCCGGCTGATTGTCTGTCTGTCTGTCTGTAATTCTCTACAGGTCGCATTTTTAAACCGATTTTGACGAAAATTTGGCATATGTATAAATTAATTAAACCTACAAAATGAGTAGAATAAAATTTTGAAAAACATTTTTTTTAGAGTACCTACCATACTCGCAAAGTGGGAGTGAACTTTTTTTTTCTTGTGAATCTGATATGTAGTGAGCAATGAAACGCGTGTTCTGTGCAAAGGCCGGTTTATTACTGAGAAGTATAGGGCGCGCGGCGCGAGCGCAGCGCGCGGTGCATCGAAATGAAATTTCCAAAAATGGACAGACAATATCTAAAAGAAATTTTGAAATAGGAGATGCTGTTTGGGTTCGATGGTACAGTGCACGGAAAGAAAGTTGGAAACTGGGATCTATTATAGATAAAGTAGGAGAAAGAATGTATAAAGTATTTATAAAGGAGTTTAATGATTCATGTATTAGACACTTAGACCAGTTGCTAAAATATAAAGGCCATGCATGTACTACTAATAGAGAGGAAAATAATAAAGCTAGGAAAATAACTCCACTTCCGATTGCACAAGTGCCTCAAACTCCTTCTTCTCCCCCTTTAATATTAGTACCATCTCCTTCACAAGAGGAGTCAAGGGAATCGTATTTACAGCCAACACTGAGGGATGGCTTATCCTCAGTGGAGGGGGGAAGGGCGGGAACTAGCGCTCCTGCCACGCAATCTGAGCCACGTACTGTGGTGCAATCACAGCAGTATGAAGAGGAGTTCCTCGACTGTGAGGAGTCGGAGGATGAGCGAGAGACCCCTGCAGGCCAACCAACAATAACAATCCCAGCTAGTGTTGCTCAACCGGCAACATCAGCTGTTGTGCGAAATACTGCAAGTACGTCGCTAATTAACCGACCCCAGTTACGTCCAAGAAAAAAAGTAAATTATGAGAGTAGCTTCTAGTAGTTTAATCTGAACGTAGTTTATTACTGTTAATTAATTATTTATTCTATTGTGTTGTCACCAGGTTCCAAAATTAAGTGTGGAGGAATGATGTGTATACATACACCTATATACCTATGTACATCGATGCACCGCGGGCTGCGCTCGCGCCGCGCGCCCTATACTTCTCAGTAATAAACCGGCCTTTGCACAGAACACGCGTTTCATTGCTTACTACATATCAGAATCCCATAGTGTGGGATATCGTTGGATAGGTCTTTCAAAAATATTGCTGGTGTGTGAATACCATTTTTTCGATTTAGGGATCCGTTGGCGAAATATTAAGCTTTAAAGCGGTAATTTTTGTTAGAGTCACGTGTCCCCCCCCCTGCCAGCTAAACGGTTGCTTCTGGAAATGTGAAAAAATTCATGGCAGTAGCATATATAACGTAGTTACAAGGAAAACTATTACGGCTAAGTAGGTTCTATTAGTTTTTGAGTAATAGTGGATCGACTTAAGAAAGTTGAAAAAATAAATTATGTTCATAGAACTGCATACGTAAAATGGAAAATTATTTTTTTCCGCGTGATATCCATGGTGTGGGGTATCGTTGGATGGGTCTTTCAAAAATATCGCGGGTGTGTGATAAACATTTTTCGATTCAGGGATCCGTTTGCGAAATATTAAGCTTTAAAGTGCTAATTTTTGTCACTTTAGTAGGTACTTTTTCTGTTTCCAAAGTTGACTTTTGTTGGTTTCTTTTAGGTTTGGTTTATAAGGGCTGTCGAGGTCTACTGTTCTCACGGAACTACTAGTTTATTCGTAGTTTGAATAGTCTGAGACAGGCGATCGGATAACCGCGGCGGGAGAACCGTCCGTATAGCGTGGCCCTAAGTGAGGAATTTCGTCGCTCGCTCGTCAGTGTGCTTCTGGCTCCTTGGTTTGAAGCTGGGGGTTAATCGCGTTAATTCAGAAACGATAATAACAAATCCAAACCATAACCAAAAACGTTATGTTGCATCACCTCGGCAAACACAAATGTGAGGAGCAGGGGTTTGGCTTGCGTTTGCAGCATAACGTTTTTGGTTATGGTTAGAATTATGTAATATCTTTCGTAATTAGTGCGATTGGTCCCATGGTGGGTTCTCTTGGAGATGTCATTTCACCATTCAACTTCTAGATTTTAAAGTAGAATCCATTTTATAGGTCAATGATAAATTTTCCTGCACTTAATAATACTAATTAGGTACTAGATAACGGTACACAACAGTTTAATTAAAACGGTGGCTGAAAAGGATATGGGATAGGCCGTAGTTTTTGCCACTTGCGACCTATATGTGACAAAGTTTTTACGTTACAAAAACATAAGTGTTACTTAAAAATCTGCTTAATTATATCGCGGGATGAAAAGGAGATCTATACTTTGATGAAATTATAGTACCTACCGATTGTATAATTATGAGTCACACTGCGATCATGGAGTCACCCTCCGTTTTAACGGACTCTTAAAGACAGTTTGAAAAAAAATCTTACGAACTCGGTTACCTAGGTGTAACGTAGAATTCCAGCACATGTTAAAATTTTTGCAGCACAATATTTAGGCTCTTCGCCAGCTCAATTTGCCTGTTGAATTATTCAAAGTTTGCAACGCAGGCTTTCGTGCCAAATGCATAATAAGCAATAACGTTTGCTTGTAATGTAGACTTTAAACGTTTTGTAGTCTAGGAAAAATAAAATTAACCCCCGCATCAAATCCAATGGCTAATTTTCTGTTTATATAAACACTAGCCGATGCCCCGCAACTTCATCCGCGTTATAAAGTATACTATTTAAATGTTATTCAATGTTTTTAACCCGTTTTAATCATGCCAGTTTCTTAGTTTTAAAGTTTGTCAATAGATGGCGTTAGGTGTATTTTACACCCCGCTATTGTTTGGTTCTTCGCAAGATATTTATGGTAGGCGTGCAAATTATCCACCAGTTTTTATCTCTTTATTATTAGTATAGATATAGGTAGATTGACATTGTCTTATGTGGTATTACACTACTCGGATGCCATAGAATGTCGGCGGCCTGTCCGATCTACCTCCCTGTTTCTGTGATCTGAGATCGACACAAATCTCCTCTCCGCTTCGCTTTGGTGGAGACCGGGCCTTAGATTCATTTGACATTAAAACGCCGTTTACCTACATAACTCTACATCAAATTTTAATGGTAGAGTCACCGTTAAAAATGACGTAGGTACCTAAGTACCTATATTTAAAAATGATTTTTCTAACTGCGTACCTCCCTATGACATTTACGAGCATTTAGAATTGGAACAAATAATAATGTTTCGACAATTGCACACGGCTGTTTATTCCCAAACTAAGCCGAAGCTTGTAAATGGGTACCTACTCAACAACTGATAAACATACTTAATTATTACTTTTAAATAAATATTTACAAACACACAGAACCCGAAAAAACTAACAGATGCTCATCATACAAATGTTAGTCCCGGGCAGGAATCAAACCCACGACCTCTGGACCTAAGCAGGGTCACTACCAACTAGGTACGCCAACAGGACAGTCTTGAAATGATGATTAAAAATAATTCGTGTACCATAATAGGTAGGTACCTAAAAAATAAAATATATTTAAGCTATAGCAATGCATTTAGAGATAACTTGAGATGGAATTGGCTTCTTGAGCGAAGTACACACATGGTGGGAACCTTGCCTACTTACAAGTTTTCCTTCTCAAACTTTAACGAGACCCGCCATCAGTCGAGCAGAAATTTTTAATGGTTGTATTTTTAGCAACCTATGTTCCATGTTCCTACCTATATCGATGACGTGAAAAATTACCATAAAAGACGTATTTTTTCAAAGTTTAAATAAACTTACATAATTGATTTAATTTTAAATATCCTGTCTGTTGGGTCGGTAAACTATAATTATAATAAGTAGGGTTTCGTCATGGAAAACAGAAATAACGTAGTTACAACTACGAACGAGTAGGTAAATACCTATAAATATTTCATGTGTCTAATCCCAAACAAGGATTCGTATGACAATTTTTTGATATTTCGATTTATACTTAGTACTCGGAGTTTCCCTGCGAAATCGAATCCGAAATTGCCGTTGGGGCAGATAGGTTCTCGAGTGGCGATCACGTATCGGAAGACGCAGCGTAGGCAGGCCTCCCACAAGAGGACCGACGATCTTGTGAAGGTCGCAAGACCCGGCTGGATGAGATTAGCGCAGGCACGGAGCAGATATACACAGGACCGGTCGTCGTGGAGATCCCTGGGGGAGGCCTTTGTCCAGCAGTGGACGTCTACAGGCTGATATGACGATGACTTAGTACACACTGACTTTATTCAGACATAAAAGTACAGACATTATTTCCTCATCTATAAAAAAATGCTATCACTGTTTACATTACTAAAATATAAAGACAGTAACACACGGAAACCATCAGCTATCAAATATCGCTTGATAATTAAGCAACTCAGCGTTACGATCATTTCTTTCATTTTACTCCGGGATTGCTTAATTATCGCACTGTTGGTGTTATGAGGTTATTTTGGTTTCGGATGTGGGTGTGTGGCACCATTATTCTCGCATGGCACACAATGTTTTGGCACAGATTGGCAGTGATTTTGTTATGAAAGGATATTGTGGTGAATCAGCAGGTAGTGCGTAATAAATTGTCGTTTTAATTAGAATACTTAAAAGCTCTATCTCTATTACTTTTGAAAGAGTGTCGCTTTTCGCATTGTTACTCTTCTTATCCTCCAAAACCACAGAATAGATTCAAATGGTTTTTTTTGTTGGATAGCTTGGTTTTTCGGCTAGGATGCGGGGAAAACTTATTCAATTTAGACGAAGCCGCGGACGACTAGTGTACAAAAAACTAGTGTATGAAGTTCCACTATCATATAGCTTATCAATTTGCTGGGGTCAATTCCTGGGTATGACATGTAAGAATAGAATATTATATACCGCACAATACTGAGTTTACTATAGGTGCTATAGACGACAGACTTCTATTCATGTTTCCGCTCTTGCTGATAGGCA
The DNA here is from genome assembly GCA_949699065.1 of Metalampra italica. NCBI lineage: Eukaryota > Metazoa > Arthropoda > Insecta > Lepidoptera > Oecophoridae > Metalampra > Metalampra italica. Next base: position 4,352,304 of record OX452986.1, read on the forward strand.
ATTTTGGCGCTCATGTTTTGGTTATTAGATCCGGTAAACGGCGATGGCGGCGTAATTCGACTGATGGTGCTGGATTAAAGGCTAATATTTGTAAAATAAAACGTCTGTCTGTCAAGTCATTCTGTTTGCTTACAGAAGCGCTAGACAGGTTTTGATAATGTTTTCACGCGTCTTTTTGTCTGAAGAATTGAATCGTTAAGAGTGGATGCAACATTCGCCTATCGGCGAGGCTTAAAAATGGGGTAGACAGTTTTTATTGTGACCGCAGCGTTTTACGTGAAACGTCTTTGCTAGCGGTTTTTTTCCCTTCCGCAATACTTAATAGGTTTAAAAACACGTTCTATAACCCGACTCGACTGTAATAGTGGTAATAGGCTAGAGCTTGACTGAAATTTCCCCAGACTCCGACCGGCAGAACTGCTGAGTTGACTTGTCGACGGCCACTCTGATTTACAATTTCAGTCACCTTTCTAAGATGTTAATCTTTTGCAGCACATTATCTGACCTGTTACATTCTCTCTATAGCTAGCTAAGCTCAATCCTGGCCTTTGTTTGTGCTACACACAACAAAAAGAAATTAACATCTTAGAAAGTTGTAAATTATTGGTCGGTAAGTCAACTCAGCAGTTGTGCGGTCGGAGTCAGAGTCTTGGGAAATTGTAAGAGATTCTATATTCTTCAAATTGGGTATGATGAATAATCCTACGCTAGCCCCGTGTCTGCACTTCTTGATTGATTACCTACTTAATTAATCATGTTCTTCACATCCTGTCAGTCATCCCTGTCGGGATATTGGGCTCGTGTCTTAGTCCAACACTGCCGATACCTATATAATTAGTTATGCGTAATTAAAGCCAGTGGCAGTCTCGCTGGAAGTAGCTCTTTATATATTTTTCACTGGCGGACGTATCCCGACTTCGTCCGCATTAAAAATTATCCGAAGTATATTTGTAAATCCAAGATATAAGTTTCGTGATTGAGCAACTAACAAAGAATCAAATATCCACATATACTTTAGCATTTTAATATAATAGGATTTATACGAGTATAAACTTGTCTAATTATAAACTAGAATTTTCTCATACATGGTGCTATACGAATTAGAACCTAACCTTACAAACAGAGCTCCAGCGACCGAACAACCAATCAATCAATCCAACTATCTTGTCTAAATAAAATAATAATATTTATAATCAAGCTTTTATTAGATACTAGCTGTTGCCCGCGACTTTGTCCGCGTGGATTTTGGAAGTAGGTACCTATCTCTGCTATGTACAGACTTCGTCTAGTTATAATTTTCCAGTGATAAAAACGATCATTCTAAGTATATATTATTCATCATACTTTAAGGTATACCATACCTTCAGGAACTAACTATGAACACCGTATCCAATTTGGTGAAGACAGATAAAAATTAAAAAAAATGTTGTTTTCACTTCTATTGCTCATAAGACTTCTCATATCAATTTTTTATAAACGTGTGTTATTTTTAACTGATACAGTATGGGCAAAAACAAACGAACGATAACGTTTACTTACTATTTGTAGTTCTTTCTTCTGGGAAGTGGGAGATACAGGTAAAACTGTCTTAGGAACCTTTAGGTATTTTTTCGTATAATAATTTTAACATAGTTAACGGAGCAGCTGGAGTTCAGGTGGCATGCATGAATAAGTACTTTGTACAGTAAGTACTTTGCACTGGCGTTGTATGAGAAAACATTTTATTGAATTTGACTAACTTCTGTTGCTCAGATTTTTTTCTTCCGATATAATGATCCTTACATGAAACTGAGTCGAACCGCATAAAAAATTTTTTTGTGCAAATTGTCTCATTTTTATGGACAACACACGCTTGACCAAAAAATTTCTATGTCATAAGACACTTTCCCTGCTTCTCCTATGGTTTCGGACTTGCCTATACTGTCCCAGTTAAAAGAAACATCTCCTATGTCTATGACATCGTCTTGTTACGTTAAATGATTTATCTGTAAATGACGATAACTTTTTTCGCTGTCATCCGATTTCAATGAAACAAAACCTATAAGTTGCTCCAGGCTGTGCTTAATTTACCTGTGAAAACCGCAAGAAAATCCGTTCAGTGGTTTCGGAGATTAGCGATTACAGACAGACAGAAAGACAGACAGACAGACAGACAGACAGAAAGACAAAAAAATTAAAAAAAACTTTTTTGTGTTTTGTTACTCTTTTTTTATCGCCCACACTCATTTTTTAATAAATTTGTTCAAAGTACAGACACAAAATTTCTACTCCTTTATTAAGCGTATAGATAGACAAGCTGTTCTAATAAAAGCTTGATTATAAATATTCTTGCGCGCGTGGAATAAGTTTTCAGCCAAAAGACGTCCGCTGCTGGACAAAGACCTCCCCAAAGATCTCCACGACGAGCTGTCGTCGTGGGAACAGTTTACCGCGGTAAAAAGCCTATATGTTATTCCAGGATATAAGCTATCACTGTACCAAATTTCATCAAAATCCGTTCATCCGTACAGAGTGTAAGAGCAACAAAACGCCTTTATAACATTAGTAGGAAGGATAAACTATAAAATTGAATACACTATATTGTATCGTCTTCAGAACCAAAAGCGGGTACAAAATTTGAGCACGATCGGATATCAGGAAGTGGTCGAAAAATCTATCGCAAGATTCTTCCCGGACAGACAAACAAACAGGTAGTTACGTAACCAATTTAATTAAAAGCTTGTAAAAATTTAATTAAATCAACAGCCTTTTATTTACGCTCCACTGCTAAATAAAATACTCCAAAACACCTTTCAAATCACCGTAACAATATTTCAACGTGAGTATATATAGCTTTTACTTTGATAGGCTTAGTTTAGAACTGATTTTCGCAAATGTACACATAATATGCTCCATATTCCCGATTCTAATGGGCTTGCCGTATTTTGTTTACGATTGTACGATAGGCTTCTGTTAACGATTGTATGTAGGTATGTGGACTCACAACTTGCCATTTTGTCGTTGACTGTATTTAGACACAAATCATTGATATTGATGATTTCGGTTGTAGGACTAACCAATGCATATTCATGTTTACTCATAGAAGTATCATTTTACAAAGAATTTTAATATAGCAAAACAGATAAAAGTAGGCACATATATACCTAGCTATCGAGTTTGTTACCATTGGTAAAACGATTATAATTCTCTTGGTCCCAAAATGATGTACCTACGTACGAATGTACGAATCATTATCATTTTAGGAACAAAGATTACTACGTAAGATTTAGGACTAACTCTATTGACGCTTACTGTGCATTTGTTATCAAGAAAATATCAAATCGTGATTGAAAAAAACGTAAGCAATATTTGAAACGTACAAAGAGATCTTTTAAATGAAAAATATTCATTCTATACTTTCAATAGGTTCAAAGCCAGATGATAGATATTAAGATGGCAGGGAAATGTTAATGGTCGTGGGCTGATCGTAGAATTGGCCAGATCGTGATATGTCTAGGCATTTCATGATACGCCGCCATTACATGATTTGCCCAGCCATATCACGATGTGCCTTTAATAGAAAATCTAGCGGATTCGACGAAAGCAACCAATTATCGATATCCCTAACTGACGACTGAACATATCGTTAAGAAGTAACATTTCACGCCGCTAAACGCGCTAGTACATGCGTGAAAAACGAAATATTTCCCATTTTTAGGTCAGGTAAAGTTTATTTATTTTAATTTAAACACCCTACAGTCGAAAGATGTGCGATGAACGTGTTAGAGATGGCCAAATCACGAAATGGCGGCGTATCGTGACATGTCTATAAGGCATATCACGATCTGGCCAATTCTACGATCTGCCTACTACAAATATAAGACGAATTCTAGACTAATTTCTTCGGAGACGTCTGCTTTAAAAGTGTATTTTATTTAAGGGAGCATTTTACTTATAAATCCTTCGCGTTGAAATGTTACGGGAGACTGTTGGTATAATTAGATGGTAACAGCTTAGGTCCGCAGCGAGATATATACCTAACCTACCATTTACGTCATTTTTTCAATTATACTGTGTACTACAACTAATGGTGGCATTAAAGGTCACAGCGGGTATGCGATATAATGTTTCTTCTAATGCCAATTTTTTGTATAGTCAGGACTAACAATAATTAAATTGGAATTGAAGAAATAGTTCATGGAGTATATTTTTACTCCTTATCCTCTAAGTAGGTACGTAGTTAAAAACCAATGTAAGACACTTTATATGGCTGAGGAAGTTCTATCCCCAAATAATTTTTCACAATTAAATACAAAATTACCGACAAATATATCTTACTGAAATTATGAGTTTTAGTCTAAAAAGTGAAATAAGAAATTTTTTTGAAGTTTCACAAGATAAGTAAACAAACACAAAATTTTTTTAGAAGTGCTAGTATTAGAAAATACAAGTAAGTAGATGTTTTCTTATTTTCACATTTCTTATCCAAAAACTACTGAACGCAGAACATAAATTCAAAACGTTTACTTTATCTTGCACTTTCTAAAGTAGTGCACTGCAATGTCAATATTACCCAGCTAACGAACTCTTGAATAAACTTTAACTACAAATCTTCCACATTTTAAGGTGTTATCACATCCACGAGATGTAGTATAGAAGCAACAGGCTACAGAACTCAGTCTACGTACAAGCGCCGCTCGCAACGAGCGCTACTCTCTCTCGCGCGTTAAAAATGAAAAGTAATTCGCAAATCCTACTCCAAATAAACACAATACCCTGAAGTTTGTTTTGATAACTACCGCATTCGTAAGTAAACTCTTTTTATCTCCAAAACAATTATCGCGCCAAGTAGGTAAACATAGATTTTAGCGGTTAAAATTTACGTTCGACACAAAGCTAACAAACATTTTTATACTAGTGCAATATCAATGAATAGATGTATTTTGGTGAAACATGTAAAGTTTCGCTGGTTCTGTGAATTTCTGAAGGAGCTGTTAACAAATTAGTTTGACGTAAGCCGTTTTGTTTACGTTGCAGAGTATTTAATTTCCGTAATGTATTTTTATTGCAGCGGCCGGATGAAGTTACGATCGTTTTCCGATCAACATTTTTCTCCCGCACCTAATACTTTGGTTCAGAGTAATTAGATAATGTTGTTTTGTTTTTCTACTGTTTAACTGTTATTCTTGTGAAAATTTGAAAGTTAATTGCTTTTGATAAGTAGTACCATAAACATGTTTGTTGTTATTTTGTTCACAGTTGCACACATGTCAGTTCTTACGACTTTAATATTTGCAGGCTAAAAAAGTAAAAACAGTATCTATTTATTTAAAATAATTGCACAATAATGGTATACAGCAAAACATAAAATAACTTCAAATACGATAAATCGGTATTATTGTTTTTGTTTGAAAAATAAATATTATTGACAAGTGTTGTTTTTGTAAAATTAACTTAAATTTTTCTTAAAAAAGATACTGTCAGGTTTTTGAAATAACAAAATTGCCTGCCTAAATCTGTTGAGCTGTAGATAGAAGAACAAACAAAGACGTAAAAAAAATCTTTTTCATTACTCATACTCTGAAAGTAGGTCTGAAGTTGCCTGAGGAGCGGGTTGAAAGTAATACATCTCAGCCCTAGGGAGAATCGCTTTCAACTGACAGCTGTCAAATTATATTTAAAAAAACTAGTACTATTTTGACATTTCTATTGGACCATGTTCCAACTGTCTATACAGTCACTCAATTACAGCGCGATGTAAAATTGAAATAACATAAAGTTATGTATTAATTAAAGAATATATTTTTTTAAATGACTTTAATTGACCGAGCGAGCGAAGCGTCTACGTTTCGAGACTGGCCAAAAATGCTCTTGTCCGGCTGTCTGTCTGTCTGTCTGTCTGTCTGTAATTCTCTAGAGGTCGCATTTTTCAACCGATTTTGACGAAAATTTGGCATATGTATAAATTAATTAAACCTACAAAATGAGTAGAATAAAATTTTGAAAAACATTTTTTTTAGAGTACCTACCATACTCGCAAAGTGGGAGTGAACTTTTTTTTTCTTGTGAATCCCATAGTGTGGGATATCGTTGGATAGGTCTTTCAAAAATATTGCTGGTGTGTGAATACCATTTTTTCGATTTAGGGATCCGTTGGCGAAATATTAAGCTTTAAAGCGGTAATTTTTGTTAGAGTCACGTGTCCCCCCCCCCTGCCAGCTAAACGGTTGCTTCTGGAAATGTGAAAAAATTCATGGCAGTAGCATATATAACGTAGTTACAAGGAAAACTATTACGGCTAAGTAGGTTCTATTAGTTTTTGAGTAATAGTGGATCGACTTAAGAAAGTTGAAAAAATAAATTATGTTCATAGAACTGCATACGTAAAATGGAAAATTATTTTTTTCCGCGTGATATCCATGGTGTAGGGTATCGTTGGATGGGTCTTTCAAAAATATCGCGGGTGTGTGATAAACATTTTTCGATTCAGGGATCCGTTTGCGAAATATTAAGCTTTAAAGTACTAATTTTTGTCACTTTAGTAGGTACTTTTTCTGTTTCCAAAGTTGACTTTTGTTGGTTTCTTTTAGGTTTGGTTTATAAGGGCTGGCGAGGTCTACTGTTCTCACGGAACTACTAGTATAATTATTACTGTCAACTATTTCTTTAAAATAACATAGATTTGGACAAAATATTTACCATTTTTTCAATGATGAAAATGAAAAATAATGGCAGAATAGCTGGCCGGCCGCAGAAGAAAAAAACAAAGTAGACGGGAAAGCGGCAATCCGATCTTCATTTGTTTTTTCGAGTTGTAGAGTTTTGTTTATAGTTCCGTATAGCAGAGATTTGTATTAACACTCATTTTATGTATTTGTTTTTACTTTCAGTGTATTCTTAATGAAAAGCATAGTGTTTCCCTCGGGTTCAAGACTTATTTAGAGGTCCCTCGAACTATTGGCGCCCTCGCTACGCGTCGGGCGCCAAACCTCGTCTCGGGACTTAAATAAGTTACTTTCACACCTAGGTTAACAATGTACTATTTCACATTCCTATACTTAATTTATTAGGTAGGTTTACTTAGTTAGAAATCACCAGATCGGATGGCTCAACCAACATAGTACCCATAGATATTAAGCAGGGCTATAAGTTATCTGGCCATCGTCGCATGAAATGATAAAAAATGCTCTTTAATATTGATTTTACACTCATTTTAGTTAGAAACTAAGTTTCCCGGTTAACCTATTGAACCGGAATAAAATAACTAGGTATAAGTAAGTACGTAGGTACATAATGAAGACAACTTTCTTTGTGCGCGCAAAACATGAAGAAATAACCCTTGAACTGCGCCGCGGTTACAGACGGAACCGTTGTTTACTCAATTTCTAGTATTTGTACGAGTGGAGAGCAATGAGCGTTTCTAGACCGTCTCCTTGTTCAGTGGCTTGGTCATTGGACTCGAGCGCAAGAGGTGGTGGGTTCGATTCCCGGGGACAGACAACTTTTTACAATTTATTTTACATAAGTTGGCCCCCGCCCGTCTGAGTGTTGCCTGAAAGTTTTATTTTCATGACACAAACTTATATACACTTACACATTTTACTGTGGAGATACACACACACACATAATACACTCTTATTTGATCTATAATATAATTGTTTTCTCACCCTTCTCTGTTGGTATAAGTACATCTAATCAAATTATGTGAACGTTAATAATAAATTGACATCTCTTAATTCTTCTGTGATCTGGTGCTCAGTCCAATGGCCAAGCCACAAGGCCAGGGAGGTGCTCAAAAACGATACCTAATGTAGCGTATAAGAGAGTTCTTTCAATAAAATACAAAGATCAAAGATAACATCTCTATTCAATACTTCAGTTCTTTGTCTAGACTAAAAGCACTATAACTTGTGTTCGTTCTTTCAAGTCAGTTACGTGCTTCGATCACATTTTACTCAGATACCGAAGGACACGACGAAACAGTACTTGTTTAAAATATATACTCTAAGCATGTTTCGTAATCCGCGTGCGTGTTTGTTTTATTGCAATAATGGTCAACCAAATTACACTATGTATGTAGATATTTATATCATAACGCATTGAATTACTGTCGCATCTAAAGTGTAAAATTGTATTACCTACCTATTAAGTTCAATATAGACACATTTTTAGGGTTCCGTACCTTAAAAGGAAAAAAGAACCCATAAAGGATCACTTCGATGTCCTATCCCTCCGTCTGTTTTTACAAGCTTTTATTAAATTACTTAGTTCCGATTTTTTTTAACAATTACTATAATGACATGCCGTTGAGGCAGACGAGTTCTGGAGTGAAGACTGCGGGTACTGAACTGGCGGGCTGAAGAAGGTGGCCGGAAGCGGCTGGATGCGGTGGCATTCAATGGGGACAACCTATGTCCAACGGTGGGCGTTTAGGGGCTGATATGAGTTTTAGAATACTTACGCTACGACTGTACAAAGTTTTATTAAAACCTAGTAGACATTGTTCAGCACAAAAAAATTCGAAAAAATCCCAATGTTTTTTAGTTTTTCTAGGGTAAGTTGTAATTAAATAGCTGTTAGCTTAACTTATGTTAACTCATATTCTAGTTTCATCTGTTCAGTTGGCACCTTTGTTCACTACAAGCTCGACTAAGTATAGAATCAAGGTAGTCGAATCGCAATTAGTTTTACTTAAAAAAGAGCCCCAAGCAATTCGTAGCAACTGGGATTAGAGATTTATTTTTGTACGAATGGTTGTAACTGCGTACCAGACCAGGTTTGAGTTTACTTAAAACAGCTACCTACTGATCATTACTACCTTCATTTCTTAACAAAACAGGAGCTAACTTTAGACTTTCATTAATTTAGTCCAGCCAGCTGTCTGAAAATGTGAATGAAAATTGAAATTATTACTAAAGAATTTCAATTTCATCATAGATCCTCTTTCATTTGATTCTGTCTACATTTCGTAGGCCTTAGTAGCTTCATATACAACCTTGAATTTTATACCGTTTATGTTCAATCTACTGCTTCATTGGTCGTAGTGAATGCTGGTCTCCGCCATACGCCAAATCTACTTCGTATCGTAACAAGTTAGAATAGAAAATATAGTTAGAAATAGAAATTTGGTAATTTCTTTCTTTTTTTGCAATTTATTGGTTTGAGCCTTCAATGCAGGTGGTTTGTTTATTGGTACATCCTGTATTTAATATATTATTATATTATGTAGTAGCTCGATCGTCGAATTCATAATATCATGAATACAATAGCTGATTTACTGTATTAATGCCCAATTTTAAAAATGTTCAACGACCACGCTCGAACTGAAAAATGCCTAAACTGATGTCGCTTTTCTACTTAATAATAATGTAAATTTTTTAATAGTAATTATTATTATCCAATCTAGCGACAGTGTAAAAAAAAACATAAAATCCTAAAGTGTCGCTGTCAGGCGTTGGTTGTTGAAATAACACCCTTAGACAATAAATAAATTTTTTCTACCGTCCCGATGCCGGGACACCGACGCGTGACTAGTTATTAAACACTGTTTACACCCAAACTAGGATTTCCTACTCTACTATATGCACAAGACAATGTTAGAACAATTTCAAAGTGAGAATCAAATATAACAATCGCTCTGGTCCGACCTACCTTTTTTACACAACTTTCCTAAACTTCTATATATTTGTTGAATCACGAATGTGCTTTAAAAGATAATTAATTGCTACCCCCCTGCTGTGCGCGATTAATTAATTTAACTAAGATACGTGATATTTTCGTAAACACCTGTTCAAACGTCAGATCAAATTTAGATAAACATATAAATAATTTAAAAAGCTATTATTTGGACATTAATGCATTGACGTATAATATAATTAGTTTATTTAGTTGTAATTTAATATTGTATACCAGTATTAAATTTCGCTGACCAGTAATTTATTTATTATTTACTCTTTGGAAAACTAACAGGACTAATTACAACGTAAATTAATAGTAAAAGTAATCCCAAAAGTTCATGTAGGGATAATTTTTGTTGCCGAGGACAATAAGTAAGCATTTATTGGACGAGTGATAGAGTTCAGAAAGACATTTTTAGAGCTAGAAGAACTTTTTTCTTTATCATGATATCGATAATCAATTTCGTTCTATTTAAGATTCATATTCATGTTTGCTGGTTGGCATACATAAATAACTAAGCCAGTCGATAACTGCTGATGAATGGGTATTATGTGATCAATCCAGAGCGGTTTGTTATCATTTATCGATAATGACTCGCGTTATTTTCGGACGGCAAGCTTTGCGTGTTGTGAACAGATTTCATTCATCGGAGTGAAGTTTACAAATTAGACGAACGAACTGAGATAAATATACACACAAGGTTTTTGTTGTGTATGTTCTCGTATCAACATAAAGGTATTCTTTTAGGACCATCTGGAACCATAGACGAGATTAATAATAAGCTGGAGAAAGTATTTATATACTTACATTTTTCTTAGACCTCTCAATATCGAGAAATAGGTATTTACCTTCATGCCTACACAAGTACCTTCTTTTTATTTATTCACATTTTAGTCCGAACCTCAGTTTTCTGTAGAATTTTTTTTGTACCGTAATACCGCAGTGAAAATTATCCTACTCGTGAGTCCATGTAGTACCTAATCTGAGTTCTAAACAAACTAAACCTAGAGTTTATTCGCAGATTTCTCAATATGCAGGATACCCTGGAAAATTTCAGTACAATAATTGACCGAGCGAGCGAAGCGAGCGAAGCGTCTACGTTTCGAGACTGGCCAAAAATGCTCTTGTCCGGCTGTCTGTCTGTCTGTCTGTCTGTCTGTCTGTCTGTCTGTCTGTCTGTCTGTCTGTCTGTAATTCTCTACAGGTCGCATTTTTCAACCGATTTTGACGAAAATTTGGCATATGTATAAATTAATTAAACCTACAAAATGAGTAGAATAAAATTTTGAAAAACATTTTTTTTAGAGTACCTACCATACTCGCAAAGTGGGAGTGAACTTTTTTTTTCTTGTGAATCCCATAGTGTGGGATATCGTTGGATAGGTCTTTCAAAAATATTGCTGGTGTGTGAATACCATTTCTTCGATTTAGGGATCCGTTGGCGAAATATTAAGCTTTAAAGCGGTAATTTTTGTTAGAGTCACGTGTCCCCCCCCCCTGCCAGCTAAACGGTTGCTTCTGGAAATGTGAAAAAATTCATGGCAGTAGCATATATAACGTAGTTACAAGGAAAACTATTACGGCTAAGTAGGTTCTATTAGTTTTTGAGTAATAGTGGATCGACTTAAGAAAGTTGAAAAAATAAATTATGTTCATAGAACTGCATACGTAAAATGGAAAATTATTTTTTTCCGCGTGATATCCATGGTGTGGGGTATCGTTGGATGGGTCTTTCAAAAATATCGCGGGTGTGTGATAAACATTTTTCGATTCAGGGATCCGTTTGCGAAATATTAAGCTTTAAAGTGCTAATTTTTGTCACTTTAGTAGGTACTTTTTCTGTTTCCAAAGTTGACTTTTGTTGGTTTCTTTTAGGTTTGGTTTATAAGGGCTGGCGAGGTCTACTGTTCTCACGGAACTACTAGTTATATTACCACTTTTACGATGCAAAATGTCTAATTTTATATCTTAACCCTCTATATTCCTAATACTCGTAGATAAAAATTAAGCAGGGTAACCTTTACTTAATGTTATAACTAGACCTACCAGGGCAGGGTTTTTCCCAGTTTAGGTATAGGATTAGGTCATTATCCAAGCGATTGCTGCCGCAAGTGGTTATTGGATATTTGCACCCATTTCCATAAATATACCTCCATTAATGGAGGTCCTTTCACAACCCTGCTTCGTGGCATTATTGCGACCGTTTTCAAACTTAAGGAGGAAGTCTTTTCTAATTAGATTGGACCCTGTACTATATATACCCATTGTGCCTTAAGGGACCGCAATTATATTGATGATAATATTTACTGTCCCGTGAGAGAAGGAACCATTGGTTCTAACTTTTCTTGAGAGTAAGTTTTTGGGTTGTTTAATCCCAATTTTTTATGTAATGATCCAGATTTTTGTTGTTTGGATACCTAGTTTCATTAAATAATGGCCATATCAACGAAATTTTTTAGACTAAATAATCTTTACAATGTACAAAGACCGTTAGGTCTTTATATTTTTAATCTTTGTGGTGGGTATTTAATTTGTAAGTACAAAAAAAATAAAATAATAATAATAATAGGTAATAAAAAATAATTATGAATTAAAAGTTCTTGGTTTTAGTACATTTTAGACTTTCGCGCTTTGTATTCATCAATTGTATTATTGTTAATTGCTTTGTCGGGCAAGGTAAATAAAACTATTTCGTGTGTAAGACCCGTAAATAATTATATAATTATAGTTCTTGGTTTTGATTTGTTTCAGAAAAAATAATAATTGGAGGATCTCTAGATATTTTATTTTGTTTATTTTATTGAGTCTTATTTTATACTACTCAGGTATTATATTTTTTTCAATGAGACATTATTCGTTTGATGAAATACCTATACAGCTAAAATCACGTACACCTACTCTAAGAGTTCAATCAGAGTGAACTCTGCTTCAATTCTCAAAGTCATGTTTCTGCGAAGGAACTTGTAGCTTGTGACACCAAAGACACCAAAGGAGTATTTGAGAATTGGTATCTGTCAGTTATGCTGCCTTTCATTTCATGCTTTCATTAATGAAGACAGCTGGTATCATGTCAAAATATGTATATTAGGTATCTAAGTATACCACCAGCTGTTGCCCGCGGTTTCACCCGCGTTAAATTATGCCTGAGTTATTATAATGAATAATCTATATTACTGTAAAGATTCATTAAAATCTGTTTCGTAGTTTTGGTGGGAAAGAGTAACAAACATCTATAAACATCTTACAAACTTTGCGTTTATAATATTAGTAGGTTGTTCCCGCGGGAAAAACTTTCCTATGCGGACGAATCCGCGGGAAACGCGTATAGTTAGATGTATTTAGAGACGGTCTGTCTTTCCGATGAATTATGAGTAGGTAACTTGAAAAATTTGACCGATTGAGCTGAAACTTGGAAACCTGTAATAACAAACGTACAGGGCAGTAAATACATACTTTCCCGGATATTTCGTTTATTCTAAAATTTACGCTTTACTGACCTTTCATTTAATTACCTACCTTTCAGAAAAAGGCATGAAGTGGACTCTAAGCAGATATTTATTAAGTAAACGTCGTTTATTTTCAACCGACTTCAAAAAACATGGAGGTTCTCAATTCGACCGTATGATTTTTATTGAATAGGCTTTGAATATTTCAATGGTGATCTCATTTCAATTTGAAAACCATATTTCACCAGTAAAGGTGGATAATAGAAAAAAAGTCATCGATGTACAAAAATCATATTTTTTACAAAGAAGTCTGTTTTATGTTTTGTAAAAATTTAGATTAACAATGGATTAGATTTGAGCGGTGGCGGCGCCGCGCGGTCGCATCGCAGACGACAGATATCATTCTACCGCTTCATTTGCATATTACATACAACACATGTCACCATTCAGCCTTGACAAGGTCAATGTTATGCTTGTACAGTACTATTACTTAATGATGGATACTTCGGATTTTTACCCATCTTGCGTAATAGGTACACAATGGATGGGTTAACTACAGACTGCTGCTGATGCAACAGTTATCAACCCTTTAACATCCCCTGTTGGACATAGGCCTTCTCTAATGAACGCCACCACACCCGGTTCTCCGCCCTCCGCATCCAGGCCATCTTCTTTAGGTCGTCGGTCCACCACGATATAACAATAAAAGTGAAATATCACTGTATTATCTCAGAACCATTATTGGGCTTTAGCAGTGGCATAAACACGTCAGAAAAGATATCTTGTCTACGAAATTCCCTGTAGAATTACTTGAATAATAGTTTGCGAATTAACACTTATGGAGTTATCTAATAACAGGAAATCTTCTGGGCATTGCGAAATGACTCCGTCAATAAATTAGGTAGAGTTATACCTATGAATAAATTGGTCAATTATAGTTTCAAGGATTTTATTGAAAAATATGGGTAATATCTTCTGAGGGAATACCTATCCTTTTTCTTGACGTGAAATGTCAGTAACTTGTGTTGAGAAACCGTTGAAAGGGAATATTGGCACAAGAGGCAACAAAGATGTTTTTGATGAGTACAGCCACAGAGGATTATAATAGTTACAGTTACTAATAACAGTTACAGGCTATCCAAGTGACTTTTTAAGCTCACCATTTCAGCCCCAGCCGATATTGCCAAAAAAGATGCCTGACCAACATGTTTTCCAAATGAACAACATGTTTCCCAAATGAACAACATATTTCCAAAATGAACAGCATGTTTCCTAATGGGAATCGAATTGACGATCTCCGCCGCTCGCAGGCGCCTCGAACCAGATCTAGTCTAGCTCTAGGTCAAGCTAGTCTAGCTTGACCAACAAAGAGGTAAATCAACGATCTTCAAAAGTTTTGCCAATCGCATCTCCGTTGGAAATATTCTTGACCTATCACTGTTTCTGAAAATAGACTGGAGTGTCGTTGCCATATTATATTACATAGGTAATTGACACCCATCACATAATTTCTTATATCGTCAACTGAGAGCTGATGTCAGGTTGAAAATAACCAGTCAACTCATAAATATGTAATCTGAACCATCAATAGAATGTTTTATTAATTTCAATATACAATAGAATTTATAGCATGGGGGTAAATAAATAAATATATCACATGTCTTTTAAAATTAACTTCACAAACTTGGAGGCATTTATGTATATACTCGTTTTAGTTATGATACTCACTTTTTTTCAGTTGGGTTTTGTTTCAAAATTTAGTCTCCGATGGTCTCCATCGTGCCGCCTAGATTCGAACCTTCTTGTACAGATTCATAGAAACCCCACGAAAATGAAAATTGTTCTGGTGCAGCAGTGCACGTCAATTATGTTTACCTACGCATTTATGTGTTATTTTTAAAGGAGTGTTTGTAGGCATTGAGATGCCTAATACAAACACTCCACGAAATTCCGTACCTTGCCGAAAATCTGTTACCTATAAGGCACATTATCCGTTAGTGTTAAAACGGGTTTTGCGACCCAAACAACAAAATCAAATACTAGACTTATGTGAAAATCTGACAGCCACATTCTAATGGTTATACGCTTCTATAAATGTGGTAGGTAAAGTTGTTTTACAAAATCACCTGACTTAAAATGATTTGACGAGCATAAAATTGTGTTTCTATTTCTTTTTGACGAGAAAACAAAACTCTAATTTTAGAAAACAAAAAACCATTAGAACAATGTAAATTTTCAATTTGCTATTCAAAGCTCTGACACATTACTTAAAACTAAGTGTGTGTCAGAGTTCAAATTATGTGTTTATTTTACATAATTAAGACCAATATTGAGATTTATATTATTTCCTTGCAATGTTTTTTCATTGTTTTAGGATACAGAAGTGAGGCGTTAAAATTCGAAGATCGCAATGTAGGCGCTCGTGTGGGAAGACATCTATCTTCTAATGGAGCAGACGTCGCACTATAAAGTGAATTAAGTGTTAAGTGATGATCAAAAGATCACTACACTCACAATGCTCTCGGACGATGACTCCCGTCGTAACTACATCAATGACACGAACTACACCTTACTAGAAGATCCAAGGTTCATTTCACTCTTCAAATACAGAGGAAACAACCGTAGCACCAACATAGAGGAAGTCCTCCGGGCACTGGAAGATTACAGAAATAAATATAACATTTCCGTGACAAAAGAATGTCAGCTCTCCGAATATTGCTCCGGGGAATTCAGAGACTTAATTCTTGCGTACAATAATATTCACGGATACGTCAGTTTATTGGTAAGTAATAATGTACTAAATAATGTACAATTATGAAGTTTTTATTATAAAGAAAATTATTATTTTATACTCACTCATCAAACTTTAACTTGATTTGCTAGTCATTCTTCTCCATTCCCAAACGATCCAAATATATCGATTTCAATAGTTGCGGATTGTGTCATAAAACATGGCTACAGTTTCTCTTTTTCATTTCGGTATTCAGATTGTAATATTGCGTCATCTTAGTATAGTATGTTTATCTTACGAAAATACTAGACTTTCGGGTTAAGGTAAATATTTTTATTAAAACCGTCCATTTATCTGATTACAAGGGAAATAGGCCAGATATTTGCATACGGTAGGTTGGTTTCGGTAGCATTTGAATACCGTATCTCCAGTTTCTTTAGGTCAGCTATGAAGCCAGAAATCATACCGTTGTTTGTTTAGTTATAAATATACAACCCATATTACTTACTTTTCTCACGAATATCATATTATTAAAATTTCTTATCGCTCCTGTAGTATCATCATTAAAAAAACTATATCTAAATTGACTAATGAAAATTGGATACAATATAAATAAATGTGTAGCAACAGAAATTAATTAAGTATTTACAACAAATATAACATCAATATTAATGATCATATACCTACGCTTTCGCTCTACTAATTACATCAAAGACTAAGTTTCATCAAAGTCAAGAAAGAAAGAAAGAAAGAAAGAAAGAAAGAAAGAAAGAAAGAAAGAAACAAACAAACAAACAAACAAACAAACAAACAAACAAACAAACAAACAAACAAACAGACAGACAGACAAACGAATATTAACAGGATTATTCCAATAATTAATGGCTAAGGCTATTTTTATTTTTTAATTATTTTATATGTAAATGCGCAGGTATGCCTCTTCGGCAGCCTGGCCAACGCGCTGAACGTGGCGGTGCTGACGCGCAAGGACCTGGCCGCGGCGCCCATCAACCGCCTGCTCAAGTGGCTCGCCGTCGCAGACGTCTTCGTCATGATGGAGTACGTGCCCTTCGCCGTCTACAGGTATCTGGTGAGTTTTATGCAACTGCTCATGCCATAACCCTTTTGTTTCGCTTCTATTATGCTTGTTGCCACCTGAGGGCAACTTTTTGCATCATTTTACGAACGCGTTATGCTTCTAAAGATCTTTACAATGTGTTTTATTGTCATTGAAAATAATACTGAGGAATCAAATAGGTCTAGAATGAATGGAATAATCAAACCATTTCCAACAATAAATACCTTGGTTGATAGTGATCAGCTATTTCGCTTCTTGTTCATTAAACTACATAACAGCAATATGTACATATACCTATCTAACCGTTTTATTTCTAAGTTCAAAATTACACTTTTGAAAGGAAGGTTGGTAAGATATATTTAAGAAGCAAAAGATTTTTATGAATTAATATCCTAACTTGGACGAATACATACAACGCACAGGAATGTGAACATTACCTTCGAATTTATGTCCACTAGGAAATTTTGAAGTACCTAGTATGATTGCAAAGCAAGATGATTCCGATGTTCGTTTTACTGTGTTAAAATTTATTGCCATGATGTCAGTCAATCTATTTTTGAAAAATATATTTTCGGCTTCGTCAACTGCAAGTTAAATTAAATTAACTTGAACGTTTTAAGAAATAAGAAGGTACTATCAAAAGGTCTTTATTAAACAGTGGAAGTTTTAAGACTGATAAGGATGATGAAGATAATACTATCAAAAAATTCTATTCGTACCTAGTCTCTTAGGTCTATCCGGGGTTTTTTAACAACTAGATTGATTGAAATCAAATTGGGTTCGTCAGTTGGCTCTTAGTTTGATTAAATGTAACACCGTTTTCGCAGTTGCTTCCGAAGCAGGACGAGCGGCCATACCCGTGGGCCGTATATATGCTGTTCCACAGCCACTTCACCCAGATCCTGCACACCGCTTCTATTCTGCTCACCCTGTCGCTGGCTGTATGGCGATATATCGCCATCAAGTAAGTACCTACAAATTTTTATTTTGGAGTCATTTTAGCAACTGCTAAAATAAGTTCTTTCATTTAACTTCTTAGTTTCACATTGATTAAACAAATATTTGCACTCTGCTTGCCTAAAGATTTACAAAAGCAAGACGCAAATACTAAAATCCAATATTTACTGCCACCAGCAGTAGAGGTAATTAATACAAACTTTATATTTTGAAAACTACAAATTATTACGTGAACTATTCATGCAAACATCCTTCAGAAACTAAAACGTTTGTATAAGTATTCCTATTCAACTCCAAAATGTTAATTTCCCTGAAACTTTATAATACAACATTTCAATCAAACTATTCCAAGCCTTTGCTTTGCTTGCAGTTTGTAACTATAAGTACCTAGTTTCGAACAGTTCATGAAATTACTTCTCGAACTGGACATCGTCTGTATTGTTACCACACTTTTCATTGTGTCCAATGGATTATTATGATACTTCTCTGCCTATTGAAATAGTTCTCGTCGAATACAAAAAAAAACATCCTCCTGATAACAATCGTCAGACATTCCATTGAACAGCGCTTTTGTCATCTTCCCGTAATTGGAAACTCATAATAGGAACGAAGAGTATATTTAACTATACTTAAATAAAGAAATCCTGGACCCATCCCCTCGTATTTCAATATGAAGTAGGTATTCGCCTTTATTCCTTTTAACGTAGGCGTTTATAGAGATCATAGAAGTACCTGCCTACCTACTTGTAGTAGGTATTTCAAAGATTAACACTCCACGGGAACCTAAAAACTGTTCACTTTCTTTTAGTGAAAATCGTAGGTTTAACGAAGTCGTCCGGTAGAATTGGTACATAGTATTTTTATGAGATATAAAGACCAGGTCGATGTGCTAAACGGAATTGAAACTTAATGGTGACATTTTGAGTATATTAAATCTAGAGTCGTTCAATAATGTTTAAATTATTAAATCACTTAAACTGTGCGTCGGCGCTGATATGGTGATGAGTTGTACATCGAACCAAAATGTCACTAGTACCATTGATGGTACTATCTAGCATAACAACTATTCATAATGGTACTACAGATCCTAAATTAGTGTCACTAGTACCATTGATGGTACTAGCGAGCACAACAACTATTCATAATGGTACTACAGATCCTAAATTAGTGTCACTAGTACCATTGATGGTACTAAGGATACAAAGTTGTGTCACTTGTACCATCAATGGTACTACTCAATGGTATAACTGACACTACGCGGTTATTTTGACTGCTGACTGATCTATTAAATACCTACATTACCAATAAATTTTGTTAGAACATCAGTAGAATTACTTCCGTCACCTTACACCTTACATCCTGCTGCATCTCAAGGCCCGTATCAATAAAATGTTATTGTAGGTGTTATTTCTTTCTATATTATTAGGTATAGCATAGATAATTCATTTTATTTTCCTAGTACCCATTTCAGTACTTGTTAAGTTAGTACTCGGTCGTAGTAATCGCTAAGTCAGAGGTGGTCCTAACATGGCAAGTATCGTTAAATGAGGTCACGAGTCTCGTAGCCCCAGTAAACAGCTTCAACAGCCATTATTCAACCCCATCAATTTAAAGGGCGTCTTATGTCTTCCTTACGCAATGGGGTGTTCAAATACGCCATTATGGGATTATGATCTCAAAGTTTGTGCTGTAAATTGAGATTTCTAGCTAACTTTTTGCTGAAAAGGATCTATCAGTTTTTAGCAAAAAAAACAGTTGTGAAAATATGATAACATTTTTAATCAATAAAGCAATAAAAATATTAAAGTGCTCGTGGAACTGCCAGCTATATCTTAGTGAATGTCCTCAAATTAAATTCTCAAGTTTATCTGACAGATAACGCAATCAGATACTTGTGAACAAACAAATTGGGATATCTGCCAGATAAGGTTATCTGGGACTTTATCAGCAAGCGGTGAAAGAAGCCCTTAAACTCCTATTAGGCAGACACGAGTTAGGTAGTACCACTTAACAAAATTTAAATATCATTTAGGTAAATATAATATTTATAATCAAACTTTGCCAAAGATTAGAAATATGCCAATTAACAATTAGAAAAAAAAGGATAAGTTACAATTTTAGTGATCTAATTCTATTTAGAATTCCGATAAAAATCGGAACGAATCCGCCAGCAAAAGCCTGTTTATTAAAATAGCCTTTAAAATCCAGCGACACCGTTGTCGTCGGTTCGTTAGACACTTTTACATAAAATTCACAATCCCCTCAGCACTGTGGCAGTTTTAGCAAATGCGACGGGCTATTCCAAACAGTTATACCGACTGTTCTACTAATACTAGAAATATTTGGAATAAATTACCAAACTGTTCTACTATATTTTTAGCGATAGAACGGGGATATTACTTAAATGTACTTTTAATTATGATTTCGCATGACAGAACTGTCTGGAAGTATATTTTCATAAATGTTCTACCGATGAAAATAGTATAGAATAGCTGGACATTTTTCCAAATAGGTACTTCTACTGATAGACCAGTCAGTAGAACTGTTTGGAATAGCCCCAGGTGACAGCTCTGAAAGCAAAATGAAGGGCGTCAGTGGAGGGGACCCCTTATTCCCGTGGTGAGGTCACGTTTTTATTTATGTAAAGCAATCATTTCTTAGAGGTATATCCATGAAATTCCGATCTCTGTGTTGGCTCATAGATAGGTATCAATTATTTAATATCGATCAAATCATTCAAACCATTATTTTCAGTTTGTAACTATACCTTAGTATAGATGCTAAGCAAATGGATGCGAAATTATTTTCCGAATTCGAATTAATGGAATATCACGAACTATCTGCGCTTGCATATTGAAATAGTTTTTGTGTTGATTTGATTACAAACACTTTTTTCCAAGACATTGGTCTCTTTACTATAAATAATTAAAAGTTCGTCAAAATATTTACATTACAGCCTTACAAGAAATTTTTTTTGTGTATACACCTAAATCTTTCTTGATAGGTTTTTATAAAATTCATAAACCCTTGAGCAAACTCGCAATTTTCGCAAAATATGCTATCTACCTTTATTCAGATCCCTTTATTTTTTTTTACAAAGATCTCTCTCTATATCCATACCCCAATGTCTCCTCTATTCTAATTTACATTTACGCGATAAGTACCTACTATACCTATATGATAATTCAGGAAATCTAAAAGCGTAAATCATTATTCTGGATAAACTTTTTTGTGTCAAATACAATACAACAAAAAATACATTGGTAATGGCTCTTTGTTTCTAGTTAGTCTTGGAAAATCTGATCGATGGGTAACATATCTGATGTAGTGGAATCCGCACTAGAGTAGGTAGCCAATACCTATCATGCAGCTACTATCCAACAATCCTAAAATGAAAAACATACGTTTCGCAATCTATTTCTGCCTATACTCGTAAAATTGTGTTTACCGTACATTTTTCCATATAATCTTTGAAATATGCTTCAATATTTCAACCGGGACAGCATGGGCCGATGATGGATGTTGCAAGCAAGATTAATTATTTTCTTATCTGTGCCAACTAAAATAAAGTCGATTTTGCAACAGAGATCCATTATCGGATTGCGATGGCGCCAGGATCGAGTTACGCCATGTGTGTGTTTTGGTAGTAATTGTCTGTATAATCAAACGTTTTTTTAAAACTTACACAAAGAAAAGAAATGAATGAGCATTATGTTTAACGTGTTTATCCTATTATATATTATTGACTATTTAAACAATAATAAATACGTATTACGTCGACGTCAATTAGTTTGAAGCACGTAAAGTAACTACTATATCCAAAAATAAATTGTGCTATAAAAAAATATTGGGATATTTTTACATTTCCGTTATTTTGGAAAAATTTTGGGAATCCATGATATTAAAATGTACACAATTCCATTTTATATTAAACTAAGTAGGTATTATAGCCTAAGATTCCACAGTGACGATTGCTGGGACGTAATCTAAACCGGTTATTTTATAAATTACTAGAGCAAAAATCCAAATAAAGTAAGCGGACTTAATTTCAAATTGGTTTTCACTGATTAAAGTTCAGTTGGGAATTCTAAAAAACATTGTAAAACATTACCACTCTACTTAAATATTCTTACAATCTTAGTTGTATGTAGCTCGGTTTTCGAACCTTTTTTGTCCGTCTATATTACTAGTACACAATTTTCATATACAAGTGTATGAATAATTCTATACTAAGATTTTCTTCTTTACGTAATGATGACGATGTCCCCAGGTACCCGTCGCACAGTCCGACCCTCTGCACTGACAACCGCTGCTCCATTGCCATCCTGAGCAGCTTTATCCTGCCGCCCATCCTTTGCATACCTTCGTATTTTGTGAGTATTACTCTCTTTGTACATTACTTTCCTAATGAAATCAATTGTTATAATAAATACTTTTTAAGACATCACTTTACGGACCCCTTCGATTTGTCCAGCTAGTCCCAATGTTGTCTTTTCCCTGACCCAGTCCATCAATTAATCCAAATCAATTTTCATTACCCTCTTCGAGAGTTGTCGGACATTTATAACAGAATCCACTTAAGGTAAAGCTACGTTCACATTGTTCTAAATGACAGCCGCCTTAGATGACTCGGGTAACTAAGAAAATTAAATTGTGGAAAACTTGTTTTGGTCAACTAAAAGTCACGTAGATTGTTAGAAGTTAAGGAAGTTAACAATTATATTAATAGGTTCAAAACCGTAAAGACGAGACCGAAATGTGTCGGTCTGTTTTCGACTAGGTAAGTACAGCAACAATATGAATATTATGTCATCTATTGTGTAGAGATCTATGATCCGCATTAAAGTACATTGATCCCATCTGTCGCTTGGCATACTAAAGTGTCACTGGCATTCTTTATTAACTAGACTTTTGGCACTGATAGGGTCAACGTTTATTTTATTCAGTCATAGTTAGGTACTATATATTTTCTCGGCATACTGGTATTTGTCTATTAATACTTGTGTAGTAGAGTAGAGATGCACCCTAGCTTTATATTTAGTTAGAAGCGACCTTTTGACAAATTATTTTGAGTCAGAAGGCATTTATATCCACCAAGTGATTGATTGGTTAGGGGTAGCGTGACGCAAAACAATTAACGGAAGCCTGCCCAAGGCTATGGACTCACACCTTAGATTAATCGATTACACCTCCTGCGGATTCAATTCGTTTAAGAGGAAGACTCTCTTTTATCAACTACACGGTTGGAATTAGAATTTTCCGTCGCTCGATATCTCGGAAGAGAGGAACACGATATTCGGAGAATTTTTATTAGAATTCGTAGTACTTTTGTTAACAGATACCTAATTAACCTATACCCTATTTAAATAATATCTTAGCGTATTTTTTTTGCTATAAATTTATGTTTTTTTTCGGTGAAACGAGACCTTTTTACAAATGCGTAACATCATGATGTATAACGAACATGCAGACTACGTTTGATTATTTGCCCATGATTATTTTCCTTTCCAGGTATTCACCATCCACAAAGAAATCAGCCTGGACCGGAGTTTAGGAAAAAAGCCTACGAAAGTTTACTTCGTAGATACCGACTACGACGGAAGCCTCTATCAGATCAACTTCTGGGTGCACGCCGTCCTCATAAAATTACTTCCGTGCGTAATCCTGACCGTAATCAGCGCTTGGCTGATTAGGGCCTTGTACCGGGCGAATAACCGGAAGAAAGCTCTAAAGGGCTACAGTGCATGTCCGAAAGATACGGTTGTCAATGGCAACGGGAATATCTTTACGAGGAAGTCGACGAAGCGTTCGAAGGCTGAACGCAGGACCGACAGGACTACGAAAATGCTGGTCGCTGTGCTCCTACTGTTCTTATTGACCGAGTTCCCACAGGGGATTCTAGGTTGGTTTTCTTGTTACTCTACCACTAGTGAAGTGCACTGGGAAAATTGTAACTATGGGGCAAATGCAACTAGGTACATAATAATTTATTTATGTCTATTACCAGATAGAGAAATATTTGTATAGGTCATATTTTTAAAATAATTTATGCTTTCACCCGCGTTGAATAAATTTTTCGCGCAGCCTAAAACCTTGGCGTTGAATCAAGCTGTTCAACAATGAAAACACGAATCAAATCAATTCTGTGGGTTTCGGAGAAAAAAAACGCGAATAGCAACTCTCAACTATAGTTGTAATTGCCCCGGTGCACTTTACTTACCTAATTACTTTTTACCCGACGACGGGGTTATGAATCAGACTCCTAGAATCGTAAGGACGAGTATGTATTAGGTACCTACTTACCTAAAAGTCGGGGTGCAGTCAGCAGTGGACTGAAAGGATAGTATAGAGATGGATTTAAATAAACATGAGTACCTATATCGAAAAGTTGCTGATTTACGAAAATATCGTAACTTTTATACACTTACTAAGTTATTGTTTTGATGCCTGTCAGAAAATTAAGAGGGATATTTTTTTACAAGAATAAAAATATATTTGTGTCCGAAAATTAATAGCTTTCATGTCAATGTCGGTTAGCGACGCCTCAATGAATATTAAATTTTTCATTACGTAACTATTACAAGTTCTTTTAGGGTTACCTTGCAATATTTTCCTTCTGTTTATTACCGATAGATGGAGCTAAAATTTGGAAATTCCCGAGATTATAAGTGTTCCGGGCGGATGCCGGAGGTTGACTGTGTTGCCATTTTATTTTGACAGGAATTCCCAATTAAAATAAATGTGAGATGAGACGTTTTGGTTCATGGCCGGAAACCAAGTCTTGAGTCCCCACTCAACTCACCTAAAGAAAACTTGCAAAATGTACACATTTTCGAGATTTTGTGGTTGCTTGCAGTGATTTGTTTTTTGACGGGAACCGGAATCCTCTTTGGGGGCACCTTAAACCCGTGAATGTAAATTTATAGAGGCTAAATGGCGTAACATTGGCAGGACCCACACTTGTGTATGCTACGTATACTTCACTGACTTTTTCCAGGTCTGCTGAGCGGCGTGCTGGGCAGGTGTTTCTTCAAGCGCTGCTACGACCTGTTCGGGGAGCTGATGGACGCGCTCGCGCTGCTCAACGGGGCCATCAACTTCGTGCTGTACTGCTCCATGTCGCGGCAGTTCCGGACCACCTTCGGCCAGCTCATGAGGACCCGCTGCGCGCCGAAGCTCCGCACCGGCTCAAATACCGAGCTGCAGACAACTTACGTATGATCCCGTCGGAGGAAATCTGAGAAATTTGCAGGAGTTTCAGTATAGACAGTTACTACATTAACAGTAGAGTGGTCGATATAACGGCAAGAAAGAACATTACGTACGTGGTTTGTTATTGTGGAAGAGACAATCAAACTAGTGATGATTTAGGAGATAGTTTCACCTCCTTATCTGTAAAGCGATGACAAAGAAATGTGTTTCTACAAAAATGTTGTAGGAGATGAAGTAGTAATTGTAATTTAGTAACTAACTTGCATAAAGTATATTCTAGCTATATAGGAATGTTCAAGCTGAAAACAATGAAACAGTTGAGACTGAGCAAATTTCGAGTGCAAACTCCACCGAACCATTTCATCTGCAGCCACGTGTTTGTTCTCAACTTTGGCTAGGTACTGTTTCCTTGTCCGGAAATTACGTTTTAGTGTGCAACTAAACTGGATCATGAACTGTTGAACATTGCCGTAACCATAACCAACTAAATGGATTAACTGTGAAGTTACGTAACTCATATTCTGCCAGCTACAGACCACGGGCATTTCCATGAATGGGATTGCATTTGAATTATTTGCTTAGAACATGCCAAGTTGCCGTACGTGAACAGTAATCAGAATAGTTACTTGTAACAGAGCTTGTAACTAAATACTTGAAGTAACTGGAAACACTGGTCCAAACATTGGTCTTTCCCACGACGAACCATCCAAAACAATTCTCTATATAAACGAAGTAAAAAATTATTTTTCATTACTCATACTCTGAAAGAAGGTCTGAAGTTGCCTGAGTAGCGGGTTGAAAGTAATACATCTCAGCCCTAGGGAGAATCGCTTTCAGTACTATTACTATTTTGACATTTCTGTTGGACCATGTTCCAACTGTCTATACAGCCACTCAATTACAGCGCGATGTAAAATTGAAATAACATAAAGTTAAGTAATAATTAAGAAATATATTTTTTAAATGACTTTATTATAATTATTACTGTCAACTATTTCTTTAAAATAACATAGATTTGTGCAAAATATTTATCATTTTTTCAATGATCGAAATGAAAAATAATGGCAGAATAGCTGGCCGGCCACAGAAAAAAAAACAAAATAGACGGGAAAGCGGCAATCCGATCTTCTTTTGTTTTTTCGAGTTGTAGAGTTTTGTTTATACTTCCGTATAGCAGAGATTTGTATTACCACTCATTTTATGTTTTTGTTTTTACTTTCAGTATATTCTTAATGAAAAGCACAGTGTTTCCCTCGGGTTCAAGACTTATTTAGAGGTCCCTCGAACTATTGGCGCCCTCGCTACGAGTCGGGCGCCAAACCCCGTCTCGGGACTTAAATAAGTTACTTTCACCCCTGGGGTAACAATGTACTATTAGTACCTATAGGCATATATATTTGCTTAATATGGTCCATTCGACTGTAAACATCAGTCTCCTTAAAATCTACTACAGAATAAACGCCATCAACTGTACTACCTGCATTAATACTTTATGTGAGTCGACAATCGAGCTATCAATTTCCTTTGCTATCTGCTTGCGATGCTTGTTATAGCCCGACCCAAGTTTCGTGTCACACCCTTATTGCAAACCGGACACTACCCTTCTCGAGTACCTACTAATTAAGGGTTCTACCACTACATTCTACAAGAGAAAGCTCTTTGACTTTGCAAAGTTTTTGGTTTATTATTAATTGCTCCACAACTTCACTTAATGTAAGTTAATATTTAAATTTTTAAAATACTTTGTGCTAACTCACATTATCTATAGTCAGCATGAGTGTTTATTATAGATACTGCTTTATTACAAGTATAGATATGTCTACAATCCTGTCTTGTATCTAAATACCAAATTTCTTGCAGAAAAGTTCTTCACAATATACTAGGTAATTTGGTTAATTGCAGCGTAGTCATTTGAAAATTGGCTAAATAGTGTAATAGTAGAATTTTTAATCATACCAAGTTTTATGTGGCCTTCATATGTCCTACTATCCTTATAAAAGCCGAAAGTTTGTATGTGAGGATGGATGTTTGTTACTCTTTCACGCAAAAACTACCGAACAGATTTTGATGAAACTTGGTACAGTGATAGCTTATATCCTGGAATAACATATAGGCTACTTTTTAACGCGGACAAAGCGGCGGGGCGACCGCTAAAATAACCCCTAAGTAACAAAACGCCTACATATTGGGTGCAGTTTCACAATGTTCACGGGAAAAACTTTTCTACGCGGGCGAAGCCGCGGGAAAAAGCTAGTACTTTCATAAAAAGAATAGAATAGCGACAAAATAGAATGGCCAGCTTTGTGTACAAAATATTCTATGTTTACTCAATGTGGCCGGTAGTAGGTATAATAGTGTGTAGATTTCGTCCGAAGAAGCAATAAATCCCGGCGAACGAAAGGGTCGACGTGGATTTGCATTGCTTTGCGTGGACAGTGAAGTACTTCAGGCGTTTGTTATGTAAAACAAACAGGGCAAACAGTTTTCTTGTGTTAAACACATCGTATAGTTGTGCATAGTTAAACAATTTCGTCAAAGTTGAAGCTAACACTAGTAATATATGTTGTAAATTACAATTTGTGTAATTAACCTTCCGAAACCCGAGGCCCAGAGCGCATAAACTTTGAAACTCGATCATCATTGTCATTGAAAAACTAAGTTTTAATTAATCAGATGATATAGTATAGGTAGGCATAATTTTTAGGTATAACTAGTACCTTAGTATCCCCTTGAACAAAATTCATTTTTGAATGAATCGATTATTTGATTATTTACACCTACTTGATAGCCTAACCTTTATTGGTAATGAAAATTGAAGTGGAATCTCAAAAGTTCTGTTTACTTGGTTTGCTTATTTGGTATTTTTCGTAATACCTATGTCGGTACTTAGGGTACTTAGGTATCTTTTAACAAGAAGAGTTTGAACAAATAATTTAATAATATTGTGTACAAAATAGCTTAAGACCATAATCTATTTACAGTGTATTTGTATAGAACCATTACAGTAGAATGTACAGTTAGTTACTTGGTAATTTGTTTATAATATAAGTAGCAAGAAGTTTTCGTATCTCAGACGGTTACTGATGTTAGTTATATTTACTTTATTACTAATATTAAAAATCTCATTCTCGTACGCGAGTTGAAGGCCCGGGTGTATTGCTATAATAAAGTTTTTATGGTTCTTGTTGTTTTAGACAATAATTCACAGACATACACCTAGTTAGGAGTTACTTGTGAGTTGATTTATTTTTATCGGTCCTACATGATAATTAAAGGGTCAAAACCTTGTAAAAAATTTCGGTTTTGGTGGCGCCAAAAATAGCGCCCAGGCTAAAAAATCCGCAGTACGTTACCGATATGCCGCCTTACAAATTGTTTAATTATGCATAAAGTATAGGACCACAATCCACGCTTTAATGTTAAATAGGAACAATTTTTTCAGATTGGACATTTTTCAGATTGGTAATTTTTCAACGGTTGGACATTTTTCAGATTGGACATTATTATAGTAAATCATATCTACCATGACGCAGTGATGAAAAAAATAGCTCGGAATGTTTGTTCCTGATTGTTCTATATTTATTACTCTGTGGCACTATGTATGGTTGGCGGCCAAAACGTTAGCCCAGCCCTGTTTTACCTTTTTAAATCTTCGATCCATCTTACTTACCCCTGACTTACCGGCGCGCCGTCTCTCCAGAGCACGTCCGCCCCTACGGTGGATATGGACTCAGAGAGAGAGAGAGAGATTAATTTCCCGCTGTACACAGACTGATGTAGAGTTACCTCGAATATAAGCGTATGATAGATCCTGCGCTAATCGTCACCAACAGTCCACTGATGGACCAGACCATAAATAATGAGAGGCGTATGCCCAAACCACCCTGGGCAAGCGTTTTGGTGTACCTACTCATTAGGTATACGAAGTATATTGCATCACACGATTTTGCTGCCTATTCCCTAAACTTGTATGGGAAATGTGAGCGAATTCGAGACCGTATGTGTCAGATTATTAGTATTTTAGCTAAATACAATATGGCTAAAGTAATTAATTAAAAGTTTCGCATATTTTAAGATGTTTTGATAACCACATTCGTAGTGCTACGTCGTAGCATTTCTGCTACGGCGCGTCTCGTTTAGCGAGAAAGTTATATTAATAATCTTGCCGTTTTAGTGTACTGAATGTACACAAGCTGATTTATTTTATATCAAAATTGTAAATATTAGTACCTAGTATATTATGTTCGTCTCTATATAAAAATAAAAACCATTTTTACAAAACGTAGGTACCTAATTTATAGTGCTAAGAATTGTATTAAAATATGCATTAAGTATTGAATGTTAGAATGTTGAACTAAAATTGTGTAGGTATTACTTAATAATTCATTCAAGTTTTTTTACTTTTAAAATAAAATATATCCTGTACAATATAAAATATACAATTGAGCCTAAATTCACACAAACATGTTTGTAAATATTAAAAACTTTAGTCAATAAATGATTATTTATATTATTTATAGTATCTTTAAGTTTATAAAGCATATAACCGCATGCTCAGAGAAAATCGAAAATGAATAACTGGAAGGTTCAAACGTAGAGCTCGTAGCGGTCAAGCTAAGCGTAGAACAGGTTAGGTTAGGTTAGTGAGGAAGACGCGGACTGTCATGTCGAGAGTTCCGAGTTCGATTCTCGGCTGGGCCATGTACCAATAGGTTATTTACTGACTGTCCTCAACCAGTAAAGGAAAACATCGTGAGGAAACCTTACGCCTTAGAAAATTCTTAGGCGCACGTGAAGTCCACCAACCCGCACTGGGCTAGTGTGGTGGGCTATAGCCCTAACGCCCTCGTTGACCTGCCACTAGCTTTTTTCTGTTATAAAGTTAATTTAGTTAATGTACGACTAAGTATGTATCATTTCGCGTAAGTGTCATTTTGCGTGACCGAAATATGCCATTATGCCAGTGATGCAGCACAACCCGAGCATAAAATTACTAAATAACATTCTAGTAATAAATAAAACAAGCAAGGTAGAAATCGAATTCACAACCGTGCGTGCGGAGCGCATAAACCCAACTCCAACCGGTAACTCACTGTCAATGGTCTGGCCACGATTCGTTACTTCACGCCTATGACATGCAAGGAAACGTATACAGTCCATCGGTTGACCATACTTCTCCAAAAATAATGTTTATTTTTGCATATTTAGTGATATCGTATCATATGAAGCTAGGGTCAGAGCAGACTTGACGGAGATTTCAGCGCGGCGGATTTCACTCTGACAACTAAAATTCATTATTAAAAGGGTTAGAATAATGAAAGGCCTAAAGGCGGTAGCAACGTGTGCTTATAGCTATGCCGCTATCCTCTGCTTACAATTTACTTCATTCAGTTATGAATTTTATGCTAACAATTTTAACCCTATGAGTCCCCAGTTATACCGATATGCTACGTGAAAGTTAAATACACTACCATGTTTGTAATGCACTGGGGAAAACATCTACGGGAAAAAAAAATCATTAAGAAAAAACATGTGGTCAATATATATATTCACTCAGCCTGTTAGTGCACTTGAATTTTCAGATGATCGGTTTCCAATACACCTATTCATTGACATTGAATGAACGAGGAAAGAAAGCCTGATATATTCGCTATATAATACCATTATAGTTAAATAAAAAAGAGGATGTTCTTCTCCGTAAATGTTTATTAACTAAGTGGTATCCAAATCGCCTCTGCCTTATAAAGGGTTAAGTCAGTTTAAAATCCGCGCTACTCTCCGCCACGTCTGCGCTCGCCCTAACCAAGCTCGCTCAGCTCAGTCAACTGGAGCATTTAATACAAAATCGCCGACAAGGCGTGGAGGGAGTGATAGAATTAGCAATTCTATCACAGAATGTCGGTCAGGGCAGAAGCGAACGGGTTTCAAGGATGTCATTGGGAAGTGAATTTTTCCTTCATGGACTCTACTGCGCTGTATGTAATGTATTGCAAAGTGAGGCGTCTCGAACTAAACTACGTAGTGAAATTCGGTTCTAAGTTGCTATCATGAACCCATTGGCGCATAGTGGAGATTGAGAATAATGGACTTTCATTATTCTGAGAGAGGCTAAAACATACTATATATACATATATTTAAACAAGATAACGACATGCGATGCTAGCCGTGTTCATAACTATTTCATTCAATTAGAAGGTTAACAAACTAAAGACAATGAAAATAAAAGAGTTCTCTATCTATATATATCGCTGCAGATAAGGTGATTAAAACTAGCCTTTTGAGCTACTTTAATTTAAAACAAACTTTATTGAACTCAGTGGAAAAGTTTATAACTAGAATAGTTGGTCGTCTCTTAGACTATAAACTAGTGCTTTGGGAATTTGCATCGAATGATCAGAGACCGGAAAGAGAACCTTGTGGTCCAGTCTGACACGATGTTAAATAGTCATCTTCATCGTCCTGCACTAGTCCACTGCTGGACATAGACCTCTCTCAAGGCGCTGCTGCCCCCACTGCACTTGATCTTCGGTTCTCCGCTTCCAGTCACTGCCAGCCGCCCTACACAGATCGTGTCACCACGTACGTAAGTATTAACTTTTTTATATAATATATAGAGCTTTTTTGAGCTATGTCGAAGGCTTTGCTTCTCTGTCGTGTGTAAGATGGCTGCATTTTACGAACCAAATCGAAAGTTGTACTAAGTAAGTAGATTATCTAACAACGGGCCCCTTTTGACGACTACGGAACCCTAATAATCCGTTTTTGCAATCTACTCTGAAACGAACTTGAAGTGTGTACAAAAGATATGATTAATTACCGCCATTTCACCGAATAAATTTATGTAATGTGACGTCATTTTATTGCGTAGAACCGCGAGCAACTTGTAAGTCATTTTGTGTAAACTCACTTACGTAAGTTAAGAAGTCCAGAAGTTGTCAAGAAATGAGCCAATGATGAAGCACATTGTCAACAGAAAATGTTACCTAATCCAAGTACTTACAGTGATTTAAGAAAAGGAGAAAAAATATTACAATTTAGGACATTTAATTTATTTTTGTAATTTGAAGGTTGGATTACTGCATGATCCGCTGCCTACCTATTCAACTTGGCTTGCAATGTTATTTATAGAGGTTGCTTCTATTGGATTTGCTTGTTGCTTTGATCGGGTGATTTTTGTTGATTTTCCAGAATAAACAACTTTATGTTTACGGTGGGAGTACTTTTTTTTGTAATGTTTTCTCAATATTATTTGTGTAATTAAAAGATTTCGGAACAGTCTTGGTATATTGTCCTCTGACCACAGATAAACCCAAAAATGTCTGCTACGTACTTAGTTTGACCTGGTTGGAAGTTCAGGTTTATATTCTTATAACAAGGTATCAAATTACAAATTGTAGGTCTCTCGAGAGATCTCTAAGCGCTTGTTCGAGGCTTCCAACGACCAGAGGGCTGGGCATACTTCGCTCAGAGGATCAGCCATTCAGGGGGGTAATGCCGCCAACCTTCTCGGCACGTTCCCAGCGGTGGGGAGCCTCTAGGGGGTTCTCTTTTATAATTCATTTGTAGGTTAGTTTTAAATTTACAATAGATATTTATCGTTTTTAATGGTTAAAATAATTTTATTTATATAGTCCTTTTGTGAATAAATTATTTTGTCATTATAAAGTCTTCTTTGTCTAAAGTAATGTGAACCGTTATAGTAAATTCAATTTAAGGTGCAATAAAGATACATAAAATCTAAGCTAAAGCCGTTACCTACTTTTATTCTAAAAATAAGCTCTCTTTATATAAGATTTTTATGGCAGCTTCTGAAAAATATTACCTACTTTTATGTTACTTAGGCAGATAACCTAGTGCTTTAAATGGTCGTTCAATGTAACTTCTTACGAGGATGCTTTACCAAGAGTACATGCCTTGCATGACTTGTCTTTGCTCTGGACTGCCACGGCGTAGCACTTTAACATGCTGACTACTTTAAGCTACCGTGTTTACTCCTAAGTACTAGAAGCGTTTTTTTAAATTTTTTGGCGTTAAGTTGGAACTTAAATGTTTTAAATTATTTTAATAAAGCATTATCAACAGTTTCTTCGTACCGTCAAATCGAAGAGTCTGTCATACACAACAAAAACGGATTTTTTCGGCTCTAACGTTTTTGTTGAAACTTTGCACGTCGTAATTGCTTTATGTTTGTAGCAGCAGTACCCATTGGTCTGGGAAAAATCTAGTCTGTATGGTTCCTGTATTATACAACTGAAATTGAAACTTTCGATTTACTCACAAATTGTTAGAGCTATTGAATTGTCATGTATTACGTTAGGTATATATTTGGTCAAACAACATGAATTCATCAGTTTATGTAAGTACACATTTTTTTCCATACAAAAAAAATATTGTACTTAGTACTTACATGAAAAGAAAATTGTTACGAAAATGACGAAGCTTTTCTCTATTAAAAAAAAAGAAATGGCGAGAAAGTTTAGTGCGGCCCGCCGTCCAATTTATTTCATTGTCATTCTACGCCTCGCCACGCCAAATGTGGTGGGTTACGTTACAGGCTACAATTAAGTCTGTACTAAATCTGTGTCTGTACTTTTTACCGACTTCCAAAAAAGGAGGAGGTACTATGTTCGGCTGTATGTATGTTTTTATTTTATATTTTTCCTTTTATGTATATTCACCGATTTCTCCGTCATATTTAGTAACCTTCACCATTCAATAAAAGTTAGGCAGAAATCCTAATGAAATATCAACGAAATACAACTCTATGAATGGAAAAGTATTTTTGAAATGTTTCCATTGGTTGAAATGGAAACTATTGTCTGTTAAGAAACGCACGACGTTTGCGGCTATTTCAATGGGTAATTAAAACTTTCTTCATTAAGATGTTGCAGGAACATTGAACTAAAACCGATATTCCTACTTGGACCGATCCATGGAATATTGGTTTTAGTTCGATGTTGTTAACAATATCGGTAATGTTTTCAAACAGTTATTATAACAAAATACCTAACTGAATTGAGAAAACCTGATGATCTGATTAAGAGTACTTAACTATATTAGCATTAGCATAGTTATATGGATTTGCAGACTTCACACGTGATGTAGGCTGGGCTTTTACATGCTCCATCAGCTACTTGCAGCGAGTTAAACACATTGACCTTGATCTGGCCTAGCCTATTAGGGAGTTTCAATACTATAAAGACCAAGGTTTATGCTGAGTTTTTTCGATGTGACGTGCGGTCGACTGTACAAGCACCGCAAGACAAAGTGACACTGTCTACGTTTACGTATGAATCTCTACCCACACACTGGGGCGGTCGCGGTGGCGGTCAGTTAACTGTATATAGAATTGACTATCTGCACCTTTCATGCATTGCAATGCCGCGTTTTTGGGCCAATAACCGTCACCATAGAATAATCTATCAAAGTTTCATCACAATTTGATCAATGGTTTCGGAACGCATAGGGAAAAAACATACAAACATTGATTTTAATGTATATAGAAGATAGAATGGAGGACCCCACACCGGCGATGCGGTCATCGGTCAGTATAAATTTTATTAAATAGTCGTCTGTTTATAATACAGTTTTATTATTAGATTAGACACTTAACTTTACTTGGACTTGGTGTAGTTTGGTTCATACCATATCATTAGATCGACCAACAGATGAAAGTGATGAGAAAACTTGATTTTCATCGCGTTTAGGTATTTTAAGTACTGGTTCAATCGCACATTTAATTATAACTTTGAAATGAGTCGGTAACTCAGTTTAAAAGCGGTAAGTAATGAATGGGGTTCTATATTTGGAATTTAATAATCTCCTATTTCATTCAAAATGTCAAATGTCGTCTCTCATTTCTGAATTAATTAAAAATTATTAGGTACCTACTGTTAATAGAAGCCTAAATCTAACAATACTAAAATACATAACATGCCTTTGAATACATGAACTGTCATGAGAATCCATGTAAGCATTGCAAGTGAGAAAAACTGGGAATGAAATTACTAATTCGTGGAAAAAAAAATTATAACATAATATGTCATATAGGCCTCTTTTTACCGCGGTAAACTGTTCCCGCGGGAAAAAAGCCGCGGGCAACCGCTATTTGTTTGACCCTAAGGGGGAAAAATAACGAAACATCGAAATTCATAGCACAAACAGATCCTTAAACGTTTGGTACCTTTAACTAAGTAGGTATTTAGTCTTTGTCAGCCGGCAATGAAAATGCTAATGAGGGCCACCATCGATAATATTTTGCGTCGAGCCAAGCGCATTGTTATCCTTGGTACATACATACGCACGTATGACGTACGTAGATACGTAACCTACACTACGTACACGTAGTGTGTATGCGTAGTACCTATACGTAACCGTACTTATATAATAAATAACTTGATTACCATTCCCCTTAACGGCTGTTAATGTTAATTACAATTCTACGAAACAGAATAGGTATATATATATATAGGTAGTAATAATTATCAAACTATAGTTAATATTCAACCTTATTATTACGTTAGTGTAAGGAGCTCTTAAACGTATCCTTTGATCAGCTTATTTCTGTGTAATTGGGCTTTCGCTGAATTAATACGATTGTTATGTTTGGATCTCGACTTTGTCTAATGTTTTCATCCTACATAAGGCATCGAAATAGTACTTTATGTCAATGCTACTAAGCTTCAAGATGCCCTCAAACTTATTATAAAAGCTAGGTATCGTCACGCCAAGGTTTAATTATAAGGGTTAATTAGGTATGTAAACATTTTCCCAAAAATCAATTCGAGTTCTTCATTCTATTTAAAGCGATATTTTCTATTTCTGAGCCGAAAGGCAAAAAGATAAAAGAAAGGCAAAGAATATTTTTGAAACAAATCAGTAGGTAACGTACTTTTAACCTATATTTTCCCTTGGTGTATCTATCCATTCCATCCATCCGATAAATCCTTTGGTTAAGTGTGCTTGTGACATACCACCCGGCTTACCCGGCTGTCTGACCGTTTGTCAGTCACTTCAGCCAGACCATAAAATAAAACGGCACTTATGTAGGTACCATATATCTGAATTTGCTTACGTTTCCTTCATAAGCTTGCCTTCATCATGTCACACATGTTACATCACAACAAATACTATTTGTTAACATTTCCATATAAATTGTTCTCTTCCATAAACACAGGGTGTTCATGTTTGCTATATCAGACCACTGGCTTACTGGGTATGCGCATTGTTATCAAGAATTCATGATCCATAAAAACGACAGTAATCGTTCTCGTAAATTCCCATTTCCTTACATTTGCAAGTCCCTTGAAAGAACTCGTTCGATCATTAACATTGTCTCCTTTTGTGTAACAAACTCCGAAATATTACGTTAACAAGAAAAATGTAACAACAAATTGGACAATCATCTTTTGTCGACAGACATTCTTGCTGTATTTCGTTTCTTATTGAAGCATTTCGACACTGAATCAATTTTCATAACATTCTTATACAAAAAGCTTATGTAATGTTGATCTCTTAAAGTGAATCTCTGAAATACTAAGTAAAAGTAATATCGAAAGATGTAGAGACTTTAGAAACACTTATAAACTACACCGACAGTTGCCTTGAAACTTAGTTCACACAAAGAGTATCTTACATCTAATGAATCCATTATCCAGTGTAAGTGCTCCGATCTGGCTCCGATGGAAGGAGCAAGCAAGCTGCCAACACTAGAACAAAGAGAGTATAGTAAATGGCGCAT
The DNA here is from genome assembly GCA_949699065.1 of Metalampra italica. Classification (NCBI taxonomy): domain Eukaryota; kingdom Metazoa; phylum Arthropoda; class Insecta; order Lepidoptera; family Oecophoridae; genus Metalampra; species Metalampra italica. The sequence continues at coordinate 4,389,125 of OX452986.1, forward strand.
TTACTTAGAGACTATTTATACCCTTGAGGTGTCATGTATCCACTGACTTTTATTTAATTCAGGAACAATCCGCGCCGTTCCGGATACCACATTACATTACGTAGCTATCTATTACAAAGACAATTAAGGTAGAGTTTTAGAGAAATATTCAAAATTAAGGTCGTGTAAGAATTTAATCTTACAATTAGTTTGATTTGAATCTTTCCAACTTAATATTTTGGTTAATGTTCATCAAAGTTTTATTATGAATGATTCACAAATACCTAGTTCAAAATTACAATTTCTTCATATAATACATAATTAGTTAATATAAAACAACAAAAATTAAAAAAAAAAATTTAAAAAAATGTTAATCAATTTCTTCATATTAATCAGTTAATTTATGAAACATTTTTTTTTATATTTGGCACGTATTAAAAATAAATTTTCGGAAGCCTCATTTGGGCAATATAAAATTGATTGCCATTCCATCAAGTTGAGAGGTTTGCCACACCTGCGAAACTCAATTTACTTAAGTAATGAATGACGTACTAATATTACTTAATCTATAGTTAAATACCAGATATCGCTTAGCGACTTATGAACTTAGATTTCACACTAGCTAACTTAATTCGCGGATAACAGAAGCTTTCGTTGAGTTTCTTGAGCTATTGTTATTATAGTTTTTTCGTTATTATAATTTACGAGTTACGGGAAATTTTAGATTTTCGGCCACTAGGGGCACTATTAATATTATGTCCAGGGCACCGGTCTACCTTCTCACGAGGACGTACAGGCTATAGTCCACCACGATAGCCCAGTGCGGGTTGGTGAAATTCATATTATTTCTTCGCAGCTTATGGAAGTTTCCTAACGATGATTTCCTTCACTGATTGAGGGCAGTCAGTACAAATGTACTTAAGTAAAACCCATTGATTATAGTGAGATGTTTGCGTCGCCATACATTTAAATAATATCTACTATTTATCACACCTAACATAGTTTTCAAAGTATTGAATCCGTAATGGTATGCAATTAATCTTCTAGAGAATGAGAAATGGGTGGTTATTTGCACTTAAGACTGAATCTTTCGCTAGAAGGCACATGTATTAAGAAGATTAAGATATTATTCGTGTATAGTGTAAGTAAGAAATTAGTTAGACGTAAGTTGTGCCGGAAAAAGGTGCCAGGAAACAGCGCAGGGTGGGGAAAGGCTGACGACCGGATGTGGCAGCGATATTTGAACTATTAGGTTATCGTAAAACTATCAATAGTTTCAATGATTTGCTAAGTGACCACTTTTATACTTTTATTCCCCCTAGATAAAAACTTGGAATAGATATCGAAACACTGACAAAAAACTACCCTGTCCAGCTAGCACGCTGAAGCCTAAAATGGGATAATTTTAACCTTAAAAATAGATACTTTTGAGCATTTTAAAAGTTAGTTGAGTTGCTTAGTTTAGGTTGCTTAGTTTAAGATGTGTGTAAAACATTGATTTTGTATTACAAATTTGAAGTCGTCCGTGTTGCCATTCATCTGCGCGTGTTTCCCGCTCTAAAGTACCAGTTTGGTCCGGCGCGATTTCTTTTTATGATTTTTCATTTGCTTTAAAATAAAGTAGGTAACCGTGCTTATAATGCTGTCTGGTACCAAGGGATCACCTCGATCTGACCCTTTCCGCGGTATTGGCTTCTACCTTTTGTTGTGTGGCGGCAAGTGTTGAAAGGGGTTAAAAGGCTTTTTGAAACTCGGGAAGTAATATAACAATAGTTGTCACCTTTGTTGTACATGGGAAAATAAGGATGGGATCATATTTTATTTACATATCGGGTTATTATTTATTTGAAGGAAATATGGAACCTTTACAGACTTTATCTGTGTCTATTCCATGTAGGTATTCCATGTACCTACTAAGTAAAGACGCGATACTGCCTCACTTTTCACCTGGTATAATATGTTCTCGGAACATCCTAGTAATAATATTGTAAACGCGAAAGTTTGTAAGGATGTTTGTTACTCTTTCATGCAAAAACTACGGAACGGATTTTGATGAAACACTTTCATAAAGATATTACGTAAATTGGCCAATCAAAATATTACGCGGGTGAAACCGCGGGCAACAGCTAATTAAGAATAAAGGACATCAACCCCTATGTATCAATTTTTAACCCCTGACGAAATCGAAAAGAAAGAGGGGTTAGTTTAACATGTTTAAATTATCGAATACGGTCCAAATCTTGAAACATTTTGCGTCGATTTCAATTTCAACTACAGCAAGAGACGTCGTCGGTGCGAAATTTCAACCTCTTACAGGGTGGAATTTCAAAATTTTCGTGGTTGCTTACGTCATTATGGAACCTCTATAAAAATTTCAAGTTCTACAGCCGTGCATTGATGATCTAACAATATTTGGGATTCTTTAAAAATAGAACATAATTGTGTTGAGTGCTACATGGTGCTACATAGGTACTGTCAAATCTGTTGTAAGACGCACCTACTTCGAATCCAGTAAGAGCTGTCAAACCACTGGAACCCCCTTACATGTTGTCATTAACACGCACCACTTACTCGGGATGGGTTCTGAGAATCTCTCAATGAAATTGGGGAATCCACATACTTATGTTCACTACACACTGTTGTCCAGGCATGGCGTACCTACGGCTCGCAGCGCGTACGTCATTCGTCTCTGCGGCCTATCGAAAATAATTTCTGATAAGTAGTCTATAATAATTATAAAATCGTAACGTATTTCTGTACATTGAAGGCATTTAAAAAACCTATTGGAATACGTTGGAATAGCATCACGCTAAAACTACTGGTCCGATTTGAACCGGGTTTTTGTTTGTTTGAAAGCATGTGGTCTGACTTAAAATCTGGTGTACTTGGATGTTTAAAATTCTAACCCTAAAGGGGTGAAAAGGCATGTTAAGGAATGTTAACTCCTCTTACGTAGTGAGAAAGGTTTAAAATAAACGAAGTAAAGATTTGAACACACCACCACATTAGCGGATGCCAAAGCCCAAGATCGGCGTCGAGAGACTGACAATGGTGATGAAATATTTTAAAACTTTGAAGATTATTTAACGTACTTTACTTAACAACTTTTCTTAGAGAGAGGCTATAGTCTATTCTGTTAGGAAAATACTAATTAAAGTGTTACGGATGAATATTAAGTTTCATGGCAGTAACGGAGTTAAAGTAAAAGTCATTTTCATTTACTGTAAGATGAAGCAAAGAGAATAATTCAGGGGATTGGAAAATTATGAAGTTTACGTAATTTCCTTTCTCGGGATTTCATATGAAAAAACATTAGGCACTGAAAACGAATTAGGTACTTACAGCGAACTTTCAACTAGTATAATCCCCGTAATTGTAGCTTACTTAAATCGTCTATTTACCTTAGTATTCCCGATCGCCGATTTACCTCAATACCGATCTGAAATTTAAATATGTGACTCTTTTGGCGGGAGCGAAGTGTCATGGTCGTCTCTTCTATTTTATTTTTTTAAATTAAGTGTTTTGCAGGTTTTACTTAATATGTAGGTAATTGTGATAGTACCTATTTTATACAATAAGCGCTTGTATAAGTGGTTGTGCATATTGTGCGGGTAATTAAAATGAAAGTGTGTAACAACTGTTTCAGCTCGTGCCAAAATTGTCCATTAAAAATCTCCATTTAATTATAGTTAGTATCGATCAATTCAAGCCGACTAATTCAAGTCGTGCTTTGTTTTTGTGGCGGCCGTGCGGTAACCGCCGAATAAATAGATTTAAGAAATAAAACTTTAAGTTCTAAATAAGATATGGCTTAAAGGTCTCGTTACCAAGCCAAAACCTGTAGGTAAAAAAAAAGTCTTACCAGTTTTTCGACGTCCACTGTTGGACAAAGGCGTGTCATGCGGGAGCACTCCTCATAATGGTTATTGGACAGATCTACAACAGTTATTTGTTGTTCCGTGCAAATCAATTTTTACATGTACTTATTTGTTAGCTTTTACCATAAAAGATACATCACGGGTGACGTCATTTCATAAAGTTGAAACGGATAAAGTTTATATTTGGAAACAGGTAGTAACCACGTTGAAATTTCAGAAAATCATAAATCATTTATTGCAAAAGTTTTGTTTTATCTGAGAGACAAGTTTTAAACATTGGGCTTAGCTCGACACTGTGAATGATTTTTTAATGGGATTTACGGTCCTGGAAGCAGTCCTTTTTCAAAGTCCGTCGTAATTTTTAATACAAAAACACTTAATTATAGACACATAATATTTTGCATTGCATTTAACAGATATAGTTTAGGAAAACTAAATGAATGAGACAACTATAATTAATTATAACTCCTTACCTATGAAGTTGCCGTATTTTTCTTACATTTAATTTTGCATTATTAAAAAAAACTATTTACTAATGAATAGGTAATGATTTACTCACTGTTAGTAATTTTTTCTAATTTATTTATGTTTCGTGTATAAAAACAATGATTGAAATCAATGCATTTAGAGTCTCACCAGCGTAGCAAAAAGTTTTAAGGTCTTTGGTCTCACCGGATCTTCATTTTATCGCCAGAACACGATGGTTTCTGTTTTTGAGAAATTAATACATGGGATACTTAGCTTAATGTTAATAAGTCACACATACAAAAAATATCTCTTAATTCGAATTCGTTATAAAAATATATAGTACGCAAAATAGTTTGTATGAAAACCGCAACATTCTTAATTTTCTTCATACAAATCGGCAACTTCATATAGGTAAGGACCGAATATCTGACGAGATCCCGCTAAAACGCCCCCGTGGAATGATACAAAGACACAAAGAGGTAAATTGAAAATGGAACTGCTTGCTTGGTGATGGCGGGTAAATTTTGTGGCGCGAGGAAATAGAATATGGCCAGATTGTCTGTGTCGCGCCAACGTGCGGACGACGCGAGGGAGGCGGTCGCGCGCGGTCGGTGCAATATTCCGCGCTCCCTGTGTTGTGTGAACTTTTTATGACTCAACTTGCATTTTATTGTAATGTAAAATTTTTACGTCATTTTCAAGTGATCGATTTATAACGCAGTGAGTTTTAAATGCTTTTAGCTTTGCTTGTTTCAAAGACGTGAGATATTGACGCATTTATTTTGTTTCAAATTATATTCGAGGTAGGTTTTATGCAGATTGTTAATGATGATATCTGACAAATGTTTCTTAAAATGATTAAATTAGCTACCTATTTATGTATAATTTGTAGTATAATCACAAAACTTTCCAGGGAATTGGTTTCTTTGTTAGTTTTTCTGCATTTGTATAGTTTTTGAGCCATGTGGTGGTAGTAAAACTGAACATATTAATGCGCATTCTTTGTGTGAGATAGACATAAAGTTTAGCTAATATTAGACCGCCTACAGGTGCAAAATGAAAATTATTGCTCGGAACGCGTGTTCGTGAAAATGATGTATTATGAGGGTGAGGCGAAGTGGCGTGATGACGCGAGGTTATTACTTCAACTCCAATTAAGTTTATTACAATGAGCTATTTATTAGTAGTGTGTAGACAAATAAACTCTACCCAACACTAAATTAGGTGAAATATGTAGTAAAAGATAATATTGTGCCGACAAGAGAGAATCGGAACTAATTAATTTTGTCATTTCCTAATACATGCCCAAGTACAGTCCCGGGTTTTACCTTTGACCATAGCTTGAACTTTTTCTTCGTATATTAAGGAAACTTTTGTTCGCGACTATTCTGTTCGTTAATTATTTATTACATTATATTGAGAGACAAAGTACCTTGTACGGTGATTTAGTAAGAAATTAACAATAATTAGGTCTATTTATTACATATTAGGTACTTATTGTTTACGTACCTATTGTTTTTTCCAAGTAGGTACTAAAACTTACTATTACGAGCTTTATTTCGACTACGATTTACATAATACCCTTATATCTTATCTATTTATTTAACAATTTATTGTACACACAAAACATTAACAAGATACAAAACAAAACAGAAAGAACATGTACAAATGGTGAGCCTTATCTCTTTATGAGATTTCTGCCAGCCTACCAGTGACAGGAGAGCAGTGTGATAGGGCAGACAGTGTGTACTAATATACTAAATAAACTATATTATAATAAAAATATTCATAAAGTATAATACATACAAGTATTATCGTACATACATAATGGATACATAAATATATACACACATATGTATAATATATATATATATGCTTATGGATCAAGAGAGAGGTAATGCTCCTTCACTCGCTTTCTAAAGATTGCGACAGACTGGCTGTCTCGTATGTCAGAAGGAAGTGAGTTCCACAGCCTGACCGCATGGACCGAAAAGGAATAGGAACTAGTAGTTCCGTGAGAACAGTAGACCTCGCCAGCCCTTATAAACCAAACCTAAAAGAAACCAACAAAAGTCAACTTTGGAAACAGAAAAAGTACCTACTAAAGTGACAAAAATTAGCACTTTAAAGCTTAATATTTCGCAAACGGATCCCTGAATCGAAAAATGTTTATCACACACCCGCGATATTTTTGAAAGACCCATCCAACGATACCCCACACCATGGATATCACGCGGAAAAAAATAATTTTCCATTTTACGTATGCAGTTCTATGAACATAATTTATTTTTTCAACTTTCTTAAGTCGATCCACTATTACTCAAAAACTAATAGAACCTACTTAGCCGTAATAGTTTTCCTTCTAACTACGTTATATATGCTACTGCCATGAATTTTTTCACATTTCCAGAAGCAACCGTTTAGCTGGCAGGGGGGGGACACGTGACTCTAACAAAAATTACCGCTTTAAAGCTTAATATTTCGCCAACGGATCCCTAAATCGAAAAAATGGTATTCACACACCAGCAATATTTTTGAAAGACTTATCCAACGATATCCCACACTATGGGATTCACAAGAAAAAAAAAGTTCACTCCCACTTTGCGAGTATGGTAGGTACTCTAAAAAAAATGTTTTTCAAAATTTTATTCTACTCATTTTGTAGGTTTAATTAATTTATACATATGCCAAATTTTCGTCAAAATCGGTTGAAAAATGCGACCTGTAGAGAATTACAGACAGACAGACAGACAGACAGCCGGACAAGAGCATTTTTGGCCAGTCTCGAAACGTAGACGCTTCGCTCGCTCGGTCAATAAAAGTCGGTAGAGTGGGAGGGAATATTAAGGAGGGAACCAATGTCTTCTATTATCTATTCTAATTTGTTAAAAAACTTAATTTCTATTTTATTAAGTAAGTAAAAGATATAACCAGGGTCATTTTGGTTCCTCATAAATTCACTTCACAAGATAAGTTTTCTTAGAAATTTTATTTTAATTAGGTACGCGTTTTTTCCGAAACAGACAAGACACCCGCCGGACACGCATATATCGCGGCAGTGTGATGGAATCTTATAGCAATATCGATCGAGTCAATACCATTCATCTTGAACTCAGGCTAATGTAATATACAACAGACTCGTAAAAGCGATACTTAGGGCTACTAGAACAAAAGGAGGCACGGGAACAACAATTTCCTTACAAAGCTTCCTGTAACGTAACTAATGTAATAAAATTATTGGGTTACCTAAACACACAATCTTATTATTGGGGCCGAACAGTTTATTATTATATTTACTAGTTGCCTAGCTATTGCCAGTGACTTTGTTCGTTGATTCGAATATACTGAACTGACGTTATTTCGGATCAGACCTAATATTATCTCATGGGAATGATTAACATTTCCAGGTTAAAATGTGCCCATGTTGTTTTAAAACAGAACCTCAGTACTCAGTATCCAGTTTCAAATTTTCAACACGATCGGTTTTGTAGTTGCTTTATAATCCAGGTTTTCGCATAAATTTACAATAATTATTATTTAGTAGTATAATTTTCTATAACACAATTATGAATAACATTGCTCAATTCATTTCATTTGTAGACAGTTTAGCTAAATATGAGTTACCCTATCCATTATGATAAACAAGTACGATTTACTTGACAGAAGACATAATCAGTTCTGTCGTTAGCAACGCTACCTCTAACAAACAAACAGCCAATTAAATTATTAATCGTTTTGTGCCGTAAGGTAAGCCTGCTATCACAAAGGAAGCTTTACTTGAAACGGATTCAATCTGCTTAAATATTATTAATTGGACAGCTATAGTCTTAATCAAGTCAAGAGTTACACGGTAAAGGTCTGACAGACAGCAAATTGGACCTTTCTTGTTAATCCAGTCTTGACTCGAACTGTTTTCATGGCTTTGTTCGTGCGGTTTCGAGATTCCAGCGTATCCGATCGCCTCGTTGGTTTACAGACTTGGGTGTTGTCCTCGAGTTTCAGAGGTTGTGGGTTTGATTCCCGCTTGAGACAAACACTTACTTTTAAAAGCTGGTGCTGGCCACAATATAAACGCTATTTGGTTCTGATATATTCGTGAATTGTCCTGTCCTTGTCTAATTCCCTAAATTATGTTTATTATATTCCCATTTTATCCTACATAGCATGTAAAGAGATAACGATGAAATTGTCTTCTAACTAATAACATTTGGATTTAAATCCCTAACTAAATACACTGAAAGCTCGGCTGGGCTCATGGTAAGTGTTCGGTGTGTTTAGGGTCAAATTAGTAAGGATCACGTAGCTGGAGAGGTAGTTGAAAGTAATCTATATACATATAGTACTTATATGCGAAAGGTTGTGAATAAAACGTTTCACATTTCTAGTCTCTACGATTATTTTAATAATAATACACAAAATATTCTAACAAAAAGAACTTTAAATTTAGAACTTTACCTAAATTTTTAAGTTACCAGTACCTATAATAATTGTAGTGCAGTGAACAGTCAGACTGAAAAACATTAAACTTGAAAATTATTTGTTAGATGAATTAACAAATTGTCTCCTATATCAATGTCAACAGACGCAAATCACTCACAATCAAAAAGTCTGAAACAGAAAAAGGCCTTCCGTTACTTCCAAAAACTGGGGCGGGGTGCTGGGTTGATGGCTCGTTAGTAGGGCCAGAGATATAAAAGGAAGGAAAATATTTATATATTTATAGGTAGGTATACTTGATACTCAGCATAAATGAGCAATCATAGTACTTTAGGCGTTTCATGAATCAAATTATGCGTTAGCAAGGGTATTATTTACTGGAATTTCATTACTCACTGACATCGCTACTACGCTTCAGTTACTTCTCATAATGAAAGACTAATTTCCGGTCTTTCGCAATAAACGATTCTTAATAACTTTATCCCACTTTACTCAATTAGCTTGCCTATTACAGGGTGAAACGACGTCGAAAGGAATGAAACATCGATCAGTGTCTCCAAAGTTATGAGTTTTGACATGATCTCTAGGTATCGAGGAAAATGTTTCCCGACGAGAATGTAACACAAACTCTGTCTAACCTTTTTGGAGAGATGCTGATAGCAACAGACGAGGCTGAGAACAGAAGCAATGTGAGCCTGACGCAGTTTATATCAGCTCTGAGGGTGAAGTCGTCGAGGAATACCAGTCATGAGCCTCTGGACTTCGGGGCTTTGGTGAAGTTGGTGGATGGATGGAGGAGCAGGCTCAACCTGACGAAGCCGACCGAAGCAGCGTGCAATTACTGTGATGGGAACATTCGTGACGTCATCCTGGCATACAACAGCGTTCATGGATACATCAGTCTCCTTGTAAGTTTTTTACTATACTTCATCGTTAAAATTCGCCAGTTTCTAGGTTTTTACAGGTAGCAATGTGTTTTTAATGTTTTAAACTATTTAGTAGGTACCCTCCCGCCGCAATACATTTAAAATCTCGCTAACTAAACTAAATGCATCATCAATTTGGCATCATATTAAAACATCATTGCTTATAGTATAAGTTGGATTTTGGTGTACCTAAGCTCCTTTATTTTATAATCGGATTTGTGCTTTGCCTACAAGCAACTAATGGCAAGTTTTTGATCATTTCATTTGACTCATTTGTTAAAAATAGACCAAGCCAATAACAAAAAGTCTAGGAGAAATCCTTAAGAAGGAGGAAACGAAGAAAATGTATAACATTAGTACTCCGTGGGTAGGTACCACCTCTAGCATTTTACATCTTAGAAACCCTATTTATTCAGCTGCAATAGATCAGGATTTAATGTGTGTACACTTCTCAAACGATGATTGTAGATGACGTACCCACCACTGAATGCATTATTTACAAACGTAAAAGTAGGTAGGTACTCAGCAAAAAGAACAACTTTCACTCCTAGCCTGGCGCGTAGCCAAATCGAGCAATCTGTATAAACAATATTTTTTTTCACCAACTTTCGCAAATAAACCATTCCCCTTTTTCGTTGATTAATCAACACCGTGAAACAAAAACTCGTTCATTTTAGGAGTTCTATCAACGCCTGAAACTTCTTTAAATCGTCCGTCTGTTATTTTTAAGAAGCCGTTGCTGAATTAAACCCTTTATTAACGAAGCTCTTTTGTGCGTCATCAAAAAAAACTCATACCTACCATATTTTTATTGTTTGAGCATTGTCTGTGCCACATGGAATAGTAGAATAGTACAAGCGATTGACCGCTGGGAAAATCGAATCTGGGGACCATTCATTATACCCCCCCTCTATGAAGGACTACTCTGACCGACCTACATCAAAGTTCGTCAATGAATGAGTCAGTTTGAAGTATACTTGTATTATGTACGACGTACGTTTTGGGGAACTATTATCTAATCTGTGGTTTTGGGCTGATTACACATAGATAGGTTTTCCACACCCAGCCGCTTCCGGCAACCTTTTTCAGGTCATCGGCCCACCTGACGGGCACGCCCACGCTGAGCTTTCGTACGTGGCACTAATTTCTCGATGAGCCCATCGAATAATGGCGTATACTCTGATTACATTCATTATTCACCCATTCTTCATTGATTACGACGCTTCTATAATCTGTGGCTTGATATTATGACTGTTTCTACCATCTGTCTGGAACAAGCCCTAAAGACCACCTTAGCTTAAAATCATGTATTACTATTTCATTTCTCTTGATTACTTTTATATCCAGAACAATGAAAGGTTCTTATCTACGTTCCGGCTACCTTTGTTCGTATCAATCAATCAATCAATATCGTCAAACTACCTGTCAGGCAATGCATCTCGCACTTCACTTTTCTTAGTGCCCATGAGTCAAAATCTAACGCATAATTAGACGTCTTATTTTAGAAAGCCTCATACCTACTTCAGTATTGACCCACACACGATTGGGTTACGATAAGCCTTCCCATAATGAACAGTAAATGTTATGAACGCTTGTATCGTATTACTCTCCATGTGACGCAATTAGGGGTATTAATCTCGATGGACATTTCAAGGTTGAAAGTTACATAATAATTATGTACAGAAACAATGTCAATTAAGTACAATATCCGGTCATTATAAGCTGTTGGTTGCTAGGGACTAGCTAGGTTTCTAATTAGGCCCGTGAGTAGGTGATGGTATTGAGGATTCAAACTGAAACCCTTCTGAGGGTTCTTCCCGAAATCCGGATCTGTATAGTTAATCGCTACGGTCCTGTTCCTAATTTCACATTTTAACAACACAAAAGAATATTTTTTTCCGTTAGTTACTGGTGGTTTTACCTCGGCAACAAAGGGTTCCGCAGCAACCTTTATGATTAGAATTAAGGGTAGAATAGAATTTGTAATTTCTTGTAGTCTTTAAAAAAAAAGGTTTGTTTTCGATATAAAGTTATATAGGGACGTAAGTAAGTACCTACTTACACCTTTTCATGTAGAAATCTGAAAAGGGTGTCAGTCAGTCACAATCAGATTTTAATACCTAAGGATAGATTTTTCAATTGAAATCGCACAAGACCGCAATTCCATTCAATAAAATTTCAATTTAATTGAAAAAAAAACAAAAAAACTACTTAGTACATTAAAATCTATGTAGGTACATAGACAGATATTTTATCAAGTTAAATTCATAATTCATAATACTATACTTACTATGTATCTGGTATGCATTATTCATAATGATTTACAGATAAAATCAAGCATAAAAGTGTGTTTGTTGCTCAACCAACGCCATCACAGTTGACCTGATTTTGATAAACAGTGATGCTTATACCCAAGATCAACAAACACGTGGGATAGTTTTACTATGGGTTAACAACATTTACTGTGTCAAAATCAGGAAGGTTCGAATCTGTTTGGTGGCGCCCCGCGCTCTAGCATTTTTTATTTATTCATGGTGAAAATGGACAAAACGCGACATTCATTTTATTTCGCACGTGGTTCAATCACCTAAGGAAAACTTTCTAAACATATACAAAATGTAGAGACGAAATATATTTAATAATCAGTAAAAGCTCGTTCTTGACAAGACATTCACTGTATGATCCTGTCTTGTGATGTTCCCGACTGTGTCTGCGACATTGAATACTTGTGGGAATTGAAATTGTGACAACTTGACGTAGCAGCCATGACACTACCCATTATGTGGAAGTACGTTAACATCAAGTATTGTCTAAGTATAATTGTCGTAAAATATGCAAATAAAAACCTTATTTATCATCCTTTCTCCTTATGGATGGGTGCTAATACAATGTCCATGTCATGGAATTTGATGTCCTTTATTCTATGTAGGTACTTAAGTTATCATTTAGTCTATGTATGTTTCTGGCGCATACAATACTCCAAAGATAATAACAATATATTATGTAGTGCTGAAAGCTCGTTTACAGAACCATTTTAACCCGTTCACATTTTAAAATCTGTACAATTTTGGTTAAGCTTTCTACATGCTCTTTGTTTGAAACAAATGTGTACAATAGTCCTCGGTATAGATAGGTAATTAAACCTACGACCTCTGACGGTCAAGCTGCCAATCAAAAACGGCGAGCGCGAACGGCGGAAAATTTTGATGTTACGAGAAACAATATTCTCCTAATACCTACGCTACTGATGAACGAAATAATAAATAGTTATTTGTAATTTTCAAGCCAGATCAAATCTATAAAACTGTTCATTAATAAAAATTCTGTAGTGTGAAACTTGCCTTGATTGGTTCTAGGCATGCAGGAATCTAACAAACCGTCTTTAAACCGGTTGGAAGGCGGTACTCTTCATCCTTCGCTCAGCAATTATAAAGATGTCCAAAGACAATGTCCAATTACAAAAAAGTCAACTTCAAAAAATAACAATGTTCAACTTTTCTTTCTTACACAACGACCACTTCTTAACAAGTTTGGACAGCATCATCTTTTGACCATTTTGAATAGCTCATTTACGCTTTCTTTGAAGATAGATCCGATACTAACTATGAAATTAATGAAAATTAAAGTAGGTAGGTATGTCTATTTACCGACTTCCAAAAAGGAGGAGGTACTATGTTCGGCTGTATGTATGTTTTTTTTTTTTCCTTTTATGTATGTTCACCGATTTCTCCCTCAATTGTGGACCGATAACAAAAAAATTTTTTTTGTTTGAGAGGGTCCGATCCCGAGGTGGTCCCATTGTCACCAAGTTAGGATCTGATGAAGGAATCCGATGGAAATCGAGGAAAACCCTCAAATTTACATACATAGTTCGAGTTACGGCACAGTAGGTTTAGGGCATAGGAGGGGAAGGGGAGGGGGAGGGGAGGGGGAGGGTTGAGGGATGTGAGGGGAGGGAGTGGGAGGGGTTAGGGGGGGAGAGGGGGTCAGGGAGAGGGGGGAAATGGAGGGCATGGAGAGGAGATAGGGGGAGTGGAGTGGGGTGGGGTGGGCGGAGGGCAGGGAGAGGAGATAGGGGCGAGGGGGGGGGGGAAGAAGTCTGTGTAGTATTTTATCGCGAATGAAGTGGTAATGATGATGAAATGCTTTACAACGCTAAAGCGCAATACAGATAGGGCGGCGGTGTTGCGAAAACGTTGCGGCGGCGAATCTGCGGAAAGCGAATATAAAGCGGATCCCTTCAGACAGGAATTGTATGAAGCGGTTTGTATGAAAAACGCTCTGCACCGCGCCGCGCCGCCGCCGCTGTGTGGCGGTTCTCATATACTACAAAGGAATACAACGCGCCGCCGCCACTCCGCACCGCCGCGCGCCGCCGCGCCGCGTGGGGCGTATCCATCTGTGCGCGCGGTTTTGTCGCTTTCGCCTTCGCACCGCCGCCGCCGCAGCAAGTTTTGCGGTGTACCTACCTACCTAGATCTTTTTACGGGGATTATTAGGGATGCAACGAATACTATTATAAATATGACACACACTAAAAATGGAAAAATAAAAAACTTTTTAACAAAAAATAAAACCGACTTCAAAACCACAAAAAGGCACTAAAAAGCGTAAAATAACTTTTTTATTTTAATCCAAAAGACAGAACCCTGTTACGTATTATTTTAACTAAAATATTATTACAATATGTGCTATGTACTGATCTGTTTGAAGTCGGTGCCAAGACCGACACACAATAAAACTTAGCAATATGAACAGCTTAATTAACATATACCGGTCATCGTGGAGATCCTTGGGGGAGGCCTTTGTCCAGCAGTGGACGTCTACAGGCTGATAAGATGATAATGAATTAACATATTATGGAATGGCGCACGGGAGACTTAGCCTACTACCGGCTTGGCACCGACTACAAACAATTCAGTACATAGCACATATTGTAATAATATTTTAGTTAAAATAATACGTAACAGGGTTCTGTCTTTTGGATTAAAATAAAAAAGTTATTTTACGCTTTTTAGTGCCTTTTTGTGGTTTTGAAGTCGGTTTTATTTTTTGTTAAAAAGTTTTTTTTATATGTGGATTTGTCTTTTCGCGTCCTTTCGCAGTCATAAAATATTTACAGATTCATGTTGCATAGTTTAAAAATTGTGAAGTTTGCCGTTGACTGTATTATGGCTCGTCGATATCTATTCAATTTTATATTTGTATAAATGTATTTGTTATGTTAAAGCAGAATATTCAGAAGATCTAGACGAAGCGGGAGATTCACGCACACTTGTGCGCTGTTGCTACGAAACACACAAAACCGAACAACACATTCCTAACTTCTGAGTACACATCGATACTTATGATACGGTCGCATGACCGGTGGTCTTGTACCTGTGGCAGAGGCTAAATAACGCCCTGAGTATGGCGACTGGCGTTGCTTTACGGCTGTAACAGCCGGCTTAATAAAAAAGGTCTCTTAATAAAAATAAAATACGGCTTAAAGGTCTAGTAACTAAGCCCAAAACCTCCTTATAAACAACGTTATTCACATGCTATGTTAATGTTGCAGGTATGCTTCTTCGGCAGCCTGGCCAACGCGCTGAACGTGGCGGTGCTGACGCGCAAGGACCTGGCCGCGGCGCCCATCAACCGCCTGCTCAAGTGGCTCGCCGTCGCTGACGTCTTCGTCATGATGGAGTACGTGCCCTTCGCCGTCTACAGGTATCTGGTGAGTCTAATTTTCTCTACTTTTTATTCTGTGTACATAAAGCTTATTACCTATCAGAAGCTTTTTAACCGACTTAAACAATACTTAAGTAGTTTTAAGGTATGATCATTTAACAGTCTCTCAACTGAGACTGTAGAGTAAACAATTGAATTTGTTCAACGTCTACTACAATTTAGACATTGATTTTAGGCATTTTGCTTTTTAGACGATATGACCATGCGCTGGTGCTCTGCGCTCTTACTGCTTCAGCTTCAGTATTTATATCCAACTCAGTCCAACAAATCCCTCTTTACTTGTTTGTTTTACTTTTACTTGTACGTTTTCAGACAAGAGCTTTTGTAGCTCATTTTACTGTTCATTTTGTTTCTGCCCAGATCCTGCCCGGCCAGCGCGAGATGCCGTACCGGTGGGCGGCGTACCTGCTCTTTCACATGCACTTTGCCCAGATCTTCCACACCGCATCTATATGTCTGACACTTTCACTCGCCGTGTGGAGATATGTCGCTATTAAGTAATTTCATTCTTCTTTAAAATTAAAACTATTCCCAAGTCCATGTCATTTGTATTTGCTGAGATAAGCCAATTCCGATCTGAGAGGGATTTTTTATCATTCTGGCACGGAACCCTAACTAGCACGTGCGTAAATGTAAATGTAACATTTTTTTTCTTAAATAGCCAATTTCGGAGGTAACAAGATCTTGTACAAGTAATTGTTTCCATATATTGACAAGTTGACAACATTGTTTCGGAACAAAATGCCTGGTAACATTCGATGTCTCGCCTTTCCCCTTCCGCCATACTACTGTTTGTAAGACATACGATCCTGTTGCTAACGGCTCGAAGTTGTTTACCAAAGGAGTTAGATTACATGTTGCGATATCTATCATCCTTATTTATCCCGTCTAGAAAGTGAGACGCCAATTTATATAAGCGTTTGCTTCGGGCTATTGACTCAAAATACATACAAAGATAGATCTATATACAACTAGCTGTTGCCCCGCGGCTTCGCCCGCGTGAAATAAGTTTTTCCCCGTGGGTACCGTTTACCCTGGTAAAAAGTAGCCTATATGTAATTCCAGGGTATAAGCTATCCCTGTACCAAGTTTCATCAAAATCCGTTCAGCCGTTCTTCAGTTATAAGTGGTCTAACTGACACGACTTTGTTTTATATATTAAAGATATATACCTTAAAATGTCAGGATGATAGATAAATTCTTATTCTAGCAAATGAAGAATAAGTACAAGCTAGGCGAATCAGCGATATAAAAGAGTACGTTTTTTTTATTTTAAAATAAATAAAGTATTTTTTGTATGTATTTTATGTAATATAATATTATTTCCTGTACAGGTACTCAGATAGGAACCACATACTGTGCACCGAAAGGCGGTGTAGCACCGCTATATTGAGCAGTTTCATTCTCCCGCCCATTCTCTGCATCCCTACGTTTATGGTAAGTGCTGCCCTTTAGGCCCTTTCTGCCTCAAATGCCTATATTCGAAACCGATAAAATGGAAACGTAAACGTACCTATGTCGTACTTGTACGAGGATTTTAAGCTAAATGTAATACTTTTTCCGATAATAGTATTACTCTATCTAGAAGGTAAAATGTAAATTATGTAACGCTTTTAATAGTTGGCGGCTTTAAAAGCAGCTGCCTTAATATAACTTTTTTAGGCTCAATAAACCACAACTTTATTCGACTCTATCGATTTTCATCAAAAACGCGATTTTTTTCACGATTACAAAACTTCCTTCACTTCTATAGAATAGGTAGTCGTTCGTAAATAAAAGCATAACCCTTTCGGAACGAACGAAAAAAACAGATGTCAAATGGCATTCTGCGCCTAGACGGAACTTTCCACATGATTTGACTTCAATCGACTTTGTCACTTCGGGTGATCCTCCGTTATTTCGGCGAAAGGTTCTATGAATAGATTTTTTTTCTTTATTTAACTTTCTTTATGGATCTTCAATGAATTCCGCAAAGGCGTCTATTGATTTATGTCCAGCTGCGGTCAAGGAACGTAGTCTTAAATTTCTACGCCTTTGCATAGATTATGTTGAGGCTTTTGTAGGTAACAGTTTACATTCTTTATGGTTCAACAATACGTAAACCTTCTCCGTGCCATAAAACTGCCTGCCGTTAGGAAATGTGGGTTGAGAGTGTGGTAGAATCTCACTTTATGTTCTTATATCTATCTGTATAGGTACTAGTTGTTTCCCGCGGTCTCGCCCGCGTTTTATAATATATGGCAAACTTTTTTTTCTTTTTTCTCAGCTCCTAAGGGTCGTAGCGTGACGTTAAATAGCCTATAACATTACTCAAGAATTGGGCTATCAAAAGCAAAAACTTTTTCCAATTCGACTGGTAGTTCCAGAGATTAGCGCGTTCAAACAAACAAATCAACAAAAACAAACACTTTAGCTTTATTATATTAGTATAAACAACACAATGTAAAAAATTTTTGCGAATAAATAATAATAATATTATAGATAAACTGGTATAGGTATATATTGTATTTGAGCACTTACACAGCATTAACTGCTCATGAAGCGAACGCTTTCAATTCCACGTCACGGGTTCATAAAAGCAATGCTACGGACGCTACGCCAAAGCCAGCTTACGCCTACAGGTAGCGAGTTCCACTGTAACAAATAGATATTTGATAAGGTAATTATGTATATTAACATGGCATCATAATTATCATATGTACACATCTATTCTCCCTCGTATTCTTTTAATTTTCAGATACCACAAGGTTGGCTGGAAGATATATTTGACTGTCACAAGTCCACCTATGTAAACATTGTTCAATGTAATTTTATTAGAGACTGCCACTGCCCTGGTGGACGTTGGGCTCCTGTATTTTTGCATTTTGGAAATTTTTTGTCGTGTTTTTTAAAGTAAAATACGGTCTTTTATCATTGATCATAATCCAACGAAGCTGGATAATTGTTGGTGGCAGCAGAAACACTCACTTTCAAGAGTTTTGCCTGCAAAATACAGCTCATCGTAAATCAGCGGCGGTCAGCTGATTGATACCTATACAAAGTGAAGTGCATAAGTGTTCGACCTTGGTGATATCTTTTATCGAAATCAGTGCATAGTTAACCTAGTGCATAGGTAATACACGTGGAAGGTTAACTTTATTACTTATCTACATACGTCCGTTTTATCTACAAATCAAGCTTCGTAATTGTCTCGTAATTTCGTATTCGGATACCCTCTTCGTGTTAACATCCGATGTAAGATTGGCGCAGTGGATAACGGGCCCGACCGAGCGAAGAAGTAACCTGAAGGTGACAGGTTCGATCCTCGCCCAAGCAAGCCTCGTTTATTTTTGTTTTAAATTTTTATTTAATTACTTAATTTCTCAATTTCATTCCTTTTTCCAAAAATAATAGTTATAGTATTGTTATTAATAACTTATTCATTTTCATTTCATGGGATGTTTACAAAATATTTTACCGTTTTTTTATATATATTTTAGAGAGATATTTGGTATACTCATTTAAAAGTTAGCAATTGATTCCATAACCGTTTGAAATATTTGAATTTGTTAAGTTCGTAAATTAATTATTATTTATCACACACAGCATCAGTCTACCGTACCTTTCTTCGTTAGTGTATTTATTTAAATAATAAATATATTTGTTTACTATTAAGTTAAATAGGCATATTAGGGTTATATTTACATTAATGGGCATGAGTAAACATAAAATCTAATTTTTATTATTATTTTCAAATAGTACTTAGTATTGTTAAATCTACATTTTAATTATCATTTTATTTGTAAACGGTGACTTTACGGTATGTCTATATTTTACCAATATATAATGTACTTAATAGATATTACCTACAAATGAAAGATTTTGCACTTTACTTATCTTAATGTTATGGTACTTTGTTAGTAATTGACTTTATATTTCATTTTTTCCATAGACTATCAGAATTTGTTATTCCGTAATTTAACTATTTAAACAGCCTTAGACCATTGTAGGTACTTTCAGTGAATGCATTGAATTTGTTATTGTTATTTTATTTTGTTGACTTTTAATGCTATATTTACATTAATGTATATTCATAATAACGGCTACCTCAGCGGCACAAACATTGATAGATATGAGACTTCGAAATAGGTATTGATACGAGTATTCAGGATGTCACAACCTACCCCTACTCTTATAGACCCCGTGGGGCTTCAACAGCAGCCTTTGACTTTTTCGCAAAATAATTACTGCAAGTGTGAGTTATGTACTTGTCCAAAAATTTTCAAATCAAAAAAAGGATTAAAAATACATTTGAGTAGGATCCACAAAAACATCGTTCCGCCTAATCCACCTGTTGTGAATGGAGACTTGAATACGAATCCCCCGCAAGATTCGCCTCGGTTGTGCGACATTATTGCTGGATTGAAGGTCGGGGTGCCAGTGGTCAAGCGTATTCCACGTGGGGCAAGGATTACCGTCGCCACTGCATTGAAGCAAACCATTGACAAAGTAGTGAGTAATAACAATAAAGATGACTGGTCTCGACTGCTAACTTTTGCGTATAGCACACTACACGTTACTGATAATGATAATAAGTCTCTTTCATTAACACAAAAGATAAAGGCAAACTGCGCTGCGCTTTCTGTCCCATCCCCGTCAAGGAATAATAATCTAGGTTTTAATGTTATCAGGAAGATCGAGTCCAAGGTTAGCGAGGGCGACGTGAAGGGGGCAGCACAAATGCTTTTTTCGAGCGATGTCATTGCTCCTAACAATACAGAGACTTTTGAAGCTCTTCGTTTAAAGCACCCGGTTCGCCCCGCTTCATCTCGCCTACCCGACCCACCCCCCTCTTCGCATCCTACTCCTCAAGCTACAGCTGAGGACATCCTTGATGCTTTGATGTCGTTTAAAAATGGTTCTGCTGCTGGCGTGGATGGACTATCCCCCCAACACCTAAAGGATCTCGTGTCCGCGTCCACCGGGACTGCTGGTAGCAATCTTCTAGAAAGCATAGTTTCTGTGGTGAATTTGATGTTGGCGGGGTCAGTCCCCGAAGGAATAGTTGAGGTATTATATGGTGCCAACTTGTGTGCCTTGGGGAAGAAGGATGGCGGCATTCGGCCTATTGCCGTAGGTTGCACTTTACGTCGACTTGTGGCAAAAATCTGCTGTAAGCGGGTCAGGCCTTTGTTAAGTCAAAAGTTTGAGCCAGTCCAGCTGGGCTTTGGTACCAGGGGCGGCTGTGAGGCGGCAGTGCATGCTGTACGGGCTTTTCTGCACAATGGAGAAGGCGACGTCTTAGTGAAGGTAGATATAAAAAACGCCTTCAACTCTGTTGATCGTGGTACCCTACTTTCTGAGGTAAAAGAGCACGTGCCCGCTTTGTTCCCATTTCTATGGCAGTGTTATGGTGGTCCATCCAAGCTTTTTTTCAAGGATCAGTTGTTAGTTTCATCCGTAGGCTGCCAGCAGGGAGATCCCCTTGGACCGGCTATATTCAGTTTGGCGATACACGGCATAATTTCTAGTCTTAAATCAAAACTTAATATCTGGTATTTGGATGACGGTACTTTTGGAGGCGAGGCCTCAGCAGTTCTAGAAGATCTTTCTACTTTGTCTTCAGCTTTCGCCGCGATGGGCCTGGATTTGAATTACGCTAAGTGTGAAATATATGTCCAGCCGTAGGTACCCTCCAAGAGCGAGATCTTTGAAAACTTCAACCAGGTAGCTCCTGGCATCAGACGTGTGTACAAGGACAGCCTTTCTATCTTGGGTTCACCGATTTTCGAAGACTCATTTTCGGCTTACATTGAGAGTCAATTGAATAACTTTAAGCGGTCTTCAGAAAGGTTGACAAAAATCAATGCCCATATGGCTTTAACTATAATGAGGCACTGTCTGTTTGTGCCCACGCTGACGTATGTGTTTTACCGTGCTCACACCTCTGGAAGTTCCAAAATCTACTGAGCCCAGTTGATGGATGTATTAGGGAGTCGTTGTCCACAATATTAAATTGTCCTCTTGGGGAGAGAGCGTGGATGCAGGCTTCACTCCCGGTTCGCCAGGGGGGTCTGGGTATCAGGGATGTCTCGTCTGTCGCCTTGCCGGCTTTTTTAGCTTCTGTACATAGTTCGCGGGTCCTCGTCGGTAAAATCATTGGCCCTTCTCTGGGTTCCGCAGAGGTTCCGTACTTGTCGGAGGCTGAGAGCGCGTGGCAGGCGACAGGTCTGACCGAATTACCTGAGCATCTTGGATCCCAGAGGCGGTGGGACGAACCGCTTTGCAGGCTGGCATACCAGGGGCTGGTGGAGTCCGCTGCGGACTTGGCGGAGCGTGCTCGCTTACACGCCGTATCGGCGTGGGAATCGGGGCTGTGGCTGCAGGCTCTGCCTTCAACTAATACTGGCACCCTGCTAGATAACTCCACTTTGGCGTTGGCGACTAGTCTCCGCCTGGGAGCGAGGACGAATCTTCCGCACCGCTGTCAGTGCAGGGAAACGGTGAGTGAACTGGGGCATCATGGATTATCGTGCCAGAGGAGCGCGGGTCGTGTGCCTCGTCACTCATCGTTGAACGACATTCTCCGCAGGGCACTGGCGTCGGTGAGAGTTCCCTCCGTCCTGGAACCGAGCGGACTAGCGCGAGCAGACGGCAAGAGACCAGACGGGATGTCACTGGTCCCATGGAGTAAGGGCAGGTGCCTGGTATGGGATGCCACCTGCGTGGATACTCTGGCTCCTTCCCATATCCAGGCCACCTCAGCTAGGGCGGGGGCAGCGGCGGCTTCGGCGGAGTCGCAAAAGAAGCGCAAATACGCATGCATCGGTGATACCTATCAGTTTGTGCCGTTTGGGGTAGAAACAATGGGACCGTGGGGCCCTGAAGCCCTGAAGTTATTTAGGGACCTTTCAAAGCGTCTCAACGAGGCATCAGGTGACCGGCGGGCGGGCAGTTACCTCGGCCAGCGAATAAGTCTGGCGATCCAACGAGGTAACGCCGCCAGCATTTTAGGCACACTGCCTCGTTGTGACGCTTTGGAGAAAATATTTTATTTATAAGGTGACATGTTTTTTGTATCATTATTAAAGTGTATATTATTTTATTATTCAATGTTTATGTTTCATCATCATCATCATATCAGCCTGTAGACGTCCACTGCTGGACAAAGGCCTCCCCCAAGGATCTCCACGACGACCGGTCCTGCGCTAACCTCATCCAGCTGGGTCCCGCGACCTTCACCAGATCCTCGGTCCACCTTGTGGGAGGCCTGCCTACACTGCGTCTTCCGATACGTGGTCGCCACTCGAGAACCTTTCTGCCCCAATGGCCGTCAGTTCTACGAGCGATGTGCCCAGCCCACTGCCACTTCAGCTTCGCAATTCTTTGAGCTATATCGGTGACCTTGGTTCTCCTGCGGATCTCCTCATTTCTGATTCGATCTCGCAGGGAAACTCCGAGCATAGCTCTCTCCATTGCCCTCTGGGTGACCTTGAGCCTTCTTATGAGGCCCATAGTGAGCGACCACGTCTCGGTACCGTATGTCATCACTGGCAACACACACTGGTCGAAGACTTTCGTCTTGAGACACTGCGGTAATTGGGACGAGAAGATGTTGCGTAGCTTCCTGAACGCTGCCCAGCCGATTTGGATTCGACGATGTTTATGTTTATTAACGATAGGTAATAATAGAGATAAAAGTTTTGCTACGCGTGCTACGCCGTAGTACTTCCAAACTGTTTGGGGTACTCACTCACAAATTGAAGAAATGGGGTAGTGTCACAACGATCTAGACATTATTTTTACAACTCTGCAGTTCTACGAGTCAAGACTCATTAAAAGTCGAGACTATGGCATTATTTCTATTTCAAAATACTCAAACTGATGTTTATAAAATTCTTGTGAGGCGTCTTTTCAATCGGATTAATACGATTCGTAATTTTCTTCTCACAGGTATTTGACATCCATACAGCAGTAGTATTAGAGCCGACAGGACCCATGATTCTCTATCACGTGGACTCAGACGAGGAAGGACAGCTCTACCAAATCAACTTCTGGGTCCATGCCGTCGTCATCAAGCTTCTTCCTTGCTGTATACTGACCATCATCAGCCTATGGCTCATCAGAGAAGTGTGTAATGCCAATCAGCACCAGAAGAAGATTCTGGTTTATAATTCTTGCCCGACAAGCAACAAAGCACTGAAGCGTCAATGCAAAGCAAACAGACGGACGAATAGAACAACTATGATGCTAGTAGCTGTTCTCCTGTTGTTCCTAGTGACGGAATTGCCTCAGGGAATATTAGGTTGGTATATTTGGTTTCACTAATTAAAAGTTTCAACTATGGTTACTCTGAAGTTATTCACCATTAATGTCGTTTGTATGACTTCGTTACAAATTTTGCCACTTTGTATGCGATCTTATTAATTTGCAAATATATTGGTGTTGGAGTTTAGATACTCATTGATATGATAAATAAAGTACGGGGGCGGAAAGTTTCAAATTTTCCACGTTGCAAGTAGATAATGATACTAAAATTATCATGTCAGTGTCAAAAATTAGTCACGCTTCGGTGTACATTCAATAGGACGGAAGTGACTCTTAATTAAGCAACAAATTTTAGCTTCGGTACATTTGTATACTTAGCAAATATATTGACTTGGGATATTTTAATTGTTGTACTTCCGTATTTAATAGTGATGCATAAAAATTCCAGGCAGTGATTTGTAGATATTTTTTGGAAATTTGAAAATTGAGTTTTTCTTTACTTAGAATCAATCAATAGAGTGGTCCAGAATGCTGCATTTTGTCCTTCAACTTATCAGAAATCGTATATATAAGATACCGCCCAGCTACGAAGCCTCATTACTTATTCTATCAATGCGAGTCTACCATATCTATGTCATTTCATCTACATACGCAGATGTAGCCGAAAATATTGGGCAGATGGGGAGCTCGTCCACACTACACTCACAACAGTTTCTGACGACCGAAGCGGCCTCCGAAGAAATCCTCAAAAGTGCGCTCTCCGTACACCGTCTCACCGTACACCGTTCGTCAGATTGTCGGTGTGAGGGAGAATTTCAAGCGCTCGCTGCCGACTTGTGTTCATTTTCTGCTGATAATCGAATCGGTAGAAAATTGGCCCAACGTTCACCGTTTTTTTGTAGGACTTGTGCGTTGGTGCAAAGGAATTTCTCTTTTTACGCTGCGACAAAAAGACGGCCACCGATTGTCTGTCGTGTTCGAGCACCCTGAGGCTGGGCGCTTGATGCTAAAATTAAATCCGATTTTGACTTTACTAAGGGTCGTTGGTTTCCATTCCAATATATTCTTGACTCCATGATTGTTATAGGTCTGCTGAGCGGCGTGCTGGGCAGGTGTTTCTTCAAGCGCTGCTACGACCTGTTCGGGGAGCTGATGGACGCGCTCGCGCTGCTCAACGGGGCCATCAACTTCGTGCTGTACTGCTCCATGTCGCGGCAGTTCCGCATGACCTTTGGCCAGATGATGTGGCGGTCACATCTGCATAAGTGGCCACCGCAAACCGCTTCTCATTCCGATGGACAGAATACGTAAGTTTGCCGTCAGTGCTTCCGTTAACCAATAACGTTCCAGTAACGAGTGCTTACTAAATTTTAAGTAGTCCGTAACTTGATTAAGCATAGATCATTCTAAGTTTTTTTGTCTCTCACGATCATCAATACAATTTAGTAAAGAAAACTAAATATATTCACACTTACACCACAGTACTTATTACTTACCAAATTAACTTTGCTAGAAAACTAGTTCGAGTGGTTTATTTACTCGAAATATTTTCTGTTTTCTTTTTATTATATCGTCTAGCGGTCTAGACTCCAGCACTCAGACGCGGTACAAAAATGGATGAACTTGTTATATTGTTGCAGTGCAAAGTCATCGATTCCGTGAGGAAGGCTCGTACGAGAGAAACACGACAACGTCTTACAGCAGTTCCTGTAAATACACACAACTACTTTAAGTTGATCCACCAAGCCTAATTTAAGTTGATCTACAAATATTACTCGTACTATGTTGTCCTCAAATCTATGCTAATACTGGCTCATTTCCCGCGGTGCTACCCGCGCGTTTTACCGAAATTTCTGCAGTATTTTACTCTCCAACTAAAAGTTACCTGTGGTAAAGCATTTTAGTGACGAATACAGAATATAAGCTGTTTATCCTGCATCTGTATAAAGTTTTATCACAACGGGTTCGGTAACGTCACTTTAACACAGTGATTGAATAATAAATACCAGGCAGGGTTCGTTCAGAACTACATGTATACCACTTTCATTGTTTAAAATCTGATTTGTTCACGGTGAACATATATTTTTATTCCAGGAAAAATACTGGGTTACAAATGGTGGGTGGGAAATTTGACAAGCCGTAGGCAACGCCGTCGCACGAATGGCTAGTCTAATTTTATAGTTCAAGGAGCTTAAAGAACTCCGCACATAAGAATACACAATCGAACTAAATTAAGTATTAATAGACATAAGTAATTAACAATTATAATTAAAGTAGGTAATTTTAATTGATAAGATTATAGTCACTAAATAGGTGTAACCTACATCCAATTTACTTTGGTTCCTAAAATTTAAACTAGCAAAAATGATTAGTTGATTACCCACCTTTTTCAAGATTGTAATTTTAGTGAGTACCTATGTATAATTGTTATCTTTTGTCTGTGTAATAATAAAATTCCTGTTGAGCTAGCAATGTTGGAAATATTTAGAAAAAAAATCTTTCTTCGAGAGGTAGAGTTTATTTTGCTAATTTTATCAATCGTCGAACAGATTCCATTGCTCAAATGCATTTCGCAAATCACGCACGATCAAACATAAACAGCGCAGCCAAAGTAGTTCGAAGTGTATACATAGTATGATACGGCGGCATCAGTAACGTAGGTACACTGTTTGTTTGATCGAATTAGAATAGTGTTTACCCTATAATATCTTCGATCATATACTACCTAGATAACAAATTCAACCAAAAATGTGTCTTGAACGTTACAGTTGCACGTTAGCTCATGTGGGGTAAACTGGGGTAAGAGGGATAGTTAAAGGAACGACCAGACCAGATTAGACTGGCTGTCTCTATAGTTTGTTAGATGTGATAGTGATTTTCTAGTTCTTCTTTCCCGGTGACCTAAAAAAACCACCTGACCTTAATACAAAGCGTTACGGTTTATTTCGAACATCTATATAGTGCAGATTTGACCTATTTGCAATGAAATAAAACATGTATGCCTAAATAAATGGGTAAAAAATATATGTTTAGAGTATATTTAAGCACTGTTTTGTCCGCTTACTATTTGGAACATTGATGCGGTATCTGTAGGTAATTATGATCGAAGTATACCTAAATAGAGCTTAAATATACAGAATAGCAGTGGGTGGGAGATCTATCAAACCCAATATTTGCGATCAAAGGTTTTATTTGAGCTACTGTTATTATAAGTATAATTGAACACAATAACAAATAAATAGGTATATGCTTGATATTAAAATAAATAGGTATAATATGTCTCTATTAAAGTAACTGCCGAGTTTTATTTTATCTCAATTTATTATATTATTTTTGTATTGTATATTACAGAAAAAATATATTTGATGTGTTGAAAATATTTTAGGAGATACTGTCGTTTTGTCGTCAAAATTTCTACTGTCACCTAATATACAATTAAATAATTTGTGCTATGCATAGCCTAGCATATTGTTTTGCTGAGACTGAATGTCTGAATATTCCAACGACTAATCTCATATATACCTACCCATCTAGTCTAATAAGACAGTTTTAGTCGGTACTTCAAATCCAACAAACTATGCCGAATCTTACCGATTCGCATAAAATTTTGATGAACTAGTAGACTTTAGGCTGTTCAAAAAAGCTCTATAATAATGAATTGTTTAAATAAAATCTATTCTACGACTAATCTTTTCTAAATTTAAATAATTCTAAATACCTAAGTAATAGGAAGTTAAAGTTTCTCTTGTACGCGGTACAAAGTTAGCCAAAGTTGTCACTGGTCTCAAAGCATTGTCTTAACTATTTAGAAGTATAAAATTTAAATAGCGTTTTGTATTGTACATATCGTTTTATATTAATAAAAATTTATATTCTGTCAGAAGTTGTATTAATTGATGTTGTTTTCTATTCCCACACACACGCATACCTAATTGAATAACATATTCTATCGTACTCATAATAATCATAATCAAATTTATTGGTAATACGTATTACAAGTCAGAACTCACACATCGATACGACGCATGACCGGGTGGTCCTGTACTCCGACAGAGGGGAACGCTTGTGTATGGTGACTTCCACTCGAGGCTTTTGTGTTGAAGACTTGGGAGTGGCACATCGGTTCCATATAAGTACTGCACATACTACTTACTATACCTACTTACATGTGTAAATAAATTTCCAATACAAAGAGAGAGAGAGTTACTATTATTGTTTTTTTATTCAAGTACAGGGAAAAATCTATTATGTATTAAATTTCCTGACCCAAAAAAAAAAAGGTATATTATAAAGACTGAAAGCTAAGGTCTTCACGAAGTGTCTCACTCGAAGTAAAGGAATATGTAAATACCATTGCACAAGTCCACCATCAAACAGTTATTGAAGTCTAAATATACAATCGGTTTCAATTATGCGGTTTTTTGGAGCTAAGTATAAAATGGCAATAAAACAATTGATATTAAATGTTATGGATCAAACAAAAAGTTACCTAAGCCCGGCTCAGTTCAGTTCTGAAAATTCCTAATAGCTACAATGCTACGCAATCTCTCGTTTATTTTAAAATTTCGTAGCGCTCCGGGAATAATTTCCATAAATGAAATAAATTTTGTTTTCTTAATGAGTTTGTATTGAACTGGACGAATCAAAGGACGATAAACCCTTGAGTATTTTGAATTCCTGGGAAATTTATAGCTGTTTATTATTTTTAGTAAGAAAAGCCCAGTTACAAATAAATGCTCTCTACATTTTGTGAGGTCAACGGTACTAGGCACTATCATATAATTTTATAGTATTTCTGAACCTTAATTAAGCTATGAAGCGACACTCACCTCCGGCCGTCAGTTTTTCTTCGCCCGAAAAATCGCGCATTGGAAAACAAACCGGACAAGTGCGAGTAGGACACGCGCCCCAAGGGTTCCGTACAAAATTAATTAAAGAAATATTTCGACAGTCGTTAATAAAAGTAGTTATGTCACAATGACATGGTAAAGTACTAACTTTTATGGATGATTTGTTCATACGCAAATTTAAGTTTGTTGGTCATATAAAAATTACTTTATTTTGTTATGTAATTACAAATTTACGGTTTTCGGATATTTCCTTTAGTTGTGCTATAGGACCTTGCTCCTTCCCAAATTTCATTATTCTAGGTCAACCTGAATTACCCCATAGGGTTTGATTACCAAAATACTAAAAAATCGGCCATATCTTTGACCCGCATCACCCCAGAAGGACAAAACAGATTTTTATAAGACTTTTTTTCGTTGTTCTGGGATAACACACTCGTTTTAAGCATCATCCATATACCTACTACTTAGTTACAAAATCGAAGCTCCAATTATATACCAGTCCTAACTAATATACTAAGTACAATACTTTTATCTTTTATCCCAAACTAGCAGACCCGACAGACTACTATCAAAAGCTAGGTATTTTATATTTACAAGAAAAAGAAGAAGATTAGGGTTCCTGTATTACGGAAATGACAAGTACGAGTATGACACCGATAACAGGACCAACTTGTAGGTATATAAATATGTGTCTTTTTAGGAATCAAACCCACAGACGTCCGAGGCACTACACGACTGAAGCCCGAATTAGCCTTAGTAATTCCTTGACTGGAATAGAACCAGCCACGCCTCATTTAAACTAGGTAGGGATATTCCCATTGTTGCGAAATGGCCAATAAATGGAGCTAAATTGCTCAGTTATTCCACAAAAGTTATGGGCCATGATAAAACACAAACCAGTTTTATTGCTGAATCAATACAGCGGGCAAACCGAGAGCTTCGCCGCTATTTGTGAAATCCGTAATTCTAATTACTGTGCAGTGACATTAATGATCCTAAGCAAAGCCACGGTACAGTCTGATACATACACAAACTTCATAGATAAAATGAAGAGGGGAAATTCCAAACGGTGTAGGTATGTGCCAATTGTAATATAAAGTTTATTGTCGAACAACGTAATTAGACATATGAAAAGAAATAGTACGTCTCATAGACTTTCGCGCTTTGTAACATTACATTGTTTATAATATGCACGGGTCTTACATGCGAATACTTTTATTTATCTTTGCCCGGCGCACTTAAACTTAAAACATTATATAAAGTACTTGGAACATTAATAGGTATGTATGAATTTAATACATACACATTAACAATATAGGTATTCAAAATCTTACTAGACTATTTGAAATGCGTAAAATGTTTTAGCCACAACATCATTTTATTTAATGCCGATTACCAAAGTTCCTTGCCCCGCGTGTCACGATCCGACCAGGAGCTCTATTTTTGAATCGCTCTCCTCGCTTCGAGCGGTCGATTCTACTGGTTTTTGTATCGGATGGCGAAGGAAAATCAGTAGAATCGATCACTCGAAGCGAGGAGAGCGATTCAAAAATAGAGCTCCAGGATACACTAGCCGTGTTAAAGATAACAAATGCATATAACATAATACATTGTAGATAAATCCAATTTATCAAAACTTCGATACCTACTTTTAATTTTACAAACTTAACTTGCTGTCGGAAACGGTAGTAAGTACCTAAGTAAACACAAAACTATTAAAATGAAGGTAAACAAAAAGCCGTAAGAAAACTCGCTTACTGACAAATAGATTTATTAATAAGAAATTGGCGTTGTATTGTCCAATCAATGTAGGGTCATATACATTATAAGTATATGAAAATATTAAAGATTTAAACTCAACACAAGCATTGAAAGTAAACGTAATAAATTTTACATTTAACCCCACCACTACCCCGGTTTCTTATAAAGCAAGATCAATAACAAATTCCAGGCGTTGCTCTCTAAATTGAAGAAAATGTAAATCGGCCCGTGCCCTGGTTACTGATAGCGGCGTGATAAGAATGTTGTCGCCCCACCGGCACAACCTGTTTTCAATTGGAACAATTCAATCTAAATTAGGGGTGTCACCTTACAGGGGTGCCTCTGATTTGTTATGGACGAGGTTGACGACCGAAAACTTTGAAAAATAAACAATAACAATTCCACATTCAGATTCGTTTCAAAGGAAACCATGTATTTACAGAATAGGTACCTATGTCAGAAAGTAACTTCCATTCAAACTACATTACTTACATTGAGAATTTCGACTTCGAGAATTACATTTACAAATTATGGTATCGAGATTTATTGTGAAGACTTAAGTATGTATTTTAAATACATACTCATCATAAAATCTTATTGTTAAGCTAACAACAAAGTAAACGCCTAGCATGGTATAATATTTCTTACCTTTTCAAAGCCATTTTGCATATTTCAAGGCATCTGAGGCAGACGGTATTGAGAGTACTCATGTGGAAAGCACATATTTTCTAGATCATTTCCTTCGCTCTTCTACCTCTTTGGATATGAAATAGGCGGATCAAATGCAGGATTTCACCAAAGCATTCTATCAAAATCTTATTGTTTGAACATAACTAAAACTTAAATAATTTTGGTTATAAAGCTTCGAGAAACGAAATGTTTCTTTATATATGAAATACTGGTGAATTTTATTAAATACCGCCTTAAAGATAATCTACCTAATTTCAATAGTCATTCAAGGCTGTCTTAGGACCGCTGATTAGGTGATGGTTATAAAAGCTAATCAAAACCAAAACAAAAAAAATTAAATAGGTACCTAGATTTATTTATTTTTCAATCCGACTTACCAATATGACTCAGGTTGATAATTTTATAACAATGACATGTCCAATCCCCTGTAATTAAGCAATATGAATGTGACCAAAGAGAATATAATCACTACGTTAAATGTGACAATCATTTTTCGGTTGACTAAGCGTTTAATCCTTAATACTAAGGGCATGCACACACTCGATACTTATAGCAACTGCGATCTTTGTAATCACCGATCCCCTGAACACGAAGGTCTACCCAAGTAGCACGATTGACAGCTGACTGACAGTGAGTGAACTCGTTATTTTGTTAAACTTGTCAGGCAAAGAAACGTTAACATACGGCCTTA
The DNA here is from genome assembly GCA_949699065.1 of Metalampra italica. Classification (NCBI taxonomy): domain Eukaryota; kingdom Metazoa; phylum Arthropoda; class Insecta; order Lepidoptera; family Oecophoridae; genus Metalampra; species Metalampra italica. The sequence continues at coordinate 4,420,782 of OX452986.1, forward strand.
TCTGAGGACATGGAAGTGAAAATAAAATTTTAATGGTTTAAAAAACATTTTTATCAGGTTTTTTGTGGTTTTCGTCGAAACTATACTAATAATAATAACAGATGAACATTTTACGAATCTCCGTTAAATGTTACAATGCGATAAAAAGGAAACCGGAGCCAGCAGCACACACACCGCGATATAGTTGCGAAATCGTCAATAGTGTGCACAGAGATAAGCTACAAATGCTAATGAAACTTAAAGCTAATCGCATCATTTGGATGACGTCGTTCGGGTCAACATCGCGATAAATAAGGCGGGATCACGCTAGCGAAACTTTTTCGCTGCGTCAGCGCCGGCGTTATCGTGACGGCCTTAATTAAAGAGCCCTTGGGTATCCCGATGTCTTGGTGATTAGCCTTTCCGGAGGACAGCGCTTGACTTGATGTTGTAGGCAGTGCCGCATCGATGTTCGCGCAAATGTTGCCAATTGGGACGAACGGGGCGCAAGAAGCCCTTTACAACGGTGGCGTGTAAACATCGGATGATTATTATAAACCCGAAAGTTTGTAAGGATGTTTGGATGGTTTACTGTAATAATGTCCAATCTGAAAAATGTCCAATCCTACGTATGTTTGGATGTTTGTTACTCTCTTTCACGCATATACTACGGGACAGATTTTGATGAAACTTTACAGTGATAATTTATTGTGACTTGTATCTAATAGGTATGCTCAGTGAAAAAATATCACAAAATATTTTTACACATATTTTTTTCTAATTTCATTCCATTTCAATCAATAACGGACTGACACCGAATCGTAGTTGTGTGTAGTCGTGTCCATCGATTAATGTCTAAATCTTTCACAAAAATGGTCGCGGTCGGCTTAATAGAAGTTCGCTTCACGGCGCAAAATTAAATAGAACGGAACTTGTTCCAGGCTTACGCAGGCGGGCTGTAGTGTGAGTACCAGTCTAAATCCAGGATAGAACTCATTCCACATAGGTATAGTATACTTGAGTCTCAGGAAACTCCCACTGCGTCGTCTCTAATATCAGCGCTTTTTGTACCAGTGAGCCGAGGATAATATTCATTAGGGGACTACACACTCCTAGCAAAAAGGCAAAAATTATATAAACAGACAACCCGAGAGATTTTTTGTAAAGGTCAAATAATTATTCCTACGAGTAATATTATAGAGGCGAAAGCTTGTAAGGATATTTGTGAGGATGGATATTTGTTACTGTTTCACGCTGTAACGGCTGAACGTATTTTGATGAAACTTGGTACAGTGATAGCTTATATCCTTGAATAACATAGGCGACTTTTTATCGCGGCAAACTGTTTCCGCGGGAAAAACTTATTCCACGCGGGTGAAGCCGCGTGGAACAGCAAGTATTATAAACGCGATAATTTGTTGTACTTATTAATTGGGTGTATTATTGTGACTTTGTGAGTTTGGATGTTTTTTACTCTTTAACGCAAAAAGTATACGAAACATGGATTATACCTACATCAGTTATGATACATCGGGAAAACCTGTTACCGCGGGAAAAACTTTTCTACTCGCGCGAGGCCTCGGGAAACAACTAGTGGTGAAATATATTACAAGTAAACAATGCAGTACTGCTCCTCAGGAAGCTCCCAAGCTTTCAGTGAAGTCGCTAGGCTCATAGGCTGTTATTTTATTAGTTAAAACAAGCCTCACTTATGTTTGGAAACTCTAATTAGAAACTATCGAAACCCAACGGTGAATTTTTATTAGGTTGTGAGCTCAAAGGGTCAATGGGCGCCCAATAAGTCTTGCTGTAATGTCCAGTCTCTTCTCTACTATTATCTATTTTTATCGCAGCATAGTAGGGGCCGGAACCCTTGACCCATTTAATGAATTTGTAGCAGAATTTATTGCTATGTCCTGCCTTGGACTGTCATTAATTAGTGGCTAAACGGAAATTATTGATAAATGCATTCCGTGGATATTAAGAAACCGCTAAGTAGTAAGTATACTTATATTTTTCTAATCTCTAACCAGGATTAAATGTAGGTAGGTATGAATGTAAAGCTCGGTACATAACGGTTCCTATGCAACGTTTTTTAGATTGAAAGTTTTTAACATTTGGAAAATTTTCAGATCTGACATTATTACAGTAAATCGCGTTAATCTGTGAACTCCCTAGGTTATGTAGGGAGATTTGGATGTACGTGATTGATGTATATCAATATAAGCAATCTCAATACAGCGGTGGATATCATGATTAATATATTACCATAGTTCAATATAAATTCATGACGTGTATTAGAGACGGAGCACAGATCCGACCTCCGGACCGTGAAATAAACCAAAGCAAATTTCAGCTTTACGATTCAAATAAACACATAATATGTATGAAACTGTTTCGCCCCGAAGCGCCGCCCACGATGTTCCCGTTGGAAATCTAGAATTTTCCTCGAGTTTAAAAAATAGCCTACGTCCATCTAGATTCTAGAATTAAATCAGCAAACGAGACTGTTAAGTTTGGTTGGCAAGGAAACAATCTTTTACTTGCTGATATTTTCACATTATTATATTGACTAACATAGGTATTTATACTAAATTAATTGTACGATTAGTGGGAGGAGATAATGACCGAGATCATGTAGGTATAGCTGAGAATACGCACTCTACTCTCTGATTAAATACCTTTAAAAAAATTACAATAATCGTCAATTTCAAGCGGAGTTGCTGAAAAAGCTAACAAGTCCTGCAGTGCAATTCTGTAAAGTAACAGTTAAAACTCGATAATCACATCGCCAAGTCACTACACTTCGCACCCGATCATGAAAGACCTTGATTTCGTATTCTGTAAACAAGTACAAGCCACTAGCGAAGTGAAGTGAGTATCAAATTGTGATGAGAAGAATAGTGAGTGACACATTAGAGAATTTATGTTATCGATGAATCGATTTTATCTTTTCAGCATAATTTGGTAAAATAATGGAGTGAAACTTCAAAATATATGTTTCATTTTGATTAAAATTTCTTAGTCTAGATAAAATAGTGTTTAATCAACTAAAATCAACTTCAAATAATAAATAATGTGATGAATGAGCATGAATGTAATGCAATGCAGAGCTCTTGCCTCCCAATTTAAAAAAACAAAACAAAAATCATAGATATTGTCATGGATTTGTCCTCTATTGAGGACGGGCAAGGGAAGCTTCGTCCATACAGCCCTGTCTTATTTAAAGTATTATTTCTTTATTTATTTAAACTGGCGGCGGTTACAGCACGGCCTCCATAAAAACAGAGCACGACTAGAGTTAGTCGGCGATTTTCAATAAAACCGCAGCACGGCCTCACAATTCGGTAGAGTCGTTACACGCTTTCATTTAACTAAACCGCACAATATACACTTTCAATATACATTTTTTCGGAAAACTAAATAAAAAGACAACAGTCTCCGACAAAATCCCGCCTAAAAGCAAAAAAAACATAGATTTTCCAAGCGGCTTTTTGGCGGGATTTTGTCGGAGACGGTTGTCATTTTTGTTTAGTTTTCCAAAAAAATGTATATTGAAAGTGTATATTGTGCGGTTTAGTTAAATGAAAGCGTGTAACGACTCTACCGAATTGTTCCAAATAGTCCCTTGTTAAATCGACACAACACCTACTGTCAGTTTAGTGCGGCGTTAGCTGCAGTGTGGATCACCAAATGGCCCTAGTTGCCGGAGGCCGTACTGCGGTGTAATGTATTCGTGATTTAAAACTACGATTTGGCCTTTAGGGACTTGTTTCCAACTGGCCGTTAAACCATTAAAAAAAAAACGAATGACAAGATGGCTAACTTCTGTCTGTCAGCTGTCATTGTCATTTTGTTTGTCAAGATGGCGGCGTAGGCACCCCGTACACGCTAGGTTATGCTGTCAGTTATATCAAGGTTAGGCGGTGAGTGACGGATGAATGATCGTCTAATGCAGTTACTGATGAAAATCTGCAATTCAGTGTTGCCATATATACAGATTTATCTATATTTATACAGATTTTCGACTACCGATACAGATACCAGATTTTGCCCTACTTTTATACAGATATTTGTAATTTAACGTAATCTATGTTAAATATGGATAAAATAGAAGTAAAGAATAGAATACATGGATTCCACGGTGATTTACATTTGGAAATAAGGATTCGTTTTAGTTTTGGGGTGTTTTTTTATTATTTGTTTGGGTACTAGATTGTTTTATTATGGCAATCCTAACCGGTGGCGTTTTTTTCTATGAAAAACCTTCGTTCGAAAAAAGTTCGTTTCAAAAGACTACTACTAATTCATTGGATTTTTAAAAATCAATATACAGATTTTAGAAGATTTCAGTGGATTTTATACAGATTTTTAGACTATCCAATACAGATTTAAGGGTTACAGATATGGCAACACTGATTGCATCGCAAGTCACTGGTCACTACACTTCGCATCCGATCATGAAAGACCTTGATTCCGCATTCTGTAAACAAAACAAGTCAATTGCGAAGTGAAGTGGGTGTCGAATTGTGAATCGTTGCGGTAGGGACTGACACATTACAGAATTTATGTTATCGATGAACCGATTTTATATTTTCCTGCTTAATTTCGAAAAATTAAGGCATAGATCTTCAAAATAAATGTTTTATTTTGTTTAAAATTTCTTAGTCTAGATAAATGATAGTGCAAATCAACTTTAAACAGTAAATAATGTGATCATTGTAATGTCAAGCATAGAGCTTGTGCCTCCTAAAAATAATAAAAAAAACAATATAAACAAACATAGGTACCTAGTCCAATTTGATTTCAATTTGTTTTTTTGATCAGTTTTCCTTTTAATTCTTTGATTTTGGTGTAATTATTGCTCAGTTGTTTTTAATTAAATCTGTATTAGAAAAGGAGCATGCTTTAGTTAATTACCAAATGCGTCCGACAAGCTGATGGAATGCAAAAATTATCATGTCAAGGATTAATTCACTATTTATAGATGAGATGATAAGTCCGCTATTGAAACCTATGAAACGTCGAAGCAAAGGAATTTCGACTCGAATAAAGGTAAAGTTCCTTGCAATAACCTAGGTATGTGACCACTGATAAACAATACATATTTTGTGCACTACACCTACCTATAACTGTTCAATGTATTTTTCAGGTGACTCTTGGCATTTTACCTCGGTCTATGCACAGCGAGCGTGTTCCTCATGACGCCTATACTAAATGTCCAAGAAAATACTGCAGACTGCACTCCAGAAGCATCTCATAATCAGAGACACTCGACCTGGTGGAAGGTACAATTGGTGTTTCAAAAGGTCGTTTTAGGTGCATAGTACATAGAGTATTGGGATAAAGAAAAAGTGGTGATTGTGTACCTAACCTAACTATTATGATGGCATGTGTTAATAAAACATTGAAATATTTTGTAGAAAATAATGTTTTTTTGTTAAAGTTTTATAATAAAATTTATTTTATGTTAATATTTTGCAATTGATCACATTCTTATAATTTGTTTATATTTATTTTATTTATGTGATTCACCAACAGTAAGGTAGGTACAGTAAGGTATTATGAATATTATAAGTATGACAGAAAACCAGTATCGAGGAATGAGTCCATGGAGGCATCCACGGACTGCACTGCACACTCATTCAGTAGAATAGAAACAGTGTTTCGCCAATAGTCTGATAGGTACATTTATTTATCATAATTTATTGTAAGTTCGATGTAACCGAGTGTCGACTGAGCTGAGTAACAAACAATTTTGAGTTTTGCATTTATTACCTAGTAGAAATCTAATTAAAAAACCCGACGCGCGCGAGTAGGACTCGCGCCCTGAGGGTTCCCTACAAACTTAATTAAAGAAATAATTAGAAAATCGTTAATTTCATACCTACGCAAAGTTATGTTTGTTGGTACAAGAAATAAGATTTTAGACAAATTTATGGTTTTCGAATTTTTCCTTTACTTGTGCTATAAGACCTTGCTTATTGCTAAATTTCAAGAATCTAGGTCAACCGGAATACCCCATAGGTTTTGATGACCAAGATTCTAAAGAATACGGCAAAATCGGCCATATCTTCTGACATATGCGTTGACTTAGAAGTTTGATTTTTTCACAGCTTTAAGGGACTGCAGACCTCAGTATTTGATATTAATTTCAACTTGATACCTCCAAGCGTTCCTGAGAAAAATGGTCTTGACAGACTGACAACGAAGTGATCCTGTAAGGGTACCTTTTTTCTCTTTTGAGGTACGAAACCCTAAAAATCAATGCAACAACAAAAAATCAGGAGTATTACTTTGAGTAATAGGTATATTAATCAGTCAAACAAAATAATCAATCATATATAAAACTAAGCTAAGTACATAAAACATGTCAAAAACTTAATCTGCCATATTGTAATTTTAATAGGCTATATTGTTATTTTAATTCTATTCTAGTTTAAATTTACAAATTTTATTTAATTTTAATTCACTCTCCTGGCTATATGTAGGCGTCTTCCGTGATATTAGGTCATCAAGCTGCTCTGGTTCCTGAAATTATAAGTACATTTTAAAACAACCTACAAGAAGTTTAAAATACCATTACTTATATTTATTGTCCTTTAAGATGCTAGTCATGAATCAAAAAATTTAGCCACTACCACGCGCGCGACCAAAGAGATTTGAAACTTCTTGATAGTATAGCAAACTCACCCAAAGGAGTAAAAAGGTTGTTTGCACAGAGGATTTTATAAGGCTCTGGTACACTGTACCCTGTACCTAACCGTAGGTAAAATGGTAATAGAACAATTTTAAAAACACGTATAATACTTACTTTAGGTTTGCTACAAAGCCACAAAACTTGCATTTTAAAAGAATTTTCACGTCTCGACAATGATCTCGCTTACAAAACACTAACTTTTAATTTGACAGATACATTCGAGATAGAAGTGCGTAGTGTTGGTCGAAGTGAGCGCGGAATTCCACTACAGAATGCCAGTATAAACGTCATACCATACTAACAAACGTCAAAATCTCACCTGCTGTAGTTCAACTCGCCGCCACGCGCGCAACGGCGGCGCTGTTGTAGAAATCGAGGTCGAGGTCGAAATCGATGTACAAATACGCTTACAGAATAGCACTTTTGACAGATTAATTCGAATATGAAGTGCGTAGTGTTGGTCGAAGTGAACGCGGGATTCCCTTACAGAATGCCACTTTAAACGTCATACCATACTAACAAACGTCAAAATCTCACCTGGCTGTAGTTCAACTCGCCGCCACGCACGCAACTGTAGCGCTGACGTAGAACTCGATTATTGTTGAATTTTATAGAATGCCAATTTGTAATCTCACTGCGGATTCAGGATCGAGTTGTATAAATACGCTTACAGAATAGCACTACTGTAGTTGTACGGCTTATCATTTTTAATAGCTTTCCTCGAAACTTGTTTACCAACAGCGGCATTTGCGTCCATTATTTACGAAATTGCCACAAATAGGAACAAACAGTTTGACCTTCCTCCCACGACCGTCCTTAGTATTTGCCGATCCCTAATTTCTATTCCATCAAAATGTAAAACACTGACGTATAACAAAATAACTCCACCAAAACTAATATTGACGTGTCAAAAGTCTGTGTTGTAGGTAGAATAATACAATATAGAATTAAGTACGGTCAGTACAAGGTCGACTGCACTAAATATGTAAAAAACTACTAATGCCAAGAGAACTTTGTTTTACATCGATGCAAAGTATAACACTACTAATACTAAATGCTTTAAATAACTTAGTTGGTTTCCGTGTCTTCTTCTCTTTCATTGTTGGATATTCTTCATAGTTACAAAAGAATAACGAAGTCCAACGAGTTAAAGAGAACCAGACAGACAGACATACATACATACATAGGTATACAGTTTCAAACAAGGACTCGACATTACAAAGCCACGGCAACATCATCATCATCATCATCAGCCTGTACTAGTCCACTGCTGGACATAGGCCTCCCCCAAGGCGCGCCACTGAGCCCGATCCTCGGCTCTCCGCATCCAGTCACTGCCAGCCGCCCTGCGCAGGTCGTCGCTCCATCTAGCCGGGGGGCGTCCCACACTACGCTTGCCTAGTCGTGGTCTCCACTCGAGAACTCGTCCACCCCAGCGGTTATCGGTTCTCCGACAGATGTGACCAGTCCACTGCCACTTCAATGTGCTAACCCTCTGAGCTATGTCGAAGGCTTTGGTTCTCTGGCGGATCACCTCGTTTCGGATCCTATCTCTCAGAGAAACTCCAAGCATAGCTCTTTCCATAGCCCGACAATATGTCAGTCTCAATTTTCCAGCAAGATGTTTTAATTTTCCAGCAGGAAATTTAGTTTGTTAAGTGTATGAAGTGAGTATCCTGTGAAGAATAGTTTTGGCCGGTTTTTCTTTAATTGAATGAGACACTAATTGTACAACGCATAATTTCAATATTCTGGAATAACTTAATCTACTCGCCACTAGATGGCGCTGGGTGTAGTTCTAGATCGCGGTGATGAGATTTGCAACTCATTAGCTATAAGAGCTGTCATGTTTGAATAAATCATCTTCTCGTCTTGCAATGGCATGTCTTTTATTTGACCTCCATTAGTCATAGACAACTTTTTGGGAACTGTACATGGTCCTTACGAGTCGGAATCGGAAGGCTTCGGAGGATAGTCGGCAGTATCCACCTTCGGACATCGAAGTGGTGGCGGTTTGTCATCGAATGGTGTCGTTCCTGGCTTGACCTCCAGGAACGACAAGATGAAGAAGAAGGAATGAGAAATGATAAGATTTTAGAGCAATACGGTCGCCCAATCAACTGGTTTATAACATCGTAACCGATTCTCTGTACTTAATAATTAATTAAATTTATATTTTAACTTAAAGTTAGTTTTAAATAAAACTTTTTGTTTTTTGGTCATCCGGTTTGTGACCTTCGTAATTTTAACTTGATTGACACCGCAATAAAAATTCATTTAAATGCAATATGAACACTTAATTATTTCAAAACGTAAAGTTATCTATTGTTCTTTTAATAAACCCAATTAATGTGTAAATATTTTGCTTGGAGGTCGCGGGCTCGGAAAATTTAATAGTTTTGTCTGTAGTTATTTTTCGTCTGGCTCGTGATTTCTGTGTGCGTCACTCAGGCGCTTTTTGTTATCATATAAAAGACTGGATCACAAAATTTTTGCTTCAGATATAAATAAGTTATCATTCGAAAACAGGTGAGTACCTACCTACCTACTTAAATATTTATAAATATTTATTGTTATACTGACTGTCTGGTGACGTAACATTGATGGTGGACCTTACACTAAAGAACTAATATTATGTGTTCTTTTTGTGAATATAAAACTTTAGTTGCATAATCTAACTAGCAGACATACTTTTCATGGACGGACAAGAATGTATATTTTCTAAATATTGTTGTAATGTTGTCCGCTGGTCTGATGGTTTTATACACGTCAACGTTTGCAAGTACTGTAATTTAAACTTTATAATAATATGATTAAAGCCCATCAGCAACCTGCGAAACTTACTGTTGGATAAGACTTTCCGGCGTAACTTCGGTTAACAAACAATAAGCTGAAATACCAATATCTACAAACTTGTTGTCATAGCACCAGAGGCATACTGTTATTCCATATTGGAATGTATTCCTCAGGCAAACTCAAGTCGTAGGTATAGTTTTTGAAAAAAGTTACGTTTTCATTAAAAATACCTGGAGATCCGATATTTTAGGTATGAAATGCTCACAAATACCTTTCGTTTCTTTTTCTTTCTTCTTCTTATACGAATACAAAACTTCCTTCACTTCTATAGAATAGCTGTTTATTGAATAGTTTAAGGTTGACAAAAAGAGATCCCTTAGTGGGATAAGTCCGCCTTTATACATACATGTAAGTTGTTCTACTCTACTTTTGTTCCAGCCATGAAGTGCTACCTAGCGTTGTTTTTGGTGGCGGTGGTGATGGCGATACCACACGAAAACTACTACGACAGCAAATACGATGACTTCGAGGTGGACGAGCTCCTCAACAACACTCGGCTACTGAAGACCTACGTGATGTGCTTCCTCGAAGAAGGGAAGTGCACCACGGAGGGAAAAACTTTTAAACGTTAGTTAATTTATCTCATTCAAGCATTCACATATTCAAAAGCATTACTAATTGTCCACAACTGGGGCAGGTATAGTGTGGGATGCCTTCAGGAGAGATGGAGAGACAGATGTAGAGACAGAAGATCTCAGGTTCAATTCAATAGCGAGTTCTGGGATAGGTCTATGTCCAGTAGTGAACTGGTATAGGCTGTTGGTGATGATTTAGATATTGAAAAGATTAAATAGGTTGTATTAGGGCAGTGTAAACAACACCAGTTTGAACCGCTCTTTGGTGACGGTATATGTCCAGCAGTGAAGGTCAACAGGCTGATGATGATGACGAAGCATCTAATAGCGAGAGTAGGTACCATAGAGCACGGAATGCGCACGCGCGGGCATCGCGGCGGCCGCAATTCCAAACTCGTTGGTAGGTACCAAACCGCGACGTTTGTTACAGGATTGTTGCCCGAAGCCGTGAAGTCGAAATGCGCGAGATGCACCGACAAGCAGAAGGTGATTATAGCCAAAGTGCTAAAGGTCACAAAGGAGAAGCTGCCCACCGAGTGGCACAAGCTCAAGGAGATCCATGACCCCGAGGACAAGTCCACAGAGGAAGTCAACGCGTTCATTGCGAAACACTATCACTAAATACTACTAAATAAAGATGCATTTGTTTGGTCACCCACTTTCTCAATTTTATAACTGCTTCTTAGTCCTATAGTGCCGATTTATGTATATGTCGCACGAATATTGTCAGGAATACTATAATAGCCGACTGCAATTCTTACATCACGGACTAATTTTATTAAAATTGTAATATTTCTTGACAATATTCCTGAATGAGCATTATTACAATCAATTGTGATATTGACGTTGAATAATCAGTTTATAATATTATTTATTTCTATTTTTTTTTATAATCTTTTATAATGATTATTAATCAGGTGTTCTTTATAATTTCTATTGTATAGGAAATTAGTTTATCAATGCGTATGTACCTTGCACCCCACAACAACACTGGCGCTCTATTTTTGATTCGCTCTCCTCGCTTCTAGCGTTCGATTCTACTGATTTTCCCTCGACTCCGCATTTTTGAATCGCTCGAGCGGCAACGAGTGGTATCGACCAATCGTCGCTTGGGACGAGCCGAGCGGTAGAATAAACGTCAAATGCCATATGACAAAAGAAAAGAGACAACTATCACTGACACTTCACTTCAGTTCACTTTTTCTAACAAAAGGCAAAGATAATATCATATACAGTCTCTATGGTTTCGACCATTACTGAGCATTTTACGTTCCGCTTTACGTTTCGGTAATTACCGGTTTTTATTTTTTCTGCGTGAAACGGATAAAATTCTACATTTCTAATATTATTGGCAACACCGAACGCGAGCGAATCAAAAATGCATAAAATCAGCGTCGTTCGACTTGGAAGTCGAGTATGACTTAAGTCGCATGCGACGATACAATTCCCTACGAGCGAATCAAAAATAGAGCTCCTGGTTTTTTAACTACTTATACTCGTAGTGAGTCGAAGGTTTTCTTTTCGTCAAAAACAAATGATAGGTTACGTAGCTTTTTGCGCAAAATAAGTAAAAGAACTCACAGAACACTAAACTTATATATACGAACACACATCGTTGTTTTATTATTAAATTTAATTTGTATGAAATTTATATTTCTCAATGTTGTTTCTTATTTTACTTGTAATGGTATAAAAATTTTAAAGCGATCTTAATCGCAAAATTATAATACACAATACACAAATACAATTAAACAGGTACAATTTGCAGGTATTACAATTAAGTTAATTGGAACAAGACCGTCCTTGACCGATCCAAACATCAAACACCACTTGTTAGAACAATGAATAGGTATTTCGTGTTATGATTTAATAAATATGAATGGAACAAAAAAGTGGTTTCCTCCTATTTTTTGGGTATCGTACGTCAAAGAATAGCTATAGCCTATAGCAAAGCTTTTATCCGTCTCTCTGTCTGTCTGGAAAACTGGAGGCCCTTTAATCTGAATTTGGAGCACATAAATATCCAGGCAATGATGGAAAACACCGCAAGCAAAGAATAATAAAAACATCAGTAAAATTTATAAAACTACTAATTTCAAAGCATTCTATGTAATTTTTAGGGTTCCGAACCTCAAAGAGGAAAAAAGGAACCCTTATAGGATCACTCGGTTGTCCGTCTGTCTGTCCGTCTGTCAAGACCATTTTTCTCAGGAACACGTGGAGGTATCAAGTTGAAATTAATATCAAATACTCAGGTCTGCAGTCCCTTGGTGTCGTGAAAAAATCAGACTTCTAAGTCATCACAGTTATAAGATATTGCCAATTTCGTCGCATTTTTTAATATCTTGGTAACCAAAACCTATGGGGTACTTCCCGGTCACCTAGAATCTTGACATTTGGCAAGAAGCAAGGTCTTATAGCACAAGTAAAGAAAAAAATCCGAAAACCGTAAATTTGTATTTACATCACAAAAATTTCTTTGTACAAAAGTACCAACAAACTTAACTTTGCGTATGAGCAAGCTACAGTTATAAATTAGTACAATGACTTAAATAATTGTTGAAAGAATTCGCTAGCGTCTAGAAATTTCATTATTACAGATCTATATTAAATAATTTCGTAAGGTTTTACAAATTATACTAAAGGTCTATCTAAGTCTGGAAATAAAATCACTTAAAAAATGAATAACATTTGACTAATAACATTTATGTTACGCTTGTGTTTATAAACACGTGATTTAGCATTTGACATGACAGAACTTGTTTGACTTGTTATTGGTTAATTTATTTTTGCTTATTTTTTAAATTCATTTATTGGCGCATTCTTTTTGTCGTGCCAGTTTGAAATTTAAAAAGAAAGGTTTTGAATCTAAAAAGGTCGCCACGATGTCTAACCAATACTGCTACAGAATGCATGGCATGTTACCATTAATATTAGTACTAACACTACAAGAACTAACACAATTATAGATAATGTTTTTTCCAATTTTAATATACAATTCGGCACTATTCATTTTTTTAGTCACCATTTACAAATCTGGGTCAAATTTAATAAATAGGTATACTTAGAGAACTTTGATTTCCAAGAAAAATCTTCGAGACTTCCCGAGAGCTAACACCTATGTACAGGGTGGAAATTTCAGACGCCACATGGAGGGAAAGTTATTCTGATGATTAACCTTTTCGATCGGTATCATAAAGATATAGCATGTATTTTTTCCTCTTTATGTCGAACTCCCGTGTTGTACCCACTCCTCTGAAGGTTGGAGACTCTACGCTCGAAGTTGTAGACGATTATATATACCTGGGACAAACGGTCCAGTTAGGTAGGTCCAACTTCGAGAAAGAGGTCAATCGTCGAATCCAACTCGGCTGGGCAGCGTTCAGGAAGCTACGCAACATCTTCTCGTCCCAAATACCGCAGTGTCTCAAGACGAAAGTCTTCGACCAGTGTGTGTTGCCAGTGATGACATATGGTACCGAGACGTGGTCCCTCACTATGGGCCTCATAAGAAGGCTCAAGGTCACCCAGAGGGCAATGGAGAGAGCTATGCTCGGAGTTTCCCTGCGAGATCGAATCAGAAATGAGGAGATCCGCAGGAGAACCAAGGTCACCGACATAGCTCAAAGAATTGCGAAGCTGAAGTGGCAGTGGGCTGGGCACATCGCTCGTAGAACTGACGGCCGTTGGGGCAGAAAGGTTCTCGAGTGGCGACCACGTATCGGAAGACGCAGTGTAGGCAGGCCTCCCACAAGGTGGACCGACGATCTGGTGAAGGTCGCGGGACCCAGCTGGATGAGGTTAGCGCGGGACCGGTCGTCGTGGAGATCCTTGGGGGAGGCCTTTGTCCAGCAGTGGACGTCTACAGGCTGATATGATGATGATGATGATGATGTATTTTTTCCACATTATTGTCCGATTTGATTCCCGACTCAGACTCGTGGTTTCTTTAAAATGTTTGAATGCAAATGTTTGAAATTTTGAAAATAAAATAATGTACCTTCTAGTAAAATTTGGAATCTGTTATATTTAGGGTACCTACCTACTTTGCCTCCAGGTGGCGTCTGAAATTTCCATCCTGTATATTGGAAGCAGTGGTAGATACAATATAACGTGTATAAATTACTCATAATGCAATAAAATATTTTGACATTGACTCGATTCCCGTGAACAACGAACTAATTTACATAGGTACAGTCGACCGCACGTCAGTGGTAACACATTGACATTGAGCTGGCCTAGCCTATTAGGGAGTTTCAATACTAAGAGAGACCAGTTTATACTGGTTTTGTTTCCACTGACGTGCGGTCGACCGTACCTACAAGTTTGTACGGAACCCTCGGTGCGCGAGTCAGACTCGCACTTGTCCGGTTTTTTTATAGTTTTCAAGACGATAATCTTCTATTTATATAAACTTTCTCTTGAATATCCATTCTCTATCCTACTAATAAAAGGCCAAAGTTTGTAAGGATGTTTGTTAATCTTTTATGCTGTAACGGCTGAACGGATTTTGATGAAACTTTGTAAAGTGATAGCTTATATCCTGGAATAACATATAGGCTATTTTTTACCGCGGGAAAAAACTTATTCCACGGGCGCTAAGCCGCGGGCAACAACAGCTAGTAGTAGGTAGGTATATATGTATACAGAGGAAGTCTTTCGTGAATTATTTTATTCTCCAAGACTTTCAGGAAAACGAGCACGACGACGAATTAGGAGAATTTTTTTATTAAAACAGAAACGTGACCGCAATGAAAACGAAAACAAAGTACCTATTGTTTGTACAAAAGGATAGGTCTAATTGACGGTTAAACGCGCCGGTTTGGGAGATTGGTTTCGCTGGGAGCGGTCAGTTCATAATTTAGATTTATTCAGAGCGATTCGAAAGGAATCGAATAGAATTAAAATCTTTAATAACACTTTAGACTTGCGTATGGTTTCTGTAAGTAGGTATACATGTACAGTGGACTGTCAGTGGATACACTTTGACCTCTATCTGGCCTAGGTTTTTCAATACTTATGAGAGACCAGTGTATACTTGGTTTTGTCTCCACCACAGATTTCTAAATACATGAAATCTGTAGCCTCCACTGACGTGCGGTCGACCGTACCTTATACTTACAGAATATAAAACGGTTAACACGTTAACCATTTCTCAAAGAAATCTGTGGGTTAATATTAGTAATGGACCAGATTCGACAACTCTACCAAACAATACTTTCGACTCATAAGCTGGGTGAACCCTTCGATCCAGTAGTTTCAAAATGGTCTTGACAGACAGACAGACGGACAACGAAGTGATCCTATAGGGGTCCTTCTTCCTCTTTTGAGGTAGGTACGGAACCCTAAAAAGTAAATATGAATTGGTATCGTTACGTGTCGTGTATGATGTTGAATTGTATATAATTCAGGCGCCCGAGGGCGACACACTCGGCCACGTAGCACATTCAACCGCACCCGATGTCAAGCGATTTACCGCTTTCAATTCACTATCGAACGTGATCATGTTCCGACCCCAAAACCCACGTCAATAATAAAGATTGCGGAATTAAGTTGTCTTTTTAAATCTATACATATGTATGTGATCATTATCGACCCGCTCCGCCCGGTTTAGCACGTGCCGATTGATGTAATTATTATTACAATATCAAAATCTTCGCGGGAATAATATCCTTATCCTTTTTGTATCGGATGTCGAAGGAAAATCAGTAGAATCGAGCGCTCGATGCGAGGAGAGCGATTCAAAAATAGAGCTTCTGAATCCTACATCATAAAGGACGTACTTACAAAATCGCACCATTTGATAATAGGTGAGTTTTGTTTTTGCGTGGAATGCCATGCAAGAAAAACGTTTAAAAACGTTGCCAACCCAAAAAAAACTCTATGTTAAAGAATAAGAAACACGAAAAGATGAAACGGGTGGGACTTTGCGGTAGTCGCGGCTATAATAATAATTATAACTACTGGTGTTCCTCCATCTCGCAAAGTTTGCAGTTAACCAGTTACAGTTAGATTTGATTTTGATTAGGTTTAAACCATTAGTAAGGATGTTATTCCCGCGAAGGTTTTGATATTGTAATAATAATTACTTCAATTGGCACATGCAAAACCGGGCGGAGCGGGTCGATAATGATCACATACTATATGAATAACATAACATAAAAATAGAGCTCCAGGTACGCAATATTGTATTAAACGCATGATAATGCTACGGCACAGTCTCGCTGTAGAAGTTTAAAAGTAAACAATTTAGCTTTCATCCCAAGATTAAGTGAGGTGGCAATAAAACTTACATAATAATATTATGCGAACCCGAGGGCGCTGCTGCCCTCGAGAATACAGAGTAGCGGCTCCACAACTTGATGACGCAGTGGAATTGGGTCATATTTTTCACTTCCCGGGTATTCTGCATAACATGGCATTGGAAACTGCTTAACTCCTAAAAGATTTTTAGTAAAATAAGAAGTGGAGAGAGAGATAAAACACAGATAATTAAGAAATAGGTACCTATCGAAACCTACGAAACCTCGTTCCATACCTACTTGCTTGCTTCCTTACCTCTAGACTTAATACTTACCTTTAGACTTTATCCCTACTTCTTCTTCTACTTTGGTAGAAGCAAAAATCCATCGAAATAATGTCCTAACTTTATTCTAAGTCTGATAAAAGTAACATAAAACTTAATAGGTAGGTACCCAAGTTATCGCTGGTGTGGTATACGGAAAATGCGGATGTCATGGCATGACCCTTGCGATTATCCGGAATGTGGATATCTCTGATGCGTTATTTTTAGTAGCAAGGACTACGTATATTTTGTATAAGCAAACAGGCTAAGGGCTCCACCCTTATACAGAAATTAAAATACATCCGTCTAGACTAACGTCTTAAGTCGGACACCAACAAAATGAAAAGAATGAGATTTCCAAGAACTATATTTTGTATTAAAAAAATAATATTAATTTTCAAAATTACCAAATCCAAATAAACCTTAAGGTCGAACGAACAAAGAGGATCTATGGATTACTTCGCACAAATTACATGTCGCACAATCGTACATTGCCTAACCGTATTTCACACGGACGATACTTCGCACAAGCGTGTGTCGCACTCCATTAATCCCGATTTAAAGTTGCTTCGTTAGAAGATCATGTAAGCGTAGAAACAGAATTTATTAGCACGACACAAAAAAAAATACATCATAATTAAATTTTGTAAAATGATAGCCCGCCATCCGGTCTGTTCTAATTGGACAAAGCACATTTGGACCTGGCACGAAACATTTCCGCAAGTAAATATTACACGGCCCATGCCGTGTTGTATTGTATCATATGTTATTGCTAAATGCTCCCCGGGCGATCGGATAATGTCCAAAAACAAAAGTCGGGCAATATTGTACAGTATTTTTGTTTAACATTGCCTCCTCAGGTTCTCGTCTAAATAACAGCTTTGTATACTTCCCACAGTTGGACAAGGATCCGGTGAACGGTTCACGGTTGTCTTGGAATTTCATTCACTGAAAAGTCTAAAGCAAGTTTGTATAAAATGTTACGAGTTTGTATAAAAAGGTGAATTACAAGCGCGATATTAAAACACGAGATTATTTAGTAGGTGCGTGTCAATCTAATAAAATAAGATTAAACTTTGCCCATAAGTTATCCCTAAATCCCTTTTGAATTAAGATTCAATGAAATATGAGAAAAACCTTAAGTTCCAAAAACTTTACTTTTTACTTTACCCATGCTCTTTAAGCTCAAACACCACGCAACGTCTAAGAAGATTGTAAACTTTGCGCCACAGACTTGGAGCACTGCAATAAAGCTGCTTTACTAAAACTTAAATTACAAAAAGTTTAATGAGAAAACACTGGTATTTTTACCAACATAGGTACTTACCAGCCGTGCGCTTTGGCCAAAAACAACGTCATCTTATCAACTTCTTAAGACGCGAAGAGTGCGTGCTCCAATTTCGGTAAAGGTTTCTAAATCTCTGAAAGGCAGGGGCAGAACTAAATTGTTACTTGCATAGTATTAACGGTACTTAAGCGACTTTGCAAAACAGTAGGTACAGTCGACTGCACGTCAGTGGAAACACTTTGACCTTGAGCTGACCTAGCCTATTAGGAAGTTTCAATACTATTTAAGATACTATTTAATACTGGATTTGTTTCCACTGACGTGCGGTCCACCATACCACAGAACAAGTAAAAAGCTCGCTACGCTCCCGCTCGCTACGATATTTCTATGGACCATACCAATGTTGGCCAAATGTAATCCCGATGCTCGGTCAGTTTCTAATAACATACAAAGCTTAAGAATTCATTCCTGTACAAAACTAATAATTAATCAAATAACCTTCCTTTTGTGAGAGAAAGTCATTGGAAGTTTAATAATTGATTAAGTAAGGGCGTCTGGAAAGCGACCTTGTTCTATTAACTTCAGATATGACGCCTAACGAACTGGAAATAAATATGTAACATTGACTTATAAGTACAGTAGCGTACGAAAACAAACTCTATGTCTTCGTGAACAAAATACATGAAGGGGACTCTTTATAGCAGCAAAAATAAGTATAAGTACCTAGAATGTTAACTCTGCAGTCCAATTCGGAACACCATCTATTGTTTATTTTGCTACCGAGACGCAAATGCATTTGTTTTCGTAGCCATTTGTATTGAAACTGATGTTACGTGTTGATGTGTTGTCGTGTTTAATATGCCCATTACGGATGTGAGACCCAAAATTATCAAATCCTGAATTACTATGACGCAGTGTTTTAAAATATCAACATGTAAAACGGGTTATTAAAAGGTCATATTGTCATGCATAACAAAAAATTTTTTGTCTAAAATTAGGATTGTATATTTCCGAGTATACGTGGTCCAGAAATACACTGTTATAAATTCACAGTCCATAAAATCATTTCTAGTGTTAATACACTCTCTCCGTCTGTCTGTGTATGGAATTAATGAGTGTATGATTGATACGATAGGGTGTAAAGGTCGCTCTACGCAGCACTCCACACATCATCCGTAATGAATATACATTCCAAATGGAGAAAAATGACTGGGGTAAATGAATGAGTCGACGTCACAAATTCAGTGACGTCGTTACCCTCTGTTTTACGCTAGATATTACCTACCAATCGAGTAATATCTTTTTTTTTGTTGGGCAAAGGCCATTCCGATACGACCCCAATGCGGAATGGTGGATTCGTACATTACGCCCTGGAATTTCTTCCTAAATTGTTGCAGATCCGGTTTTGATAGCTTTCGACCTCAGGAATGCTATGACGACGTAACACTTTACGACCCAGCCCCTGTGACAAGCACAATCAAGCCGTATAATACACGGGAGGCAAAGCCCCCGCCTGCGTCACGCTATGCAAATTTTATAGCGTAATGTTTTATTTTGTAATTTTTCACCCCTGCCCTTAACCCGTGCTGCGACGGTAAAAACGCTCGTAAATATTCATGTACGGAATCCTCCAAATAAATCCGCACTAAGACAAAGTAATGAAAATATTTTTTGTGGATTAATTAAGTTGCGAAGTGTCACTGTACTACAAAAGTATTAGAAAGTTGTAGATTTTTAGCAGGAGCTTACTATTAGAACTCTTACTAACATAACATAACATTTAACATAACATAACGTTAAATACTCGAAACTTGGCGTTATAAATAATGTAATAAGAGTAGGTAGTTCTAGAAGATATTGTAAGTCTTTAGACAATAATTATGAAGGAGGTTCTGGGTTGTAGAAGGTTTGAATGGAAAACTTCACTTCACGCGTCGAGGATGTTACAGACAACTTTATAGGTACCTAATGGTAAAATATTTTACTTAGCTGAAGTTTGACCCAGTTTTTATCTTTAGATAACTGGTTATCAAACTTGGTTATCTACGTGGAACTAACCAATTCTCATACGTACTCATACGTTCTTAACAAATAAATCGCCTAATTTCAACCTGAACCGGACTGGACGGATGTGATGGGGAAGGCAGTCCAGCCAGTGGACGGCACTCGGCAGCAAGCCGAAATTAATAGTAACTAATTTCAAAGATAAACTGGTAAGACTTTGTATGACTAGGTACTTTCTATGCTAAATAATAAAAAATCCGGGCCGAGTTTAATACGGACCGAATTGATACGACGCCCAAACTGTCACTTGCACTTGCAGTGAACAGAAAGAACATTACTTTGCTCTAGTTGACCCCAAGGAAAGGCGTTATGAGTTTAATTACGGGTAGAGTGATAAAATTACTCCATAAATTACAATAATAGTTAGTCCTCTGTAAACATAAGAACTCATCTCAGTTGGCAAATCCATGGGGGCGAATAAATAAGAGGGATAATTTGATCCGTCCTCCACTACTGGCGGGGATTACCACCGCCATTTATCTTCCTTTAATATCGTAACTTTTACACTTTCATTGTGTCCATTAACATTAACAGTCATTTCTGTCATCCATGTCATTGTCACCAGTATTATATCCCAGGGTGGAAATTTCGAATTTTCCAAACTGACGCGGGCAAACCGCGGCCTTCAAAGTTTTGTTTGGAGCCTATAGGCCACGCCAAGCCTGCAGGCCGCTACAGCGGCAGTGTGAAGGTGGCTTCATGTTTAAGGCTGTTTCAATAAAACGCCGAAGGTCGTGGGTTCGATGCCCATTTGGGAACTTTGTGCAATTGTGTCATATTTATTTTATGTAATGACTTTGTGTAACTTCCATAGTGTAGTTAGTAGTATAGAGAAGGCAAGTTTGGTATTAAACTGGACTACGTACGTGTTCTTGTGGCGTCCGCAGTGATTTTTTTTTTAATTTGAAATATATTTAATTTGAAATTAGAATTAAAAGAGGAAAGCATAAAAAAAACAATTCAAACTGTTTATTATAAAACATCATTTAATCTTGATATTTTCACGATAGAACTTCAAACTTAGTAATTATTAAAGGGACTTGTATTTAGTTATAAATTACCGAAATTATATCTTTGCAATAATATCAGATTCACACATCAAACACCTTTAATAATAAATACAATACTATGATCCTATGAATAATAGTGTGTTGTATAGAAGTATCTATACAAAACCTGGATTGGACGTTACACATATTACATTAGTACAATTCTACTTGTATAATAACCTAACCTAAACGCGGCATAACAATTAAATTCATGAAAAAATAACTAGCAAAATAATTATGGTATCACTATGTCACTTCACTAGTTACCTAAGTGACAAATTATATGCCTCTATAAACATTAGTACTTACTTAAAATGTAATCAATACATACAACAGGATTGATAAATTATTATACATAATTTAATTAAATAATGAGACTAGAAATCAAGTAATTTAATGATAAAAACCTTAGTTATATACATCTTTGGCAGAGCCGAAATATCACATCTTTTTCAGACATCCAATTTCAGTTTAAAAAAAAAAACGTCATTAAATCAATTAGGCGTAAGATACGAACGCTTTTAGACGCGTCAGGTTAGTAATACAATTTGGAATGAAAGAAAATATACGGGTATAGCTTTTCGCTGGTAACACTTTGTTAGTACTACAGTATAAAGTACACGGCATTGTGCAAAATGATACATTTAGCACGGTAATTTCTACGCGAGTGAATAAAAATAAATTGAATAACTACCTACCTACTGATGACGCACGATATCTACGATGTCTGCAGAGGGCAAATGGTGAATACAAAAAGTATTGTTTTACAATCCTATGACTGCCACTTCGTTGACTTAAATACACAGAGCTTATTATGCCTTCCAGCCCTAGTGTTATCTCTATGAATAACTACATTTTTCCAAAATGTAAACTTTAAACATTCGTTATGACTTAGATTTATACCATGATATCTAAATTTTATCTTTACACAATTAAAAATATTGATCTTTATTCTATAGTTACATTACTTAAACAGGACTGTATTAAGAGGTAACGATAAAAACGATTTGAAACGTGTCGTTTTTATATCGGGCAGCCACGTTTTAGTCAAATACAATGCGCGTTGCTAAAAAATGGGTGTACTTACACCTTAGGTCAAAATTGCATTTCGTCAAAGTATTTTTTTACAAAAATCCATTTCGTCAAACAGTCAAGGGTGATTTTCGTCAAACTTTTATACGCGTTTTGTCAAAATTAGGTAGATCAAATGAAACTTTTCGTCAAATGCTATAGGTTAGTCCATAGTAAATAGTAGGTAACTAATGAACAGCACTTTTGAACAATGGCACTTTTGGTAAAAAATGTATTTTGACGATAAGCAATTTTGACCTGGCATACAACCCCTAAAACCTAACTCCAGGCTTTTTATTGGCGCCTGATGTCATTGTTAATGCAGCTTACTGTTATAAAACAGGCTTAATACCTATTTATTTTGCATTTTTACATTATCTTGTGATATGCTCGGTCTGCTTACAGCGTGAATATACACAGAACATTGAAGGTGAGATGATACAAAAAGTCACTTATTATATTCAAACAAAATAGTCTTTCTATACTCCAAGAGAGAGAGAGTTAGATTGGTGTTAATTTAATGCCTATGACACAGCTTATTACATAATTATAATTATGTTCCTAAATCACGCACAATGAATTTAGTGTGCTAAAGGAAATGCTCGCACATGGCGCGGACGGGAGTGTGGCCCTGCGCCTGCGTCGTCTTGCCTCAAGGAATTGAAGTCTTGGCTCTGGAACAAACATATTCACATAAGTAAATAGGATACTTAAAATCAATTTACTTCGTATATTTACAGTCGAGCAGAGCCTAAGTTATACAAACGATTGGTAATACGTACGAGTATGTAGCCACAGGTGAGTTACCACTTCACAAAATTACCAAATTACAAACAATGAACCACCACCTCATTTGTTCTGCGCTCAGATGTTACATGTGCTGTTTTATTTCGCAGAAGTGATTACAGAGAGTCTTATTTACTGATCTTTATATACAGAGTATACAATTACAGAAGTAAATGCTCCATAACTTGATTTATTTTGCATGTATCCAACGAAAACAACAGAATTTGAACTGTGCAGTGCGTACGATTATTTACACTAGTAATAATCAAATCGATGTTTTATAGGTACTAGAATACTTAATCAAAGATTTCCAACTAATATTCTATTTAAAAGTAATACAGGTTATTCGCGTAGATACAGAAATAAATAAAATAGAAGATCATTCTATTAGAATATCAAATGTATATTGCTTTAACAATATCAGTGGAGAGTATTATATAGTTAATCAGGAGATAGATATGCCTTATTCTCGGTCTGATAAACAATACAAAAATGAAATGACTAAAAAGCACATTATATCGTATCTACTGAGATGGAAGAACCAGTTATTTTTATAGACTCTTTAGTAACAAATCCTGATGGCCTTTTATTCTTAAAATGGTACGATGTATTTTTGTCCAATAATTCTTAGAGAAAGTTATAAGGAAAACGTTTTCCTTGACTTAAAGTTCGGAGAGAAATGAAATAGAAGTTTTGTTGAATGAGTTTTAAAAAGAAAATGATCAGACTTGTCTCAGTACCCTATTCATATTCACTTTAAATCACTCTAAATAATTCACTTTAAATAATGTAGGTCAAACCATTGACATTTAAATAAAAAGTTGGTTGTTTTTGAATTTGTTTATTAAAAACTACCCCTAATGGGTATATCTGATATTTATATTTAATTTTGATATACCTATTCGTTTAGTTCGTGACACTGGAACAGACAACAAAGACAGTGTTTGAGTGGAGTAAACTCGATTTTGTCCTTTAGGATTGCTTAAAATAATGCAAAATTTCAAAAGTACGAACGTAAATGTGATTTAAATGTAAAGCCAAGATGTCCATTTAGGATATAATATTTCACCAAAATGTAAATTTGCCATTTTTATTACTCACATCATCATATTTTAATCTGGACCAGCTGCAGTTATCTTTTTACCTTTTCTGTGCACCTGCAGGGAGGAAAAATCATAGCTAATTCATAGGTATAGGAAGCAGCGGGACCGTACGCAACGAATAAAGGAAAAATGCGGTTAATTTAAAATGTGAGTATTTGGACTGCAGAGTGACTATGAATTAATTGAAAATTACGAAATAAATAAATTGGTACGAATTTTCTGTAAGTAAAAATATTAAAATATACTGTTGGAGTGTTAAAATTTATTATTTTAAGGATTTAATGTATCTATTACTATAGTTTTAAAGCAGTTAGATAATTTTAGGTAACGCTACTTTACTTACGTATTCTGATTGTGAGATTCCGAATGCGAAGCAGTGGCAGGCAAGAATCTGGCCAAGTGCGGTTGCAGAAGGAGCAATCGGAACGTCTGGCGAAACTGTCTCGACATCGAACAGTACAGCACGAAGTTGATCGCCCCATTCACCAGCGCTAGAAAGTCCATCAGCTCCCCGAACAAATCGTAGCACCGCTTGAAGAAGCACCAGCCTAGCAGCCCGCTCATCAACCCCAGGATCCCTTGCGGCAGCTCCGTCACCAGAAACAGAAGAAGAACAGCCAGCAGCATCTTAGTCGTCCTGTCTGTTCGTCTATCAGCCTTGTGCTGTCTTTTTACCATTTTCTCAGCAGCCGGGCAAGAGCTGTGGTTTCTTAGATTCTTTTGGTGCTGATTCGCGCTGTACAGCGCTCTTATAAGCCAGATACTTATAACTGTTAGAATAGAGCAAGGTAGGAGTTTCATGACCACAGAATGCACCCAGAAGGTTGCCTGGTATAGTGTGCCCTGGTAGTCGGCGTCGACGTGATATGCTATATCAGGGCTGCCGGGTTCGCTCAAGTTCTTTGTATGTATGTCGAATACCTGTAAATAGTTTCGTTCAATGTTAATTGAATATTGTTCGGATATAATGCATATCGAGCGGACGATCCGCGGCGGATGTAGTCAACGGATCCGCCGCGGATCGTTTCATATAATAATTCAACTTACAAGAAACGTGGGTGTGCATAGTATTGGTGGTAGTATGAAGCAAGTGAGTATTGCGATGCTGCACCGTTGCTCCGTGCATAGTATGTGACTTCTGTCGGAGTATCTGAAACATCAGCAAAATAAGTCGAGGCAATAGAAGGAATAGGCTGAGAGGTCGAGGGTTCAAACGGGTCCGAGCAATGAGATTTCCTGACCATTATTATAAATTTATTATATACCACAGGCTTTCTGGCGAAAGATAATCTAGGGGCAACCTACATAAATGCCTACATTAGAAAATAAGTTTCAAAACTTCTGTGAGAACCAGCACGAAATTTCCCTATTTGTAAGACTGTTGATTTGATTTAAAAATTTTCCCAGTCAATTGAACATTCGTGATTGTTTATTGATTTAATAGGTAGTAATTGAACAAGGACTGAAAACATACAACCTCCAATATAACAAATAATTTATTGAGTAAATGTAAATAACCAGTACGTAATTGAATTTCCAACAAATCGCAAACTTTAATAAATGTTCGTAATTGAATTTTCAAGTACCTACCTACAAAGGTTCGTTTTACAAAAAGGAAATGTTTCTCAAAAATCTCAGTATATTCTTAGAATATTCTTTAATCTTTTCCTTCTATTTGAATTTCTCCTTCTTTTCCCTGGTCCAATTACTTAATAAACTTTAATTAGGGAGTCTTTAACAAGAATGAAGCCTTAATAATATATTTTTCATCACACTTGCTCGTTATGTGGATTATTATATGCATGCATACAGAAACACAATGGCCTATATACAGCCGCGGGAGTAATGAAAATCAGTACAATATTATACCCCTAGGGACTATAATGTGTAGTTTTAAAAAATGGCGTTCACTCGAAGGCAAAGAACTTTATAGCAAACAGGTATGACATTCCACACTAAGGAGATTTTAAATCAAACATGGTTTTTTATGTCTTCGAAACTTCTACAAATGGTAATTTAAACATTTACGCTATAATTAAATGCATTATTTTTCAACCGACGAAAAAAAAGGTTCTCAATTCGACCCGTTTTTTTTTTTTTTCTATGTATGACCACGCATAACTTTTTACAGAGCAGTCCGATTTTGATAATTCTTTTTCTATTGGATAGGGTCTACTTCGAAGTTGGTCCCATTTAAATTTGAAGAAAAAAATTCTACCCTAAGGGTAGAAAATTAGGGGATGACTGATTAAATTCCTACTAAATTTTCATATTTGAACCAATTCTGTTGAAACTAGGCACAAATAAGTAGTTCTAATGACCCTACAATATGACGGAGACCTGAACTTGATCTGATGACGGAGACGGAAGACAGTTGAGGGAACTCTTCAACGGTGTACAGCAGCTAACTCGTGTTTGGGCTTATTCATTCATCTTCATGAGAACTTTAAACCTAACTTATGATTATTCGATTACGACCACCATCGATGGGTGAAGATGGAGACGGAAGGCTGTCGAGGGAATGAATTACCTAGTATATTTTAGTCACAAAAAAGTAAAAAATAAAAACTTTTTAACAAAAAAATTAAACCGTCGAAAAAAAGAAACTGAAAAGCGAAAAATAATAACAAGTTACCTTGTTAGTCTATAACTACGCTCCTACACTAATGTAAACCTAAGTAATTTTGAGTCGGCGCCTAACAAACAAGCAAATTAATTAAAGTTGATACGTAAAGTGAAATGAAGGCAGCCAAGTTTACGTAAAGTGGAATGATACAAGCAATCAATGAGAAGATCATCAAATTAAAGTACGAAAAACGTAATAGTAAGTAATAAAAATAAAAGAAATTAATTTGTATGTGTGTTAGGCGCCGACTCAAAATTACTTAGGTTTACATCAGTGTAGGAGCGTAGTTATAGACTAACAAGGTAACTTGTTATTATTTTTCGCTTTTCAGTTGCTTTTTTTCGACGGTTTAATTTTTTTGTTAAAAAGTTTTTATTGTGTTTTAAAAATGTTTTAGTTTACTTTGCAATTATTTCAGTGAATTTTATTTGAAATTCGATAAAAACTGGCTATATGGGCTTTCGCCTTTGGGAGTTTCTAAATGCATTCTTTATCATTATCTGTGGCAGTGTGGACCACCGAATGGCACTGATTGTGCCTTGGAGGCCGTGCTGCGGTTTTATGTGTTTGTGATTATAAACTACGATCTACGATTTGGGGTTAAGAACTTGTTTCCAATTGGCCGTAAAACTACATATGAAAAAAACTTGAAGCTCCATTGACAAAGTTGACAATAAAACTATTTTATTAACTACCTGTAGTTGTGACCTATTAGTATAAATAAAGAGAGAAACAAACTTAAAATATGTCTATGACATGTAAAGAATCCGAGTGTGAAAGTGCAACAACAATATTAACACAGTGAATGCAGCTCAGTTGCTTAGTGAAAATTTGTTACCAGCAAAGTCTAAAGAAAATAGATTTATTCCCTTGTGTCGTAGGTATTAATTTCCTCGCAAATGTGGTGAAAAACATTGTGTGCATCACTGGAAGTAAGGGTATTACAAACTCGAGTCATTAAAATCCCTCCGCCTTCGGCGTCGGGCTTTTAACACTCTCGTTAGTAATATCTTACTTACTTCCCTTATTGCACAATGTACTAATTAACTATTAAAGAAGAACGATCTGTTTAAAAAAATAACTAAATCTTCCTATTCGAGACATAGTAGACATAGATTTTAAATAATATCTTACCCAGTTTCATGCAGTAAAGACACCTTTCACATTGCATAATGTAGGTCAGTAAATAACTCAATAAACACAACACAGATTTCTTGTGCCCACAAGAAATCTGTGTTTGTGTATGTGTGTGTGAAATCTGTGTCTATACTGCAATTATTTCCACAATTAAATACCTACCTACCTAGGTATTGTGGAAATAAGAGAATAATAGCACAAAGAATAATTATCAATTAGAACAGAGCTAATTATAATATATATGATATATATAGATATATAGATATATCTATCTTGTAAAAAGTCCAGGAAAAATGTATTTGTTGAAAACCGTGTTAAATCCAACGCAAATTTTAGGTTTTATTTTAACACGAGAGATTGCCGTCCATACTTACTTAATGGCTATGTATCTCCATATAGCCAGTGATAGGGTGAGACAGATCGACGCAGTGTGCAGTATTTGAGCAAAGTGCATGTGAAACAGCAGGTACACTGCCCACGAGTACGGAAAATCCAATGTCTCGGGAAGTATCTGTTGAAGAAATAAATTGAAATAAAATTGCTTTACTTCGGATTATATCATTTGGTTTCGGAACTTCATCCCGAGCTATCTAGATCGGTCAATCGCGCTAATACTGAACGATATTACCAAATCCTAACAATAACCAAAAACGTTATGCTGCATGTTTGGCAACCTTTACAAACTCAAGTCAAACCCCTGCTCCACACGTTTGCGTTTGCCGAGGTTTACTAAACGTGTGGATGCAGCATTTTTTATACGTTTTTGGTTATGGTTTGGATTTTGTAATATCGTTCAGAATTAGCGCGATGATATGTGAACTTATTCCCGCAAATAAACCTATAAGAGTTAAGTAAGTATATTAGGTTTATTGGGCAGTTTAATAAATATAGGTAATATAAATAATGTCAGAAAATTTGTAACGGAACTACAAATCATATTAAATCCCGTCGTCTAGGTCTCTCTTTAAAACGGCAGTAAAAGATTTCGTAGTCTCTACTCGACTATGCGACAGCGGGAAGAATATTTTTGTCTAAGAGATTTACCTTTAATAGAGTATAGAGCTCGTTGTTATGACTCTGTGCATAGAAATAGCAATTTAGTTGAGATTTTACGATAAGATGTCTGGAGGAAATCTGCATTTACAACGGTACTTATACTTACAACGAATGTTAGATAAATGAGTGAAACGGAATAAAATTTAGTGTCAATGAACATTCAAATCATTGAAAGTGAATCAGGCGTTTGTAAAAAAATATTTTTCTATATCTACAAAAAAGATAGTGTTATTGAGATGCTTACCAAGTACTTGTATATGGCGAAGGGCACATACTCGAGCATGACGAAGACGTCAGCCACGGCCAGCCACTTGAGGAGCCTGTTGATGGGCGCCGCCGCCATGTCGCGGCGGGTCAGCACGGCGATGTTCATCGTGTTGGCCAGCACGCCTATCGTGCACACCTGCAACAATACAATGGTAAATAATAAACGTTATGGAGATAAATAGATAAAAGATCAGCGTAAGAAGCGAAGATCGAGGCGTAGTGGTGCGCCTTAGAAACTACTGCAGTCTGATTCCAATCAAATCCACTAAGAAAGGATTTTTCAAAAATCAACCCCTAAGTGGGTGAAATAGGGGTGCAAAAAGAGTGCATGAAAGTTTTTTAAAGATGAAAACGTGAAATTTTGTACTTAGCTATCAGTTAAAAAACAATGAACACGTGTTTCAGCTATTTTGAAAATTCCACCCCTACGTATGTAAAATAAGGTATGAAACGCGCACAGCCCAAACCGCTGAGGCTAGAATCGTGAAAAATTATATTCAGGCTTTTAGTTAAAAAACAAAAATTACGTGTTTCGCGTACTTTGAAAATTCCACCCCTAAGTATGTAAAATCAACCAAACCGCTGCGCCTAGAGACTTGAAATTTTGCACAAATGTTCCTCATATAGCTCTGACGTCACCTAAGAAATGGTTTTTCAAAATCACATCATCATCATCAGCCTGTACCAGTCCACTGCTGGACATAGGCCTCCCCCAAGGCGCGCCACTGAACCCGATCCTCGGTTCTCCGCATTCAGACACTGCCAGCTGCCTTACGCAGGTCGTCACTCCATCTAGCCGGGGGCGTCCCACACTACCAAGTCGTGGTCTCCACCCACTCGAGAACTTGTTTACAAATCCTAACAAATGAATTATACTCAACAAATTGTACAAAGTCAAAGAATACAAAGTTGTATGGAAAACAGTTTTTAAAAATCAGGTTTTCTTGGATATAGATATTTCATTTTATATGATACGAGTACCTATACCCTTAGATTACTATGTGTATTTTACACACACAATACTAAATTAAGGTTATTAGGCATCTTACACTATGGTATAGGCATAAATAGGTATAGGTCACTGCAACGCGAAAATTCAACTTCATGAGAAATACTTACGTTTTAACTCAAAACAACAGTGTGTTTTCATAACCTTTCCGCTGGATATAATTAATGTACTTATATGAAACACAAACAACAGATGGGAATGCAATTAAACTTGACGGTGTACTTAACAATTAATTATAGCTAATGTACTATGGCTTTAATATGATTCCCCGCTATATTTGGAAACGGATACAGTATCCGATACCAAATACCTTTATATCTGAAGTACTTTTCAGAACAAATAGGTATGTATACTTTCTTCATTAAAATTATTTTCAATATCGTCTTGTATACGTAATGTAACGTAACGTACGTACCCTTACTAGGTATGTATTTTATGAGTCTTAATTGCTTAGGGCATTTATTTGAGAGAGTTCGCGTGGTCCTGCCCTGCTGCCAGTTTGGTTGCACTTTTATATAATCCTTTATGGTGGGGCATGGAAACTCTTTTATGAAATTAGACTTTATTTCAGAAAGCATTGTTCAAAATTAGTATTCCCGATCGCCGTTCAAAATTTAAAAATGAAATTAAACTTTATTTCAAAAAGCATTTAAAAAATTAAAATAAACGTGACACGCTCATACCCCCGCATTAGGTAGGATTTCCTCCACCTGTTTCGCGGGTGGTATGGACGCATTCAAACACAATCACAAACATTCAAGACCCGAGAATCATTTACCGGTCAGACAAATGCTTGCCCCGGCTGGGATCACTCGCCGGGACAGTCACTACCAACGGGCTACGAAGGCTTCACATTGTTAGAAGGCAACTTAAAACTAAGTTAATGTCGAAAGCCCACAAAACCTATGAGATACTTTTAAACTATTTTATTTACAAGTACCTCGCCCAATGGCGAGTCAAGGGCTGTAAAATCTCTATCGGCTGTTGCCTTCAGGATGCTGTTAGTGCTTCCACGCATTCTTTGCATTAGTGCAATGAGGCTGATATTTTGCTAATGATGCGTAGACATTTTTGGTAAGTGTACGTCGACATTGATGCAACTGCGACCCAGAATACATTCAATGATTTACAATAAATTGTAATTGTATCGTACAATATTATAAAGGCGAAAGTTTGTAAGGATGTGTGTGAATTAAATGAGGATGTTTGTTACTCATTCACGCTGTAACGGCTAAAGGGATTTTGATGAAACTTGGTACAGGGATAGCTTATATATCCTGGAATGTTCCCCGGTAAACTTATTCCATGCGGACAAAGCCGCGGGCAACAGCTAGTATTAATATAAAGTAAACAATAATATTATCAGGCAATGAAGCGTTTGTTGAACTTTAACCCTTTTAAATGTGCCTATATGTAAAGATGAGTGTTGTTTTAGGGCAAGCAGTTAAAAGTTTTGGTAGAGATTGATAACAATAACTATACACTAATGGGATTTGGCCAGAGCTCTGAGCATATGGGGCTGGTAACATGCAATATACTAACTTGTAAAACTTTTGTGACAGTTCGCAATAGTTTAGTGAAAGCAGTTCTAACAACGTAGAATAATTGAATACCTACACCGACGACCCATTTATGCTCAAAACATAACCGAATGAATAAATGATTAATGGATGTTTGATCGTAGAAAGAATTATGTAAACAGAAACAAAGGAAATCATGTTATCATTATTTAGAGAAGACTAAATTATACTACTTAAAATAGTTTATATATTATCTTTACATAACCAGAATATGATTTAACCAACAGAACATTAATAATTTAAAATGCAAATAGATGTTCCATTTACTTTAATGTATTTACATAATTACTCCAGTCTAAAAAATGACTGTTTCAATTAGAAAAACATCATACTCGTACCTATACAGCAAAATGCTTAAACCTGGCAATAACAGTCCCATTCCTTTCATTTTTCCACTTAACCCAAATATTTAATAAATTACAAATACCCAATTCAAATCTTAAGATTTTCCTTATTTTCCTCCCTTTGTAGTCTGAGGAAGCCGTCGCGTCGCTAACAGTCACTTTCCTACGGCCCGCCAGTACGAGTATACGTTAGGAGTAGGTCTCAGGTAGGCACGTGTCTTGACCCTTGACATATATCAAATCAACAGCCTATTAATAGTCCCCACTGTTGGGACTCAGGCCTACCCTCTCAACGGGGGCATAAGGGCTATATAGTCCACCAAACTAGCCCAGTGCGTGCGGTGGACTTCACATGCGACTAAGAATTTCTTCATCAGCGTATGTAGGTTTCCTCACGATGTTTTCATTCACCATTTGAGAGCAGTCAGTAAGACAAACCCATTGGTGACAAACAGTTTAGAATACTTAGGTAGCCACCGGCACGCGGCGATGCCAGCGCATGCGCATTCTGTGCTCTGTGCTGAATACCATATTGTACTATGTTTTAATTAGCAACAAACACCTAAACAAACTCCTACCTTATAATGTCCATCAAACGTTGCTGACCCCCGTCGTCCCGCGTAGCCCGCATGGATTATGTGTAATGCCCTACTGACTCCTGCGGGAACAGAATTAACTCACGGTCGCATTTAGAACACAGGTTGCAATTAGTATGTTTTTCTAAGGGTTAAATCAAATGAGAAATTGTAAGCGCGGGCGGTATCATAGAGTGGCAGAGGATAATGTCACATATCCACCAAAAGCGTGGGCATAACACAAACACGACATAATTATACTTTGCTCAAATATTAACGGATCCACTCAGTTATTTTCCTTTGGTCCCAAAATCCCGTACCATCGTAGAAGTCACACCAGAATTTTTCATTTCTACTTAATTCTTCACAGGAAGTAGAAAATCGAAAATAATGACGTGAAATACTAGATTTGAATAAAAAATGTCAGTGAATAAATTTTATTGCAAAAATTCGATTTTCAAATATTTGAGTCCGACATTGTCAGGGAAGGTAATTGCATATTCGCGACACGCGGGCGGGAATTATTGAAGTGAGGGAATAGTATCAGTGAGGGCGTCTCGCGGGCGCGCGGCGCTTTCCGTTCCAAATTCACTCCCCTCTGTTCATGTCAGCCTGGTAACTCATCACGCCTGTTGTAGAGCGGTCCCTAGACGATCATGCGGCATGACATACGTGCTGTCACTCATGCACGACCGTCTAATTGTAGTATAATTATTTTCATTACTCATACTCTGAAAGTAGGTCTGAAGTTGCCTGAGGAGCGGGTTGAAAGTAATACATCTCAGCCCTAGGGAGAATTGCTTTCAACTGACAGCTGTCAAATTATATTAAAAAAAAACTAGTACTATTTTGACATTTCTATTGGACCATGTTCCAACTGTCTTTATTGCCACTCAATTACAGCGCGATGTAAAATTGAAATAACATAAAGTTATGTAATAATTAAAGAATATATTTTTTATATGACTTTATTATACTGAAATAATAATTATAATAATAATTAACAGTAATAATTATAATAATTATTACTGTCAACTATTTCTTTAAAATAACTTAGATATGGAAATGAAAAATAATGGCAGAATAGCTGGCCGGTCACAGAAAAAAAAAACAAAGTAGACGGGAAAGCGGCAATCCGATCTTCATTTGTTTTCTCGAGTTGTAGAGTTTTGTTTATACTTCCGTATAGCAGAGATTTGTATTAACACTCGTTTTATGTATTTATTTTCACTTTCAGTGTATTCTTAATGAAAAGCACAGTGTTTCCCTCGGGTTCAAGACTTATTTAGAGGTCCCTCGAACTATTGGCGCCCTCGCTACGCGTCGGGCGGCAAACCCCGTCTCGGGACTTAAATAAGTTACTTTTACACCTAGGTTAACAAATGTACTATTAAAGTTCTCACCCAAGCCACTGTAAGAGGTACTCGTAATTTATTACATTCCACTGTTTGTCAAAAGCCTCATTATGTAGTAGAATATGTATAGTTCCCACGCTGGCGGGTTGGTAGACTTCACTCGCATAGGTATGTACATGCCTTAGAATTTCTGCATTTGCATTTGCAAATTTCAAACACATTCCAATACTTAAAATACATTCCACTGTTTATCAAAGGCTTCATTGCTAGGGCACATAATAGTCCACAACGTTGGATCAATGCGGGATGGTAGACTTCACATACATAGGTAGGTACACGCCTTAGATGTTCTGCATTTGCGTTTGCAAATTTCAAACTCCAAATTCAATTAACATTTAGAGACCTTCAGGTCACCGAATACGTTCTCACCCCGCGGCATTACTCCGGCGCTATTACAGATTCCTTCAGAAACATTTATGTTCCCGTAGTAAAATGTAGCCTATCGCATTCATTATCTACACGCATACCTATATTCCATTTGAAATGAAAGGGCATACGAGAACAAACGTTATTTGCGTCTCGGTGACAAAATATACATTGTCCACAAAAGGGACATTAGCGGTAAAAATAAGTTTGTTAAACTTACAGTCCCGGATGTATTGTTTATTTGTTTCTCAGACGCAATGCGTTTGTTTCCTTGTGCCATTTATGTAGGAACAGATGTTACGTTGCAAATAACGTACGATGAATGTAGAGGCATAAAAGAACCATAATACATACACCAACAGATTTCCATGTTAATGACGTTACGCTGTGACAAAATAGAAAATACTTGATGTTTGAAACAAAAATTCTTCAACAATGAACCTTGGCTTCGTAAACTTTACACAGAGTAATGAGATCGGCAAATCTGGGTGAATGTGATTATATTCAGCCCCCGGCGAAGATGGGCGTTAATACCTACCTACATAAAAAAAGATTGTCTGTAACAAAAAACGACTGTACCTACGAAACATTTTCTAGCCTTTTTCTTAAAGCTTTTGTTCCCTTAACCCATACCTACTATCCATATCCATGCTAAAGTAACTATGTCTGTCGTAAAGTAACTCTCTGTGACAGCCTGCCTTGTCTGTCCCTATACCGCTGAACGGATTTTGATGAAACTTGGTGCTCCACATCATTCAAGAAGTCTTCCACGACGCTTAACAGTCAAATTGATATTTGATAGTATATTTAATATACCGAACTTTGCAACCAATTCAAGGTAACTCGTATACAGTCGTCAATCTGAATCCATTCTCAATTGCATGCCCGTGCTACTGTAAACACACTAGTAAAGCAAACATTCACTCAATGCGTCCGTCCGTCTGATGCCCAACGGTTGCGCAAGCGGCGGTGGCGCGCGAGCAAAACGCACCGACCGACGTCGATCCGACTCTCATCGGTTTATTTTGGGAAAAGGAAGCTATACCTAATCATTTGTCGATTATGTGGCCTTCTAAATCAAAATGGACCATATCGCGGCATTTAATTTCCGAGATAATTAAAGTTTTGTAAAATGACTCAAACGACGACACTACAATTTTTATAAAAAATAACTAGTAAGTTGGTTTTTGGATCAATGGTTAGGTATATTTTATGTAGTTATCAGCCCTGCACTTAATTCAATACCGCCACAAGGTTCCTTTTGATTTGGAACGCCACTAAAGATGACTTTTGATGAACATCCTAAAATTGAAACTGTACCACAGAATATATAATACTGTACGTAATGTAACGTTGCACAATCATAACCTGTCGGCGTCCAGTGTTGTATACATAGACTATGCTTACCCACCACATCATGTGCATCGCTTTCCGGACACCTTTTCCGTTCGTCGTCATCCGTCCATCGTCCATGCGCCTACCGTTACATGATTTCCTACAGCCATAATTATCTTAAGATACATGGTGGAATGCACACTTTATGCCATTTGATCAAGATACATTAATTAAATATTAAATTAAGGATTGTTAGATCAAGACAAAAACGTAAATTGAAATCCGGCAGCTTACTGGCTTAATTGAGAGTTAGGGGAAGTGGAGACACGTTAAGGCCGCAACCCGCAAGGTATTACTGAAGGCTTTTGTTTCCTACTGTCACTCGTTCCAATTTAACCGATTGCAGCTTAGGCCCGTAACCCATTGTCATCAAGATTGCGTTAGTTGCGCAACTACACAAGTTAGGCAGCCGCATACAACTTAACTTGTAACATCGTAACATTGCAGTAAGTTAGCACATTGAAATTTAGTAATGTTCGTTTAATATGAAATACTTAACCAAAGCCTTAAAGGCTCACTCGGCATATAGCTATATATATTCACCTTTACCTAAAATATAGCTTAAGTTACCTAACTCTATTTATGTTTTTAGCACTAAAAAGTAATGTTTCGATTGTGATTGAAAATGCTGTGGTTTCCGACACCCGAAGGTGATTGGAAATATAGCACTGGTTTTTTTATAATGATAATGGTTACCTACTATTTCATTGATTTATTGGTAGAATGTGTCATAGGGTAAAGCGAAGTCATTCGTTTAGTTCGTTTATTTTGAGTAAATTTCTCTTATAAATATTTCTCCTAGCGTCTGACTGATGATATCTTACTTTTTCTTCGGCGAAGTCAACAATTTTGAATCGCACGCCATTATTTCGAAAAATTATGCAACCACAATCTTTAGCAGTACAAAATGGTAGATTATAAGACCAAGTGTGGGATAAATTTGCTCATATTTTGTTCTCATTTATATTTTATGGGAAATTCTTCCTGTTAATAAACAAGGTCGTACGGTCGACCGCACGTCAGTGGAAACAAATCCAGTATAAACGGGTCTCTCGTAGTATTGAAACTCCTTAATAGGCTAGGCCAGCTCAAGGTCAAAGTGTTTCTAATGACGTGCGGTCGACTGTACAATATTTATAATAAAAAAATAATAAAAATAAGAATTCAATTCCTATTTATTTTCTTTTCGTTTGGATTATAATTGCCTTCGGGGTCCAATTACCAATAAGATTCTCAGTCGCTTCCCTACCTTATAAATATATCTATATCTAGATTGACTGGCACCTTAACTTAACATTCTCTTTAGTAACTGTGCCTTATTATAATACTGTCAATCTAAATTCGCACTTTAAATTAAGATTCGATATTCCGAAAATTTACAGAGCTGCTCTGGCGTTCAAATTGGAATATTTCTTACCAATACATCTAAAATCAGCCTCTAAGGTATTAAATTTACGGTCGATAGTCACAAAAGGGGGTCCTTCTAATTAATATTTAGCGTGTATTCACGAATCGTGACGGAAACAACCTTGATGCTTTAGTATAGGGTCGACTGAACAATTGACAAGAGAAATAACAACAGTTGACACCCGGTCACTAAACTGTTGGGTCTTGCAAAAATTCCGAGCGAACCGGCCTTTCATCTTACCATCAAACTGGTGTAAATCCGTTTTTCTTAGGTTTTATAAGAAAACAAAACGCATTTACGGCTAAAAGCAAAATAAACACACAATAGATGATGTACCCAAGTGGACCGTAAAGTTTAAATGGTAATACAAACTTGTTTTTGTTGCTACAGTGCCTTGCTGGCACATGTGGCCGAGACGCGAATAAAGTTTGTTTTCATAAGACAGCTAAGGAAAAACGGATTATAGGAACTATGTACAGGATAGGCCGTCGATGATGATACAGACTCTAGGAGCAATGACTGCCTCGGTGTTCTAGTGGGGAGTCATTTGCCTTTCACAATGCACAATTAATTTAATGCAATTTACATGACTGTGGGTTTACAATTACAACCCTATTCTACTCAATCCTAGTTTCTGTGCAACGTAAGTACCTATGTACATTATTATTACTGTCTACAACTTTTAGGAGGCTTTGTAACGTTATTGCAAAACTGCTTATTGAAGTTTTATTGTCATCGAATTTCAAGATGACGCAAAACACAAAAGGTTCTAAACTAACAACAAGCTAACTAAATTTTTGTCGTTACAAACCACGTTCCAAACGAAGTACCAAAAGTTTTACAAGAGAGCAAAACACGTGGGGACCATTTGGAAATCTTGTCTTTGCCATGCCTTCGAACTTCGTAAATGAAGAAAATTCTGTCGTCGTAAGCGAAACAACCATGTTGTGATCAGAGTCTCAGACTTGGTGTTAATTGTTACGGAGTTAGAAATTGACAATACCACTCTCATTTACTGTAACAATAGCCTTACCGAGAAAGGAGCTACACCTACAGTTACCTCTCAACAAACAACCTTTTGACATTCGTAAGTATTCAATGATTTCGATCACAGCGCATAGGCTTAGTAAGTATTCAGTAGGTAGGTAAATGGTTTCGATCTCAACATATGAAAGAACTACAAACAAGAGTATTTGAATTACTAAGATACTGTAGAAATGATGTGATCTCACTTGACTTTTTCTTAAAAGATAATAATATAATAAAACTTTTATTCATATTAAATCTGCATCACTACCTAACTTCATAATTGTCATTAGTAACTTTCTAAAAAAGAAACCGGATATGTCCGAAATTTTCACTTTTCTTATGGCCAAGAAAAATCGCGAGATCAGTTACTAATCGTTTCCAGTCTGTAATATCATTGGCCTAGTGATTCGAGCGGGCGCCGAACCGAAAAAGTCGTGATTTTGATGTATGGAGATAATATTTAGATGTCATTTACTTATTTAGGCAAAAATACACTCGCGTACAAAAAAAACGCGACCCGCGCCTTTTTCATACATTCAAGATCTTTTTGAGCCATTATGTATCTCTGCCAGGGAATGATGTGGGTGAGATCCGATGCTGGCTAGCCGGACTAAATAAATAAAGAAAAAATTATACTACGGATGGAGAGAGGTTGTTCTTTTATTTTACTCGTGAGTGTAGTCAATATTGTTTGATACGGGCCTTAAATTACTGCAGAGTATTAAATAAAACTCATATTGAGATCGATGACACCATTGCAATTTAAAGATAAATAATGTTTTCAATAAGGTTACCGATACATAGAAAGACTTCATAATATGGATGTTACTCCGATTTGCAAGTACGAAAATAGACTTGATAAGTTGAAATACAAACAGTTCATTGAAGTAACTATGAACTGTAGGTAATGACAAATACAATTAAGACATAATGAACACCAACTTATAATAAGTTATACTTATCATACAGCACATCGCAGCTTGCCTTTTATAAACGGAATTATATCAAACAGATTCTAAAAGCGCAGTTGTTTACAACTTTGCAATACGTCAAAATAAGATGACGTGATAGTACCGACGACCCCGACGCTCGTGTATAAAGTAATATAATAAAATCGAGAAACCTTTTCTATATTATATATTCAAAACTCGCTTCAACCCGGTTTATTTAGTTTAGGAGAAAATCGCTGACTAGCAGAAAGGGTCGCTGGACTTATAGAATGACTTATCCCTTGCCAACTTCAAAGAAAAGTTTGCAAAAATTGCCTGTGATCCTATATATGACGTTACACTGTGATTCAGTTTTCTTCCTAACATTTAATATAAGTAAATAAACAGTCACTGCTTCTTCATCCTAGTCACTTTGTGACACTCTAGTCCACCTGGTTTTCTTACATGGGGCTCCTAAATATTATTTCTCTTCAGGTTCCATTGTTTCCGAGACAATATTCCTAACTATTTTATTTTTGGGTTTCTTACCTGTAGGATGTGTACATCGATCGTTTGCTTTTCCACCATTTGCTCTTAGTATAATTATACCTACCTAGTATAATTGACCGAGCGAGCGAAGCGAGGGAAACGTCTAAGTTTCGAGATTGGCCAAAAGTGCTAATGTCCGTCTGTCCTTCTGTCTTTCTGTCCTTCTGTCTTTCTGTCTGTAATTCTCTACAGGTAGCATTTTTCAACCGATTTTGACGAAAATTTGTCATAGGTATAAATTAATTAAACCGACAAAATGAGTAGAATAAAATTTTGAAAAACATTTTTTTAGAGTACCTACCATACTCGCAAAGTGGGAGTCAACTTTTTTTTTCTTGTGAATCCCATAGTGTGGGATATCGTTGGATAGGTCTTTCAAAAATATTGCTGGTGTGTGAATACCATTTTTTCGATTTAGGGATCTGTTGGTGAAATATTTAGCTTTAAAGCGGTAATTTTTGTTAGAGTCACGTGTCTCCCCCCCTGCCAGCTAAACGGTTGCTTCTGGAAATGTGAAAAAATTCACGGCAGTTGCATATATAACGTAGTTAAAAGGAAATGACAGCTAAGTAGGTTTTATTAGTTTTTGAGTAAAAGTAAATTAACTTAAGAAAGTCGAAAATTTTAATTATGTTCATAGAACTGCATACGAAAAATGGGGTATCGTTGGATAGGTCTTTCAAAAATATTGCGGGTGTGTAAAAAACATTTTTCGATTCAGGGATTCGTTTGCGAAATATTAAGCTTTACAGTGCTAATTTTTGTCACATTAGTACTTAATCTGTCTCCAACTGCAAAATTGACTTCTGTTCGTTTCTTTTAGGTTTGGTTTATAAGGGCTGGCGAGGTCTACTGTTCTCACGGAACTACTAGTTTTAGATTTGTTTAACTTTAGCAAAGAAATTTAATTACACCATACTCACCAAGAGACTAACGTATCCGTGTATCCGATTATAAGCCTGAACGACATCTCTGAAGTCGCCTTCACAATATCCGCACGTGTCCGGTCTAAGCGATAAATTCAGTCTGTTCTTAGCATCCGCCATCATTTTGACGAGCAAGGACTCGAAGTCCGACCCCTTAGCTTGCTCCCGGATCGCAGTGCGGATGTGGCTGGCATTGAAACTGTTGTCAGACGCGTTACCGGATGCGAGCATCTCATGGAATATGTCCAGAAGACTCTGGGATTTGTTCGACATCTTTGCAGCTTTATGATGCTTCAGCGATACAACAATATTGCAGATAAATATTTTCATACCATTTTCATGCCTTCGAATTAGTGTCTGGACGTCTATCTGAAACAAAAATACAGTAAACTTTATCGCATATTTTTAAATGTTTTTTTAAGTTCATCACACAATCACAAATAGTGCCGATGAAAAATAAGTATACACTGAATTTATACGAAATTATATGTCGTTTTCGGACCACTGTTGACCAAAGCAAATTTTTGGTCATATTTATATGTCCTACGACCCAATTAGGTATTGGTCCTTCAAATATGTACTTGGGTCGTAGCTCAAGGACACAAAACTAAATAGTAAGCCTGGGTCTTACGAGACTGGTGCTACGTACCTAAATATTATTATCTACGTATCTTGAACTAATCCAGTCCAACAAGCTTTTAATTGGTTAGCTTAGACATTTATGACTAATGGGTTTCCAGTGCACCTGACAATATAAACGACCACAGGGTCACAGACGAAGTCCTTGTGGCAATGATTAAGCTGTGGCGATTTTCCTTAAATTAATAGAAATAACTATGTTTAGGTTTGGGCTATGCCTCAACAAAATTCACTATTCGCGATTTCACACTCTGATCATCGCAGGTTTTCTAATGGTTTAATTAAGATCAGTCAAAACATTTAGATGAATAGCTGGCCGGGGATAGAGTTTAGACCCCTTGACATGCAAAGTTGCTACTTTTCTTTTAGCTATCTGATTTTTCATTTAAATATACCTACTGCTTGAAGATTGAATATATTATACTGCTTGAAGAGTAATTAAACGAATTAATTAACTAACAAGCTTCCACTGCTAATACTGTTTTATATTTCTATTTTATTAAATTTCCAACAATTTCTTTCCACTGGTTTCTTTGTAGACATAAGCAATGATTAATTCTGTTATTGCTTCCCCCTGGCAGCAATCCAGGTGTGCGGTAGGTAGAGCAAATAGCAAACAGAAAACGTCTGGAACTGCGCTTTTCACTCAATCCAGATCACTTAGTATAGCAACAAAAAACTTGTCTATACAAAATCGTTTGTAAAGGTTACCACTACCCAAGCATTTAGATTTTTGAAGATTTGCCACTGCTCGGAAAAGTATTCCTAGGTACTCTTATTTGAAACAACAGTACTTGTGGTCGGATTGGCCCTTATAGTATTCAAAGCCTTCTAGTGCCAGTAAAACTAGTAAATTCGACATAATGTTTGTAACATAATAACAATGATACTACAACTACTCGTATACGTAAGACCCAATATTATAACATAATCCTTAGTTTTTTATTTAGTAGTACCTAAGTACATATCTCTACGACTTAAGGAAGTAATATCAAATGTAGGCTACTTTATTACAACCCTGACAGTTAAAACATCGATAAAGGATATGGAATTGGCAAAGTATCATTTTTATTACTCTTTTAATTTGATTTTGTTTGATACCTTACCCTATACAAGAAACAATTGATATTTTACTTTTGCTTTGTAACCGAGTTACGTACAAAGAATGACAATACGAGTAGGTATCTTAGACTCTTTCTCAGTCTTTATTTAGAGACTGTAGTTACTCATTCTCTACATAAATCGAAGATTTTGGTTTTGACGGTTAACTAATTTTTGAATTACTAGCTGTTGCTCGCGGCTTTGCCCGCGTGGAATAAGTTTTTCCCGCGGGAACAGTTTAACACGGTAAAAAGTAACTTATATGCTATTCCAGGATATGAGTTATCACTGTACCAAGTTTGATCAAAATCCGTTCAGCCGTTACAGCGTGAAAGAGTAACATACATACAAACATCCTTGCAAACTTTCGCCTTTTTAATATTAGTAGGATACTTAGGTAACTTATGATCCTGATGGACGAAGATATAAAAACCCTTGTACCT
The DNA here is from genome assembly GCA_949699065.1 of Metalampra italica. Lineage (NCBI taxonomy): Eukaryota > Metazoa > Arthropoda > Insecta > Lepidoptera > Oecophoridae > Metalampra > Metalampra italica. Next base: position 4,463,612 of record OX452986.1, read on the forward strand.
GTCTAGTAAGCACTAACTAATAGCATTCCATTTTGAGGAAACCCTTGAAAGTAACCAGCCGTACCAGCTTCAGAATTTCCCAAAGGACTGCGATATATTATCTTTCGATAAGTAACTTAGGATCAGAGACAGGGACTCTTCAGGATTTTGCTTCAGTAAACATTGAAGTAGGTACTAACAAGGGGAAGAAAAGAAATGAATAAGTACATTTTCTACCGTCTCTTTGGCTTAGTGTCTAGAGTGTTTTGAGGGGTTTGATTCTGAGTACAGAAAATCTCACGCTATGTATTGTGTAATGATGAAAAAAGTATTTGTATTCCATTCCAGGATATAAACTATCCACAGATCTACCTTAGATATCCTAAGCTATTTTAGATATCCACAGATCTACTACAAATAGTTTTACACAATCACAGAATAGGTAGGTAATACACAATCAATTTATACATTCAATAGAGGAAATATCTTTTTTATTGAGAATAGATATATTATCATGTCTAATTTTAACCTTCCTCAGCGGGGAGCATTTCACGACTCAATAAAGGAAGCCTGAGTCGGGGATATAACTTTATTATTATAAAAAGATTTTTTTTATTGCTGGTCACACCCGCAGATGCTGCGAAAACGTGTTAAAGGAGCTATTGGAATAGGTCATTGTCTTTACTTCTGACGATAAGGGCTCTTCATACTGTCGCGTAGTAAGCGGTCCCTAAACGATCATGCGGCACGACATGCGTTACGTTTACGTGAATTATCATGCTGCATGATAGACCCTCATGCTTGCTATCAATCACTTAGTACAGTGAAGAGTACGCGCGATAGTCAATCAACGGCCAGCACGTAGTTTGCGTGTCATTCGCGTCAATCACTACAATTAAACGGTCATGCATGAATGACAGCACGTAACGCATGCCATGCCGCATGATCGTGTAGGCACCGCTTTACAGAGTGCGCAAGCTAAACAAGACCAAAAATTGACATCCAAGATGTGGAACAGTGGTGTATCTTTGTCTAGTTCCTTCCTAATACAGAGGAAAGTCCTAGTTAATTATTATTAGATTATATTTTACGTACCTAATTATTTAGGTATAGGTATAGACAGTTTTATCGCACTGGTCGCGTGATAACGTGTAACTAGTAATATATAGTAGTTAGTGGCACTATAGTTATCGTTACATGTTAAGTTCTATGATAATAATCGATTTTCTGTCATGTGTTGATCAGCTCGGATATAAAACATTGCAATCATTGCATCTGCTTTGCAATATTTTCATACAAGTCGAGAAAGAGTACTAAAAAACCGGTCAAGTGCTTGTCGGACCACGGGTAGGGTAGGGTTCCGTATTTTACATAGCTCGAAAACCGTTCGTCTCGGGATATCCGAAATAATCTACATCGAGAGTTCACATCAACGCCCAATTACGTGGTGATTACAAGTTTCTAGGTCAAATAGTTTAGAATTTACGTAGTAAGTAAATGAAGGACACATTGTTATCTGGTAAAAGCACGTTATATGGACATGGAAGCGGGAAAGTCGTCTGAAAACCAGAAGCGGATCCCCAAAATAAGCCATTCTTTGCCCCGGGGAGAGAAAATGGTTCTGACGGAAAAATCAAATAACTGTCTGAAGTACTGCGGGCGGAAGCTAATTACAAGTACAGGCTGATGTAAGAAAATACTCGACGACATCGACAGAAAATTGACTCAGGCAGGTACTACTGTTCTAACACTACGATTTTTTAGAGAATCATTATTGTTGTAAGTAGAGCAACATTAGAGTCGCCATACACAGAAGTTCCTCACTGCCAAAGGTACAAGCCCATTTGGTCATGCGTCGTATCGAAACGTATCGATTTGCAAGGGAGGTATTATAATTGTGTTAGATTTATTTCGTGTGTGTTTCGTAGCAAAAGCGAAAGTGCCGCTCGCATCGGAAGCAGAAGAAACCGCTATGACATCTCCTTTCCGTGTGGACCCTGCGGCCGTGTATTAGCTCTAAGAATCTGTGGCTCTAAGTACCTATAGTACGCAATAGTTTGGTAGGGAAGCTTCCCAGAGGGCTGTGCCGAGGGCTGCACAGGGTGAACAAGGAAAATGCATTATTCGCGCAAAGATCGAACTCGATTACTCATTTAAATATGTATGTCTCTAAAGATATCTAAGTTGTATATAAATTATGTCCGGAAGCACAGCTCTACGACGCTGTTGAAGTAATAATATGTTTTTTTGAACAAAGTCACACAAAAATTAAGGCGAATGGTGGGTAACTGATGAACATAACATATATGCATCGTCTTAAGAACCGATTTGTAAGGAATGTCTGAAGAATTTTGATGTAGCAAGAATATACCTATGGTGTTTATTTACCTACACTGCACGTGATCGGGTATGTTATCGCACCCTGTACTTGCCCGTGTTTATTTACCTGTGCACTCTCTCTCCCAAAAGATAGATAATCCATTTATGCGGTAATCTCATTTGCGAAGATTTCCTTTCTCAAACGTACTCCGTGTATGAGTGAGGGAGAGTAAACAAACTCACCACAATTACCATAACAAGATAAGTGTATTTTATTTTTGTTACTTATTTATTACGCACTTCACCACAGCCATACAATACTTAAATTTAATACAATAAATTAATGAATTGATTGTATAAATTATCGTTATAAAATGAAACATAAACAACATCTTAAATAAGTTAATTAAAAATAAAATGCCATGTATTTTATTAGTTGCTTCCGCCCCGTATAAAAATTTTTCACGCGGCAACAGCTTTTCCTGAGGTATCTAATACCTTAAGTGTTATTCTGATGCAACTATATACATACCTACCTACTTTAAAGTTTCATCAAAATCCGTTCCGTAGTTTTTGCGTGAAGGACTTACTAGCATCCAAACATACATCCAAACATATTTACAAGTTTGTAAAGATGTTCGTTTTTATTATTAGTAGGATTTTCATTTTATTTAGTAGCCTTTTGTCGCCTCACACGAAGCATACCTATTGTAGTACTGCTGATACCATACGTAAGTACCTTTATAAAAGGTCACGAGTTTTCTTTTATGGTTAAAATCCCAGAGCGAGCGAAAAGAGGATGATACGACGTCATTTTTGTATGAGTGTGAGTGACATTAACGCGTTAGAACTTTTTGCGAAAAAGCTTGGAAACAGCGGAATAATATTATTTCGTTGCTTGGAAATGATATAATCCGTACTTAAGATCCGAAAACGTCATGGTACGTGCTCGGGTTCCCCTCCTAGACATATTATTAGCAAGCGCACTTCCAAATAGGCGACTACAACTCTCTTAACAATATCCTTTCACTCTACTTTTGTATCCTTGCCTCCTTTATCAATATTGTTGATATCGTTCTCGAACCGGGTTAAGATTATAGACCCTCTATGCTCAACAACAAAGAACAGGAACTGTCATACGCAGTATATTGTCGCACATTGTGCCCAAAAACAAAACGAACACCACGTTCGTAAGGAGTTCTACTTGACGCTAGCAAAATTTTGTATGAAACTATGCCCTTCCGACGTAGTATTTTTGGATTCACATTCGTAACTTTAAGTTTTTAATAAAGTTAGTGAAGACTTGAAGACTATAAAAAACTTGGTTCTCGTACTGTTGGTGATTTATCTATTCTTTTCCATGAGAATAAACTGGGTTCAAGGCAACGCTACGGGACAAATACGGAATATACCTATATATAAAATGCATTAAGTTTCACAAGCAGCATGTATCGTAGGTACTTAAAACTGAATTTAATTTATTGTTTGCGATGACGGCAGATTTACGTGTGCTATATTAATTAAATCGCATTTTCCTAGCATATTGTATAGATTTACTTCTAGCCGTTAAAAGCGATTTCCTGATAGGTATATCGACTCATAAACATTTACTCCGCTGAAATGTTTACGTGATAGAAATTTTTCAGACGACTCTGAAATACTCGAATGTAGGTATATTTAATTATAGTTACGAATGTCACATGAAGTGTAGCCACAGAGGAATTAATAGTGGTGTAGCCAACAGTTCTGTATTTACCGGAAAATCGTGTACTTTTGGCCTAATTTGATATGACTCCACGAGACAGTCCCGGTACCTACTGTACCTATTTAATGTATTTTGCCAAAAATGAATCTTTATTTTTTAATAACTGCATTAATCTCATACTCAGAAACATAAAAGGCCAGTTCTGGGGCTGTTCTAGTTTAAACTAGATGCGTTTAAAGAAGTTTTAAAACTGAGATACACTTTGAAGTCAATAGCAATTGTCATTATTTTATGTAAGTAAGTATACGTTACTCTATCTACTATTCGTTCCTACCTTAAAAATTATTTATCATATAATTGACCGAGCGAGCGAAGCGTCTAAGTTTCGAGATTGACCAAAAATGCTAATGTCCGTCTGTCCTTCTGTCTTTCTGTCTGTAATTCTCTACAGGTCGCATTTTTCAACCGATTTTGACGAAAATTTGGCATAGGTATAAATTAATTAAACCTACAAAATGAGTAGAATAAAATTTTGAAAAACATTTTTTTAGAGTACCTACCATACTCGCAAAGTGGGAGTGAACTTTTTTTTTCTTGTGAATCCCATAGTGTGGGGTATCGTTGGATAGGTCTTTCAAAAATATTGCTGGTGTGTGAATACCATTTTTTCGATTTAGGGACCCGTTGGCGAAATATTAAGCTTTAAAGCGGTAATTCTTGTTAGAGTCACGTGTCCCCCCCCCCCTGCCAGCTAAACGGTTGCTTCTGGAAATGTGAAAAAATTCATGGCAGTAGCATATATAACGTAGTTACAAGGAAAACATTACGGCTAAGTAGGTTCTATTAGTTTTTGAGTAATAGTGGATCGACTTATGAAAGTTGAAAAAATAAATTAAGTTCATAGAACTGCATACGTAAAATGGAAAATTATTTTTTTCCGCGTGATATCCATGGTGTGGGGTATCGTTGAATGGGTCTTTCAAAAATATCGCGGGTGTGTGAAAAACATTTTTCGATTCAGGGATCCGTTTGCGAAATATTAAGCTTTAAAGTGCAATTTTTGTCACTTTAGTAGGTACTTTTTCTGTCTCCAACTACAAAGTTGACTTTTGTTGGTTTCTTTTAGGTTTGGTTTATGAGGGCAGGCGAGGTCTACTGTTCTCACGGAACTACTAGTTTAATGTTATCGCAAAACTTCTTGCGATTCATACAGTTTAGAGACTAAATATGCCCATTAAAAAAATAAAACGTAAATAAACGTATTATACGTAAGCCCTGGATATAAACGTAAAATCTATTATTTTCGGCTCCATCAATCATTTGTCACTTACTGTTAAAAACATAATCTGCCAACCCTAGTCACCTGTGTGTAGAATATGCCTCCGATAATGTATTAGGCTTTAGGGTGTTCGTCAGACGATATGTCAATAACAGTCTATATATGCATAACTTACCTACCCTGTACTCGTAATGTGGTATGTAGGTATCTAGTGTTACTAAAAGCACTAGTCAGAAAACGTTCACTAGTTCGAAGGAAAAAAATAAGCTACTAGGGGGCGCGCGCGCCCTTCTTAGAGATCCTAGCTCTATGACTAGTACCATTAGTCTGTACCACGTATATTACCATCAATGATAGTAAACATATATATTTAAGAATTTTTTGTCGTATTTCCCTTTTTGCACTGTTGGAAGTTAAGCTTTTCTATTCTTTTCTAGAAAGATTTTCATCCGATACTTCCAATATAGAAAATTTGATTTTTTATTGAGTTGCAGTAATGCAACCGGAAAATAAATCTTGCTGCACATTTTCTTCGTTTAATTTTCTTTACGTACTGCAACCATGTTGGAAAAATATAAAAGGTATACAAAAAAATTTATGACTACTGATGCGAACCTCCACCTTGTTTTGTTTGGAAGTCCAAATAGAACAATAAAAAATGTGCGAGTCGAAATAGAACAATAAAAATAAAATTTTATTTACTTGCTAAAAATATCCTCCCTCTCTATATATGAAGTAAACATTATTCATTAATTATAATTAGTGTTGCCAAAAAATTGCTTTGAACGAAACTTAAATGTCGGTTATACATTTACTTTCTTTACCTACTTATTTCACACTTGAATCACTAATAATACATGTACCTACATAGAGTCAGTCACAAAAAAAAATTAAATGATTTCATTTCCGACTTTGGAGGTCAGGTACACAATTTTCTTTACTTATCGACAATAAGAGGCAGAGACAAGTAGGTACTAGGTACTTATATTGATATTAAGCAATATAAGTTCCTAGAAACCTAACTACTAATCTTTTAAAAGGAAAAGTTTTACTGTCACCGCCACAACTTCATGCAAAAAGCTTCATAACTTTGCCAAAATACTTACCTACTATTAATACCCTCGATAAGATTATCAGGAAGTTCCAAAAGTTCGCAACTGCGTCAATAATCACTTTCAACACAAACAAACTAAAAAGTTCAAACGTCGCCAATCGCCAATGAAAATATGTGTCTATTCTTAAACTGCATTGATGATTAAAAGTTTTCCGGACTCGCTGGATGCGGCGTGCCCAGGCCGGGTGCGACTCGCTCGCCCGCGGCAACAATCGCGACTGAATTGGCAGGAGATTTAAACGCTCGCCTCGCTCCACCCACTGTCACATCTTCAGGTGAACTGTAACTTATTTACCGTGACATTGGCCGATAGTCTCGGCCAAAGTGGGAGTTCAGGTCCGGCTGAAGGGCAGGGCCGTCGTCAATGGGAAATTACCCCAGGGCACTTGCTGATAATTCGATTAGTCTTAGGCTCGATTTGCTTTTTCTGTGAAATTGAAAAACACTGAAAAAGAAATTGTATTACACTCAATCCTGCTTATTACATAAATCGGGCTGAGGTAAATAAAACTTGTTCGTGTGTAAGACCCGTAAATAATTATATAAACAAAGCGCGAAAGTCTAAAATGTACTGATTTCAATTCTACTAATATTATGAAGGCTAAAATTTGTAAGAATGTTTGGATGTATGTTCAGATGTTTGTTACCTTTCACGCAAAAACTACGAAACAGATTTTGATGAAACTTTACTAATATTAACTAAACTTAACTAATATCACGTAGATTATTAAGTAGATTATACATCAAAATATCACATAGGCTGTAGATACCTCGGGAAAAGTTGTTTCTACTCGGACGAATCCGCGGGAAACAGCTAGTTTCAGTAGGTATATGTATACTCGTTCTGATTCGCTTAATACAAATGCGCCTTACATAATTAAATTAAGTCCAAATAAGCTTGGTCAAATTAAATGCCTTTTAAAAGTTCTTAATGGTTAAAATAATGAATAAAAAATTAATAACTTAACATAATAAATAATTATAAACAATGATATCTAAAGAAAATTTGACAATGATACGCGCCGCATTTTACTTCCAGGGCGCAATTTGCCTCAAGCCAGACCTGTTACGTTTATTTTGCAAACCTATATAAATAGGTCACTAATAAATCTTGAAATTATATTGATATTGATTTGATGGGCATAGATAAAATTGTTTTGTCCTTTTTACCGTAAATTCATCATTTAGGGTAAGGAGACTTCGACCTCGCCTTAGGCTATTGCATTTTCGAATTCCATTGCTACCCATTTTAGGGATCCAAACATAATACCTATGACTTTCTGGTATCCAAAGCAGGAATACCTAAATTTTTCGATACATGTCAGGCAACTCATTGTAAAAATGTGCTGAGGCGTCCGCGCGCCGCGTCTATATTGGAAGTGATAGGTATATCACGATTTTATAATTATCAATTTGGCGGTGACAATTTCGAAGGAGAATTTCATTAGATAAGTATTTAGATTACATTATTCTCGTTACGGTAGAAATAACAATTAAGTCATTTCATAGTGGAAGCCTTTGGGAAATTTCCATGCTTGAAGAAAGCATAGGGCGGGTGGCGGCTTCGTGTCTGCTATTGAGATTAATGACATTTATCGAAGTTATCAGGTCGTAAATTTGTCTACCTGTAAATTTCCATCAAAAGCACCGCATCCTTCGTTGTTCACGGCTTTAATTAATAATTGATTAACACTAATTAGGGACCATCACTAGGCACTGGGTACTAGGTCAATAGTTATGCATAGTTTCATCATCATCATCATCATATCAGCCTGTAGACGTCCACTGCTGGACAAAGGCCTCCCCCCAAGGAACTCCACGACGACCGGTCCTGCGCTAACCTCATCCAGGTCCCGCGACCTTCACCAGATCGTCGGTCCACCTTGTGGGAGGCCTGCCTACGCTGCGTCTTCCGATGCATAGTTTGGTTCTTGGTTATTCAGCGAGGTTTTAGATGGGAAAGTTACGCGGGCGAAGACGAATAGATATAACTCAACGTCGTTAGAGTTACAGCTATTACCCGCGACTTTGCCCGCGTATAGCCGAAGAACCAGCCTATGCAACTATGAAAACCCCATTCGAATTAATTTAGTGATTTTGGATAAAAAGAGTAAACAACGAGAAAAGCAATACTCAATTTATAAGTACACGTAGTGTCACCTAGTGATTATAGTGATTAAACAATTAAAACAACATTATTACAATTTGTGATTGAACATAGAATCAACACGAACAATCCAATCAAGAATTTAATTAACGCTGACATTGACGCAAAGAAATTCGCGTACAGACAGAGGTGTTTGAAGTTCTGCTATATACCTAGATGACTATAATACTTATGAAACGTCTATATTAATATTACTTACTAAAAATCCGGTTTCAGAAAATAAATTAGGTAGGTATTTAGAATGTAAAGGGGGCATTTCTTTTTTATCTTATTTGATTTCATTAAAATAATTTACCTCAACCCCCTATTAACTTTAAAGACATATTTTGGGTTTGGAGCATTTATGAAAGTTTTTTTTTATCATAATTTTTTTTATCATGACTGAACCGGCAACCTACTTGTCCGCGGTCGACTCTACCAATTGCGCTATCGCATCGATACTGCTTACATCTAATTTCACTGTTTGTATTTTTTAATCCTGCAGGTAAAGTCTGTAGCAAAACCTTCTATCCTATCTATCTAGTAGCATCACGAGTGAATGCTCGAATGAACCTCTGAAATGAATCTAAACCATTTTCTCGGGTAAACCAGCTTTTAGGAATCGTGTTAGAAAGGAGTTTGTTATGTAAGTTTCGTAAGGATGCTATCGTAGACTATCTAAATTAAAATTTATATAAAAGCTTGCTTATAAAAAAAATATTTTGATTGTTCGTAATATAAAATAATTTTGCCAAATTACACATTATAACAAAAACCGTGGATTAATCAGAGAATAAATGGAGTTAAGTGCGTCTAAGTCACAGCCCATTTAGTATACAGGGGTTGGCAGCCCCCAAAAGAAGAGATATTAAGATGATTCACTCTGACAGAGTGAAGTGGCCGGTGTGGGACGTGAATTAGTAAATATAACTATTATAACTTTTTGGTATAAATCGATGAATTGTGAAGCTATTTATTATTATACTACATTTTGATTATATTTTTAGTGGTTAAAAAACCTCCCTCCCTTTTCTAATTTGAATTACAATATTCAGCCTTTCATCATCATCATATCAGCCTGTAGACGTCCACTGCTGGACAAAGGCCTCCCCCAGGGATCTCCACGACGACCGGTCCCGCGCTAACCTCATCCAGCTGGGTCCCACGACCTTCACCAGATCGTCGGTCCACTTTGTGGGAGGCCGGCCTACGCTGCGTCTTCCGATACGTGGTCGCAACTCGAGAACCTTTCTGCCCCAACCCAGCCGACAGTTCTACGAGCGATGTGCCAAGCCCACTGCCACGTCAGCTTCGTAATTCTTTGAGCTATGTCAGTGACTTTGGTTCTCCTGCGGATCTCCTCAAAACTCGATTCGGCCTTTGTCTCATATAAATTATAAACTAATAATGAACTACTAAGTAGTTATAAATTATAATAAGGCCCTAATGCGAAATGCAAGGAACATTAAAACACAAAACGAATATGATCGATTTGTGGCATGTGCCATTCCGCACTTGACAATGATAATATATGTCTCTACCTATAAGAATGTTTCATGCATTCGTATTCTTCGTAAAGGATACGTAACAACGGATGCCATACGTCCCTACCCTCCTATTATTAGATACAGTAACTCTTGCCTTCAAAAATCTTTATTAAATACCTACACACATAGCTTGGGCAGGCCTCCTTTCATTTACATTGACGGATATTGTGGGATCTTTTTGCGTCGGATATTTTACGGAGCAATTTTCTTTTGGCGTACAGCGTAGATAGATACTGCCTTGAATGGTGTTCAAAATTAAATTTAAGCACTGAGAAACTTGATAAGGTAGAAGATTGTATTGTGGCCATAAATAACATAGGTACCTACGTACATTAAATCTAACAGTCCATCTACCCATCTTATATCTTCTGTAATGTAGCCAAAAGTATTGATAATTGAATATACGATCAGTGGAAAATCTTTTGGTTTCAACTCATATTGTCAATAACGCAAATGGCCAAATCATGGTACCTACAACAAAGTGTCGCCAAAGCAAAGGGTATGACAAAGGTCATAAAATAGTCAATTTAAAAATCACCGAAATTTCTGGTGTTTCAATGGTTGTATCGCTTCAACTCCTCTGCGTCAATATTCTGGTTAACCTTTCCTAACTTTCTTCAATGTGTAAGTAGGTATACCTATTGTCTACCGCGGTCGCGCGCGCGCTCCCTGGGAGGGGCAAAATTTCTTGATTCAAGATCTTTCTAACAAATTTATATTTCCCGGAACTTCTTGCACCGCTCGTCGCGTTTTCTTCACAGTTCACCTTCCCAAGTGTAGAATTTTTTTTAATTAGCTCCTTAAAGTTTATATTCTTTTATGTAGGTACCTTGATAATCTATGCTCATTCGTAGATGAAGAATTAAATTTCTGAATTCAGTGTCTGAATGTTCATATCAATCCATTGTATTTTAACACATTATCCTCATTCATTCATAAAAATAACATTAAACTATAATCATTACCTACTTTTATTTCATTGGCTTCTTTGATTTTTCTTTCATTTTTCGAAATTTATTTACTTTTTTTCTCTGGACGTGACGCTGGCAGAAATGCAACGCAATTGCCATAAAAATAAAAAAAAGCCCGGTGCCCTGCCTCCTACACAGTCGGTCGCACGATCAATATGTGTTTAACGGACCGCCGGCGGTCGGCCGGTCGGTCGGTCGGTAGTCAAACAAATATTTGGTCGTCCGGACACCTTTCTTATTGTTCCACGCGTATTTTACTCAAGAGCGCATGACGTCACAGATTATGAAATATCTGTATTGCAGAATGGGGTGCTTGGTACAAAAATCAAAATTAAGTGTATCAATGAGTACACTGGGTACACTTGCGCATTTATACACGTTATTTTTTTATCTGGCCTGTTGGCGTAGTTGGTAGTGACCCTGCCTACTGCGCCAGAGGTCGTGGGTTTGATTCTCACCCAGGACCAACATTTGTGTAATGAGCATAACTGTTGGTTTTAGGATTCTGGGTGTTTGTATGTATTCAAGTATTTATTAAAAAGTAGGTATATGTATGTTCATCAATTGTTGAGTACCCATTTACAAGCTTCGGCTTAGTTTGGGACTAAACAGCCGTGTGTAAATTTGTCCAAACATCACTGCTGGACATAGATCTCCCCCAAGGCACGCCTCTGAACCCGAATAGGAATGGATTAATATTGCCCACCTGCTGTTACGTAAGTAATAACTTTATGTATACATTCTAATTAGAAACTATAGAAAAATGTAGATAAGTATAAAATTGTGGATGTTAATCACATAATAACTACCACAGATCTGCAGGATTTGAGTCTCAGAGCAAACACATTAACCGCTGTTACAAAAATAATAATTATATTATTACTTAAATATATTATTACAAAAATAATTATTATACTTTTTTGACTGGCCTGTTGGCTTAGTAGGTAGTGAACCCTGCCTCTACGTCAGATGTCATGGGTTCAATTTCCACAAGGGACCAACATTTTGTGTCATGACCTTAACTGTAATTTTTCGAAATATTTATTTAAAAAGTATATCTATAGGTACGTATGTTTATCAGTTGTTGAGTACCTACACATCGGACAAGCTTGGCTTAATTTGGACGCGCGTGTGTATTTGTCCAAAAACTTTAAAAACATTATACTTTTGCAAGTGAAATATGACGAGATACCTACCCTAATGAAATTTATCTCCCTTTTCAAACCGAATAAAATGTTGTTCCTGATGCTATTTTTAGACTAAATCCTCGTTTAAATAACATTTCCCTGTCCACAACCATCTAAGTGGCGGAAATAAGCTTTTCCTCTGTATAAAAATTAGAATAGATGGAAAGTTCCTTTTAATTATTAAAAGATAAATAAATTGTATTTGGTAAGTATTTCTTTTGTTTTCCAAAATTAATTGACATTATTATTTCCATGAATCAAAAAAATTTGCAAGCGCGCGCGTGACCAAAGAGATTTGAAACTTCTTGATTATTTCACAGTAAATTAAGAATTAAGTGTAATGGCTACACTAGGTCGTGTTTATTTGAATGAATTTATAAATTGCTCTACCATAATTAATTTGTAAACCGTATAAAAATTATTATTCAAAATTTCGTTACAATTACGATCACAGCGTCTAACTAGAATTTAATTTAAACTACAATATATTACCTAGCCGCCGGACGCATGTGAAGAAGCAAATTGTACTTTAAATTTATTTAGGAAATTTTAGTAGGAGCGACATGCCTTTGTCTTCAGTGCACCAACTAACTCACATAAAATGTGAAACTTCGCACATTTCTACTTTAGTGCATGTTTCACGAGACTTGAAAGCCATTTTGGACTTTATTACCTCCGTTCGTGTATAGTTTGACACTTCATTCATTGCACCCACTTGTTAAAAACAATTTTAGGATACCCAGTGGAGATATGACTATTGAGATACTTCTCTGGACATTTCAGGGGTTTGAACCTTATTGAATGCTTGGGACGTCTCGCAGAATAAGGGTCAGCCCAAAGGGTCTTCGTTGGTCCAGTGACCCGGGGTGGATTAGACTTCGTAGAAAACTGCTGCTGTACAGATAACAACGCGATCAGCGTGTCAAATTCCCCTATCTATGCAAATATATTAGTAAATCAATATATTGTTTGGTTGCAGAGATAAGTAATCTATCTAATGCGATGACTAACTATGTAGGTAGTAGAGTAACGCATGTTCTGTTTTGCCTATAATATAGTGCTAACTGTTGCTTCGCTTGCGTAGTTTCTACATTCATATAGGTAAGTTTTGTAGGTCTGTCACATTAAAACTCTCATGAATATACTGTAAACACTGATCTCATAAGTCATAATACACAGTAGGTAGTATGGTATATGCCTGAGTGTTTCTTATTTTCAACACCATTTATGTTCGCTGATGATCTGAAAATTGCCAAAACTATTGAAACATTTGAAGATGTCAACCTCCTTCAGAGTGATATAAATAGACTTAACTCATGGTGCAAGCGGAACGGTATGACATTAAACCTAAAAAAGTGTTTTCATATCAAATTCAGCCGAAAAATAAATGTTATTACATCTGAGTATCACATAGAGAATACTACCTTGCAAGAGGTTGATAGCATCAGAGATTTGGGCGTAATTTTTGACAAGAAACTTACCTTTTTACCTCACATAGAGAACATTATTAATAAAGCCTCAAAGATGCTAGGATTTGTCATTAGAAGCATTAAAGTACTTCGTGACACCAGTGTAAAAATTCTGTTGTACAACAGTTTAGTGCGCAGTATTCTCGAATATTGTAGTCCTGTGTGGAGGCCACATTTTTCTGTTCATTCATTACAATTAGAGCGGGTGCAGAAGAGGTTTCTATGGCATCTGGCATATTCGGCTGGTATAGCCAAGAAGGTTGTGTCCTATAACGATAGAATTACGCGATTTAAAATGTTGACACTGTCAAAAAGAAGGGATATGTCTGATCTAATATTGTTATACAAGACTTTTAAAGGAGATATTGACTGCCCGCAACTGCTTAGTAAGTTTAGAATTCGTGTTCCTGCCAGATACCCTAGACACCCCGTCACGCCTATGGCTCCCCCACTCAGGAGGACAGTGCTTGGTGCCAATTCGACTGTTGCTCGCCTTTGCAAACTGTACAACAAATATAGTGACAATGCCGACATCTTTTCAGATTCACTTGATAAATTTAGAAAAAAAAATTTTTTACATAACTTAATTCTAACTTAACTTAATCCTAACATAAGATTGTTGTGTTAGTCTTAGAGTAGTTTATTATGTTATTTATAGTGCATGGTGTATTCATCTTTAATTAGTTGTGCATTATGTCATTATTTTTTAGGATGAAAATTGTAAATAAAACAATGTAACAGCTGTTGATGAGTCTAATAAAGAAATAAAAAATAAATAATTCGTCGTTTCTATAACACCTCCTATTTGGGCCGCGCTTTTCCATTACCTACCATATTAGTGTTGGCGTATACCGATCTTTAAAATCTCCATTTTCACCAGTGTGTATATTTTAATACAGCGACGAAATCCAGAATTTCGACACACTTCCACGGATGAAGCCGCGGGGATGACAAGTTTAATATACCCAGACAATGATAATTTGTCATATTGAATTACGCTCGAATGCTCCTTATTTCTGCACGAGGGACTCGCGGTCGACGTCAGTAAATACAGGGGCGGGAAACTGAACAGCCATTTGAGTATTAAATTATTCTGATCGATCACTGTGCCGCGCGCAAATTGCGTTATACCTCCAAGGAATTAACGTTACATTGCGGGGACAAAAGGAAAACACGTTTAAAGTTAGTTTAAAGCCAGTTTGACCCACACACTGGGGCAGGTAAGTTACAGCTTCGGTATATTACATTATAAGTACTTACCTAACACAGGTACACTTGTTACATGTTTTAACTTAAGATCATTGATAAACAATAATTGAATTATCAATTACCTACCATATATCGAACCATGCGTCGTGGCAGTAAGATACAGATTATTATAATACCACAACCTTTTCGGTGAAAGAAAATTATTTTAAGGACACATGCATTAAAGATTGTAATTTCTATTCTAAGGCGCATGTGAAGTCCACCAAAAACGGATTGGGGCATGGTTGGTGAAAAGGGGTTTGGCACCATTTTAGCACAAAAGATCCCAAAAAGGGCGTAGTGTCCCTACGTATTACTGACCCCTTAAGTAGATAAGAATGGTATTGTGCTGGCAAATGGTATACGACTACCTATATTAATTTATTAGACAACGTCTGTACTTGATTACCAATGTCACTCTATTTTTAGCTCTATTCCAGTAGGAATGGTATCTCGTGTAATTTCTAATTATTCTAAATAATCCCATTTACAGGAATTCCATTGGAGTAAGTAATAACATGTTTACTTGAAAGCAATCGTTTGAGATGTCGAACTGTGGTCCCTTTCACGACGCCCCCGTGAAACCATCCGTCGAATATTAATCGCCTCCTCGGAGCTTTGCAGTCATTAACCTCACGTAGGTACCTATAATAGTACGTACCCACTTCTATTTTAAGAACACCTTGTCATCAAAAGTAAATAAATAAAGGTAATTAGGTATGGTACTGAGGTAATTTTTTAATTAAATTGTCCGGCATGGACGGAAAATAGAGATTAATTATTTAACCCAAGCTTTAGTTTTCTCCTTTTGTGACGCAAAGTTATCATTTAAATAGGTAATTACCTAACTGAAAATCTAATTACAACAGCGCAAAAGTTCAAAAAGTACAATTCTATTGGGCGTTTTATGTAATATATCATATGTATGTGTGCTATAGGCATATCTTTGTACTCGCCGGCGCCGGCAAGTGGAAAGATATGCCATATAATTATATTCATACATCTTTGCTTCTCCGGCAGCGCGGGCCGGTGCTGGCGCGCCGGTGCCGTGCCGGCTAATGGAAAAACGCCCATTGACTTTAATACAAAGGCTCGGAAAAATGGACGTAATTGTCAAAAGCATAGTTTTTAACTTACATAAATTTGCTTGCTAATTTTTTAAGATCATTCTAAGAAGTGTTATTGAGACCTTCGTCAGAAAATCAATTATGTTCAACATTATGCGGTTTCTTAACTCACCCTCGTTGAATAGTTTCGTGGTTTAAGATTAACGATAGCAGTTCGCGTATCAATCACGTTTCGCGCCGCTCTCTCGCTCTCTAGGAATATTCCCACATAACGGGTAAACCGCTACACGACAAGATAATTTTCTCAGCATACCCCTGGAGGATTGATACCGAAATTTATCTAGTTTCACGTACGTTTGGGGAGCGAAATTCATTCCGCCTTACAAAGGGAAGTGTTTGTAAAGTAAAATAAACAATTTGAGTCTTGCTTGACAGGGAAAATGATCCCGAGAGCCGTTTTGTTATAGAAGGATTACACAACAAGTGAGAAAATTGGCAATTTCTTTCATAGGATTAGGTTGGATGCAGAGAGCAGCGAAGGATTGCCAAGAGAGTAGAGTAGAATCCTACAAGAGCCGAGAATTTCGTTTCACAAGTTTTGTTTTGCTCTTCTATTTATCACTGACTGCGAGAAAAATAAATAGTACTTAGTAAGTATAAAATTATAATTATCCAACAATTCCTACTAATAATAAAAAGACGAAAGTTTGTAAGGATGTTTGGATGTTTGTTACTCTCTCATGCTGCAACGGCTGAACGGATTATAATGAACTTGGTACAGTGCTAGCTTATATCCTGGAATAACATATACATACTTAGGCTACTTTTTACCGCGGTAAACCACGGTCCCACAACTTATTCCCCGCGGGCAACAGCTAGTTAGCTATATTTTCAATGACGCAATTAAAACAGACACTAAAATTGGCTGCATTTCTTTTTCTACATCTATTAAATTATTTCCACGCAGCCAGCCATACATTCTCGAATATAATTCGTAAATTCGCTTGTTTCGAATTCAAAATGTACGTATTATTATCTCACTCATTGTAAGAAAACTGGAAAGAGCGTTTTTCTTTCTGTAATCGGTGAACCAACGACGGACGGTCTGGCAACAACCAATAATAAGACATTAAAACAAGTAGATATCTATGTACCTACCGTAATAAAGTAGATTTCATTTCTTCCTCGTGACTGAGGGTTTCTGCAGACTAGTGAACAAAGCCGAGGGCTTCATAAGTTTCAAACTTTACAGACAATTGAAAAATTGCCAATGTTACATTTCATGTCGGAATTGTCTAGACTTCAAATATACTTTGTCGAAGAAGAAGCGATTGGCAAAACTGGAAGGATATTTATGAGCTAAGGTTAAGTACCTACCTTTATGAAATTGGGCCATGACTTATTCGTAGGCGTTATTTTACATCAGGTGTCTTCAAACTTTTCAGTACCTACACGGGCCACACTGTTTTTCGACTAACTTTTCTGAAATAAAGTTTTACACCAAACGCAGTAGGACCTCGGTTTAATAGATTCGAATCCACGAAATAAAAATAAAACGGAGCCTACCTACCGCGGCACAGAAAGTTAAGTTCCTCCTTCTAAAATTGTTTTCTAAAACCCTCTACCTAAACACCTGACGAAATAAAGTTACACTCGAAGCGTTTTATTTTTTGATATCGCCGTTTTTACTCATTTATAAAACGAATAGGTATCTTTCTAGTATCTCGTCAGCGTGCCCTTGAAAGTAAATTACAGGACAAGACAACAAAAACCAGGACATTTTAATCGTATTGCTTAAACCTGCCGTTCCTTTAGTGTCCAGTTTATTTCAAAGCTGCTCTGTCATTGATTTACTGCCTTTTCGTGTTCTCAGGACAAGCGTTTTTCATTATTGTTTTGTTTGCAACCGTCTGCGTAGAGTCATTTTGCAAAATGTTTCTCGATTTACAGCAGACAACCTATTAAATAAAACTGCCACTTCTGCAGATACTTTATTTCGACTACTACTAGGTATTATAGAATACCTACTTATTAGATAAATTCAGTCTGCATTGTTTTACAACTTTATGTTTGTAAAAATAAAAAGCTTTCCTAGACCAGTCGGTTTGTACGGGTTAAAACAAAAACCTAAACAATTCATGGCACAGAAACGGCCCATGACTTTTTTCATGTCCATCCTGTAGGTAAGTAGTATACTTGCAATACAAAAAAAGTTTTAAGTTACTTAGGTGTAAGCAGGTACCTACTTAAGTACCGACGTGTAACTGAGATCATGTTCTTCACATTAGTTTGTAGTAGTCAGTATAAATCTCAAGCTTTTCCTCGATAAAAGAAATGCTATTCCGGTCTGCTGGAGATCCAACATTTCATTCTTTTGTTGGAATAGAACAATCTTTGTGAATTTGTTTATCTTATAAAAATATAGAGACTTTTGTATTTTTGAAGAGATAAAAGGTAAGTACAGGCGGGTAGGTAGGTACTTTGTTTTCTTTTGATCCGTCCGCTTTGCTTCTTCAACGCGTTTCTATAAATCAGTATGCGGACATGCATGTTATATGTGGGCGTTTGGTATGCAGAGTGAAATATAAAACGTTATATGGGTTAGTTAGTGAGGACTTAGGTACCTACCTACTTAGCGTAGAATCCTGTATAGCTATTATACCTCAGATTAGTATTCTAATCTGAGTATTATACTAAGTAATTCCGTTAGTCATAGAACAAAATTGTATCACTGACTTAGACCTGAAATTTCGCGCCAGACGCGATAGGCAAGGTTGTCTACTACCTACAGCTATAAAACGGGTCACACGATCTGTCGTGCTTACGTTACGCCCATCGATCAATTGATGCCCAACAACGTATGCCGGACAGTGTCGTACCTTCTGAGTTTATTTACGCCTCGGGCCACTAATTTTGCGCCCTCAACACGAGTACTCGACACTTCAGTAACGTTGCTCTTCTTAACAACTATGCTAAGCAACAAATCAAGAGCTCATGCTTAGAGAAGGTTTTGTAGCGTTTGGCAAGTCATCCTAACAGACTACGACTCTCGTAGCTAATAGCGCCCTTTAGGGTTGCGCCCCTTTCCAGGCCGTAGCTGGTGTCATGGTAACCACGCTCCGTGCGATGATGCAGCGCGACGCGTTGCTGCGGTCGGCCGTGTTACGTCATGTAACATGTCACACGGTCTAATGGGCTTGTCGAATTAGCTACAATGTCACGTGGGGAAATGGTGCGGGACGGTCGAACAACGGCTGTCGATTCCATTGATTTACGTTAAGTAGATAGACTACATAGCTACCTCGGAGAATTTAAGAATTAAGTACAAAAGTCTTAATTTCTCCGAGGTTATTTTTAGTCAAATTTGTAATTAGGTAAGGGTGGGTTCGGTACATGTATAGTGGACGGACTACCTTAAAAAGGTGGAGGCAGGTTTAAAAAGGTGGTAGCTATGGGGTTAGTAGGGCTGAGATGACGATTTATAACTGTCTCTAGTTATTTCAAAAAAACATTTCCCACTGCTTTGGTATTCACCAAACATGCCAGGATAAAGAAATCTGACTACATACATTTAAATTGAATACTTAGGTACCTTCTACGTAGAAAGGTTTTCTCTTCTAGTGAAAAGAGAATCAGAGAATAAATTGCATCGCTCGCTCGCGTGTGCCTCGATTGCATGGAGAACTAACTTCAGGATTTTAAATTCAAATAATACACCCCACCACTTATTTCTTACCACTATGTGAATTTTAAACCACTAGCTAGTTTTAAACTAGGTAAGTAAATGTACGTACATACATATTACAGTCACTACTAGGTACATAATAGTTGCTTACCCTTAAATATTATCTTACTCTTAAAACCACTAAATGGATTCGAATGGGGTTTTCTTTTTTCGATAGTTTGGTTGTTCGGCAAGGTTTAAAACCTACGTTTTTTACATACTAAATGTGGGCGAAGCCGCGGGATGTCCACTAGTGGATTTTAATATTTGAAAGTGGAATTTCAAGCAAAAAGGCGTAATAAATTAACGTATTGAAAGTAACATAGTACTTATTCTTATTCTTATTCTTAGACGGGGGTGGCAGTCCCTGCACCGACTCCACGAAACGGGAGTTTTGTGCAATTCCCCCCGGGCCGTCAGTCCAGCCATCCCAGCTCCTTGAAGTACTGGAGTAGGACTTCTGGCCGACGGCAGCACTGTTGCAGGTTGCTCGTTGCCGAGAGGTCGGGATCTATTGCCAGGCCCGTTTCGGATCTGAATTCCTGTGTTGCTGGACAGTGAAGCACTGCGTGCTCCACCGTCTCGCTCTCCTGCAGACAGCCCCTACACAGGGGGCTGTCTGTGATGCCCAGATTGTGCATGTGTTTGTTCAGGTTGCAGTGACCCGTTATGATGCCGACCAGGAGTCTAAGGTCGCTTCTGTTGCGTTTTATTAGAAAATTTGTGAGTTTCCCATCGCTGTGAGGGAGCATGGAGCGCGCTTGCTCGCAGTCCACTCGGGTTTCCCACAATTTTTCGTGTTCCTTGTCTGTGTTTTTCACAAGGAGTCTCCTAACTGTGTCTGCTGATGGCAGGCACAGTGGTGTCTCTTGGCTTGGCGCGGCCGACTTGGCTGCTTGTTTGGCCAGCCTGTCGGCCACCGCGTTGCCCGCGCTTGTGTCATGTGCTTTGGTCCACTGTAGTGTTACCTCATAGTTGCGTGACAGGTTTTGTAGTGCAGTGTGACATTCCAGCAATGTCCTGGATCTGCTCACTGGTCTGTGAAGGCCCATGAGGACGGCTGCGCTGTCCGTAATAATGGTTACCTTCACCACGTTTGGATTCGTAGTTACGGATGAGATTGCTTTAGCCGCTAGAGTAATCGCTAGGGTTTCCGCTTGAAGGACTGTGCTGTAGTCTGGAAGTGGCTGCTTCATAGTCATTCCTGCCTCTGCCGAGTAGTAGGCACATCCCGTTCCTACCTCGCTCTTCGAGCCGTCTGTGTAGACTCTCAGACAGCCGTCCTTCTTTGTGTCATCCTCCTCATTTGACATTAGTATGTTGTACATCTTGTCGTCTAGATAGGTTTTCCCGACCTTGTCGGTGCCTAGTTTACTTATCGTGGCTGACCTGATGGCCCTATCTAAGATTCGGCAGTGCCTGGTGGTTATGTTACCTCTCCACTGTCCGTTAGATTTTATTCTTAAAGCTGCCGCCATTGCTTCCTGCTGAATGTGGAGTTGCAATGGTGGCAGCCCCAGTAGGATATCCAGAGCGGCTGATGGAGTTGTCCTCATACAGCCGCTGATCATCACACACGCCAGTCGTTGCGTCTGCTGTAGCTTGTTGACTGTCGTTATCAGTCCTGTTCTTGGCCACCATACAATGGCTCCATATGTCATAACAGGTCTCACTATCGTTGTATACAGCCATTTGCAAAGCTTTGGACTAAGTCCCCAGCTCTTGCCTATAGCTTTCCTGCATTGCCAAAGAGTATTAGTCGCCTTGGTTGTAATATGGTCCAGTTGTTTTGTCCATATGAGCTTACTATCCAACCAGACGCCGAGGTACTTGGCCTCGTGTGTGAGTGTTAGTTGGGTGTCAAAAAGGTGCGGTAGTCGCAAGGTTGGTAGCGATCGCTTCCTAGTGAAGAGCATAAGTTCAGTCTTTTGTGGATTTACGGACAGACTGTGACTTCGGCACCAGGCCTCGACGGTGTGGAGCGCCTTCTGCATCTTGTTGCAGAGCGTAGACTCGAACAGGCCTGATATCATTATCACTAAATCGTCCGCATAGCCCACGGTGCAAAAGCCGTCGCTATTTAGTTCCTTTAAGAGTTCATTAACCACGACTACCCACAGTAGTGGAGAAAGTACTCCTCCTTGTGGGCAGCCCCTGGTGACCGTGCAGCGTGCTGATTCGGAGGTCTCGATGCACGCCGCGCGTTGACTTAACATCTGCGTGATCCATGCAGTTAAGTTGTTATCAACACCGTGGGTGTCTAAACCCGTTTTGATGCTCTGGAATGTTGTCTTGTCAAAGGCACCTTCAATATCAATGAATGTTGCGAGACAAGATTGTTTTGATTCCAGAGCGGTCTCTATCTTGTGCACTACCTGGTGTAGCGCCGACTCTGTAGATTTGCCTGGTAGGTAGGCGTGTTGGTTCGGGTGGACTGGGTGTCTTTTCAATGGCCCGTTTCTGATGTATCTATCGCATAACCTTTCTAGCGTTTTCAGCAAGAAGGACGTGAGGCTTATTGGTCTAAAAGACTTGGGTTGGGTGTAGTCCGCTTTGCCCGGTTTGGGGAGGAAAACAACTTTCACCTCCCTCCAGGTTTTAGGGACATATTTCCATGCTAGACAATTCCTGAAAATGCTCGCAAGGTGTTTCAGGATGTAGTTTATGCACCATTGGATAAGTCCGGGGAAAATTCCGTCCACCCCTGGTGCCTTGAATGGGAGGAAACTGCTTACCGCCCATCTTATGTTGTCCTCTGATACAATGGCTGTGGCTTGCTCCCAGTCCTCCTCTGAAGGAGTGTAACCAGGTTCGTCTGTCCAATTTATGGTATTACTCACATGGCATCCCGGGAAGTGGGTTTGCAGCAGGAGTTCTTGTTGTTCTTTGTCGGATGTGGTGTACGTACCGTCCGGCTTTTTCAGCGTGCCTAGTTTGTTTGTGTTGTCCTGTGATATCAGTTTCCGCATCCGGGCTGTTTCACTTTCAGACTGGATGCCACTGCAGAACTTCCTCCAGGCTTCTCTGTTGCGGTGTCTGACTTCCTTGTTGAAGGCTAGTCGTGCGGCTTTGTAGTTTTGCCAGTCTACGTGTTGGTTCGTATTCTTGGCTCTGTTGAAATGATGGCGCATCTGCTTCCTCAGCTTGCCTAGTTGCTTATTCCACCACTTGTGCTTGTTATTGTGGCAAGTGTAACTTTCTGTGATTAGAGGGCAGGTTGCTTCATAGCTGTCAATGATACCTTTAGTCAGTTCATTGGTCCTGTCTTCAATCTTTCCGGGATCCAGCTTCTCATTCGCTTCTGTCGCCAGGTCGTCTTTGAAGATGGATTGGATTTTGTCTGTGTATTTGCCTTTGTCGGTTTTCTTCGGGTTTCTGTACACTCTTGGCTTATGTTCTCCCGATTCCAGGGTGAATCGGATGCGCCTGAACCTAGTACTTATTAACGTATTTCCTTGCTAGTAAGAGCACGTAAGAGAAGTATAGTTTAAAAAAATTCAATAGTTACCAATAGTAATAGATTTTATTTTAAATTTCATGGCAAATAAGAATAACACATACTTAACGAATCGTGTCGTTTCCCACAATGTAAAATGTACAAAATAATGTCATGACATAACAATAAACTTTTCTTATACAAATATACAATCCTTGTCACATATTTGTTGATGGATGAGCCAACTGGAGTTGATAATCCAAATAACTTAAATATACATACATAAAAATATATACGGATAATGTGGATATAGAGCAATAATGTGGATATATCACACATTGTTAGTTATGCCTGACCTAATTGAATACTGGACTCTAAATTGCATAATAATAACCATAGGGCCATGCTGAATGCACTTGCTCTGTAAGGCCCAGGGCCCAGCCAAATATAGCCTATAATTACTACAGTACATTTTACATTATGCGTTAACCCACAATACCCAGTCTTCATTACTGTAAAAACTTAGCGAACTAACTTGCGCATATATGTAATATAGTTACACAAATATTTCTTAACACTGGTAGAGTCACTGTTAAAATGAAACAATGGCTCTATGCTCCCAAATTACAAGGTTTTTTTTATTTATGGACTTATCCATCGGCCCGCTATTTACCAAATATGAGTATCCTGCGTATCAAGCTCTGTATTAATAATAATAAATAATTGAATATGAATAATATGAAAAGTTAATAAAATTAAAGTTGTCGTTCCATCGCGGGATAATAACTTAGCTATTATTTTATAGCCCAAAAAAGAAAATTTATAATGCCTCTTTAATATTTGATCAGGCTCTGTGCTCATCCAGCGGACGATCCGCGGCAGATTGCCCGCTCTGTTTCAAATCAGCGATCAGTTAAACCATTTTACAAAACGCGAACGGAAAATAAAACACAATGAAATAAAAAGTTCGGAAAAATTGTCTACCAAATCGCGACTAGCTCCATGCGTCCGCGTTCGCGTCGGATAACGGACGCGCTTTTTCAGCTTTTATTGAGTGTGCTGCCGCGTTTTTCGTAACGGCTTAACGGGGCGGGCGTGTGAGACTGAACGAAGCGAAAGAGGTGTGTCAGGATCGCAATACTTGGCGCACCGTTCTTTCTGTATACCCCGCCAGGGACATAGCGTGAAGATATGTACCTATAATGCCGCGTTTTTCGTAACGGCATAATTGGACTATAAAATAGATAATCGTTACTAGTGTGACGGCAACAAAATAAAGCGCACCTCAGCGTTTAAGATCATAATAATAAGACAGGCCGCAGGACTATTATAAACATATCATATAAACTTAGCAAACAAAGTGTAATGGGAGCATAATAATAGGATTCCAGATCATTATTCTCACCGACTTGAATTGCAGAATAAACAGTCATTAGTGGCCTCTAATGTTCGCAAAAGCAAATCGCATTGAAATTAAAACAAATCAAAGAGAAAAATATAATAGGATTTTACAATTTATTGCAAAATAATAAGTAGATTAGGTACCCAATTAAATTTATAAAACTAATAAAGATAAAGCATTTAATCTTTAAAACGAATTTTGCGAATGAAGTGACCAAATTGAATTTATCTGCAAATTCTAGTCGGCGTCGTTATTAAAACTATTTTAATTTTAAATAAAATATTAACAAATTATAGGTACTTATGATTGCATTCAAATATTTCAATGTGCCAAACAACTCCAGTTAAAATGCGTATCTTACGTATAAAATTCTATATAAACCTAATTTAAAAAAGTAATATCCCAATTAATTCTTTTTGTTTAAAAATATTATTTTCATGATTTTATACTCACTACAAATCGACAAAAATATTTTAAAATAGCATCAGAGCCAAAATTTATTTCACTTATTTTCAATTTCATACAAGCTTATCGCGATGTAAATATTGTTTAATTCCATTACACACTCTCTATTCATTTTCGTATTAAACGATATTTAGAACATTTAGTTTTGTTAACATCGAAATAACATTGGGCCGGAATATTTAGTCATTGGAAAACAGAGTTTATCTTATTTTTTTAAACTTTCATATCTTTACTTGAAATCCAAACCAACAGCCAAAAAGTTTATTACAGAAATTTTGCCCTACAAAAAAGGGGCAATAAACATTTTTCTACTTTAAACACAAGTTCCACCAAGAACAATCAAAAGTATCA
The DNA here is from genome assembly GCA_949699065.1 of Metalampra italica. Classification (NCBI taxonomy): domain Eukaryota; kingdom Metazoa; phylum Arthropoda; class Insecta; order Lepidoptera; family Oecophoridae; genus Metalampra; species Metalampra italica. The sequence goes on from OX452986.1 coordinate 4,489,021, forward strand.
AATCAACGTAATTCTTCGACGATTATCGAACTAATTCCTAATTAGAAGCACGTTTTAATTGACATCTAAATCGTTAATAAATAATTCTCTAATTTTCGTTCTACAAATTATGAAACAGGAGCATCTAACTTCTGAATAATGTACTTTCGTTGTTCAATTTCATATACTGATTCTAAAGCAACAGTTAACATGAAAATATAAGGCCCAAATCTGTCTTTAGCACCGATTCACATTTCAAACTCAGTCTATACAATCACAATACCAATTCATAATCACATGTGCCACTACACCTTAATCTGCAGGAACGTGTCCCGACATAACTCAAGCCATGCGTCCAAATAACAAACAAGCATCAGCTATATTCTGGTTATGTATTCTGGTTATGTGTCTTGTTCGACGATGATTTGCATGTAATCCGCCAATCACAAACATTCATGAGATCGGTAGAAATAAACGCGCCGACATACAGACATTCAGCATAACGGCGTATCTAGACGTGATTGGTCGAACTCGAGCAGAACCAGAATATTATACAGCATCTGTGCGAGTTACAATTTAAGTTTATCTTTCTAACATTTAATAATATCATCAAATTAAAACAAATATATCAATATCTAAAAGAATTACATTGTATATGTTCCCCATAATCTATTTTAATATTAGATATAAACCTAAATAATTCTCACAACAGTGAATTGCATAAAACTTATATAGTAAATGATAAAATTAAAAATGTAATTATACTTAAAAATAACATTGTTCTTATACTGAACGACACATTAAATATCATCTTTGGTTTAGTCATCTAATGCATGTAATCATTCTGGAACCAAGCTAAAAGGGCCGTTTATTCTCAAGTCTCTTTTAATCGCTCTCAAAGTTGAAGATGATAAAAAACAATAATTTCAATAACTTGGAATTCCCAGAATGGTTAGACTAGCAACATAAAATAAACAAGTCACGACTCTCTTGCGGTCAAGGGAGCTAGACAAAGAACATAATTAGCACTGTCTCTCTTTCTCGCAATGTTTCAGTGACACATTTTGCAATATTTCTTTTTTACTTAATACTTCTCTAAGTTATAGATCTGATAAATCAGAAGCCCTGCTTTGAAAGCACATCTAAAATATTTCAGCTAAAAAGTAAACTTTCAGATACAAATATATTTTTAAAGATCTAAAATGTTAGTTGTGCCTTCAGAGTTAGCCCCATTGTCGTCATAAATATTTATATAAAAGTAATATACAACGGCAAGTACATTTTCCTATAATTATAACAAAAGGTTAAAATGTACAAAAAAACTGATTTAAACGTTAAAAAAGTCCTTAGCGTATAATATATACACCGTCAATGTTGTAATGTATTTGATTGCACGCGTCTGTGTAGGAATAAAAGACTATACCGGTGAAATGTTACACAAGCTCTTAGACCAATCCAATGGATTACCATTCAATGACAAGGCGATAGGTAGACTGTTACCTACCAAGAGCCATAAACAATTTCACCACATATTATACTTAAAAAAAATTAATTATTACATCCAATATTTACCTTGATGGCAACATTCTGTATAAAAAATTGATTAAACTATTTACAAATAAAACTATCAGCCATACAGAAACTAAAGAAAATGCATTGAGGAACCACATAACCACAAATATTTACAAATTTACATACTACATTTAGGTGTAGTGCAGTGTTGCAACCAGTGAGGACATCACTTGTATTATGGCATCTAAACTATCGAATTGAACAACAAAAACAAACTTTATTTACGGGTCAACAAGTTGAACATGCTATTGCAGTTAGTGTAACTAATTATCTGCTATCGAATATGTTGTTAACGAATTGCACATAAGTTTGTTGTCGTTGGTCAATTTGATCGGTAGGAAATGTATTGAAATTACATTCACTCAGGGACCCGAGAAGGTATCACTATTTTATGTACTTGCGATGTAAGAATTTCAATAATTTGGGACACGCAACGAGGAATTTTCACAGACTTAAAAGTTCCTTTTAAGTCTGTGAAAATTCCTCGTTGCTAACACATAAAACGTGATTATATAAAAAATAACAAATTGAAATGACAGTTCATGAGTTCAATGTTGTTCTTAAAAAAACTCCATGCAACAAGTATGTAAAGTATTCCTATTTCATCCCATGGTGATTACGATTTATTAATTTCTTTGCCACTTTATTAAACAATTTCTACTAAAAAGAAAGATACGGTCTCCTTCAGGGCAAGATGTATTCACTGAATATTAACATTGCAGCTAATGTTGACTTACTCCATTCAAAACATCCGTAACACTGCCCTGTATTTATATTTTCGTACTCTTTGCTTCAAACTCAGACCAAATTTCAGACTCTCAATACCCGACCGGGTTTTCCCACGTCCAGTTCGAATTTAATTGTTGTATCTATACTCATCTAATTTGCTCTTGCATGCGATGACGAGGTCGATGAACCTGGGTCGACGCTCCGGGTCGAGCGCCCAGCATTTGACCATGAGATCTCGATATATGTCCTCTTTACAGTCATTTGGAATACAGAAACTGTAACAAAAAAAATCTTATTGTAACTGAATGGTTAATAAGACTGCATTAAAAAAAATCTTGTTAAATCCCAAACAAGTATTCGGAATAGGCAATAGAATTGTTGTACGGACTATAGTCCGCGACCCCAATGCGGTTTGGTGGACTTCACAGGCGCCTAAGAATTCCTTCTTCGGCGTATGCAATTTTCCTTACAATGTTTACCTCACCGTTTTAGAGCAGTCAGTAAATGTACTTAAGTTTTGAGAAAAAACCTATTGATAATGCCATGACCGAGGATCGAACTTGGACCTCTCAACATGACATTTCGCGTCTTTCCCACTCCGACACCGACGCTCTCAGGATACTATGATTTCTATCCACCAAAGCATTTAAACCAAAGCGGGCACGATACAATTTGGAATAACATTCGATTTGCTTCGGTTTCGGAGCTTTCAAGTTAAGAACAAGTGACGTACCACGCGGCGCGCTCCGTGGGCCGTGAGTCGTCAAACTTCGGCACCTCCTCATTGGCGTACGTGAATATCTCCCACATGGTCACCCCGTACGACCACACGTCGCTTTTCACGGAGAATATCCACGGCTTCACTGCTGATTCGGGCGCGTACCTGCAGTAATACATAAATATAATATATTATCTGAGGATATTTTGCTATATGATATTTCGAGACAGATCGGAGAAACAATAGAACAACTATCCGTCAACTTCTTACTTTTTCCAAGATTAATAGGCAAATGTTTCAATGTCCAACAGTCTAGTTTATGAATCTATGGTTATGGTGAGCCTGCCTAGTCTTTCCTCCAATCCGAAGGTCATCATCATAGGCCAATTTCATCTAGAACAGATGTTTCCAGCCAGTATCCTGGCGACGACACTGGCGTTCCTGGTTATAGAGTAGATATATTCGGGAGGTAGCGCCCGTAGAAATGACTTCAGTCAGTTATTTATGAAATTTGAGATTCAAAAGGACAACCTGGACCGGAAAGAAGATAGGCGCACGCATGGCATGACCGCGAATCGAGCTCGGACCGTGTCTTCCCCACCTTATTCATCATCAGCCTACACTAGTCCACTGCTGGACATAGGCCTCCCTCAAGGCGCGCCACTGAGTCCGATCTTCGGCTCTCCGCATCCAGTCACTGCCAGCCGCCCTACGCAGGTCGTCGCTCCATCTAGCCGGGGGGTGTCCCACACTACGCTTGCCTAGTCGTGGTCTCCACTCGAGAACTCGTCTACCCCAGCGGTTATCGGTTCGCCGATAGATGTGACCAGCCCACTGCCACTTCAACGTGCTAATCCTTTGAGCTATGTCAAAAGCTTTGGTTACCCCACCTTATTGTCTTAGCATAATTACACGAAAAATATTTTTACATAATTAAAATATATCGTACCAGTTAACGGGCAGCGCTTTCGCAGTGGACACTCTGTATTCACTCTCCTCCTTGGGTATGATCCGCGCGAGCCCGAAGTCGGTTATCTTCACTTTATTCTTGTTCACAACAAGGATGTTGCGCGTCGCTAAGTCGCGATGCACGATCCCCTTGGCCGATATGTAGTCCATACCCTGGAAATTAGCACTAAGTTTATCTGAAAAGTAATGTAATTCCGGAAAAATTAATAGTAATTCTATTATGCATTTCACTCTCGCTATACTATACTCTCAATTCAATTTTTGCTCGTATATTGATTAATCATAATCATATTTATTGGTAAAAAGTATTACACGTCAGAAATTTGAACAAGATGAAATATAACATACATTTTGTTTTAATAATGTCATACGTATATAATAATTAATATAAAAGTAATATTGTTCTGTCGGATTCTATTAGGATTCGAGCGGTGTGACCAAACGGAATTCTCTATAGCCACGGCTTGAACAAAATCTTTGCTACGCCGTTGCCTACAGCCAGCAGTGAGGATTTTTTCTTACCGAAGCGATGTCCAAAGCATATTTGAGAAGATGGGTGACCCGCAACTTGGTGCTGTTGAACTTGAGGTAGTGGTAGAGCGAGCCTTCTTGTAAATACTCCATAACTATCAGCACTTCCGGACCGGTGTCAGAGAAACCCAATATCTCTACGATGTTGTCGTGATGCAGGGACTGCAACAAAACATTTATATAATTGACCACTACCATACCATACATATCAAACTACCTTTTGATATTAATTAAGTCCTCTACCCAAAGGTTGTCTGGAAGAAATCGCTCTTAGCGATAAGACTGCCTAGATGTACATTACTGTATCTGTTTTTTTTTGTTTTTTTTTGTCTGTAATGTTTTAAATGTGCAATTCAAATTCAAATGAATTGAATAATCAAAATAAACGCCACGAGTAGTATAATATTGAGAGTTCTAGATCACCTTCCGTTTGCTCCGCTTAGCTTCGCGCACTCCAGTTGCTCTAAAACTCTCAATATTATAAATGTGATTCGAATTGAAGTTCATTCAGAATTAACGCATTTTATTTCAACGCTGACGGATGTCACGATCTCTTTAAAACGGGTCCGGACCCGAACCTAAATGACTGTGAAGACTATTGCCGTTCACGTAATGTGTATATCGTGTTCATACAGCGCACAGCGCGGCGCGCAGGCGCGTCAGCGCAATTAGATATGCGTTTATGGTACAGTCGGTACTCATACATTGACAGTTACAATATATTATGAATGAAATGAAACACCGCTTCCCGTCCGTACATTCAACACAGGCAGACCACAGAGTAAAGTATACAGTATCAAAATATTACTTATAGAGCATATGACCAATTTGGAGCACGAGCCAGCTCTTCAAGGGAGGCGGGAGGCTGTCCACAATGCAATTCCACTGCGGGTTGGTGGAATTCACATGCATTCCTTCTAGCCCGTAAGCAGATTTCCCCACGTTGTTTTCCTTCACCAAATAGCATTGTAGTATAACGATAATAAGCATAGGTAAGTATGTAAGTTCAGAAAAACTCATTGTTATGGGAGCGAAATTGAACCCTCAACCTTATGAACGTGAGGCGAACGCATTGTCAACTAGGCTACCACGACTTTATAGTCAAATGACGATTTATTTTAACTGTGACATAAAAAAATTTGCGAAACACTGGACACACACGCGATCATTTCCGCTGCGCATCGTCAGCAATCACCCACTTGCAACAAACCTACAACACAGCGCGTGCATCAGGGTTGACAGATTTTTTTTTCGGAATATTACATAGAATATATGAATTCAGATTATATTTTCTATTTTCCACATTGATAGCATAATTGGAATTAATCACATAAAACATAATTGCTTTATTTAAAAAGATTTAAATATATTAATAGGAAAAAAAGACATTTTCACTAAACTTACTTCTATGAATGACAATGTTAAAAGATTATACAATACAGTATACTTTATTGCAAAATGAAATGAATGTTGAAAGTGTATGCAAATGAATACGTGTTCCAGAAATGCAAAAATTACAATTTGCTTAAACAAAAATTTACAATTTAGACGGTCTTATCGCTTTAAGCGATTTCTTCAAGTCAACCGTTTTATTTTCAAGTTATGTTGGATGTTATCTTGCATGAATCGTCATATCACAATCTTTTTAGTGTGTTGAGTTAAATCGACAACCCTATGCAAATTTGCACTGCGGACAGTTTTCGTCTTTAAAATTGTCATTTGGCGGGGATTTCACCACATTCTCTGGCTCGAAGTCTCCGTGTGCACTAACTCCGAAACGCCTGTACGCCGTGTCTCGCCGCCCTCGCCATCGCCGCCCTCGACGCTCTCGCCGACCTCGCCGCTGCAACCGAGCTGTCTCCGCTCACTGCAAGCAGACTGCTGTCTGCTGCTAGCAAGCTTCTGTCTATTGGTGCTGTAAGCCGTTCGCATCTCCATAAATCGCAATGTTAGTGAGTATTATAATTCACTTTCGTCTATTTTTAATAATCTTGTTTTTATAAAACAATATCTAGCTATAGGGACTGCTAAACTGTTTTGGTACTGATTACAAAAATTTATTTGTTACCTACAAAAATGTTAGTAACGTGCTACAAGTTAGATTGGCAGTCACTCTGTTTAGTTACCTGTAAAAACCCTTTTTTCAGTGCATTCGGAAACTGTAACAATTTTCTTTAATTATCTTTAATTCTTTTTCAGGTCTGAATCCGACAACGAATTTATCGGAAAGTCTGCTCCGAGCAAAACAGCAGCGTCTAAAAGTAAACGCACACCCTCTAAGTAAGCGTCTTAATTACAGTATATAAATTATTTTAGTTGACGGTATACATAATATGTATTTATATGTTCACGTTAATTTATACATTTATTTATTTACAGATCTCCTGCGAGCAAAAAAAGATGTGATGAGATAATGGATCTCACGGAAAATATTATAAATAAAATTTCAAAAAAACTGTGTGGAGATAACTTGTAGTCGTAAGTTGTAAAAATAATGTAAAATGTAATTGGTCAATTTGGTTAAAATAAAATAAAAACTTGTATCATAAAATGTATTTTATTTTTTACACCTACTAGAATAACATTATTACTAAAAAAATAAGTAGATATGATTATCATAATACCATTTTTTTAAACAAAGCACATGTTTCAAAGCGCATGTTTTAGTATGATGAACACAGTTTAGATTATTTTCTTTATTGTAATCATTACTCAACTTTGTTATACTTGGACAGCCTCTGTCACCCAGGTCTATCACTGCACAACTTGGACACAACTCTTTGATCCACTTAATTTTCTCCCCGCCTTTGGTATAAATTTTTTTGTTGTTCAAATAAGGTACAACGATGCGTTTAAATTCACGAAAATCTATAAAACCAGTATTCCAGTACATTCCAAGATTTCTCTCGATCCACTTGACTTGTTTCTTTTCTTCTTTCGTTAATGTACTAAATGAGTAAGGCGGTTTAATGAGAAATGTTTGGGTGCATTCTTTATCGATGTGCACCAACGAAAACTCCTTGATAACAAACTGATTACGGGAGGTTTTAAATCCTTGAACATCAACTATTACAGTATCAGAATTCATGATATTTTTTTTACAATGTTGCTAAGTGGTTTATACTCGACCAAACAGTCGTTCAAGATGAGACAATAGGCGGATGTCTGATCAGGTATTTCTGTATCACTTTCTAACTCCAACCGAATGTTTATTACAGGTCCAGCTTTTAAACTATCGTTTTGCCTCGAGCAGTCGATAACAAACAGCGGCGCCTTCTCTTTAAAGTCTTTTGCACTAAGTAACGGTTCTGGCCTACGTCCGTAGTACGACTGTTGGAATCTACAGTATTGTTCATATAATAAGGCAATTCTGTCGATTGAAAAATTAACATTAAGACTTTCATAGGGATAGTATGTAGAATTAAGAAAAATTTTAACATCACGCAAGTCGCAGTGATCGAAATGAGACATGTCTTTTTGAGCATTATTTTTTCTGTTGGTCTGTAATCCTAAAATTACAAATCTTGGTTTTTCTATTTGAGAGGAGGTTTTGATCGACCAAGTGTGTTTTGTAGTCTTGGGTAATAATGGATATTCATATAAGTCCCAGTTTCTAAATGCTAACTGTATAGGGCGATCCTTTTCCAACAACTTAAGTAAGGTAATTCGTTCTCTGTCAGATACTTTAACGTGTGGAACGCGCCAAACTATTTTATGTATCACAATGTCATGGATGTATTCTCCAGTATTCAGTTTAATAGCGTTTAGATTAGTATTGCTTCGCAGGAGAACTAATTCATGTTTACAATTCATCACAATATTCTGGTAATCTTCTGCAAAACCTAGAATGTTACTGAGAGGTATAGATGCTGAAATTAATCCCTTACTTTTTGTTCCATCGATATCCCAGCCCCATGCCTTAGCCATTTTTGATTCGTTCTCATTAAAAGACAAAAGAGATTTCATTGTTGTCGTTACACCAGCATTTTTTATTTTATCGATTTCTACTCCATTTAACTCATATCGAATGTCTTGAAACAGGTACAGTAATGGGTTATTCGTAAGTAGAACACTTGTGACAACTTCTGTCGAGTTTGTCTCTCTTTTCTGCACTTGCACGGTCCCTTCCAAATACAGCGTACTAGCAGATGGCAATACATACAAATCTTGTTGGTTGATCGGAATACGAATTTCATCATTACTGTTAAAGCTCGTAACGTAAGGTTTATACGAATGCACCTCGATGCCTTCTATGGAGGTGTTATAGGTAGGTGAGCTAGTGAGATCTAAAATACTCATTTTAGCAAGCCAATTAATTTCAGATATTCTTTATTTTCTGCACTTAGCTTTATCTTCTGCTTATATGTTCTTTTGCGGAAGGCAGGTCTGGCACTAAATGTTTTAATTCGAGGTGTAGTGTATTTATTATATTCGATCATCTTTTCTTAAGGTGTAAATATAACTGAATTCCTTCGCCTCGTAAGTTAATTAAGTTATTATTAATATCCAATATTCTAATAGTAATGCTGTTGATTTCACTTTGATTAACAGGAAAATATATTATATTTTCAGGAATTTGTATCACCCGGTAACCTGGAGGCACATTGGGAGCGAATTCGTAAATAATATGACTAGATCTTCCATTAATATAGGAGCCACTAACTATGTCACATTCGACCCTCACCACGGTCGTAGATAAAATATTCACTGGTAACCAAGACTCGTGCAATATATTGGCTTTCAGGGACTGTGCACCGAAACCTAATATGTAACCGATTGAGTTTTCTTTTTCAAAGTGGATATCTTTTGAGCATAATATTGAAGTTTTTAACGTGTTATTATTACAATGCAATTTAAGTGAACATCCATTAATTTTGGTTTGCAAGTAATCAGAAATATCTTGTAGCTCATAGGCCCCCTCAGGAATTTCAATTACTTCACCAGATCCATAATGAAATTTGTTATTCTTGGAGTCAATGTTTGGAATAGAATTGAAAGTAGATAAATACAATAATGCACACTCGTATTCTCCATCCAGCTGTAAACTGGGAGAATAGTTTGTGAGCAAATATGTGGTGTTCCCTGTTATAGACAGGGTGAAAGACATCGTAGAAATGAGTGAAATAAACAAGGTAACTAGTAATTTATACATTTAATATTTATTCCAAAAGTTACATAAAAATTCTAAACACAAATGCCCGCAATTTACAGTACCGAAAGTTTGATACTTAGAATAATTGTAAAAAACATTACATTTTTTAAAATATCTTGTTAATTCTATAGGTGGTCTCAAATCACCAAAGCTGTTAAAGTATTCACAATAGTTATATAATTTTACATAGGCCACCCAGTGTGTTCCTCCGTTTTGAGCATTATCTAAATTAACTATACCACATTCAACAGTTTTCACTTTATTTGGTAATCTATCCCTCATAAATACACCTCGAAAATGAGGTATGCGATTTCTTGCATAACTTAGAATATCAATATTGGTCAATGCTCGTTTGGGCAGCCTGTTACTCAGTTTTTTGGATTCTTCAAATATAACCCATGACCATTCTTATATGGTTTTATATACATTCCTTTGCCTACTACGATTGATTCCATTGCTTTGTTGTGTCGTTCAGATTCTATTAAGTTTTTTTGGGCGGCTTTGTAATCGTTTAAAGTTTTAGCTATGGCTGACGCACCACCGGCCAATGTTCCTAATGCCGACAATCCTGCAAAAATTGGTATCAAAGGCAACACTCCCCCTGTTTTGGGGATAGGTATCATACGAGGCAAACGGATTCGATCTGATTTAGAAAACAGTTTTTTAGCCGCTGAATAAGCAAACTTTATAGCAGATTTTTTATTTGTAGGTTTATATTTTCTCAGACCGGTACGTATTGTGGAAACGAGTGTTTTGAACTTTTTGATACCAGAACCCGTTTTTAGTTTAGCTTTCATCGCTTTGTTTACTATCCATGAGGCTAGTTTTTCACCCTTACTTGAATCTTGAGAACAAAACCTCTGTTTTGCCATCTTCATAAGTTGCAAATCAGCGTTATGACGGTCTTCTATATTATCAAAATTTGAATAAGCTATGTCGTGCTGTTTACAGGCTTCGTCTAATCCATTCACGCCCTTATCCCCTCTGAATAGTCGTTCTTTTAGCCGTGTTCCGGGACCACAATAATTGTATCCAGGTAAATGCAGTTCTACTGGTAAATTATTTATTAAGGTATTTACAAGTCCGTTGCCCTTCATTACCAATGTTCTAATGTATCCAGTTTGTGATAGCATGAATATTTATTTTGTAGGTACTTAACTATATTGTCAAACTACAGCTGATCTGTCAACCCAACTATTTTCTATTTCACCTAAACCTAACCATTTGACAAACAGTTTGTTGCCTTTTCTTTTGATGACTTTTTCGATTAGGTAAATGTCAGGACATTTCGATAATTGTAATTCTTGTTCATAAAATGTTCCTAAAATTAATTGTTTCTTTTGATCCTCAATATAGTAAGTAAATGGACATGTGTTGTTCACTTTTTTAATAGTAAATATTTCAGTAGTCCAATTCGGCATGTAACCTTTATCAAAACAGCTTTTGTACTTACTTATCCTCACAAAATCTCCTACTTTGTATCTAGGTTTATTTTTACAACATTTGATTTGTGACTTCTCTATATTCTTCAATACATTACTTTCATTTTGATAGTTAACATCGATAGGTTTATATTTAATTATGCGATGAATGGTATTATTATACGAAGCAACAATATCATTAAGTGGTTTTCCAATCCACTTGTAACTACCGATAAAGCTGAAATACTTAAACATTTTATTTTTTAATGTTCTGATCACTCTCTCTACTATTGAAGCTTTCTTAGTTGAATAAGTAGAATAATGATTGATGTTATACGCACTCATTAAACGATTAAATTTATCATTGTAAAATTCTTTACCAAAATCAGTTTGTAAATTTTTTGGAACACGGCCTATTTTAAGCAACTTTTCAAATTCTTTCGTTATTTCTTCTTTACTTTTAGTTTTTATAGCTGCTGTCCATACATATTTAGAAAGACAGTCTATTATTACAAAAATATAATTAAACCCTCTATTAACATTCGCCTTGCTTCTTAAGTCAATTAAATCAGCTTGCCACAAATCGTCAATACCTTTAAGAACAACCGATCGACGTTTATAATTTTTTCTTGCTCCTTTGTGAATTTCTCCAACAACTTGTTGCTTACTCATGTTTATTCAATGACTCGATAATCGCATTTATATCAGACTTAGAGTAATATTCCTTTAAATATCTTTCAAAAAGTGTTAACATATTATTTTTGAGATGACTTAACTCGCGTAATAATTGTTCTTGAGTGACATAGTTAGTGAGAGTTAGGTCTAGGTATTCTTTATTAACAGCATCGTTCGGTTCTGATGGGGACTTTAATCCTTTTATTTTTGCTAAATGTAAATCAATCTCTCCGTTTTCTAATTGCAGGATTCTATCGAAATTTAGTTGTTTTCCTTTAGTAATGTTTTCTATTGAAGTATCTACGTATTCCTTGTTTACAGCATGATCAGGTTCCGTCGGTGTTTTAACACCTCTAATGAGCGCCAACTGTATATCGATATCACCATTTTCCGACTTCAACAACGCTTTGTCCAACTCTAAAATATTAGATAAACGCAAACGTTTGTGGACGTGGTGTCCGAATTTATCAATATTCATTGCCAGTCCGGTTTCTTTTGTAAATGAGATTTTTCGTTCAATTCTTCATATATATACATTGCTATTTATTATACATTAATGTTACCACTTTCTCGCAGCTCTTCGACTATTGATATAATTTCATTATCAAGTCCTGTATTGCCAGCTTCTCGAGACGCAATTAAAAGTTTCAGTCTTTCAACCAACTCATTAGGATCATCCCAGTAGACATAATCTGTGTTTCTTTTCAATTTCTTCATCAAAGGCATGCCTCTGCCAAGAGCTGGCACTACAGGTTCATTTTCAGTAAAAAGGCTAAAGAGCGGTTTTACAATTTTTAAATATTTTTTCCCCTTGTTACTTTTGATTGGCTTAGTAGGATCAAAGTCCCTTCGATGTGCATTTGTATCTAAGAGCATCGACTTGTAATTATAAAGGTCTTCTTCATTAACTAAAGTTAAATCAGGATTTTGTTTTAGCAATAACTCATCTAATCCTTCAGTTCTTGTATATTTTCGTTTAGCAATTACAACAGAATCATTGTTTATTGTAACGGGAGACGAACCCATAAATAGACTTCCATTATAAGTTCTCACACCAAAAGGAATATCTTTAAGAATTTTGAAAGACTGAGATCCTAATGAAGGATCTCTAGATGGAGTGGAAATAGATTTGAATGACGAATTATCATCATCGTCAGTCAAATACTCATCTGAGCTGGATTCATTTCTTTTTAAAACGGTTTCGTTCAGATCTGATTCTAGGTCTGAATTATTATTGCTGTATTCATTCTCCTTTTTATTATATTGGTCTTTATTACTGAATATATCATTAATTTTCTTATTTTTATAAACCATTTGTGTTAATGGAGTTGTGATTGGTTTGAAAACAGTTTCCAAAATTTTTTCGGTATCATTTTGAAAGCTTCGCATATCTTTTACCTTTTTCTTAACCGCCTCAGATGCTTTCACTATTTGTTCTTTAAGTTCACGCTCCATCTCAAATAGATGCGTATGTTGCTTTGTGGTTTGCGTCCGAAGTAATGAAGAGATTCACACGTTCTTCATGTTTATAAACAGAATTGTTACAGCCGCATGAAAGTAAACGTATCTAATTTAACTCTACAAAGGTGTCAAACGTTTTTCTGTAACAGCCTTCATTTCTCTTGCAATCCTTATTTATTACCAAATAGTTGTAAGGTTCATTCCATATTTTCGAACACATGTCTCGAAATTCGTGCCAAGACATATCAGTATTGACGTGTTCATCATAAACATGTCTCAAGTTCACATCATCTTGTTTGAAGAGTATTAGGAGGTTAGCGTTATCTCTAATGAGCTGTTTAGGTATTTTACTATATGTTTGGTTCAGATAAAAGCAATCTACGTACTTGTGTCTACCCATAGCAAAATAATCTCGAATATTGTTCTGATTTTCACATGCCACGTCATCAAATATAATTACAGAATTACGTTTAGCACTTTGAGGACTTAAAACTTCGTCATTCGCTTGATATTTGTAGTAAGACACACTCGGAACCATATTAAATACTTTTTCAAGAAAAATATATTTAGGCTGGTACAAAGTTTTAGAATAAATGTAAACATTCTGAAATCGCAATCCATTTTCATGTAGAAGTAGACCAATTACTAAATTTGTTTTACCACAATTGGAAGGACCGCAAATCAGACCACGTATCGTATTCGGGAGTAACTTTCCATGTCGCAGGTTGTTATTTTCATGTTCTGTACAAATTTTGTCAAACTGCAATGACTGTGCTTGTTTCACGAATCTCATTTTTTGTGTATATGTTGTAACTATCTCAATTGAAATAACATTATTTTCAGACAAACTTCTCTATTTAAAGTATAAGCACGAGCGCATCAAACTTCACATCAAAAAGTGGCCACGAGTGAAACAAAATATAAGCTAAGCGTTTGATCCTGCACTTCAATTCGAATCACATTTATAATATTGAGAGTTTTAGAGCACCTGGAGTGCGCGAAGCTAAGCGGAGCAAACGGAAGGTGATCTAGAACTCTCAATATTATACTACTGCCACGCTGTCCTTTATTGAGATTATAACCTCGTTGGTTGAGTGGTTTCATTTCATTACTATTTATTGCAAAATAAAAATATAATAAAAACATTAAACATACAATAATACAGTAGATTGCATTAGTACAGTCAATCGCACGTCAATGGAAACACTTTAACCTTGAGCTGGCCTAGCCTATTAGGGAGTTTCAATTCTATGAAAGACAGTTTATATTGGTTTTGTTTCCACTGACGTGCGGTCGACCGTACAGCGCGGTGGTCTTATTTCGGCTGGAGATGAATATGAGAGAAAGAAAGTTGTTAGATAGGTGGTTTGGACGTAAGGCTCGGAACCCAGAGGTCCTATAATTTTAACGTAACGCCTACCTTCATTATTTCTAGTTCATTCCTGAAGTCTTTATAGAGCGCGCCTCGAATCTGAAACGAGTGTCGAGTGAGCGTCTTGATGGCCACCACTCGCGCGTTGGACTTGTCGCTGTCACTGTCGCTCTCCATCACGCCCTCGTGCACCTGCCCGTAGTTACCCTGAACACACAACACTTTATAGTAGCCAGAGGTTGAAAACAAGTTTCAGTGAACAAAGCCATTTCACCGAGCCAGGCCCATTCTGTCGATATGTTATCTGTGTAAACAGTGTATGGAGGGCTTTACAATAAACGTCAGTCTACATATCACTTGTATTGTAAAAATATAGCGCAAATAATATGTTCGTATTACTTTCGCATAAGGCGTGAATTATACAGAAGCGGCGTAAGGCAAATGCGCTGGAACGGTGTCGCTTCAAAACTTGTTCTTACAAAATGTAAGCAAGCAGCGCGGCGCAGGCATAGCATGCGCGTCTGTGCCTTACGCCGTTTCTGTATAACTAGCTGTTTCCTGCGGGTTTGTTTTATAAGTAATTTCTGTCTTTTTTCTTTTACCTCGGCTCCTAAGCGTCCTAGCGCGAATCGTGATGTTAAGTCTTCTATAACCTTGTCACGATGATGTCTTCTATAACCTTGTGATGTTAATTGTCTATATATAATATAACCTTCCTCAAGAATTGGGTTTTCAAATCCAAAAATATATTTTCAAATCAGACTGGTACTTCCAGAGATTAGCGCTTTCTTCGGCTTTATTATAATAGTAAAGGAGTAATGATGCACTGGACGTTAAAACTGATTTGAAGTGTTTGAAAAGATATGAATACACTCACCGTGCCGATCCTCTTGCTCGTCTTAGTGACTAGGTACGTCTTCCCCTGCGATATGATGGACTCCATGAGGCTGGGCTCGAAGGCGCTCGGGTCCTCGGCCACGTCCGGGGGCACGAACCCGGGGCTGTGCGCCGACGACGGCACCAGGAACCGGTTCTCGAACGAGCTCAAACTTCGGTTGTCCATGGACTGCTATAGAGGGCAACAACGCAAACACAATGAAACACTTTGTCTTATACATTAGATAGGACACTAGATACATATTATGAATCCATACATATATTCACGCTATGCCTTGACGGAGTAGGCAGAGAGAACGGAGCGCCCAGTATCACGATCCTGACACAGCTCTTTCGCTTCGATCAGTCCCTTCACACCCGCTAGATAATATATCATAACTTGATTCCCGTCATATTTATGTCATGATTTAACTTATGATGACAGCCTCGTTGGCCTAGTGGCTTAAAGTCATCATAACAGCTGAAAGACGTTTACTGCTGGACAAAGGCCTGAGAAAGGGTTCTGGACGACACCCAGCCTCATCCAGCTCGGTCCCGCGACTCGTCCGTCCATATTGTGGGAGGCCTGCCTACGCTGCGTCTTCCGGTACGCGGTCGCTTCGAGAACCTTTCTGCCCCAACGGCCAAGTGGCTTAAAGTAATCCCAAAATCTTGTCCAATGAATACTTACAGGATTATCGTACTCCGTAGTTATTGTGCCGTTCATGGACGGCAGACTGTTGTCCGAAATGAGAGATTTGTGACTGCCCGCGTCGCTCGGCTCGCTCAGTCTCTCGCCTGCAACATTATACGAACCAGTCGAAGACAGCAGCTCTGTATCTTATGATGAGGCAGGAAAGGGTGTGTAAAGGTAAGGCGAGCGAAGGTAGACTGACTGCAGCACGTTTAAAGCGATGCAGCATTGCGACTGCATTGTGTTTACATCGCCGCAAAAACTTCTTATACATTTGGTCAAAATTCGCTTCATTTCTTGTCGTGATGTTACGATAATTATATCCCTTTTTGTCTCACGGCTTTGCCCAAGGCAGTTAATCATTTCCGTGGGAACTCTGTATTTTCGTGCCGTGAAAAGAGCTTGTCCATTTAGAACAAATCGGTATGTATTAACACAAAAAAGTGATTTTATAAACCGGTTTGATTGTACCAGACATTAATTACATCGAGCGAACTGACATACTTTGTATAGATTAAACAAATAGGCCACAAAGATGGAATTTATGTATAATTTCTATTTATTGAACGTAGAGTTATTTAAACACAACTTACTGCTGGTAACCGTGCCCGTGTCTTCGTCGTTTATATTCATCATGCAGATACTGTAGCCAGGCACCGGCACGTACTCTGCAAATATATTCAATCAAATTACCGCTTGGGCAAAGAAGACCACGCCTGTACAAGTGTAGTGTGGGACGCTCCACGGCTAGATGGAGCGACGATCTGCTTAAGGCGACTGGCAGTGACTGGATGCGGAGAGCCCAATTCGGGTTCAGTAGCGCACCTTGGGGAAGGTCTATTTCCAGCTGTGGACTTAATGATGATATTATCGCCTCGTTATTGTAATTAACCAGTAGTATCGAGAGCGAGTATAGCTGCACTCACCCATGTGCAGCAGTCGGTTCATGTCCCGCATGATGGCCTGCGGGCGCAGCGGCTCGCTCGCCCAGCAGTCGAGCAGCAGCGCCCACACGTCGCGCGGGCACCGCGCCGGCTGCCACAGACGCGTGCCCTTCTCGTAGCTCTGGAACACGCACACACGCAGCATACATAATATCAGCATCATAATATCAACTGGAACTCGTCCACTGTTGAACAAAAGCCTCGCCTCATCTCCTGATCGGTCCTGCGTTGTCCGCATTTAGTTAGCTCCCGCGACTTTCGAGGTGTGCCTGACTGTACCTGTACATTATCCAGTACATAATCGCTCCAATGCCCTAACTAAGCAACTCCTACAAATCAACATTAACACTTTTATTTATATTTATTACACAATACAGTTTTTTTTGCTCGCATGCGTAATTAAAAGCAGTTTTTAACTCGGGTGTAATGATCCATTGCACTCTCGAACTATATGCGCCGTCGCTCGCTGCACTCGCTCTTGCGGCAATATACTGTACTAAATGACACTACTTATTGTAACTCTACAATAAATATTCATTTTGTCAATGTCTTGATGGCGATACCTTCATCTCATCAGGTCGCGATTTTGCCACAGGTGTTAAGAGAGACACACATATACATACCACACGTAATTTGAAAAACTGTTGCATTCTTTCGCTCGCAATACGTGCGTCCTACGCACGTATGTTACCCGCTTGACACGAAAAGGTGCCTTTAAAATCAAAAAATATATTCATACATAAAATGCATGGTAATTTATAACTATCTCACCTTCGCTGTCAATACTGGATTAGTCTCAGCAGGCGACTGGCCGAAGCTGTAGACCTCCCATAGGGTTGTCGCGAACGCCCAAATGTCGCCGAGTGCAGACCGCCTGGCCAGATTCATATCAGCAAAGAAGTCCACTGGTATCCAATGCACGCTGTGCAACAAACACATGGTTTACAATCAATCCAACAGAAAAAGATTTATTCACTCGCAAGCTCACAAACGAATAAAATAAAATGGAAAGAAAACTGCAAAATACGGAACACTAGACTGTTCCGTATTTTACCGTACATAACTCAAACACTGTTCATCACAGGATAACCAAAATAATTTCCGTATTTTATAAGTTCTAGCTAAACCTCTGGCTTTTTTGTTTTTGCCCAGCACCTAAGGGTCGTAGCGTGATGTAAAATAACCTTCCTCAAGAATAAGGCTATCAAATGCAAAAAGAAACTTTCATATCCGGCTGGTAGTTCCAGAGAGTAACGAGTTCAAACCAACAAAAACAAACAAACGCTGAAGACGGCTTTATTACATTAGTATAGGTTACTTTGCAGATGTTAAGGCCGTACGCTAGAACACGGGCGGGCGCTCACACATTGTTGCGCCCGCGCATGCGGCCTTTCGTGTTCTATCTAGCGTACGGCCTGATGAATATAGGGCGACCGCTTAACTCAGACCACGCCCGCAGCGTTACAGGGGCGCGGGGCGAGACGACTAAGGGGATTTCGCGGGGAGTGCGCGGCAGGAACTCCACGCAAGATCATTTTATTCGCCCCGCCCCGCGCGGGCGTAGTCTCAGTTAAACGGTCCGCCTATAGTTGGTAGAACGTAGTGTACGTACTCGCGCGCCGTGTACCGGCGGATGGTGGGCCCGGAGAGCTTGACGACGATGTGGTCGCCGCGGTGCGCGGCCAGCAGCAGCCGCCGGCAGCGGATGTCGCCGTGCACCACGCCCCACTCGGACAGGTCCCACAGCGCGCGCGCCAGCCCCGCGCACACCTTCAGCAGGTGGATGTCCTTCACTTTCTCCTTGTTCTCCCTGGTGGTACAAACCATTACAATAAATAACAAGAGTATGGTTTTCCTTTTCACAAAGATCTACGATACCTTAGTTAATAAAACTACATACTTAAGTATTTTAAGAAATACCTTATCTTTTGTTTTTAAGTCAAACACAATAACCCTTATTATTAGTAGAATACGACATATAAAAGGGTAGTATTTACATGCACTTTAAAATTAAAAGTTTATACTTTAAAACTAACAGATCTCACTTTTAATAATCCGCCTTTAAAGAAATGTTACCATAGTAAATGACAAACAAAACTTACACCACAATTATTTCTGTAGTCGGTCTTTCCATGGTAACCAGCAACATAGCGAAACTAACCTAAAAATACTAATATGTTTCTAAGTCATTTTCTGGGACAACTATAAAAATTTTAAAGTTTTTAATTAAAGTGCAAACCACTAAAAGCTAAGATTTTTAAAGTGGGATCTATTGTTTCTAAAGTTCATTTAGGTATAATTATATATACCTCAAATTAAAATATCATCGAAATGTCCCCGAGCACAGCTATTCTCAAATACCTCCCTGAGCGACTTTCAACTTGTAGATATGTACTGTGCTTACTTGAGATAGATGTCGAAAGGTCCATAGGGCAGGTACTCGATCACCAGAGCGGTCGGCGAGCTGAGCGTGATGCCGTACAGCCGCACTATCGAGCTCGAGTGCACGCACGCCCATTTATTCGCCAGCTCTATGAAGTCCTGTCAAAATAAGCATTAATATAAAATTCATACCTGTTAAGGATTGGCCAGTAAAAGAAACATGTCCTTTATAAGAAAGTGAATAGCCGATCTCAATTACTGACTTGTCACAATATAGAAACATTTAAAAATCAAATCAACAGCCTATTAACATGTTCCCACTGCTGGGGCTTAACGGGCGCGTTCGGGCTATAGTCCACCACGCTAGCCCAGTGCGGGTTGGTGGACTTCACTTGCGCCTAAGAATTTCTTCTTCGGCGTATGCAGGTTTCCTCACGATGTTTTCCTTCACGGTTTGAGAGCAGTCAGTAAATGTAAGCACTTAAGTTTCGATTGGTAATGGCCCAGCCGGGGATCGAACTTTTCGATATGATGCTCTAAACGACAAACTCTATACTGATGCACATATAAAACATTATTACAATCTATATCTATGTACTGTCTCCCGTCTCAGCTGCAGGTTTATGTGATAAAGGTCGGCAACAGGTTCCATACAGATCATCATTCATTTACTGTGCTGTGCATAATTCACGCCTAATTTACCTTCAAATAGTCATTCGCCTTATCTTTCTGTAGAGTCTTGAATGCAACGACAAGTTTCTTGGTTTCGTCGAGCTTCCACAGCGCTTTGTACGTAGTCGTCAAGTTCTCCGAACCAATCTTCTCAGAACCTACGGAGATAAAACAAATATTTGTACACACTATAAAAAACCCAGTAATTGCTATTTATTGAATCTATAACTTACATTGCGAGATAATGTACAGGCTATGAAATTATCGTTCAGTTCAATTTGATAAACAAGTTTGATAAAATAAACACAATAAATTGTACTTGTGTTTGTAGCATTATAATAAAATTATTATACAACAATTTCGTTAATTTAAGACCTCATCAGATTGGACAAATTCGTCCTCCTCTGCTTCAATCAAATTAACCAGTTCCAAATCTCTCCGACAAATGTTTACCTTAGATATTTGACTGTGATTTCTACGCTTCCTCGTTCTATCTAAGAGTTGAACTACTTCGGACCTCGCAGGTCTCGATGGCGAATTAAATGTGGACATTGGTCTCAGTAGTATTTTTTCCTTTTTAAACTTGTTACACAATAAATAATAGCACATAGTTCCAAACACAGCTAGTACAATTAATATTAGAAATATAATATTTATTATGTAACTCTGTAAATAAGTCTTCATAAACGGTTTCTCTATAACATCAACTTTGTACACGTTTACTGTCCATTGCAAACCCAAATCAATTTGCTCCAAGACACAAGTCCAGACTCCGCTATGATTGGAAAAAGTAGAATTTATTCTCAAATAATTCGGCGAATGGATCGTCGCAATGTCTGTCGAGGAGACAAGACTTTCGTTCAGACACCATTTCACCAACAAGTCCATATATATCCCTGTTAAGCCCGATTTACACAACAGATTTAATGATGAAGGATTCGTGACGGTTACGTCCACTGCCTTAGACTCCACAGCTATGACAACCACTCTAATTGGAGTTTTGATATTTTTATTGTTAGTTGCGACGCATATGTAAGCTCCGTTGTCAGACTTAGTAACTGATTTAACTGTCACCATCATTTTAACTGTAACGCTATATTTATCTCGGTTTCTGATATCTAAAGGCGTTCCTTCATATGTCCAGACTACTTTAGAAGTCGGCGATTCATTCTGTATTCGGTTAATCAAGTTTATAGGCGATTCAAAGGCCACGTCATCGCCTTCTTTGACGCGTACATTGAAGTACTTGCTTCGAAGGTCCCGTCGTATCATTTCGTAGGTTTGTGGGGAAATATCGCCACATTCGAAATCATTACACGCTCCTGATTCAGTAGAAGATCCTTCGCACATTTTTCCGAAGATATTTGGCTTTGGATGGCTGCATACACGCGTTCTGAACTGAAACATCGTAATCGTGATTTTTTCTTTGCAATTTCGAGCGGCTAACCGGCAGACAGTTCAGCTGGTGGTGAGTGGCAACAGTTACTCACGGAAACTAGACACCTTTGGATTGCAGCATGCAACAACTTAAGGGTACAAGTGCGCTGACACCCTGAAAAATATTTCTACAAGAAACTATAAGTCAAGAAAGATATGTTTGTTGCTATATTTTGTGCTCCGTTCTGTCATTACAGTCACAGTACTAGCACCTTAAGCAATGATGATAAAGTAAACATTACAACGAATTTGGTAATTAAAGGGCCCTGACTGTCCCATGCGACTTTTTGTAAACCAAGAAACTTACTCCAACACCGCCGCCACAAGTCACCGAGCACTGCCACTCCGACCACTGCGACCATCCACCATCAACAGGGCCGTTGTCAATGTCAGGCGCTAGGCAGTTCACCGTCCACGCCATCCAACCACCGTCAACAGCAACAGAAAAGAAGTAGAACACCAATGGGAAATCTGGTTGCCAACTCAAAACATCGTCGTTACTCCAAGTTATTAGCAGAATATTTTCATCGTGAAGTATGTCGAAACGCGTCCAATTCGCCGGATTTATCAGTTCGCAGTCAAACGCCTTAGTAAATAACGTTCGTTTTCTTTGAAATTCATGTTTAATAACGGATATACTTCTATCTTCGCCGCCTATTGTAATTGTTAAATAATCCTTGCGCTCTACAACGTTTAAAATAATTAAATATGTATATTTATTTATATTGCATTATATATATAAAACAACACATAACTTATTGTTCAAAATAAACAGTAGTTATAATAAACAGCAAAAGAACATAAATAGTTTGACTCATCATCAACAGCCTATTAATCTCCCCACTGCTGGGGCTCAGGCCTACCCTCTCAACGAGGGCGTGCGGGCTATAGTCCACCACGCTAGCCCAGTGCGGGTTGGTGGACTTCACATGTGCCTAAGAATTTCTTCTTCAGCGTATGCAGGTTTCCTCACGATGTTTTCCTTCACCGTTTGAGAGCAGTCAGTTAATGTACATAAGTTTCGAGAAAAAACCCATTGGTACATGGCCCAACCGGGGATCGAACCTCGGACCTTTCGATATCATAGGTCGCGTCTTATCCCCGAGGCCACTGACGCTCTTCTGAGGCCACTGACGCTCTTCTTAGTTTGACTGATCATACTTAATCAGTCAGCATCAGTCTTCTGGCGGACTCGGTTAGGAAGATAATAAAATAAAATAATAATGATTCATAATCACTGATTAGGATAACTAGTTTACCGGCGCTAAACCTAGTTTCTTTATTTATTAAAATGTGAATAACTGGCAAAGTAATACAATGGGTGTGAAAGAGACATACATCCGATTGTAAAGGAAACGTCATAGTTATTCGCATTTAAATAAAAACTGACTTTAGCATAGGTACGTATAAAATATATCAAACTAACCAGGGAAAATGAATAATAATATAACAGCAACACCATTCCCTCGTAGATATAGACTAAAATTAGAATAGTCATTACTAGGTTCGCGCCACATTTGTATGGGGTATATTTTTGAATGTAAATTAGATGTTACATTCTCAATATGACACTGGGTATCGGGGAAATATATTCCCACAATGCTATCTTTGATGGGTGCGTAGCTCAGGAATGCAGGTTCCAATTCCAATTCATTATCGTTCGCTCTCCATTCAAAAATTGGACTCTTCGTCATTCCATATCTCAATATTATCTCATTTTTGCGCATCAATAAGGAAAATTCACCCCACTTTCCGGCAGGAATTAAATGTGGCAAAGTTTTGTGAGCTAGCAACACATCCTCTTTACAATTTACACTTTTGTAAGTTAATACAATCTTCTCATTTTGATCGGTTCCTATATATAGTGAGAGCGATCTCTGTTTATCAGATGAAAAGATCATAAAAACAAAGCCTTCTAAGAAATCTGGGTCCCATTGCTTCAATGAAAATTGAAGGCCTATAAATAAAGCACACAATATATTTATTGAAAAGTAAATAAACTTTTAATATAATCAAAGATGTTTACCAAAACTACTGAACAAGTGTATGTAAGTGTAAGTTATTTGATTATAAAGGTTGTCTAGAAGAAATCGCTATAATTGAATATTTTGGTCACTATTTTGTCGCCTCTATATAAAGTTACTGCTATGTAAAGTCATAAAAGGAAATGCAGGATTGATTCGATTTTATATTAACCTGTGTTCTTCCATTGCGGCAAAATAAACGTATATCCTAGGGAATCAGTATGATTAGTTAATACAATGTGGGACTCGTCAACATCACAGTCTTGCACGTTACAAAGGTCTTTGTCTAAGACTCCATCAATAGTGAAACACCAAGCGCCTGTGACATCAAGTTTTCTCAGTAAAATCTTAAGCTTATAAATAATGCAGACTTTACCTAGAGTTGTCGTACCTATGAAGATAAGATTCTGAGTACTTGTACGAGTACTTGATTATTTCAATAAATATAAATAAAAGAAACTGACCCGATGAGTAACTGATCAACACAGTCCTAACTGCGGAGCCTAGAAACTTGAATTTTTGCACTACGGTTCCTCATATAGCTCTGACGTGCACTTTGAAAGGGTTTGTACCTGCGGGAAAAACTTTTCTACGTGATCGAAGGCGCGAGAAACAGCTTTTGTAAATACTTTCTGTGACTGTGAAAATTGGGACCACCAACAGTTTAGTTGATAAAGAAAATGTGAATTGCTGGTAGGTAGGTACTACAAATTTTGATACTCTGGCTAAAAAGGGCATCACAAGTAAGTGCTATCTATGTATGTCATACAAACATCTAACCTCCTATACTTCTTGTGGGATTGCGGCAGTAGTTATTTGCCTTCCCCACTTTGCCTTCAGGGTACATTGCATTGACACCGACATCATGATGCTTCAATAAATTTCTGATCCCAACATTTGCCCAATGCATGCACGTACGATTAGATCTAAACAAAACTTTTGTATCAACTACATCCTACATCGCGGTACTACCGTATTCTATATAATTAATGATAACCCAAGGTTTATGTTCACATTAATACTAGTAGTTCCGTGAGAACAGTAGACCTCGCCAGCCCTTATAAACCAAACCTAAAAGAAACCAACAAAAGTCAACTTTGGAAACAGAAAAAGTACCTACTAAAGTGACAAAAATTAGCACTTTAAAGCTTAATATTTCGCAAACGGATCCCTGAATCGAAAAATGTTTATCACACACCCGCGATATTTTTGAAAGACCCATCCAACGATACCCCACACCATGGATATCACGCGGAAAAAAATAATTTTCCATTTTACGTATGCAGTTCTATGAACATAATTTATTTTTTCAACTTTCTTAAGTCGATCCACTATTACTCAAAAACTAATAGAACCTACTTAGCCGTAATAGTTTTCCTTGTAACTACGTTATATATGCTACTGCCATGAATTTTTTCACATTTCCAGAAGCAACCGTTTAGCTGGCAGGGGGGGGGACACGTGACTCTAACAAAAATTACCGCTTTAAAGCTTAAAATTTCGCCAACGGATCCCTAAATCGAAAAAATGGTATTCACACACCAGCAATATTTTTGAAAGACCTATCCAACGATATCCCACACTAAGGGATTCACAAGAAAAAAAAAGTTCACTCCCACTTTGCGAGTATGGTAGGTACTCTAAAAAAAATGTTTTTCAAAATTTTATTCTACTCATTTTGTAGGTTTAATTAATTTATACATATGCCAAATTTTCGTCAAAATCGGTTGAAAAATGCGACCTGTAGAGAATTACAGACAGACAGACAGACAGACAGACAGACAGCCGGACAAGAGCATTTTTGGCCAGTCTCGAAACGTAGACGCTTCGCTCGCTTCGCTCGCTCGGTCAATTATGTTATGTCAACTCTATGTAGGTGTGTACTGACAGACTGACCAATAAACGCGCAGCTCAAACCGTCTGTTGTTTGCAATGTGTTGTTTTACCCGACTACGGCGAAACGAAAAGGAGTATTATTATAATGAATGAATAACAAGGAACAAAAAGGACCTGGTGACCGCCAAACGTCCAAAGTAATCATTGGCTGTACCAGCAACTTTGCACACCACATCACTGCACTCCCTGACGTTACAACTTTCTTCTAGGAGTGTGTTATTGGAGCGCACGAAACACCAAGGCCCGGGTGCATATTTAAATATGTTCCGACAATAATTGACATTTACAATCAAGTCGGATTTTTTCATTCCC
This sequence comes from Metalampra italica, assembly GCA_949699065.1. Lineage (NCBI taxonomy): Eukaryota > Metazoa > Arthropoda > Insecta > Lepidoptera > Oecophoridae > Metalampra > Metalampra italica. The sequence goes on from OX452986.1 coordinate 4,514,837, forward strand.
AATGTGTCAACTATCTCGTCGTCGATCCACGGAAGACAAGGTGACCCTTGAAGAAATAACTAGATTAGTTAATGACATCATCTGGATAATGTTTTAGTCTCGTAAAGTAGGTATAGACTAATGTCGCCTCCGTAGCCCAGTTAGTAGTTGGTAGACTCTGCCTGCTGTGCTCGGAGCCCCCAGTTTGAACCCCGGCCGGGGCAAGCATTTATCTGACAGTTATATGCTTGTTCTCGGGTCTTGAATGTTTGTGATTGTGTTTGCATGTGCCCATACCACCCGCGAAACAGGGAGGGGAAAATCCTACCTAATGCGGGTGTGAGTGTGTTGCGTTTACAATAATTATAATAATTACCAGTATTAGAGACCCGTTGAGTACCGTCATAATGATATCCGTTATTTGTCATAGCACAATCAGGAGGATTAGCAAACGATAGGTCTAAAGGTTGGCAGTATAGAGTCCAATGGCACACGCTACGATTGGACCCTACTGAGAACCATTTTAGGAAGTTAACCAAATCGTGCTTAGCTGTGAGAAGAAACTTCAGACGTCCCTTTACATTTTTCATTATACGTATTTCGTTGGCGAACAGAGTGAAATGCAGTTGTGTCCACGACGCATAGTCGATCAAGTGAGAGGAATACACTTCAGCTAAGATTATAAAAGCAGAATCAGTTGACTGATATAGGACTTTGGTCAAGTTATTTGGGAGACCAATCAGCACGGTCACTCTAGGGTAATCGTGATACGGGTTCTGTGTGAAGACAACGACAGCTGAATGGAAACTTCGGATATACACCTTCAAATAATAGTTCAAGTGCGTCTGGCGCAAAGACCAGAACAAATTGGGTGTTGGGAGAAACGTCGTATGCTCTTGACACGTTTCTTCATCACAGAATGGAAAATCCCACATGGCCACGTCACCAGAAACACTACAATAATTGAATTTATAAGCACTCATAAAAGTAAACGGCAGTTTTATGATTTCGGTGTACATAGGTGCCGATTTGCTTATTTTACCTGAAAAATTTTATGAAATGAATTCAATAAATACAAGTGTATCAATTTATAAATTAATAACTATACAATAATAACCCGTCCTTACTTAAAACTATTTCATTGTCCTTCCATGAAATAATAAAATTAGTATATGCCGTTGCTCTTACGATATCAGGGGTCGATTCTAAGAGTACGTCCTTATTCCCTAATGTCAAACCCGATCCTGTAAAAAACGTGCAACTCGAAGGTGATTAAGTTTAAACGCAACGTATCTATATTCGATAGAGAGGCTTATATGTACCATTGTTAGAGATGGTCAATTCTATAGCTGTACACCACTTCTCCATATCCGTTGGAGTTGCGGGCATACTCAATGCACTCAGCAGTAACTTGACTACAGCCGAATTCTCCGTATCCGGGTCCCAAAGACGAACCGAGAACGTTATGTTCTGTCGTATCTGATTGTAGCTCAAGTAGTGAGAGTAGAAATCGCCCTTTTGCCTTGATACTAAGTCACAATCTCTAATATAGCAGAATGGTACGTCGCAGTACACTTTGAAATTATCTTCGCTCCCCGTGTAGCACCAAGGTCCTTCAGAAAACAAACGCATTATTATTCCGTGGCAATCGTGTAAGTATATATATTTTGTTTGTTTATTTAGCGTCTTTGAACAATATTTATCACTCGGCCTTGTCACAATTCACACAAAAATATTTAAAGATCACCTATTCGCACGCAAATGCTGAATGCATTGTGTATTACCATTGTGTATTCTATCAAACTGAAGTGCCAGTGGGCAGGTGACATCTGTCGCAGAACCGACTGCCGTTGGGCAGATGTTCTGGAGTGGAGACCGCGGACCGGGAGACGCTCCCCCGCCAGGTGGGCCGACGACCTAAAGTGAGTGGACAGAAGCGGCTGGATGTGGAGGGCGGAGGACCAGGGGTGGTGGCGAAGGCCTATGTCCAGCAGTGGACGTGGAAGTGCTGATATGTCATATGCCATTGACATGTATTTAAGGATTAGAGATAAGAGTAGTGTAATATTTGAGACTATTCTGAAACATTACCTCCCAAGTCTCCGTCAGGATTTCTACAATAATTAGTTGCAGACTCAACGTTCTGTTCCGGAAAATTCAAAGCGGACAGTTTTATATTCACCAAAGACGTGTTATCCAACAGTTTACGTCTGTGCTGTACTTTACTCCACATCTGGCAGACCTTGGCTGTTCCACCTGTGATCATTCCACTATACTCCGCCCCAGGGCCTGTTATGCGACAACTACTAAATGCACACAGAGGGACGTCACAAGCCTCGCGCTCTAAAGTGTCGGTGTTGTAACACCAGGGGCCGTCCGTAGAATTCGTCGGATTACGGCAGAAATTTCTCGCTCGTCTTATCGATTGCTCGGGAAAATTGTTGTCGTTGACGCTGACGAAGCTGAGGAAAAGCCTTTCTGCGTCACAGCGGAGGCATGGCGCCCCTCCGCGGGTGTTGCTGGTGCTGCCAATAAAGCCCAGCCCCTTATGCGTCACTTTGCACATGGTCAAATCGGTGTGGTTTATAATCGTTTGCGTCTCACAAATGATAGGCCACCATAACAATACAAAGCTAAGTATCTTTGAAACTTTAAGTCTGTATTTTACGTCAACCATTTTTCAGACTATTTACTTTAAATTGTCGTAGATCACATATCTGTGATTTATATATAAATGTATTTTCAGTATTATCTATATTTTCCAATATTTGATAGTGACAAGTGAGTAACAAGAAACTAAACTATTTCTCGAAATAAAAAGTTTCACTAGGAATCAATATCATCTTTTTAGCAGACCACACACGTCCGAATTTTTATATGAATAAGCAATCTGATTTTTGACGAAAAAATAAACTGTTATGTAGTAAATTTTAATACATAAATAATTATTATGCTGATTTTAAAAAGTCCTAAAACAATAGCTGTTCTTTGAAATTTTGTATAAAACATAAGGAAACTTTTGTTTATTATTTAAATTTTAGCTGTAGCAACACCATTCCATTTTATTCTTTCACACGTCGTACGGTCGACCGCACATCAATGGAAACAAAACCAGTATAAACTGGTCTCTCATAGCATTAAAACTTCATAATAGACCAGGCCAGCCCAAGGTCAAAGTGTTTCCAGTGACGTGCGGTAGACTGTACGTGCTCTTCACTATAATCACATTTTATCTCAGATTAAATCTGAAATCTGAGCATTTTATCTATTCATTTCATACAGTAATTTCAATTGAACTATAAGTCTTAACATGGTTGTATGTTGTCAACTTGTAACATACGTATGCTTTAAAGTCTTCTCAACATTGGGCATGTTTTATAGTAAAGAGCTACCTTGTGTGGTTATTTAGTAGAATGTCACCCACCTGTATAGAGCAGTATGTCCTTATTGGGCAGGCAGCGGGGACTCTTGTTGTCCTTGAGGATCTCCTGCAGCTCCGCCTGCTCCACGCGGACGCCCGTCTTCTGCGGCTCGCCGCACAGCAGCAGCTGCGATTTGTCTGTAACACAAATTACCATGTTCAACTTATCTAGTTATATGTATATCTCTTCCAGACTCACGGCGAGGAGTCCCGAGAACACCCCGAGAAACGTCAATATGAACAGTTTCTCGTCGTCTCGTTCTCGCGTCATGCAAACTCTCACACTCACTCGAGATTTCTCGCAGACTTCTCGCCGTGAGTCTGGATAAGTTATGAGAGTTTGTATGAGGCAAGAGCAAGAACGAGAATCAGAGAAACTATTCACATTCGCATTTCTCGGGGGTTCTCATACAAACTCTCATAACTTATCCAGACTCACGGCGAGAAGCCCCGAGAACACCCGAGAAATGCGAATGTGAATAGTTTCTCGGCGTCACGTTCTCGCTCTTGCCTCATACAAACCCTCGTAACTTCCTCATGGCCATGCCTCATGGCAAGAGCGAGAACGAGACGCCGAGAAAATATTTACATTCACGTTGCGCGGGTGTTCTCGGAGATTTTCTCGTTAAAATTAAAACAAACAAAAATACATTTGAATTCTATCAAATCCTCTAGTCGCAATAGGTAAAAAGCTAAAAATATACACATTCCAAAATTTTATTTTATTTTTCGTCAACTAAAGGTTAGAATCGAGTCATCTCTTGTTTACAAACGACGCGTTCCGTGAAATCCATCAAAACAATTATAGCGAATTAACAATCGCACAAGCTGGCTTGAACCTGTGACCCGTTATCGAAGAGCTTTGTCTGTGGGTACGCTCGATCCCCAAATTAAATTTTTAGATTGTGATGCCCTAGGTAGCCTAATTCTGGGAACCCCAGACCTCATAGCATACATTTTATGTGCCGTTAAATATGCAATAGAAACCAAAGTAACTACATATTATTATAATCCTCTGTGAAGTGGAAGTGATGAGTCACTTTTTATTTCGTTTTGATATTCATGGAACAGGATATTGAAAATTTATCGGAATAATTTTCTACTCGGCCAAACATAAAAGCCAGCAAGTTTATTCCAATTTAGACTTTATCACTATTTGTTTTAATCTAATTTGTTTAATTGCAATTTAAAAAGAATAAACTATAACGCAATGGTTTTTTACTGTAAGTTAAGTTTATGTGAAATAAATAAATTTGAATTTGAAATAATTAAGGTTTACGCAATATTACTAGCTATCAGCCACTGTATTTGTCTTAACACAATTCGGCAGTTAACTTACCATATTCAGAAGGTGGAATACATTCATTGAGAAATATTCTTTCATCAGGCTTCTGATGAGAACTGACTAGATCCTGGATTCTATCGTATTCCAAATTGTTAAATAACCAACAGTGGCCTTGGTATTCTATTCTATACGTCTCCGTGGTACTGGAAATAGAAAAATTTGAATATAATAGAATGTATGAATACAGTCAGAGGCGAGGGGTAAAAAACTTATCAATTTGTAAATAACTTAAACGCAATGTTACGTAGGTATTATGTTTTGTTTGCAGTAATGTGGCAAAGGAGTGTCAAAGTAGTACTTTTAATATGTAGTACATTATGATTTTATGATACAAGTGAGCTAAGTTCGTCCTTCATTACACTCGAGGCTGGAATCTGGATGTACTTACGAGCCGTAGTCGAGTGCGTAATGAAGTCAAGCAGTGTAATGACCAATGCTCACGCGTGTCATACGACGTTTATCAACACACTTTAGCGAGCTAAATAAATAAAATGTCATAACTTATTTTCCTTTTTTGTGAATGATGAACTTAACAAAATTTATTCATTCCCTGAAATGTAGGTACTGGTAGACATAAAAACTCTTTGCTAAGAACTAAAAATCAGGTAGAGTAAATAAAATTACCGGCTCTTTGTGCAAACGTCCAAATAATAAACATTGTAGTCCTCTTGGCATTGCCTTAGAATGTAACAGCCGTGATTTTTCGATCTCTTCTCGTCCAACTTGCGATACGAGAATGCACCTCTGGGAAATCGTAAAAGTTAGAATGTTCAATGTTTAAAAATGTACAGTTCGCACTTAAGGGTACCGGGACAACGTGTGAGCATAAATATTTGTTTACCGAACGGAAACTAAGCCTAAGCCAATTAATTTATCCCCTTTTTCTGGGAGATTAATGGAAACGAAGACTAAACAAGGTAAATATGTGTTTATTACACAAAATATTGTTAATTTGTTGACAAATAAATAATTGGATGAAATGTTTATTTATTAACATTTAAATTAACACAATTTATTCATTCACAAAAATGTTGGTACTGGTAAACATAAAAACTCTTTGCTGAGAATTAATAATAATAATGTTTGGACTAATTTACACAGGGCTGTTTAATCTTAAACTAAGCCGAAGCTTTGTAAATGGGTACTCAACAACTGAATATACTTAAATACTTTTAAATAAACACTTAAATACATACAAACACCCAGAATCCGAAAACTAACAGTTATGCTCATCACACAAATGTTGGTCCCGGGTGGGAATCGAACCCACGACTTTTGGCGCAGTAGGCAGGGTCACTACCACTGCGCCAACAGGCCAGTCAAAGAATTAAAAAAACTATAAAATAAAACACTAGTTCGGTAATGTAATGAAAAATGCACGTGTGTTTAATAAGCTTCTTCTGCTTTGTGAACCTAAGAGCGGTGAAATAAGAGTCACTTTACAAGCAAGTGTGTTGAAAACAAAGTTTAACTTACCCAACAGGCCCATGACATTTTATTCTTTGTAAATCCTTCAATGACGGAGTCTCGTCGTCTTTGGAAAGATTAAATGTCCATTTCATCATCAATCTGGTTCAAACAGAAAAGAGACTAAGGATTACGCAAATAATTAAATCCAAGCGTAGCATTTGCGCAAATGCATTGATGTGTGGTGAGCGTCAGTTGCCCTGTTGCAGGTAGATGTCGTATGTGGTGACTATAGAATTATAGTCTCTGCATTATCTACATACTATTGTGATCACTAACCCACCTTCTCTGAACGGTCGGTGGTTAGGGCATCATAAACCTTTGGAAGTGACATAATTTAACATAGAGTGGGTTTCCAATTGGCCGCTTAGTGTCGTCGTCGTTAAAAGGTAAATACAAAGAAATTTACCTATAATATCCATCACAAACTGAAATAAACGAGGACAGCTGCTCCTCGTGTCTAAATTTGAAGAACAATGGAGTGCCTCTCCGCGACACTTCCACCGAGTGGTCGCCATTCCTCGTCAAGTATATTAGCTCCTCTATTGGGCAGACGTGAAACCACTGTAAAAAAAAAGCATTTAATAGTTATTTACGCAACAAGAGACGAAAGTGTATTTTCCCTGCGAGCGACATTGAATGCCGAGATACGAAATATTGTGTTAGTGTTTAGAGTCACGAGCGAACCCCACACCCGTGTGATGCAGAACCGCAAAAAAAAAACATTGGTAGAAGTAGGAAACGCATTAGGCGTTGCGAAAGCGTTGCGGTTTTTTTTCTGTAATGTTCGAAATAGTATGAAGACCTTTACATCAAAGCGGCGGCGGCGCGGCGCGTTCTTCATACAAACCTTCGCCGCCGCAACGCTTTCGCAACGCCGCCGCCCAGTGTGTGTCACGCTTTAGTCAAAGACTAACAGTTTTAAAGAATCTATGTTATAGCTAGTCACACTCTAAAACGAATCCAACAATACCTTAATAGGTTTAAATTATTAATTTACAAAAAGTAAACCGTTGACATACTAGCATGATAAACATTTCTCTCTGTTTGTGTTTGCCGTAGATAAATGGAAATATAGTCGAACTGCTAAAGATACGTAATTAATTACGTCAATTACAATTTTAATTCACTTGGGTACGTGGGTATCTTACTAGTACCGCCAACGCAAAACAGTGTTATCTGTCGGTCACGTCTGTATAGTCACGGTAGTCCGTATGATTATGCACATAGTGATAAAAGCATGAATTTTTAACCATGCATAGGTTGATACCGCAATGATCAGATTTATACGTGAAACCGAATTGGATTTGACCTCTAACTTAGTTATTGAATTATAGAAGTTATTCGATAATGCAGAAATTTGGTCGGTTTTAAAGTTTGAATTTTGTGCTCAAATAGGGGGGAAAATAAAATCAACGTACAGTCAACTAAGCAGGGTTGGGAATTTATCAAGATAATTATTTTCTTTGATAATTATCACTTCGAAACCTGCAACTCCGCCCGCACACCTCATATTCGTACGAAGCTGGTTACGTAGGCGTCCGAAGGGGTCTATTGAGCTTACTGGTCGATGGTTCACACGGACGGAGTCGCGGGAAAAGCTAGTAATAGATAAATGATCTCACGTCACGTTCGCGCGTGTTGTACAGTCTAATCCCAGGCATATCGTGGTGGAACGGCGCCACAACCAGCCGCACCGTCACCACGTCCTCGCCGTTCTTCCAAATCACATTGTCGTACTCCTCGGCCAGGTAGTTGGGAGCCAACGCGTACAACTCTTGTAGGTACAAGCTTTTCAAGTAACTGAAAGAAGGCTAATGTAAATAGTGGAATAATGCTTTACGTTCTGCGCTTTACGCAGAAAGAGGATTGACACAGCTCACTGCAACTCATGTAACTAGAAGGACATATTTAACTAAAACACCAATGAGTGACTCAGGATATAATTTGAGGATACAAAAATTCCGTGCACACCAGAGACTTCAAAAAAGTTTTATTATCCACAGAGTTTCTAGAACAATATGGCGGAAACTGTTGTATGTATCACGATAAATATGTTTCAAAACATTTTTAAAAAATAATAAGCAAGTCGACTGTTGATATAGAATAGAACCTTCAGCTACAAGGTGCTTTTCCATTACAATAAAATAAATAATTATGAAGAAAATAAATTAAATTATTATCCCAGTGATGACATACGGTACCGAGACGTGGTCGCTCACTATGAGCCTCATAAGAAGGCTCAAGGTCACCCAGAGTGCAATGGAGAGAGCTGTGCTCGGCGTTTCCCTGCGAGATCGAAATGAAGAGATCCGCAGGAGAACCAAGGTCACCGACATAGCTCAAAGAATTGCGAAGCTGAAGTGGCAGTGGGCTGGGCACATCCCTCGTAGAACTGACGGCCGTTGGGGCAGAAAGGTTCTCGAGTGGCGACCACGTATCGGAAGACGCAACGTAGGCAGGCAGGCCTCCTACAAGGTGGACCGACGATCTGGTGAAGGTCTCGGGACCCAGCTGGATGAGGTTAGCGCAGCTTGTCCAGCAGTGGACGTCTACAGACTGATATGATGATGATGAATTATGAAGGTAGGAGTACGGCTCTGGTGCAAGCTTCGTCCAGACGTATTCAGATACGTGCCATTCTTTTAATTATTTTTACGGCCAAACAGCAATCCTCCATTGCTGTATTCTAAGTGTTCATTCTGCCATTGCAATCAGAAACAGTTTTGTTACTGGCGGTGACTAGACTACTCATTAGCAGCCCAACAATCACGTTGTGGATATTCATGGCAACAGTGTCCACGTACCATCAGGTGGTCTTTTGTGGGTCAAAGTGAATTGAAGGGTATTGTTTAGTTAATTTACATTAAATTTTTATTTATTTATTAATTTAAAAAAAAAAAAAAAACATTTGAAATCGAAAAATTAAAATTTTGCTTACTTCACAGTATGCCCAACAGAGCAAAGCCTTGGTAGATATTCATGAGCATATTTCTTCCCAAATGGTCCATGTCTCTTGACTATTACTTTTGGGACATATTTCTTATAATTATTTTCCACTTCTCTTGGTGGTAAGTTTTCTTCTAGCACAGCACGGGCCCTGAAATATTAAGAAATTAGCTAGGTATTGCTTTTCCTTGCAGTTCTGTCAGTCCGTCACTTGTCTAGTACTGAACTATGATAACTTGTAGAGCGGGAAGGGCACAATTACTAAGCACGCAAGTATAACGCCAGGATCAATTAAGTAAGTACAATGTGTCCGTTGTTGGAATCCAACCCACGACTGCAGACGGTCGTTACGGGAGTCATAAGGTCGAAATCTTAAAGTAGTGTCGTGAACTTTAATGATCATGTGACATCACATCACACAGTTCAATTTCATTATTTTTTACTATCAATCATTAAATCCAGAAGGTTTGCGCAATCTTTTTATAAATAATAGTAAAAAAGATTAAAAAACAAACAATAAAATACAAATAATAAAATATAAATATGTAATACAAAGTTGAAAATATAAAAAAATAATAGACATGTAGTTTGTATGATACTATTTGAGATCATTTGTAATTTGAGCAGGTAATTGAGTTGGCTATTGTCTCCTACCAACCAGGTAACATAATTAGTTTTATAGTCCATTGTATTTGCGACAATTTCACAGAAGTATCAACGCGAATTTATGAGCAGTATACACTTTAGCATATCAATCAATAAACACCAAGAAAAAATATTAAGTTCCCGAGGGAACAGGTTTTCCCGAAGTATCTAAAGCCTTTGTGTTATTCTGATGTATAATTTATATTATTGTAAAGTTTCATTAAAATGTGTTCCGTAGTTTTTGCGTGAAAGAGTAACAAACATCCAAACTCATAAAGTCACAAACATATATCAAAACATCCTTTCGCGTTTATAATACTAGCTGTTGCCTGCGGCTTAAAAAGTAGCCTATATGTTATTCCAGGATATATAAGCTATCACTAGACCAAGTTTCACCAGAATCCGTTGTCGTTACAGCGTGAAAGAGTAACAAACATCCTAAAAAACTTTCGCCTTTTTAGTAGGATTTAATAAAATTAATCAAAAAGATTTAGGTAAGGGGCCAGAACTTTAAACTTCTTTAGATAAAGGTAATGAAAGATGACTATTTTATTGCAAAAATGGTTACAAATATGGAAAAGTAATGAATACTCTGTAAGTATGCTCCACGAGCAAAAGTATTTAGAAAGCTAAATTAGGAAGAGATCATATAAATTGCAGAGTTCAAGAAAAACTGATAATTTAGGTCTCTACTCTCATGGAACATTCTTGACTAATTCTCATAGCAAGAAAAACATACTTTTAAGATAAAGCATGTACATGTGATAGACTTAAAAATAATCATTATCTTCAATAGCAATGGATAATAAAATTATATAAAGTCAACAACCTATAGGATAGAAGTGTCAGAACTCTTACCTCATAATTAATGATAAGGACAAGGTCAACATTTAGGTATATTAGTTAAGGTCAAATAACATGTGTGCCAGATAAAGAATAAAATAATTAATAGAGCATTTCAATAATAAACATTATTATGCCCTTTCTTGCAAACAAAATCAAGTCTAAGAAAATGAATTTGTAAATATTCCATTTAAAATATTGGAACTGATAAAGATTAGAAGATTTGATTAAGTTTCTGTAGTTTGTTGAGGTTTGTGTTGATTTAAATTGGCAATATTAAATAATAATAATATTTAGGGCAATACTTACATATCAACAATTCCAAGGCCCAGAAGCTCCTGTTTGTGCTCTGGATATTTGATTTCAGGTATTTTGCTGTCGTTGACATCATTCCGTGATTGTCGGAAATAGTAATCATATGTTGTTTCATCTAATGTTATTAGAAGTGACAGCTTTGGTACCTGTACAAATAAAGTAGTTAGTAGTACATTTTAGACTCGTAGTACTTTTTAGAAACGTCGGGCAAGGTAAATAAAACTATTTCGTGTGTAAGACCCGTAAAGAATTATATAATTATTAAAAGTGGTTGGTAATTTCATTAGGCAAATTCCCATTTTACACAAATTATCAGTTTTGGTGTACAAAAGGGAGCATGTCGCCGATAAACTAAATAATTATGAAATACCACCGCCAGTCAAATATTTTGGATTCAAACTGTGTATTTCCTTCCAGGCGTCTGAGTGGAAAGACATGAAATATTGTGAAGCAAGAATGCCTTACCTTGAACCGAATTCTCAAATCATAATCTCTGGTGCTGTCGAGAACTCTGCTATTATCTTTGAGGAAGTGTTCTGTGCCTCGGACCCTCAGCGCAAACAAAGTGCGCGTCAAGGGCGGTATGTTGTACTTCTTGCATAAAATGATACACAACTCCTCGGCGGTGCACTCCTTCGAACACTGTATATCGAGGGTACGGTCAATCGCCACGAACACTTTAACAGGCTGGACTGCTGCCATCGTTTGTAAACTTAAACCATAAAAACAAGGACGCTAACACTCTCAAGTACACAACAATTAGGTACCTATATGGTTTTAATGCACTGCGCATACCTTTAATAATCCATATTCTTGATCTTATCCGCGAACGGCAGCTAGGTACACCTACATTAGAAATGAATGCACGAGATAATACAAAAATGTTTATTTATAAATTAGACGTCGCGTCGCCATTATGGAACTTCACTCACTTCAAGTCACTTCATCATCATCACTCAGTTCACTTTTTTTTTAGAAGTTTGTGGCTTGGTTGCAAGACCTTTAAGCCATCACTCAGTTCACTCACTCACAGTCTCACAGACAATCAAACCTCTTTTTTTAATAATGGTTTAATGGCCAGTTGGAAACATGTCTTTTTAGGCCAAATCGTAGTTTAAAATCACGAATACAGCACGTCCTCCGGCAACTATAGTGCCATTCGGTGATCCACACTCTGCAGCTAAGACCACCGCACTAAACTGATAGTGGGTCTATTGTCGATTTGACAAGCGACAATTTAGAAACCTACATTAAACATTTTTTTGGATGTCTGCGCACTAAAAAATCAGAAAAAGCACCAGATTTACAAGATTAGCACTACGGCTTTCAACCTTGCCTATGGAACTGTACTCGCCAATACTCGCCATACTGCCTGTATGGCGTGTATTGGCGAGAATATTGGCAAACAAACGCTGGCTGCATGCATTTCTACCGTAATGTGTAGCATGGAATAATATGCATTGTCTCTGGTCTCCTCATAGTCTGTGCTCTGTGGTGTTGCCACCTTAGCGATTTTGTCTCTAGATCTGATGGTTTTTCATAGCTCTGAGAGATATTTTTTCATCGTTTAGCGGCTACTTAATTTTAAAGTTACGAGCATCGTTTTAAGCTAATTACGAAATATAATGGCGAGTCCACTACTGAACGCCATAATTTAACTGAAATTAATATTATTAGAAACAGATTGAAAGTGCTCAAAATTACAAAATACCGTGAAATACTAATTTAAAAACCTTTTTTTCAACATATTACCTGTTGAGGATAAAACGTTGAGGACGTTGCAGGCGGAAAGAAAAGCGTAGTTTCTTGGTACACAAATATAATACAGATTAGAACATATAGTGTTAGTAAAAGCCGCAATCTGACAGTAAAACGTGTAAAAACAAAACTATAAATTTTATATTTAAAAAGCGTATAAAAAGTAAATAGTTCCAAAAAGTCGCCAACACTACCACTAATTCATTTAATTTTTATGGTCAAAATACGATCAAAATACCTACAGATTTCAGTGGATTTCATACAGATTTTGGCTTATTTGTTTTCATACAGATTAAAAATACAGATTTTTTTTAGACTATCCTATACCGATCCAAAACAGGTTTACAAGACGGGCGGATTTTTTGAGTGAGATATGGCAATTGGCAACATTCACTATTTCTGTCTTGGTTGTCCAGAGCCGTAAACCTAGTTAAAAAAAAAAAACTGTCTTGGTTGCTGCGGTCGTGCGACGCCATTGAATTGAAACAATTGTTTTTAAAAAATTCTGTAAACACAAAATCTTCATGTAAGTATCTATTTTCAGTGTGTATTAAAACCCATATCTATAGTTTACTCTGGACATAGAATTTGTTTATTGTAAAACTGCACATGCAAATATATTCTAAAATGCCGGTTAAAAACTGTATGCACTTAGTTCTTTGTTAGACATATAATGAAAATTTTAAGAGATCACGAGCGTATTATAGTTATAAATGTTTGCAAAATGATGTTGCTCTGGGATACTTTTATTTCCGTGTATAATTCGGTTCGAACATTGCGTTTCGAAATGCACGCACCCCCATTGATCACTTGTTAGGTTAGCAGTTTCCTTGATAATCCCCCAAAGGTTGCCTACTTATAGCATTTAACTATTTTCATGTTAGGTAAAGTAAAGACCTCAACTTACGACACGATCCAGGTCCCGATCGGTAGGGTCCCTACCAATCGGCATGTCAGTAGGTAAGTTGGCTGGTAGGGCCGACTAGTTGGCGGCTTCACAGATGTTCCCTACAGTGACGCGTGAAATCGGCCCGATCGGTAGGACGGCGTTCATTCACTCGCCAATCTGTAGGGCCATTCTTTAAAGTTGTGAGTCGGGGCGACCCAACCGCCAACTTATTGCCCTACCAGCCAACTTGCCTACTGACATGCTGATTGGTAGGGCCCTACCGATCGGGGCCTGGATTGTGTCGTAAGTAGATGCCTTAAATTTAAGCGTAATAACTCAGAGGAGCTTAAAACTAAAGTGTACCTATAAAATATTGTCTACCCTCTTACCGACTACCAATTTTGGGAAATAAATACTCTGAATGCCATGCATTAACATTTCACATTGATTTTCATATTATGTTATAAACAGAGTGTTAAATTGAAACTCATCCTTTTTTTGTTGTTATATAGGTAAGTGAAAAATTGCTAATTCTCCTTTATTATAAGTACCTACTTATTTCGTGTTCAATTTCAACTAACTCCACATCATTTTTGCAGTTACAAAAAATAAAAACAAACTTATATTTATGTTCCACAATTGACTTAGTAAGGTCAGTAAATCTTTCACAGGGCAATGTAGGTATTCTTTAACAAACTATAAAGTAGGTATCTAAATCTTAGGGTGCTTTTATAAAGAAACAGGTTTCCGGTCCCGACTTGTTCATGCGTGTGGAACCGCTCTGTACAGGTAAAATACCTATACAAAGACCTGTACCTACCCATACCGACAAGTTGGGACTGGAATTCTTTATGTAAGGTTGATCGGTAGTCGGTACCGACCCGTACTCCCGGTACCGACAAGTCGGGACCGGAATTCTTTATGCAAGCACCCATATATGTGACAGACAGAAAATGAAACACCTATGTAAGAAAGTCTGATATTAAATAGATGATTATTTGAACATAGACTGGAATGTTACTTCAGCTTTCCACAAGCTTTTCAGTATTGTTAATCAAACTCAGGGTTTCAAATTATCAAGATAATTATTTTCACGGATAACTGATATTTATCCGATAATTATCTGATAATTATCCATCCACGGGCAAATAACTTATGCTTATAAATAAAAGTATTTTGTATTGGATTTGGATTTGTATATTGGATTATGTTTTCTCGGCATAGCGTTTTTCTTTAATTTAATTTTGCACAGCAGAATTTTTCACGCACGAAAACAATAACAGTGTGCGGGGAATTCCCCAGTAGCTGAATGACATTTGACGTTAGTTTGGCGTTTCCTCCGTGGTTTGGATACGCCTAACATCGTGGCATAAAAACCATGGAACTAATATGTACTACGTTTGTACCTCAAAGTCAAAGTCAAAACTATTTTATTACATGTAAGTACACTGGGTACATTTAAACAACGTCAATTTTTTTTCTACCACCGCTTCCAAGGTGTTAGAACTGGGAAGACTTAATAGACTTAAAAGACTTAATAGTTCCATGGTAAAAACATAAAGTGTTGCCTGTGTTTGGATACACGCATTTTTTTTGTACACGTTATTTATTATCAACAATAATTATCACGTAATTATCTTGATAATTATCCAGTGCAACCTTGATCAAACTTGATTTTAAAAGGTGTGTTGTGTAAATTTGTTGGGGTGGCTGCTTCTTCCTCACAGCACTAAGACAGGAAGCGGGTAGTAGAAAAAAAATGTGTATAAAATAAATGTAACCAAGTATGCTATAAAAAAAATTGACTTTGACATTGCAGTTTCAAATTCGTTTATCGTGCGTAAACGTGAACGTAATGATATAATGTTCAGACTGCCAAACAGTTTATTTGAGATTATGGGAAATCAGGGATTAAAAAAATTATATAATAAATAATATAAAAAATTATGGGAGCAGGACCAGTGTGGTCACGAACAGCAAGAAACAGGAAGGAGTGGAAAGCCTTGAAGGAGGCCTTTGTCACAAGACAAACTACTGGCAAAAGAAGGGAAGAGGAAGGAGAAAAATAAATACAAAACCAAGTTATTGCGTAAATTAAATTATTTATTTAAGTTAGTATGTAAAAATTGTTAGTAGCAAATAAAGGCTTTATTATCATTATATGGGAAATCATCAAATAAAGATAAACTGTTCGGTATAAGTATGACAATACTAATCTGATCAATTTTGTTCCAGAAAATGGGCGATGAATGGGACGACGATTGCGAGGTTGTAAGTATGCTGCAGCACAAACCTATATAGCCTATATAAACCTAGATATAAGGGGATCGCACTTTTTCGTGAAATCTGAGCCTACACTGGAGCGAACGAAAATACATTTCCAATGTCAAAAAGTTTCGAGAAAATACCATTGATACGAACTCTGACCACTCGGTGTGAATGACAAGCCGCGTCTTCCCCACCAATATAGGTTTAATTGGTTTGCGAGATTGAAAATTTTTTGCAGGATTGCATTTCCTAGTTGGCAGTTCCTGCACTACCACGAATTTGGGAGTTTAGTACAATACCTTTCGCGTTCATATAAGCAGTTACGTGACCAAGTTTATTTTGTTTGGCAGATGGTGCAACCTCCCTCTGTATCTAACAACTGTGATGTAGGCCGCAGCTTCTCCCGAGGCAGAGGCTTCGAATCATTTAAAGACGAAGGCAAGTACTTTAGACAGTTTCCAAGAAGGAAATTCTTGAAAACAATGCATACACCATTTGGATATTTTTTCATTTGGGAAGAAACATGATGCACATGAGTGCTTTTCGTATTGAAATCAGCCCTGCAATTACTTTCGCTGTAGTTTCAGACAAAGGTTACGGGGACCGGGGCTTTGGCGGCGACCGGGGCTTTGGTGGCGATCGGGACTTTGGCGGTGACCGACGCGGGCGCGGCGGCCGTGGCGGCCGGGGCGGCGGCCGCGGGGGGCGCGATGGTGGCGGCGGCGGCTTCAGGGACCGTGACGGAGACGGTGGTGGCTTCAGGGACCGTGACGGAGACGGCGGCGGCTTCAGGGACCGCAACGGAGGCGGTGGCGGATACAGGGAGCGCCGGAATGACTACGAAAATGGAGGTGAGTTCGACTATCCTCCTTGCCCAGGATTATTTTAATGATTTAGTGCTAACGACCCAATGTAAGTTATAGGGCTTTGAGTTAATAATAGATTCGGTCCTAGAAAAATATGGGCCATTGGAAACAAATTCCCTATGGGCTCATACGATTATGTACCATCGAGAAGTTTGTATTTTTGTTATGTATGTGATGTTTGAGGATGTTTGTATTGTTGTCCATTAAAGTACACTCGGGGCTATGGTACACATGTACTATAGGAGTATTCTCAAATTGTACAGTGTGTATTACATACTAATATACTGTAATATACATACCTAATTAACTGTTTCTTTAAACCGTTGTCCCTAGTGGGAATTGAATCCACTAGCTTTTTTAAATTACGACACAACACAATTACCAATAGTAATGGGACAGGGCCTCCGCAAGCAGTTACTTGTGGCTGTATGAGTGAGACGATAGGATTGACGCGCCTATATCGCTTGAACAGCCGGTTTGAGGTTTCAATCTGCCTGTTTTCGTAATAGATGTTGAAGACAATGAGGGTGGTGAAAGGGGTGAGCGCGGCAGGGGCCGCGGGCGAGGTCGCGGCGGTGGCGGGCGCGGGGGCGGCGGGCGCGGGGGCGGAGACGCCGGCGACGAGAACGCGGCACCCGAGATCGGAGAGGACGGCGAGCCCAAGAAGCCCCCTGTCACCTACGTGCCCCCCGAGCCCACCAACGTCGAGTCTGAGATATTCAGCAGCACCATCAGTTCAGGGATCAACTTTGACAAGTTCGATCATATTCCTGTCAAAGTGAGTGATTTATTTCTCGAAACTTTAGTGCATTTAGTGATTGCTCTCGAACGGCGAAAGAAAACTTAGGGTGGAAACCTGCGTACGCCGAATAAGGAATTCGAAGTCCACCAACTCGCAGGGGCTAGCGTGGTGGACTATAACCCGTACGCCCTCGTTAAGAGGGTAGGCCTGAGCCCCAACAGTGGGGACATATAGGCTATTTTTACCATTACGACGACCCTCGTCCTTCATCATAGAAAGTTTCAAACGCTAGTTTGTTTTGGAATCTTCATCACTTATCGTAATATTATTTGGCATTTTTGATTCCAATACAGTACCCACAAAATAGATGTTCGTTTCGAATATTCACGCTAGCAATTTGCGAAAACACAGTTTCATCAAATAAAATATCTGGCATTGTTTTTCACAGGTGAGCGGCGAAAATGGCCCTCGGCCAATAGAAAGCTTCGAGACAGCCAACCTGCGGAAGTATGTCGTCGAGAACATTCTGAAGGCTGGCTACACTAAGCCGACGCCCATACAGAAGTACGCCGTTCCCATCATCATGTCTGGACGTGATCTCATGGGATGTGCCCAGACCGGCTCTGGAAAAACTGTAAGTATCTCAATAAGAAAATTTTGTTTACTTCCTGTTTCCTTTATAAGTTGTTTCTGACTTTTTGTTTTTGCTCGGCTCCCAAGTGTAGTAGCGTGATGTTAAAGAGCCTATAACCTTCCTCGAGAATTGGGCTAACAAATGCAAAAAGAATTTTTCAAATTCGACTGGTAGTTTCAGAGATTAGCGTGTTCAAACAAGAAACAAACTCTTCAGCTTTATTATATTAGTATAGATTACAGGGTCATTCACTAACCCTACGAATGCTTCGTCGGTCCAATGACGCCTTGTACGGCAGGTCGTTGGCAACTTTGTGGAAATTGGATTTAATTAGAACTATAGCTAAAATTTAGATAAGAATAAGCATACTTACCATATGAAGGTGTCAATTATGAAAGTGCCAATGAATTTAATTAAGGTATTATTTATCTTTGAATATCTTGTAGCACTGACTCTGAACATTAAAAACGCTAAATACATAGTTTTATTTACCTTGCCCGACGTTTGGACTAGGTTACACTGGCCACGCACGAGTCAGCTCGTAACCACGGCCAGTGTAACCTGGTCGAAACGTCGGGCAAGGTAAATAAAACTATTTCGTGTGTAAGACCCGTAAATAATTATATAATTATGAATACAAAGCGCGAAAGTCTAAAATGTACTATTAAAAACGATGTTTTGTTTTATTATTCCATTCATCATTGAAGTTTAGATCACCGCATTAGCTACATTAACCAGTTACAGTTGGTTACAGATAAATTGTCATTTGTATAGTTTACTCAATATGTTTATTGTCCTGACATACTTATTTTGGTGTTAACAGGCCGCTTTCCTGCTGCCCATCATAAATTCTCTGCTACAAGACGTGCGCGAACTAGTGGTGGGCCCTGGTGGGTGTGCGCAGCCGCAGGTTTGTATAAACTTCAATTTTAATAGTACATACGGTCGACCTCACGCCAGTAGAAACAAAACCAGTTTAAACTGGTATCTTATAGTATTGAAAAGTAGTTTTTGGCTTGGTTGCTAGACCTTTAAGCCCTGTTTTATTTAAAATGTAGTCATTTTTTATCCCGGAGGAATTAAAACTGGACAAGCCATTGCCGGCTTTACCCCAAGTTTGTGCCAAAAGTGTAAGCATCTGATGCCTGCGCGTTCCAAATCTAATCTGGAATGTCATGGAGAGTTTTGTCGTAATCAAGTAACGCATGCAGATATTTAATTCCAAACACTTTACTGCACATAATAAATAGAATGAAATTACAAATTGAGAGTAGAAATAAGAGTGAAGGACAATTTCAGGTGATCATAGTGTCGCCCACCCGCGAACTGACGCTGCAGATATTCAATGAAGCGAGAAAGTTCTCATACGGCTCTGTGTTGAAGATAGCTGTGGCCTACGGCGGGACGGCGGTGCGCCACCAAGGCGACAATATTTCAGTGAGTCTTTTTTATATTTAAATAATTTTGCGGCCTTGGAATCAAAGTCTTCGCACATCGTAATTTTAAAATATTTACAAAACATCTGCGCTTACAGCACGGCCTCCATAAAACGGAAATCAAGCTAGTCGGGGATTTTCAGTAATGTTCACATCCGCACTAAATTGATAATAAATTTAATCGAGATTTACAACAGACAATTTCGAACGAACTGGATGAGCATATAGAAAAATGAGTTTCATCCTTATCTTCATAATACTGTGTGGCAGTGATAGAAACATTTATAGTGCTGTCAAATTTTATCATTGCGCCTTCAGAATCATGCCTATCGTTTATGTAAAAAACAAGACATCTGAACTAAAAGTGTCATAATAATTACAGCGGGGGTGCCACGTGTTGGTTGCGACGCCGGGCCGCTTGCACGACTTCGTGGAGCGCAACCGGCTGTCGTTCGACAGCGTGCGGTTCGTGGTGCTGGACGAAGCCGACCGCATGCTCGACATGGGCTTCATGCCCAGCGTCGAGAAGATGATGGAGCACCCCACCATGGTGGCCAAGGTATGTTGTCACTCGCTCACACACGCACCGCCTGACATACACATTTACTAGCTGCCCTCTATATTACTGTAAAGTTTCATCGAAATGTGTTCCGTAGTTCTTGCGTTACAGAGTAACAAACATCCAAGCAAACATATTAGGTCCACCTATGAAGTTGCCGTATTTTCTTAAATTTAATTTTGCATGTAATTTCCATAGAAAAATAGCAAATTTTTTTAATAGACAATTTACTGATAATTTACTGTAAGTAATTTTTTCTCATTTATTATTTGTTAGTCTCACTGTCTTGATTGCTTCATTATGTCGTCTGGTTTTGATGGTTTCTGTTTTTGACAAATTAAGACATGCTATACTTAGCTTAATGGTATGAAGTCACACATATAAAATATCGCTTAAATTCGGATTCGTTGAAAAAAAAACATCCAAACCTCCTTACAAATTTTCGCGTTTATAATATGAGGATGCGAATGTTGTTTAACCACGCCATGTGACGAGTTAACACTGTGTCGTCGCCAGAATGAGCGTCAGACGCTGATGTTCTCGGCCACGTTCCCGGAGGACATCCAGCACCTGGCGGGGCGGTTCCTCAACGACTACCTGTTCGTGGCGGTGGGCATCGTGGGCGGCGCCAGCACAGACGTCGAGCAGATATTCCTCGAGGTCAACAAGTACGACAAGCAGAAGGCGCTGCTCAACTTTATCGGCGAGAACGGTATGACTCATATTTGGGTTTTCAGCATTATTACAGCCTTCATCATCATCAGGGCTCGGATTTTTCATCGCACGCTAAAGGTGATCGCAGACTAGGCAGGCACCGCAGTCTCCGCATTTTAATTCTTTGTATGAAATTGTATGAACCCTCGCACACTCATCCGACCCGCACGCACCGCATTTCTCAAAATAGACGAATCCCGTCGGACCTAGCCGCATCGTCCGATGTAGCCGCAGCGTCCGCACCGGACGATGCGGATGGTGTTGCCAACCCAATTTAACCTTTTTTTAACTGGGCTTTATGGCTCTGGAAGCAAAGTCCTTTTGAGCTAGTCTTTTGCAAAAAGTCTAGTGCTAGAATGGCAGATTTTTCTACCCAAAAAAGGTGCTAGAAGTTGCTAGACTAGCAGTAGCTAAAAATGTTACTTATTAGGTAACTAACAATAAAATGGTAAATTATGACAATCATGTTTTATTAAATCAAACACGAGATTAATAAAAATTAGTAACTAGATTATTTTTATTATTAAAATGTACCTGATTAGGTACGTTACTAATTAAAGGAGTAATGTTTTTGAATGTAGATCTACGAACTCTCGAAGTATTCACGTCATGTGTCAAATTTGTCGCTGGTAACACTGGACGCATTCACCAGAGACAGACTGCGGTGCGTACGGGGGACTGCGGCGCGGCTAGGTATGCGAGGCCGTCAACATAATGCGATGAGTGCGGCGACTGCAGGGACTGTAGGAAGTGCGGTGCCCTTGTAGTGAGCTATCACCATAAGACGAAAGAAAACTATAAAGTCGACATAAACATTAAAACCTATTTCAACTTAGGTACGTGTTTACCCTAACTGTGGCGACATTCAACTTACGAAAGGGACACGAGCCGATCGGCTTGCTTTACACTTTAAATATTTCTTTTTATTTGTTCTCAATACAATACATCGTGTTGGAAATATTTTAAATTTTTTAGGGTTCCGTACCTCGAAAGAGGAAAAAGGAACCCTTCTAGGATCACTTCGTTGTCTGTTTTAAATAAGAGAGATACTAAGGTAGGTATATAGGACGTCACACAGTGAAATAATTATTAAATTACAGAGGGCAAGCGCGTGCTAGTGTTTGTGGAGACGAAGCGCAACGCCGACTTCCTGGCGGCCGTGCTGTCCGAGAAGCACAAGATGACGTCATCGATCCACGGCGACCGGCTGCAGCGCGAGCGCGAGGAGGCCATAGACAACTTCAAGAGCGGCCGCCACTACATACTGGTGGCCACCGCGGTCGCGGCGCGCGGGCTCGGTGAGTCTATGGTTGTCACCATGTCTAGGCCATCCACCATCTAGTCTGGTGTGGCTGTCAAAATCAAAAAACTCCATTACGTGTGCTGTCAGTTTTGGTTTTTGAAAAATCACTTATGAAATAAACTAGTAGTTCCGTGAGAACAGTAGACCTCGCCAGCCCTTATAAACCAAACCTAAAAGAAACCAACAAAAGTCAACTTTGGAAACAGAAAAAGTACCTACTAAAGTGACAAAAATTAGCACTTTAAAGCTTAATATTTCGCAAACGGATCTCTGAATCGAAAAATGTTTATCACACACCCGCGATATTTTTGAAAGACCCATCCAACGATACCCCACACCATGGATATCACGCGGAAAAAAATAATTTTCCATTTTACGTATGCAGTTCTATGAACATAATTTATTTTTTCAACTTTCTTAAGTCGATCCACTATTACTCAAAAACTAATAGAACCTACTTAGCCGTAATAGTTTTCCTTGTAACTACGTTATATATGCTACTGCCATGAATTTTTTCACATTTCCAGAAGCAACCGTTTAGCTGGCAGGGGGGGGGACACGTGACTCTAACAAAAATTACCGCTTTAAAGCTTAATATTTCGCCAACGGATCCCTAAATCGAAAAAATGGTATTCACACACCAGCAATATTTTTGAAAGACCTATCCAACGATATCCCACACTATGGGATTCACAAGAAAAAAAAAGTTCACTCCCACTTTGCGAGTATGGTAGGTACTCTAAAAAAAATGTTTTTCAAAATTTTATTCTACTCATTTTGTAGGTTTAATTAATTTATACATATGCCAAATTTTCGTCAAAATCGGTTGAAAAATTCGACCTGTAGAGAATTACAGACAGACAGACAGACAGACAGACAGACAGACAGACAGACAGACAGACAGACAGACAGACAGACAGCCGGACAAGAGCATTTTTGGCCAGTCTCGAAACGTAGACGCTTCGCTCGCTTCGCTCGCTCGGTCAATAAATAAACAAAACGCGCGTGACGTCACTGGCCGCTCAAAGGACACCGACACTTGGTATGCTTGGTATGTCGCTGTCCGCCAGGCGGACAACGACACTAGAGGTGATAAGTACATGCAGGGCATGTTCAAATTACACTGAAAGGTTTTCTTAATAATCTGTGGATCTGTCAAAAGCATGAAATACGCGGCCGCCGCTGTCTATAATTATCACCCTAACACTTTCGTGCCACAGATTAAAAGTGCCACTACAGTGCCACAGATTAAAAAGAAACTCCCTCATTTTCAACCGACTTCAAAAAGGAGGTTCTTAGTTCCACTGTATTTTTTTAAACAGAAGAAGGTGTTTTATCTGAGGTTATTTTCCTAACTGCTAACGGTCTTAAAACTTCCTAAAAATCGTTGTTGAACACAATTTAGGTTTATGCTGTATGCAAAGTCAAAATATTTTATTGCATGTGAGTACACGGGGTACATGCCAATTTTAATCTACCACCGCTTCCTAGGTGATAGCGCTGAGAAATCTCGACACGACATTTTTTTTACCTTTTTGTCAATTTCAGTCGTTTACTCATAATTTCACATAATACGTCATTTCTATTACATTATAAGAATTACTTATATTTTATATTTGGTAGGTGTATTATACAGTTTAATCAATATGGTCATTAACATTTATAATTATCTCATTCCAGATATAAAGAATGTCGACATAGTGGTGAATTACGATCTTCCGAAAAGCATAGACGAGTATGTGCACAGAATAGGCCGAACTGGACGCGTCGGCAACAGGGGGAAAGCGTTGTCCTTCTTCGATAGCGATGCGGTAAGACAACTTGCGAGCATTTGCCCTCGTTGCAAACGGCAGGATGGTGGATCCTGCGACCCACGTCTTTTATGTTCAATAAGCAGGCAGTTATCTTATAGAAGGGGGCCGGGCATACCCGGCGACACTGCGACCCTATGGGATCTATTGTGTCGGCCCCTGTTTTTACCTGGCGCTCTCCTCCCCAAGTGTTCGCTGCACAAATGCTATTGTGCAGCTGAGGGGTAGGAGCCAGTAGTCCTCGGGTTCAGGGTAAGCCACACCCAGGACACTCATACGCCTTGCGGCTAGTGCATCGCATTCACACAGCAGATGTTTCATCGTCTCGCTGTCCTCTCCACAGGCTCTACATATGTAGGTCTCCGATAGTCCCATCTTATGCAGGAGGTCCCTTACACCGAAGTGACCGGTAAAAACTCCTACAATAAGGCGGGCGGTTCTCTTATCATATCTTAAGATGTTGATTTTAGATCCTGTGTCACTTGTGCCGATGAACTCTTTAGCGTGCGCCAGCCCCTGAAGAGCCCTCCACTCCGCTAGTTGTTGTTCGTCGGCATATGCTTTTAAAGCCGTCCTAATGGTACTCGAGGAGAGTCCCACAAATGGTTCTGGTCCGATCAGGGAACGTTCCGACCCTTTTCTGGCCAGTTCATCCGGCTGGCTGTCACTGAGTATATAGATAGTTTTATCATTGATGTTCCTATCCATAATCTCCCGTGCGCATGCAATTGTTGCATATGTCTCCGCCTGGAAGACTGTTGCATTTGGTCCCATGCTCTGACTAATGCTACAGTCTTTGTTGTATACTCCGGCTCCAGCTCCCATCTTCATCTTGGATCCGTCCGTATACCATATTAGACTTCCTTTTTCAGGAGGCTTGTACTGAACGCTATCCTGGCCTAATAAAATATCTTAACTACGAAACCTAGTGCACGCCATGAAATATTTATATCCTGAACCTTAGTTGCTTATAGGGAATTAGATCTTATATTGGCCTTGTGATCGTCTAGTGAACCCTTTAGTTGTGTATAGTAACCCATTTTCTTTTAGAATAGAAGTTCGACACCTAAAATCTATAATTACTCTAACTTGAGATTAATTTCCTTAGTTTCCAAAAGAAGATACAAGTAATATATAACCTCCAAGAGTTCCTTTTTATTTGTTGCAAACGCCTCCTTCCCCACCTTTGCACCTGTCCACCCTTTAGACTATTGGAACTTAGTCTTGGGAGTTTTAAATATATACTTGTGTCTTCCCTTTTGAATGAGGAGCCACTCGTCTAAACGAGGTACAGACGTAAGTAATGGAGAGATGCCATGACAGGCTGAAGCTATAAAACTTCATATTAGTATTTGTATATTTTAATAAGCCTTGGGATTTCATCTTTAAGGGTATTGCAGTAGTAGTAAAATGCAGATCAGCCCTGGCTCTGTCACCTTGTAAGAAACTATTCATTCAGCTAGCTTACTTTCACAGAAGAGTGCTAAGTCTTTGGATCATAGACTCGCCTAGCCTTCGGGTTCGGCAGTTAAGAAGAGCAAGAAACTATATTCAGCTGGCTTGCTTTGAAGATGGGAGCGTAATCCTTCGGACCAGTGGCTCGCCTAGCCCTTAGGTTTGGCAGTTGTTGAAGAGCAAGAAACTATATTCAGCTGGCTTGCTTTGAAGATGGGAGCGTAATCCTCAGATCATAGGCTCTTTATGATTGTAAGATAAATATCGAATGAAATATCGGCCTTCGGCCTTAGCGTAGTTAATGTTGACTAGCAAGCCTAGGCAATACTGCATCTTGTATGAAAGAAGGATAATTTAATAAAGTTATTAATCAAAATCCCAAAAGTTATTTGGATAAATAGATAGCCTTAAAACTAAGACTTAATCTAGGTTCTTTTAAACCATCATTCATCTGCATCCATTCTTTTACTCTAGCTTCTCAACAAGATTTCCTAATTAATCTTCCTAAAATTCCTAGCTATTTTTCCTAGGATTCCTAGCTAATCCTCCCTCTATTCTACCTCATTTAGATATAAGCTCAATGTCTCGATTTTCTCAGCTTTTATTTAACACGGACGAATTTATAGCTTTTCCCGAACCTAGCTATGTCTACTTTGAATTCCTATGTTTCCCTTTACAATACCTAACATCCTGCATCCCCTTTAAATATGTAGTTTTAAATATTTTCCTTGCGTCCCTATCACTAACATTTGCCTCAATAATATTCCTATTCGAACTAATGTGCTGGTCAAAACTAGAGGCGCTGGAACCTCACATTTACTGTTAATAGTGGGATGTGTGGTGTAGGAAATCGAGGTGCAATGATTTCCTTCTAACTAAGCGACAGAAAAGATGGAGAAGGTCAAGCTCAAAGTGTTCCTAGTCCTAAGACCTGTGTAATGTCCAAGAAGGCCAGGATGGCAGAGGCGGCCGAGCATGGACGGTTCCCTATTGTGTGGGACCATGACAGAAGGCTCTGCAAAAGGTTGGTCATGAAGGCCTGCTTGATCCAAAAGATTGGGGCCTCTTGGTCAACTCGTTTTACAGTTTCCTCTGACATGTGTGGCTGCTAGATCGTTATGTTGGTAAAGAACAATCTTCCAGTCCGCCACAGACTGGATACAGCCCGAAAGCCGTTTGAAGCTAAGAGTCTTCGGCGTCTCCGTTAGGTATCCAACTCTTAGCCCACCGAACCATGTCGATGTACAGTCCCTAGACTCATGACACAACCCCCCGAACTTGAATCTAAAGAATAACTTGAATTTAGCACGATCACTTCCAGAACTTCACTTCTGCTGCCTATGTCCAGCTGTGGACTTCACAGGCTATTTTGCTCGCGAACAAATCCAAATATAGAAATAAACTGGAACCAGCACAGATCCTTGATAGGCTAGGCTGATTCCTCAAGATCTGACAGAGATAAATTACCGAGTGTCAATATACAATCGCCAAGCGTAGTGACAGCTTGACGTCCCAAAATAGAATCCCGATCCGTGTCAATTACACGGCTTATATACTAGCATTTCTCGACCCTTCCTCGACCTTTCCTCCGTCTTCTCAACTTCATTCAAGTTAAACCTACTCCTGGATTTCCCCTTTCAATCTATGCTTCTAGCTTACATTAGTTAAATTATCCCTCTATCTTACTGCTTTCATCTAACAAATCATGAATACAAGGTGCTGGAACTTGGTTCCAGTACAGGCTGCAGTCCTTCTTTCCATTCGTCCCTGGTGGGGACGTATATTTCATACCTTTTATGGAAGACGAACACTGGCTGTGTTTTGTCACAGTTCATGCTCATGATCCCATCGAGATATTTAGATACCTCCATCTTTGCATGTCCAGTGGTCGTCTGGGCGTTGCCCCTTAGACCACTAGCTGATAGTCTGTGGAGCGCCTTCATGGCTTCCACCTGTATGATGCTATGCAGTGGTTTGAGGTTGAGTAGCCTCTCCATTGCAGCTGTTGGCGTGGTTTTAAACGCCTCTGTTATGGCCAAACATGCATAGCGTTGCACTTTCGATAGTGCCACTTTGCATGTTGCCAGTTTGGTTCGAGTCCACCAGACAATGCTGCCATACGTTAGTATGGGTACCAGCATCATGGTGTATATCCATTTGATTACCTTCGGTTTAAGACCCCAGGTTTTCCCGTACGTGGAACTACACATTCCGAACACCCGTAGTGCTTTGGATATAGTCTGTTCCTCATGTAGGTTCCACCTTAGTTCTTTATCCAGCATAATGCCCAGATACTTAACATGGGTGGACCATTCTATCCGTGTGCCATACATGGATAGCTCTTTTAGACCCGTTAGGTCCCTTTTCCTTGTAAAAGGTATTACCGTTGTTTTGCTCGGGTTGATAGAGAGATGAGTGTTGCTGCACCAATCCTCTACTATGTCCAGAGCTTGCTGCAAGAGTCCGGATACGGTTCCTGGAAACTTGCCATTGATCATGATAACCAGGTCATCCGCATAGCCAACCGTTTAGTACGGCCCTGTGTTGAGTTCGGTTATGAGCGAATCCACCACCAGACACCAAAGGATTGGCGATAGCACCCCTCCTTGTGGGCAGCCTTTCGTGGTGATCGCGCATACTTCGTCTCCTAGCAGTTCGGATTTAATAATTCTGCCTTTGAGCATGCAGTCTATCCACTTACATATTGTTGGTGCTATGTTGTGTCTGACTGCAGCGTCTTTAATTGCCTTAAAAGTCTTGCGGTCGAAGGCTCCTTCAATATCTAGGAATGCCCCGACACAGACTTCCTGATTCTCTAGTGCATTCTCAGCCCTGGTTACTACGTAATGTAGCGCCGTTTCAGTCGACTTACCGGGCTGATAGGCACATTGCAATCTATGAAGAGGCTTATCCTTCAGGGGCCCCCCTCTGATATGTCTATCTACTAACTTCTCTAGAGTCTTTAGACAGAAGGATGACAGACTTATGGGCCTAAAAGATTTTGCCTCTTCATAGTCTGCCTTACCCGGCTTTGGTATGTATATTACCTTCACTCGCCTCCAAACATAGGGAATCAAGCCAAATGCAATACATGCTCTGTAAAGCCTGCGTAGGTGCGGTAGTATAACCGCCGCACTTTCTTTAAGGAGGATTGGATATATGCCATCAGGTCCCGGGGATTTGAACGGCTGAAAGCTGCTCATTGCCCATTTTACCTTCGGCTCGTCCACTACCTTCCTTGCTATGTCCCAGTCGGCCTTGGAGGTACGAGCCTCCTGCTCTTCTAGGCGGATTGGGTCATCCTGGATTTGCTGGGTAATTCTGCAGCCTGGAAAGTGAGTGCTGAGCATTATTGCTAATGTCTCTGCCCCAGTTTCTGTGAGCTTACCAGTACTATCTTTAACGGTTGATAGTGGGTTAACCTTTGTTGTCGAAATCGCTTTAGAGAGCCTCATGCCTTCAGGAATTGTACTGATGGCCTGACAGTGGTCTCTCCAAGCTTTCCGTTTCGCCTTACGCACCGCTTTGTTGTATTTTGTCAGGGTGCCCGCATACTCACTGTAGTCCTTACTGGCCTTGGCTGCGTTGAAAGCTCGTCGCGCCTCCTGACGCAGTCTAGCCAGCTCTGTGGTCCACCATGGTACCCTTCTCCCTAGATTTTTCTTCTCTGGGCAGTTACTCGTCCATGCCGTATTTAGGGCACTGACAATTGTGTCCGCTTCAAACTCTATGTCTATTACAGAATTTAGCTTACCTTTAGACTTACCCAGTTCTGCCTTCAAGTCCCACCTAAAGGAGGTCCAGTCGGTGTTCCTGGGGTTCCTTTTGCGAGCATTTTCGGTTGGTGTTATTCCACTGTACGTGAAGCATAAGTAGTTGTGGTCTGAGAGGGTGATCTCATCAGACACGTGCCAATTACCGATACGTTTGCTTGCCCTATTAGTTGCCAACGTAATGTCAATAACCTCTGCCCTCCTCCGGTCGACGAAAGTAGGCCTGCAGCCTTTATTAAGCAATTGCAAAGATGAACTCACCAGATATTCCAGTAACTTCTCTCCCTTTGGGTTGACATCCGAGCTACCCCAGACCACATGGTGGGCATTGGCGTCACAGCCCATGATGAGGTCCAGGTTCTCCCGGCTGCTGTGGTCGACCAGGCCCCTGATCGCTGAGGTGATCGGTTCCTTGTCCGGATGAGGAAGATAGGCCGAGGACAGTAAAGTCGCCCACTTCCCATCACGTCCTCCTGTGTGGATCATCACCGTGGTAAGATCCCTGCAACAGAAATTACGCAAGGGCATTGCGTCTATACCATTTCTGACATAGATGCAAGTCCTTGCGTCATTAGTAGGACAGTTATAAAAGATTGTTCCTCCCGTCCTACCTAAGCAGGCAGTTATTCCACAAATTACTTCTTAATTATTATTATGTATATAATTTTAGTATCACCTTTCGATAGAATGAATGAAATTGACACATATCCTAATTAACATAATTAGGTTCTACTGACGAAACGAGTCATCAAAAATCGTTCAATTTCTCTGTATATTTTGTTTTAAGTATGTGTACAGTTCGTGTATGAAGTATTGTTATATGCTGTGTAATAATTCATATGTACACGCATTGCCTTCCCCTCTATGAAACCTTCTTGGCCTGCCCTAATACGAAGTACCCTCTTTCGCGGCTCTGTCAGAAATCTCTTGGAGAAAATAGCTTCAGCTTGTTTTTTGCATGTTTCCGAATTTGTCGTTTTAATGCTATCCGTTTTGATGGAACCCTTTAACGATTTATGAGTACTTGCGAGCATTTGCCCTCGTTTTAAACGGTAGGATGGTAGATCCTGCAACCCAGGTCTTTTATGTTCTATAGCAGGCAGGCATTTCACAAATTACTTCTTAATTATTAATACGTGTGTATATAATTTTTGTATCTCTTTTCGCTGCAATGAAGGTGTGATTGTGTGTCAGGACTTGCCGCTGTCTGGTGATCTGGCGAGGATACTGAAGCAGGCCGACCAGCCGGTGCCAGACTTCCTGCTGAGCGGCGGCGCGGGCAGCTACCGCGGGAACAAGTACGGAGGGAGCGACGTCAGGGTGAGTTATTTCACACAGCTATTTCCCGCTGTTATTTATTATCACATATGTTATTATTTATCACTAGCTGTTTCCCGCGGCTTTGTCCGCTTTTTATAAGTTGCTAGCTGTTACCCGTGTCCTCGTCATTAATCTCCCCACTGCTGGGGCTCATCAACGAGGGCGTTCGGACTATAGTCCACCACGCTAGCCCAGTGCGGGTTGGTGGACTTCACATGCGCCTAAGAATTTCTTCTTCGGCGTATGCAGGTTTCCTCACGATGTTTTCCTTCACCGTTTGAGAGCAGTCAGTATATGTACCTAAGTTTCGAGAAAAAACCCATTGGTACATGGCGCAGCCGGGGATCAAACTTCGGATCTTTCGATATGATAGGCCGCGTCTAATCCCCGACGCCACTGACGCTCTACCCGTGGCCTTGCCCGCGTTTTATTATTTATGATTTTTTCTTTTTGCTCGGCTCCTAAGGGTCGTAGCGTGATGTTAAATATCCTAATAACCTTCTAACCTTCCTCAAGAAGTGGGCTATTAAATCCGAAAAGAATTTTTCAAATCCGAAGGTTAGTTCCAGTGACACGTGTTCAAACTCTTCAGCTTATTATATTAAATTAGTATAGTGTTACTGAAGCCATGAAGGTAATAATTTGTTTGCCTTGTGGAGGTAGTAGCATCACGATTATTTTGTATGGATTACATTATTATTTATTATTATCATTTTGTACGATTATTATGCTGATATGGAAGCATCAGCTATACACTGTCAAAGTCAAAACTATTTTATTGCATGTAAGTACAGTGGGTACATTTGTACAATGTCAATTTATTATCTACCACTGCTTTCTATAAGAATGCATTGTATTTCATTTTTTTTGGAATTCAACGACCAAAACTGACCTGTCTGGCCTATTGGCGTATATTGGCTAATAGTTGGTAGTGAACCC
This sequence comes from Metalampra italica, assembly GCA_949699065.1. Classification (NCBI taxonomy): domain Eukaryota; kingdom Metazoa; phylum Arthropoda; class Insecta; order Lepidoptera; family Oecophoridae; genus Metalampra; species Metalampra italica. The sequence continues at coordinate 4,546,268 of OX452986.1, forward strand.
TGCGTAAACTGCGCCAGAGGCCGTGGGTTCGATTTCCACCCGGGACTAACATTTGTGTATGAGCATATTTGTTGGTTTAAGGATTCTGGGTATTTGTATGTATTTATTTAAAAAGTATATAATTATGTTCATCAATTGTTGAGTACCCATTGACAAGCTTCGGCTTAGTTTGAGACTAAAGACCGTGTGTAAATTTGTCCAAACATTATAAAAGCCACAAAATTAACAGAAAATTTACTAAAAATGAGGTCTAGTAAATTAGTGTTTTTTATATTTTCAGAACTTTAACTCCGCCAGCGCTGGCACTCAGGGTGAAGAGCCAACGGAGGAATGGTAGAGTTGAAAGACTTCTTGATATTTACAAGTGCAACTGGTGGTGTGTGAAACGCAACTTTAAAAGTGATAAAGACATCTTAATGAATACAGAATTCGTCCAGTGCCAGACTATGGCAGTTCTATACATGTCTAGGACCGGAACCTGGTTATTACCGCCTTCGGCCAATCGCGAGCATACATTATCACATCATATCGCCCGTGATTAGTCGCAATTCTATAACCGGAGTGATAGTTATGTGTAGAACTGATGTGGCTGGATTAATCTAACCAGTTATAACAAGCATAATTTACCCATAGGCCTTAAAAGACTGCAACAAATTTTGACAATTAGAATTATTAGGAGTTAATATTAAGGACTAACAACATTCACACGCTAAACACAACCATCATTTTGTTGTACTTACATGTTTTAGTGTTAAGTTTGCATAAACGTTTACGTTTTTTTTTCCTAAGAGTATTTTTTAATTTTTTTTATGTTTCTATAAGTCTCGTTAAGTTAAGGTAGCCCTTATCAAGATTTATGTACTAAATCTGTTATTTTTAATGTTAAAAGTTGCTCAGTTCAAATTTTAAATTAGTTACATAGATTGGCATAGGATTATCTTAACTATTTTTCTCCACTTAAACTTTTACTTTTAATGTTGTCCTTAATACGTAGCAACACTAAGTGACAATCTTAGTCTTTAGGAATCTCAAATAGTGTGTGACCTAGGGTTTTTTTCCTTTCGACCAAAACAGAAACCAACGGAACGGTGCTAAGTGTAACGTATTTTTTTAGTTTTTAACTTAAGTTCAGTGGGAAAAAAACTTAGGTCAAATACTAATCTTAAATTGTTTATCATGGTTTTAATTCAGTACTGTTTTCATTGAAAACTAGACAAAAGTTATGTGCCTAACAGTCACACTAATTAACGTACATTCGACCTAATAAGTGGTTGTCTACTTAATACAAGAGTGACTTGCGACTATGAATGTAGCGGGTATAGGCTACCTACATTCATTACCTACCATTGGTTGAAGTCACATTGACTACTAGATATATACAACAAATTTATTAGAATTAATAAACTGTGATGATTATTGTAAGTAGACTAGGTTTGCATTTTGTTTATTTTTTTTTTTCAGTTTGCCATACGTAACGTTTAGTTCAAATTAGTTGACAATTACATGGTCAAATTAACTTTACATACCCAAGTAATGGAATACTTAACGAATTTAAATTCTGTACCTTTCAAAATTCCAATACTTGTATTTCAAAGTTTATTGTTTATAAGTTTTATTACTTTGTTTAGCCACTCAATTGTTTAGCTTGTGAGCTAAGAGTGTATAATAAATGTAAGATTAATTTTCAAATCTTTTATTATTTAATGCCCCTTTTTTCGAGTCGTTCGTCGTTAAACCCCACAACCGAATGTCCCACATGGGACGTAACGGGAAATTCAATTTTAATATTATTTCTATTCGTCATTAGACCCCACTCCGTTTTTTTCGCCAATTATGAGTAGTCTGAGTACAGTTAGCAAGAAAATGCTTTGAATTAAAAATGTTTACTAAATTGAATATATTCCTAATCCTAGCTTTCGCCCAAGGCATTGCCCACGTGGACCAGGATAGATGTTAATCTACATCACAATCTACGTCCTATGTACCAAGTTTCATCCAAACAGGTTTAGCCGTTTCGACATGTTTTCATATTTTCGCATTAAAAATATTAAATAGTTATATATATTATACGACAGAAATGCTATTTTATGATTTATTTAAAAATTTAAAAAAAACTAACATTTTAGATACTATTCAGTCACCTATAAAATCACTTCTGAATATAATTTACAATTATATTTAGAAATCAGTGTTATAAAATTGAAAATATAAATCTAATTTAAAAAAAAATATTAAAATAACAGTAAAAATCAACCTTCAAAATATAGTTTAATTTTTCCTAAAATCACAGTTATAATGGTATATTGACAAAAATAGTATACGGCGGTACCCCGCTATATGGCACCTAGCCAATACAAGTAAAAAAATACGTCATTACAGAGCCAGTAGTGCTCGTTTTTCAAATTTTTAGTAAAATAAAATAAAATCGATTAAAATTAACTACCAAAGACTTTTCTTACTGACGTTACTTTCATTTAAAATGAGTAAACAAACGGAGTGGGGTCTAATGACGAATAGAAATAATATTAAAATTGAATTTCCCGTTACGTCCCATTTGGGACATTCGGTTGTGGGGTCTAACGACGGACGACTCCTTTTTTCCCTCTGGCCTTCTTCCTGATGTTCCACATCAATGGATGAGGAAATACTATTCTCTCCACTCTGACGAACCGGGGCCCGAGGTGTCGTCGTCCTCTATTACCCGTGCAATCGGCTAATTGAGGCAATGACTCCACCAAAAGGAAAATAATAGCAATTGGTAGGTAATTTCCAAAAACACCTTTATTTTGTTTATGTAGTTGATAGATTACAAAATTTCATTGTAAATCTTATAGTACTTTATGTACAGTCAACAGCATAAATAGATGATTACTTAAGTACCTTATCACTTGTATTTGACTGGGTGGAAACCCTTCGCTAATGTCACGGTCGAATATGTCAATTACATTAGAGCGACAAGGTCCTAAATGTGACGTTAATTGTACAAAAATATGACGTCCTACCCTAACCTACCTCTGACTTGTACGGGAGTTCGAGCTGCCTAAATAATTCGTCTCCTACAAACTCATGTAATCTCGTACAGAGCGGCAGCGCCGCTGCATATAATACAGCTAATTATTAATTCTTGGGTTATTTACTAGACATGCAATCTTGTCACTCCTACACGTTCAATTGACTTTATTTGAAAAAAATTTATGTGGAATTTTTTATAAAATTATTTCATTATTCAAATTAAAACGGTATTAGGCGTGGTCCACACCGGCCGAACCGCCGCGGCCACGGCCCGCCTCGCGCGGCGGCGCGCTTGGTGTGGACGTGACAGGCGCATGCCGCGGCCGAGCATGCGGGCGAGGCATGCGCCTGTCACGTCCACACCAACCGCGCTGCCTCGCAAGGCGGGCCGCGCCCGCGGCGGCTCAGCCGGTCTGGACGCACCTATTGATTCTTTATACACTTCGTCCTTCCTTCCAGCCTTCTGGTGTTAACAAACAAAGTATCTAAGATGGAACGGGCGAACATTTTACATTTTAGTGAACAAGATAGCGATGTCTTTATAGTTATGCCGTGATCACTTATTTTTATGTTAAAATAAAATATCACAAATTCATCAGTCCCTCAATAATAATAATAATTGCATAAAAAAAGAGGGAACAAAATGTTTCCATTTTCACTTAATATTCAATAAATGATTTCAATAAACCTCGAAAATTTTGGTCCGATATTGTAGGCACTTTTGGCACAACTCTTCGTTCCACAGACCAGGTAGTCTATGCTTCGTTCGTTAGGACTAGGAAAAAAATCTTGATTAAAAAAAGTCGTCTATCACTACTGGTATAAGTATAAAAGAATCTACGACAATCGACTGCCACGCTAAAGTCAATTCTATGGTCAACTTCTCTATTAGGTATAACTTTTCTAAAAGTTTTCTGTAGGTACTTACATCTTTTTTTGTTAACTAGTTCGGAGGTACCTTAGTAACAATACCGAGATCGGATATGCATGATTAACAAATGAATAAAATCCGTAAATTGTGAAAAAAAACAAAACATGCAAAAAAATGTAAGTACAGTAAGAAACTAGGTACCCTACCCATTCATACTTTTATCCAAAATCCACGCGTACTAATGAAGTACTAATATAACAATTCCAAAATCCCTATGTAGTAAAGCTTAACTTATCGCTAAAGCGAACTTCTTAATGCAATACTTATATAAAAACTTCATTATAAAAACTTCATTTTACTTAGATGTGAATAAATCTATTTTAAAGCTCTTCTTCCAATGACTCATATGTAGGTGTGGACGGGTTCCATCTATAATATTGCACATATCTGTAACAAAAAGTCTATTGTCAGTTCGCTCACAATATTATAACAATAGGTGTAACAGTGAAAAGTTAGATGAAAGTAGTTTTAGTGCTGTAATAGTTACATTAACCAACTCTCTCATAATGAACGGCATTAAAGCATGAGTGCTATAGTATACCTAATTATGTGCGTTGCTCGCTTATCTGTCTCTACGCCCTCACAATCCTACTAATATTATAAACGCGAAAGTTTGTAAGGCAAAATGGCTGTTACTCTTTCATGCAAAAACTACGGAATAGATTTTGTTAAGAGTAATATAGATTAAAGGTACCTACATTACAATAACACATATGTAGATAATGCTATAGATAGCTCGGGAAAAGCTGGTCCAGCGGGAAACAGCTAGTTGTTTAAATAAAACACAAAATTTGTAATGGAGGAAAGTGCGGACTGCGGAGAGTAGAAGAGCGGAGCAGGAGATATCGTCTCGCGGCGCTGTGGCTCCTAAAAGTAACGCCGCGCCGGATTGGTTTGGCGTGAGACTGGCGAACCACTCGCCAACCAATCACCGCGCATGCAGAATTACCAATGTGGTAATAATCCAATAAGCAACACTGGCGGAAAGTATGCTACTGATGTACGGTCGACCGCACGTCAGTGGAAAAAAAACAAGTATAAACTGGTCTCTCACAGTATTGAAACACCCTAATAGGCTAGTAGGAACTATTATCTAATCTGTGGCCAAAGTGTTTGCTCTGACGTGCGGTCGACTGTACGTTTTGGGTTTTCTAATACGTGGTAATGTTTTCAGAAAGAATCTGTACCAATATACCGAAGTTAAAAGAAACAGTAACCATAAGCACGGATTTGTTAAGTCGATCTCACGAGAGTAAGCCAACCGTACTCCTAACTAGGACACAATGGCGACTACAGTGATAATGATTAATTACAATTAGTAATTTGAGCAAACTAAGCGATTGGGTATTTATTCGATGATAACATTAACAAGCGGCCGTCCTTGCCGATGTAAACCAGCTTTATTAATATTACATTGTTATAGTAGGTATTTTGTAATTTATTATTATTAACTACCTACTACACTTCATTTATTGCAACATGCAAAGTGTTTGTAACTCGGTTACAAATTAATACATTAAAATTTCTTCAATCGTAACTAAATACAAGGAAAGAAAATACAGCTGAATTTTCTGTACCTACTTACATTACTTTAAAAAGAACAGAAATAATTAAAAAGTGAAAAATCGCGCTCGAAAGACATTTTACGTTAGGGGCATAATATGTTGCGGCTAGACGGCTTTTACATTCAATTCAATTCGTTATTGCGTCCTTAATTGTAGTTACATGGTGTACTTATAATTATGAGAATCAAATTATTGACCCTGATTAGGGTACAACAACAGAAATAGTAGAAGAGAGGAGATATTATAGTTTAAAAGTTATTAGTTACCTATCTACATATTATTTATATACCTACCTAATATAATAATTATTATATTTAAAATTTTTGGTTTGATAAAAGTTGTAGGTACTTAAATTTTATTAGTATTGTATTAGTGTTATTATAATTTTTATTTATTATTGTTGTCATTCTATTTATATATAAATTTTTAACATTTTATATGTTTATCCATCTATCTTCAAAAAATTCGTTTATGTTGTAGTAGCTTTTGTATAACTTTTGTTAAACTTATTTTTTTAAGTTTAAAAATGTTTTTAAGTTTTGTTAAGCTTATGTTTGCTTTAGGTTTCTTAGAACAGTTTTATTATATGTATATATTACACACTTACCCTAACATCACAGTGCAAGCCGCAGTGAACAGTGCGCTGAGTACATATATCGCCCCCGGAAATGTTGATATTGTGAACGCATACAAAGAGTTGTAGACGGCGGGCGAGAGCAGCGGGCATAGTCCCTCGATGGCGCACATCAACGAAAACACCTTGGCTATGTCCTCTATTGGCAAGATCTTGGTCAATAACGACCTTATCAGAGGTGCGGACAGACCTTTGAACAAAGATACTCCAGCACCTGAAATGGAACGTTACTATATGAAAGTTTTTCTTCTTACCTATTTCAGCCGGCAGAATAGTGCTAGCTGAGGGTGTCAAATAGGAAAAATGGTTATTTTCAAAAAAAATCAATGATTGCGTGGAGTGTACCCTTGGGGGTGCTATGGGTCAGGGACCTTTTTTGCAGAAACATTATTTTTCCCCATAGTGACCCCGAGGGTACACACCAATCGCCAATCTAATGCACTATCCCATGTAACTGGCTAGCATTGAGGCTAGCTAGCCCACGAGACAGTCTAACATAAGCCAATTCAAGGTGGCAACGAAATGGTGGACCTGTTGCAGACAGCTGCAAGCCTAATGAGCGTTCAAATTAATATTTAGGATGACTATGCAGTTCTAAAGTGAATGTATTCGGCATCATCGATTCAACGTAATAATGTTATCTACTTATCTGCTGTAAGTATATTATATTAGGTACTACAACATAATATAGTTCTTGATTGATTACATTTGGTAACTGTTTATTGTCTTATCTTATTCGGCGATAGGTAATGCCATAATAATATAGTCATGTATGTTATTCTAGGGTATAAGCAAGTTTCATAAAAATTCGTTCAGGCGTTATAGCATGATTGAAAAACAATAATAAAATGTTTAAGCGCACATTGTTTGAGAAAAGCACTATACATATCTCGGCGGAAACCGAGATTGCCTGACTCGTATTTTATACCTCGTCAGGCAATCGCCACTTTCCGCGCCTCTGCAATAATGTAAAGAAACGAAGACTTACCGAGATACATGTGCCACGACTGCACAGCTAAAGTCTTGATAACAAATTCGACGGTGGCCGACACGAACGCCAGAATCACACAAGCCAAGTCAGTGAAGCGAAACAGTTTCTGCAGCAGCCCGATGCCCACGAAACATCCAACAAACGATATAGTGGTGCTCGCTGCCGAAAATATAGTGTACTCTCTTAAGGCCCAATGCAGCTTCTTTCTGGAGTACAAGTAGTCTAGCCCTAATGTACCGTACAGGATGAATATGGATAAGCTGTTGGCAACAGTCAACAGGAGTATTTGGGCTCGCATGTGGTTCGGCCGCCGTTTGAAACATTCGCGAATCATTTCTTTGACTAGTAAAAAGTCAAGTACACTTGTTACTCCACCCTGAAAAAGAGCACTTTAGTTAGTACATTTTAGACTTTCGCGCTTTGTATTCATAATTATATAATTATTTACGGGTCTTACACACGAAATAGTTTTATTTACCTTGCCCGACGTTTTCGTGTGTAAGACCCGTAAATAATTATAATTATAGCACTTTAGTTACTTTATAAAATGGCACTTTGCCACTCGTCCTGTCCTGTCCTATCCTATCTCATCATCATCCTATCAACCTGTAGACGTCCACTGCTGGCCAAAGGCCTCCCCCAGGGATCTCCACGACGACCGGTCCTGCGTTAACCTCATCCAGCTGGGCCCCGCGACCTTCACCAGATCGTCGGTCCACCGACCTACGCTGCGTCTTCCGATCCGTCCGATCTATTTAAGAGTTATTCCAGAAACCCCATGAGTTCTAATTGAGCCGATAGAGTTAATGTCACGTTATGAGCCTATGAGTCTTATGACATGAGCCTATGTCATGGAGATGAACAAATGCATTATTGCAAACATTCGCGGCTTGTCCGATGACCTTCGGTGAACTGTTCCACCGGAAAAGAATTCGTTATTCAAACCAACCGTCAACTATTTTAACAAATTAAAAGTACCCACCTCAATAGCACCAGTCAATGATTCTCGCACCCATACATTTGTAAAGCCATACGCCATTACAAACAACACGGCGACAATAAGAAGCAGATAGACAGGTCCTATGGCTGCAAGAATATAGGAGCTAGTGATCGAGCCTAGGACGCTGCCTACTGAGACCATGGCTTCTAAAATTGTCATTCTGGAAAAAGCAAAGTAGTATAAATCATTTGATTCAACACATGATTGATGCATAAACCTATGTAAAATGAAAATTACAATAACTAGTCCATTTCAGGTGCAGGAGGTCGTGGGTTTGTTTTCCAATTAGGGACAGACAACTTTGTTTTATTTTAAGTCCTGGGTCTGGATCAGTCTAGATGTTACCTATATTTTGTGAATTGTGCTAAACTTGTCTGTCCAATAGAAAATCCTAATTTGGGATTAGATGTAGGTACTTAAGTTTTAATCTAACACAATGAACTCCAAAATAAACTACATGTAAAAAAATGTATAAATGACCATATTAAATAGATGAAATAAGCATTGGTAGCAGTCTAGCAAAATAGTAGAAAGGAAAGACTTTCAATCCATTTTTTTACCTAAAAGATCTGTTTGCCGCAGTTGTGATGTCGCTCAAGTAACAAAATGCGCCAGTAAACAATACAGTGTACCCTCCAGTCAGAGAAAATGGTATGGCTGTGAGAATATACCACCACGGGCCCAAATTGTCCAACATGGAGTAGACAACAGTCATTATTGCAGACAAAGACATACCTAAAAATTATAATTAAATAGATTTACATACATAAATGGTTACAAGAAAATAATAAAATGGGATATTGCTCAGGTACAACTCAGGTACAAAAAGTATTTTAGGGGTTTAAATTATACATGGGTAGGTAAGGTGTTAAGAATAGGATAAATTTAAATAGGAATAAAGATTTAAAAAATATATTATAATGATAAATAAACAGTAAATAAAGTATGTATATTTGATTGACTCATATCAATTAACTATCAGAGTCATATCATATCAAAAAGTACAAGGTACGGCAAGGCAAATATAAATTATCTATCAGAGTCATATCATATCAAAAAGTACAAGGCACGGCAAGGCAAACAGATGTGCCATAGAGCGCGGGACAACACCTTTACTAGGACTAAAGAAATTATTATATTTATGGAAATAATAAATCCTAAACTGTAGGTTTAAGTTGGTTAAAATAACAACCAAGGTCTTACCAAGCAGTGGCCACACAACCAATGGTTTCCTTCCATGTGTATCCGACCAAACTCCGAAGAAGAAGGACAGAATGGCTGGTCCTACGGACTCTATGATCATCCGAACTGTTGCAACAAATGTTGCATATTTCTGTGTCTCCTCCTCAAAGGGTATCGTCTCATTGCCCATGTGAGGTTTAAGAAACATTTTGCACTCCTCTACATCATGTCCCAAGGAGTGAACACATGTTCGGAACAGAATGAGGTTGCTAATGGCGGCTCCTTAAATTTGCATTAAACATGTTAATGGCACCTAAGGATGAAGGATGATAATGTTAGATTGCTAAAATCTAATAAATTGCTGGCTCCAGAAGTAAAATAAGAATACAATAGTTTAGTTATACTTAATTACACAGCAATTGATAAAAATATTGTTGATGAAAAAAATATGCTATTTCATTATTGATACCAAGTTTTAATCAATTTATTGCCTATTTTATTAAGATACTGATTGGAAACAAAATAAAAATATACGAACCTCCAAGCGAAATGCCTAACATAGTTAAAAATATTGGCACTTCCATGGTAATGCCATAATGCTTGCCAGGCATTTCACTGATTTGAATACCAGGATGACTTCTTGTTAGCCGTTCCTCAACCTCATTCTCTGTCATTTTGCCTGATAGGTACAGATTCCTCAGAAAATTTTATGGGTGATAATTAGCTATCAAAGTTTATGATAGGGCTGTCCAAAGAATGACAACTTAATTGGAGTAGAAATTAAAAATTGTGAATAAAAAAAAGTTAATTTTCCCAAGTCTTATATTTGTACACACTGACCAGACGGCAGGGCAGGCAGGGGCCGACCATGCATATCAGTTCTGACAAAACAAAAAAACTACAAATCGCGTGTCGACAATGATTCTGCTAAATAGTGCCTGCGTCAAGGTTGAAAATATTTTTTTGTTACAAAGTTGACCGGTGTTATTTTAATGATAGGATAGAAAAGTGGGACATTTCATGGGCAACATTTGACTAGAATTATGTAACTGATTATGATATAAATTATCAAAAACTACCTTTGTTTTAGTAATCTGTATCTGTAGGTAGAAGAAGTAAACAAAACAAATAAAATAAAGCACAGTTTTTTTTTTCATGGACTAAAGAGATTTTTTTGACAGTTGACAGTGACGTCTGCGGCCACAGAGGGAGGGCGGTCTGCTCGTGACACCGCATTTACACATTTGTTCGCGTTCGCGTCGTCATTCGACGAAACATTCATGTACGAGTGCCGTCGCTGGCTGATCACACATTCGCTGGGGTGAACGAACATTCGGGAGTACCAAGGCGGGCGAGCGACTAACGCGAGGCGAATAGCGAAGCGAGCGGCACAGACGACGACAATTTCACTCTACCGTTGGCTGTGGATACTTTGACTTTACGACACGGTAGAAAAACTACTAGAAAATGCTATGAGATGCTTTGTCAGAGATAACAGAGGAACATAAGAATGAAAATATGACATCTTTGATGAATGAATGATTATTATAATCAATCTGTGGTTGATGGTCGGTCGGGTCGGTCGTGCATGAGGTTGTGTTTCGAAAAACTCCACGCTTTTCATCTGTTATTCAGAAGATTTGTAAAGAGCAATTTTAAAACTTGTTTGTTTGAAGTAAGTAATACATTTTCTATATTAACTTTTGTCATATTATTGTGAAGTCAGTCGATGCCTCATCCAAAAGATTTGATGATGAGTCGTCCTGTCATATCACCACATCCGCCGTTGTGAACGTTTACTGTTATTTTTTAAAGGTATTTAGTATCGCCAATTCAATACTATCAATAATTATCAGTGATCTATTGTACATTTCTTATTTCGTAAATTCAGTGGCTCGTTCGACTAAATATTGCCGGAATAAAACGGATGCCGCGACCTATTTTTAGATCGGCTTTCTTTTTTCCGAGCCACACTGCTATCTGTTTTAATAACCGGCCTCTTAACATACCTGTAGATGTTAGAGTAACATGTATATTAATTTTTAGGGGAAAGTTTAATATTGAAGATGGCAGTGAATGTATACTCCACTAATGTGACTTCTGAGAATCTGTCGCGGCATGACATGCTCTCGTGGGTGAACGACTGCCTGCAGTCCAACTTCGCGAAGATCGAGGAGCTGTGCACCGGCGCCGCGTACTGCCAGTTCATGGACATGCTCTTCCCCAACAGTGTACCCATGAAGCGTATCAAATTCAAGACTAATCTTGAACATGAATACATACAGAATTTCAAAATATTACAAGCTGGGTTCAAAAAAATGGGTGTTGACAAGGTAATTTTGTCTTTATTGTCTGTCTCTGCTACAACAATTTAGTTATATTTTTTTAATATTCCAAAATGATGGTCTTATACTCTACTGAATGCCATCTGGATTTCTGTATTGTATCGAGAGTGTATAAATAATAATAAAATACATTTTCTTTTTCTACAAAGAATAGGTGATAATACATGCATCTATAATTAACATCACATCTAATTTTACCATGATTTTGAGGTTGAATAGAGATGACAAGTTTAAAAGTAATAATTCTAAACTATGCTGGCAATATACTTAACAACTGGCAGAGGGAAAGATATTTACAAAACAAATCTGCTATTGACACTTTCAGTTTGAGCCATTTAGTATTTGATGATCTCATGGAACCACTGAATTGATATTAAGTAGGTACTCATTACATTGTTTTGAGTTTTTGTTCTTTATCCTGTTGTCCTTGTTGCTGTTAATTAAATGTTTCAATAGATAAATGATTCATTGCAACTTAGCTGCCACTGTTATTGCTAGTATTAGACAACTAGGGTGTAGTAAACTATATTATTATACTTTCCACAAACCATATTTCCAACCAACTCTTTGGGTTTCATCAAATCCATACATCGGATAGATTAGATGAAGTTCACATTTTCATTTTATGTATCATTTTCTAGGTAATACCAGTGGATAAGCTGATAAAGGGGAGGTTCCAAGATAACTTTGAGTTTTTACAGTGGTTTAAAAAGTTTTTTGACGCTAACTATGACGGGCGTGATTATGACGCGTTCGAGGCGCGCGGCGGGCTGACCGTGGGGTCCGGCGCGTGCGAGTCGGGGCTGCCGCTGTGCGCGGCCGCCGCACCGCCGCCGCCGCGCGCCGTGCGCCGCGCCGCGCCGCTGCACCACTCCGGCAGTACGCATCCGCGGCATTCCCGCACCAACCAACCAACCAACCACGCTCAGAACCGTTACAATAACCAAACAATAACTCATCTAATCAATTAACACAACAGTAGCTCTTCTCAGCGTGGTGCACAAACACAACCACCTGGCACAGTAGAACATGTCATTTCTTTTTATTTTACTTTTCCTCTTGTTTTCTTTTGTAGATAGTGCCCATTGACAAGCTGGTGAAGGGTCGTTTCCAAGATAACTTTGAGTTTTTGCAATGGTTCAAGAAGTTCTATGACGCCAATTATGGAGGGCCGGCGGAGAACTATGACGCGGTGGCGGCGCGCGAGGGCCTGCCCATGGGGCACGGCAGCTCCGCAAGCGGGGGCGCCGCGGCCCCGCGCTCCGCCGCCGCCGCGCGCAAGCCGCAGGCGCCTGTCGCCAAAGTCCCAGCTAGACCCCAAACCAGTACTATTTTGTTTTCTTTACTATTGGGCCCTATCATAGTGACGACGTCCGGGTTCCTACTGCTTCCTCGGCCATCGGCTGTCACGCAGTCAGTATATCGTGTCAGTCCTTTTACAGAAAAAGTAAATATTAGTAACTTTTGGGCACGTTCCGTTTGCTCTTACTTATTTTACAATTTTAGTATTATTATTATTAATTTGGACCTATTTCTGTGTGTTTGCACTGCAAACGGATGTTGTAAGTGTTTTTAAATGGTGCACTTTCTGTGTTAGTAAATCAATTCATTTATATCACTTCGCCTGGGTTATCATATCAAATAAATTGTAAACAGATAGTGTATTTTGTCAGCATTCAAACCACCACCCTATTTTAAAGTATCATGTCCAGAATGAATTTGTTCTACTAAATTTCAATTTATTCTTTATAAAATAGCGGTGCTATTATCGCTTAGCATCTCCTTAGCATTTAGAAGGAGAACGTTTCTCATATGAGCGTGTTTGCAAGACTTCTATCTGGTCATATGCTATTCACAACAACGCCGCCATTGTGATAGGGCCCTCGTTGTTACATGTTGCTTGATTTATATTATTTCCGTTAAACTCATTATTTCGAATCAAGTTTCGTTGGATATAATCAGTACTCTAATGACTATTTATGACTATGATAGAATATTTACATTACTGGAACCATTGCATATTATTATTTTTTATACAAAATCAACATGAGCGTTAAATTCTTATGTAAATATAACATTTTAGTTTGTTTTGTAGTGGTAGAAGCGCACTTTATACTATTGTAATATTTATTTGTTTTCATTTCTATTTTTTTTCTTATATATTATGTATATAGCATGACATGTCTTATTATTACCCCAAAAAGTATTTTAATTCAACATACATAGGTAATTATATAATTATGTAGGTGTAAATTACAAGACTATCTAAATATGTAGTTGTAAATATATCTTTGAAATAATAATCCAATATTTATAGATAGTTTTTTATACTTTGCAGTTTAATACTAACAAATACATTATAAAGATTGTATATATTTTTATTGGGTGTAAACTAGGCTGATTATTTAGCAAGTATTTTTTATGTTGACAGTCGGCAAGGCGAACAGCACAGTGCGGTCACCCCCAGTCAACCTGTCGAGGATAAATCAGATCGGGAAAGGAGACTCCAAAGTTATTGATGAACTCAATCATCAGGTAAGCTTGCTACAATGTTCCAGTTGAATTCAACGTATTGTAGGTAGTTCAAAATCTTCACTAACGTAATTTACTGTATTATTGTATCTTGATATTTTATTGTGCAATAAAGAGTATTGATTGGATTTGATCTTTCGGCCTCCATAGTCAGTGACAAAGGTTGGCTGGTAGAGAATCCTTTTAACCTCTAAAATAGAACGTGTAGCAAATCTGCATAAAGTCGCAAAGATTGATTGCAGATCGATCGAGAAAAAAAAACCTCTAGAATAAATATCGTCAGTTCGATTCCCAACGGGGGCAGACAACTTAAATAAAAAAATAAATTTTACAAGTTAATTTCAGATGTTCTCATAAAAGGATTAGTAAATTAACAATCATTAACCAAATTTTTTGTCACTATTCCACAGGTAAACGAACTGAAGGCGACGGTGGATGGCCTGGAGAAGGAAAGGGATTTCTACTTCGGCAAACTGCGGGACATAGAGGTGATCTGTCAGGAAATGGAGGAACAACAGAATGGCCCTATAGTCCAGAAGATCTTGGACATTCTATATGCAACTGAGGTAGGTTGTGCTCTCATTATATAGAGTTGCTCATACCATGTGGCAGTGGACAGGTCATATCTGGCATCGTCCATCGCCAAGGGCAGACAAGTTCTGGAGTAGAGAACGAGTACCGATGGGCGCTGCGTGGGGCGCCCCCGTATTAGACGAAACGACCATAACTTAAGTAAAAATTCCTGTCATAAATGTTAGTACTTTCCCTCCGCGTGGCGAAGCCCTGGACAACCAGTAATGAGGATATCCGACGAAGAACTATCTTATCTTCTTAGGGGGGCAGGAATACCTGGCGACACTTCGACCCTATGGGATCTGTTGTGCCAAACCCCTGTCCGCCAAACGGTGCGCCAATCCGTTTTTTGGTGGACTTCACATGCGCCTTAGAATAGTAAATACCAGTCTTTGGCGTATGCAGGTTTCCTCACGATGTTTTCCTTCACCGAGAAACCTGTGGTATTATAATAAACCGTACTTATGTTTCGAAAAACTTATTGGTACGTGCCAGGATCGAACCCACGACCTCATGAACGTGAGGCGAGTGCACAACCAACTAGGCTACCACGGCTCTGACGAAGAACTAACGTGGAGCCCTAAGGATCAGTAAGCTGAAGTGGACAGGCTACCGCCCAAAGGGCTTGGCTACTGAAGTGGTAGTGGGCAGGCTGCAGCGCAGAACCGATGGCTTCCCTATGACCGCGTGGTCCGTCGATGGGACGACGAGACCTTTTTTCCTATTGGATCGAATTAATAATCGGATTATGACTTATTAAATTTTTACAGTTACAGTAATGAAACAAACAAAAAATACATAAAGATCTTGAACAAGTTGAGTCTTTTTACTTTGAGGGAGAGCCGCAGTCTTTTGCCTCAGGCGGTGAAGTTACGCCACTGGTTGTGGACCATGCGGGCATAACATGCTTGGTTCTTTTTTGGTTGGGGCAGACGAGTTGTGTAGTGGAGACCGCTCACCAATAAGAGCAGCCGACTACTTGGAAAGGGAAGGCCTGTTCAATTCAGTTTTTTATTGCATGCAGTTTCGCAGTCAGCCTGTTTCCAGCAGTAGACGTCATGAGACCTGATGTTGATGCTGATTTGCGACCAGTACCCCACCATCAGCTTACGTCAATACTTGCTGGCGACTACGTAAAAACTATAGCTATATCTCATTCTTTCGTAAGTAGTCCATAAGAGACAGCACTATTAAGTATTTACGTAGTTGTTAGCGGTATCGACGCCGTCAACTCATGGTGGACTATAGCCCGCACGCCGTCGCAGTGATAGCAGGCCTCTGCCCAACAGTGGGATGTGTTTATAGGCTGTTAATTTGATTGGAACATCCGTTTGCTACAGGATGGATTTGCACCACCAGAAGAATTAGACGGCGACAACCCTCATCCGCCCGAAGACGACGAGTATTGAACACCCTGTAACTGTACGCGTATCTTAGTGTCTTTGTATATTATAAACTCGAAATTATATCGCTTACAGTCATTGACAGTATAGAGCGCTTAGTATTTCACAGCCAATGAGTTGCCGTCGACGTTGGGTATAATCGGTCATTTAAAGAAAGGCTTTGACAATGGCGGCGATTGCCAGCACGCAATTTTTAAAAAAACAGTTAAGAATTTCGAGTGTGTGGCCTCTACCTATTAAAATTAAACGCCCCATTATATCAGGCTAAAACCCGTGAAAACAAGGAATTGTTAAACTTTTTTTTGTCTTTAC
Source organism: Metalampra italica (assembly GCA_949699065.1). Lineage (NCBI taxonomy): Eukaryota > Metazoa > Arthropoda > Insecta > Lepidoptera > Oecophoridae > Metalampra > Metalampra italica. The sequence goes on from OX452986.1 coordinate 4,562,748, forward strand.
AGCCGCGTTTGATAGACGGCAATATTGTGTGAGGGAGAGACAAATACGGCCGCCATTTTCAATCCCTTTCTTTAAATGACTGCGTTATACCTTGGTGCGGTGGTCCGAAACAGTTTGTCATTTTGCTGTTGCCTCACCTATTTTAGAGATCATGAATGTATACAGTCTACTGATTCATCTACCGCTAGAGTTTTAAGAAAGGCCTGAAGTAACTTCCCAGGCTGGGGTAGCATCTGTCGCACTATTATGTTATGAGATCGATTTGACAGATTTCACCAATGTTGCCACCCGCAGGCTACGTTGGTGTGAAGTCTTCCATACAATCCTATATGTACCATCTGACCGCCACAGTCCCAGTGTGAGCGGGCTTTACGGTAGTCGGAAATATTCGTTTTCATAATCAGACGTGCGATCGGTCGAATGTGTTCTCTACACGATCATGCTGCATGACATGCATTACGTGCTGTCACTCATGCATGACCGCATAGTTGTAGTGATTGACGCGAATGACATGCAAACTACGTGCTGGCCGTTGCTTCACTGTACTAAGTGATTGATAGCAAGCATGAGGGTCAATCATGCAGCATGATAATTCACGTAAACGTAACGCATGTCATGCCGCATGATCGTTTAGGGACCGCTGAACAGTTTGCCTGTCAGATGGATCTCAAGATGTGACAAGACAGATTGCACAGGGACAAGCAAAAACATAACAAAAGTATTAAGATAAATATGTATTCTTCAAGTTTCATTAACACGTTTCAGAACCGTTAGCCAATTTGACAAGGCACTAACGTGTCTACATAATAATGAAGCTGACAACTATTTTGTTAACACTGTGTGTATACATGTTTTTGCCTCTCACTGTACAAGAGAGTGAGTAACAATACGTCGACATTGTTCTTTTGCTAACTGTAGTATGTCGTAGTCATTCGCACGATCTGTGAGGCAGCGCGGCGGATTTTACGATGACAAATTTACGGTTTACTGTAATAATGTCCAATCTGAAAAATGTCCAACGGCCATGCTCGAACTGAAAAATGTCCAAACTGAATAATGTCCAATCTGAAAAATAAGTAAATAGCGGTTTTTAAAGTTCTGTAGTTGACCGAGCGAGCGAAGCGTCTACGTTTCGAGACTGGCCAAAAATGCTCTTGTCCGGCTGTCTGTCTGTCTGTCTGTCTGTAATTCTCTACAGGTCGCATTTTTCAACCGATTTTGACGAAAATTTGGCATATGTATAAATTAATTAAACCTACAAAATGAGTAGAATAAAATTTTGAAAAACATTTTTTTTAGAGTACCTACCATACTCGCAAAGTGGGAGTGAACTTTTTTTTTCTTGTGAATCCCATAGTGTGGGATATCGTTGGATAGGTCTTTCAAAAATATTGCTGGTGTGTGAATACCATTTTTTCGATTTAGGGATCCGTTGGCGAAATATTAAGCTTTAAAGCTGTAATTTTTGTTAGAGTCACGTGTCCCCCCCCCCTGCCAGCTAAACGGTTGCTTCTGGACATGTGAAAAAATTCATGGCAGTAGCATATATAACGTAGTTACAAGGAAAACTATTACGGCTAAGTAGGTTCTATTAGTTTTTGAGTAATAGTGGATCGACTTAAGAAAGTTGAAAAAATAAATTATGTTCATAGAACTGCATACGTAAAATGGAAAATTATTTTTTTCCGCGTGATATCATGGTGTATGGGTATCGTTGGATGGGTCTTTCAAAAATATCGCGGGTGTGTGATAAACATTTTTCGATTCAGGGATCCGTTTGCGAAATATTAAGCTTTAAAGTGCTAATTTTTGTCACTTTAGTAGGTACTTTTTCTGTTTCCAAAGTTGACTTTTGTTGGTTTCTTTTAGGTTTGGTTTATAAGGGCTGGCGAGGTCTACTGTTCTCACGGAACTACTAGTGTAAAATGTTCCTGATTGGACATTTTTCAGATTGGACGTTTTTTAGATTGGACATTTTTCAACGGTTGGACATTTTTCAGATTGGACATTATTATCGTAGATCAAAACTTACTTACTCGTTTAAGTTCAACGGCTAGCGCCGTTGCGCCGACCGCAAGACCCATTTCAACCCTTGATGTAATTTTGAAATTAACTCTGAGAGATATTAAATTGTCAACGTAAAATTCGTTAGGTCGTCGATGTGTGCATTAGCAGCATGGATTGTAATTATAATTCAATCATCAACTTTTTTTATATAATTTTTTTCAATGTTTGTCACTAAATTTAAATGTTACTTTTGGCACAAAAATTAGTACAGTCACGAACCGGGATTGTTGAGCCACTAGGTTATCATAACTTGGTTGTGTTACACTAATGCCGCCGTTTTTCGTTATTGAAATATGACCATAGCAACCTTTTTGTAACCCGATTCCCGATTCATTACACGGCCAAACACGAACAATGGCAAGTGGCTCAACAATCCCTGTTCGTGACTGTACATACTTAAAAATAATTATAATGGACCGTTCAGACGCATAGTACCTGATCGCAAATTGCCTGGATAAGAAACCGTACCTATGAGTCTTACTTATTAGATAGGACATTCCCGAACGAAAGGACCCTATGTCTGTCTCCATACCACCCTACCTATTTCTCCAAAATTTCGTCAAAATAATGTTACTATAGTAATTTACGTACACCTGGTCATTGTTTGTGTATCTGGCAATTTGTGAAATGGTTATGTGTATGTTCGTATCAAGAAATTTGCGTATTGGAATTCAGAACTGGAATGTTGATTCGTGAGGATAGAGTTATGAAGTTCACATTTCAATAATCTAAAGAAATGTTGCATGACACTACCATGTGTGCTAAAATACAGACACACAGTGGATTTGTGTTCCTTCTGTTTATATCAAAATGTCAATGGCTGTGTCATAACTAAGTGCATTCCTTTTACAATTAAAGCGCTGTTTTCTGACCTTTCGTGGCGATTTCAGTCTATTTCCGTATTTTTACGAAGAGATATCCTTATTATGTATTGATTTTTAATGTGGGGACGGTTGACTTTCATTTTTCTACGTATGGAAATCTGTTAATCGGTGTGGACGCTGCAACATGAAGAGGTTTCTGCGTTACGTCTTGGAATAAGCATTTTCGGGCCACTGGCGCCTGGTTAACGTGCATTTAATAGGTTGTTAAATTATGGAAGAGATTTACTGTTACCTGTCTAATTCTGTTAATGATATCAGAATTGTCTGATAATAATCCACCCTGATCTTTTACTCGCGTGTATATCATTTTATTTACTTACATACTACGAATAAAAATTTAGATCTGATACGTTTTGTATATAACTACAGTATTATTAAATTTGCCGGGATTTTCATGAAATGTTGGATTATGTTTGTCTACCCACTACGTATTAAATTGTAAATTGACATGTAAATGTAATGAATGGTTTTGTAGGTTAATTAGAAACAAGACTTGGACTTTTTTTGCACTAATCTACAGAATTAGAGAGTATAGGTACTAATATCGGAGTATTGTGTAGTGTTTAGCTGGCGGTATGTACCTCGCACGTGGGAACGCTATTAAATCATTGAATTTCTAAGTTATGTGACTACATAACTATAAATTCAATGATTGAATGTTACCGAACTATGGCGGCAAGAGGTTCTGCGCTGAATAAGATATACATTCATAGATAATTTATTTATTTACTTTACAATCCCTAAATTGCCTTAAATATTAATTGCCTCCGGTTTGCAGATTGTGAATGTCTCATAAAATAAATAATATTAACTTTATTACTTTTTACATTCTTTTTTTCCACCTACCTTCTTAATAATTGAGAATTGTGATGAAGCTTTTTTGAGACACGATTTGTGAATGTCCATCCATCCTATCGATTCTACAGAACCATAAGGATTAGTAAGCAAGTGGCAGTGGATGGAGGCAGAACCGATATCCGTAAAATAAATACACACACAGAATACATGGCGTAGGACAGCGCGGCGGATTTTACGCAGACAATAATAGCCTTTATAAGAGTTGCAATAAAGTTCAACGGCGCAAGCTTTGAAATTGTTAACCGTGGTAATATTACTCACGCTTGAACCTAAGTACATACTTTTAATCACAACTAGCAAAGCTTGGTTATCTAGAAGGTATCGCTTGAAGCGATAACACCGACCGTGTACAAAAAAAAGTGTCATCTTCTAGAAGTTTTATCAAAAGCAGTTCAATGGCTCTAAGGTGATTGTCCAACAGTTAGCAAGACAACATTTCAAAGTGTTTCAGGTAAAAAGTATAAAATTAAGTAAGTAGTGTACAGTGTACCTACTTATTGCCACAGATGATTGAATGATTTGGCCTATCTATTAAATTATTCAGTAGGTACATCAGTGAAATAGTAATAAAGTCCAATCTTCAATCAAACTTTAATAAAACTACAAGTGATAAAATTGATAACTTAATGTACATAATACAGATCATTTTCATCATCAGCTGTACTTATTAATTCTTACAGCTTGCTTAAATTAAAATATAGAATTTGACACAATGCAACTATATTACTAGCAATATTTTGTACTAGAAATAAACAAAAAAACTTAAAACTTTAATTAAAAATAAACTCACGATACCACTTGCTTGCTGTACTACGTTACTAGTCGCTGTGTAATATAGTATACTTAATTAAGATTAAAACTCATCTTACTCTAAAATACCTATAACATCATTAGACACGACATCGACAGCTCAACTGTTGTTTTTTTTTACTTTGCTTTTGCTGATTTCTTATTGTTTTTAGTGATGGTCTTGTCTAGTGATTTATGAGAAGCTAGAGAACATGAGACATTGTTCTGCCTTGTCATCATTAATACCTTACCAATATTGTTTCTAAGTCTAGAAGGTCTCTTCTGAGTAGTTACATCTGTGGTAAGAGTGAAAGAAACATCACTCTGCGAATTGTCCACCTTACGTCTAGAATTATTATTCTTCGACCGTACATTCTTATTTGGTTCATTCTTATTCAAAGTAGTATTATTATCAGATAGAGAGGATGATAAATCAATAACCCTAGATCGCAAAGTTCTGTAAACAGCGCTCTCGTTTGCAGAGATATCATTTAGCGATTTTTCTGTCTCTGAGGACTGGACACAGCATAATTTTATCCTCGCCTTCCGCAGTGGCCTCAAACTAAGAGTATTGTTTCCTTTCTGCAATGTGTCACCAACATTTTCCAGAACTAAATTATTGCTCAATGTGCTTTTTGTGTTGCATTTCTGAGTTAATGTTTTATCTATCTTTGTTTTCACTGTTGTATGTTCTGTTGGCAGAGATTTAGACATATTTATAGCGTTATCGTTAGGTTTTTGAGCAGCTTTTACTCCTCGACTGCCTTTGTCATTGTCTTGCATTTTCGCAGTAGCTTTATTTAATGTTGGTTTAGCCTTTTTTAATGTCGCAGCTTTGGTATTGTTGTTTTTTTCAATCGCTGCAGTTTTACTTGTAGCCGGTTTATTTGTCTTTGGGTTATTTTCAGATTTTTTGTTGTTCCTTGTAACAGTCACTGTAGTCTTGTTTAATGTTGATTTAGTAGATGGTAATGCTGTGTTTGTTATTGGTGCAGTGTTTTCTTTATTTCTCCTCTTTGAGTTTAAAGCCTCTGTGGTGTGATTGTCATTTGAAGTATCTGTGAAAAGAGAACATCAGTTAGAGGAGGCAGAGTTTTTTATACAAACTATTAATGTGGAAAATATGATTAGAATATATAGTCTTTAAAAGTACTTTTTCCATAGCTTTCCTTCTGGTTACACTTGCCATTTGTTAATTGATTGCTTGATTCTAAATTACTTTCACTATCACTATCTGTATCCCAAAAAGACTTCACACATTTATACAAATTCCTTTTGTTACACTCTGAAACAGAAAAAATATATATTTAATCCCCTACTTTCGCTCAAATTCCATTAAACAGAAATAAAATAATTATAGCTAACCATTTCTTTCCTCGGGTGAATTCAGTTCATTTATTTTGTTAGGTAAACTTTGTAGTTCTACTCTTTCCACTACTACTGCACATTTTGTGACTGTTTCATTCTGTTTTCTGACATTTTTCTTCTTGGTTTCTGTTTCTTTAACTTCATCAGCTTTAAATATTTCCTCATCAGTGAATGTGTCACTTCCATCATCATTATTACATGTCGCTATTACTCTACTGATATCCCATTTGTCAGCATTCGCTGGTTTTGATTTGTTACTTTGCAATTCACTTCTGTTTGTAGCAGTTGTTAAGTTCATACGATCTGCTGGAACAATTTTATGAATCAAATCTAATAAGTTACTGTCATCTCCAAAGACATCTCGATTTAAACATGACTGAGAAGCAACCAATTTTCTTGTTTTACTTTTCTCCTTTTGTTTTATGCTGTAAATGTTTGTGTGGGGACTATTTGCATCTAAATTGTCAGAACTAGAATTCTTATTTTCAGTCAAATCAACTTTCTGTGTAAATAGTTTTCTCTTTATAAAACTTGGTCTCATTGACACATCAGTGGTACTGAGTTGAGTTGTTTCCGACTGAAGTTTGTTAGGATCTCTCGTCATATCATTTTGTGGCAAGATTGCTGTTGTATAATCTGTAGCATCAAGTGGCTGGCATGATTTAGAAATAACTTTTTCTTTGGGTTGCTGGGAATTCAATAGACAATTCTCTTGTTGCTTAGATTTTAAATCTGACTTTGGATTTAATTCTTTAGTAGTTTGCAATTTTGTAATAGGACTCTCTGTAGGTTGCTGGATGTTTGAATTTGGTATGTCTGTTGATTGTTGGGATGACTTTGTTGCCAAATGTTTTGGAGGTTGTGTTGATTTTGAGGTAACTTTTATTTGATTCTTTATGTTCCCCGATTTCTTCAATGGAGTTTGAGGTTTAGCAAATACTGCATCATTAGATCCTTCATTACTTTCAGAAACACTATTAGTTGCAAGATGTTGAGATGTTGGATTTTTTAATTGTGACTTTGGATTTGCCTCTTTAGTATTTTTAGAACATAATGAAATCACATTTTCTGCAGATTGTTGATCTTTTGGAATTAATACATCAATTGATGGTTTTGATTGTTGTTGTGATCTTGAATCCACCTTTTTACTTGGTTGAGTTAGTTTTGAGGAACCTCGAACTTGATTGTTCAAATTTCCTAATCTTTTTAAGGGAAACTGGGGTTTTGGGAATACAAAATCATTGGACTTTTCATTACCTTTAGACAGGTTATTAGTCTTTTTTGTGACTAGTTCTCTAGACTTTGAATTGATCTTTGGAGATTTAGACAATCTAGTTCGTTTTTTATCAGAAATACAAATATCATCATTAATATCAAGGCCTCTTTTCTTACTTTGAGAATTGTTACCATAAGCCTTATATGAAAATATTTCTTCTTGTTCACTGTCAGTGTTGTTATTAGTATTCGTTTGTACTCTGTGTTTATTAAAAACATTCCCATTTCTCATATTACGTTGATCTCCATTATTCTGTTGCAACCAATTCATTTTCATTTTTTCTGGAATTGTTGAAGAAGCAAGTGATTGGTTAAACCGTTGTGATGGTAACAGAAAACTAGTTCCAAATCTGTCCTTTTGCATTGTAACTGAATTATTATATTGTGGTCTGCTCTGGATACTTCCTTCATCACCTTGTGCAGTAGAAAGCACACTCTTGAAAGTGGTTTGCCTCAAACTGTCTGTAGAATCTCTGTACATGTTGCTCTTTTGCATTATCCTTCTAAAATCCCTTGTTGGTCTAAGGGAGGATTTGCTTTCTGTGTAACCTACCGTTCTATAAGATCTGACAGACCGACAATCATCATCACTTATGGAAGAGTTGCTCCCCTGTTCTCCTGACTCCCCTCCTGATTTATTTAGTGTTCCCTTTAGAAACATTCGGATATTTTGTCTCTTTCTAACACGATTTCTATCTCTGTGTTTCTTTTTCTTGAGAAAAGCATGTTTTATGCATTTCCACTCTTCTCGGTTAAAGTTGTTTGTAACAATAGCTTCTACTATCTCCATTGCACTGACATTAGAAACTGAAACAAACAAGTTTTGTTTATTGGTATTAAGAGTATTTGGAATTACTTATATTATAGTGTCAGCGGTAGACTGGGGAAGAAGGGGCCTGTCATGTCAAGAGGTCCAAATTCGATCCCCGCTTGTGCTATGTAGCATTCACCATCTAATAATTGTAATAAAAATTATATAATTGTATAAAATTAACAAAAAAACTGAGTCTGATAAGATTAAAGATTTACAAGAATCATTAGTCCGATCATAATTGGTTCAAAATAGGAAATGACAATATGTAGGACTGTAGGTAGGTACCTACTTACCATTTGTCCGAACTGACATTGGTGATCTACTTCTCTGGTTACTATAAATTGATCTCTGTGAACTTATTCCATGACCAAAATAATGCGAAGGGCCGTAGTTCCTCGCTTGCAGGCCTGAGGCACTGCATAGCGACATGGGAGAAGTCCCTCTTCTGGAGTACATACTCCTCTGATCGAAAGCCGACTCGGCATACCTCGGTCGGCTATAATTTTGCCGCAAATCAGTCGACATATTATGATTCCAAGACGAAATATGTGTGCTGTTTACATTTGGACCCTTGGCGCACATAGTCTGAAAATAATAAATTTCGTGAGCTTACGTTCCCATCTTACGTTAAACTCGTATGTCACAGCTTGTATGTAACTATTTCTTATTTACTAACCGTGCTCCCATTCTGGAAAGTAAAAACATTAGTTGGTAATTCATAGGAATCATCACTGTCTGTCATGATGCTTGCTTGTTTATCACTAGAGCTTAAACCTGAGTGCACGATCACACAATATTCACACTCGATTCACACAAGACAAGCACAAATATAGAGAACACGTCGGACACAAGTCACCACAAATTAGATAGTATACGTCCCAAGTCACACAACACAAACAAAGTGTACCAGGGCACCGCAAGCAACCAAACAAAACCAAACCCACTTCACCGTTCGTTAATTTATTTTGATTTTGAAAATATTTGAAATGATTGAGGAAATGGTTGAACATGATTGACATGACAGTAAGTATCACTCTGTAGTTGATAGACAGTACTGAATGTCTATGGTTTAAAATTGTGGCTGGTTGGTGAAAATCGCCGATTAGCCGATTGACGAGGTCTGGCGGTAAGTCGCGATTTACCTTTAATATTGCCGGATTTTTGCAAAGATCTTGAAAACAACTGGGATGCTTGCAAAAAAAGGCCTAATGCGCAATTTTTATCGCCTAAATGGAACATATCGACTTCTACTGAGCCATTCACACGGACGATAATTTGTTTTTGTGTGTAGGCGTAAAAAAATCGCTTTTTACACGCGATGAAATTACGCCCGTGCGAATGGGTACTTACGTAGTATCCCTATATAGTTTGTGGTCCTTACATTCCAACCGGCTTTTAGTAATCGTCTCCTAGGATTTTCGCAAAAATCCGATTTTTCCATGTATCAATATCGTAGAGCGAGTAATATTCAGAGATGTACAAAATGGTTTGAAAAAAGAATTTAAATACAAAATGCAAAATACTTTTCAGATTTACTATTTCAAATGCAAAATAGTTTTGCGTTTTGTATTTCAAATGCTAAATGCAAAATAGGTATTTTCAAAATACTTTTTCAAAATAAAATACCTTTTGGCCAAATCTCAGATATTTTTAATTATTTTAGGTATTTATCATGAGAAATAGAGACACAATGCCGAGCCGAACAAAAACGTCTAATAACATGGCACCTTTATGACCTTATGCATGACATTTTGGTCATCAATACAAGCCTCATTCGTTCATTTCATTTTGTTTGACTGGTAATGTTGCCAATGTTGGCTAAACTTAATCACACAGTATTTTGCATTTTGAAATAAATATTAAAAATGCAAAATACATCAAGGTAAGGTATTAAAGGTATTTCAGTAAGTAAGTAAGGTATGTTTAACGGCCTTAAAAAATATTAACAATTTACACACACTTATTAAAGAAATTCAACAAAAGATGATAAACCTGATTGAACGTAATTATAATTTTGAAGTGATTTGGATCCCTAGCCATCAGGGTATTATTGGAAATGAAAAAGCTGACATTGAGGCTAAGTTGGCTACCAACGACGAACATATTGACAACTCTGTGAAATCTAGTCAAACAGAAATTAAAAAGTTCATTAAAATTAAAGTCAAGAAGTTATGGGATGCTGATTGGAAGGCAGATAATACTAGCAAATTATTAGAAACTAGAAAGTCCATTTTTGAAAAACCTCAGATTTCATTCTCTTGTAGAAAAGATCAGGTAGTAATGACTAGACTACGTATTGGGCATACTAACTTAACACATATCCATATTATTACAAAATCAGAACGTAATAAATGTAAATGCGGATTAGACATAACAGTAAAACATTTGTTAGTAGACTGTCCAGAGTACAATAATGAAAGGAACTCGTGTAGATTGGCTAATAATCTAAATGAATGTTTGAACCAAAAAGGCTACCGCGAAACGATTGAATTCCTGAAAATAACCAATCTATACAGTTCCATATAATGTTAACGTGGTCGCTAATGACCTCAGTTGTTGAAGCGACCTTAAATAAATAATAAAAAAAAAAAAAAAGGTATTTCAAATAAAATACAAAATGTTTTTTACTAAAAGGCATTTAAATGCAAAATAGGTATTTTGCATTTTGTATTTGCATTTTAAATAGAAGTATTTCAAATAAATCGCATCTCTGGACTAATATTAATAAAAAAAACCTCTAAAAACATATAAAATGATAAGACCATAGAATATAATTTCCTTGGTATTTTTATCTTCGTTTCTTTGTATATTCTATCGACTTTTGCCTGTCCATCATTGGACGATCTGAGGACTAATCTTGAATCGGACGAACTCAACAAATTTTTTATTGTTATTGAATGATTGAGTCGGTCGTGATTGAGTGCAGTGCAGCCAGTGAAGTAAAGTGAGGTTTGAGGTTATGTTAGGTTTATTTTGTCGAGGATTTGTACTAAAACTAATTTTAAAATGTCGCACGTAATCAGTCTTAGCTTAAAACAATTGTTGCCAGCTATGAGAAGCAGCTATATTTACCCAAAAAATGCGTTTGCATATAGGGTTTTTAATTACAGCAGCAAAGTAAGTAGTTCTGCGGACGCTGGCAATGTTCTCAACAATCTTGTCGACTGGGAGAGCCTCAATAAAAAGAAGAAGATTAGTAAAGCCATGAAGTCTTACTTGGAAAGAGCTAAGGAGCACGACGAGTTTATGAAGCGACAGCAATTCGAGTACAACATTGGTAAGAGGCACCTGGCCAACATGATGGGTGAAGACCCAGACACATTCACTCAGAAAGACGTTGACCGTGCTATCGAATACTTGTTTCCCAGTGGAATATATGACCCAGCAGCGCGCCCACTCATGAAACCCCCTGAAGAGGTGTTCCCTGCCCGGAAAGCAGCAGAATTCGACGAAGCAGGGAGACCGCATCATTTCTTGTTTTACACTGGAAAGCCTAACTACTTTAAACTGTTATACGATGCTGTAGAGAACATCCAACAATTAAATAACTTCCAAGATAAAGTTATTCGGAAAAAAGCTACCCCTGACCCCAATGGAGAGCTCCAACTGAGCAACAGCAGCTGGCTGAGTAAGGACCAATTAGAACAAATACTAGTTGAAGGTATAAATGACTTGGAATATGACAATTTCAAAGTAGTCATGGAACGACTTGTGTCTCTGCCTTACTCCTACAGGCATAAAGATTTCATAGAAAAGTATAGAAAGCCTCTAGTGTCACAAAGATTTGCTTTGGAGATCCCTAAACCTAGTTACGATGATGATGGCAGATCTTTCGTCACAACTTATGAATGTTTGAGGAAGAAAGCTAGAGGTGATGTCACTATAAGGTCACCTGGTGCTGGAAAAATAACAATAAACGGCAAAGACTTGACATATTTTGAAGATGTCCAACCAAGGGAACAGGTTCTGTTTCCATTGATCTTCACTGGAATGCAGGACAGAGTAGACGTGGAGTGTAATGTAGAGGGTGGTGGTCCGTCTGGTCAGTCTGGAGCTATCAGATGGGGTATTGCTTGGGGATTGCGTAGTTTTGTGGACAAGGATATGCTCGACAAGATGCAGGTGGCTGGTCTGCTGACGCGCGACCACAGGCGCCGCGAGCGCAAGAAGCCAGGTCAGCCAGGAGCCAGGAAGAAGCCTACTTGGAAGAGGAGATAGTTATGTAATTTGTACTCAAGTTAGAATTAAAAAGATTAGTCAAATATTAGTTTTTCTACTCTTTATATTATGAATTATAATATACTGGCATTCATTCTATAGGAAACAAATACTTATTGCTGATCATGGGAGAGGCCACTACAATCAAGTTAGGCGCATTATTTACACCTTGTGAGACCCGTGTGAGACCCAAAGACATTATTATTTAAAAAAAACAAAATTTTTCAAATGTCAGGTTTCATTTCAAATACATAATTAACTTCTTCTATAACTCTTTTTCATAGACTTCCTTCTACCACCAATTTTCCTTTGGAACATTTGGGTCTTCCTCTCCTTGTTATAAATCCGTTTCTTCATTAGTGACTTTAATTCTCTTCTTTCTTTTTGTCTTTCATGTTCATTGGTTTGGTTGAAGAATGCCAAACCTTCTGCAATTAAAAAATTAACCAAACAATAAAACTAAATTCATTAACATAAAGAACATCAATGTTGAAATACTTGTATAAGTACCTTTCAAACGATTATCTGACTTTGTGAAAAACAAGTTCTCTCGCCAAACAGCTTTTACAGCTGTTTTATCTAGCAAAAGATCTGTTGTGAATTCTTGGTTGTCTTCGGCTTCTTCTTCAGACTCTGAGGAGTCGTAAACAAATGGGTTCTTCTCACCAGGTTCTAGAGGGTTCTTCACTTTACGCTCTTTTGGGGCTTTCAGAGGTATGTAATCATTGCTCTGTTTTGTAGGTTCTTCTGAAATAAAAACAATAATTAGAATTACATAATTTCATTATACTGACCGACCTCTACATTTTGAGACTGATTGTGTTTATTTCATGGAATATAAAAGCCTGACACCACCTATATTATAACATACTCCTAGATAAAAGTATGTATGTTTCATTAGAATGCACATCCATACATTACGCGTAAGTCTACTTTGGATATTATTACTAGACGCGGGTCTTATACACGAATATTTTTATTCGAGTATTCCCAGTTGCCACCACTGGCTCGGCCACCACTGGTGGCAAATGAGATTTTTTTCCCCAGTTGCCACCAGTGGTACCTTGTTCCAACTTTATTAAACTTGGCCCAACGTTATTAAATATTCGCATGTAAAGACCCGCGCCGCGTCTAATATAATAATGAATACAAAGCGCGGAAGTCTAAAATGTTCTACCTCCTGTTATCTTCACTTCATGCAATAAAATATTGTTGTTTATACCTGTCTCGGAGTCTTCCTCATTATTAGCAAACAGACTTCTTAAACTGAATGTTGTTGGTTGTGCTATTGCTTCTTTCAATGTTTCACTAACTTTATAAAACTGCTCTTTTGAAACCTCAACTTTTGGAATCTCTGGCACTGGAACTTCTAATTTGTCATCTTCATCCTGTTTCTCTTTAGATTTTTTCTTTTTTTTCTTTGCTGGTTCCTGCTTTCCTTCTACAGGTGCCAGAAACTTTGCGTGTTCTGGATGTGAGGGGTCAAACCGGAGCATTCCCAGTTTTGATCTAAAACGAGATAATTTTCTCAAAAAGCACATTTTAAAACACAAGAGCTGAGTCAAGTTCCTCAGCAACAGATGTTTAAATTCTCACCTGTTTATCTCACTTACAGCACCTGATAGAATTATCTTTAACATAATAATATAATGATAATAAAGCCTTTATTTGCTACTAACAATTTTCTTAAATACTAACTTAAATAGTAAATTATTTTACGCAATAACTTGGTTTTGTATTTATTAATCTTCTTCCTCTTCCCTTCTTTTGTCAGTAGTTTGTCTTGTGACAAAGGCCTACTTAAGAATTAATGGCATTACAAGCTGTTTCCAGAATGTTTGTTGACCAACGAGATTCAAACAAAGACTTTCATAGGAAATGTCCAAAGTTGTGTATAAATTAATCATACTCGTTCACTGCTCGTTCACATTAACAACGTGTTTGATATCATTTCTGAGGTCATAAATGCAAGGATACTTGGACATTATCTCCTCTCTGTCTGTCTGTCTCTCGCCCCCGACAGTGGTATTTAGACTGAGCGCGAGCGCGAACGACCTCACTATACGTTTTCGTATATATTAAAGAAAATAATTTATAGTAATCAAATTGCTGATGTTGCGCCTGCGTGCCCTTAATATAGCTGTGCTCATATAAAAAAAATATTATTTAATGTAATTTAAGTCTTGGTAGACACAAACGGACGTCTTTCTCTACATACTCTACATACCATTTACCCCTGGTTACTATGGACCTCTCACGGTGAGGACCAGAACTTACACATGTGCAGATACATACATTATGGTCCTTCGAGCCGGATGTGGTGTTAGAGCCTTTTCTACACACTGAGTCTACTAGTTTACTGAGTGTTACTTAGTTACTGAGTTTTCTACACTCTAAGTTCAGACGTCATGAGCAATTTGTTTATTAGTTTTTTACTTTCAATCTCCAAATTTTAGCGCACCCAACTAACTCAGGTGCATGAAATTGTGAGGTTAACATGGTAATCCTTTTCCTTTACTAATATCTTACTACTTACTTTTTATGGTTCGCTGGTTCACTGCGACTAGGTCTAATAGAAACACCAAGTACATCTTGCAATATATTTAGTTGTTTAGTTTTCTCGTCTGCCTGTCCTATATCTATGTTTTCATCTTCTATGCCTTGTTTCTCTGTGTTCTCGTCCTCTGAATGGTCATCTTCAATGAACCTTTCATCTAAGACGAAACGTTTATCAGATTTGTATCTTGATTGCAAATCTAAAACCTTTAACATTGCATTGCCTAATAAATACACTAGATTAATTTTAAAAGTATAAAGGGAATAATTGTAGGATTATAGCAGAATGGCTAGTTGCACTGTATATAGTAGTATATATTTAAATAGCAGTTGTACTGTGCAGCGTTCGGAATTATCAGGATAATTATTTTCTTTCATAATTATCTGAAATCATTCTCAGTTTTGTATCTTTAATTTTTGACTAGAAATGAAAATAGTTACTAAAATGTTACGTAAAAAAGACAATTATAATTAGTCTTTGATAATATTGATAATTGACATTGTTAAAAAGAAAACAAACTACAGCATACAGTCATTGGTGCCAGGCACACAGTAAGAAAAATAAATATACACGGCATGTTTTGTTTTCTAATTAATTCTATAATTACCAAGGATATCCATAGACTATGGTGTATAGCTCTGCTAACAATAGTTTTCTTTTCATTGTGTTATAATAGCTTAAAAGTCAAATGCCACGGAAGATTGGGTGCATGCTGAAGAAAATTATTAGTACTAATCTTCTTTTACCTTTTGGCCCTTTTTGCCTTCAAATTGCTTTTTTATTTCAAAGTTAACGTCGTCATCTTCACTCCCATCTTCGTCATGAAATAAACTAGGTTTCTTGTCTGGATTGTTACTCTTATTAAGGTTGGCACTGACAGTTTGCTTCTTGAGCGGAGATGTATTTTCTTCTTCGGCATCTGAAAATCTCGTCTTTTTGTTTTGCACTTTATCCTGGAAAAGGGATATAATTCATAATATTTAGAGATACATGACATGATTAGGTGGTTTTTATGAAAGGATTATGATAGTTAAAACCTATATTGTAACATAGAGTATTATAATATCAACCAAATTACAAGTTTAGAAGTAACAGTATGAACTTACTAATGTTGTCAATCCAGTTTTGATAATCTGTTGCTTCTGCTTGAACTCTTGTCTCTTCTGTTTCATTGATTCCATTCTTTTGCTATCAGAGTCTTTTTTTCTATTTGGTTCTGACCTGTTATTGCTGGGACCATCACCGAAGAATGTTTCATGAACAACATGTTTATTGTTTAACTTGTTTTTGTTGGTCTTATTGTGGCCAACGTCATGTGTGACGGAATGATCATCTTGTTTCCTCTTTCTAGGTGTAAGTTTTTCGCCTAGTTTTATTACAGGATTCTTCTTAGGTATATGATTATGATTTTTCTGTAGGAATCAATATATTTCCCATTTCAGCAAGACATGATACTTTTACACAACACATTAACAGCAATTGGTGATTGCTATATTAAAAAATAATTGCACTTGACTAATGGATTGTAGAGTATTTGTAGCAAATAAAACTTTTTTTTTTAAAATAAATTGCAAGATAGTTAAATTTTATACTTTCATGAAATTCATGCAAGGTGTAAGGTAGGGGCTATTGTAGCTAGGGGACAAATGTAATTGACTGAAGAAAGAGTGACAAAATATGAACCTGGTATTTAGCGGGTTGGTTATTGTTACTTTTTTTAATGAGCAGTCTGTGGCTTTAAATAGTAAGGAATACTCTCTAAAGCCACAGATGTCACTCTTTGTAAAAAAAACATACCTTTTCTGCATCTTTTGTTTGTGCTTGAGCTCGTTCCCTCTGCAGACGCTCCAGGAAGCTCTCTCTAGCTCTTGTCACATACAGTTTGTTACCATTGAAGTCTTTGCTGGTAAAGTGTTTGAGACCTATAAAATATTATTATTAGGGTTAATGGGTGAACAGCTTTTTGGAGGCCGATGTATTAAAGGTTTTTGGGTATAAATAGTCACTTCATAAAACAGTTTTAATTGTAAATGAAGAGAAACTAACATCAGACAACAGGCAGTAGCAATGGGGTAAGTACCTAGTTGAGGGATTGGGATACGGAGCCACTCCTTTCTTTTACTTGTTTTTCAGGAGAAGGGAGTTGACGAGCAGCCCTCTGCCCATGCCCGTTACTTGTCTACGCTTTGGTTGGTAGGCAAGACTTACACATGTGCGTTAGAACAAGGTTATGTTGTAATATACATCAGTATTAGCCACTTACATGATTCAATTTCGTGAATAGAACCTGACAAAGTAACAAATGCGAAATTCTTTTTGTCACTCTCCTCAGCAGATTTACATTTTACATCTAAATTGCGCACTTCACCGAATGGTGAAAATGCATTTAACAAATCTTTCTCATTTGTATTTTCTGGAAGATTGCCCACAAATAGTCTAGTTTGTGAACACATTTTTAATTTTGCGAATGTAATTTTTAATGTATTAATTCACTGAAACTTGAAAGAATGAAAATCTATAGAAAAAAACGTGCCAAAACAAAAGTTTTTTTATAAGGAGTTTGTGGCTTGGTTGCAAGACCTTTAAGCCATAAAACAAAAGTTTTTTTTGTTGAATTCCGCAGATTAGAGAGATATATGTTGAATTCGTTCATTGATGGATAGGCAAATGTCGATAACTATACAGCCAAGTCATATTTGTGAATTTTTCTTAGTGTGACAAAAACCGGGGGTTAGGTAGGTACTGTATTGTTTTCAGGATATAAGCTATTACTGTACCAAGTCTCAAGTGAAAGAGTAACAACCATCCATCCTCACAAACTTTCGCCTTTCGATCGGTTAATTCCCGTGCAAATTAAAGCTGCATCCACACTAGGGTGGTGGCGATGGTGCCGAGCCGCGGCCAGTTACTGGCATGGTGTTGTACCTACAGTCGGCCAAAAAAGCGGTGAACCACCCTAAAGTTGGCATTCGTTGCACTTCATAGAAATATAAGATCTATTTTCACTGTAATTTGTGTTTTCTTGCCTTGGCTGCGCTTGGCCCACCCCAAACAAATCCACAGGAAGATAATAAAAAGCTAATGCCACAAGTCTGAACGCAAATAATCCATTTAATCAATAATAATGCGTACATAAGTCATCTCATCATTATAGTAATTATGTAGGTAGGTAGTTTGTATATAATTCATTAATAATAAAAAGTAAACAATTATCAAAAGAGTAGGTAGGTAGGTGCATAATATTATCTAATAATGAAGAATGTTAACTGATGACAACAGTTTATATTTACAAACATGTCCAAGGATGGGTAGATATACCTTTCGTATACCTAGTCAATTCCAATGCAAGCAATAAAATATCAAGATGCGATATGCACTAGATAACTAGCATATAGCAAGCAAGTTATCTAAGTAATTAAAATTGCTAAACAGCTTATTATGTCGATTTGTAACTATTGTTTCGATACACAATTAAGCAACCTCCTCGTATGAATATCCTCGCGCGGTAAAAACAACGAAACCTGCTTAAGTACTGACTTTCAATCATATGCTATATGTGCGACTCCACCTTGTAGGTATATGAAATTACACACAAGCGTTTTTTACGAACGAAGCAACGGATTTTTACGAACGAAGTGCTTCAGTGCCAAGGTAAAGCGTGTCCCAGACACGGCCTGCGGCGGCGGCCTACCGCAGGCCGCAGTCACAATATACAAATATGACCGCGCGTGTTTGAAGACAATATACATTGCAAGGGAATGCAACTGGCCGCCGGCCGCGTGTGTCTGGGATAAGCTTTATTCAATTACCAAGATTTGTTTTTAGAAAAATGTTTTGTAGAAAAACGTAGTAGGTATACAGTTGACATTACAGGTGGCTAGCTACCTCTAGTTTTCAAGACACAGAAAGGCACAGCTAACATGTGGAAACGTTCAGTGACCGTCTGTCCCAAAACTCAACGACAATGCGAGAGCAATTGCGCATTCCCGAATACCCTTCTGTTGATCACGATGAAAAATTAAAACGGGAAACTTAGGTAAAAAAAAAATCACGCCTATGCCAATAATACTAGTAGTTCCGTGAGAACAGTAGACCTCGCCAGCCCTTATAAACCAAACCTAAAAGAAACCAACAAAAGTCAACTTTGTAGTTGGAGACAGAAAAAGTACCTACTAAAGTGACAAAAATTAGCACTTTAAAGCTTGATATTTCGCAAACGGATCCCTGAATCGAAAAATGTTTTTCACACACCCGCGATATTTTTGAAAGACCCATCCAACGATACCCCACACCATGGATATCACGCGGAAAAAAATAATTTTCCATTTTACGTATGCAGTTCTATGAACATAATTAATTTTTTCAACTTTCATAAGTCGATCCACTATTACTCAAAAACTAATAGAACCTACTTAGCCGTAATAGTTTTCCTTGTAACTACGTTATATATGCTACTGCCATGAATTTTTTCACATTTCCAGAAGCAACCGTTTAGCTGGCAGGGGGGGGGGGGGACACGTGACTCTAACAAAAATTACCGCTTTAAAGCTTAATATTTCGCCAACGGATCCCTAAATCGAAAAAATGGTATTCACACACCAGCAATATTTTTGAAATACCTATCCAACGATATCCCACACTATGGGATTCACAAGAAAAAAAAAGTTCACTCCCACTTTGCGAGTATGGTAGCGAGTAAAAAAAATGATTTTCAAAATTTTATTTTCTACTCATTTTGTAGGTTTAATTAATTTATACCTATGCCAAATTTTCGTCAAAATCGGTTGAAAAATGCGACCTGTAGAGAATTACAGACAGAAAGACAGAAGGACAGAAAGACAGAAGGACAGACGGACATTAGCATTTTTGGTCAATCTCGAAACTTAGACGCTTCGCTCGCTCGGTCAATAATACCAAATGATTTTTAAATATCCTCAATAATCTGGCCTGTCCATTGCTCTCGGATTATCCCCATCTCTCTTCCGTGCGGATTATCATTGAGTTTTGGGAATTCCTATAAGTACGGTCGACCGCACGTCAGTGGTAACAAAACCAGTATAATCTGGTCTTGCATAGTATTGAAACTCTTTAAAAGGCTAGGCCAGCTCAGTTGTGCGGTGGGGTCGACTGTACTATTTAAGTAAGGATGAAGATGTTTTTACCCGACTGATTATAGTCGATATTAAACTTCTAAAACTGTAAATTTTTTTAGAAAATTACATTTTTACATATTTTACAGAAGAATTATATGTTATGAATTAGGTATATTACACAATTCTTGAAATAAATTCACCAAACGTCTCATAAATAATAGTTCAGGACAATAATGTACTTAATACAAATATTATAAACAACCCCTCTGATCATATTACGTGATTATACATTATTAATGAATGATTATGATAATACTATACAACATTGACATAACATATTTATATATTAAGTATATTATTTACAAACGAAATACATATTTATATGTCACGCATTGCACTCAAAATTCAAACAATATAAATTAACAGCTACTCTGGAATGGTGGTTATTACTTAGTGGTTAACATACTAGGTGGTACTTATACGTCTATAAATGCTAGATATAAATTAGACTAGTATCTATTTACTTGTTCAAATGCTAATAGGCTGCAAATATGTCATCAAAAGAACAAAGAGAACTATAAATATACTGTTGATTCTATCTAAACCACATTTGCGAAAAGGACTAAATCTAGATGGACCATAATGTCCTATGACTAAATAGGAAAGCATGATCATCCAGATTTAGTGCATTCGTATCAGTTCCAAAGTTGAAAATCAAGACAATATCTCATTTTTACAATTCAAATAAAAATCACGTGTTCAAATTGGTAGGTAGACGAATCTGTCTACAAACAGGGGGGCGAAGGGAACTGCACGCTGATTGGTCAGGCCAAGGTCGCGGCATGTCATGATTGGTCGGAACTAACATGACGTTGTGGGCGATTGGTGCGCGGCGTTTGATATGTAGGCAAGCGCATAAAAAGCAATTAGTGTTGTTACGAATTGTGTGTATCTCACCTTTATTGTTACCGACTTCCAAAAAAGGAGGAGGTACTATGTTCGGCTGTAAGTATGTTTTTTTATTATTATTATTCATTCTATTAGCATTTGAACAGCATGTAGCAACAAGGGTGTTCACACAAAACCCGGTGTTTCTTATTATAGTACTTAAGCTTGTGTGAGATTTTAAACAAAGTCAGTTCCACAGCGGCAGATGTCACTATTTATTTACACAGGTTTACTTTTACCGTTCGATTGCATATATTTTGTTACAAAAATTTCACTACAGTTCGTGCCCTAATTTAATACCCAGTCAAGGTAACAACACAAGTGCAGTGGGTAGTCAGCATTACTTTGGCCGTTGTATACCGCTTCAGTAATTTAACAAAGGTTTGTTCGGGAGTTCTACGATGTTCACAAATAAAATCACATACGTAAGGTCTCGTGAGAAGAGTATCTCAAGGCGCTTAGGATTTTTCCGTTATGCTGTGTAAGATTAAATTAATTAATAATTGAATCGCATCTGTATTTGCTAGAAACTCGTCAAAGTGACTGTATGTATGAAATCTGACCGGGTTCATACTCATCACCATACATCGGGGTTCTCGGAGCGGGAATGATTTGAGAAAGAGTAGAGATAAACAGATACGTTAGTCTGCGAAAATAGCATACTATGCCTAATGAATAACTACTTCTCTGCGAAATGAATACACTCTATGACACAGTTTAATTTATTTGACATAGTACTTTAGCTTTAGTACCAAGCCTCGTAAGATAACAATAAAAAGAACTTTGATTAACTGCAGTAAATTTAGTAGGTGGCACGATTTTCAGAATAAACTATTATTAATATTTTTTCTATATTTGGAACAGTGAATCTGCGGCGTCTTGCTGTCCATTTCATTGAACTGAACGATCTTTCCACGTCGACAGTTGTATTTTTTGCTTATTAGAAACCTGCTAGAGTACATTCTGTTTTTCAAGTCAATACATATTCTTTGACTAATGTCAAACGTTCTCGCTCCGAGAACCCCGATGTATGGTCATGACTCATGAACTAGAATGTATCGTAGATGTGTGGGATAGTCTTATTAGCGATCCAAACCACATTCAAGGGTCCCACACTACACTTGCCCAGTCGTGGTCTCCAATCGAGAACTCGTCTACCCCATGTAGTAGGTAATATTATAGGCGCGGAATGGTTTGTAAAAAAAAAAACATCGTACCATTGTGCATTCTATAAGCCGAGCAATTCAAGGGTTAATACGGGCATTTTTTCGGGCGTTCAAATTATTTTTAGGGTTCCGTACCTCAAAAGAGGAAAAAAGGAACCCTTATTGGATCACTCCGTTGTCCGTCTGTCTGTCCGTCTGTCAATACCATTTTTTATACCTGCATAACAACGAGTCTGTATATAACAAGACGCTCGAATTAAGTGGCCCTGTAATTTATTAAACACCTAGTGACCGGTTACTTACAGGGTCACTAAGGGCCTCTTTCACCACTTGCTGATATTGATACAGATAGTAAGCTGACAGATAAACTTATCTATCAGATAAATCTGTCTGATATATTCGTGTTGCACACCTCTAGTCTCTATTAAAATATCTGACAGATAAGGCAATCGGATACCTGTGAAACAAAGAAAATTGGGTATCTGTCAGATAATCTGCAGATAGGGTATCTGGTACTTTATCAGCAAGCGGTGAAAGAAGCCCTAATTATTGTAACAACATTAACGAAATTAACTAGCTTGTTTTAACTTTCCATACAAAATGATGTCCTAACCCTAAGCAGTGTGGTGTGTGCAGTCCTAGAAAAGTTGTTCAGTATTCAGTCTGTCGTAACGTATGCTTCACGCTGTAAGGCCACCTACAGACGGTCATGCAAACGTCAGTCAATTCCATTAGACATAACTGATGGTTGCATGATGCAAAATTTCGTCAGTCACCGCGTTAGGGAATGCGCAGACCAAGCGGAAAAATGTCCGCGCGCTTTTTGACGTTATTGTCAAATGAACCTTATCACTATAGACTAAAGAACAAAATCGTATGAATGACGCCGAGCGCTAAGGCTATTGGGATAAGGTTCATTTGACATTTGCGCGGGCATTTTTCCGCTTGGTCTGCGCATTTCCTATGACGATCATTCATCCGTCAATCACCGCCTGACTGTGATAAAACCATGGTAAAACTGACAGCAAAACCTACCGTGTAATACAAGTCTTTACAGGGCCTTACAAAGTCAGTGCCTACGTACCTAAACACGAAAGTGTGAACAACCGAGCTTCAGCAAAAACATCGTAAGCGACACACAAAATATATAATTTAACACCTAATGTAAAGGTCTTTAAATGCGTATTTCCTTTGTTCATTTTGTCGCTTACGACGTTTCGCTGAGAGTGAGAGTAGGTCTACAAGCCGGTGCAGCTCGGCGCGGAGGGGGGTGGCCGCTACGTCGGCTCCTCCGACGACATCAGCGCTTCCGACTGCTCGTCCAACTCGGGTATGTTTCTCAGAGCCCTGGTGCAAAACAGAAAATAATTGATTATAGTATCTATCACACGACCCAAATAATACTTAAAATAATGGTTTAAAGTGTGTGGGGACACAATATACAGTGCCTCTGTCTAGCATTAAGTTACTTCACGCACCAGTCACCAGTTGCGAACTCATTATGTAAATTTGAATAAATAAATATACCTACATCGACAGATATACCAGAAGTACACTAGTCTTTTAATTTTTCAAATAGCAAAAGTGCACCAGAGTCAGAACAATAAATAGTGTTCAAAGGGTATAGAATAGATAAATAAATATTTCCTATATACCTACTGTTAGAAGAGTACCTAATCTTCGTTGAACACAGAATTAGGTCATTACTTTCATTGAGAATAACAGGTTTGTTTACAGGTCAATGCGAAACTTTGTAAAAAAATTCAAACGCGAGAAATCGTTATTTGGTTAACGTTAATACCAGGCTTACCTAGCTACGTAGTAAAATTACAATTACGAACAGTTTTCTTGCGTTTTTTTATGATTTATATTTTATCGCTCGAAGACTATGCAAATATACGAAAACAAATAAGTAAAAATGCAAATGTAACTGCCAGTTTGTGTAATTTTTAATGACATTGTAGAATAGAAGAACAGAAATTGAACGAACGACAAGTCGTCAACCCCTGTCACATACTTTAAGAGTATTACACATGCGTGATTAAGCCTAAGGTTTGAAAATGTATTCGTCTATACTACGCAGAAGCGGGA
Source organism: Metalampra italica (assembly GCA_949699065.1). Classification (NCBI taxonomy): domain Eukaryota; kingdom Metazoa; phylum Arthropoda; class Insecta; order Lepidoptera; family Oecophoridae; genus Metalampra; species Metalampra italica. The sequence continues at coordinate 4,586,876 of OX452986.1, forward strand.
GCGTACTGGCTTCGGTCGAGTCGGTAGCAGGTTCAATTCCAACTCGTCACAAATAATATCAACTTCCAGCTAGTAAAGAGAGAGGGTCATTTCAAATTTAAACGTAACGAAATGAAGAGCCATAAAAGATCTAAAGAGATCGCAATAATGTATGTACAATAGAATACTACTAAATTATAAAGTGCTGCACTAGGGTCGACACATTTACTTTTATTCCCGATGCCCCGATCAATAGTTCCCGTGCCGCCTCTCCCGGTGCGCGGGGCGCGTGCGCGGCTCGTCACTTTGTTTGACGGGACTCGTGTCAATAACCCAACGGGTCCGGGACATGCCAAGGGATATTGAAAACATAACACCGGCGCCAAATACGCGATAGTTGATAGACAATACGAGTGAAAATGAGTCCAGAAAGGGAGGCCGACGGTAAGTGGTAACAAGGTTTATTGAGTAAGTCAGCAACCAGTGTACGTCGCGGTGGTTATACTTACACTCGTAAACAATGTACGGATTCCATTAATGAATTCTTGTACTCCTACGATATTCCTATATTTCCAACATTGCGTCAATTTCAGTTCAATCCGTCTAGTATTTTGACTTAATCTGGCAGGTCCGCCCTATGAAAGAGCGTTCTAATACGTATAGCTTCGCTTCGCTATAATGCATATCAACATCTGGGATACGCAGTGATAATTGAAAGTAACAACCGATTTCAATCTGTTATTTCTGCTATCCTGAAAAATTGCTGTACAGACTTCTATCTGAAAAAAAGTTTGAATGGAGACTTCTTTGTCTTTGTTGAATGGAACCTTTCTAATTAACAGCCTATAAACGTACTTACCACAGTTGAATAAAGGGCCATTCTCACAACGAGTGCATTTCCATAGCATGCAGATGTTTCTTTACAATGTTTTCCTTCACCGAACAGCACATGATTTGACCCATACCTACCTACTTACGTATTATTAGTTACTTCGAAATATATCCCAAAAAGAATCATTCCAATCGGTACATAATCGGCCATAGACCATATAATAGTACTAGAATCGGCGAAGATATCGCAAAACAAACACACAAAAACTATATACAGTCGAATTGGATTTAATGCGGGGTAATTTTCAATCTTTCTACACTGTATGAGCTGAATCATACATCAATTTTCAGGGCCAGAAGACATCCTAGAGTCTATAGACGAGCTGAAGGAACGCTTGTCCTCAATGAAACGCATGATGGAGGAGCGCAAGGCCGCCGGCACCGGCACCAAGGAGCTCTTCCAAGGCCAAGCCAGGAGTCTCCAAGGGACCACCATGATCGACGGGAACTTCCTGAGCTTCGTCTTTGGCGGATCCCTAGTGGTGATCCTCAGCGTTTCAGTCTACGCTTTCTACAACCTATACCACGCCGTACTTAAAAAGTTCCCCTCGCCCCATACAGAGTTGTAAATTATTGGACAATTCTGTTCCACATGTTTGTTTGTATGATGATTGATGAATGATTATTATTCGAATATAAATTAATTAACCCTTTAGAATGTTTTTTTTTATGAATCTCCAATGCGAATATCCTTAAAGCTACTAAAAAACCGCTAACTCACAGAGTAGAGGTCAGGCCCTATGGTCACTGTAGACAGGTTACTTTGTACAAGTGGTGTAGAAGCGTTTTTGTTATTTTTCTCGTTCGACGCGTACGCTGTTGAAATGCACGCACACCTGGACGCGCCGCACGCACCGCAGTCGCCGCGCCGCATTTGAACTCTTTGTATGAAGTTCTATGAAGCCTCGCACACTCATTCGACCCACGCGCGCCGCAGTACTCAAAACATATGACACCCCTCGCACCTAGACGCGCCGCACGCACCGCAGTCGCTGCACGATGCGTTCGCTGCGGGCGGATGATGTTTGTTGCCATTGCTACGGCGGTGAAGGCGATGGCTGCGGCGACGGCGTCGCGTGCGGACTGGTGTGCGAAGCCGTCAACATAAAGCGACGACTGCGGCGCGTCCAGGTGTGCGTTCACCTTAATTGTCCGTTAGAAATGTAGATACCATAGAACCTCAAGGTTGGTGGAGGTATACAGCGTCCATTTAAATATTAACTATGAAGAGTCACACTCACGAGAACCCGTCGGCGGTCCGCAGCCGTTTGGCGAGCCAGTCTGCGGGCGCGCGCGGCACGTGCAGTACGGCGGCGCCCCAGCCGGCGGCGGCCAGCGCGCCGGCCGCGCCGCGCCACCAACCGCCCGCCGCCGCGCCGCCCCGCCACGCGTCCACGCACGCGCACAGCGGCAGCGTCAGACCCACCACCGCGGTCGCGGTCTGCTGCGACGTCAGCGATTTGCCCCTGTACCAAACATAGTAAACAAACAAACCTGTAACATTCATCTCTATAGGCCGTACATTTCGTCAATAATTAACCGGGCTATTTTCAAACGACTTCAAACTGGAGGTTCTCAATTTGACTGTATTTTTAATTCTTTTTTTGTGTGTATGTTACGCGATATCATAGATGATTGTGAACTGATTTGAATGATTGTTTTTATTTTATTTATTAGGCTATATATTTTGAGGGTCCATTTCAATTGTAAAAAAAATCTCCTCGAAGGGTGCTTCTCCACCAGAGATGTGCGCGGGGAAATAGGATGTTTCTACCATTTTCATTTTCGAAAATGATGTGATTGGCGGAAAAAAAACTATTTCACTACACATCTGTGGTGGAAAATTAGGGGACCGAAAAATATCGGTTTTTATTAACGCTCGTTATTATTAGGTGCTAGAACTAACCACAGCCATAAGGACTCTAGTAGGAGCGGGCCGAGCGCCGCGTCGAGCAGCAGCCAGCTCCAGAGGCGCGGCGGCGGCAGCGTCGCCCGCTCCGCGCCGCCCAGCGCCAGCGCGCCGCCCACCACCCACGTCAGGCACCCGCAAGCGCACCCCACCACGCCTGCATCAAATCAACAGCCTATCAAAAAGGGGGTTAGGGCTATAGTCCACTACGCTAGCCCAGAGCGAGTAAGACTTTCTTCTTCGGCGTATGCTGGTTTCCTCGCAATGTTTTCCTTCACCGTTCGAGAAGTCAGTAAAATGTGCTTAAGTTTTGAGAGAAACCCATTGTTACATGGACCGGCCGGGGATTGAACTCGGTCCTCCCGACATGACAGGCAGCGTCTTCCCCAGTACGCCACTGACACCTGCATAATCATTTAGTTACATGTCAAAAATATACCAATAATAGAATATGAAATAAATAAATAAAAAATTCGTGGCGATCATACATCGTTGCTTTGGGCTACAACACTTACCCTAAATATGGTTCGTTCCCAGTAGTACTAACTATACAATTGTACCCTGTGGAACTAGTGAGACTTTTTTGTAAGAATATATTTGAAGGTACATTGGTAAGAGATAATTTCGTCGCGAGCACATAAATGCTTGCAAACTATTCCGGCATAGATATAAAAATATTACTGCACGAACTTACCGACAAATAGCGGCGAATTGATGCCGTCGCCCTTCCTGAGCTCCCGACGATACATGAGCAGGTGCACGGCGTAGCACAGTGCCGAGCCCAGTGCAGACAGCACCGCCGTCCAGTTGCTATGGTGACCCTCCGACACCCCCAACACCACCTACGATCACATCACCTCCAATTAGACTGTAGGTATTCAAATCAGAAGAAATTAGGCCACGATACGCAAACTAGGACGGCTGCATTTCCATCTCCCTGAAATAGTACATATATTGTTATAACCTATCGAGGAAACTAAAAAAAATTAAAATTGCATTAAAATAATCACATAATTTATTTCTGCACAATTTCAAGGGTTTTACGTGATAATAAGATTGCGCCACTTATCGCTCGAGTATTAATGGACCAACAACTTTAACTGAAGTCCATTTTCCGTGTAGATAACTATAGTTATCTATACCTACGTTGACTGGAGAGTTCCATTAGATAACCAAGCACAAGCAGGAAATCGTTTTTTCTTAGCAGACTTAACAGGTAACTAGTTATCTACGCGAAAACTGTAATCCAGCTCAATAATTTATTATATGAATGGGAAAGAAAAGTTCCACGGTCATAATTTGGTTGCCTACATAGAAAAAAAAACACGTAGTTAGCCGGTTATTGGTGATCTACGTGGAACAAACCACGTACCATTCCGGCGGCCGTGAGCAGCACCGCGACGCACTTGGGCAGGTTGAGGCGGTCGGCGGGCGCCTGCGCGAGCGCCGCGCCCAGCGACAGCGCGAAGGCGGCCGTCGTCGACGTGTAGATGGTGGCCGAGCTCGCGGCCGTGTGCAGCAGGCTCAGCCGGTACAGGTAGTTCGACATGAACCACTGAGGATAGATAGCGAGATGTCAATATTTAACTGTCAAGCCACAACATATTTCACTGTTTTCTTCTTTGATTTTCATCTAGTCTATAGGTATAGTGTCGTGATATAAGCCCGTACGCTTTTCTATTTCGCGCCTCAATGTATGCATTGTCATAGAATGGCAGGCAGGTCAAGGCATCCGTCAGAACCTGTGTATATTCCTTCTTCTACAAGTAATTTATTTACTTAATAGAAGGCTCCAACGTCCTATATAATTAAGTTTAATGAGAAACGAAATAAACATTTTTCATTTTCATATTCGTCGCGGTCCATAAGGAACCTAAGCATAAGGACCCCTATTAACTATGAAAGGTTTACTGTTTTGCGAAAGATTCCCGGGTCCAGAAATTAAAAATTAATGTGAGTAGTATACTTTATACAAATTATACCTGCATACAATACTTAACTAATCCTAGGGTTTTCTCTCGTACTGTGGGAAGGAAACAAAGATAGGACAAATACATTCACACTAGGGTCATTGTATTTCGATACCTCGTGTTTTTGGTACTCGAATGTACTGATCAAGGTACTAAGCCAATGAGGTGAGTTGAAGAAAGAAAGGAATGTGCTAAGTAAACGATTTTTAGCAAATTATGACTGTTGTTTTTTGTTGTATTTGTCTCTGTTGTGTTTGTCAATTCTATAAATTTCTACGGTGTATAGGTATGGTAGGTATAGGTTTTCTTAGGAAATTAAAATAAAATAAGAAATATAACTTACAGGTACACAGAAAACGACGGCCAGCCTAAGATGGCGGCGCGTGGCGGCGGCCGCGGCGCGGCGCTGCGCGTGCTCGGTGGCGCGCACCGACGCCGCCCACGACAGACGCGCCAGCAGCGCCTCGCCCGCCTGCGACGCTGACATCACCCGGACCTGTTCGCACGGGATAATAAGTCGCTATTATGCGGGGCACAGAAACTGCTTTATTCTTTTGTGTTGATACACTTTATATTGGTTTGTGACATGACCACCAACCCAATGTGGGTGGACCATTGAATGGAAGGATGCCCTTATTGAGAGAGTAGGCCTGTGCTGCAACAGTGGAGACATTTAATAAGCTATTGATTTACATTGAAATTTTAGTTTTTCTTATGTACTCAGAGTGCTGGATGATGCAAACTGCAAAATGACGATACTGACGAGGTAATTGGTTACAAAAGTTAAATTGGATTGGGAATTAAATAATAATTATTATTATGGGGGTAATATGGCAGCAGGAGGTACATACGCGTTTATCTCGGCTGGTGTAGTGAGTTAGGTTCCTATCTATGTTGACTCTTCGTAGAAATTAACAAAAAATAAAACCGACTTCAAAACCACAAAAAGGCACTAAAAAGCGTAAAATAACTTTTTTATTTTAATCCAAAAGACAGAACCCTGTTACGTATTATTTTAACTAAAATATTATTACAATATGTGCTATGTACTGAATTGTTTGTAGTCGGTGCCAAGCCGGTAGTAAGCTAAGTCTCCCGTGCGCCATTCCATAATATGTTAATTCATTATCATCTTATCAGCCTGTAGACGTCCACTGCTGGACAAAGGCCTCCCCCAAGGATCTCCACGACGACCGGTATATGTTAATTAAGCTGTTCATATTGCTAAGTTTTATTGTGTGTCGGTCTTGGCACCGACTTCAAACAGATCAGTACATAGCACATATTGTAATAATATTTTAGTTAAAATAATACGTAACAGGGTTCTGTCTTTTGGATTAAAATAAAAAAGTTATTTTACGCTTTTTAGTGCCTTTTTGTGGTTTTGAAGTCGGTTTTATTTTTTGTTAAAAAGTTTTTTATTTTTCCATTTTTAGTGTTAATATATTTATAATAGTATTCGTTGCATCCCTAATAATCCCCGTAAAAAGATATAGGTAGGTAGGTACACCGCAAAACTTGCTGCGGCGGCGGCGGTGCGAAGGCGAAAGCGACAAAACCGCGCGCACAGATGGATACGCCCCACGCGGCGCGGCGGTGCGGAGTGGCGGCGGCGCGTTGTATTCCTTTGTAGTATATGAGGACCGCCACACAGCGGCGGCGGCGCGGCGCGGTGCAGAGCGTTCTTCATACAAACCGCTTCATACAATTCCTGTCTGAAGGGGTCCGCTTTATATTCGCTTTCCGCAGATTCGCCGCCGTAACGCTTTCGCAACACCGCCGCCCTATCTGTATTGCGCTTTAGCGTTGTAAAGCATTTCATCATCATTACCACTTCATTCGCGATAAAATACTACACAGACTTCTTCCCGGTCCACAATTGAGGGAGAAATCGGTGAACATACATAAAAGGAAAAAAAATAAAAAATAATAAATAAAAAACATACATACAGCCGAACATAGTACCTCCTCCTTTTTGGAAGTCGGTAAAGAATTCCTCCGTCCCTAATTTTTACCATAGAAAAACTGACCACAGGATACTAAAATTTATTCCACACAGCAGAATTAGCTGACTACAGCTAGTAACAAATTTAAATAAGCTATGTAAAAATAATACTCTTTGATAGCAATAAGATATGTAATATAATATGTGGTATAATCACCTCTGCTACTTTATTAAATCTGACAGCTCTCGGTGCTGCATCATCACTGTCCGTGGTCTCTCCAGCTCTAACTGGTACAAATGTGGAGTCACCCTGAAAAACAGTTGATATTCATAATTGTTGTACATTGTGACTGTGATGCCTCAAACTGTTTCCAATTGTTACATGAATAAATAGATCCATGGGGTGTTAATGCAAACCAATAGGAACTCACTTTATGAAGCCTGAGTTTTAAACATAGGTAGGTACTGAAGTTATAACACATGTTCATGTCCAAAGTAAAAACTTACCAAACTGGTAGCAGATTCAGTGAAATAGTTTTCATCGTCTGCTTCAGCTGTGGGTTCTAACAGTTGCTGAAAGAAAAAAAGTACCTATAAATGAAGGACCTTTATTTGTTGTTTATGATGATTATGAGAGATTATGATTAGTCTGATTAAAATATATACAAGCAAAGTTGTGTAAAAAGCAACTTACTGTGTAGTCAGCAGGCCGACAAGGATCTCTCGTAGGTGGCGTGAAGCATAATACTATAAGGTATATAAACAGCAGTGAACTACGCACATAGGTCACAAGGAATGGCCTGTCTAGCTTCTTTTCTATATAAATGTACTGAAAAAAAGAAAATAACATTAAATCATATAATATTAGTTAGGCGGCGAGCGCACTACCAAATAGGCTACCACGACTTGTAAACTTACGCTTTGCGAAAAAACTTACCTTAGTCAACTCTGACGATACCACCCACAGAACGACGACCAGAAGTAGAAGAAATACGCCGAATACAAATTTTCTTTTACTGACATTTTGCGCACCATCATTATTGTTTTTATTATTGGAGGACACTCGAAAATAATTGTGGCATAAAGTCAACATGAAGACGATTGAAATAACACATTAAATAAAATTTAAGTTCGTTATAAACGTCGACCCTGGTCTTCTGATGTTACCAACCTACTAACACACATTAGATACCCTTATTCAATCTATTATTAAGTACGTCATTAAAATACATTTTTAGGTAGCAACGATAAATAAAAACAAATAATTCCAGTTTCTTATTAGAATTTTATCAGAAACGAAACGAAACACAGCCGAGAACAATAGAGGCGTTTTTCTGTTTGATTGACAATGAGAAAAATGACAGTCAATCGTATCGAACTTGTTTGATTGACATTGACATTTACCTAAACGACATGATAAAAGTATTTGAGACACACAGCCGAATCTTATTTTATTTGAGACTTTAATCCACTTTTATGTTTCAACGTCTTATTTCTGCGTGATTTTCATAGCGATCCTCAGCAATCCCATCTAGGGCAAAATAAATGCGAAACTTTTTACATAATACTCTGTTTTTGTTTTTAATAAAATGACTTTGTTTCCAGGGTCCGACGCCGTAAAACTCATTAAGAATTTTTTTTTTGATTTGTTTACTTTGATCAATGTTTGATTGAGGATTGAATGAGGAAGATTGAGTGAGGATCTGAGGCGAGGGAGGATTGAGGTTAGGTCTTGGAAAATCTACAACAACAAAAGTAAAAGTTGAATTAACAATGAGTGCCTGCAACGTGGAAGTGATAAAATACATTGGAAAATATCTTAATACACCTGTGGGTACAGTTTGCCACAACACTGACAAGGTGAAATAATTTTTAAAAATTCTTGGCATAAATTTAATGTAATTAAACTATTTAGAATTACATCTAATGGTATTTCAGGTATTGACCACTGTGCTAGATAAGCAAAGTGTGGAAGGGTTTGCCAGTATTGTGCTGAGCCTGGCCTCGAGGAGCGGGGTCCGTATGAGTCAGGAGCAGACACTTCTCAGCTACCAATGGTTGGAACATATAGCTATGTACGCTAACCAGGCTGCCACTAATCCTACATTCGCAAAAAATTTCATGGAAGTAAGTATTTCTTGTAGCAAAAAGTGTTTGAACATCTCTGTTCTGTCAATGCATTCCCTTTTTATTAACATAAAAAGTTTGCAGTAGATTTAATTCATTCATTGTTTTTAGGATATCAATAAGGCACTAGAAAGGAATTCGTATTTAACAGGCGATTTTTTAACCGTTACTGATGTAGCTGCGTACCATGTGCTCTACTGCTTAGTGGTAAGTAAGATCTTTGTTTCCGGTGATTGTGAGAAATAATAATTAATTTGGAAGGGTCAGGGTGGGTCAGGTTTAAAAAATCATACATTTACTTAGCTCCAAATCTAGCTGATAAGCCAAGTGAAGAACCTGAGGTACAAAACTACTACAATAGTATTTGGATCTATTGTTTGGGGCCACACATTGGGGAACCCAACGGTCGCCATCAATAGGCTCTAATTTTATATGAAACTGCTCCAGTGAAGCAACATAACCATAGTGCTGTAAGGGCATTGTCAAATTGTTATTTATTTACACACCTTGTCATGCTTTCAGGATCGCCTCTCTGTAACTGAACGGGAATCATTGCTACATTTATGCCGATGGTCGAAACACATTCAAGCCCAGGCTAGAGTCAGTGCGAGCCGGCCACCACTGCCCTTGAATTCTTTAATGTTGTCAGCGCTGGCACCTGCTGTACATTAGTTGTACCTATCACTTTCTTGTCTTAAAATAATTTATAATATATTCAAGACTAATAAATTTAAGTTAAGTAAAGGTAATGTAGTTTTTCATTGTTTGAATTGAGAAATGTTTTTCATTGCTCTAACTAATGCAGTTGACTTTAGTTCATCTAGAACAAATCAGCATTTCAACAGTGAAATAACTTTAACATTGGTTCAGTAGTTGTAGCACAGTCTCAAACTTCATGTAGGTATGTAATATAATATAGGCAAAATGTAGTTAAGTATTATTATATGTCTATAACTCCCTAAGTTTACTCAGTTATTGAAAGGTTAAAAGAGCTCTTTCAGTCTATTGCAAATGGCCATGAAGCTGAAAATTTAGTTCCTAACGCCCGCGCCCCCCTATCGGGAGTAACCTCAGATCTGAGGAAGTAACAATTTTTTTTCCTTCATGCTCACTATCAAGGTAATAAAGTTTTCAATTAGCTAGGTATGCTGTTCAGAAGTAAAGTTAATTGCATCGTAAAATCACAAAACAAAACACGCTTCATTTTACAAAATGTACTTTTCAAAGAGGGAATATGTTTTCCTGATAGTAATATTTACTTTCTTTTATGTTGCAAAGGAATACTTTGCAACTTGTGTAAGTGCTTACAATTAATTATACCTACATTCGCAACCACGTTTCGTAACCAGTTGCCGTAGAAGAAGTACTTTTCTTTGTTCGCAACTAGTTGCTAAAGAGGAATTTTATTTTTTTATTCGTATCTAGTTGCGTGGGAAATTAATGGGGGAAACCAGATGCGAATAAAGAATTAAAATTCTTCTTTCGCAACTAGTTGCGCACAAAGAAAAGTATAAAAAGTAGCGAATATGGCCGGAAGGGCTCTGGTTTCCTCGGATAGCGGTACAGTCGGCCGTCGCGTCGTACGTAAAAATGACGGTACCGCTATCCTAGAAAACTAAAGCTGTTGAACTAAATTTATACTTTTCGTTGATAAATAATTAACCAGGAATAAGATGCCTATGCGGCTCAAAGTTCTGGTAACCAAGCCAAAAACTACAAACGATATTTATGTGTTAGGTACCTACTTGTTACAACTCAAACCACAAACGGCCACCTGCGATGGATAAGTCCTGTCTATTCCCACCGGCACTTTCAAGCTAACTAAATCCAGCTTTCTTACAAGTACCTAGAGCCGAATAAAGAAATCTTAATAATTTCAGGCTTCAGTGAAGCGACAACTGGCACCATTGCCGAAGCAACTGTACCCACATGAGCTGAAACACGTTAACTTGAGCCAACCTGTCCTGTTTCACCCCCAACCATTCTCATATCCGGGATACCCGGTTGTTTTGTATCTGTGATGTGTCTATTGTATGTACCAAGAAATTACATTAAATTGCAATAACCTCTACCTACCTTTGCCGCTTCCGGCCACCTTCTTTAGGTCGTCGGTCCACCTGGCGGAGGGGCGTCTCACGCTGCGCGTACCGGTCCGCGGTCTCCACTCCAGAACCCGTCTGCCCCAACGGCCGTCGGTTCTGCGACAGATGTGACCCGCGCATTGCCACTTCAGTTTGCTAATCCTTTCGGCTATGTCGGTAACCTTGGTTCTCCGTCGGATCTCCTCATTACGGATCATGTCCTTCAAAGAAACTCCGAGCATAGCCCTCTCCATAGCTCGCTGAGCGACCTTAAAGGGTTCTTTCCCTCGCTCGATTTATTGCTGGACCACAGAAGTATAATAGGCTGGACATACCATAGCCTAACTTACGGGGGTAATGCTAGGCAGAGAGCTATCAAGGATCTATTGACGATTAAATTAAAAGAACATAAATATTCAGAATTTATTCCGATTTGCTTCACTACTATAGGCTACAACTAGGGTATTCTATGACTATATAGACCATACTTAAACAAATTTCTAATTGTATTTACAATAAATTATGTAAGAACTTAAGTCTATCGTGGTGGGTAGCCATAATCGTAAAGAAAAAAATAATAAAGACTCGAACAAAATAGGTATGTTGCCCAGAGGCACAGAATACTTATTAGGCCAGAGGTCTTATTGCGTGCAAATGCCACACATAGGTAGGTACCTACTTACGCATCATGTGCAGAATAGATTGCTAGACCGTGAGCAACATACTGAAGTGATGGAGCTTTAAGCTTAGGTGAAACCAAAGGAGAATAGATACGTGATTCTCTTACATTAGATAATGAATATAGTCCCATCGGCCCCGTTTGGAATCACGACTACACGCACACAGACTCGGATAACTGAATCAAAGGTGCTTTCGTATGGCCACCACTGAGCAAACTCTTGGATATAGCTTGGTAGGACTATAAAAAGTCACGTATCTTCGTGCTTTTGGTTTCATCTAAGGCCCCGATCGAGTGTGATCTAATGTGATCACGCGCTGTGACTCGAGCCATTGGTCTTGCGGTCGGAGAATCGTAGCATCAGGCACCGCTCCAACTTGTTAGAGTACGAGCACCCATTGTCTTCCGCTTCTGTGATAAATGAAGCATGAGTGAGACTCATCTTATTTATTGCCCTCTACGAAACGGAGAAGAGAATAGAATAGAATAGAATAGAATAGAATAGAATAGAATAGAATAGAATAGAATAGAATAGAATAGAATAGAATAGAATAGAATAGAATAGAATAGAATAGAATAGAATAGAATAGAATAGAATAGAATAGAATAGAATAGAATAGAATAGAATAGAATAGAATAGAATAGAATAGAATAGAATAGAATAGAATAGAATAGAATAGAATAGAATAGAATAGAATAGAATAGAATAGAATAGAATAGAATAGAATAGAATAGAATAGAATAGAATAGAATAGAATAGAATAGAATAGAATAGAATAGAATAGAATAGAATAGAATAGAATAGAATAGAATAGAATAGAATAGAATAGAATAGAATAGAATAGAATAGAATAGAATAGAATAGAATAGAATAGAATAGAATAGAATAGAATAGAATAGAATAGAATAGAATAGAATAGAATAGAATAGAATAGAATAGAATAGAATAGAATAGAATAGAATTTATTTAACGTACACAAAGACAACACACAGCGAGAGAATTTAACAAATTAAAATAAAACAAACAAGAAATACACAGAAACATAACAACAAGAAATAATAATAATAAGTAATACTAGATGAGGTCGCCAAGTGAAGTGAGCCATTAAGAAATCAATGGAAATCTTTATTTCTTCAATTTGACGATTTCATTTCCGATTTATGATTTAGTGCTGGATGGAAAAAACCAACGGTGGGAAAGTAGAGGAAGTTAATAATAAGTACCAATGAAAAAAGAAACTCCTTACTGCGTAAGAGGGTCTATACCTCAATTTTTTTCAAATTAGCAAATTTTACGCAAATGAGATTGTAATTGGTAGGTAGTACTTATTTTAAAAAAAATGTGCATTCATCGATTTAAGAAAAATTTGGATTTGGTTGTAAAATTATATAATTAAATCAATGAATGAAGTTTTGTTTATTGCTACACTATATATAGGTACCTGATTGTAACTCCTGGAAACAGGCTCTGATCTGATCGCGCAAGGCGGACCGAGACTGCTGTGACGTCACCGAGTCCTGCACCTTGTTCCACAGTTCCGTCTCGCGGGGAATCCCTCGCGAATCCACCTGGGCAGGTCAATGGACACAGTCATTCATACATTAGAAGGCTCTAATGAATGTGTCATTTTAGCACTATAATGTGGTCACATTAAAAAAACATCGCATGAACTTACCACTTGTAAATTAGCGAACACACATTGGCTGAGGCACTGGAAAAGATAAGGTTGAATTAAGTTTGAGTACAGACTGCTCTCATGCAGGTGAAGGAAAACAACGCAAGGAAATTTACATTCGCCGAAAAAGGGATTCTTATACTCATGTGAAGTCCACCAACCAGTGCGCCCTCGTTGAGAGGGTAGGCTTGAGCCCCCACAGTGAGTGGGGACGTGTTTAATAGGCTGTTGATTTGAAGTTTCAGCACAGAAGTCTGTAGGAACTTTTTCATAGTTACCATAAGAACCACAGTCGTATGAAGATTGGACCCATTCTTTTAAATAAGTAGATAAACTTACAACATAACTTTTCTTTAATGCGATGCGATACGCACGTTTTTCAAAAACTTTTTTGCTGGCAAACCACTTTCCTTGCCGACTGTCAGTACCTAGCAGAAACCGCAATATTAAATTGTCGAGAAATAGTATTTATATTGCCTTGGAGGTAAAACTACAGAAGAAAGTAGTACCTGTGGTAGTATCGGTAAAACATAGAAAACCATGATTTTGCTATTACTTTAGTTCCAGGCGCAGTTGCTCACGAATTTGAAAACCATCAGATTATTGACTTACCTGATCGTCGTCATCTTTACTCAACAACGGCTCGCTTCGCCTGGTTCTGTTTGCATTTGTCGCATTACTAGCATTATAGCTATTTCCCAGCGCTGGCCGAGGCACTGTATTTACATATTTTTCGCCACCATTCCCTGCGCCATATCCGTTATAACCGTTATCTGTGGCGTTCAGAACATGAATTTGTTCTTTCATATCGCTGGAGTTACGTCTCTCGTGACCGTATAAGTTCACGTCAGATTTAGAGTTGCTGTCTATGCGCGGGGATTTGGTATATGAGTCCTCATCTCCGATTATATCATCGGAGCGCCGCTGTCTGTTTTTGATTGTAGTGCAAGCCTGTATGGCGGCTGTTACGTCCTCCTCCAGTAGACGCATGTTGCCATCGCCGGCGGATGCGACCAAAGCCGGCAGGAGCGTGAGGAGAACCGCCGCACCCAGCATTTCAGACGTACTGAATGTTCAATACCAGTTTTGGTGTATAAATTGTAGTGGCACGGGAAGCTGGTAATTATGGGCGACAGGTAATGGTTGGATGGGTGGGAATGCATTGCAGTGTAACTGACAGTGATGTGAAATGAATATGAAGATAATTGTATTTGAAACTAGCGTATGCATGCGGCATGCCTGATGGCTGAACTAGACGGCGAACGCACACATCCTTGATACGTATGTTAAGTACCTCGTGATGTAATTAATGATCAAGACGGCAGAAGGGAAATGTGCGCCAATAGTGGGGACATACTTATACTAGCGGTTCCGTGAGAACAGTAGACCTCGCCAACCCTTATAAACCATACCTACTAGTAGTTCCGTGAGAACAGTAGATCTCGCCAGCCCTTATAAACCAAACCTAAAAGAAACGAACAGAAGTCAATTTTGCAGTTGGAGACAGATTAAATAGGTACTAATGTGACAAAAATTTGCTTAATATTTCGCAAACGGATGCCTGAATCGAAAAATGTTTTTTACACTTCCGCAATATTTTTGAAAGACCAATCCAACGATACCCCACACCATGGAATTCACGCGAAAAAAAAAAATTTCCCATTTTTCGTATGCAGTTCTATGAACTTATTTAAAATTTTCGACGTTCTTAATTTAATTGACTATTACTCAAAAACTAACTGAACCTACTTAGCCGTCATAGCTTTCCTTTTAACTACGTTATATATGCTACTGCCGTGAATTTTTTCACATTTCCAGAAGCAACCGTTTAGCTGGCAGGGGGGGGGGGGACACGTGACTCTAACAAAAATTACCGCTTTAAAGCTTAATATCTGCGCCAACGGATCCCTAAATCGAAAAAATGGTTTTCACACACCAGCAATATTTTTGAAAGACCTATCCAACGATATCCCACACTATGGGATTCACAAGAAAAAAAAGTTAACTTCCACTTTGAGAGTATGGTAGGTACTCTAAAAAAATGTTTTTCAAAATTTTATTCTACTCATTTTGTTGGCGTGATTAATTTATACCCATGCCAAATTTTCGTCAAAATCGGTTGAAAAATGCGACCTGTAGAGAATTACAGACAGACAGAAAGACAGACGGACAACAGCATTTTTGGTCAATCTCGAAACGGAGACGCTTCGCTCGCTTCGCTCGCTCGGTCAATTAATAGGCTGTTGATTTGATTTGATACGATATCTGTCGATCTTTTAAAATGCCATTTTTCTTGTTAATTCATTGGTGTCGATTCTTTACTGTGAAATACAGTCGATCCGTGGTAGCCTAGTTAAAAGTGCGTTGGCCTGTAGCTCGCTAGTGCTGTCGAGGGTTTAACCCGGACCAGCGTCAAAATGTGTTTATTATAGTCTAAACTTGGTAGTAAGTATAAATAATACTGCGACATTCAGTAGTCGTATTATATCCGTTTATTTTCGTAGTTGCTTTAGCAGTTCTGGTGATTTCATTTGCGAGCCAGTTGCATAAATAATTCGTGTAATTCACAGATTTCAGAGAGCTCCGCTTAAAAGTGAATTTTCCAAAAACTTATTAAGAAAAGTTGACGGTGTGTTTTTAATTCGTTTAATTTATTGGTAAAATAAAAATTTACACGTCACTTAAACTAAAACTTACTAGGTATAATTAAGTAAGTACATAATAAATTATCAGTCATAGAAGTTTCTTATACCTATCAACAGAATATTTTTTCACACATACATTTTTTCACAATACTATACATTTGTAAATTTATTTTGAGTATTTTCACCTGTAATAAATTAATATTCTTTAATCAGAATTAATTATATTATCGTAGGTCAATGATACTTGATTTATGTGCCAACATTTTCATTTGGTATAAAATAATCGCTTTCGTCTTAGATATTTAAGTAACTAGGTAGGGTATTGCTATTATTTAGAGTGAAGCGTATTTTTTTCTATTATTTAATCTGTAGTGTAGCGTCAAGTTTGCTTAGTGCGAACTATAATATTTTAAGTAATGTTCCAAAGTTTAGCGCAATCGATCGGTTCAGCAATTTTTTTATTGAAGTTTTTGGCAAAGTTAGGATGGAAATAACTTTAAGTTAATCGGCTACTATAAACGGATCGAAAAAAAGACAGCGTTTAGCAAATAATAACAATCCATAATTTATATCGTCTACTTGTTCTTCAAATAACTTGATTTAACTTTTTTACAAAGACGGACAATTCTCTATGGAAAAATCTTCCCCTGCTTATCCTTTACCATAATGCCCCCATTTACCGTTGCCCCACCCTGTCCACCCTGGAACGGCGATACCTCCGTAAATCCGCGTGCCAGGATACAGCCCATACCCAGTACCAGCCAACCCCGATTTTCCCACACCGAATAGACTACCGTCATCTGATATGCTGGCGTAACTGCTACCGATGAGTCCTACGCTGTTACGGTAGCTATTGCCGACGGCGACGCTCCTGGTAGCGTTACTGCTACCGCTCACTCCGGCGTTACTGTCGCCGTATTTGCTGCCGTATCTGCCGTAAGTGCCGGTGAGGCCAAAGGTCAGAGGGACATGGATGCTGCCGTATCGGCCCTTGTTGAAGAAGCTGGGCCAGAACGTCTCTGCTTTGTCCATTGATTCCTGCTGCTCGGTTGTTGTACTCGCTTCCAGTTGGGCTGCTGTCGTTATAGATATGGGTGTAGTTGACATTGACCGTGGCCCTGCTGGAGTGGCAGAGGAATGTGTTGTTGAATGAACTGTAAAAGAGAGTACCTATTATTTATTATAGCCTAACTAAAAGGTATCAAAGGCGGCAAATCGTTAAAGGAAGCGTTGAATACAGACTTTTTAATGTATACTACGATACGATTTATTATCTCTTTTGTTAGTAAATGTTTTAATAACTACCTACGTAAGTTTTGACTGGCTATGATATTAGTAAAAAATGTGTGAAAAACAATAACTAATAAAAATAGATTTTTTGTCATTAGTTCCTTCAAACAAGTGTACCTACACAAAATAATTCATAGAGAAAGAGTTCTAAAAAGTTATTATTTTTCAGCATCGTAATAGATAAAATGACAATTTAAAGTGTTATTAGAAAAAAATGTTCCATTCACTTAAAGTGACTCAGCATCAGAATATTAGCATCTCAGTTATGCATGCAATAGGAGTTTTTATGATAAACGCATTTGAATAGAATCTGTTTTGTAAGTCAGTTATTTTGACATTTGGATAACACTGTCCACAATGCCTGAAAAAATATATTTGAAAAGCCTCATTAAAAGAAAAAAGAAATAACAAAGAAATACAAATGGCATTTCATTAATGTAACGTAAGGAGTTTTTATGTTACGCGTGAGAGAATAAAATCTCTTTTGTAAGTCAGATAGTTTGACATCGACATATCCATAGTGGTACTGTCCACAATGCCATAAAAAATGTTTGAAAAGCCAGTTTTAGTTAGAAAAAAATAATAAAAAAGAAATTCAAATGGCATTTCATATTTGAGATGTCTGTCAATGACCAGTACCTACTTACCTACATACTCAACGCATGAAACAATCTAAAAAGTTTCTATACCATTTCATATCATGTAAACGCATATTATGATCTCTTTGGTGGGTTCTCGCGGCCTATAGCTAATTTTTTTGATCCAAGTATAAACGTATTGAAATTATCTCCCACATAAAAATACTTATATTTTTTCTTTAATTATAGACGGGTTATTCTTACTAGCAGAAGGCTATATAATACTTACGCAGTTCAATAGGAACGACTGACAAATCTTCAGTATTGCGGTCTGATGGTGACTGCGACCATAGTTTTTCTGGTCGGATGGTGTCACTGGTATGCGTTATGGGCGGACTGGGAGACAGGTACAGTGCTGGGTCCAGCACAGCGCTCTCAACTGTCCAGATGATGGCGCACCACCACGATACGAGGATCTAGAAAATAAATTTAAAACTAGTCGTTTCTTATTTTAATTTTTTTACTCAGAGCAACACTACGAAGAGACGCCATAGAGCTTTCTTCCGACGCGAAATTTATCCCGCAGCGCACGCTTGCACAGTCGACTGCACGTCAGTGGATGCACTAACCTTGAGCTGGCCTAGCCTTTTATGGAGTTTCTATACTAGATATAAGAGAACAGTACCTACTGGTTTCGTTTCTATTACGTGCATCAACCATAATAATATGTACGTTACGCTGTCGTGTCGCTACAAACACATCATCATCATATATCAGTGTTTCAAAAATCAAAAATGTTACGAGCAGGTAAGAATAACATAATATGTAAGTTATACCCTATATCCACACCCGTAAGAGTTAGTATAGCTACCTATGTACTCGTAAATAAGCAGGTAACTAACTGTATGAAATCATCGACAGTACCTCCTGCTAAGTAAGTAATAATTAATGAACAGGATAACATCACCATTATGACAATAATGACTGAGCTAAATCTTACTGTTCATGTTGACGTTACAATGATCAACCAATATGATTTGCGATTTTACTCATTAGAGCAATCAATCACAAAGCGCTTTATACCGATTCATTTACACTCATGCTTTATGGCTGTATAGACTGTCCTGTTGGCGTAGTGGTAGTTACACTGCCTACTGCGCCAAAGGTCGTGGGTACGATTCCCACCCGGGACCAACATTTGTGTAATGAGCATAACTGTTGGTTTTAGGATTCTGGGTATATGTATAAGTATTTATTTAAAAAGTATTTATGTACCTATGATTAGCAGTGGTTGAGTACCAAGCGAGAGTTACAAGCTTCGGCTTAGTTTGGGACTAAACAGCCGTGTGTAAATTTGTCCAAACATTATTATTTCTTCTGGTAAAAACAAAACAATATTGGGTAAAAAGCATAATATTGGAGAAATATAGGAGACAATAGTAATTCTTTAATGTTTACAAAAATGTTGATACCTACAATAGTTTATTATCATACGCTAACTTCTTTCAAGATTTATTAAAATTGATTCAATTCTGGCGTGCCATTTATCTACTCTTTCGCGTTTAAAATACTTTTTTATTATTATTTTATTATTATTATTTTATTTGTTTAAAATATCTACTAAATTAAATTAACCGTATACCTACGTGAAGATCTATTTACAAAGCTCAATTGTTAACCTTACTTATAATGTTCCATCAGTTTCTTTTACTTACAGTCTGTTTTCATCGGTATCTTAATATGATCAAAAACTGAGGTCTATTTGTAATTAAACCACATAAGAAGGCGGTAACCTCGTTACGCTCAGAGGCTTACCCATGCAAACGAAGTTCGAGAATTATTTTGTTATGATGAACTAGCCGACAAAATGACTTTTTGAACAATTAGATAAAGTAGTAAATATACCGGGAGTACTTAGTAAGTACTTCTTTATAAGAAAAAATGTTCATCCCAACGAATCTGAATAGGCCACTAAATACTGAGTAATTTAACCGACAACAGTAAAATTAAGCTGTAAGTTAAAATTATGATTAAATGAAAAATCCTAATTTTTAAACACAACTTATTTTTTGTGTTCTACTAATTCTTCTTAGTTAGTTAAAAATATATTCACTTCATTTCAATTATTTTCAATGAAACTAGATTAATTTATTTTATTAGATATACTATATTTAAATTATTTTAAATTTGGCTGCACTACGGTTCGCACACCGCGTAAATCTTACATCAATTTATAAAAACTTATGTTTTTTCGTAAAACGTTTTTACCAACAATTATAATTCTGGTACACTAGACACCAAAAACAAATAAAATGTATTCTCGTTTGTACAAATTAGAAAAAGAAACCTATAAAAAGTACTTACTATCATTTCGATGAAAGGAGCACAATGCGATTAAGCTCACAGAACTACGTGTATGCCCTACTAACACGTGCACTACATAAAATGATGTAACCTCGGAATTTAAGGAAGCTGGGAAAAGCTTTCTCCCGATTTGGGTGGGGGCCGTTACGCTTTACGGGCTCGGTCAAGGCCTGCTGCGCCCACATTAAATGTTGGTTTATGTTGAAGTGAATGACCGGCTTATTAATAAGAGTTAAATAACTAGAGTTTTAAGACCCGGAATGTCGACAACGTAGCTTGACCCCTCGGGACTATGGAACCGCGTAGAGATCAGGAGCCAAGACGGTTCTGAGATTCAATTCAACGTATTAAGATGAGATAAGGTGCAGCTTACTGGTTGTTGTCTCTGCTTTATAACTGTCAAGTTTCATTATGTAAATAAATTGTTTTACTTAAGTACCTAGTTAATATTCTTGTCTTATACAAATACAACTTCTAAAAGCTATGTATCACATAAAACAGATATTTACCTAGCACCAAATTGAACAACTATAAACGCGAAAGACTGGATGGATGTTGGTAATATACATCCCACCAATACTACCTGTCCTTTCATACAAGCTTTTCAGAAAAGCTTGTAGGCTTGTAAAAGTAATGTGAATTTTTAGTAGGCACCTAATAGTAATTTTTGAAATTATTGCTTTTGCATTTTTTTTGTTAATTATTAATAAAAATATCGTATTTTTATGGAGCAGTGTTTCTTGATTCCATTGATTTGATGATCGGCAAATAATTAGGTACTTACATCATTTTAGGTTTTTGTTTATAAGTGGGTCTAGCTAGGTATCAAGCATTGGAGGAGGTAGCTTTATTGTGTGCTTTGCGGTGGGTTTCCAACACAAGAACATTAATTTAACCAGACTTTTCCCTACAACCTCCGATTCGATCAAGTAAGTATCCAATGACTGTAGACGAGAAAATATGCGTATTATTTTATTTTATCACAATATTGACTCTTGTCTGTGGTTTTTCCTAAGCGCACCTTAGAATACTATTGACTTAATAGTAGGTAGGTACCCAACATCTGAGAAAACATATTTTCTTGTGGTCAGTGTTAATTATCTGAAGCGGTACCCAAGTGTGTTTAACGTGGCTACTGGTGACTTATAAATGACTTTTCTATAGCATTGTAAAATCTTTGCCTTGAGATGACGAGGGCGAGGGACAAGGTCACTGTACCAATAAACTTTACATAATTTAATTATGGATTGTTATTGGACATTACGGCGGCATCGACCTACCAACAAATGGACAGAAAGTCTAGACTCTAGGTACAAAATACTTGTAAAAAGCGTCCTGACTTAATGAAGGTCTAGATACCAAATTGGTCATATTCTCATTTTATCCAAACTCACAATAGACAAATATAACATCCATACCGGTACCAACTTGTACAAATTGTAACGTTAGCGGAAAACTGAGATTGATCCGAAACACTTTGACCTTGATTAGCGCCCGCGCCCCCTAACTATGACAGACCAGTTTATACTGGTTTTGTTTCCACTGACGTGCGGTCGCCCGTACAAAGTAGTCTGACCCCTGCCTGTGAAAATCGAACGCAAGGCTCCGCTGGCGCTCCGTCTATCGATGGGATCGAAAGAAATTTACCTAATACTTAGCGATTAGTAAATGTAAACAAATTAATACGGAATTATCGTCTGCGGTTTTCCCACCTCGTGACTCTTACGTAATGCATTTTTAATATTGTATAGTTTATTTGCATATTTATTTGTATTGCATATTTGAGGTGTAGAGGCAACGTCAGAATAAGTTATGCACACTTAATGACAACTTAGAACAACAAACTCTATGCCATTAATGTCCAGATACATCCAGACAACTTTTGCTCTACCACTTTTAGCTTTCTCAACAAATACTGCTTCAACCGTTGTTGTAAATTTTCTTTGTTCTTTTTAGGTGTTTTTAGGGTTCCGAACCTCAAAGAAGAAAAAAGGAACCCTTATAGGATCACTAGGTTGTCCGTGTGTCCGTCTGTCCGTCTGTCAAGACCATTTTTCTCAGGAACGCGTGGAGGTATCAAGTTGAAATTAATATCAAATACTCAGGTCTGCAGTCCCTTGGTGTCGTGAAAAAATCAGACTTCTAAGTCATCGCAGTTAAAAGATATTGCCGATTTCGCCGCATTTTTGAGTATCTTGGTAACCAAAACCTATGGGGTACTTCCCGTTCACCTAGAATCTTGAAATTTGGCAAGAAGCAAGATATTATAGCACAAGTAAAGGAAAAAATCTGAAAATCGTAAATTTGTATTTACATCACAAAAATTTCGTTGTACAAAAGTACAAACAAACTTAACTTTGCGTATGAGCAAGCTACCGTTATAAATTAGTACAATGACGTAAATAATTGTTGAAAGAATTCGCTAGCGTCTAGAAATTTCATCATTACAGATCTATATTAAATAATTTCGTAAGGTTTTACAAATTATACTAAAGGTTTAGCTAAGTCTGGAAATAAAATCACTTAAAAAATGAATAACATTTGACCAATAACGTAAACACGTGATTTAGCATTTGACATGACAGGACTTGTTTGACTTGTTATTGGTCAATTTATTTCTGTTTATTTTTTAAATTCACTTATTGGCGCATTCTTTTTGTCGCGCCAGTTCGAAATTTAAAAAAGAAAGGTTTTGAATCTAAAAAGGTCGCCACGATGTCTAACCAATTATACTGCTATAGAATGCATGGCATGTTAGTTACCAATAATAATAGTACTGACACTACAAGAACTGACACAATTATAGATAATGTTTTTTCCAATTTTATTATACAACTAGCTGTTGCCCGCGACTTCGTCCGCGTGGATTTTGGAAGTAGGTACCTATCTCTGCTATGTACAGACATACATCGTCTAGTTATAATTTTCCAATGGTAAAATGGATCATTCTAAGTACCTTCACCATAATTTAAGGTATACCATACCTTCAGGAACAAACTATGAACACCGTATCCAATTTGGTGAAGACAGATAAAAATTTAAAAAATTGTTGTTTTCATTTCTATTGCTCATAAGACTTCTCATATCAATTTTTATTATACGTGTGTATTTTTTAACTAATACATTATGGGCAAAACCAAAACCATAGGAGATACAGGGAAACTGTCTTAGGAACCTTTAGGTATTTTTTCGTGCTAACAATTTTGACATAGTAATCGGAGCAGCTGGAGTTCGGGTGGCATGCATGAATAAGTAGTAAGTTCCTAAGTACATTGCACAGTCTGTTTTATAAGAAAACATTTTATTAAATTTGACTAACTTCTGCTGCTTGGATTTTTTTCTTCCGATACAATAAAATGATTCTAACATGAAACTAAGTCGATACGCATTTTTTAAAAATAATAAAAATTATTTTTCACTGGCGTTCTATGAGAAAACATTTTATTGAATTTGACTAACTTCTGCTGCTCAGATTTTTTTCTTCCGATATAATGAAGTGATCCCTACATGAAACTGAGTCGAACCGCATTAAA
Organism: Metalampra italica; assembly: GCA_949699065.1. NCBI lineage: Eukaryota > Metazoa > Arthropoda > Insecta > Lepidoptera > Oecophoridae > Metalampra > Metalampra italica. The sequence continues at coordinate 4,610,543 of OX452986.1, forward strand.
AAAAATATGTGCAAATTGTCTCATTTTTATGGACAACACACGCTTGACCAAAAAATTTCTATGTCATAAGACACTTTCCCTGCATCTCCTATGGTTTCGGACTTGCCTATACTGTCCCAGTTAAAAAAAACACTGATATCTCCTATGTCTATGACATCGTCTTGTTACGTTAAATGATTTATCTGTAAATGACGATAACTTTTTTCGCTGTCATCCGATTTCAATGAAACAAAGCCTATAAGTTGCGCCAGGCTGTGCTTAATCTACCTGTGAAAACCGCAAGAAAATCCGTTCAGTAGTTTCGGAGATTAGCGATTACAGACAGACAGAAAGACAGAAAGACAGACAGACAGACAGACAGAAAGACAGAAAGACAAAATAATTTAAAAACGCTTTTTTGTGTTCTGTTACTCTTTTTTTATCGTCCACACTCATTTTTTTATAAATTTATTCAAAGTACAGACACACGGTTTCTACAGATTTATTATAAGTATAGATTCGGTACTATTCATTATTTTAGTCACCATTTACAAATCTGGGTCAAATTTAATGAATAGGTATACTTAGAGAACTTTGATTTCCAAGAAAAATCTTCGAGACTTCCCGACAGCTACCACCTATGTACAGAGTGGAAATTTCAGACGCCACATGGAGGGAAAGTTATTCTGATGATTAACCTTTTCGATCGGTATCATAAAGATACAGCACGAATTTTTTCCACATTATTGTCAGATTCGATTCCCGACTCAGACTCGTGGTTTCATTAAAATGTTTGAATGCAGTTTTACTTCATCATCATCATCATATCAGCCTGTAGACGTCCACTGCTGGACAAAGGCCTCCCCCTAGGATCTCCACGGTGACCGGTCCTGCGCTAACCTTCAGTTTTACTTAATTTTGAAAATAAAAGAATGTTTCCTTTTAGTAAAATTTGGAATCTGTTATATTTAGGGTACCTACCTACTTTGCCTCTAGGTGGCGTCTGAAATTTCCATCCTGTATATTGAAAGCAGTGGTAGATACAATATAATGTGTATAAATTACTCATAATGCAATAAAATATTTTGACATTGACTCGATTCCCGTCAACGACGAACTAATTTACATAGGTACAGTCGACCGCACGTCAGTGGTAACACATTGAGCTGGGCTAGCCTATTAGGGAGTTTTAATACTAGGAGAGACCAGTTTATACTGGTTTTGTTTCCACTGACGTGCGGTCGACCGTACCTACAAGTTTGTACGGAACCCTCGGTGCGCGAGTCAGACTCGCACTTGTCCGGTTTTTTTTTAAGTCTTGGATTTTACGGGTCACGAATAGTTTGTTAAACTCTTATCAAATACATTTTTTTTCAAACATACAGAGTATCTCTACAATCATACTAGGTAATTATTATAAAGGCGAAAGTTTGTAAATAAGGATGTTTGTGAGGATAGGTTTTTGTGAGTGAGGCTGTTTGTCTTTCACGCTGTAACGGCTGATCGGATTTTGATGAAACTTGAAAACATATGTATTTCCTGAAATAACATACAGGCTACCTCTTTACCGGTAAACTGTTCCCGCGGGAAAAACTCATTCCAATGCAAAGCCGCGGGCAACAGCTAGTTTAAAATAATTTTCAAGAATTGGTGTAAGTTTCATTTTTAGGCAGGATTATACATATAAAGAGGAAATGACTGTGTGATATTGTTAAACCGAGTCTGCGTTTTTAGGGTTCCTGTGCGTGTGTCTGTCCACTTGTTTGCACGAGAACTACGGGACCTATATATATATTACATTGTAGTAATACAATATAATAAGTAAAATTATCCTGCAGTGCGAACGAATATCAGAGAGAAACATTTTTTCCTAGACATAAAATTTATAAAAAAAGGAACCCGCTTACGGCGTACACTTTGCTGACTTTTAATTTAGTTAAGTTTTCTAAGTGGTGCAAACTAGAGGTTACGTGGCAGATTCCAGGCCTGCCAAAGGAAATGTTGTTGTTGTTTTCGAACTAAATAATATTATGTTAATTAATTATTGAGGTGTTTTTTTCCAAACATTTGTTAGTATTTATTGCCCTGTGCTACCGGTCCTTTTACATGTGGGTGTCAGGCCAGTAGCTTATAAATAAGTCGTCTCTAGGAACAACATCAACATTGGTTCAACGAAATAGCCACAATGAACACTGTGAGTAAATCCTTTATTTTTATAGTCTTTGATTATTTATTAGAGACAATAATGCTTAAAAAAGGATAATAGCGAGTCGGACAAAGCGGCCAACACTCGTCCCTGTCCATCCAACGCTCGATCCGCAGCGGATTGTCCGCTCTGTTTCGAATAATACAGCGTGACTGGTTGAACGAGGGAATCCATAAGGAGATACCTAGTACTAGTAGTAAACCGATCCACATAGGTATCGTTATACCATCCCTATACTTTAAAATGTCAAGTAAAATGTGTATACATAAGTGAATTTCAAAAAAACGGGTTATACGCGATTCGTGAGTTTACTTAACTTGATGTTTTTTTGTACCTATGGAATGGGTATCGGCTTCATAATCACTTCCCTAAAGGATTTCCTAGTTGAACCAGACACCCTGTATATGTGGTTTTAGTGCCCATGATTCAACAAGAGTCGTAAAGGATGAAGGATTGATAAGCTCGTCCGGGCTGGTCCGTTCGTTTCATCATTATGTTTTATATGAACCGATATGCATGATATTTTCTAATCTTTTTGCTTCTTTTTCTAGTGGGCTTTTTAATTTCGATTATAGCATTGTTTCCATACAACATATTTTTATTAGTGAGATACTCGTATATCCCGCGAAAGTTAGTAATGTGTCAATGTGTTTGACATAGCTAGAAACATATGATCACTAGTAGATAAAACTGTAAAATACTGAACTCTACACTAATTATGCGTGGTCCGAAACACACTTGCCCGAAGTACCACTGGTCCAGTATGGCCTTGTTGACTATATTGTTTATAGATGCTCTCTCAAATTAAGGTTAATATCTAATTAAATGGAACCATAGGTGGTCCCAGATACGAACCGATTCTTATCGACCAACTAAATTGTCCAACTGGTTGGTCCAATATACATAAGGAGTTACACATTCCTGACTTGTTGACTGCTCAGTCAGTTGTGTTCCTAACCGCTTCCGTCCCCGTTATGTCAGTATATGTATCGAGAGACCCGGCTGGTAATCTAATAATTAAAGCACAATTTTTTTATCTAGGTTAACATTAAGTGTTGTCTAACCCAGTTAGAGATTATTGTCTTTTGATGCAGGTAATATTCGCCGGTCTCCTGATATGCCTCAGCGTGGCGTGCGCTTCGGCGTTGCCAGCAGAAGAAATTCTGGAGGGACAGGAGTCGCAATATGGTGGCGGAGGTCACGATAGTGGTCATGGAGGACACGACAGTGGGCACGGAGGTCACGATAGTGGTCATGGAGGACACGACAGTGGGCATGGAGGTCACGATAGTGGTCACGGAGGTCATAGTGGTCATGGCGGGGGTCATGATAGTGGTCATGGTAGTCACGGAAGCAGCCACGGTAGCCATGGGGGTGGTCATGGACATTAGGGATGACGTCAAACAAGATGTGAGACCACGACGATACTTAATAGTGATTTAAATAGCTTGTATTTTTTGTAATCCCGGGTGGGACATATAACGACTCATACTGAATATGTCAGATTGTGTTGCCTTTGTGGTACTAATTTTATCCCAAAGGAAATGTTAATATTTATAAGCGTTTTCAACAGCAAATGTTAATATTTACAGCTCGTAAAAGTTTAAAAGCTATTTAATGTAAAGTTTCAACACTAACCAGCTGATCGGGGTCAATGACACTGTAAAATACTGAAATGATAAAATATGAAATTATCTGTCAAAATAGTTGTACGAGAATTTGCAATATATTGCTTACTGGCTGCGATATGATTTATTGTTATTATTTCTAATGATCTGTGATTTTTGTAGACTAAAGATGGTTTAACAGTATGTTATATCTATTGTTTACTAGTTCTTGCCCGCGTCTTAACGTCTTAACTGGAGCATTTTCAATTACCTATAGCCACCAGTTTACTCTGAATTTCAAATTCATACTATACAGTTAGGAAATTACAGCTCATCTTCTGGGCGATCTCCCTGCTGACATCGTATCGAAAAAAGTTAACCAGATTGTACCTCCAAAGCTAGTTCAGCAGTTCCTTGATTAACCCGTACAAACACAGACAAAAAAACCAAACTAAGTAGGTATATTTTTGGACTCCACTGGTGTTAGGTAATGTAATGTTACCTATATTTTGTGGATTAAATTATTTTTATTTCAATTTCACTGTTTTATAATATTAAATACTATATAAATAAACTAAACCTAAACCTAAAAAAAAAACTTTCCTAAAGGATTAAATACTTATTTAGATAAGTATTGGTAAAAATGAAAATTTTGTTTGGTGGCCAATAACTTTTTGGTTATTTATTACTTAGATACATTACATGCTAGCCAAATATTTGTCTTTTATTTTACCCCTACCAATGAACAATTTTTGTATTAATGAAAGCAGGACTTAGTTTTGATGAAATAACTAGGTAGGTACTTACCTACCTATATATTACTAGTAGTTCCGTGAGAACAGTAGACCTCGCCAGCCCTTATAAACCAAACCTAAAAGAAACCAACAAAAGTTAACGTTGGAAACAGAAAAAGTACCTACTAAAGTGACAAAAATTAGCACTTTAAAGCTTAATATTTCGCAAACGGATCCCTGAATCGAAAAATGTTTATCACACACCCGCGATATTTTTGAAAGACCCATCCAACGATACCCCACACCATGGATATCACGCGAAAAAAAATAATTTTCCATTTTACGTATGCAGTTCTATGAACATAATTTATTTTTTCAACTTTCTTAAGTCGATCCACTATTACTCAAAAACTAATAGAACCTACTTAGCCGTAATAGTTTTCCTTGTAACTACGTTATATATGCTACTGCCATGAATTTTTTCACATTTCCAGAAGCAACCGTTTAGCTGGCAGGGGGGGGGGACACGTGACTCTAACAAAAATTACCGCTTTAAAGCTTAATATTTCGCCAACGGATCCCTAAATCGAAAAAATGGTATTCACACACCAGCAATATTTTTGAAAGACCTATCCAACGATATCCTACACTATGGGATTCACAAGAAAAAAAAAGTTCACTCCCACTTTGCGAGTATGGTAGGTACTCTAAAAAAAATGTTTTTCAAAATTTTATTCTACTCATTTTGTAGGTTTAATTAATTTATACATATGCCAAATTTTCGTCAAAATCGGTTGAAAAATGCGACCTGTAGAGAATTACAGACAGACAGACAGACAGACAGACAGACAGACAGACAGACAGACAGACAGACAGACAGCCGGACAAGAGCATTTTTGGCCAGTCTCGAAACGTAGACGCTTCGCTCGCTTCGCTCGCTCGGTCAACTAGTAGTTCCGTGAGAACAGTAGACCTCGCCAGCCCTTATAAACCAAACCTAAAAGAAACCAACAAAAGTCAACTTTGGAAACAGAAAAAGTACCTACTAAAGTGACAAAAATTAGCACTTTAAAGCTTAATATTTCGCAAACGGATCCCTGAATCGAAAAATGTTTATCACACACCCGCGATATTTTTGAAAGACCCATCCAACGATACCCCACACCATGGATATCACGCGGAAAAAAATAATTTTCCATTTTACGTATGCAGTTCTATGAACATAATTTATTTTTTCAACTTTCTTAAGTCGATCCACTATTACTCAAAAACTAATAGAACCTACTTAGCCGTAATAGTTTTCCTTGTAACTACGTTATATATGCTACTGCCATGAATTTTTTCACATTTCCAGAAGCAACCGTTTAGCTGGCAGGGGGGGGACACGTGACTCTAACAAAAATTACCGCTTTAAAGCTTAATATTTCGCCAACGGATCCCTAAATCGAAAAAATGGTATTCACACACCAGCAATATTTTTGAAAGACCTATCCAACGATATCCCACACTATGGGATTCACAAGAAAAAAAAAGTTCACTCCCACTTTGCGAGTATGGTAGGTACTCTAAAAAAAATGTTTTTCAAAATTTTATTCTACTCATTATGTTGGCTTAATTAATTTATACCAATGCCAAATTTTTGTCAAAATCGGTTGAAAAATGCGACCTGTAGAGAATTACACACGGATAGAAAGACAGAAAGACTGACAGATGGACAATAGCATTTTTGGCCAATCTCGAAACTGAGACGCTTCGCTCGATTCGCTCGCTCGGTCAAAAAGAAAAAAATAAGAATTTATTTGCAAAATATAACGACTGATATTGATTATGACAATGATTTACCATTACTTAATGTAGGTATTTTTGACGTTTTAAAACGATTAACTATGCCTATTTCTTGAATTAATTGGTTGAATTCCCCAATTTGAATCGATAATAGTATTCAAAGTGTCAAAATGTAAGCTGTTATGTATTCCATAGATAGAGTTGCACAATAAGGACACTTTCGCTACAAAGTTTTCCTCGTTTCGTTTTATTTCGTGTTCTAGTTCATCTCTCGAAGCATCACCAAAACTGGTTTAACGAAATCTCTGCATTCAAGAAGTTTCAAATCTCTTTGGTCGCGCGCGCGCATATGGCAAATTTTTTTGATTCATGGCTGCATTGGACACTTTGAGTAGTTGATGCAATTTTTTTAACACTAAATTCCCACATTGGGGTTGCCGAGACGGTGATGGTCAAGGGCGATTATATCGAAGACTACGCGGCTAGGGCTAGGTGAGGCTCAATTTTAAGGACTCAAGGCCGCTTTCCAGAGCCTCGTTTGCGGCAGCACCGCGTGATGCCTTAGTTAAATTGGGGCATTAAATGTCCCAATATTTATTGGCTGTGCATGTGGCATAGCAATCCTATTTAGTTAACTTAAAAATAATGTTTTTTTTTCTGTTAAACTTTAAGTTAAATATTGTGAAAACAAATTAGTGTAAAACCTGTTAGAGGCTATTTCATATCGATTGTATTGAAGCTACTTCATGTAATTAATATTAAATTAATATAATATTAAAGTAACATCTACCTACAAGTGGTTAATTAGGTATATAATTAAAGATACCATACGTTTACAGTACTATAAAAGTACATAAATAAAGTGTACTCAGCGATAAAACATTTTGACTTTTGACTTTGATAGAGCTAACGTATATTACGGATTCTAAGTTTGTGGACCTGTAAACCTATACCTACCTACCTAATAGCTTGTAAAAAGCTAAAGATTCAAGGTTGTTGACCAGTATGACAGGCCGTCGTTATCCTTATCCAATTAAAATGATTTGTCCGATATGCGACTTGTTCTAAATGGGCCCAGACCGTTCGCAGCTCGTCAGTCATCAGTTCATCGCCTTGAAGTTATGTCAAAATTCATTAGCATTTTGTGACCTCCCCGTCTATGCCCACGTCTATGGTAGTGTCAGCTAGTCGAAGTAATATCATTCTCACCGATCCCGATTGACCTTGAAAAACAAGCCACTTGCGAAGTGGGCTATGTAACAACAGCAGGCCAAGACAGCAGTGTACATTATTAAGGAAAACACGCAGTTTTAATAATATTTTATTGCGTTGAAGAAAAAAAATGCCTATTGATTTTTGGGAAATCTTAAGTGGTTATAGAATATAAAATTCTACTTAGGTACCTACCTATTAATAACACACACATAAAACTAACTGGCAATAAGCACATTGGTCGTAAAACCGACGATCGACAACGACCGTTGGGGCAGGTCGCGGGAACTAGACAATAGTGGCGTGATCTGGCTGATATGATGATGACGATGACACACATACCAGACTAAAACAAATAGTAGGCAATAATAATAATAAGTATCAAAAGTTATAGTTAAAAAGGACGCAATTTATAGGGCTTCTCGTACGTCGTCGTCGTGCGACAAGTAGCCAGCACTCTGAGGGCATGCGCCAAGTAGGTACTTACCCTCTGTGCAAAGTAGGCGCCAACTCTAGGGCGTTCACCAGTCTCACTGCTTATAATAAATGTGGAGTTTCCTTGAGCAGAATGTATTTGCAAAATAAAAAATAATACATCATTGTGCTATATATGTATAACCATTAAGGTAAAGATTGGGTTCGGACGCCGCCTGACCGCCCGCCCGCCCGCCCGCCGCCGCCGCCCCCGGGGCGCGCGAAATGTTACCTTGATTTACCTTTACCTTCCTGGTGCCACCAGTTGGTTAAACCAGCCCGTTGTCGTCGTTTGTTTCGATTTCGAGTATAAATACCTCATCTTCCGCACCATCGGCAACATTAGGCCAACGAAATCGCAATCATGAACACCGTGAGTAAATTGAACTTTATTTATTTTTGAATTCAATATATCGGGACGCTGTGTCTACGACTTTTTGTTTATAGGATTTGAATTTTTTTATAAAGTTACGTATTTTACGAGTTTTTTGTATTCCGATTAATTTTTGTGCATTCTAACGTGTTTTATTTCATTGGGAAGTTATAAATCAAATCATACTTGATGGAACAAAGTTGCTTAATTTAAGTTTTAATAACTTTGAAACCATATAAACATATAAACTGTACATATCTATACATTTTACTTCGATGTGAAACCTAATCATCGTATTTTTGTTTTCTTTAAATAATTATAATTTTGTAATAATCTTCGATTTACATTAAGTACCTACCTACTTCTTTTTCGAAATAAAATAATTAAATTAAATTTATATTAATTAATTCATAAAATTACAACAAAACTCCTTATAAAAATAATTAAATTATAATATTAAAATGTAATCGGTAAATTAATTGAAATTGAAATAATTAGGCAGTATTTATACAACACTTTTTTGAGAACTTTTTGGAGTTGTGTATTTGCTTGATTTAAATAAAATATTGTATTAGGGTTTTTTGTTTTGAACATTAACCGTAACATTAAAAAAAATAAAAAATGAAATAATGTCGTAGGATCAAAAGATAATAAAGATAAAGGTTACGTACGCAAACATTCACATCGTGCACAGAATACATATAGACTAGACTGCACCATGCACCCCCTCCCCAAGATATATACCTAATGACTGTACTATATTGTCATAATATTATGACAATTCACTAGAAGAAGCAGTCAAGGCAATTGCTCAGTTGTTTAGAGCAGCAGGACAGTCTTCAATTTCGCTATCATTTGAATTTTTAATTAGAATAATTAAATATTTTTTTCTAGTGTTTCTATACGGATTTTTTGTTTACAGATAATTTTCGCGGGTTGCCTGCTTTGCTTTAGCCTGGCATACGCTTCGGCGTTGCCGGTTGCTGTCGAAGGAGAAACTAAACATGCTGTACCGGTAGTAGATGCGGTAGAAATCCTGGAAGGGCAGGAATCAGCACATGGCGGTTACGGCTATGGTTACGGTTACGGACATCATGGAGGACACCATGGAGGACATTATGGACATCATGGGGGACATTATGGACATCATGGGGGCCATTATGGACATCATGGGGGACATTATGGACATCATGGATACGGACGCTGAGACAGTTATGTCAAGATCGTGGTTATAGGTAGAGACGTGGATAAACTATATTTTCCGACATAGGTATAGTGATTTCTACTTTACACCTTCCACAAATAGAGTAATTCTGCGCCCTTATTGTGGTTACTTAATGATTATGAATCATAATATTAATTTATGATTACACATTTGAAGCTTTTGTCGATTCTTTTGGGTTCATTTCAACCATTCAGAAGTAAAAATAGTTTTTAAACATCAAAGTAAATAATTAACATAATCTTAATTATGTAACACCATTAATGGGTAAACCTAGGTTTAGTTATAAAATGATAAATTGTAAGCTTTTTATTAAGTATTTTTGAATTTAATTTATTTTGTGATGAAACGTAATTCGATCAGTAGGTATAGGTACCTAATTTTATTAGCATTTTTTGCTAGCTAAACATTATTTTCTCCGATTAGTCATGAGAACTTAGCGATAAACTGCAGTATATTGTTTATAAGAAAATAATTTTTTTAAAGAAAATTTTTGTTCAGAAAATAATTTGTTAAACATAACTGCTACCAGTTGTAGTCAAAATTACATCTCTGTGTTTACGAAAATAAATAATGTATTTTATGAATCATAGTAAGTAGTTTATTTGTATGGTTATTGTTGCAAGAAAATTACTTCAGTTTCCTACCAACATCTAAATAGGAACCGAAATTCTAGGATTAAAGAAGAACGCATGGAGGTATTAATTGAAATTAATATCAAATACTCAAGTCTGCAATCCCTTAGAGATGTGATGTGATGAAAAATCAAACTTCTAAGTCAACGCAGTAAAAAGATATAGTCGTTTACGCCGCATTTTTGAGTATTTTGGTAATAAAAACCTATGGGGTAGGTACTTCCGGTTGACCTATAATCTTAAAATTTGGCAAGAAACAATGTCATATGTAAGTAATGGAAAAATTCCGGAAACAGTAAATTTGTAGTTACATTAAAAAAAACCGGACAAGTGCGAGTGGAATTCGCGCCCTGAGGGTTCCGTACAAACTTAATTAAACAATTATTTCGAAAATTGTTAATAAAAGAACGAATTGGCGAGCTCCCATATCAATTTTCATAACCTCTGACTTGGCTGCATGGACAATTTCCTTTGTCTTTCTCGTAAGGGATAAATAAAGCGAATGAAAAACAAATGACTCAGGTCCTGTGCAAAAAAGAATTTTTGGCAGGATTTTGTCGGAGACGGTTGTCTATTTTATTTAGTTTTCCTAAAAAATGTATATTGTAAGTTTTGGTGTGTATCTGTGATAGTTTCATATGCAACAAGTGCCTATTAAACTGTATATTGTGCGGGATAGTTAAATAGAAGCGTGTAACGACTCTACCGAATTGTTCCAAATTGTCCCTTATTAAATCGACACTAAACCTATTGGTTTCCAATTGGCCGTTAAACCATTAAAAAAAAATTCAAGTCCTGTCATTTATGACAAATGCTAAATCACGATAATGGTCAAAATATGTTATTCATTTTTGAAGTGTTTTTATTTCCAGACCTAATAAATAAGGATCTAAAAAATAATTTCAAGACCTAAAAATAACCTAATATAATAAAAAAGGTCTATACCTTTAGTATAATTTGTAAAATCTTACGAAATTATTTAGTAAAGATTTGTAATGATGAAATTTCTATTTTTTTCATTGTACTAATTACGTCACTGTACTAATTTATAAGGGTGGCTTGCTCATACGCAAAGTTAAGTTTGTTGGTACTTTTGTACAAAGAAATTTTTGTTATGTAAATGCAAACTTACGGTTTTTGGATTTTTTCCTTTACTTGTGCTATAAGACCTTGCTTGCTTCTTGCCAAATTTCAAGATTCTAGGTGAACGGGAAGTACCCCATAGGTTTTGGTTACCAAGATACTCAAAAATGCGGCGAAATCGGCAATATCTTTTAACTGCGATGACTTAGAAGTCTGATTTTTTCACGACAGCAAGGGACTGCAGACCTGAGTATTTGATATCAATTTCAACTTGATACTTCCATGCGTTCCTGAGAAAAATGGTCTTGACAGACGGACAGACAGACGTACAACCGAGTGATCCTATAAGGGTTCCTTTTTTCCTCTTTTGAGGTTCGGAACCCTAAAAAGGTAATTTTTCTATTACGACAAACTAATAATTTAACCTATAGCTACTTATTCAATAATGGACTGACGCAGGTGGTCTTAAAATATGTTAGCCGAAGAGAAATTAGATTAGGAACCCGCAAGCTATATCCTTTGTTATCAATAAAATCTATCCCGTCTCCTACGGCGCCGTAAAACCATTAAAATTAATTTCACCCGAGCGGGACTTAGCCCTACCGGTTTAGATTCAATTTTTATCATTCGTAATACTTAAAATCAAGGCTATAAATTAGAGTTGATCTCCAAAAATCTCGTGAGAAATAAATAAAAGAACAGAATTAATGCCCACCACATTCAAATGCGTTCAACAACGTACCATTGCACCAGTTAAACCTGTATTGCGAGAACTGAATTAATATTAACAGTTAAAAAAGGTTAACAAAAATGTCGTAGCAATGACACGGACCTCTCTCTTAAACCAAGATCTATGGTTTGAAGAACGTTTTCATTTCTCATGTATGATGAATTGAATGTATTGAATAGTCATTCAATACATTGGTATATAATGATCAGAGGTCGGCGGGGGTGTGCTGTTTTTACGTCATTAATGTCATGTAGTTGTGTCTTGTAGATATTAATATGGATAAGATCCTTATAGAAATATTAAAAGAAGACTTAACTGATTTTTTGTTTATTGTAATTTTTCTGTGTTAATCAATGTAAAATTAATGTGTAATAATTAACTATGATTTTTTCTATATTTTCAATTTTTAATGAGTTTCGCCTTGAGTTTAATATCATTAATCACATTCCGTAGGTTCTAATAAAATTCATTTGTTTTGATGGTGACGTAAAGCTCGTAGCAGAAAGGCAGCCTAAATAAAATCATTTCTTTAGTTTATTATAATTGCACATGGGGCATTTATCATTGAATGATAAGGTATGTCCATGTTATGCAAAAACTGAAAACAGCACACCCCCGCCGACCTCTGATAATGATAGTCAAATATTGTTCTGAATCAATTGTAATTCAAAATTAATAAAAACAGAGTACTATTGTAATATTAAAATCAACCGAAAAGCTTTGCAGACTTGGAACCATTATTATTATACCTATCTATACACAACTAGTTGGCCCACTTACCTATATAACACAGTTTACTCGTAGTATAGTGAAATATTTATTTGTCCGGTTCGATTCCTGGCTCAGGCAGATAATTTTTCAAATTTATTTAAATGCAGTTTTTCTTTACATAAATATTAATCAAATCCTAGTAAAATTTGCTATGTTCATTATTTAGGGTACGTTCCCTCCAGGTGGCATTTGTATAATTCATCCTGTATAGTTAATTGCCGTCCCTACTTCTTTTGTAAATATTACTGCTTACAAAAACCTTCTTAATTTACTTGAACAGTAAATTAAGAAGGTTCTACTCGTATTATTGAATCCCTTCCTGTTAAAACTCATCTTGTAGAACCAATCATCAATCATCCGCCAGTTGAAGCCCAATAATAGATGTAGGTCGTCCGTAATGCTTGCCACCACACCCCCTCCGCCCACCTTATCATAATCATCAGATAATTTAATAAACATACGGCGGCCCGCACTAAACTTTCTCGATAATTCTTTTATACTATTATTTTTTAAAGAAATAAAGAGTAAACTCGTGCATCTTCGTCATTTCCTAACATTTTTTTTTTCATACAATTTTGTATGGAATATTAGTACATTGTTAACCTAGGGGTGAAAGTAACTATTGGCGCCCTCGCATAAATCAAACTAAGTAATTACCCGATGTAAACACTGTCCTTTTCATTACGAATACAAGGAAAGTAAAAATAAAACCATGAATTAGCTGAAGAAAAATGAGTGAATTTTATTTTACATATAAATCAACAACTTTGGTGAGATATTTATATTTTTGAGATATATTAATTAATCCACAATCCAAAATAATCGATAACAGCTTCAAATGTCAAAATCATAAATTATGCATGATTCATTAGAAGTTACACAATAAGGGTGCAGAATTACGCTACTTGCGGAAGGGTAAGTAGAAATCACTGTCGGAAAATCGTCTCTACCACGTCATATAGCCACTATCTCGACATCACGGTCTCAGCGTCCGTATCCATAATATCCTCCATGATGTCCGCCATGGTGTCCTCCATGGTGTCCTCCATGATGTCCGTAACCACCATAGCCTCCGTAACCACCGCCATAGCCTCCGTAGCCACCGCCGTAGCCTCCGTAATCACCGCCGTAGCCGCCATAACCGCCGTAATCGCCATAACCACCGTGTGCTGATTCCTGCCCTTCTAGGATTTCTACCGCTTCTACTACCGGTACAGCATGTTTAGTTTCTCCTTCGACAGCAACCGGCAACGCCGAAGCGTATGCCAGGCTGAAGCAAAGCAGGAAACCCGTGAAAATTATCTGTAAACAAAATAATCGGTATAGAAACATTAAAAAAAATCATTTCATTAATTATTTGAATAAAAAATTTAAATGTTTGCCAAATTTAAGACTGTCCTGCTCTAACCAACTAAGTAGTTGCCTGCTTCTTCTAGTGAATGGTTAAATTATATGAAAAAACATTTTATAATAGACTAACTTCTACCGCTCAGATTTTTTTCTTCCTTACATGAAATGAGTCGATCCGCATCCATTTTTTTTGATGTAAATGACTCATTTTTATGGCCAACACACGCTTGACCGAAAAAATTACTATGTCAAAATTGTTTACGCAAAAAAAGACTTAATAAAATAGTTTCCCTGTATCTTCTATGGTTTCGATTTCCTCCATTATATCCCAGTTTTATATAAATAAAACACAGATTGTTTTAGATAGATAGATAGATAAAACATTTATTTCTTACTGCAACACATACATGACAAACAAGATAAACATACAAAAAGTTCTAAAACAATAAAAACTTTTTAAAACAAGTTTTAAAAAAGCTATTAGGCTTAAAGGGCAACATAGTGTCTGTTTGTTGCATTATTTGTAATACAATTAATAAGCAAATTTTGATCTATGAATGAATGATAAGACAACATTTAACTTCCCATTAATATAACACAACTCCGAAAAAAAACTATGCACAAAAAATTTAAGGGTTTACAAAACGACAAAAAGTCGTAGACACAGCATCCGGATATTAAATTCAAAAATTAATAAAGTTCAATTTACTCACGGTGTTCATCACTGCGATTTCGTTGGACTAATGTTGGTGATGATGCGAAAGATGAAGTATTTATATTCGAATTCGAAACAAACGACGACAACAAAGTTGACTATGTATGAGAAACTGGTGACACCAGGAAGGTAGGTAAACAACGTAACATTTCGCGCGTCCGGGCGCGGCGGGGCGGGCGGGGGCGGCGCGGCGGGGCTGGAGGGGACGGAACCAAATCTTTTCCTCAATGAAATTTTTCAAATTTTAAGTAAGTATACAAAACTGCTATGAAATAGAAAAACTTTCAAAACCAAAAGAAGACAAAACAACAGTGTAAAACTTGAAAATTTTCTGATTCCGACATTTTTAAGCCATTAACGTTAAGAAACTGCATCCAATGCAAAATGGCATTATATGTCAGAACCCGAAAAAATTCGACTTGCGCTGTGTTGTTTGCTCACCGACGATATTTCAAGATTTACAGTGTTGTTTTGTCTTCTCTAATAAGCGCGTCAGTGGCGTCGGGAATTAAAGGTCCCCACTATAGCCCGAATGCCCTCGTTGAGAGGGTAGGTCTGAGCCCCAGCAGTGTCCCCACTGTTAATAGACTGTTGTTGTTGTTGTTGTTTGTCTGCTCTAGTGGATTTGAAAGTTTCAAATAAATTGAGACTACATGCTACCGCATGGAGCTGACAACATTAATAGCATAAATTATAATCATTATCATCATATCAGCCTGTAGATGTCCACTGCTGGACAAAGGCCTCGTAGGCATAATTATAATAACTGGTGGAAATAGGTTGATTAGGTAAATTATGGAGGAGAGCGGGACGATTCGAAAGGAGACGTTTCACGAATGTATGGAGCCCCGGCCTGGACCTTGTACACATATAATTATGAAATGTCAATATTATATAAAAGTGGTTTAATGATCATTTTGGTATATTTTGGCTTAGTTTTTGTGTAGAAATGCATTAAACGTTATATTATAAGCAACACTTACCCTAAAAATAAAGATGGCTGCCACTGTCAATGACATATCATTTGACGTTTTCCACGACGTTTCCATTCGTTTACCATTCCACATTTTTTGTCGTGATCTGCAAAATAACTTGTGCCGTGTTGTTCCCAGCTAGATATTTACATAGGTATAATTATTTTCATTACAGTGCAAAAAATAATTTTAAAAAAAGACGCTGGTCTACCCTGTCTATGATTAATAATTCATAGACAAAGTAGACCAACGTCGTCTTTTTTCCAAGGCTAACGCAATGCCTAGATGTGGTAGGAACGCTTTTAAGCCAGATCTTTTATAGTCATGGAAAGCAGATTTCAAGTACCTCTAGTCAAGTATGTTCGGATACGCATCAATTATTTATAATTCATAAAACCGATAATCGGTTCTCATCACTAGTAACGCGTAACTGATGAACGCAGTCATACCATTAATCTGACGTCAATCTCACTAAGACTGACGAAAAAATCAAAATATTCAGAAATCCATCCGTCCAATCTATCAATCCGTGGGTTAGATGGTCAGTTTCGCGTCAATATTACCAGACAGATGGTTTGGACTAATATAAAACGATTGCCTAACCGACGTCAATGAAAGAACGAGGAAAGAATCGGGATAAAGGGATTAGTCAAATGGACCGGATTTGGCTGTATGGCTAGATACCTTTACCTAAAAAAATGCTTTTATAACACTCAATGCAGCCATCAAACCAAAATGATATTCAATGCAGCCAACAAACCAAAATCACATTCAATGCAGCCAACAAACCAAAATGATACTCAATGCACCCAACAAACCAAAATGACATTCAATGCAGCCAACAAACCAAAATGACACTCAATGAAGCCAACACACCAAAATGACATTCAATGCTGCCAACAAAATAAACCAAATTCGTGACATTACAAAGTAGGTACGTTCAGAAATCACAGCTCGAAACTTCGACACATTTTTATGCAATGAAAAATAGTTGGTGTATAGCTGTTTTATGGAAGTTAATAACCAACTGACGATCAGTTTTCCCATTTTTGTTTTTTTATATATTTGTTTCTTAGGAAGATAATTTAGTTCATGATTGACAGTTATCCCAATACTCCGGACTCAGTTTCGGAACGGACTCGTATTAAACGTACATGTTGCCAGCTTTGTCATCTATTTAATAAAATATTGCTTTTCTACCAGAAAAATACTGCAAATATTTCAATTTTAGTATTATTTTAATAACCTTCAGATTTTTCCTCGAATTTCCCAAAAGTGTACATAGTGCAGGCCGGATCTGAAACGTCTCCTTTGTTAATCTACAAATCCCGTTGACTTTCCCCATCAAAGAGTTAAGTTCCAACTAAAGGGGATTTGGGGTATTCGTGGACAAAATATCCAAAATATTCAGGAAGCAGCAACCAACACCTTTTAAAAATCCTAATAGGTATCGGATGGTTACATGAATTCATTACAGGACTAAATGGCAATTGTGGTCTGATGAGTAAACAAACCACGTGTTATACATTCGAAATCAAGAATTTGCATTTACTTATCTTGTTTTTTTGCTTATTTTGTGTTTCGTTGAGCATAATTTACGCATATCATATATAATCTCTGGTGTGTGTCACGTAGACGTAGCGAGCCAAACATTCGACGCAAACCACCGGTCGAACTGGTATAACAAGTTGAATGTCAAGCGAGTTGGTCTCGTAACTGTAATGTTGACATTATACTGCGATATGGTTTGCGTGCGACGGTTCATCAACAACGCTACAAAGTCAAGGTGAGATTTTCGCTGTTTAGACACGCGGGTCCGCATGGCGTGCCGTATGTTCCTTGAGAAATTGTATGTGTAAACAGCCTTAGAGTCTGCTTCCGAAACTTCTGAAAGAAACATCACTAGCACCCCTCGGGTGTTGCAGGTGTCTATGGGCGGCGGTGACCTCTTAACATCAGGAGGCCCGCCTGCTTGTTGCCCCCATCGCATTAAAAAAAATCCACAGATTTTACGCAGTACGCAAGAATTATTATTATATTAGTAAGTACATTGAAAATGTACCATAGTACCTAGACGGTTATGATCAACTGTACGTTATTTTGCGTCTCGTACCTTGAAACCCTCCCTACGCTCAGGATTCTATCTTTGAACCTTTCGTTTCGCTCGTGGTTCAAAGCAGCTCGGTTTTCGGCGAACTATAACGTCAGCACAGCGATTCCTTCTTGCCGATTCGGATTGGTTTGTGTGTGATGTATTGCATCCTAGCCTTCCAATTTCAATTCTGTTCTAGAAGAACTTATTAGAATAGATACAAAACTGACAGACAAGTATGAATTAAACATGTTGATTTGACAATTTTGTCTTCAATGTACCTTGGACTGCGACGTTTACCGGTTTTTATGTTCTGGGAATTCCCTTATACGTTAAGTACCCAGCCCAGGTACATTGATCTATAAACTACCAATTATATTATTCCAATTTCACAATATGTAGTCAGTGTTTGAGTACTTTTCAACCGATTAAGAGTCGCGGCGCATCATCATTATTCGGTAAGTTTTTGCGTCAGGTCAATACACTCTTGTTATAAGTATGTTTAAAAAACATATCAAGTAAGTATAGATATTGTGCAACAGAGGTGTAAAATGATGATATCATTCAATCAATAACTCAGCAAAATGATTATTTGTAAGTTTCTTCAAATACATTTCTGTCTTGCAGCCACACCGTACTTTAAAAAAAATTATAAATTAAATTACCGAGGGCGAGATGTGTTTAGCTTTTGTATTTATATGATATTGTGTCCAGCAAATTTTACAAAAACAATATTTTGGCGCGATTCACTTTTTTATATTATTTTCGTATAGCAAAAAACAGTCGCGTCTCGTCGAGAGCGGTAGGTTCTTAGACTAACTTACTATTTTAAATTTTATGTTTCTCTTTCGATGAAAGTTATTTTGTTTCACATTCACACTGAATTTTCGTAAGTTACCTATACCTAGTAGATAAAATCACAAGTAACATGTTGGATCCCTAGAATTCTATTCAAAAACGTAGTACCGAGTGCTATACCTTCGGCTGCGGATCCGTTTTGTCGTAGCATTATGATTCCATTAATAACCTTAACTAAAGAAAAGTGAAAACTGAACTAAAATCGGACCAGCTCGAAGGACAAACAGACAATCCGGTAGTTCTCTAAGCCAATCAAAGGTTCAGCCAAAAACCTACCAGACATCAATATTTGATAGGAAAAGAAAAATCTCTCTTTAATCTCTATCTTAGCCGGAGATTTTACAGTATCTGTTTTAAAAATCTCTATGACACAACAAAATAAAATTGTACGAATAATCGTGTGTTGTAGTCACTGTAGTACCATGTAGATAGGTATTTGCTTACTAAGTAATACTGCACATAGCGATATGGTGTTAATTATTATTTATTACATTCGTAGCCTTTTTACAGTGTTTACAACTTGTAACGTCAAAACTGTTTACAATTTACGGGTTCTCTCTTTATTCCGCATCGCGAGCGCGGAGATACATAGATAATAAATAGCACAGAGCACAAAATGGCGCCGGCGCCGGCGGCAGCGGCACAATTCCAACCTCTTTGGATAATAGCCTGAACAAAAATAATTGAACATGCATCAAAGAAAGAGTACTTACCTATTTAAAAAGTTACCAAGCCAAAACCTACTTTAAAAAAACTATTTAAAAACAAACTGTCACTGCTCTTCTCAGATCAGAACCTGCTCTTTATGAAATCTAGTACAAAATGATAATTACATATCATTCTAATTGTGAAATGGACTAAGTTAAAGAGTTCTGAATAAGGTATGAAAAACGATATGTCAAATATTAATTTTCTGTGTCATCCTATCGCGTTTCTTATTATCATATTCAATTAGAATAGACTTTAAAAAACAAGGTTTTAAGGCGTAAGTCATTGACTGCAAAGTATCAGTACCCAATCCATAAGTATCGAGGAAGATCTGAGCCAAATAAAGTGTAACAGGCCGAACGGAGAGCAGGTTTAATAAAAATGAGATTAAAATGACGGAGGCGAAGAAGAAGTGTATATTCGCATACGATTTTAATGCAGCCATCAACAAGATTATTATCTACTGTATGATGTGTTCTGAATTAAATGCATCGTCATGAACATACATAC
Organism: Metalampra italica; assembly: GCA_949699065.1. Lineage (NCBI taxonomy): Eukaryota > Metazoa > Arthropoda > Insecta > Lepidoptera > Oecophoridae > Metalampra > Metalampra italica. The sequence goes on from OX452986.1 coordinate 4,630,561, forward strand.
TCAATTATTAATGTTGAGTTAGATTGTCAGGATTTGTCACCTTTCCTCAATCCTTTACTTGAGGTTTGGTACTACACTACACAACGAAATTAGTTGACCACCTTTAGGGCGTTAATCGAATTCAGGCTACCGGACGTTAACCTATGCAGAGTTAGCCATTTAGGATGGTATTAACAATAATTGTCCAAAGGCGGCCTTGACGAATATCCAATCCGACGAAACAATAACTTACGAATTAAGGTTTTGACGAATCAAGGATCTGACAAAACAGGGTCGTCGTCGCTACATTAATTCCATGTGGGTGCAAACACCAAAACTCTACACAAAATAAGAAAATTGCAACGATAAATATAATTATATTTGTAATTCGTGCATTCTGAAATTTCATTCAACTATCCCGTTTTCTCTTTACTTAACACAACGCGTAAAATGATAGGAAATATTTTTGTTAGCATAAGAGTAAGAAATGATTAAATAAATACTTTATCTGTAGCGACTGTATTGGTACTTAGTGAACTTGTATTCTGGCGCTTATTAGAAACAATTAGCTTCAACCTTCACACCTAATGCGTAAGCGTGACCATTACAATGTAAATAGTACGGGTGTATGTAACTCGTCAACTAAAGAAAAATAATTAGGTAGGTAAATACTTTAAAAAATTTGTAAAATTTAATTTTTTTATTATAATTTTTTGTATCTTTTGGTGCATAATAAATTTTTTAATTTGATTCATTATAAAATTCACTATTATATTTTACTAGTTCTTTTAAAACTTTCATTTTGCCTGAATAAAACCTAAACCTTTTAGATAAAAACTTTATTTCATCCTTTTTCAATTACCTTCGTGGGTTTTTTCAAAATTTTTAATTTTTTTCATTTTCTTTCTTTTCATTCAGTATAAGAACATATTAATTTTCTATTACCTAATGTTTCTTTCCCCGACTGTGCTTATATTAGGTCAAAATAATAATACTAATTCAAGAATTATTATCAAGGTCACTAGGGAAATATGGCTACATACTATTCAGTACATTGTACGCTTCTCATTATAAACGTATCTCACAATCCTGCGCTGCGTTCTGCATTAACTTACATTCAACCGTGGGAACTCACGTCAGAAAAAACTCAGTTTAATTAAAGTATTATAAAAGTTTTATTCGAAAAATCACAGATTTAAATTAATTTTAAGGTTATCCAATTAGAGTCAATTAATAAACACTGTATCACTGGGAAGGAGTTCGTTGATTAACGTCCCCATCCGTAACCGCCACCCCAACCACCGCCGTATCCCCATCCTCTCCCCCCGTACCCTCTGCCCCAACCGCCGCCCCACCCGCCGCCGTAGCCCCGACCCCATCCGCCATATCCGCCGTAACCGCCGTACCCGCCGTAACCACCACCCCAGCCACCGTATCTTCTGCCGTATCCTCCGTATCCCCAGCCTCTGGACTCTTGTCCCTCTAGACTCTCGTCCGCTGTAGCAAGAGGCTCAACTGCTGGTTGGTCTACTTTTGGTTCGGCAGCAGCCGAGGCATCCGAAGCAGTCGAAGCAGCGGGCAACGCCGAAGCGTATGCCAGGCTGAAGCATAACAGCAAACCCAAGGAAATTATCTGAAATAAAAAGTATCTATTTAGAATGTACCCTTTAGAGAAATCGATGAAAATTTAGAGCTTTGGAAATTACCTCTGTCAATGTTTTTATGTAAGTAATAAATCGTAACGAGAAAATAAATAAGAAAACTGTAACACTCGCTATGGATCGATTGTGCGATCTCAGAATGAGGCAATATTTAATCATTGCAAGTACCTACTTGCATTTTATAATTTTGTGCTATATTGTAATTTTTTTCAACAATAATCTAATTAAACAAAAAGTTCCAGACCATAGATTATGTGTGGGAAATTGTGATATGATTATAAATGATGTCTTTGTAGCTTGTTATTTCGCTCTATGAAGTTGACGGCGGTAGAGATGATAAAATTTATTTTTGTAATTTAATTTTGGGGAAGAAATAGATCGAATACTCACAGTGTTCATTGTGCCGATTTCTGTAGAACAATGTCGTCGGTGGTCCGTCGCGAAGACCTATTTATAGTCTACAAACACCTCCCTGTTCACTGTGACTAAGCGGATCGCCCCACACAGGTAAATACCCGCTACAGTGCAAACATACACACATTCATACAGTTTAAGACGTTTAAAATTTTTCTATAATATTTTATGTCGTGTCGCACCCTGTCACTAATATAATGGGTAATGTTTTTTGTCACGAACTTAAAGGAAACTGAAATAATAGATGTTTACATTTTATCGTTGCGACATTATCACTTTTATTATGCAATCTCATAATTATTTGCAAAATACATATTCATGGACAAAAATAAAGAAGAGTAAAGTGAACTAGAAACGCAAAAACACTAAATTGTCACATTTAATTTTAATATTATGAATTTTGTTCCTAAGTCCAGCAAATGACACCCAACCCACTGCGCAGATTAGCAAACTACTAAACAGCAAAGTTTCCCCGTATCTGCTGTATTTATCGCAAAAGATCGTCGTAGTTGCTTGCTTCTCTATAACAGGATGCATGGATAGTAAGCGTAAAATGCTTTCGACACGCCTTCTAATTGAAATTAATTATTTAAAAGGTAGAAGAAACTTCCTCAATTTCAAATTATGTACACATTTCCCGATAAAAGAATCCCTTTCCGATGACATTGCTTGCTCATGTCCATCATTAAGATTCATCATGAAGAGCAATATTTCATAGCGAGTTAGACAAAATGCTTAGTTGTGTCCTTTTTTACAACAACACAAACACTACAAAATCGAATTCAGGTACCAACCCATTATTGTATTATTTAATTATGTTTGTTTTTATTCCCTTGTTTAAATTCTCATCTATGAATTTTCTCATTATGAGTGTCAAGTTAGCAAATAAATACCATGTAAATGCCATCTTTTCTTACATTCTTATTGCTTGTTTTGGAAGAAGAAGCTGCATGTCATCGTGCTTTATCTAAATTAGTCAATTTAATCTCGAATACTTAGCATTAGAACTCTCTTTCTACTACTTTGTAAATTCTCAAAAGTGACCGCATAGATAATAAATTATTACCCTTTACTAATAATAATGCTACAATAACATAATCACTGATGTTGTTTTGTTGTGACATGACACATCCCTAATAGCAAACTGGTATTCCCTGTGCTATGCCATGTAAATTGAATTATACTTACTCTAACAACGGACCCATCCTGTACGTACAATAGACCATACAAGCTATACATACCCACTTCGCGCAACGGTAATAACTGCTACATTGCAGCGGTTTTGTAATGAGCTGTGGCTGACTGTACAAAGTTGCCTGTTCCTAGTGGGAAAAGCCCTAACTACTTGGCTAATAAGGTGATCAATTCAGAGACAAGTTGCTGGGTGGCGGCAGGAATAAGAAACTAAGAGGGTTGTACCCGTTGTACCCGAACACACAATAAAAAGTAGTTTGTGAGAGCATTTTCACAGTGTACAAAGAGTTCTACAACTCATACATTTCTATATTTGGTTTCCGTGTCGAGCTTATCAATATTATTATTAGGCGTTTATTATTATAGGACACATTATATCAATCTTGTTAAAAATATGCAGATCCCGGAACAAATTGTTTCAATTTGTAAGTCAGGAATGCAGATGCCTTATTCAAGTTCTTGGTGATTCATTCAGACGTTTAATTTTTAAAAGGTCAGGTAAAAATTATTGACTATTAAGGACTTTCTGGTTGTAAGGTTGTCTGGAAGAGATCGCCTCAAACAAAAGAAACGATAGAATGCGTGTAGAAAGAATTTAAGATGCCGCGACAAGCGTGTATGAAGAGAATGATGAGACTGAGCGAAGCGAAAGAGGTGTGTCAGGATCGCGATACTTGGCGCTCCGTTCTTTCTGCCTACCCCGCCAGGGACATAGCGTGAAGATACGGATGTGATTGGTGCCATAAAGAAAAGGCTGTTACTTTTAGGATTTTACGCGGTTCGGTTTCCGGCTTTTCTTCTTTTTTTCAAGATTATTTTAATGCAGTTTTACTTATTTTAAAAATTAAATGTTAATGTTTTTCATTGAGTTTTTGCTATCTTCAATAAATTATTTTATTTAGGGTACTTTCTTTCCCTCAAGCAAACGTTCGTTCTAACCACCTGCATATCTTTCCATCTTCCTATAATATCTTAAGCATGCCAAACTTCAACTTTCTAGGTCATCATCTGAAGGGGGTTAGATTTTTGAACTATATGTCAGTCAGTCAGTCAGTCGTCAGTGATTAAACTGGGGATTTTCAAACATTAATATCTCAATAACCGTTTGAGCTGTATTTATGAAATTTGGTGTTTAGTTAGTCTTAGAGGTCTTAATAAATAAACCAAATTTCATGTGTTTGTATTAAATAATTTTGGAGACATAAGGAGTGAAAATTTGCTCCAAATGGTTCGTGTAATATAACACACGGCCGCGGCGCGCCAGTTCCTTCGTTTTTCTTTGCTGGAACTTGGCTTGACACGCTGCCGCGTGTCTAGAAAAAAAAGCAATACAATTCAAAATTACATACATTGCTCCTTTAATGAAAATTGTGACCTTGGCCGGAGCCTGATTCTGGTTTACCTTACCTGTTTGTTCCACAGGTGTCTTGACCTGCGCGCTTGGTGCGGTCGGCACGGAAAGTAGCCAGTAATAATTAAATTTAAATCGTGAGCGCTTTACACTACGAAAACAGATAATATAGACTTTCATTACGATTTATCTTCTTATTCTAAGCGATTTATAACGATGATCTAATAATAACAATACATGAATAAATGTCTATCTATTTACATTTATATTAAAAACTTAAGAAACGAGTCGTTTGATGCGGTTATGATCATATCGTCTAAAAAACTTTTTAACAAAAAAATTAAACCGCCGAAAAAATGCAACTGAAAAGCGAAAAATAATAAAAAAGAACCTTTTTAGTCTAACGAAACTCCTACACTAATTAATGTAAATCTAATTAATTTTGAGTAGGCGCCAAACACCCATGCAAATTTATTATTTGATTTCTAGTAATTTAATGATCTTCTCATTAATTGCTTGTTAGTTGGCTGCCATCATTTCGCCTTACGTAATAACTTTAATTAATTTACTTGTTAATTAAATTTAAATCGTGAGCGCTTTACACTACAAAAACAGATAATATAGACTTTCATTACTATTTATCTTCTTATTCTAAGCGATTTATAACGATGATCTAATAATAACAATACATGAATAAATGTCTATCTATTTACATTTATATTAAAAACTTAAGAAACGAGTCGTTTGATGCGGTTATGATCATATCGTCTAAAAAACTTTTTAACAAAAAAATTAAACCGCCGAAAAAATGCAACTGAAAAGCGAAAAATAATAAAAAAGAACCTTTTTAGTCTAACGAAACTCCTACACTAATTAATGTAAATCTAATTAATTTTGAGTAGGCGCCAAACACCCATGCAAATTAATTATTTGATTTCTAGTAATTTAATGATCTTCTCATTAATTGCTTGTTAGTTGGCTGCCATCATTTCGCCTTACGTAATAACTTTAATTAATTTACTTGTTTGTTTGGCGCCGACTCAAAATTAATTAGATTTACATTAATTAGTGTAGGAGTTTCGTTAGACTAAAAAGGTTCTTTTTTTTTATTATTTTTCGCTTTTCAGTTGCATTTTTTCGGCGGTTTAATTTTTTTGTTAAAAAGTTTTTATTTTTTACTTTTTTGTGACTAAAATATACTATTTATTACACTCGACCGCCTTTCGTCTCCATCATTAACCACCGATGGTAGTCATAATCCATAAATCATAAGTTAAGTATAATGTTATCATTCACCCTCTTAGACTGTACTAGCCCACTGCTGGACATAGGCCTCCCCTAAGGCGTGCCACTGAACCCGATCCTCGGTTCTCCGCATCCAGTCACTACCAGCCGCCTTTCGCAGGTCGTCGCTCCATCTAGCCGGGGGGCGTCCCACACTACGCTTACACAGTCGTGATCTCCACTCGAGAACTCGTCTGCCCCAGCGGTTATCAGTTCTCCGGCAGATGTGACCAGCTCACTGTCACTTCAACGTGCTAACTCTTTCAGCTATGTCGAAGGCTTTGGTTCTCTGGCGGATCACCTATCGTTTCGGATCCTATCTCTCAGAGAAAGAGAAGTTCTCATTAAGATGAATGAATAGCCCAAACACGAGGTAGCTGCTGTACACCGTTGAAGAGTTCCCTCGACTGTCTTCCGTCTCCGTCATCAGATCAACTTCACCGTCATGGTCTCTGTCATGTTGTAGTGTCATTAGAACTACCTAAATGTGCCAAGTTTCAACAGAATCGGTTCAAACATGAAAATTTAGTAGGTGAACGATCAGTCATCCCCTAATTTTCTACCCTTAGGGTTGAATTTTTTTCTTCAAATTTAAATGGGACCAACTTCGAAGTATACCCTATCCAATAGAAAAAGAATTATCAAAATCGGACTGCTCTGTAAAAAGTTATGCGTGGTCATACATAAAAATAAATAAAAAATACGGGTCGAATTGAGAACCTCCTTTTTTTTCGTCGGTTGAAAAAGCAATTTGCCTGAAAAGCAAAATGCCTAAAAGTCGTCGAGGGGAGTCGCCTCTGTCAAAGGTACGATAGCCTGGAGCTCTATTTTTGAATCGCTCTCCTCGCTTCGAGCGGTCCACTCTACTGATTTTTGTATCGGATGTCAAAGGAAAAACAGTAGAATCGATCGCTTGAAGCGAGGAGAGCGATTCAAAAATAGAGCTCCAGGTCGTGCACCGTATCGTAATGTATCGATGTCTCGTAGCGACTGCGTACAGTCGACCGCACGTCAGTGGACATTGAACTGGCCTACCCCATTAGGCAGTTCTACGATAGAGAGAGATGCTCTGACAGACCAGTTTGTACTGGTTTTGTTTCCACTGACGTGCGGTAGACCGTACAAGTATGTGTACAAGATGTGTTGGAGAAATGGAATGCACCTATGAAGCAGTGATACATAAAAATTGACGTGTATAAATGTATCCAGTGTACTCACTCATACCTATGCAATAAAATATTTTAACTTAGACTTTGAATGACAGAATGATAATCTTCGGAAGAAAACGCTATGGCGATGGCGTTGCCCGTCCGTTTCGAGCCCGCGACCCAGTGTTGCTCTAAGCTTGCACACAATCATCTTTCAGGTGACGAACAACTTCCCGACCCGACTGTACTTACAGGTGTATAATTTGATTTTTCTTTTGTAAAATCCGAAAGTCGTGGAACAAAGTCGATCAGTAAATGTATCACGGACCGTTCACTATATTATTTTGTTACGCCATGTTCATAAAATTCTATGATACAATAGGGAGCGCTAATTTGGGCGGTTTAAGCGTTATTTAATTTTAAATAATTACGGATTGTAATTTGCTTGGAGGTCGACCGGCCTTTGTTTAAAGCCTTCCCTGACATACTCGTACCTAGTCAAGGAGCATTTTGTTTATATTAGGTTTATCTTGGCTAGTAACCGTGGCCATCAAGACCTACCTCCTCCGTTTAAAAAATAAATTAGTAACTGTAATTTAGCTTTTTTAGCTATAATTAATTATATAAAAGTAAGTTTATTTTTAAGTAAGTATTTCTGTTTTTAATAGAACATAGTCAAATTAATTTTTTAAATGTCCGATACACACTCACACACACGCCGTTTTTATTGTTTTAGTCTAAAAATGTCCTAGTTTATAAGATTGTGATTTGTCATAGGTATTTGTAATTTATATTTTTGCACCTAAAAATCATTAAGACACTGACTGCAGAAATACAGCTAGACTAGTCTGTCAAAGCTGTTTTAGATGTACATTAGTTATACGTGGTTATACTGCGGTAATACTAAAACAGTGAACTGTTCTTCTAACTGGAACGATACAAAGCACTCGCGAACTCATTAATCAAGTCTTAAAATGATCATTAATTTTACAAAAACTATAAACAGTAATAATGTGGTAGTTAGGTATGGCGATTAAAGATTATATTCGCAGCTTCGCTGTCAGTAACTTTTTGTGCCAGGTCAGTACACTTTATACTGGAAAAAAAATGTTTCTGTAATGTTAGATACACAAGTCATCATGAGTGAGGTCAACATGCCCTGAGAAAAGATAAGCATGATATGCAGTTCACCAAGCACGTAGCAGGACTTCGTTTTGGGCGGAGAAGAGGTATATGACTTGGAACATTTATTTGTAAGGAGCTTATTCGGTCGCGGTAATACCATGCCAAACAGTTACGTAAGTACATTAAGGAGGTTTCAGCGAATCCTGTCCTGTAACTCTCTCTGTACTCGGTATAGCTGCAGGTGTTTTTCTTGACACGTCTTTGTCTCCTTCCAATAATGGAATACACTTATTTTTCTTTTTGAACGTCGGGAATCATTAAAGATTGAATCTAATAACTTTTTGGTGAGCACCGCTGATGATTTTGCTGCTATGTAAAAAGTGTAGCGTAAAGATCTTCGGTGTCATTGGTAACGCTTTTTCTTTTATAGATTTCTCAACATGTAGCCGAATAGCGAAAGATACAGATGTTTCACATCAAAAAAACTTTTCCAATGCTTAGGTATATGCGAAATAGAAAAAAAAACATTGTGAGAAAACCTGCATGCTCTTGGGAATGGAAATCTTAAAGTGTATAATAATTATAATGTTAGCGTATTAGTTACTTAGTACAGAAAGAGGTATGTCAGGATAGGATGCTTGGCCCTCCGTTCTTTCTGCCTAATTCATCAGGGACATAGCGTGACGATGTGTATGTTTTCATCACACTTGCTCGTTATGTGGATTATTATATGCATGCATACAGAAACACAATGGCCTATATACACCCGCGGGAGTAATGAAAATCAGTACAATATTACACCCCTAGGGACTATAATGTGTAGTTTTAAAAAATGGCGTTCACTCGAAGGCAAATAACTTTATAGCAAACAGGTATGACATTCCACACTAAGGAGATTTTAAATCAAACATGGTTTTCATGTCTTCGAAACTTTTACAAATGGTAATTTAAACATTTACGCTTTAATTAAATGCATTATTTTTTGTGTTTTAAAAATGTTTTAGTTTACTTTGCAATTATTTCAGTTAATTTTATTTTGAAATTCGATAAAAACTGGCTGTATGGGCTTTCGCCTTTGGGAGTTTCTAAATGCATTTTTTATCATTATCTGTGGCAGTGTGGACTACCGAATGGCACTGATTGTGCCTTGGAGGCCGTGCTGCGGTGTTATGTGTTCGTGATTATAAACTACGATCTACGATTTGGGCTTAAGAACTTGTTTCCAATTGGCCGTAAAACTACATATGAAAAAAACTTGAAGCTTCATTGACAAAGTTGACAATAAAACTATTTTATTAACTACCTGTAGTTGTGACCTATTAGTATAAATAAAGAGAGAAACAAACTTAAAATATGTCTGTCATGTGAAGAAACCGAGTCTGAAAGTGCAACAACAATATTAACACCTCCGGATAGAGTGAATGCGGCTCAGTTGCTTAGTGAAAATTTGTTACCAGCAAAGTCTAAAGAAAATAGTTATGTTCCCTTGTGTCGTAGGTATTAATTCCTCGCAAATGTGATGAAAAACATTGTGTGCATTACGGGAAGTAATGGTATTACAAACTCGAGTCATTAAAATCCCTCCGCCTTCGGCGTCGTGCTTCTAATAGACTATCGTTAGTAATATCCTACTTACTTCCCTTATGGCACAATGTTTGTTACATTGTGTCGGGCGGCCATTGCCTAGAACGGGGTTTACCTAAGAAGAAAAAATTTGGGATCATGTGTCGCAGTTGGATACATGATTCCAATTTTTTTTCTTAACCTTAATTTTGTTATGATGTGTGATACAAAAATATTTGTAATAGACACTTGTTAGGACGTTCTGATACGAAGGCAAAGAAAAGCTGTGACTATAATTTTCTATATTTTTTATTGGAAATTACATAAGTTCATTCTAGTATCACTGTTACTAACTGAAGTATCACTGTTATTTAAATTATATTAAAATAGCATCGATGCTCTCTCCGTTCAGTTTTTCACTCTGACTTTGACGATGAACTAAGTATGATGATGTGGCATTGATGTAAAGAAAGAACAAAAACAATTAAAATTACTTTGTTCTGCGTTTTCTTAGCGCTTACGTCATCAATAATAAATTTTCTTTATGGTAACAAGTAGATTCCGACGGTGGTGGGGCGGCAAATTTCAAGAGGCAATAAATTTTATTGCCAAGAAGTAAATCAGCAAATCGAAGCGTCTTTAACTCCAGCGGCGTCATCAACGTCGTCGTCCGTACCAACCACCGTGATGACCGCCCCACCGACCTCCTCCGTGATGGCCTCCATAGTGACCTCCGTGGTGCCCTCCGTAGTGACCTCCGTGGTGACCCCCGTGATAACCCCCGTGATGACCCCCGTGATGACCCCCGTGATGACCCCCGTGATGACCTCCGTGATGACCATATCCTCGCGACTCCTGCCCCTCAAGGACTTCTTCCGCTGCGGCGATTGGCGCCGCATGTTCTTCCTGTCTGGATTCTATTTCGACAACTGCAGGCGACGCCGAAGCGTACATCAGGCTGCAGCACAGGAGACATCCCACGAGAATTATCTGTATTTAAATAGAGAAATAACAATAAATCATTGATTGATTTTCTGTATAGATATTGTAGAGCAGTTTAAGTGTTTGGGTCACATTTTGATTATGAGAGTCTATGTGATGAACTGGATATAGAGCGTAAACGGAGAGCCCTGGCTTCCGAGAAAATCTGCTCGCACGATGTTATTTGATGCAAGGATGTTATTTAACCATAATTATTGTTTAGAGACTATACTGCATATTGTGTTTTTACATTTCTTAGCTTCTATCCTACCAATAATTTAAAATGGCGAAAGTTAGTAAGGATGTTTGTGACTATATGAGGATGTTTATGTTTGGATTTTTGTTACTCTTTCACGCTGTAACGGTTGTACGGATTTTGATGTAACTTGGTAGTGATAGCTAATATCCTGGAATAACTTAAAGGCTACTATATACCGCGGTAAGCTGTTCCCGTGGGAAAAAACTTATTCCACGCGGGCAACAACGCCTTGAAACTGCCCCGACTTTTTCTGATCGCATATTTACATTGCAAGTTCCCGGTCTTTTTTGCTATGCTAGGCATAGAGTAGCAACTTTCCGGGAGAGCGAATCTTACTAACATTATAAAATTCTTATTATACATAATTATTATATGTTAATCTCTATTTGTTGTCGTTTATTTGGTTTATTCCCATCTCGACCTCCAATAAATTATACCTACGATAAATTCACAACTCTGCCCTCTACCATAAATCGCTTAATGCACGGCCGGAATAAGAGTCAGCCTATATAAATTAATTAAAATTAATATTACAATAATTAAAATAAAAATAAATTGTACCGCTGCCCGCACTAAACTTTCTCGCCCATTTTTCATTATCAATTAAGATGGTCAAGTTTATTGAAGACAGCTTAAAAAAAATTATGTCGTGTCGATCGAAATTGCATTGTTTTGCAAAGAAACAAGTAGGTATATAAAAACAACTTACAGTGTTCATAGTAGCGATTTCTGCAGAACAATGTTTGCTGTGGTCAGCTTATGACCTATATATACTCAACCAACGGCAGTACCCTGACCCCAGGCTGCTGACTCAGCGAACCGGTATCGGTAGTAAGTAAGTACAAACAAAATACCTGCAATGTTTTGGGTTTTTACTCGACGAACTGTGTTTTGGTGTCGGTCGGTTTGGATTCAAAATCACAGTTATGTTCTAAATTTTTTATAAGGAAAATCTATCTGATGGTAGGTAAGATACGCCTGCCCCAGCGAACTTTCATACTAAAGTTCGCTGGGGCTAGGCCTAGCGACTTTGCTAATCGAATAGCAGTAGGCGGTATGTAAAAACCGATTCACTAAAGGTGATAGGCTTTTCAGGATCCGTAATATGAATTTCCGTATTGAATAGTTCTTTAGAAATAGCCGGTCTAAATGAGCTAGAACACACAACCATGTACTGCCCCAACTAGGCCCTAGTCTGGCTGCTTTAATTATGATTATGAATGAGTAAATGTACCTTTCAGGAAGTTTTTCTAAGCTTGTGCATATCTTTGTTAAAATCGGCGCCGGATATATTATGTTAATGATTAATTAGTAGGTAATAATGATAGTTGATAAAAATAATAATGAATGATGTATATTTATTTATTTATTATTAGTTATTATTTTTACAGTATTTTGTTTTGACTTCTGAAAGTATAATCTAACTTAATCCTCCGATTTCACTGCGGACTTTGAGGGCGCTCAGTAGATCTTATCCCAAACTAGGGTTCCCTCTATTTACGGAATTAGATAAAAATAAAATAACAGGGACCAGAATCAGCTTGTACACTTATTTACACATAGACACCTATGTGTAAATAAGTGTACAAGCTGATTTGCAGCAGCATCGCTGTGCTGAGCAGCAATTTAAACCTACGATTTAATATTTGTGAACAAGGTCGGTCATGTTAAGTGGGTTCGATTTTTTGTGGGAGTAGGTAATTAAATTGTTTCCTACATGAGATTTCATCTGGTTACTTAAATAAATAAAAAACTAGGAATTGTAATAAATTAACACGGTGTTTATTTTTTATTGCTTCATCAGTATCACACACATCGCTGCATATCGCGGTCAGCATTTTGACTACGACAGCGCTAACATATTATAATGTAAGTAAGTGATCGTTTCGCTTACTGAGTATTTCCTAATTAAAAATGAATTTAACTACTTACACTAAACTATATAAGCTGTAATCTTGCTGTAATCGGCAGTACTCTGCCAATATCATGTACCGTCGACCACATAGCTTACATTACTGGCACCTATGGTATTGTACTGCAATAGGGTGACCTATTGCAATACAATAAATATGGTTTATATAGCAACATGAATTGTGGTCGATTGTACACGTGAACTTGGATAGTAGCTTCCCCTATCACTGCTTTCCTAACGCCGACCGTAATAGTGCCCTCCGCCATGATGCTCGTCCTTATGTCCATCATGATGACCTCCATGGTGCTCGTCCTTGTGTCCACCATGATGACCTCCATGGTGCTCGTCCTTATGACCTCCGTGATGACCTCCATGATGCTCGTCCTTATGTCCACCATGATGACCTCCATGATGATCATATTCGTGACTTTCGTATTCGTCACTATCTTCGTGCCCATAATGACCACCTCCGTACTGCGACTCCTGGCCCTGCAGGATTTCCTTAGTCGCCGGCAACGCCGAAGCGTATACCAGGCAAAGGCATAGGCCCAGGAATATTATCTGGAACATAAAGAACGTGTTAGACTTATTTATAAATGACACTTTCAGAGTTAAAATAAAGAAAATATTATGAGAGGCGAAACAATGTTTTGAGAAATAATTGCTTCCATTCTCGTGGTTCTACATGCGGCTTGAATTAGCAAGAATGTAATATTATTTCGCTTCTATGGAATTCGTACTGCGATCATTAATACTCATTGAATTCGTATCATCGTATTAGCACTAGGAAGTTAAAACATATGATGATAATGAGACACAAATCATAATTGGTAACCGAAAGCACACTGAAAGTACACTTTCCTTTGTTAAAATGTCGGGTTGATTCTAATACACTTCTGAATATATCTTCTGTGACAATACAAGATAAGCTGCCAGGCCAGGTAAGTACTTAATAAGAAAAAAAAACCAGATCCTGAATTCAGAAAGTTCCAGGTATTTTAATCAAAATACAAAATATATTATGATATGTAAACGTATTAAAAAGTATATTATTAGGTAGTACTTACAGTGTTCATTGCTGCGATTTCTGTACAAAAATGTCTCGAGATATTCCAGCGATAACCTATTTATACTTAAAACCATCGCCAGTCAAAGAACCGGTAATAGTAGGTATATTGTAAAATATTTTTTTATATTAAATCACCATATAATTTTGTAAACATCAGGTCAACATACAATACAGGGTGTTGGGCAGATGATTTGCCAATAAGGATGGCTGCCTATAAGCTTTTGTAACAAACATAAAGTGAAAGTAATAATAAGAAAAATCAAATCAAATAAAAAATGTAATGGGTACTTACCTATAAAAAAATACATAACTACGAAAATCGATATCTGCCGCAGAGAATTTCAACCTTTAACACAGAAGAATTAAGTCTTACTTTAATAAGAATTTAAAAGAAGTCAGACAGACAAACGGACAAAACATCTTCGCCTAAAGGATATCCCTAAAAACTAAAAACGAATCATATATTTAAATCCTTTAAAAAAAATTAGTTTTCGCCGTTTTCAACTGACCACTATGTAGTGTAGCTAAATACAAATCTTTAAATAACTTGACAAAATTATAGTAATACTTGTATAGAAGGACATCTGTGGCACGCTAACAATAACAACGGATGTAAACTGATTTGCGTTTGTCAATTCTTTAGTCTAATACCCTGTATACATTCATTCGATACCTACCTTAGTGGACGGAGCGCTAGCTACTGCAATATCTTATTATGTATAACACAATACATGTTGTAGTGAAACCGCAGACTAACTTTATAACCGTTCAAAGTATAATATTATACTCTTGTGGTCGAGTTGCTGTATCTATTATATTTTTACAGTTTAAGGGGCTATGATATCTCACAGCGGGTCGGATGATCCGTCGCTATTTCAACAATACTGTATCATTCATTTTGTAATAAATATGCAGTAAAGTAGAAGACTTTTACTAGTTATTCACGATTTCGAAAACACAGTTCGTTAAAATTTTCTCAATTAAAAAAAATTCCAAAGTTAACCATTTTAAGAATTTATTTTCGCTACTTTTATGTAATAAAGCTACGTACAATCACCATATTTTGAGTACTAACTGTACTTACTAATATGCAGATCACATAACATTTGAATTTACAAAATACACATAACTTTCGGCAAAAAAAGGAAAAACCTAAATCTAAGCGTTTTTGAGCCAGCCCAACTTGAGCCGCATGGCATCTCCCTACCCCGCGTCAGTCCCGCTCTGCCAGTGGCACGGGGAACACGTGTCGCTCGCCGCCATCCAGCTGTCACTCCCGTCACACGTCATTTATTCAAATTATATTTTGAAATAGGGTAGCATCTTTGTTGCTATCCTAGTGTTTTTTGGAGTACAGTCTCCTTGACTGAAAAATGACTGGATGTTTGTTTGTAATTTGTTTCGATACTTGGTTGTTTGACTTGACAGAACAAAAATAGACGACGACGTGTAGACAGAAGACTACAAAAGACATTTTCTGAAGATAATATTTATTTTCCAATATCTTTCTTAATAATTTCCCGACCGTTTAGTATAATAACGAATTTTTTAAAATGGGAAACCAAGGTAACAAAAAAAAGAAAAGACTTGGTTGGCGTAAAAAAAAAGGCAAAAACTTGAGTAAAGCACTAAAGTGAGTATAATTTATTTGGTAAAGAAAATTCACATCGGGTTAAATTATTATACGTAATCATAAATGTACTTATCTTTCTCAAATTAGATTACGACGATCAGGGGCATCCGAAAATAACCATGGCTCTGACAAGGAGAATGCTCCGAATAAAACAGATGTTAACATATATAACAACATGGAAAAGTAAGTTCTGAAGCAACATTTCGATTTCGGGATTATCCAATTTATGAGTACTAATAACATAACACGGCTGATAGGTAGACTTCTAGGCGGTGGTAGATAAAAAAAATTGACGTTGTATAAATGTACCCAGTGTACTTACATGCAATAAAATATTTTTGACTTTGACTGTGTCGTAAGGCAAGGCAACAACACTCGTCCATATATGATTGTTCTCTCTCAATAAAATTAAATTTATAATTTAATTCAATATGTACAGTTTATTGCACATTTAAAATTACAGACACAAAAAGAGAAAAACAGATACAGTAATGTACACAGCTAGACGGTCTTATCGCTAAGAGCGATTTCTTCCAGACAACCTTACTTTTTAATAATTAATTTATAGGTACCTAATATAATAAAATTTATAATTATTTTTTATAATCTGTACTACTAATAAAAAAGAGGTAAAGTTTGTATGGATGTTTGGAATGGTAGATGGATGTGTGTTTGAAGTAATCATTGTAACTACAGTAAAGATCTCAATAATTGTTTCGCTGTTGGATAGTTAATACTCTCTGTGTGAACATAGGCTAATTGGTATTGGGTTTTTTTAAAAGGATCGGCCACAAAATGTGTTAAAATGAAGTACCTAAGTCGGTAAATATTTTAGGAATTCATCAATGTTTCTCTGGGACGTAGGCACAGATTAGATAATAGTTGACGTAGGCGTTAGTAAGTAAATGACATTTTTAAATATTTTTCCAGCGGGAAAAGTTGCGGACCAGGACGCGGGCGCAAACACGCGTGACAGGAAAACCGGCCTAAATGTATTAAATTTTGCTTACCAAATGTAAGACATGTAGAAAATAATATGACTTTAGGTACATATAGACTAGAATTTATTAAAAGTATTGTGTTCCTTGGTATAACTATAGATTCATCTTTTCAATGGGGGCCCCACATAGCTTCACTAGCTGGCATACTAAGTTCGGCCGCCTATGCCGTTAGAAAAATTTGACAATTACTGATATTGCTATCGCAAAATTAGTATATTTCAGCTACTGCCACAGTAACATGGCATAAGGCATCTTACTGTGGGGTCGAGCAGCAGATATAGTGACCATTTTTATTTTGCGAAAGAGAGCTAGGTATTAGCTCGATCTATAATCTGCGTTGTAGTCATTAAGAGAAAAGTTTAAAGAAATAAATATACTAACCGTATCCAGTCAATATAGATTTGAGAATATTTTGTTTAAGTAAACCCGCTGTAAAACCACAGCCGCCTGCTGGTGATGTCCGGATGGATGATGAGGGTTTCACTATCGTACAAACTACCAGGAGATATATATATCTATCTTGAATATGAAGCACACAAAGTTTAAAAATCACATTATGTAACAATTTGTTATTATAAAATAGACGATTCTTTGAATGACAAAGACGCCTGATATTAATGTTACTTGGTGATGTGGTACTCCTATGCTATAAAGTATGTTGACATTGACTGTAAATAAATTATTAATACATAGTTTATATAGGTTTTAGTTTTAGGATAATTTAGTTTTTTAATTAGTTATTTAATTATTTTAGTCATTGTTAACTTGATCGATTTATATTTCAATCAGTAAAATTCAATTCAATTCAATACTCTTTACTGCACAAAAATAAAACACATACATAGTGTTTTTTTTTATTAAGAACCATCTTGGACGGTCAATATTGTGTAGCTTACCCTACATAAATAGTGCGAGTGAGATAGGTGCGCTGACGGCGGCGGTGGGAGAGGCATGCGGGGGGGAAATTTGAATTTGAGCTGACATACCATCGACTCTTAAAGTACAGTTTTTACGTCAGTGATATATTATTTCACTAAACACTTAGGTATATTATTTTTTTAACCTCCATAGCCAGCTATAGCAAAAAATAAAGTTGCCGCTAATGCCGTTGCAATAATATTGCAATGTAAATTTTCTGGAATTTTTTCTCTTTTAAAAATAAAAATAAAAATTCTCGTTTAAAAAAGCCGATAGATGTCACTGACTGCACCATCAAACGTCAAATATGTCTGGAATGTTGGCAAAAGCCAGCGAAGCAAGAAGCGGGGAAAATTGTTTTAAAAAATGCTACATTCCAAACTTAGCCTCGAATATTTCGAGTCACGATTGACAAAGACAGTAAGTACACTTAGATTAAGGACTAAGCGTGAAGCTCGTTTGGCTTCACCCTAAACAGTACACGTTGAGATCAATGCAAGGCATTCTATTGCCAACACAGCCAACTAAAGTACCTACCTATCGGAAAATCGGTCATTATTAAAATGTATGCGTTCAGCCTTAGCAGGTGAATCACCTCATAAGATAGTAAGTTAGTAGTCCTTAGATAGAAAAAAGTTGACATTCGATATGGCTCTCTTGTAGGTAGGTAGGTATAAACAAGATTGCGATCTCAACTTATGTCATTAATAATTATACTATAGTCGTTTAACCTTCAAGAAATTTAAATTAATTTAAATAAATGGATAATTACAAGCCTTTATCTTATTTTGAAATTTTTTTGTTTTATAGTTTTTCAATTTAATTTTCCTCCAGATGAGATCATCTATTCATTTATGACAAACTAGGAACTCGCCCCGGGTTTCGCAAGTCGTAATATATTGTCGTCTTGATATTCTTCTTTGAAGAACCGGTCTAATAGCCAAATGCTTTAGAAAATTAACTACACAAACTTTGAGGGATTTATCTAATAGACAGGTTTTACCAGGGGTTTACCCACAACCGCATGCCTCATTGAAGGGCCGGATGGACATGCGTTGCCTATTAACAACGAAAAACAATTTTAGCCATAATTTATTATTATTTATTTTTAAATTTTTAGAATCATTTTCGTTACAAAACACTTTCTACTGAGTCACATGTTTGGGCTTACGTCCTCTCTCTAATTATTTTGCTATAACATTTGAATTTAATACTAAATTAATTCTTTCATTTAATTTAAACTATACAACAATGATATTAAATTTTATGGTTTTTCTAGAATTTAAATTTAAATTTATTTATTAGGGATAACTACAGCCAAAATTACAAAGAGTTGTTAAAAACTAGAAACTAAACTAGAAAACTAGATACTTACAGACATTTTTTTTGATATGATAAAATATTAATTTAACTCTTGCTAGATTTAACTGTAAGTACTTTGTTAATTTTTAAAACAAAAACAGGTACAATGTGCAAATTATATTAATTTGTACACATTGTTAAACACTAGTAGTTCCGTGAGAACAGTAGACCTCGCCAGCCCTTATAAACCAAAACTAAAAGAAACCAACAAAAGTCAACTTTGGAAACAGAAAAAGTACCTACTAAAGTGACAAAAATTAGCACTTTAAAGCTTAATATTTCGCAAACGGATCCCTGAATCGAAAAATGTTTATCACACACCCGCGATATTTTTGAAAGACCCATCCAACGATACCCCACACCATGGATATCACGCGGAAAAAAATAATTTTCCATTTTACGTATGCAGTTCTATGAACATAATTTATTTTTTCAACTTTCTTAAGTCTATCCACTATTACTCAAAAAGTAATAGAACCTACTTAGCCGTAATAGTTTTCCTTGTAACTACGTTATATATGCTACTGCCATGAATTTTTTCACATTTCCAGAAGCAACCGTTTAGCTGGCAGGGGGGGGGGGACACGTGACTCTAACAAAAATTACCGCTTTAAAGCTTAATATTTCGCCAACGGATCCCTAAATCGAAAAAATGGTATTCACACACCAGCAATATTTTTGAAAGACCTATCCAACGATATCCCACACTATGGGATTCACAAGAAAAAAAAAGTTCACTCCCACTTTGCGAGTATGGTAGGTACTCTAAAAAAAATGTTTTTCAAAATTTTATTCTACTCATTTTGTAGGTTTAATTAATTTATACATATGCCAAATTTTCGTCAAAATCGGTTGAAAAATGCGACCTGTAGAGAATTACAGACAGACAGACAGACAGACAGACAGACAGACAGACAGACAGCCGGACAAGAGCATTTTTGGCCAGTCTCGAAACGTAGACGCTTCGCTCGCTTCGCTCGCTCGGTCAAATATACAAAAATGTTTGTCCACTAGTGGTTATTGAACCCATGACCTTTCCCGTTCGAGTCCAAAGGTCCGCCACTAAGCCAACGAACGAGGCGGTCAAATAATGCATGTAGCTGCCAACCAGTAACTGACTTCGCGATTGACTCTCGACGGGGCGGCTCGCTCCCCGATTGAGCTGACTCCCTATAAATAGTTTTAGACAGACGGACGGACGCTTGTCAAGTCGGTTTCTTTATCGTCTAATGATAAATAATACTCGCTGTAATTTTATTCATAATCCACTCATAAGGAAGGCGTAGAAGTAGGTACAATAGGTCATGTACTTCTATGTCGTGTACTATACTACCGGTATTAGAACAAAGTTGTAAACAATGTAAAATAGAATCATATTACCAAGATCAGTTAAGATGATTGTCTCTAATTATGGTAGCATAACTTGTTTTATCTACATTTTGTACAACCACTTCGCAATCGCAATGTATCCCTTGAGTTCACTGCAGGAGATATACCATCTTTTGATTTAGGTTGGTATTTGTAACAAACTATTCGATCACCGATTTCCACACATCGAGTTACACACGGCAATCCAGGTGTTGTCTGGATTTCATTATTAGCTCTTAAAATTTTATTGGATTTTTCTATTAGACTGCGTAGATTAACATGACTTTCCGTTGTCAGTTTTGTCTCTCCAACTGATATTATTTGGGACTTGCGAATCAGTAACTCTTCGAAAATGGTTGAAGTTCTGCTGTTTTTATCATCTTTATTGGTAGTTGTTGATTTTTGTATATCACCATCACTGCTCTCTGATGAATCCTGTGGAACATTGTCTCTAATCAACGAAGTTTTGTGTTTTGGTGTCGGTGTAGTTGTGTTGTCAATAGTACTGTTTAATAATGGTGGCTTACTGTATTTATTTTTATTATCAATGAGTGTTAATTTATATATCCTAACGTCACCAACACGTGATTTACTATTCTCATTATTGATAAGCGGTAGTTTACTTTTACCATCAACAATAGATGGTGGTTTATCATTCGTGGCTAACTCATCTATCCTACCGTTTCTCATTTTATGAATAGAATCTGTAAGTTTGAAAGTTTGAGGTGCCTTTCCATATCCACATTCTATTCTGTCTCCACGTATTATACATTTTTCACCGATGTCTATAACTTCTTTACTATTGGCAATTTCGCCAGTATTTTTATTATATCCGCAAAGAATCCTGTTGCCTATCAATTTGCAAACTGTCTCATCGAACTCATATCCATGTTGGAGAGAACTATTATTACCTCTTCGTAGGTATATTTCTACAGGTTCGTCTGACGTAGATATCATTGTGTCATCAGTATTTTCAGTGCCAGAATCATTCGATACTTCATTAAATGATGTACGAAAGATTTTGCTTTCAAGATTGTTGATTTGCACTTCATCCAAAAGGGTAGACGTTTTATCCTTAACTTGGGTAACATTTTTTTCCGGTCCTTCCAGTTTTTTAATATTTTCACTATTCTCAAGGTATCCGTCGTCTAATGATGTCATGTCGATACCTGCTGTCCCGTTATGTTCGGAAATATTCATACTAAGGTACGTATCAGCAGATGTATCAAGTTTCAATCTCGAGTCGTCTTTGTCCACATGTTTATTAGCTTCGAAGGCAAGTTGGTCAAATAGAACGTGTCCAAGTTTGGGAGAGCACTCGACTATTAATACTTCATTTAACATCACCATTATCTGAGTTAGTATTAATAGTAATTTGTGGTGCGTGTATTTCTGTACATACACGAGTTGGTTTACATTATTTTCCATCTATATTAATGTCGATGTCGTATTTAGAATATATCTATTTTATAAACAGGTTTTTTAAACATATCTGTTAACTGTTGAGCTGCGATCATTGAGGTATTTAAACATCGCACAAAATTACTGACAACATTATACGATCGTAAAATTAAAAAGTTTGATTTTTTAATTACAAATACATAATTACATTTAGTCGCACGCGTACAGTTCGCAGAAATATCTTATTTATTACAAATAAAAAATTCTGAAACAAGTATTCAATAGTCGACTTAATAATTAAATTGATAAAAAGAAATTCATTTAATTCATTTGTAGCAGGTATGAAAATTTTACTAGGTACCTAATACAAATATAATTAGTGCAGCCAGCCATCGATAAAATATTCTTTAAATTAAATCGCTTTAACCTTTAACCTATATATTTATTTTTATGGGTTGTATGAATTAACGACTTCTCCCAGACTACGCTATTATAGACAGGTAGGTGCTAGATAGGGTAGGTTACGTAGATGTTACAATAAATTAACTATAATCGGCTTTTAATTTTTTTTTATCGAAAAAAGAAAAATTGAGATATTTACGAAATACTCGCTATTTACACACCTTCTATAAATAATAAACGTTTACTAGGTTATGGAATAAAGCGTATCACAGACACGCGTTCTGCGTTAATGGGCGGTGGCGGCCTGTTGTATTCCATACGCACCGCAGAACGCGTGTGTTTATGATAATACGCTTTATGGTCTCTTTATGTATTCTCTCCTGGAGACTCTATGCATGAAACTTCCTTGATGTACCTACTCTATATTTAGATTTTACGACAGACAGATGACATCGTGTCAAACGTTAAAAGCACAGAATCACAAACTATATAGGGATACTACGTGCACAGAATTTATCTAAGACTAGCCGTAAACACATGAATTTAGATTAAACAAAACTGTGATCACAGTTTCTAATAATCACACTGTAATAATGTAGCGTGGTTGAACATGTTCCTTTTATCACGTGTCACAAGGCCGGACCATGAAAAGAATAAGAAAGCGAATTAGTTTTCCAACACTTTGGTTTACCTACTGAATTCAAACTCCTACCAATATGTAGAAGTAAACCGATCTAAAATATGCAATTCGTGAAGATGAAACCATTTTACTAAACATTATGAGAAGCATTTAATAAACATGATATTTACATGATTACATCTTACAAACCAAAGCATTAACAGTAACACTTGATGTGTTTGGAAAAATGTATAAAAAGGAAGTTAAATAAGGCTGTTAATCCGATTGAGTATGATATAGCAGGAATAAACGCTGACACGTTGGCGGAAAAATTGAAGATAAACGACAAAGGTATAATCGACGTTCTCTTCCGCAATAATAGATCCCTTTCTGCTTTGTCTCAAAATATTCAGATGATTAAAGGATTGAACGTAAAGGATTTAAAAGAAAAATTCGACATCACCGGATCCAAAGCTAAACTATTAGAACGAATGATAAAAGATTACAAAAAAGAGGTATCATTGACAGGATTAGATAAAAAGTCTCAACTAAATTTTGACGAACTTAATAGGGTTCAATTACTAAAAATAATGGAGGATTATGCGCAAAGACGGACTAGAAATGACGACCTATCTAGGAAGAAGTTTTCATTTTATAGTACAAATCCAGATGATATAAGGAAAGTGTATGCTTTATTTGGAACGAAAAGATATATGTATCCAACGAACAGAGGTACAGTTGAACATCGCAATAAATTGAAATCAATGTGGTATAATATATCTAGGAACTCCAAATTCTCCAGTACGTTCTCTAAGAGATCTCAATCGATTAATACACTGCCGGACCTAAATATGAGCGATAGAAAATCAAAATTCGTTGCGTTTTTTAGGAAAAGCCAAAAACAATAAGTGGATTTTCTAGAACACGTAGACCGAAAAATAAATTCGCTGACAAAGTTAAGTCTAAATTGAGTAATATTTTACCTGAACAATCTAATCTGACTAATGTATTCCGAAGAAGAAATAAAGTATTGAGTCAAGAACAATTAGATAGAATAACAAGTAAGTACAAAGGACCTAAGAAGAAGAAATCGGGCATATTATCAAAAATTATTAATCGTCGATAAAATTTCTTAGTAGTGTACAATAGGTACTATACTTAATTTAAATAAAAATGGATTCTTTATGAAGGGTATTGATGTTTTCATGATAGTAATAAATAGTTTTTTCGAGCGCATACCTTCGTGTTGAGTAGGTATCGTTGAACAGGTTACAGACATACATGGAAACAAATGTTTCCTTTAAAAATACCTATGTTATAACATACAGTACAATATACCTACGTTACTGCACAAATAATATTTAAAACACGTACCTAACCTACATACAAATACTCAAATACACATACTTTCATTATACAAATTTACTTTTATCAGAAGTGTCATTTGCGAGATAGTTGCCGACAAAGTCGTTATCAATGTGTCCCCACCCCTTGTAATTTCTAAATGTTCGACAAATCCATGTGATGAACACTTATAGTTAAGGAGGGAAAGCAAGTAATAGTTTTTAATTTTGCAAGGTCTGAACAGATGGAGAAATACGGGAAAGGTGGAAGGCCGGGTGTTGCAGAGGCCATTGGAAAATGCATGTCCAAATAGTGAACATTGACTGACTAAATGATACTTTCACCACCTTTTTAAACTTACTTAAAACGGAACTTGAGAATTTTTTTTTCGTTTGTTGCTCGAGCATTTGATTATTACCGGTATTTAAACAAAGAGAATTTATATGAAGTACTGAAGCAAACTTTTCATTTGAAAAAGATAAACCTGTCACTTGTCGAAATTATGTCAAATTGAGTATAGAAATCAGTAGAAACTAGAAAGAGATGTATAAGGTTGGGCTGATGGAATTTTCCAATGCCCTAATAAATTTTTTTTTTTAAAAAAAAAAGAAACTAGAAAGAAAATAATATACATAAAATTAATCATGTAGATAACATTAAATCATTCCTATTGTGTAACCTATAGAATTTTTATAAAGATTTTGTGAGAGTTGTATTTTAAACTACACTACAATTTATTCCATAGCCGGAGGAGGTGTGAAACGGCATGATGCACTTAACTAGAGAACATACATCCTTTGGTATACATAAACTGCTCTTTGCAATATACTGACACGATTAATGTCGCCCTGGTTCAAACGTGAGAAGATAATAATACCAAATATAAGACCTAAAGAGAAAACATTTTGGCAAAAGTATGGTCCCCAAGTGTTTTGGACAAAAATAAAAACCATAAATCGTGCAAAACATGCTCCGAGGCATCATAGTACGTCATCTGTTGAGGGAATGACAGCAGCTGAGTTACAAAAAAAGTTTAATGTAACTAAGTCCAAAGCTACTGTTCTAGAAAAAATGATTGAAGACTACAAACATGACCCAGCTATGAAGAACATGGTTAAAGGTTCCAATGTGGACTTGAACAAACTTGACAATGATATGGTAATGAAATTAATGCAAGATTACGAATCACGGCGCAGAGCTCAAAAAAAGTTATCTGGAAGACAAGGCATAAATCCAGATGATGTAAGCAAGCTACTAAGCGAATTTAAAGCTAAACAGAAGAATAAGAAGGGAGGTTCTTTCTCTGGGCTTTCGAAATACATGTCTCATTTACGATAGCAACTATATCGTTCGTCGGAATATAGCAGAATTGATTAGATAATAGAATTTATTAGTAATGTGCCGTGTATTTGCGATGTTTGAGAAACTTGATATTAGAGCATAGAATAGAAGTGTTGAATATATTTTGTTGTAATTAAATGCCTTCTGGGCAGTTGAAAAACAGATATTATTAATTTTCATACTATAATATATCTCTCTGAATAATCTAAGAATTTATTTATTGGATAACAATAAAAAACTTAATAAAACTAAAACTAAACTTAAATAGTACATTGTGCAATAAGGGAAGTTTGTAATACCCTTACTTCCCGTGATGCACACAATGTTTTTCATCACATTTGCGAGGAATGAATACCTACGACACAAGGGAACAAATCTATTTTCTTTAGACTTTGCTGGTAACACATTTTCACTAAGCAACTGAGCCGCATTCACTCTATCCGGAGGTGTTAATATTGTTGTTGCACTTTCAGACTCGGATTCTTCACATGACAGACATATTTTAAGTTTGTTTCTCTCTTTATTTATACTAATAGGTCACAACTACAGGCAGTTAATAAAATAGTTTTATTGTCAACTTTGTCAATGAAGCTTCAAGTTTTTTTCATATGTAGTTTTACGCCAATTGGAAACAAGTTCTTAAGCCCAAATCGTAGATCGTAGTTTATAATCACGAATACATAAAACCGCAGCACGGCCTCCAAGGCACAATCAGTGCCATTCGGTGGTCCACACTGCCACAGATAATGATAAAAAATGCATTTAGAAACTCCCAAAGGCGAAAGCCCATACAGCCAGTTTTTATCGAATTTCAAAATAAAATTCACTGAAATAATTGCAAAGTAAACTAAAACATTTTTAAAACACAAAAAATAATGCATTTAATTAAAACGTAAATGTTTAAATTACCATTTGTAAAAGTTTCGTAGACATAAAAACCACGTTTGATTTAAAATCTCCTTAGTGTGGAATGCCATACCTTTTTGCTATAAAGTTCTTTGCCTTCGAGTGAACGCCATTTTTTAAAACTACACATTATAGTCCCTAGGGGTGTAATATTGTACTGATTTTCATTACTCCCGCGGGTGTATATAGGCCATTGTGTTTCTGTATGTATGCATATAATAATCCACATAATGAGCAAGTGTGATGAAAAATAAATTATAAATAAAAAACCCCCTCGAGGCTCCCCACCGCTGGGAGCGTGCCCAGAAGGCTGGCGGCATTAACCCGCTGGATTGTGAGGCTGATCCTCTGAGCGAGGTAATGCCCAGCCCTCTGGTCGTTGGTAGCCTCTTATTTATTTATTTTAATTTTAAATGGAAAGGCAGCTTCTGATTTGGGTATAACACCGGATATGACGTCATTTCTCTGCTTGCGCTGCAATTTATAATTTGATTGACAGTGTCTGAGAAGACTGCATTAAGGCTGCAACAATTATGTTGCTATTAAGTTTCCAATATGCTCTCCTTTGTAGGATCACGGCCTTTAATTTCGGACCCATTTCCTAGAAACTTTCTCACACACTGTAAAATTTTTTCAAATCAGTTAATCAGCAGGTCGCGCGTGTCTGAAGTCTCCTACATTACCTATGGAATACGACAGGCCGCCACGCACCGCCACCGCAGGCCGCGTGTGTATGTGATACACTTTATTTGTTATACGATCTAAAAACGTTTGCTTACCATATTATTAGAAAGAGATCCCAACAAAGCACTTTATACCCCTTACCTATGTCATCATATGATGACTATGACTTTATCAAAGAAATTGAACTAGAGCATCAATTTCCTTGGACTTTAAATATTCCCTCTACGATCTAAGACTTTACCATAGACTTTACCCAAAACTCAAAACGACCCAAAGACATACTATCTTTTACTAAAATACTATATGCTTTGAAGATGTTGACTTTTCATAAAGATGTCATAATGTCATTTGCACTCACGCATGCTCAGCACGCATGTGTCGTACCTACTAAATCTGATATCTAGATAGTAGGTACCAAAACAAGATATAGATGTTCAATTCAATTATTGTTTAATTTCAATCCACAATCATGGGTTTCAACTGTTTTCTAAAGGATATACCTACTATAAATTTATCAAAACGCTTGGGCAAGTATATATTACATATTAGTGTTTATTAATTTAGTTTCTATTTGTTCCCGCTATACCGATACCTACGCTATTTAACGCTATCATTTATTGATAGATAGGATATTAAATGGGCTACATGATATTTAAACATAAGGACTAAACCACCACCAACCACCTAACTGTACGTTACCTTATAACCAGATAATTCCATTACTTAGTGGATATATCAAGCTATGATATTTCTTATATTCAATGTCTCCATTACGTAAACGAGACAAAATTATTATACCAAGAGTAAAACCAAAGGAAAAGAAAACATGTTGGCAAGGTTTCTGGAGTAAAATCACAGGAAAAAACAAAAAGAAACATTGTGATATGCCAAAACATGACGAGAAATGTAAAATGCATGGAAAGAATAAAGGCAAAGGAAAAAAGAAAAAGCTATCGCCTTCGGTTGAAGGAATGAGAGCAGATGAACTACAAAAACAATTTAATCTTAGCCCTTCTAAGGCTCAAGTAATAGAAAAAATGATTGATGACTACAAAGACGACCCATCCATGCATAAAGTAATAAAAGGGTCTAAGGTAGACTTAAACAAACTTAACAATGAAAAAGTAATGAAATTAATGAAAGATTACGAAGCAAGACGAAAATCTCAAAAAAAGTTTTCTTTATCTAATAAATCAAAAGTGGATAAACAAGAGATTGCTAACTTGTTAAATGAGTTTAAAGCTAATAAGAACAAGAAAATCCCTATTGCGGGACTATCGAAAATGGTTGTTGGAGTATTAAAATAAACAAGCACGGTAGTTGGAACAAGTAATTAGTCTAATCATGTGGAGACGTGGAGTATAGTCAAGAAGGTCATTGACCTTCTTGAGTATAGTGTAGTTTTGAAAAATAAGATTGTTTTAGAATTTTTTATGAATCTATATCTATACTTATAATAAATCTGTAGAAACCGTGTGTCTGTACTTTGAATAAATTTATAAAAAAATGGGTGTGGACGATAAAAAAAGAGTAACAGAACACAAAAAAGCGTTTTTAAATTTTTTTGTCTTTCTGTCTTTCTGTCTGTCTGTCTTTCTGTCTTTCTGTCTTTCTGTCTGTCTGTAATCGCTAATCTCCGAAACTACTGAACGGATTTTCTTGCGGTTTTCACAGGTAGATTCAGCACAGCCTGGCGCAACTTATAGGCTTTGTTTCATTGAAATCGGATGACAGCGAAAAAAGTTATCGTCATTTACAGATAAATCATTTAACGTAACAAGACGATGTCATAGACATAGGAGATATCAGTGTTTTTTTTAACTGGGACAGTATAGGCAAGTCCGAAACATAGGAGATGCAGGGAAAGTGTCTTATGACATAGAAATTTTTTGGTCTAGCGTGTGTTGTCCATAAAAATGAGACAATTTGCACATATTTTTTTTAATGCGGTTCGACTCAGTTTCATGTAGGGATCACTTCATTATATCGGAAGAAAAAAATCTGAGCAGCAGAAGTTAGTCAAATTCAATAAAATGTTTTCTCATAGAACGCCAGTGAAAAATAATTTTTATTATTTTTAAAAAATGCGTATCGACTTAGTTTCATGTTAGAATCATTTTATTGTATCGGAAGAATAAAATCCAAGCAGCAGAAGTTAGTCAAATTTAATAAAATGTTTTCTTATAAAACAGACTGTGCAATGTACTTAGGAACTTACTACTTATTCATGCATGCCACCCGAACTCCAGCTGCTCCGATTACTATGTCAAAATTGTTATCACGAAAAAATACCTAAAGGTTCCTAAGACAGTTTCCCTGTATCTCCTATGGTTTTGGTTTTGCTCATACTGTATTAGTTAAAAAATACACACGTATAATAAAAATTGATATGAGAAGTCTTATGAGCAATAGAAGTGAAAACAACAATTTTTTTAATTTTTATCTGTCTTCACCAAATTGGATACGGTGTTCATAGTTTGTTCCTGAAGGTATGGTATACCTTAAATTATGGTGAAGGTACTTAGAATGATCCATTTTACCATTGGAAAATTATAACTAGACGATGTATGTCTGTACATAGCAGAGATAGGTACCTACTTCCAAAATCCACGCGGACGAAGTCGCGGGCAACAGCTAGTTAAAAATAAATTGATTTGATATAAAATTTTTTGATGTTAATGTTAATTGATATGCAACCTTATGCAACTAAATTTCAAATCAAATCAGTCATTACATAATTCGTCTACCGGTGTGGGGTACCTACCGCTACCATAGTACGAATTCAGTAAAGTCTGTGACAAGCATTTAGAGATACTACTGGATAATCCCCAATGAACGCCACCACACCTGGTTCTCCGCCCTTCGCATCCAGCCGCTTCTCGCCACCTTCATTTGATCGTGGGTCCATCTAGCAGCAGGGCGGCTCACGTTGCGCATACCGTTCGGCGGTCTCCACTCCAGAACTCACCTGCATAAACGGCTGGTGGGGGGCCCACTGCCATTTCCTCTCGGATTATGTCGGCTAAAAAGAACAGCATTCATGAAAGAAGTTACACACACACCAAGCAGCTATCATCATCATTTAATTTGTCTGTGTAAGGGGTATTGGCTTCTTTAATATTACACTAGGTTATATCACTTTAGCATATAGATGTATAAATGACCAAAGATTTCTTGTATTTTTCTCGGTGGATAGATTTCCAATAGTCATAAAGCTTGTATTTTTTACAGGATAAAGCAAAAAGAATATCCGCGTAGCAGCATATATAAAAAGTGAACTAAATAACAACAATATCTATTTTCTTGCGGTACCTACCCAATATAATAGATGTAAGGTAGTTACAGACAAAATACTACGAGTGTTTCGATGTCCCCGTTGTTCAAGAAACGTGATAAAATTATTATTCCAAACGTGAGGCGAAAACAGAAGAAAACATTTTGTGAAAAGTATGGCCCGAAAGCATGTTGGAGTAAAATGCGACGAAAAAAAGAGAAACCCGTAAATTTAATGCTGACACCTAAAGACGCAAGGAGAGGTTTAGAATTAGAAAAATATAATATGACCGTATCTAAGGGTCAAATTTTGAATGCGATTATAGATGAGTACAAAAAAGACCCAGGTATGAACAAGTTGATTAAAGGATCTAAACTGGACGTTACAAAACTCGACAAAGAAAAAGTTACAAAGATAGTAGAAGATTACGCAACTAGACGTAGAGATCAAAAAAAAATACCGCCTAAAAATGCGAAAGTAAATAATGAAGTCGTAAATGCCATACTAAATGAATTTCAAGCAGCAAACAAGAAGAAAAAGTCAGTATCGATCGTAGAATTAACGAAACTGATAGCCGCAAAGTCATTTATCAAGTGAATTATATGAGCGAAATAAGGCTAACCCCACTGATCACACTCGTTCATTTTACTTTCTCGCTGAGAGCGACATTTAATATGAAGTAAGCAATGGTTTCACGCGGCAAGGTTGTATTTGTTCCTAACTGCCCAGGTGGTCAGCTCAGGTGGTCCGGTTGGGAAGCGCTCGTATTTACCTGTTATCATTGTATTTTTGATGTGTCTGTATTCAATAAAAGAGATTTCTAGTTAATTGAGTAAAAGGAGTGTATTTTATAATACCTATTGTCTCCACAATTTTCTCCATAAACATGTGAAATCGTGGTTTGGATGCGCGAAATAATTTTTCGGATTAATTTCGGAGTTACTTCGTCTTGTTCGCGCGCCACCTGTTTGCTTCATTCTATCTCTCTCTGTGGGTATCTCTACAGATAATAAATCAGGTTCGTTGCTTGAGAACGTAATGTAAGAACGTCATCCTTCTATGTTAAAAAGATATCTTCAGCGATGAGATAAGTACCTTTAACTATCCGGAAGAAAATATCTGAATGATAGTGAAAACCGCATTAAAATCCGTTGGTGATCGCAGGTTGCGTAGTTTAAAAGATCTAAGCGTACAGACGAGGGATGCGACTTTGTTTGTAAGGAGCTATGTAAGGAAGGAATAATAACTTGAAACTAGTCTTGAAGCAATTAACACGAAGTGCCTTAACTAAAACCTGTAGGTAACTGGTAAGCTGGCAGAAATCTCATAAAGAGATAAGCCTCACCATTTGTACATCTACTTTTTGTTTTGTCTTTGTATTTTGTTAATGTTTTGTGTGTGCAATAAATTGTTATATAAATAAATACCCTTGGTCCACTTGGCTCCCCTGGTTTAAAAACAAATAAATAAATAAAACGTTAGTAACCTCAGATTAGTAACCTTTTTCATGATGAGCATCATGTTTCGTTTGAGGTTTCGTATGTTTTACGTGTCAAAATTGATTATGCCAAGTGCCAACGAAAATTTGAAAGTTAGTATCAAAATAGGTAGGTTTACTTCTATAATTTCAAGAAATTAAGAATAAAAACTCATACAAATTTCTTTACGTCCAAGGATTTTAGATATTTCATCAAGAAATATGTGACTTTAAAGTTTAAACTCCTAAACATGAAGCTAAGGGTATCAGATGTATTTTTTTAGCAACATGGGAAAAAAGTCATGAAATGTGTTTGGGGCGAGATAAAAGTAAGTTACCCATATTTGAAGTATCTGTTTATTTCAAGGAGACAAAACTGTCATAAATTCATGATACCTGCTACGAGTATGATATGCCCATCGCAATACCAGGAGTAAAAAGGAAAAAGAAGAAAGGCTGCCAAAAATACGGCCCAAGAGCTCTTTGTATAAAATTATGCAAATGTGTATGCAGATGTTTATGGCGAATGATAAAAAGATGTGTAAGAAGAAAGGTTTGTGGTAAACGTAAGAAAAAAGGCATAAAGACCAAAGATGGGTGGTGTCTCTGTCCCAGTAAGTCAGTTGAAAGAATGATTGATGACAATGAACTGGTAAGGAAGTTCTCTATATCAGGATCAAAGGCCAAAATTCTAGGAAAAATGATTATTGATTATCAAAAAGATCTTCCTTTGGGTGTACTAAAACAGTCTATTGTTGATGTAAGCAAGCTAGACAAAGATAACGTAATGAAAATAGTGCAAGATTATGATAGTAAAAGGAGACAAAGTAAGGGTTTATCAAAAAGAAAGTTTAGTAAAGAACTGAATGAGAAGTTTTCACTGTCTAAATTATCAAAAAAATCGAAGTTTAATAAAGAAATATTAAATAGAATTCTAGACGAGTATAAATCATCAAATATAATGAAAAATAAATTTTCTTTTAAAGACATTCCAAAACTGGTTGTTGAAGCCAAGGATAAATGGCTATCGCGCTGAAATAATGGTCTACAACATTGTGTTATATTAAATTAAATAAATTAACATTTTATGAATTAAAATTGTTTGGTATTGCCTAAGTACCTACTAAAAACACTAATGTGTGTGATAGTTTATTTTTATGCCCCATTACTTTCTATTTTTTAACCATCATTTGCTATGTTATTTTGTTGGCAGGTGTAGACTGTGATTGTCCTTCACAAAATTTACCACATGGTCAATTCACACGATTAATAAGAGAGAAAAGAGAATTGAGAACACCTCTGAAAAATAACTCAAGCGATTCTTCGTATCTGGCCTTAGCATCGCATGATATTTTTAAAAATAGAAAAAGAAAGACAGTTAACAATGATTATGCTCAGTCTGATGAATTAGACGATCATGGAAATTATCTAAAATTTAAACTAAGTCGAAAGATTTGGCGTCTAATAACGAGAGAAGTTCATCCTAATTCTTTCAACAATCGAACTCTTCCTGGTCAAAATAATCAGGGCTCTGCTGAGGTAAATAATATTGTTAGTAAACTAAGGCTTTGGATTTCGTCAAAGAAGCCTGACACTACTGTTGCAAGCTACAGCGAGATACAGTGTGGTTATTTATCTGAACCTTATGTTAATAATACAGAAAATAAAAATACATTTAGGCACAAAGTAAAAAGACAACTGTGGAACTTGTCGAAAAAATACATTAAAGGAAACGAATACTATATGAATTTATTAGCTGAAAACAATATAAATGTAGATAACATAAATATTGATGAAGTTAATCTTAGTATTATTGACGTGGATGGATTGGGCATTGAAAATAATTTTCTAAAGCGATCTCTTAAATGGTTATTAAAATAAACCAAATTGACAATAATTCTAAATTAGTGTATTCTTCCAGTCATGGTTTTAAAATGATAGAACTTAAGTCAACCGAGATTTAAGAAAATTATAAGCCTTCCTCGAAACTATATTCTGGAAATAATTAAATATTTTAAAATAAATCTCACGTAGTTTCATGCTAACTGTACGTTTCCGAATGATAAAGTTAATTGAAATGCGTAGGCCGAGTGCATTGATTAGGCTCGCGGTAATTAATTACACGAGAGATGTTGAGATGGGACGTGAGATTACTCGTGGTTAGTCAACCTTTTTTTAAAGATATTGTAACATTCTTCAAAAGTTTCTCTTTTCTCCTCACTATTGAGTCTCGTAATATTTATGGTCATACTAAAGGGGAATTCCCGCCTGAACAGAATGTCGTACGTATCGTATCACTCAGCTGACTTATATCCTATACAAATAGGACCATTAAAAATTTATTGTGCTAGTCCTACCACTAGTACGAGTAAGCTTAGGATTTCTTTACATTATTTGTTGGAACTTTTACCTGCATTTTTGTTCAGGCCTGTATCACCGTATTACAACTGGTCTCTTCAAAGAAGTGCGTTTCACGCAACTGCACTGACAACGACCGTCAATGGAAAAAGTCCGACAATGTGAATAAGTTATCCTATAAGAACGACAATGACGCGACTGAGAAACCCGAAGACCTACAGAAACTGAAAAGGCGCTGTTGCCCTTACGAATTCGACGGTACTCTTTGCAGAATCGTCGATGACAGAGTGTTGTGCGGTTTCAACAAGAATGTTGGAAAGGTTCTTAGTAGGGATGTGGTACACGACCTAAGTGGCGGTTGCAGACTGCGTAATGGGAGACTGGAGTGTGGATACCTCCATGGTCCATTCACGAATCCCCGCAGGCCGCCCGGTTGGAATGACGTCCCGCAGCTCGTTTCAGGAGAACGGAACGACATAGAGGAAGGAGACATACAAAAGCTTAGATCAACCCCGAAACCGAGGCTAGAAGAATTTAAAGGTCAAAATCAAAAACTCTATACCATAGACGACCGCAAATGTGTTGAGATACAAAGCCGTATCGTTTGCAAGGAGAGGAAGTGAGTTTACTGTGTGGGTTTCTTTCATAGTTTTTTCTGTTTATTGCAAAGACCTTTTTTTGCTACATCCTACATCCTAGATCTATGGTTTATTGTGTTACAAAATATGAAAACTACCAAACTTAATTTCAAGGGAATGGGTATATACCTGTAGCATGTACCTATAGTTTTGAAGGATAATGATCTGTAATGACGACATCCGACGAAAAACTAAGGTCACCCTGGGTCACCCATAGCGACATAGCCGTAATGTTTAGCAAGCGGAAGTGTCAGAGGGCAGGTCACATCTGTAGCAGAACCGACGGTTGTTGGGGCAGACAAGTTCTGGAGTGAAGACCGCGGTTGGATACGCGCAGTGTGGTATGTCCCACTGCCATGTGGACCGACGACTTAAAGAAGGTGACAGGAAGCGGCTGGATGCGGAGGGCGGAGAACCGGATGTGTGGCTTTCATTGGGGAAGGCCTGTATCCAACAGTGGACGTTGAAGGAGTGATATGTTGATAATTCTAGTAGAAATTAAAAAATAATAGGTAATTTTAAAGTAAGTATTAAATATAAAATCAAGAGGTCCTACTTTTTTATCACGTCTATCTAAGTTATTTTATTGAAAATCGCGTAGCACAAAAATCACAATTTAATTTTTTAAATATTATGCTCTAATTGAAAGATTCTCGTATGATTCAAAGTGTGCATTAAAATTAATAGTAGGCAGGTAATAATTAATCTTAAACAGAACCGCCTCATGTATTTATATAGGCAAATTTTTATATCTGCCTCTGTTTACTTTAGTCAGGCGTTAGTAAACTACAGCTCACCTACCATGTTCTTATTTCAGTCCATTGCACGGTATAACATAATGTCTAAAAATCTATAACGGAAATTAAACACATCGATTCATTTAAGTATTACAATACACTTACAGTTAATAATTTAATAATTTAATAAGTTACTAAACCTATGAACAACATCACAAACTTAGTCTAGTTTAGAGTTTATGTACAGATAGACCTACTTGGAGAAGAAGCAAAACATACATACTCTTCGCTCTCGTCTTACATTCTTTTTCATAATTTCTATTTTAAAACAAATTTTATTGTTCTTAGAATCCTGAGAAACTACTGCTGAAACCCATTCCGTCATCTTCGGAATAAAATGAGTAGAGTTGCTTCATGAGGCTTGAGTCTTCGTCGTCTTTAGGAAACAAACTGTCCAGGTAGTCGCTTATGACGTCAGAGAGGCTCCGTTTCCCTGATTGAAATGCCATCACAAACTCGAACAGGGTCTCAAGGAAACTGCTTTCGCCCGAGCAAGCAGATATCAATATTAAAAATGTGATGGTCAGTAAAATGATTTCTCTGGGCGTCATCATCATTCTGGAAATTGAAAAATAAATTTAAAACATACTTAGGAAAGGTCATAGACGCTATATCCAGCAGTGAATTTCATGTCATAATATCAGCAGTTACGTGGTGTGATGATGATACCAAGTCAAGACAAAGGAATATAACGTTTCTCCGCGAGTTTTAATTGTCGCAAAAAAGTATTGCTCAAACACACAAGTTTAACTAGGCAATTCAAATAGTTACACCTTTGAAGATCTAATTTTTTATAAGTGAAAATCATGATGCATTTCCATTCTCGCGCTTCTACCTACAGCCGATCACATAAAGTGTTGTGTACTAGACTGCAATAACTTTTTTAACCTAAGAGATTAATAGGGTAAATGTTAAACGCAAAGACATACAATTAATAGGTCTATTTTTACCATCGATCGGGAGCCACAGAGGAATTAATCGGGAGCGTAGCGAGCTTTTTCCGTGTTCTGTGATTTTTACTTAAGAATGACGAGTCCCAGAAAAGAATGTAAATGGAGTCACGCATGTACTCCGATACTATCTTTCGCTGTGGTACTTTCAACGCGGCTACGCGTAAAGGTGTAATTACACACGATACAAGTCTAAAATGATTTAGGGTTGCACCCATAACACTCATAATCCGATTAATCGTATAATCAGGATATGTACTATAGTTGAGATCGAAACAATCGTATACCTTCAATGATCAGCCACTGCCAGTTCGTCTACGCATTGGCATTTCCATGATTCATGATTTATTTATTAGTTTATTGGCCAATTCATTATTGGGAATTAGGTACGAGGTACGAGCATTAAACACATTCACTTCAACAAAAATCATCTGTCCCTCAAGGGAGAAATATGGGGTTCCTCCAACTTTACACAGCAGGATCCTAAAAGGAACGCTTATGTATTTCTGTAAATTAATACTCCTAATAACTTGACCTCATCAGCTTTTTAAACAAAAATAGTTACGGTTAAGACGATACATTAATAAGATCAACACTATGGCACTAACATATACCTACGTAATATGTATAATGTGTAGTAATTACAGTGTTATTGTTTTATGAAAGTCGCTTTCCACTAGATCCGTTTTCATTGTGAACTAATGCTCTAGTTAGGATTAGTACCTATACCTACCGGTGTGAGTTTTCCATTTGAATTGAAAATGAAATTATTGTTCAAAGGGTGACTGGAAGTGGTTTCTGAGTGGTTTGTTTTGTCCAAAATTCGATACAATAAAGAGTTCACATATTTTACACCTTTTATTTTGAACTATCAAAATCCTGTTCAGCCGATAAACGTTCAAATTCACAAACGTCCAAACTTTTTGCCAAGGAACTATTATGTAATCTGTGCTTTGCACTTAGTTGATATTTTTGTAGAAATAAAACCATTCCTCTCTACACTTACCACAGATCTCAAAAAATTATGTAACCAATCGGGTATATAATAATTAGTAATTAAAGGCCGATTTGAGGCAGTCGGACCGGTTGGGTCGTAATCGTAACGTAACTGGTCATGAATATGCAGGATCACTTTCGGACGACGACAATACTTTTCGATTCTATTCCACCAAAAGTCAGGCTATGCGGTAGTGGCTCTAAGTCGTGTCAATAAACGATTTTCTAGTCTACCTATATATAAAAAACTATAGTTCCAAAACCTCGATGGATGGCAGTGACCATAGAAATATATTGGGAGCGTAGCGAGCGGGAGCGTAGCGAGCTTTTTCCGTGTTCTGTGGCAGTGACTGTATCATCAAATGTCACACATGGCAAAAATGTTGCCGAAAGCCTTAAGGCATTGCTTTAAGACTTTCGGCAACATTTTTAATTATTTTAAAAATCGACCGACCGAATTTGTCCCTGTAATTGGAATTAGCTCTATGGAATGAGCTATGCCCGGAGTTTCTCTGAGAGGCAGCATCAGAAATTTGCCCATCCATATTATTGCAGCACTAAATACTTGACAGCATGATTAAGTAACTCACCTCATTATTTTAATTACTCCTTATCACTAGACTATCATCGCCTGCCAAAACATTTTCACAGTCATAATTCGTTGCACTTTTTTTTTATTCAGTAATTTTGAATTTCAATATACATATAAGTTGTATTGTGTTGAAGAAGGGGCTCCGTGACAGTGGTACTTCCTCGGTGCGCCCGCGCGCAACTGCATGCCTGAGAGAATCGCCACCACCACTGCACCCACCACTGAATTACTACTTTCCCTGAATACCTGTACACAAATTATTGTATCTGGTCGGTTTACCGGTGTTGGAGAAAAGGCTAATTGTTTAAATTGATTATGTTAGTGTCTTGACTAACAAGAGAAGTCCACGTACCCGTACTCACCAAAATGAATGAAACTTTGTTGGTGTGTAGAGTAGGTAGGTTATTCTGAACTTTTTTCGAGCCAATATCAACTCAGGGCGAGAAAATCACATTGTTTCTACTTGGACCAGAAGTATTTCGTGTCATTATTTACGGTAACACAATAAAATAGTAAATGTATTTATTACCTGTGATAACATCGGCTGGGTAGGCTCTCTGCCCGTTTTTCATTTGCAGCAGGAAATTATATATAATAGTGTCCTCATCATCATATCAGATTTTCAATGTCCACTGCTGGACTTAGACCTCCCTTATGAATGCCACCACACCCGGTCCTTCGCCCTCCGCATCCAACCGCTTCTTGCCACCTTCTTTAGGTCGTCGGTCCACCGGGCGGCATTACAGTTTACTAATTTTTGCATCAATGGCGTCGGGGATAAGACGCGGCCTATCATATCGAAAGGTTCGGAGTTCGATCCCCGGCTGGGCCATGTACCAATAGGTTTTCTCGAAACTTAAGTACATTTACTGACTGCTCTCAGACGGTGAAGGAAAACATCGTGAGGAAACTTGCATATGCCGTAGAAGAAATTCTCGCGCATGTGAAGTTCACCAACCCGCACTGGGCTACCGTGGTGGACTATAGCCCGAACGCCCTTGTTGAGAGGGTAGGCCTGAGCCCCAGCAGTGGGGACATATTAATAGGCTGTTGATAGGTATGCGTATACAGATAGAAAGCAATCTTAATCAAGAAAGGAGTATTACTCTATTAATCGTATAAGAAGAGCAATAAAAGTTTCACTGTTACGAAAATAATCATTCTGATCAGGTTTTCGAAACCAGTCGTTTTACTTTCGCTACGTCACATTGTTTCTATTTTATTACGTATGCTTGCCACGCAGCCTCATGCATAAAATCGAAATTTAAATGCTAATACCTACCCACTAAATACATTCACAATAGTGAATTCCTTGAACTGCAAACACTGCAGATGTGCATGGGCGTCTAGGTATAAGCTGTTTGTAATCCAAAACGATGAAAATGATATTATCTACTACCTGTTTCCTGCGGCTTCGCCCGCGTAGAAAAGTTTATTCCACGGGAACAGCTTTTCTCGAGGTATCTATAGCCTATGTGTTATTCTGATGTTTCTTATAAATATATTACTGTAAAATTTCATCAAATCTGTTACCTGCGTAGTTATTGCATGAAAGAGTAACTTAACATCCAAACATTCTTACAACTTTCGGGTTTTTAATTAGTAGGATTGCGTTCCGAACGTTCTGCCAACGATATACCTACCCAAAAAACCTTCTTAATTATTAATAACGGGAAGTCACTATATATTCATCAATATCTAGAAAAACCTTGTCCGTGAGTAGATCTTGTTAAAATCCATTTCCGCAGTTTCATAAAGTTCAATTAACAATTAATTATCTTCCTGTTGTATTTAAAGATCCTTACTGATCTGGATATAGCGATTGTTTTCCTCCACAAGTGGCCTTGGTCTAGAATATAATGAATAAGTCCTATAGCGTGTAGCTAATTTCTTTTCTCAATGGCATAAAAACTGAAGATGATATAAAGTGGTTGACGGCGTTGATTGCACTTATATTTGTTTTAACTCCCGGTAAAATATGGCAAATTTTGTGCAGGTATTTTTATTATTAAATATTCAAATTAAATCGTTATTAGTATCGGGATTATCGAGTGATGCCAAACATATAATTAGTAACTTCTCTGTGCAAAGTGCTATTAATTTCTTAGCTCATTAGATAAAGATGATAAAAAACTGTAGTTGCAAAGTTTGTCAAGTTGACAAAACTCATTACTTATATTGAGCAGGATCTAAACTTGTGACCTGGTCATTCTTATATCAATCGAGCTATACCTTATATTACTTACTGCTGCAAAATCTGTAATAATACCTTTAAAAAATATAATACAGCGAGAAGTGATGAGTGAAATGTGAGATTTCTGTGAAAAATGCTTAGGATTTGACTTAGTGCGTTCTCAGAACTTTCTTACTTTCTTTTTATGTT
The DNA here is from genome assembly GCA_949699065.1 of Metalampra italica. NCBI lineage: Eukaryota > Metazoa > Arthropoda > Insecta > Lepidoptera > Oecophoridae > Metalampra > Metalampra italica. The sequence goes on from OX452986.1 coordinate 4,670,945, forward strand.
ATTGTTACCTAAATATGTTTGTGCTGCTGTTATCACATTATCACCAGAGGTCGGAATATGCACCTCGTACAAATTTTATGCGCAGGTTTTATAAAACAGGATTATGCAGCGCAATGTAGATGACACTTTACTACTGATATTTACGATATTCTAATAAAAATATTTAGTATCTAAATAAATAATACCTGAAGTTTCCGAAATCCCGAGTCGTGTCCTTGTGTTTGTGATATATTTTCGCCAAAAGTACGTACTTACAGTTGCACTACCTATTCCGAGCCCCATTTAACACGTTTTATGAAAAATTTGAGAAACTTCTGTAACAACTGATAATATAAATAATGTATTTTTTTTAACCAGATTGTTTTTTTTTGTTTCCAGATTTTGTTCTGTTACGTGGCAATCCATGGGTTATGTCTTGTATCCGGCAAACCATTTGGCGAAATAAACTTTAAAAACAACTTCGATGTCGCCTTCAAGCCTTTGCCTTTTAAACCTATCGCTTTTTTTAAGGAGAAGTGGTCTCCATTGGGTACTTTTGGATTTAAGCATGGTATCGCAAAGAGAGACTTGGACAATATTAAAACTATAGAAGCAAAAAAAGAAGGACCTGTAGAAAAGCGTCTGACTAGATTACCGGCTGAAGTATATGAAATAGAACCACCAGGAGCAGTGACGTCTCCTATAGTTCCACCTCCAGCTCCAATCCCTGCTCCACCATTAGGTCGAGTTGTACTTATAACACCACCTCCAATAACAAAGGAGACTCCAATCAAAGATCGACGCACTGATATCTATAAAGATGAACTAATTAGTGCCTATTTGAAATCTGTTGAACGACCAATTTACCCAGAAGAAAAAGTACTGCCGCCTTTGGGAAACAGCATAATTCCAGAGAAACCTGTCGAGAAAGAGGAGCCAAATCCTTTAATAAAGGGCTCGCGGCTAGCTCTTTATTTTGGGAATATTCTACTTGAAGTTTTAGCACAGTTTCTTGGAGGTCCACCCACTGAGCAACAAGTGTCAATTTAAGTGAAAATAAAATGAGAAATGTTACTTAAACTGCAATCAATTAAATCCATTCGCAGTTATTTTACTCTAATATTCAAGATACTGTAGGCGTTGAAATTAAGAATACAGTTTCTAAAAAACAATTTAATAAATAATGTTCACTAGAAAATTTGCGGCACGATTGGGTCATTGAGTCAATATTTTAGGAGTTAGCGCCGTTTGTATTCGTCACCATTACCGCCTTGTCCAAATCCATCTTGCCCATATTCTTGCCCGAATCCACCTTGCCCGAACCCATCTTGTCCGAAATCTCCTTGATCTAATTGGTATTGTCCTCCATGGCCGAATTCACCTTGTTGTCCGAAGCCTCCTTGATCGAATCCGTTTTGTCCTCCAAGGCTGAATTCACCCTGTTGTCCGAAACTCCCTTGATCGAATCCGTTTTGTCCCCCAAGGCCGAATTCACCCTGTTGTCCGAAACCTCCCTGATCTAATCCGTTTTGTCCTCCAAGGCTGAATTCACCCTGTTGTCCGAAACTCCCTTGATCGAATCCGTTTTGTCCCCCATGGCCGAATTGACCTTGTTGTCCGAAACCTCCTTGATCGAATTCGTTTTGTCCTCCAAGGCTGAATTCACCCTGTTGTCCGAAACTCCCTTGATCGAATCCGTTTTGTCCCCCATGGCCGAATTGACCTTGTTGTCCGAAACCTCCTTGATCGAATTCGTTTTGTCCTCCAAGGCTGAATTCACCTTGTTGCCCAAAACCTCCTTGATCGAACCCGTTTTGTCCCCCAAGGCCGTATTCAGCCTGTTGTTCGGAACCACCTTGTCCTTCATATCCTCCGCCATGGTCGTAGCTCCCACCATACTCGTATGTGGCAGAAACCACTGCCAGTAGAACGGCCAAAACTAGAACAACTGGGATCTGAAACAAAGTTACACGAAATTGATATAGATAGATAGAACGAATAACTGAAATCACAAAGTTCCGACCGTTATTCTTATCTATTCTATTCTAACCAACTACTTGATGTCAGTCGTCATAATTTTCTCATAATTTCCAGAAAAAAAAATCACAATATATTTATTACAATACACATTAATTTGTAGGTATGTATTTCAAAATGCACCTTATCATGTCCAGTGTAATATAGTTTTGAGTTATCTGTCGGACAGTCAGACAGACAGCTTCGGTAATGAAGTGAGGGACGCATTTAGTGTACGGCCTGAGAGTATCAAAACATTGATAAATTTCATATAAAACTTTATGCGTATTGGATATAATGCGTTGAGACCACTGCTGTTGTAACTTGAAAACAGTTAAAAACATAGTTCTTTTGAAAAATACGAAGGCTCTGTTGATATTTTCAGCAAAGTGGGTCGTTGTGTCCCCGCCCTATATATATGTACTTAGTATAAAATAAACTCACTCTCGCTGCCATGTTTGCTGAGTTGTTGTTGGTCACTGATTTAACTAATAAAGTAATTTCCTTTAAATATTGTCACAAAATTCGCGGGGAATTCTTGATTTTCCAGTTTCCGAAAATATTACCAGAGTCGGACTAGGAGGTCAAAAAAATGGAGATAGCGTCATACGCGGTTGCTAGGTGCTGCGCCGAACACGCGACAAGAGTCTTGAACCTCATTATTCACAAATTTATTGTGCAATATATTATTTAGAAATATTATCAAAAATATATTATAGGTAACTAATTTTTATTATTAAAAGTACTTGAAGTAAATCGGCAATATTGATGTCTATTCAAAGTGGTATCAAAATAGTGTTATTTAGTTAGCATCAGTTAACAAACTGGCGGATCGGCGGCGGCACGACTTAACGAAAGTGTGATAATATTATTAAGATTTAGTATAACAAATAACAGATGATTCACAAAATTAGGGGAAGACTTTCAAGTCATTGTTCATATCTCGGAGGACTATATTAGGCTCTGAAGGCTTTAAAATATGACAACTGTAAAATTATCTCTCCCTCGTTCAGTTAATAAATAAAATAGAACGGAGTTTCTATTATCATTCACTAATTCAGAAATTGAATAATGTTTTTTTCTTATTTGATGTCATGACGCGGCCGGCCCTGTTACTTAATCAAATAAAATCAAATACTCCCAAACTTTACTCATCGGAATAATAGAATGTGACAAATATCTTATATCAATGGTGGTCTCTTGTTGCCACCAACAATCAAGGGTACTTCTAAAAACAGAAAATTTCCAAAAATATCTTTGAACTTTATAGATAACTTTAATTTAATCTTCCTTTAGTAGACCTTTGTAGTGGGTGATCTACTAAGAAATCGCACAATATCCATGTACATATCAGCCTTTTAAAAATCAATTCGTCACTGTTGTACTTTAAAATTAACACCTTATGTTATGTTCGTTACATTAGTCAGTGTGTTATATTTATTTTGTAAATAATATTTTTAAGTAGACAGACGAAAAATTCCGATTGAAATATGTTTGATTAAACAACCTTTTTATTTTTAACTTTGGTTTCCTGTTTGTTTGTCTGGGAGGAACCTTGCGATAGATTATTCGACCACTTCCCTATAATCTATCCGAGCACCCACCTTCGGTTCTGAAGGCAAGTATAAATAAGTATTCAATTTTATAGTTTATCTAATAAAAGTTTATATAAACTTTAAAGACATTATTATATTTATCAGTCATATCGACATTATTGAAGCTTACAATGTTAAACCACTAACAGCAGATAGTTACATAATAATTAATAAATAAAAATATTTGAGTTCATGTAATTTGTTAAATTGTATTTTGAGGATCACATGTGGCACGAACAGAAACTTGTTATATATCACATCATTTAAGGCATTAACTTCATTTGAATATTACTTACAAATGTTAAGAAATAATAATATTGTTAACTAATCATACTATTTTTAAAACACGTTTAAGACTATTCTCATTAATTTACATATTGTTAAAAAAATAACCACCTGCTGTCGATTATAAATCTAGTTATTTATAGGGCTTTAAAATAATATGGTTCATTAATTATGTAAGTAGTCGCCATGAAGATACCTACAGTGTTATAAAATCGCAAATACATATTTGGAATTCAAGACCCTAGTGAGATGGACGCGGGACGACATTGAAAGAACAAAAGTTCATTTTGCTCGGCTCCTAAGGGCCCGGCCGTAGTGTACGAATCACCGATACGTAAATTACTTATTATTTTAACTTATTCATTCATTAATTCAATACTCTTTATTGCACAAAAAAACAGAATACAGTAGGCTTAGGTGGTACATCTCGGCGGTCTTATAGCTAAGAGCGATTTCTCCCAGACAACCTTTTGGTAACAGCTAGGATTACTTAGTATACCTTTGTGTCTAAATAAAAATATCTGTTTGGGTAGAAAAACATTTATTTCTTTAAATTTAATAAATAAAACAAAGTCAGTGGTAATAGTCCGAATACTTTCCATTTTAGTCTTTATCATTTGCCGTAACCACCTTGTCCTCGTCCGTAACCACCGCGGTTATTGCCGTATCCGCCGTTGCCATAACCTCGCTGGTTATTGTTACCATAACCCTGGTTGCGGCCATAGCCCTGGTTGCCGCCATATCCCTGGTTACCGTAACCTGGTCGGCCACCTCCATAACCTTGATTACCATAACCGCCTCCAAACTGAGCAACGGTTGTAGCAATGAGAACCACCACAAGGGCGAAGAACAAAATAACCTGAAAACGAAATGGTTGTATTTTCTAAGAAAGTACCATAATTTTATCAGACGATTTATTTAGCAGGTAAGTATTCAATAACCTTCTTCAATATTTGGGCTATCAAATGCAATAAGAAATTTTCAAATCCCACTTTTTCAATTCCAGAGATTCTTAGCGCGTTTAAACAAACAAACAAAACAAACTCTTCAGCTGTATTGGTATAGATAGACTAGTATTTCGGTGGGTGCCGCGGCCCGCAAGCGGACCGCGGAGGTCGGCTGTGTTGAGCTTTTCTCTTGACAGGAATCCTAAAAAAAAGTTTTTTTTGTGTTTCGACGTTTTAGTTTCTGGCCGGAAACCAAATCTTCAGTGGGGGCACCTAAAAGCCGCAAAACAAACTTTCATGACTTTCGTGATTGCAGTGTTGTGAGCTGTTTTTTGACGGGAACCGGAATCTGATTTGGAGCACCTCAAACCCGTGAATACAAATTTACTAGCAGACACCCGCGACCCATTCGCGTTAAAAGACTACTATTTGAGCTGTTCTTTATTTCTTCAATACTTCAGACCAAACAACCAACCAAACCGCGAACGAACGCGCGAACAAACGCGCGAAGCGCGCTAATAAACCAACCAAATAACCAACCAACCAACCCGCGAACAAACGCGCGAAACGCGCGAACAAACGCGCGAAACGCGCGAACAAACCAACCAACCAACTCGCGAACAAACGCGCGAAACGCGCGAACAAACCAACCAACCAACCAACCCGCGACCAAACGCGCGAAACGCGCGAACAAACCAACCAACCAACCCGCGAACAAACGCGCGACGCGCGCGAACAAACCAACCAAATAACCAACCAACCAACCAACCAACCCGCAAACAAACGCGCGAAACGCGCGAACAAACCAACCAACCAACCCGCGAACTAACGCGCGAACAAACGCGCGAAGCGTGCGAACAAACCAACCAAATAACCAACCCGCGAACAAACGCGCGAAGCGCTCGAACAAACCAACCAAATACCCAACCCGCGAACAAACGCGCGAAACGCGCGAACAAACCAACCAACCAACCAACCCGCGAACAAACGCGCGAAACGCGCGAACAAACCAACCAACCAACCCGCGAACAAACGCGCGACGCGCGCGAACAAACTAACCAACCAACCAACCCGCGAACAAACGCGCGAAACGCGCGAACAAATGCGCGAACAAACCAACCAACCAACCCGCAAACAAACGCGCGAAACGCGCGAACAAACGCGCGAAACGCGCAAACAAACGCGCGAAACGCGCGAACAAACGCGCAAACAAACCAACCAACCAACCAACCCGCGAACAAATGCGCGAAGCGCCCGAACAAACCAACCAAATAACCAACCAACCAACCCGCGAACAAACGCGCGAAACGCGCGAACAAACCAACCAACCAACCCGCGAACTAACGCGCGAACAAACGCGCGAAGCGTGCGAACAAACCAACTAAATAACCAACCCGCGAACAAACGCGCAAACAAACGCGCGAAGCGCGCGAACTAACCAACCAAATAACCAACCCGCGAACAAACGCGCGAAACGCGCGAACAAACCAACCAACCAACCCGCGAACAAACGCGCGAAACGCGCGAACAAACCAACCAACCAACCAACCAACCAACCAACCCGCGAACAAACGCGCGAAACGCGCAAACAAACGCGCGAAACGCGCGAACAAACCAACCAACCAACCCGCGAACAAACGCGCGAAGCGCGCGAACAAACCTACCAAATAACCAACCAACCAACCCGCGAACAAACGTGGTATAATTTATTTTTGACCATTAAAAAAGCCGTAAAATTTTGAAAAAGTCGCCATTTTGAAAAAAATATGACATCACCAAATTGCCTAAGATTCTGAAAAATATTAGTTCCAGCTCGGTCCAGCTATCTGGCACCGTTTCTGCGGGCCTATGACCCAACAGCTGAAGATGAACATAATCTCCACGTTTCAGAGTTTTAATCTAATCGCCAGAAAAGACTGCGCACATTATAAAAATTTCAGCGCAATCGGAGAGTAAAATTTATTTTTGGCTATTAAAAAAAAGCCGTATAATTTTGAAAAAGTCACCATTTTGAAAAAAAAAACGACATCACCAAATTGCCCAAGATTCTGAAAAATATTAGTTTGAGCTCGGCCCAGCTATCTGTCACAGTTTCTGCGGGCCGTTGACCCAAGAGCTGAAGATGACCATAATCTCCACGTTTCAGAGTTTTAATATGCTCACCAGAAAAGACTGCGTACATTATAAAAAAATCAGCGCAATCGGAGAGTAAAATTTATTTTTAGCCATAAATAAAAAGTCGTAAAATTTTGAAAAAGACGCCATTTTGAAAAAAAAGTATGACGTCACCAAATTGCCTAAGATTCTGAAAAATATTAGTTCCAGCTCGGTCCAGGTATCTGGCACCGTTTGTGCGGGCAGTTGACCCAACAGCTGAAGATGACCATTATCTCCAGGTTTCAGAGTTTTAATCTGCTCACCAGAAAAGACTGCATATATTATAAAAAATTCAGCGCAATCGGAGAGTAAAATTTATTTTCGGCCGTATAAAAAAACCGCATATTATCAAATTATTCAATCATAATGCATCTCTTTGGATGTATCAGGCCACTTTGTACAAAAAAATCTAAAGTAAAAGCCATTTAAAAAATAAGCTATGTGAACCTTTTTTTTCTATTTAAAGTGGCCAGTGCGTTGTAAAGCAGGCATTCACTACAATATTAACTACGTATAATTTGTGGTTGTGTATTTTCAAAAAGTCGCCTTTTTGAAAAAAAAAAAAAGACATCATGAATTTACCAAGATTCTGAACAACATTAGTTCCAGCTCGGTCCAGCTATCTGGCACCGTTTCTGCGGGCCGTTGACCCAACAGCTGAAGATGACCAGAATCTCCAAGTTTCATATTTTTACTCTGCTCACCAGAAGAGACTGTGCACATTTTAAAATATATGACGTCACCAAAGGTCCTAGGGTTCTGTACAACTTTAGTTCGAAGTCAGTCAAAATATCGGTTTCCGACTCCACGGGCCGTGGACCTGAAGGGTGAAGATGACCAAAATCTCCAAGTTTCAGACTTTTCCCATATACTACGGGGTATGATCCACGCTTCCTCCCTAGACCACTTTGGTCCATGACCACTCCTTCCGGGAGATCAATTCGGGTAAAGTTTCTCAAAAAAACGGCGCTCCGCCATCTTGAAAACGCCGCCATTTTGAAAAAAAAATGTGACGTCATCAATGATCCCAGGATTCTGGACAACTTTAGTTCAAGGTCATCCCAGCTATCTGGCACCGTTTCCGCGGGCCGTTGACCTTGAGGGTGAAGAAGACCAGAATCTCCAAGTTTCAGACTTTTCCCATACACTACAAGGTATGAGCTACACTTCATCCCTGAACCACTTTGGTCCATGACCGCTCCTTCCGGGAGATCAATTCGGGTAAAGTTTTTCGAAAAAACGGCGCTCCGCCATCTTGAAAACGCCGCCATTTTGAAAAAAAGAAGTGACGTCATCGATGATACCAGGATTCTGGACAACTTTAGTTCAAGGTCACCCCAGCTATCTGGCACCGTTTCCGCAGGCCGATGACACGATAGCTGAAGATGGACAGAATCTCCAAGTTTCGGACTTTTCCTCTACTCATCAGAGTGGACTGCGTACTTCATTCCTACACCATTTTGGTCCGCGATCACTCCTTCTGGGAGAACTACTATGTCAGTCAGTGAGTGGTAGTCGAGCTTTATAGTATATAACTAGTATTTCGGTGGGTGCCGCGGCCCGCAAGCGGACCGCGGAGGTCGGCTGTGTTGAGCTTTTCTTTTGACAGGTATCCTAAAAAAAATTTTTTTTTATGAGTTTCGACGTTTTAGTTTTTGGTCGGAAACCAAATCTTCAGTGGGGGCACCTAAAAGCCGCAAAACACACTTTCATGACTTTCGTGATTGCAGTGTTGTGAGCTGTTTTTTGACGGGAACCGGAATCTGATTTGGAGCACCTCAAACCCGTGAATACAAATTTACTATCAGACCCCCGCGACCTCATTCGCGTTAAAAGACTACTATTTGAGCTGTTCTTTATTTCTTTCAATACTTCAGACCAAACAACCAACCAAACCGCGAACGAACGCGCGAACAAACGCGCGAAGCGCGCTAATAAACCAACCAAATAACCAACCAACCAACCAACTCGCGAACAAACGCGCGAAACGCGCGAACAAACCAACCAACCAACCCGCGAACAAACGCTCGAAACGCGCGAACAAACCAACCAACCAACCCGCGAACAAACGCGCGAAACGCGCAAACAAACGCCCGAAGCGCGCGAACAAACCAACCAAATAACCAACCCGCGAATGAACGCGCAAACAAACGCGCGAAACGCGCGAACAAACGCGCAAACAAACCAACCAACCAACCAACCAACCAACCAACCAACCAACCCGCGAACAAACGCGCGAAGCGCGCAAACAAACCAACCAACCAATCCGCGAACAAACGCGCAAAACGCGCGAACAAACCAACCAACCAACTCGCGAACAAGCTCGCGAAACGCGCGAACAAACGCGCGAAGCGCGCGAACAAACCAACCAAATAACCAACCCGCGAATAAACGCGCAAACAAACGCGCGAAACGCGCAAACAAAGGCGCGAAACGCGCGAACAAACGCGCAAACAAACCAACCAACCAACCAACCCGCGAACAAACGCGCGAAGCGCGCGAACAAACCAACCAACCAATCCGCGAACAAACGCGCAAAACGCGCGAACAAACCAACCAACCAACCCGCGAACAAGCTCGCGAAACGCGCGAACAAACGCGCGAAGCGCGCGAACAAACCAACCAAATAACCAACCCGCGAATAAACGCGCAAACAAACGCGCGAAACGCGCGAACAAACCAACTAACCAACCCGCGAATAAACGCGCGAAGCGCGCGAACATACCAACCAAATAACCAACCAACCAATCCGCGAACAAACGCGCGAACAAACAAACCAACCAACCAACCCGCGAACAAACGCGCGAAGCGCGAACAAACCAACCAAATTACCAACCCGCGAACAAACGCGCGAAACGCGCAAACAAACGCGCGAAGCGCGTGAACAAACCAATCAAATAACCAATCTGCGAATAAACGCGCAAACAAACGCGCGAAACGCGCGAACAAACCAACTAACCAACCCGCGAATAAACGCGCGAAGCGCGCGAACATACCAACCAAATAACCAACCAACCAATCTGCGAACAAACGCGCGAAACGCGCGAACAAACCAACCAACTAACCCGCGAACAAACGCGCGAAGCGCGAACAAACCAACCAAATAACCAACCCGCGAACAAACGCGCGAAACGCGCAAACAAACGCGCTAAGCGCGTGAACAAACCAACCAAATAACCAACCCGCGAATAAACGCGCGAAACGCGCAAATAAACGCTCGAAACGCGCGAACAAACCAACCCACGAACAAACGCGCGAAGCGCGCGAACAAACCAACCAAATAACCAACCAAAAAACCCGCGAACGAACGTGGTGTATTATTTTTGGCCATAAAAAAAAGCCGTAAAATTTTTAAAAAGTCGCCATTTTGAAAAAAAAAATGACATCATCAAATTGCCTAAGATTCTGAAAAATATTAGTTCCAGTTCGGTCCAGCTATCTGGCACCGTTTCTGCGGGCCGTTGACCCAACAGCTGAAGATGACCATAATCTCCACGTTTCAGAGTTTTAATCTAATCGCCAGAAAAGACTGCGCACATTATAAAAATTTTAGCGCAATCGGAGAGTAAAATTTATTTTTGGCTATTAAAAAAAGCCGTATAATTTTGAAAAAGTCGCCATTTTGAAAAAAAAATGACATCACCAAATTACCCAAGATTCTGAAAAATATTAGTTTGAGCTCGGCCCAGCTATCTGTCACAGTTTCTGCGGGCCGTTGACCCAAGAGCTGAAGATGACCATAATCTCCAGGTTTCAGAGTTTTAATCTGCTCACCAGAAAAGACTGCGTACATTATAAAAAAATCTGCGCAATCGGAGAGCAAAATTTATTTTTAGCCATAAATAAAAAGCCGTAAAATTTTGAAAAAGACGCCATTTTGAAAAAAAAATATGACGTCACCAAATTGCCTAAGATTCTGAAAAATATTAGTTCCAGCTCGGTCCAGCTATCTGGCACTGTTTGTGCGGGCAGTTGACCCAACAGCTGAAGATGACCATAATCTCCAGGTTTCAGAGTTTTAATCTGCTCACCAGAAAAGACTGCGCACATTTTGAAAAATTCAGCGCAATCGGAGAGTAAAATATATTTTTGGCCGTTATAAAAAAGCCGTATAATATTGAAAAAGTCGCCATTTAAAAAAAAAATGACATTACCAAATTGCCTAAGATTCTGAAAAATATTAGTTCCAGCTGGGTCCAGCTATCTGGCACCGTTTCTGCGGGCCGTTGACCCATCAGCTGAAGATGACCATAATTTCCAAGTTTCAGAGTTCTAATCTGCTCACCAGAAGAGACTGCAAATATTATAAAAAATTCAGCGCAATCTGAGAGTAAAATTTATTTACGGCCGTATAAAAAAGCCGCATATTATCAAATTATTCAATCATAATGCATCTCTTTGGATGTATCAGGCCACTTTGTACAAAAAAATCTAAAGTAAAAGCCATTTAAAAAATAAGCTATGTGAACCTTTTTTTTCTATTTAAAGTGGCCAGTGCGTTGTAAAGCAGGCATTCACTACAATATTAACTACGAATAATTTGTGGTTGTGTATTTTCAAAAAGTCGCCTTTTTGAAAAAAAAAAAAAGACATCATGAATTTACCAAGATTCTGAACAACATTAGTTCCAGCTCGGTCCAGCTATCTGGCACCGTTTCTGCGGGCCGTTGACTCAACAGCTGAAGATGACCAGAATCTCCAAGTTTCATATTTTTACTCTGCTCACCAGAAGAGACTGTGCACATTTTAAAATATATGACGTCACCAAAGGTCCTAGGGTTCTGTACAACTTTAGTTCGAAGTCAGTCAAAATATCGGTTTCCGACTCCACGGGCCGTGGACCTGAAGGGTGAAGATGACCAAAATCTCCAAGTTTCAGACTTTTCCCATATACTACGGGGTATGAGCCACGCTCCCTCCCTAGACCACTTTGGTCCATGACCACTCCTTCCGGGAGATCAATTCGGGTAAAGTTTCTCAAAAAAACGGCGCTCCGCCATCTTGAAAACGCCGCCATTTTGAAAAAAAAATGTGACGTCATCAATGATCCCAGGATTCTGGACAACTTTAGTTCAAGGTCATCCCAGCTATCTGGCACCGTTTCCGCGGGCCGTTGACCTTGAGGGTGAAGAAGACCAGAATCTCCAAGTTTCAGACTTTTCCCATACACTACAAGGTATGAGCTACACTTCATCCCTGAACCACTTTGGTCCATGACCGCTCCTTCCGGGAGATCAATTCGGGTAAAGTTTTTCGAAAAAACGGCGCTCCGCCATCTTGAAAACGCCGCCATTTTGAAAAAAAAAAGTGACGTCGTCGATGATACCAGGATTCTGGACAACATTAGTTCAAGGTCACCCCAGCTATCTGGCACCGTTTCCGCAGGCCGATGACACGATAGCTGAAGATGGACAGAATCTCCAAGTTTCGGACTTTTCCTCTACTCATCAGAGGAGGTTGAGTACTTGTTTCCTACATCACTTTGGTCCACGATCACTCCTTCTGGGAGAACTACTCTGTCAGTCAGTGAGTGAGTGGTAGTCGAGCTTTATAGTATATAACTAGTATTTCGGTGGGTGCCGCGGCCCGCAAGCGGACCGCGGAGGTCGGCTGTGTTGAGCTTTTCTTTTGACAGGAATCCAAAATAAAAAATAACCAACCAACCAACCCGCGAACAAACGCGCGAAACGCGCGAACAAACCAACCAACCAACTCGCGAACAAACGCGCGAACAAACCGCGAACAAACGCGCGAAACGCGCAAACAACGCGCGAAACGCGCGAACAAACCAACCAACCAACCAACTCGCGAACAAACGCGCGAAACGCTCGAACAAACCAACCAACTAACCAACCCGCGAACAAACGCGCGAAACGCGCGAACAAACCAACCAAATAACCAACCAACTAACCCGCGAACAAATGCGCGAAACGCGCGAACAAACAAACCAAATAACCAACCCGCGAACAAACGCGCGAAACGAGCAAACAAACGCCCGAAGCGCGCGAACAAACCAACCAAATAACCAACCCGCGAATGAACGCGCAAACAAACGCGCGAAACGCGCAAACAAAGGCGCGAAACGCGCGAACAAACGCGCAAACAAACCAACCAACCAACCCGCGAAAAAACGCGCGAAGCGCGTGAACAAACCAACCAAATAACCAACCAACCAATCCGCGAACAAACCAACCAACCAACCCGCGAACAAGCGCGCAAAACGCGCGAACAAACGCGCGAAGCGCGCGAACAAACCAACCAAATAACCAACCCGCGAACAAAGGCGCGAAACGCGCAAACAAACGCGCGAAGCGCGCGAACAAACCAACCAAATAACCAACCCGCGAATAAACGCGCAAACAAACGCGCGAAACGCGCGAACAAACCAACTAACCAACCCGCGAATAAACGCGCGAAGCGCGCGAACATACCAACCAAATAACCAACCAACCAATCCGAGAACAAACGCGCGAAACGCGCGAACAAACCAACCAACCAACCCGCGAACAAACGCGCGAAGCGCGAGCAAACCAACCAAATAACCAACCCGCGAACAAACGCGCGAAACGCGCAAACAAACGCGCGAAGCGCGTGAACAAACCAACCAAATAACCAACCCGCGAATAAACGCGCAAACAAACGCGCGAAACGCGCTAACAAACCAACTAACCAACCCGCGAATAAACGCGCGAAGTGCGCGAACATACCAACCAAATAACCAACCAACCAATCCGCGAACAAACGCGCGAAACGCGCGAACAAACCAACCAACCAACCCGCGAATAAACGCGCGAAGCGCGAACAAACCAACCAAATAACCAACCCGCGAACAAACGCGCGAAACGCGCAAACAAACGCGCGAAGCGCGTGAACATACCAACCAAATAACCAACCCGCGAATAAACGCGCGAAACGCGCAAATAAACGCTCGAAACGCGCAAACAAACCAACCAACCAACCCGCGAACAAACGCGCGAAGCGCGCGAACAAACCAACCAAATAACCAACCAAAAAACCCGCGAACAAACGTGGTATAATTTATTTTTGGCCATAAAAAAAAGCCGTTAAATTTTCAAAAAGTCGCCATTTTGAAAAAAAAAAAAAATGACATCACCAAATTGCCTAAGATTCTGAAAAATATTAGTTCCAGTTCGGTCCAGCTATCTGGCACCGTTTCTGCGGACCGTTGACCCAACAGCTGAAGATGACCATAATCTCCACGTTTCAGAGTTTTAATCTAATCGCCAGAAAAGACTGCGCACATTATAAAAATTTTAGCGCAATCGGAGAGTAAAATTTATTTTTGGCTATTAAAAAAAGCCGTATAATTTTTAAAAAGATGCCATTTTGAAAAAAAAAATGACATCACCAAATTGCCCAAGATTCTGAAAAATATTAGTTTGAGCTCGGCCCAGCTATCTGTCACAGTTTCTGCGGGCCGTTGACCCAAGAGCTGAAGATGACCATAATCTCCAGGTTTCAGAGTTTTAATCTGCTCACCAGAAAAGACTGCGTACATTATAAAAAAATCTGCGCAATCGGAGAGTAAAATTTATTTTTAGCCATAAATAAAAAGCCGTAAAATTTTGAAAAAAACGCCATTTTGAAAAATAAATAAGACGTCACCAAATTGCCTAAGATTCTGAAAAATATTAGTTCCAGCTCGGTCCAGCTATCTGGCACCGTTTGTGCGGGCAGTTGACCCATCAGCTGAAGATGACCATAATTTCCAAGTTTCAGAGTTTTAATCTGCTCACCAGAAGAGACTGCAAATATTATAAAAAATTCAGCGCAATCGGAGAGTAAAATTTATTTTCGGCCGTATAAAAAAGCCGCATATTATCAAATTATTCAATCATAATGCATCTCTTTGGATGTATCAGGCCACTTTGTACAAAAAAATCTAAAGTAAAAGCCATTTAAAAAATAAGCTATGTGAACCTTTTTTTTCTATTTAAAGTGGCCAGTGCGTTGTAAAGCAGGCATTCACTACAATATTAACTACGTATAATTTGTGGTAGTGTATTTTAAAAAAGTCGCCTTTTTGAAAAAAAAAAAAAAAGACATCATGAATTTACCAGGATTCTGAACAACATTAGTTCCAGCTCGGTCCATCTATCTGGCACCGTTTCTGCGGGCCGTTGACCCAACAGCTGAAGATGACCAGAATCTCCAAGTTTCATATTTTTACTCTGCTCACCAGAAGAGACTGTGCACATTTTAAAATATATGACGTCACCAAAGGTCCTAGGGTTCTGTACAACTTTAGTTCGAAGTCAGTCAAAATATCGGTTTCCGACGCCACGGACTGTGGACCTGAAGGGTGAAGATGACCAAAATCTCCAAGTTTCAGACTTTTCCCATATACTACGGGGTATGAGCCACGCTCCCTCCCTAGACCACTTTGGTCCATGACCACTCCTTCCGGGAGATCAATTCGGGTAAAGTTTCTCAAAAAAACGGCGCTCCGCCATCTTGAAAACGCCGCCATTTTGAAAAAAAAATGTGACGTCATCAATGATCCCAGGATTCTGGACAACTTTAGTTCAAGGTCATCCCAGCTATCTGGCACCGTTTCCGCGGGCCGTTGACCTTGAGGGTGAAGAAGACCAGAATCTCCAAGTATCAGACTTTTCCCATACACTACAAGGTATGAGCTACACTTCATCCCTGAACCACTTTGGTCCATGACCGCTCCTTCCGGGAGATCAATTCGGGTAAAGTTTTTCGAAAAAACGGCGCTCCGCCATCTTGAAAACGCCGCCATTTTGAAAAAAAAAAGTGACGTCATCGATGATACCAGGATTCTGGACAACTTTAGTTCAAGGTCACCCCAGCTATCTGGCACCGTTTCCGCAGGCCGATGACACGATAGCTGAAGATGGACAGAATCTCCAAGTTTCGGACTTTTCCTCTACTCATCAGAGGAGGTTGAGTACTTGTTTCCTACATCATTTTGGTCCACGATCACTCCTTCTGGGAGAACTACTCTGTCAGTCAGTGAGTGAGTGGTAGTCGAGCTTTATAGTATATAATAAACACACGCATTGGTAATGAAACCAATCTGTTATTAACACTAAAAGTATTGAAGAAACACATTTTGATTAAAATAATGACCTTGGGTTCATTGCGTTCCACTGAATGACCATGGACAAGCGTTCAGAAACGTGAAGAAAATTCACATAAAATATTGCTGATATTGCATAGAAGTATCATCAGTCATCACTCACCTTCGTTGAAGCCATTTATAGAAACCTTATGGTGTGTATGATATCAAATTATTTACTGTTATTAGTTTCTATGAGTTGTGCCTTTTATACAAGGTCTAATAATACTGTTTTTCCCCAGTACAATTCGCTAATAACAGTTCAAATGAATGTGGTTCTCAATATTTTGTTACTACTAGCTCTACTAGTAAGTTTCTTGGGAACACGCTCGTCATACTTCTTTACTAATAATTAAGCTCTATGTAATATCAAATGTTATTACTATATTTATTTAAATGTTAATGAATTTCACTTCAGACTTTATTAAAACAGAAAAAATCACCAGTTATAATATTTTTGCATATTTAAAACAAATTAACTAACTATAAAACAAATAGTAAGAATACCTTAAATAACTTTAATAACTATTATTTAAAAGGAAAAAGGAACAGAACAAACATAATTTTTAATAATCCAGGCTAAATTAATTTGTAAATTAAGTTGTATACAGAACTACGAAAAATGTACACAGTGCTTTGGGAACCATTTTCTCGCATGTAGATGAAAAATCAATAACAAGAAATTAAAATTAGCTCCTGATATGTAACGATATCTTGGAAAATCGTCGGACTGAAATCTGGGTGATTTACTTTTTCCATTATTGATTTAATAGTAACCTTTGAATTGACAGACCATGATTTTGAAAATCCAGGTGTCACTAAGCTATGTGGATGAAACTAATCTTCCATTTAGATGATCACGTTAGATAACCAGTCAATTCGGATTTTTTTGATTCGGGCTTTTCTCAAGAAAGGATTTGTCATACTTTTAATTCGTGGGCCCACTGCTAATACATATTTATTGATGTTAGAAAACAACAAAGTGTTTTGGAATTAGTATAGTTTTATTGCTTCGTCAAAACAAGGTATCAAATTAATTCATTTCTCGCTGGAACTTGAAAATTTTCCACGATAATTATTTCAATACTTAGTGGTTTATTCGTGTGAAACTAGTAGTCGACGTCAAAGATTCCAATTCAAGCACTAATATATATGGTACTTGGTATTTACATTTCTAGGACGGAAGTAGGATATAATTATTATAGGCCAGAAATAAAGAAAAACAAAACGGCAGTAATTTATATGTTTTATTTTCACAAAATATCAACTTTATATAGGTAGTTAGTTTAATTAATTACTTGATAATATACAGACCTACAACTCACTAAGGGGGCGCATCCGCTCTGATGAAGGTTTTGAAAAAAAGTTGATTTATGCAAAGACGAAAGGCCATTTTACAAAAGGTCCTAATTTTAATAAAATACAACATTAGGTTCAGTCATTTTCATGACGTATTTTTATTAAATACTATACAATTATAAATGAGACGTACGACGTACGTATTCAGTATTGACTATAAGACACACCATGACCTACGACTAAAAAATTAATCATTGATTGAAGTAAATAATTAACACTCACAGTAATCGCTGTGCTAATGGCAAGAACTTTATAACGCGTTTATGTCTTTTGTATAAAATAATGGATGGTTTCAAGGGAAAGACATCAACGCGCTTTCCTTATTTCATTATAATTACCAAATCATCCGTTTACGAGCTATTTAGTCTTGTAATATGGCGTATACTCCTTCTCTTTTTCCTTCCTGATGTAGTAGCCACCGTCATAAACACTTGTATACAGTATAGGAGATTGATATATTGGCACATTTCCATAATACAGCCCAGGGTACACTCCGGGAATGTATGGATATGGATAGTACGGCTTCCCAGGTATTATACCACTTTGGAAGTATTTGCTGTCTTCGTACTTATGGTCCTTCACTTTGACAGGTTTCAATCGGATTTCATGGTCGCCATAGGGTCCGTAGACAGGGCGCCAATTATCAGGTTCAGAATAACGCTCTTCGTGTTTCTCATCGTCTTTGTCGTAAGCACCGCAACGTACTAGAGTCGCGTGGAAAAATAACAAAAATACCAGAATTTTCCGCATTGTTGGTGACTTGACGTCTGAACTGTAGTTGATGGAGTAAGAATATAATGTTGAAGTATATTTCCTAAGAAACTTTGCTCTGAGGTCGTGTTCCAGTTAGGACTGTTAAGTGCTGGAAAACCCATCAGTGTATCTATTTCATGTTTATCTGTTGTCCTTGTGTATTTTACAAAATAATTGCATGGAATAGACTTTTCTTTGTAAAATCACTAGTAGGTAAAGTTATTAGTTGTTACATAATTATCTACCTACAGACAGGGAATATACTTAGTTAGACAAGGTAGACTGCAGTTTGGTTTTCAATGTAATTGTCCCTAAGATTTATTAAAATTATTTGTTTGTTTGTATTTGTATAATTTGATACATCGTAATACTGATAGTATAGTCTATCCCGTTCTTATCCTAACTGATTAATTCAGATTTTTAATTACGAATTATGATTACGTCATACAAAAAAGTATTTTAAATAATTAGGCAAAATATATTTATTTCCTCGGTGTAAGTTATAGTTAACATGGTTTTATTCATTTCCTATACCCTTTTTCTTCATTCTTTTTTCGTTTCAGTTTCAACTTTTGTGGCTGAAAGTTGTTCATTGGAGTTGGATCCGGCGCTCAGGAACGTCGACAGTGGATTGTTGCCCGACTGGCTGAACTGGGCCAGTTTCAAGAAGGTGCTCATCATCTTCTGGAAGTCCAGGCTAGTGAAGGAGTTGGTGATGGTCTCTGTTCCACCGCCGCCGTCAGCCTCGCGAATCTCGCGGACTGCGACGGCTTGAAGCGTCACACTCACACAGATGAGGAGGACGAAGCTTACGGCGTACATCTGGTAATGGAAAAAATAATACTTAAACGTAGAAATAGTTATGTAAAGGGTCCATGGTTCGGTCGTGGCAGTGGGCGCTTGTATGAAAGTTATTTGGTACGGGCCGTTACGATACAGACATACAAGTCTAACCAATAGCCCTATATTATAATGTCACTTTTGGAGGTTGGAGCGGATTTGAAGATTTGACATAGAGGTATGTCTTAGAACTTAGTTTCTAGTTGTTAGAAAGAACTCTAACAATTTAAATAATAAATGTTTTTTTCTTACCTTAGCTGCCATTGTGATGTTTATGTGTGGTGAATTTGAAAATACTTTCGCATTTATACCATTTATCCCTATCTGTTTTCACCATTATCACACAGTTTCGAGTTGTTTATGGAACTAATTAGTATGCTTATAACCCAGAAATGGTTAAAAATATCATTTGTGCTTCACGAATGTAGGTAATTATTATGTTTTCGTTAGGTACCTCATTTCCTTTGTGACAACGCAATTACAATATCCTTTTTCTGTCGTGGAATTTACATTTTCATACACCACACTGGGGTGGTGGCGGTGTGTCGGTGGCAGCCAGTTAATAACACATTTGGGCTGTATGGTTGACCCCAGACTGACGCGGGCACGGCGCGGTCTGAGGTACGAGTGGTACCGGGCGCTTTGCCCGTTACCAACATGTATAAACCTATGGAGGTGGTTCACAGCAAGGAAGAAGAATTTATGAAGGTTAATGAAATACTCCAAATATTTAAATAACCCTTTAACATAACCCTCTGTCTCATCTTAGGAGGCGCACTTGGGCGTGAGCCCCTACGGCATAAGATGGGACAATCAGAGACCATCAACTGTGAACCAGTGCATGGAACAACAAGACGCTGAAACATTTGCTGTGCCCTCTAGCTGCCTAATAGCTTTTATGCAGTAAACACTTGGAAATTGAAGCAACACCTAAGGATATATGGACTGCCATCCTTTGTCTACCGCTTCTGGATACTATCTTCAGGTCATCGGTCTATCTGTGCGATTCGGGATGCATCTTTGGAAGGATTCTAATACAGGATCCGCCTGAATTGGCGCCACCCTCTTACATATTTCTGTCGCCAATAACGATGCTAAGATTGACCGAGGTTGCTGCAGTGACCTTAGTTACAAGCATAATAATGCATACAATAGGCAAGCATGTTTAAAAACATGTTGTTGTTGAATTACGTGCTGTTATTTATTATTATGAAATACCAGTGCCGTAGTTAGTAAAAATTGTAAAACAAACCTCAAGTTAATAAATACTTTATCTACCTTTACAGTATTATCAAACTTCTAAGAACCATTTTATACTGGTTGACTTGTCATATGGAACACATTATGTTTTCTAAAGAAGCAGAAATAAGAAGTTAGAAGTTAACACTTTTAACTGACAATATGGAATAGTTACCGAAAATTATGGAAATCTCAGACTGCTGACAGACTTCTTCAGGACATTGGATTGTACGATGAATATTAGTTTCATATCTTTGAACTTTAAAAGTATAGATATAGAGAAGGGAAAGGTATCATGACACACGAGATCTCAAATTATAAAAAAATCTTAATAATATTCCTTCAGGTTTCCCTCACTGGATACGTTCCTTAGCACGATTGTTATTGAATTGATTACATCATTGGGTGTGATGCATACACACTTATTAGATGTTGGTGGTATGTATCATTGTGGTCTTGGAACGTCGAGTAATCCCTGGGTCTAACCAGTTTACAGTGGAGTGAAAATGCTTATACTCATGTCGTCACATTGGAATCCTTTTTAAGAAATTTTAAAAATTCACGGGGCTTGATAACATGGACGTAAAAGAAAGTGTTATATTCGTGGTAACGTTTTTCCATTTGCTTTCAAACTCAGGAATTGAAACTTTCCCTAAGACCGCTGGTCCGATTGCTAATCGATCGGACGACGTTAACTTATTTCCAGTTGGTTCAATTTATAACGAGGATTCTTACCGTGTAAGATCAGATCTAATAAACTAAGTATGGGTCTGGCCTAGTCTGGTCGTTCCTTTTCTCCAGTGCCCAATTCCTCGTAACCCACTTAGCCCTAAGTATTCTAAAAAGAAACCGATAATTAACTATCTGTTATCAATTATACTCCAATAATCGAACACACCTGGAAATAAGGTAGGTACTAGTAAGGTAACTGATACCTAGTAAACGTCAGTGAAGTTCAATTTAATTTTCAATAATTCGAATATTTGAATTTTATTATTATTAGGTACTGTCGACCGCACGTCAGTGGTAGACCTTGAACTGGCCTAGCCTATTAGAGAGTTTCAATACTATGAGAGACCAGTTTCTATACTGGTTTTGTTTCCAGTGACAGGCGGTCGACCGTACCAATTTATTATTTTATCAACTGTTACTAGAGTTTTATTTTTGTTTGCAGATTTTGCTATTTCAAATTCTTTGTTCTGCCGAGAGGCAGGAGGCGGAGGTGAAGGCAGAGACGGAGGCAAATACGAAGGCGGAGGCGGCGGCGGATATGCATAAGAAGAGATCCCCTTTCTTTGAGCTCTTCTCTCCGCTAAAGTCCACAGCGGAACGAGCTGGTCATAGTGCGGGGGATTTTTTCAAAAAGGTTTTACACTGGTTCCGGTTTGGTACCTTTGAAACTTCCGAATCAGGTAAAACCAAAAAAAAACTCTCTCTGAAGCCAACCAATGTCCATTTACCGGATTATCTAGACGAACGTATAGATGTTGGCGAGATCTGGATAGAGTAGTTATATGGAGGACAGTTAATCGTGTATTCCAATAATTATACATATTTTAATTCGCAATAAAATAAAATAATAAAATTACATTAGTTTATTTTGTGTCTTTTTCCCTTTAGAAATTATAGATTTAAATATTTTATTATGTGTGTTTGCTCGCATATTTATGTAAGGGTTTCTTAATGATAAGTTAGTTATTATTTTAAAAATATTTAAGAATTAATAAATAAAAATAAATAATAAATAAAATTTGCTTTCAAATGTATTCTGTGCTTTTAATCACAACTTTACTGTGATGTGAATATACACTTTAGGTAAGTTTGTATTTGCAATTTTTAGGTTTCTGGACATGCATGTCTAAAGAAACTATAATAAGTACTTATTATATTTTAAAAACTACATTTTACCTTGATTTGATAAAACTTGTTAAAAATGATTTAAACGTTTATACATAACAAACATTATCAGTGACATAAATAAATTGTTCCCAGTATAAATATTTATTCCAAACGTAACTTAAATGTAGGTACGTAGGTATAGCAAATAAATAAAATTGGTTATTCTATGTACTTAACCTACAACTATTTATGGATAAACTTATAATCGGTGGCCAGTGCAGAAATAATTTTTCAGTTTCCAGTGTCGGTTTTTGTGCGTAAGTCTTAAAAGATGCCAAAGAATAGTTGATATTACTTATGTACATAGGAGGCCATTCATTATTAAATGTCAGTCATCTGAATACCTAAAATGTTTATTTCTCTACTTTCTTATAGGTAACTATTACGTAGTTACAAATATAATAATTATAGTGCTGAGACATTCAAATGAATCATTACTATTGATACAATACATAGCACACAACGAAAATGTTTCAAACAATGCTCACAGTATATTTAAGCACTGTTTTGTCGTGTTATTATTTCAGCACCGATGCTGTGTCTGGGTAAAATATGATCGAAACATAATTATATGACCATGTTATGACTTCAATGGTTTTTGGTCCCAGTCGGTGCATTCATCCAGCCAGCGTAATCCTTGGTCCAATCGGCGGAGGTTTCCCTAATTTCCTTAAGCCAAGCATCAACTTTAATATTGCCAGGTTTTGCAGTTTCGACTTGAGTATCTTGCTTGTCCTGCTTATCTTGCATGTCTTGACCCATTGCAGATTGGAGGGTGCTACTTATGAAGACGATTAGCAAAATGCTTGTTATATATACCTGGAATTAGATAGATATCCATAGAAACATTTTAAAAATTCACACTTCATCTGAATTAACGACAATGAACGTTGAAATTGAATCAGGAAAAGAAAATTCTTGCGTCGTAATCACGCATCGAATAAAATAAAAAATTCCGTTACTACAAATCCAAGAATTTTCTTATGCCGATTCATCTATACATATGTTACCTATAATACTCAGATGTAGATACTCATATACGCTCTAATGCGTTTATTGGCCATTTGCGTTCTTGGTCATATCCGTCGAAAGGCTCTACATAGCCTGTAGGTATTTAACAAAACGGCTCGGTATAAAAAAGAACTCATCTAGTTTATAATATTGATAATTATTTGTTAATTATTATTAGCTTGAAAATTAAGATGGTATTGTGAGTTTCGTTAAATGGTAGCGGAAGACGTACCTTAGATGCCATTGTAAATGCGCCTGTGGTGTATTTGCGCACGCCTTCCACTTTATATGCACTTTCATGAGTATTTTCGTCACAATCAACACAACAGTTTCAAGGCACATACATAATAACCAGTTTATTGGCACATTTCGTGACTCGCTTGCTGGCACCGCGTCAGAGTTCGAGAAAATGCTTTGTTTATGGCAATTTGCTGAATATCCCGTCGTTACATTCGATATCATTCCTATTCAAACACCCTTGACACCGTGTCTCAGGTACAAATAAACAGCCTATAAATATGTCCCCACTGCTGGGGCTCAGGCGTACCCGAGGCCTCAATGAGGGCGTTCGAACTATAGTCCACCACGCTAGCCCAGTGCGGGTTGGTAGACTTCACATGCGTCTAAGAATTTCTTCTTCGGCGTTTGCAGGTTTCCTCACGATGTTTTCCTTCACCGTTTGAGAGCAGTCAGTAAATGTACTTAAGTTTCGAGAAAAACTCATTGGTACATGGCCCAGCCGAGGATCGAACTTCGGACCTTTCGATATGATAGGCCGCGTCTTATCCCCGACGCCACTGTCTCAGGCAGGCGCGTACGGTGCCGCTCATTAGGCGTAGTGGTTGGGACGTTCGAGGTCGTGGGTTCGATTTCGACTGCGCAATTTGTACAAATTGATCCTTCTACCTACCAGGGATAAATAACTTTGTTTGGGTGTGACTAACGAGTGTGCACCGGTAATTTCTTGGATGCTGAATATAAATGTTATCCTGAACCCTTAGCGAAATGTGAATAACTGCAGTCAATGTTTGCGTTGTCATCTGACAGTAGTTGTAGGCGTCACCTCCGGTGGACGCCGATTACCCAATTTGATTTGGGTGACCGAACATTCCTGTAGTAGATTGATTGGATGTGGTTGGTATAGAATGCATATTAGCGTAACCAAAAGTATCGGCTTGTGATGCCTATGTATCTAAAAGCAACACGGCTACTATTTGTCTGACCGCCTAGTTGGCCTAATAGTTTGGTCGATTCCTAAAGGGGTCATACAACGCACCGAACCCTATCCGTCCTTATCTAATTCCTTTAGTGCTGGTAAACTTTGTTCAGGCTTAAATTTGTAAACGCTTTTAACAGTTCATAGTGTAGTTTTCAGACTAATCTATCAAACCATGAAGGCACAAACCACTGCGACCCTATAGAGGCAATATCACGCATATTTTGTATGGATAATCTATTTATTTGGCGGTATATATTATACCAATTTTGGAAAAGTATTCGGTTGATGGTTTTCTCGTTGCTATTTTAAAAACCGGATATTTATGTTATCTCATGTATAGTGTGTTGAGTGGGTCCCATAGAGTCTGGATTTTGATTGCCTGCACTGAAATTTATGTATACCTAGTTTTAATCGTAGGTTTTTTTTTTGCATTTTCATTAAGAACAGTACTTAGGTCTAACAGATAGGTATACCTACACTTTTCTTTCCAAATATACTGCCTAATAAAACAACCTTCATTCTTCACGGCTGTTATTAAATTTCACGCTCATTAACGGTTATTATTTAAACACAATGAATTACTTCAGCAGATTAGGCACACCTTGTTATTACCTGAGAGGTATATTATATTATACATTGGCCGCTCGCCCTCGACTGTCACCGTCTATTGTCCCTCGTAATTTTGTCTGTCCGTCCGATTACGATTACTCACGCGTGTAGCCGAAGCGAATTCAGACCTTCCTGTTGATCCTTCATAAACCCAGTACAAACTGGAGCATCGCCCAGACAACACACTCTGCTAGCATACCCTATTGTATTATAATATATATTTGGAACATCTGTATTGAGAAGCTGACCTATTTCGAATTGGAGAGTAAAGGAAAAGTGTTTATTACAATATGGATTTTCGGCTAACAATTTTCGTTTGCGTTGTAAGTAGAAATATTATCCCTTTGTTGATTTATTCTGGATTTATCTTATCTTAAAACTACTAATGTGGCCTTATGATGGAATTATGCTCGGAGAACGTCCTCATATAATTCCCGCTGGTCAGACTATAATCTGACCAACAATGAGATACTGGGATTGACTGAATAGTAATTTTGGCGCCAGTAATTTATATTTGGGACAAAATGTTCTCAGAAATGTTGGTAATTGTTTATTAATTACTGATTATGAATTACTCATTGAAGATGATCTCGAAATTCAGACACCCTTACTGAAATCCAAACAATACTGTTTGTCCGCAAATATTACTATCTGCAACAAATTACTAACATGTTGTATTATCATCATCAGTGATGATTCAACACTACTTGCTATTACTCTACGTATAAATGAGAGTTGTTTTCCGCGTTGTTACTAGTCTCCTCCAAAACCACTGCATGGAATGGAATGTAGTTTTCTTTGTTACGTGGCTTGGCTCTTCGACAAGGTTTTTAACGGCGCAGGAGACAGGCGTAGCCGCGAGCAACAGATATAATAATTAAGTGGGTTTCTTGCTGCTACTTTTCCCCATACAAGTATCTCTTTCGAAGAGTTGGTAGTGTAACAACTCACTCAGGCTAATTCACGGACTGACTTGAGCTGTCCTGTAATTTCAATACATATTAATATTTATTTTAATTTGTTATTAGGTAGTATACGTAGTAGGTAGTAGGCACTCGTAATTATGTCTGAAAATAATAATGTATTTTTTTTTACTAACTGGTACTTATAATTCTACATACTTTATATAAAGATTTTTGGGTTGGAACACAGAGAAAGTAATAGTTACTATGTTGGAATTTATTTCATTTTGCCACAAGCTAGATCAACGGTATCAGTTCAGCCGACAAAATAAATAAATAGAAAATCGACACACCTACGCAAAAAAATTTTTGAACTACTTATTTCATCTATGTTTTACTGTCCTTTATCTCTGGTTCTCACAGTCATTAACGTCGGTTCAGTATTCGATATACTTACCGCAAATCAATTCGTCCCCAGGTCAGTACATACATGTCGTGTTTAAATTGGGCGATCGCTGAGATGTAACCGTTCAATTTGCTGAGGCCCCTTTAGTACTCATAGGTATAATTCAATTGAAGAACCTATCGTGTAGCTAGGTACTTAATCTATTTAACTGGGTCAATGTTTCGCCCCGATGTTCGTTACAGAGCCTAGAAGTCTTTCATGCAGGCCAAGATTCACGCCCGTTTCATAAGGAAATTACTTATAATTTTAACTAACTTATTTAATTTAAAATTTCTACCCTAACCAGCTGATCAGCTTGAAGACAAGAGATCTCGCTGGTCCCTAAATGGGCATTGACCTCTCATTATTTTTGGAGAGCTCTGCCCAACTTACAGTGGGCGCATTAGAGACTGTAATAATACATCATTGGACGTATTTCAGATTGTACATTTTTCAGATTGGACATTATTCAATTTTTCAGTTCGAGCATGGTCGTTGGACATTTTTCAGATCGGACATTATTACAGTAAATCCTATGTCCTACCTATGACTATCATATTTTCAACTACCCTAATTGCATGCTCGACTAATCATTTTGTTTCTTGTTGTAATCGTTATCGTAACTTAATTAGGGACACTAATAATGACAGCATTACTGGTATTTTCTTAAAAACTATACAGATAAGCGTTACAGTAGATAGAGAGCAGAGATAAGAATTTTAGACTGCAAGTTGTTCGTCCGTTATCTGATAATAGATTGAGTACAATCTCAAACTCTTTTCTTTTTTTTTAGTTCATCATCGTAGTCGTATCAGCGTATCCCTCTGAGGAGTCGGATCTCAGAGCGAAGCGTGACGTCATGGAATCCATGAAGAACGCCTGGAACGAGGTGGTGAAGACGCTCAGTGACGCTGGAGACGCCGTGGTCCATGTCTTCAAGCCCACGGAGAAAAGTGTCATTAACAAAATGGCGGACGGGGTCAAGGGCCTGACGCAGTAACCTGTCCTCAGATCGAGTTACGGCTGAAGTACGGTGTTGCGCAAAGCCGAGTACATTTTATGTTACCTTAATGTATTATGTATAATTGTATATCTCTGTCAGCCCAGTGAGTTTTAAACCTGCGCCAGTTTACGGAAGTGTTTTAGGTATTCTATGCCTCATGTTCATTTAATGACAATAAGAAAAGCACTGACAACTTTTAGTTCTAAATTAATTTCAAAAATTGCTCAATCACTATCGCTGTAACGTAATGCATCTTATCTCTTGATATATATTATATTTTCATATTAGTTAATATACTTATCATTATAATAAGGAATTACAGGGGAAATGCAAAGTTAAGTTATTAAAAAAACATTACAAAAATAGGTAAGTGTTTTATTAATTAAAATGTTTTATGTTTGGTGCAATTTGTCATGCAACGATCAATTATACTTTATGTGGGATGTAAACACAACTGTGACGGTTAACAACATCTGTTAGATTACGCAACTATACTACTTAAACGTCGCTATGATACTGCGCGTTTGAATCGATTTCATAGATGCCGTCCTTGTAGTGAACATCTGCGTCGATCGCGTTGTCATTGAACAGTTCCACCATCGCGCCTACTCCTGGCTGCAAGTTGGGCACCGGCACAGGACTCTCAGGATAATCCGGTCTCTTCTCATAATCATCTTTCTGCTTACGACGAGATGGCAATATGAATATTCCTGCTGCAATCGTCTTCTTTTCCTTCTTACTTTCTTTTACATTCTGCTCCTGTGCTATTTCGTAGTTCTTTCGTCTGATGTCTGATATGTCATACTGGAGATATTCTGGTTTATGTCGTTCTTTGAAGAACATGCAGTACGTTATCCAAGCGACCACCACCGCCGCCTACAAACAAATTAAGTATGTTAGTTTAGTTAGTTAAATAATTGAATACTTAGTCATACAAATATTGACGGGTAAACTTACCAGTACCAGTGCGCATATGAATCCAGCGATGGGGGCAGTCATCATTGTTTGAATACGAGTAAGTTTATATTTCGAGCGTTTGACAGAGTATGAGGCGTGTGTCGTAAGCGAGGCAAGATCGAACTCGCAGCCGGCGATCGGCCGAGTCGCCGGCGCACTCAATTAAAGCCAGTTGTAGCTCTTAGCGAGTGATGTCACTGAGTACGATTGAAATTGCTTCATTGAGCACAATGCGGCATTATTTTGAACTCGTGTGTGAATTTCGCATGACCATGCAGCGAGGTGTCCTTATCGAACTCGCCACATGTTCACTTTGATTTCATTCACCATTGTTTGAACTGCACCGAGTTCCGATTTAAGTGCATGTGCACTAGTCAATGTCTTTTCTATAGATGGATACGTAATATAGATTTACGATAATAATGTCCAATCTGAAAAAAGTCCAACCGTTGAAAAATGTCCAATCTGAAAAACGTCCAATCTGAAAAATATTAGGATATGAATTTCTTTTTATTATGTTTTCACTCAAGGTATGTAGTTTAGCCAAAGTTGATTATTAAATAAATCCTTCCTGAATGACTAGGTTTTGTGACCAGGTTTTGCGGTTTTGAAGTACCTTATTATTTATGGTGACTCAGGGAGAGATGCATAACCGCTGGGGTAGACGAGTTCTCGAGTAAGGACCACGACTGGCCAAGCGTATTGTAGGACGCTTCCCGGCCAGAGGGAGTGACGATCTGCGTGAGGCGGCTGGCAGAGACTGGATGTGGAGAACCGAAGATCGGGTTCATTGACGCGCCGTAGGGGAGGCCTATGTCCAGCAGTGGACTAGTGCAGGCTGATGATAATGATGAAACTGTGATTAGTTTATGGACTATGGCGTAGAGCTACAGAGGTAGTATGTATCACTAATAATGATCAATTTACCTTTATATCGTAGCCGCTCTAAGCCTACGCCATTGTCGCTCCCAGACCATCAGCGCAGGAAGTTGCATCTCGTCGCGTCACACTTTACAAAGTGGGGCAACAACCCCGCAGTTACCCTAGCTAGTACAGTCGAATCTATATAAGCAAAGCGAGTTTAAGGCCCAGATTTTTTTCTCGTCCATGGAGTTTTGTCACTGAGCCAGTTTCTCAGTTACCTCGAAACTTGCGGGGTCTACGAAAATCTCACAAAACCTCCTTTGTAAGGAAAGTTAAAGACCTTTAAAACTACTGTACCGATTTTAACTAGGCATGGCTAAGAACCTTCTCCGCAATTTAGTCTACATGTTTGAGATACCATGGTCTAAACGCTGGACACACATGACAGACATACACTGACGTCAACTCAACCCAACCCATCTTTGCATCGGGGGTTAAATTATGAGTTTAACTGAGATATACATCAGTCAGAGTAAATTAATATAAAAATAAGTACAACAAGGCCCCTGCTGATGTCGCTCGGACTTGACCCCAATGCCTAATCTCAAAGGTCAATGCGTCATATTCATATCTATACTATCGTTTAATAACGTGACTTATTCATCCCAGAGCAAGGTACAAGTAAATATCAACTGCAAGAAATACATTACCTATTTAAGTGGAAAGATCCATAGAATAAATTTTCAAATAGAGACATCTTAAAATATCATAGAGATCTACTAATTCATTAAATATACGTACTGCCACAGTCTAAACAATAGTACAGCGTTACTCTGTAACCATCTGCTAACATACGTACGTAGGCATATACGCGCGAACAAACACGTTAATTAATCTCCCTTTATAAGTAATCTGATAAAAAAACTAGGTCGAGTATATCAAAATATATAATTAAAAAGTATAAAAAGATGTTATGATTTACATCTTATGTAGGTATATGATTATGTAAGTTTTACTATTTATATTACTGAGGTAGACCTTTTCAATTTCCATCTCTCGATTGCGGCCCACCTGTGGACAATAAATGGCGGTTAGATTTTGTACTATCATTATCTTTATGTCACGTGGTACGTAATAAATTTGGTGACTTAAATTTGGTTAATGACAAAGTTACATTAAAGTAACAATTAAATCAAAGTTTATTAGCCGACTAGTTACAAACCTATAAACTTTCAACTAAATATGACTAACACTAACTTAGTATTAAACTTACCTAAAATGACTAAATACCTGAAATAACTTAAAAGAATTAAACGAAATAATTAATTACAATTTAAAAGTTAAGTTACTTACCGGGTCCATCTACAACGTTAACTGAAACAAGTTAAATAATAGGTCAGATAAAGTAAGTTACGAGAATGTTAGTTTTTAGTTCTGTGTGTATTGTGTTCAAGAAGTTTCAAATCTCTTTGGTCGCGCGCGCGCTCCAATAGGAGTGGCTAAACTTTTTGATTCATGATTGTGTTAGTATGTATTTTAACTTGAATATAAAATAATCTATGGCTTACCATTATCACCTCCATCGACGACGTGAACTGAAAACAGACGAATTATTTTCATAAGTAAGACACATAAAGGCAAATAAGTACCTAATAGCGTTTATTTAATACACTAGCTGTTGCCCACGGCTTTGCCCGCGTGGAATAAGTTTTTTCCGCGGGAAAAGTTTACCACGGTAAAAAGCCTAGTATAAGTTATTCCAGTATCTAAGATGTCACGTACCAAGTTTCATCAAAATCCGTTCAGCCGTTACAGCGTGAAAGAGTAACAAACATCATACATACAAACATCCTTACAAACTTTGGCCTTTATATTATTGGAGAACTACTTAGTACTTACTGATTTTGAGGATGAACTATTGTATAGGGATATATTTATGATAATTTATGGTATCTAGGATAATTTTAAAATATATCTGTTGTGATGACTTACCTTGGCTGTTTCCATCGACAACGTTGACTGAAAACAAAAATATAAATATTATCAGCTTAAGTAGGTAGGTAAGTTTCGGATTTAATTTTTTTTAAATTTCTAGATTATAAGAAAAATTACATCTAATTATCTAAAGTCAAATTGTATGTGTTTATGAGAATAATTAGCGTGCTCTAGATTCGGGTCGGGCGGCATTTGCCTAGATCGCTGAAAGTCTATATAGCGATATGGTCGGTAACGCATAATGCCTTCTTTGTTATTTAGTCTACATCGCAAAATGTCTTAGTCGCAAAATGACTACTTTTTTATTTCAGTACAGTCACGGTCAACATAACTAGTACAAAATAAATACCCATCGCGAAGAATAAAACAAAACAACGTTCTAGGCAAAAGCCGCCCGACCTGCGACTTCTGACTACTGTAACTCGGAAACTATTGATCCTAGACTACTAGTTTGTACAGAGAAATGATAGATCTCGTCGAGATCTTCATTTCGGATGGCAGCTGTCAAATTTAAAACCGCTCTAACTCGGAAACTATTGATCTTAGACTACTATTTTGTACAGAGAAATGATAGATCTCGTAGAGATCTTTATTTCGGATGTCAGTTTCACTTCTGACAGCTGTCATCCGAAATGAAGATCTCGACGAGATCTATCATTCCTCCTTAGAAACTAGTAGTCTAGGATGAATAGTTTCCGAGTTACAGCGGTTTTTAAGTGTGACAGCTGACACCCGAAATGAAGATCTCGACGAGATCTATCATTCCTCTATACAACCTAGTAGTCTAGGATGAATAGTTTCCGAGTTACAGCTGTTTTAAGTTTGACAGCTGTCATCCGAAATGAAGATCTCGACGAGATCTATCATTCCTCTATACAAACTAGTAGTCTAGGATCACTAGTTTCCGAGTTACAGCTGTTTTAAGTTTGACAGCTGTCATCCGAAATGAAGATCTCGACGAGATCTATCATTCCTCCTTATAGAAACTAGTAGTCTAGGATCAATAGTTTTCAAGTTACAGCCGTTTTAAGTTTGACAGCTGTCATCCGAAATGAAGATCTCGACGAGATCTATCATTTCTCTGTACAAACTAGTAGTCTAGGATAAATAGTTTTCAGGTTACAGCTGTTTTATGTTTGACAGCTGTCATCCGAAATGAAGATTTCTCGTGGTCCCACTAGTCAGACAAATTAGTAGGACCACGAGGAAACACCCAACTTTTTTAACATTGACTGTACTGTGCACATTGTAGTCATTTTACGACTATGACATTATGCTACGTGTACATTATGAGAAGTAGTCATTTAGCGTATTCGACATTTCCCAGCATAGACTTTCTGCGATGTAGGCAAATGCCGTCCGACCCCTAGATTCTGCCTTACTGTCTTAGGTACAAAAATTTTAAAGGAATAAGTTATAAGAAAATCATACAAATGGTATACCGAATGATATTTGTGTTTGTTTGTTACCTGGATCTGGATTGGGTGGGCCAGGGTTGATGTTTACTGAAAATGATAAAAAACGATTAGGTTCTAGTTGCACCAGAAAATTTTCAGTTCACGATTATTGCAAGTTATCGATGGATAAAGCCATCCAACCTTCCGATGACTGGGCTGTTCATTGGCAAATAATGATACAAGTGAGCTGAGTTGGTCATTACAATCGAGACTGAATTGCACAGCATGAGCCGAAGGCGTGTACTTAGTGAAGCTGAGATTGTAATGACCAATGCTCACATATTTTATACAACGTCTTTCAACACATTTTCTACAGGCGTGTATTATAAGCTAAAAGCGGTGCAATAAGAGCCACTTTACTAACAAGTGTGCAGAAAAATACTATTAACAGATATAAGTATGTTTTACCTACAACTCCTGCTAATTTACGCATATCAACCAATCTAAAAATATGGTCTTAATTAATTATAGTAAACAAATTCTATGCAATGAAAACATTGGATATTAATAATAATTCTTAGGGCCTCTTACACCGCTTGCTGATAAAGTCCCAGATACCCTATCTGCAGGTTATCTGACAGATAGCCTATTTTTTTGGTTTCACAGGTATCTGATTGCCTATATCTTATATATTTTATATAGTCTTTTACACTGATTTATCTGTAAGATTAGTTTATCACTAAGATTACTATCTGTAACAATATCAGGAAGTGGTGAAAGAAGCCCTTAATGATGATTTGTAATGATATAATTAATTATTAAATTACCTCTAGCTGATGTGAGCGCAAATAACGCCACCAGCATCAGAACAAACTGCAAATAAATAAAATAAAGATGTTATTTATGACTGGCCAGTTGGCTTAGTTGGTAATGACTCTGCCTTCTACGCCAGAGGTCGCGGGTTCGATTCCCACCCGGGACCAACATTTGTGTGTTGGTTTTCGGATTCTGGCTGTTTGTATGTATTTAAAAAGTATATAGGTAGGTACGTAAGGTTTATGACCTATAGGACAAGCTTCGGCTTAATTTGGCACTAAACAGCCGTGTGAATTTGTCCAAAAACAAAACTATTTTTAAGAGTTTATTTTAAGTTATTCAATATTTGACGATACGCCTTATGGCTGAGTAGAAGTGATAGTTACTCAAGATGTTTTTGCTCACTATTTTATTTTGATGGTAATGTCAAAACGAAACACAGACCTACATGCTTATTCCACCAAATCATAAATCCAAATTTTAATTCATTTCAGTGATCATTTTGAAAAAATCATTAAAAAAAACTAACAATTAATTGTTCGTTCAAAAACAGCACTGCACCCTTAATCACATCATCGCAGAATTAATTCTGAAGTAGAAGAATAACTAGACGTTGAAAATTATATTTGAACATAACATACCGTTAATTTCGACATGGTTTTGTTACCCAAAGTATTTCTTCTAAAGAAACAAGTTAATTAACTGCGATTTAAATCGAATGTTTAAATCTTTTATACCGAGAACACATCAAATATTGACGCGGTTGAAAACAAACCGATAACCTCTGGCGGATCCGACAACAGATTAACTAAAGTTAAATAGAGACATCAATTACAGTAAAAATAAGGAAAAGAGAATTTCCTGGAAATACTTACCTATATAAAACTAGCAATAGTCTGATGTATACTAGCTGTTGCCTGCGGCTTCGCCCGCATGGGAATTAGAAACCACCCGGAAGAAATTAACTGAATGATAGTGAAAACTGCATCAAAATCAGTTGCGTAGTTTAAAAGATCTAAGCGTACAGAGGGACAGATAGACTTTCTTTTATACTATGTAAGGAGATTTAAGATCAATATGAAACTCAGAGTGTTATTTATTAGATAACCCTCTAACAACGATGAAGAATCGACGAATACTTAACAGTACAGGGGGCCAATCGCACTAATTCTGAACGATATTACCAAATCCAAACCATAACACAAAGTACTAGAATATTTAGTTTTACTCATTAATTTATATAAATTGCGTACTTTATGGTTCTAAGTACCTATTAATTGAACTAATATTGATCCTCAGATTATTTAATTCTTTACTTAGGGGTACCTACCTATCTTATTTTAGAAGGTCACGACTGTAATGATAAGATTAACCAAAACAAACAAAGCATTGATTGACACTGACACCCTCATCAATCAGAAATACTAAGAAATCAGAGGTCGAAGTGGCCTTACTATTAATTATTTTGTCTACAGTCCTACAGTGTTCGTTCAGTCAGCATCCTGTTGACTGTAACAACGTTATTTTAAACAAAATACTACAAATAAATTCTGGTATTTATATCAGAATAAAACTAGTAGTTCCGTGAGAACAGTAGACCTCGCCAGCCCTTATAAACCAAACCTAAAAGAAACCAACAAAAGTCAACTTTGGAAACAGAAAAAGTACCTACTAAAGTGACAAAAATTAGCACTTTAAAGCTTAATATTTCGCAAACGGATCCCTGAATCGAAAAATGTTTATCACACACCTTTTGAAAGACCCATCCAACGATACCCCACACCATGGATATCACGCGGAAAAAAATAATTTTCCATTTTACGTATGCAGTTCTATGAACATAATTTATTTTTTCAACTTTCTTAAGTCGATCCACTATTACTCAAAAACCAATAGAACCTACTTAGCCGTAATAGTTTTCCTTGTAACTACGTTATATATGCTACTGCCATGAATTTTTTCACATTTCCAGAAGCAACCGTTTAGCTGGCAGGGGGGGGGGGACACGTGACTCTAACAAAAATTACCGCTTTAAAGCTTAATATTTCGCCAACGGATCCCTAAATCGAAAAAATGGTATTCACACACCAGCAATATTTTTGAAAGACCTATCCAACGATATCCCACACTATGGGATTCACAAGAAAAAAAAAGTTCACTCCCACTTTGCGAGTATGGTAGGTACTCTAAAAAAAATGTTTTTCAAAATTTTATTCTACTCATTTTGTAGGTTTAATTAATTTATACATATGCCAAATTTTCGTCAAAATCGGTTGAAAAATGCGACCTGTAGAGAATTACAGACAGACAGACAGACAGACAGACAGACAGACAGACGGACAAGAGCATTTTTGGCCAGTCTCGAAACGTAGACGCTTCGCTCGCTTCGCTCGCTCGGTCAATAAATAATACTACAAGCACTACTTAATTAAATGTAAAATCATTTTAATAATGAGTTTGAAAGGGAGTTAATATTTACTAGGTACTTTTATTTTCGAAATATCTTTAAACCTACCCGTGCCTTACTTGTTTTCTGTAGGTTTGAATTACTGATTCATTCAAGTGAGAGTCTGGGATGATAATCATCGTTGATTGAAGTCAAGAAAACGTTTCTGAAAATTAATGTCTATATATATATAAAATTTATTTAGCAAATATGAAAAGTATGTATCAGGGTGACTGGAAATTCGACGTATACCTTGAAAGGGTTTTAACTTGAAGTTATTTGCAACAGTTAACCCCCCTATCAACTAGGGGTTGAAATTTAGTGGTTTAATAGTTTCGGTGGTTTAAGATAGAGGTGGCAGTTTCCAAGGTTACCCACAGAAAAAACTGTGCAAATAATGCTAAAATTAGCTTTACGTAGGCATATTCTCTGTTCGTCAAATATTGATCATTTATGAGTAAGGTACATATCTAGTTGACCTGTTAATTTACAAAAGCGTATTACGAAGTCTTTGTGCTTTTTTGTTAAAAAAATTACAATAGAGTATAGACTATGACCTATTAGGTAAGTCTGACGATATCCATCAGTGCTAATCACATCACTAAATAATAGCTCTATACTTTCGTTCACACTGAAATATTTTGTATTTCTTTTAGAGCAGATTAATTACAATGTACATACGGGTGCACGTCTAAACGAAGAGATTTTTTTCCTATTCATTACGCGTGGCTTTACAGGCAAGTTCATCAGTTCGAATAATCTTGGATTATTTTTACCATTCATGCAATTATTGCACACTTTTCATTTCATTGTACAAATCAAATAAAATCTAGATCGAAACTGGCTATTACGAATACTGAAGTATTCAGTAAATTATGTAATTGAATCTAAACAATAATAAAATTATAAAACAAGGATCTCTACTTGTTGGATTATGTCATTATCAAGATAGTGCAAACGTTGCAAGTTCACAAAAACCAGAAATGGAAAATTTACATGTTCATTATAACACGTACTTACTTTGTATTTTTAATAATACTACAAAACTAGTATTTAACCGCGGCTTCGTCGGCGTGAAAATAGAAACGACAACCTGAGGTCGTTGAGTACCTATACGTCTAGGCACAGAATGTCCCGTAATCCCGTTTGCAAAATATCAGGGGGATATTAAATTCACAAAATGTTACTTAGTTAGAATCAGAACAGGTAAATATTTTACAAAGATAACAGGCATGACGACAACATCTAAATCGGGGTGAGGTCAAACTTAGAGCAATTCAACTCAATCCGGAGGTATGCGGGTATGCGGTTGCTATATGGGGCCGAAAACGATCCTATTAGGCCTATGATTTCAAAACAAGTCACAAGGCCTAGAAATTTTACAATCGGTCAGGCTGTTTGTAAAATGTCTCCACTTCATAATATCGGCCTAGGATGTTTGTAAACCGACGCGACGATTAAAACCACAGATCACCATGGCCTGTGGTTTAAACAATCGGCCCGCATGCGACATACTAACATAAAATAAGTATACAATAATAAGCGTATGTTATAGAAGTACAGTTTACTGACATAGAATAACTGAATAAGTTATAATTATAACAATAAAATCTTTGGAGGACCTGTGTTGTCTGAAAATACTTTTTAGTCATTATTACATTATCATGAGTTGCAGTAGTGGCGCCTCCGCCCGCCGCGCGACGCTGCAAGGTAGCACCACGGCCATTTCTATGGGTGTCAATACCAAATTTATTCTTGTCATGTATTCAGTGGAAGTAATCATTTCTTGTCCAATAAGCGTAACTCATTTACGTTTTCCTTAATTAAGGAACCTTGCAATTGGCACGTAAAAGTAGGCAATGCGTTATTCCAGGATATTGCTACTCATATTTCCGATCAGCTTATATGCTACGAATATCTACAAACAAACATTATAAGTTTTGCATTTATAATACCTATATTGAGTTTGAAGCAAATCGCGTCAGCAAATCAAAGGCTGTCGCTGTTTGCCCACGTAGGATCGAATTCAGACAGTTTGCTGACGAGTGCTTGTTTTGATCATGAAGATCAAAAGTATATAAGAATATCGGAGTATCGTTCAGCTCAGTATCGCTAGTGCTTGGAAACAATATACTTATAGTTCCTATATTTAGCTCTGGGTAAGATTTTTTTATTATTTTAACTGATATTCAATTTCGTTCCTTAATCAGAAAATTTCCTAAAATGTGTACAAATGGTCCTTGGTCTGTATTTGCCACTTGTAATAAGAATTATTTTACTTATGATACCTATGACCTTTAAAAAAGAATCCATTATGTGCTAATAATGCATAATACTGAGTATGATGTGGACTGCAATGCATTTTGATGTCATTTTTAAAGATATTATATAACAAGATAATTTTAGTAGAACAGTCAACAGTCAATTTGAGGCAATCTCTACCGATCTATTCTACCTACCTACATACAAATCTCACACGAAACTCTACGCAGAATGTCGAGTTTCTAAACGTAGACCCAGTCGGTCAGTTACTCAGTCAAATTAGTTACTAGTAGTTCCGTGAGAACAGTAGACCTCGCCAGCCCTTATAAACCAAACCTAAAAGAAACCAACAAAAGTCAACTTTGGAAACAGAAAAAGTACCTACTAAAGTGACAAAAATTAGCACTTTAAAGCTTAATATTTCGCAAACGGATCCCTGAATCGAAAAATGTTTATCACACACCCGCGATATTCTTGAAAGACCCATCCAACGATACCCCACACCATGGATATCACGCGGAAAAAAATAATTTTCCATTTTACGTATGCAGTTCTATGAACATAATTTATTTTTTCAACTTTCTTAAGTCGATCCACTATTACTCAAAAACTAATAGAACCTACTTAGCCGTAATAGTTTTCCTTGTAACTACGTTATATATGCTACTGCCATGAATTTTTTCACATTTCCAGAAGCAACCGTTTAGCTGGCAGGGGGGGGGGACACGTGACTCTAACAAAAATTACCGCTTTAAAGCTTAATATTTCGCCAACGGATCCCTAAATCGAAAAAATGGTATTCACACACCAGCAATATTTTTGAAAGACCTATCCAACGATATCCCACACTATGGGATTCACAAGAAAAAAAAAGTTCACTCCCACTTTGCGAGTATGGTAGGTACTCTAAAAAAAATGTTTTTCAAAATTTTATTCTACTCATTTTGTAGGTTTAATTAATTTATACCTATGCCAAATTTTCGTCAAAATCGGTTGAAAAATGCGACCTGTAGAGAATTACAGACAGACAGACAGACAGACAGACAGCCGGACAAGAGCATTTTTGGCCAGTCTCGAAACGTAGACGCTTCGCTCGCTTCGCTCGCTCGGTCAATTACCTATGTTAATTAAATAGATACGTCTTTATTCAATGAAATATTATTAATAACATTCCAGTAAACAACAATGAAGACCATTGTAGTACTCTGCTCGCTCGTAGCGTTGTGTGTGTCGATCCCGGCCGACTTCTACAGCAGCCAGTACGACAACTTCGATGCGCAGGAGTTGGTAGAGAACGTGCGTCTGCTCAAGAACTACGCCAAGTGCTTCCTGGGCGAAGGGCCTTGCACGGCCGAGGGAACCGACTTTAAAAGTAAGTTTTTGTAGAATTAGTTGCATTATGACGTGTCACAGATTGCAATTCAATACATATCCGGGTAATCCCGCTCTAAATTAAAACCTATAAGGTCCACTTGTGCAAATGCGTCGGTGGGGCAAATGCGACTAAATGAAATTACTTATTGAAGAGGCAAATCCCAAATCCAGGTACAATTCTCATTTTTCCCGGGGAACAGTTGCTAGTGAAGATTTAAATTAAATTTTAAAGAAGTTTATTGGTGCAGTAACAGTTAAAAAGACGTATCGTGTTGTATTTTACAATGCAAAAAACACTAAAATTAATCTAAATCTGAACCAAACTATCTTCTTCCAGAGTACATACCCGAAGCGCTAAGAACCCAATGCGAGAAATGCTCACCAAAGCAACGCCATCTGGTCCGAACTGTCATCCACGGCTTCCAGAACAAGCTTCCAGACCTCTGGCAGAAGCTCGTCGATAAGGAGGATCCAAAAGGAGAGTATAAGGAGGCCTTTGAACAGTTCCTCAGTGAAACCGACTAATGCCGAAGTTCAGATACATTTAACAATGAATACGGAACACGCTGGCTACTTTAAGTATCTGTTAACTAATTACAGCTTTATCATGTGCGTTACATTAAATTGATAGATGTCTCAGATTTGTGCATCTAAGAGGATTAAAACTGGAGCTTCTGGAGCACGGTTGTGCAAGGATTTTTTAAATTTACTTATTTAAATAAGTAAAATAAGTACATTAAACAGGATGTTTAATTTACTTATTTTCTTTCCTAGAAATATAATAATAGATTTTTCTTCTTGTGGCGTTCTTGGCTAGATAGCCAAGAACGCCACATTATTTGACCATACTTTTGACCACTATAACAAGTAGTGTTAGCCGTTCTAGATGTCTTTGGGTTTGATCTAAAACCTTAGTACCTACCTACTCGTAATGGAAAATTTTGTATAATTATACAAACTGGCCTGGTTTGAGTGCCTTTATATCACAGATTATGATAGTAACTTGTGTGGCATTACCGATATTCAAGTTCCTGTTTTATTCGTCTTGTCAAACTTGAATTTTTCTTCCGTGTCGGAGTTGGTGGTGAATCTGTCATTTTGCAAAAGGAACAAACCATATAAACCATATACCGCTCCTAAACCATCTATAGATTTCAAGCACGCTGTGAAAAATAAATAAATTACATAAGCATCACATTAAATTATATAGTCAAGCTATAGGAATAATAAAGTATTTTAAATTACCTATATTTATTGCAGTATTTAAATATATTTTTGTAAGATTTTTTGTATTTTATTTCCTTCATATTCAATAGATTATAAGATAAATAATAAAATGACAAGTGGGAACATTACATAACATTAGTTAAGTGTGGTGATGTGTGGTCTCACCGAATACAGAAAGTGCCTGCGATGTTTAGTGGGGCAATACTAATCGTATGTTGTAAGGCTTTGCAGTGGAGACAACGATTGGCAGGCGTAGGGCGGGACAGCCCCGGCCATACG
Organism: Metalampra italica; assembly: GCA_949699065.1. NCBI lineage: Eukaryota > Metazoa > Arthropoda > Insecta > Lepidoptera > Oecophoridae > Metalampra > Metalampra italica. The sequence goes on from OX452986.1 coordinate 4,711,926, forward strand.
GAGTAATTACTGATGGTAATTAGATGCCCTTGAGTATCATACATGACTATTCATGACTGACCAAATTATGCTGAAAAACATTATAAAAATACTTTAAAACATTTAATACAACAATACAATTCAAAATGTTCTGTATACTTTCGTTCACTAATGTTTTAAAACTATCATTATCACACACTAACATAAAAATTATAAGGTACCTAGACCTACATGGGTATCTATTATTTATTCAGGGTAGGTATTTTTATTTTAAATACATACCTAAACTTATTTTTTATTCTACGAAAGATGTAAATTATTTGAGTTTCATTTAGATTTTCTTGTGTCATGTACGTAACTATTTAAATAGGTAGGTATTATAATTTCTACATTTTAGTAAAAACACAAAAAATATACCTAGGAAATCTCCGTATGATAATAATCTGAGTCTATATTCCGTTTTTCCTTAGGTGTCTTATGAAAACAAACGCATTTGCGGCTGAAAGCAAAATATAGGATAGAGGAAGTTCCCAAGTGAACCGCAAAGTTAATATGGTAATACAAGCTTGTTTATACTGCTACAGTATTTGCCCGCGCATGTGGCCGAGACGCAAATTAAGTTTGTATTCATAAGACAGCTAAAGAAAAACGTAATACGAATAGGTACATGTGGGAGGAGCTAGATTTTATCTGTAAATCTTGTGTAAAATCACGTAGAAGGAAAACTTAGTTATACCTAATGCATGTCATCCTTCATAAGTTCATAAAATATTACGTCTCTCTAGACCTTGAAATTTGATCTTAGAGTATTGATATAATTTGGAGCTCTGACAAAAATACCGAAATTCAAGAACAAATATCTCTGCTGAGAAAATTTTTGCAGCTCAAAATGGTCTCAAGTCTCAACGCTTAATGTCCAATACGTAATAATATCCACTAATACATTTCGCAGCGTAAATTTTACTAAAACCAATATTGATAATCATTCATATACAGAGAATATAAGATTAACACATCCATTCCTGCCACATACCTATTTGTTAACTAAGATAAACCTACATTAGGTATTATTATTACCTAGCTTCAATGTAGGTACGTATTCGATTTTTGCAGAAATGTCCAAACATCAACTTTCAATCAAAAATCTTATAACACTCGTAGCACTCCTATGAAGCTGCCATTATAGTACATTGTTGCTGTACTCTCTACATTCTGATAAAGTTGTTTAGTGTAGGTACGAGTAGGTACAATATTGCAAAACAATTATTTGAAACGTTTTTAAACTGCAGAAACAGAACATTGATAAAATATGACATCAATATTGGAAATAAACATAATTAACAGTCAGATAAATAATTACCAGTACCTAGTTAATCTTAATGGTGTATTTGACTAGTAAATAAATGCACAATGCTACTTAATTCTAGACACAGTTCATCTCATTCCTGTCACGTACGAATAAAAAAACAATAAATTGTGTTCTAGATTGATATCTGTTTGTTTAAAAAACACCAGGAGCCGGTATATAAGGTTGATCTCAGTACCAAGTACTTCATTATTGTTGTGGTACTTGATCTAATTTCATGTAAGTCAAATTCTATACCTATCCTATATCATAGAGCATCTATACAAGATGATGTACATATTACTAGAATTTCCGGAACTGAAGCGTGGCTTAATACATAAAGCTCGTATTTTGGTAAAGGAAAACATCCTTAATGGAGTAAGATGTAATACCATGATTTATGTGAAGTCCACAAAGTGCGCGAGTGTGGTATTTATACTATTTATACTCTTACAACAAGCCCGACGCCTGTAATGTTGTAACAGTTGTAAGAGTAGGCCTGACTTTATGTTTTTGATTTGGACATAGGTAGCTTACCCTCGATTGCTCTTTGCACTGACAGTGCGAATGAAACCTCCTGGTGTCCGGGGAATAAGGAAATCAAGACTTTTGCGTTTTGATTTGTAGTTTTGTGTTCGCAGTATATGCTGGCCTAGATTAAATGTTCCATTGAGTTTTTTCTACGAAAATGGTAGAATTTTAAAAAGTGACAGAACTTTCTAAATTCTTTTCGATATTATAACGAACTTAGAAAACTTTTATTCACGAAAATCATTTAAACGTTTTACTTTTTTCAACAATGGTCATACCAAAGTTATGTTTTCGGTGCAAAGTATAAAAGTACGCTTAGTGTGTAATGTCTTCAAAATAAATAGGTAGATAAAGGCCAGCCACTATTTTTCTCCATTCAAATATTTAGAGAAACAAAAATATTTCAAGTTTAAATTCTTTCGTTATAATTTCTGCAATTATATTATTGTATATTTATGTACATAATTAAACTAGTATATTTAGTTCTGCTGATCGTCAATAGATGGCATGGCAATAAAATATAAATTTTAGAATTAAAAGGTAGCACAATAATATGTTGCAAACACACACATGTCTGTCTATACAAAAGTTTGACTTGATTAATTTGACTTAATTCTTTAGATAGCATTCAAATATGTCGGAATTTTCAAGTGTCGTAAAACATTTTTTAATTACAATTAGCAAGTTTTATACTAGTAGTTCCGTGAGAACAGTAGACCTCGCCAGCCCTTATAAACCAAACCTAAAAGAAACCAACAAAAGTCAACTTTGGAAACAGAAAAAGTACCTACTAAAGTGACAAAAATTAGCACTTTAAAGCTTAATATTTCGCAAACGGATCCCTGAATCGAAAAATGTTTATCACACACCCGCGATATTTTTGAAACACCCATCCAACGATACCCCACACCATGGATATCACGCGGAAAAAAATAATTTTCCATTTTACGTATGCAGTTCTATGAACATAATTTATTTTTTCAACTTTCTTAAGTCGATCCACTATTACTCAAAAACTAATAGAACCTACTTAGCCGTAATAGTTTTCCTTGTAACTACGTTATATATGCTACTGCCATGAATTTTTTCACATTTCCAGAAGCAACCGTTTAGCTGGCAGGGGGGGGGGGCACGTGACTCTAACAAAAATTACCGCTTTAAAGCTTAATATTTCGCCAACGGATCCCTAAATCGAAAAAATGGTATTCACACACCAGCAATATTTTTGAAATACCTATCCAACGATATCCCACACTATGGGATTCACAAGAAAAAAAAAGTTCACTCCCACTTTGCGAGTATGGTAGGTACTCTAAAAAAAATGTTTTTCAAAATTTTATTCTACTCATTTTGTAGGTTTAATTAATTTATACATATGCCAAATTTTCGTCAAAATCGGTTGAAAAATGCGACCTGTAGAGAATTACAGACAGACAGACAGACAGACAGACAGCCGGACAAGAGCATTTTTGGCCAGTCTCGAAACGTAGACGCTTCGCTCGCTTCGCTCGCTCGGTCAATTATTAATCAAGTCTTGTCTCAAATCAGAATAGAAACTTCTTCACCGGCCGGCCTCGCTCCTGTTTTTTCTTACTCTCGACTCTCGGGTTTTCCACTGCGCGCAAAGGTACGACGATGTTATAACACGGATTTTACTTATGTCATGACTTTTTATTAGATCCATGAAATATCACGATATCGGGGTGTTGCAGAAACTGTTGCGTTTAGCATGGGTTTTGACATAGCAAGCACGCAGTCATTTTCCGCACGAGAATTTATTGCTGCACTGCAATACCAATAATACTTAAAAACCTTGATTTTCAATTATTACTAACAATATTTAACTACATAATCACTACTGTCATGAACATAATGTTCATAATATGATATTTGCACTATTTTGTGTGATGTAGGTACTATAATTTTTTATTCATTCTGTGAGTCACTGACGACGTAGTATTTAGCCAGATATATTAGGTAGTTAGGTCCTACCACGCAGGCCATGACCCTATCCGATCACAATCAGAAGGGACTAGAACTTTGTCGATATGTGAAGTTGAAATTGGAATTGCAGCTTTGGTAAACACTGTTTATTGTAAACAATGAACCAACCAATAATGAGGACCATTTAGTCTCAGTTCCGGAAGGTTTATCCCAATCTTTTGATTTTGACTTGATATTTATGGTACTAATAGCTAATGGTGGGCATTACTCGTATTGCCGCATAAGAAAAATGTGTTGATCAGGCATTTTGATGTTAATCGCGAAGATACACAGAGATCCACCATATCAGTCACTTAACGTCCATCGCTGGACATAGGCCTTCCCCAATGAACGCCACTACACCCTGTCCTCCGCCTGCCACATCCAGCCGCCTCCGGCCATCTTTCGTCGGTCCACCTGACAGAGGGGCGTCTCACAGAGATAAATTGGATCAAACTACCAGTGGAAACCTTTTAATTGGTTATCAGTTTTTTAAATTTTTTATGTTGTATTTGTTAACCTGTAGGTTTTCCTAAGAAATTAAAATAAAAACAAACCCTTACAGAAATAATTTATAATTACAGAATAAAGCAGCCCAACATGAAGCTCATCATATTGTTATCGGCGGTGGCGCTGGTGGCCTGCGAGATGTACACCAGTGAGAACGACGACCTGGACATCGAGGCAGTGGTCGCAAACCTGGACTCCCTCAGGGCCTTCTACGGCTGCTTCGTCGACGCCTCGGCGTGTGACGCCGTGCAGGCACAGTTCAAAAGTAAGAGACATACATACATATCTTCACGCTATGTCCCTGACGGGGTAGGCAGAAAGAACGGAGCGCCAGGTATTGCGACCCTGACACACTTCTTTCGTTCGCTCAGTCTTCTTCATACTTAAAGTAAGAGACGTCACCTTTGACATTTTGATCACGATAATAAATTAGAAACAGATTTTAGTTCAGTGAAACATTTCATATGGAGGTCTAACTTAAAATCTCGTGTATGTTTTTCCCATAGGACGATGTCTGTACATAGGAGAGATAGTTGCCTAATTCCAAAACCCACGCGTAAGAAGTCGCGGGCAAAAGCTAATTTTTAACAAAGCGAATTCGTCGGCGCTGAGGCTGATGTGCCCTAGGCCAGGCTCGATAAGAATGCGCGTAGTGTCAGTTGTATCATTGAGTAGTACGATTGATGGTAATAGTGACACAACTTTGTATCACTAGTACCATGAACATTGTATTCATGAGATAATGTATGTTAACATTATTTCACACGATATGTTGACCTCAAATAATATAGGAAGTATGTTTAAAAATAATATACCTACATATATTTAAAAAAAAAAGGTAAGTTCCAGGTAGGTAATTAACTACTAATTACGTAACATATATATGTATTTTCCGTTTTAATGAATATTTTGCGTTGTGAATGCGTATTTCCTATATTCCCTGGAAAATATATACAATTGTTATGACTTTAATAATGGTACGTTCGACCGCATGTCAGTGGAAACAAAACCACGATAAACTGATCTCTCATACTATTGAAACTTCCCAATAGGCTAAGCCAGTGCACAAAACTCCAGTTTCGTGGAGTCGGTGCAGGGACCGTCACCCCCATCTAAGAATAATAAGAATAAGGCTAAGCCAGCTCAAGGTGATAGAGTTTCTACTGACGTGCGGTTGACTGTACACTATTCACTGTACTAGACTAGAGACCGCTCACTATCAAAGCAATCAAAGTCCGCACGAATTAACAGGTAAAAGCTGGGCTGAAAGAAAGGTTTCAGTTAGGCACTTATTATTCTTATTCTTAGACGGGGTGGCAGTCCCTGCACAGACTCCACGAAGACGGGAGTTTTGTGCAATTCCCCCCGGGCCGTCAGTCCAGCCATCCCAGTTCCTTAAAATATTGGAGTAGGGCTTTTGGCTGACGGCAGCACTGTTGCATGTTGCTCGTTGCCGAGAGGTCGGGATCTATTACCAGGCCCGTTTCGGATCTGAATTCCTGTGTTGCGGGACAGTGAAGTCTCGCTCTCCTGCAGACAGCCTCTACACAGGGGGCTGTCTGTGATGCCCAAATTGTGCATGTGTTTATTCAGGTTACGCACTTCACTTATTACTAGTAGTTCCGTGAGAACAGTAGACCTCGCCAGCCCTTATAAACCAAACCTAAAAGAAACCAACAAAAGTCAACTTTGGAAACAGAAAAAGTACCTACTAAAGTGACAAAAATTAGCACTTTAAAGCTTAATATTTCGCAAACGGATCCCTGAATCGAAAAATATTTATCACACACCCGCGATATTTTTGAAAGACCCATCCAACGATACCCCACACCATGGATATCACGCGGAAAAAAATAATTTTCCATTTTACGTATGCAGTTCTATGAACATAATTTATTTTTTCAACTTTCTTAAGTCGATCCACTATTACTCAAAAACTAATAGAACCTACTTAGCCGTAATAGTTTTCCTTCTAACTACGTTATATATGCTACTGCCATGAATTTTTTCACATTTCCAGAAGCAACCGTTTAGCTGGCAGGGGGGGGGGGGACACGTGACTCTAACAAAAATTACCGCTTTAAAGCTTAATATTTCGCCAACGGATCCCTAAATCGAAAAAATAGTATTCACACACCAGCAATATTTTTGAAAGACCTATCCAACGATATCCCACACTATGGGATTCACAAGAAAAAAAAAGTTCACTCCCACTTTGCGAGTATGGTAGGTACTCTAAAAAAAATGTTTTTCAAAATTTTATTCTACTCATTTTGTAGGTTTAATTAATTTATACATATGCCAAATTTTCGTCAAAATCGGTTGAAAAATGCGACCTGTAGAGAATTACAGACAGACAGACAGACAGACAGCCGGACAAGAGCATTTTTGGCCAGTCTCGAAACGTAGACGCTTCGCTCGCTCGGTCAATTATGTATGTAATAGCGAATAAATAAACACTCTAGGAGTCTTGGGCATCAAAGATATAATCCGCAGTAATGATGAACTACTTGTCAAACAAATTCTAGTTATTTTTGACATTAACATTTATTTTTACTTTATTTTATGTCAGAGGATTTGCCTGAAGCCATCCAACAAGCCTGCGAAAAATGCACGTCAGCTCAAAAGCATCTACTCCGAAGGTTCATTGAAGGACTGAAGGAGAAGCTGCCCCAGGAGTACCAAGACTTCAAGAAGAAGTTTGACCCTGACGTGAAATACTTCACGGCTTTAGAATCGGCTGTCGCCACAGCTTGAAGTTAAGTTGCAGTCAACCTGTGTTAACTTAACCTTACTAATAAAGTCCTGTCTTTTACTTTTTTTTGTTTTGTGTATAATTTACATTTCGGGTAATTTTAGTGGTCCGTCTAGACGCAAAGCGTTTGCAAAATCGAGTGGGGTAGATGGAAGTTGATGGATTTTGATTTGAAGTTTCATTCATTTATCATTTTATTTGTTCAGCTATCTGACTTTGACAGACTGAGTAGTTAAATATGTATCATTCATTATACAAAGTAGTACTGGGAATAAAAAGTTCATAGAACCTAACTCAGGTATATATATTTTTTACACGCGTCGGTGTCAGTCATGTATCTTAAGTTAATAATCAAGGATAGCACGACCAGAAATTCAGAACCGTCATCATGATTATCGCAAATTTATTCTGTAATCTAAATTTGTTATGCATTATAAACCTATAATAATACGTCCTTATCAATATTAAATAAGTTTTTTATGTCTCGTCTTCCCACAAAAGTAATTGTGTATTTATAAAAAAAAGTCGCCAAGCATTGATGTTTTTAAATTGCATAGGGTTCCGAATTCCATATTGATATTCGAAGGTAATAATCAAACAACTGTATTATAGCCATCTAATATTTATTATCAAACACAAACATTTTTTAAATCGAACTACGATTCCAAAAAATATAGTTTGGGTGAGAAATTTCGAATTATGCTACGACGTCGTTGGAATTTAAAAACCCCAAAACTGTGAAGACTGTATTTCTTCCTCTTAGGGTTGTCACATCACGCGACTATAATAATAAGTTTTTAAAATAGGTAGGTTTATTTATTTTCATAATAGATATTGCAGTCATCATTAACATTCATTAGTAACAATTAATAATAACTGTTACTTACAGTTATATAATTTCATTACGTAAGAGCGAAAAAAAAATCTAATCTACTTGTAATTTATTGGACTTCTGGCTTGGGACCTTAATTGAAACAATTTATTCAGGTGCGGGCAATAAAAGTTGTTTATTTTTAAAAGCGGATTAGGTAATACCTAGATCTATCTGTAAAACATTTGCTAATATAATGTTTAGGACAATGTTATTGAAAGAAACTCTAAGTCTAAGTGAATTTTTAAACCAGATTTTTACCGTGATCCAATTAGTTAGACAATTATTGCATGTGGGTAAATAAACAGTAATGTGCTCGCTAATGACATCAGGATATTAAATCATCAATTTCAAAAAAGCCACACAAGAACTCAGAATTACAAGTCTTAATTTCGATTAAATTTAGCTTTCCTCATAAGTTTGTAAAAAAAATCTACGTAAAAAATAAACCGGATATTGTATATAGAATATAAAGACATCGACTACTTAATTATTTATAGACACGCCAAAGTTCAACTTTTGTCTGTAAAAAATTTATGATCGGTAAAAAGTTACGTTTAAGGTTGAACAAACAGAAATTGTGGTTTTGCGTGTACAAATAGATTAACAAACAAATAAATAAACTTATAGGGTCTCGCAAAACACAAAAATTAGTTACATTGCCACCACATTGGCTGCAATTGCAATGAAACCAAAGAACAAAAGATTACCGACTTTATTTTCTCTACATTTTGGTGAAATATCTGTAGTTTTGGCAGCCCTACCTATTATTGTATATACGAATACTTGATTATATTTTTTGCTCGAAGGTTAGATTGTGTTGTTTTTATTAGAATATTTGTAAGCTTTATATCATTCTGTTAGACAAATCAAAGCCCATGCAGTGGGTTGTTGTGCTGCTCCTTTTCGCAGTGTTGTCGAAGCTATGAAAACATTATGTTTATGTATTCAGTTATTAGTGTGTGTTTTAGCTCAAGAATACTACGATCGTAGATATGATTATTTTGATATTGACGCGTTGGTATCGAATCCTAGACTTTTGAGGAAGTATATGAACTGTTTTCTGAGCAAGGGACCATGTCCGCCAGTCGGGAGATTTTTTAAAGGTAAGCTCTACAATTTACTTATTATAAACTTAACTTTTAAACATATTTGGCTTTTTTGTCTATTCGTATATACGGTCAACCGCACGTCAGTGGAAACAAAACCAATATTAACTTATCTCTCATAGTATTGAAAACCTCATTGAGACTAGGCTAGGCAGCTCAAGGTCCAAAGTTGTTTCCACTGACGTGCGGGCGACGTACTTTACACATGAGAGACATTTAAACTGTTTATTATACACATTTCTAAAGTACCTAATATGAGTAGTAGGGACAAGGGACCAAGACAGGAGCTCTATTTTTGAATCGCTCTCCACGCTTCGAGCGATCGTTTCTACTGATTTTCCTTAGACATCCGATACAAAAATCTGTAAAACCGACCGCTGGAAGTGAAGAGATCGATTCAAAAATAGAGCTCCAGGTCTTCCTATGCGCATATAATACACATATAGGAATCTGAACACTTGGTTTTCTACCTTCCATCCGTCTCCTAAATGGGATCAAATGGTCGATCTATCCGTCAAGGTCAGCGAGGAGTATCAGTGGCGTAGGGGATAAGACGCGGCCTATCATATCGAAAGGTCCGTAGTTCGATCCCCAGCTGGGCCATGTACCAATGGGTTTTTTCTCGAAACTTAAGTACATTTACTGACTGCTCTCAAACGGTGAAGGAAAACATCGTGAGGAAACCTGCATACGCCGAAGAAGAAATTCTTAGGCCTATGTGAACTCCACCAACCCGCACTGGGATAGCGTGGTGGACTATAGCCCGAACGCCCTTGTGCAGAGGGTAGGCCTGAGCCCCAGCAGTGGGGACATTAATAGGCTGTTGATGATCCGTCAAGGTAGTGTTCCACATTGCGCCTACTAGTACAGTCGACCACACGTCAGTAGAAACACTTTGACCTTGAGCTGGCCTAACCTGTTAGGAAGTTTCAATATTATGAGAGACCAGTTTATACTAAGTAGTTTTGTTTCCACTGACGTGCGGTCGACCGTACAAGTAAGTACCCTTCACCTACAAGTGCTGTTTTGTGCAATTTCCCTCCAAGCAACCCTCAACCACGAAAACGGAGACGCATTCCTATGTGTGATCAATGAAATAAGTCACCGAGTTTACTCATTTTGGATGGTTTCTAATTCCTTAGCAGTACCTTCACGGTCTATTCATCTGCCTCTACGATAATATTAATATTCTCATTGCTTATTTACTCGCTTGCACAAATACCCTAGAAGGATTGTTGTCCTTTTATAATCAACCTTGTTAAATATCCAAAACAAGATAACTGGTTTTTGGTAACATAATCCAATGTCAATGAAATATTGTATAATTATAATACATGTAGAGTGATTTACGATGCATGATAAAATATTAAGTATGCATATTTCTAGGAAATTCCCTAATGATCTTTTTTTCTGAGTAACGTTAATATCAATTGTTTAAATATAATGCGTTAAACAATTACCTATTGTCCAATTAATGGAGTGATGCATAAATGATAATGATGGAAATTTTCTTAAGTGCCACCTAACTGTAAAAATAATTTGATGATTCCTGTAACAGTTACTTTATAAAACCTAATAGAACCTAGATAGCTTATTCAATTGATTGATTTTTAATCGGGTTTTAACAAGTGTTCGCAGTAGAGGTTAATTGCACAAACGATGCAGCTCGTATTATGTTACTTGCATTATTCTTTAGTTGACTCATTACATTAATCATTCAATTAACAGTATGTCCCCACTTTTGGGGCACAGGCCTACCCTCTCAACGAGGGCGTTGGTGGACTTCAAATGCGCCTTAAAATTTCTTCTTCAGCGTATCTAGGTTTTCTCTCGATGATTTCCTTCACCGTTCGAGAGCAGTCAGTAAATGCACTGAAGTTTCGAAAAAAACCAATGGCACGACCGAATGACATGTCGCACAATCGTACATCGCACACTCGTATTTCGCTGGAACGATACTTCGCACTTGTAAGCGTGTGTTGCACTCCAGTAACCCTCGGTGATCGAACTCGAACTTCTCGACGTGAGAATTTAATTCATCGTTGATTAGTGCAGGTTTCCTCGCGATATTTTTCCTCGCCTATAATAATAAAAAAATTCATTGATCAATCCCGGCAAAGTGAGGTTAAAATATAACTTAAACTAGTAGAATAAATATTCTGACCATAAGATTTTGCTAAGGTTTCTCCAACCATGTCTTTTGCAGCGGTTTTACCAGAAGTGGTAATGTCCAGATGTCGGAAGTGCAGTCCTCGGCAGCGAGGATTTGCGAAGAAAGCCTTCGACGCGTTTGACAAATACCTTCCCGAAAGCCATAAGGAGCTGAAGAGAAGAATTGACCCACGCAATATATATTACCCAGCATTTGAGAAGGCGATATCTAATTATTGAGAAGTTATTTTAGAGAATCTTTTTATTCTGCAGGTGAGTACCAGTGATGTTGAGTTTTGAGGTGTACAGTTTATAACATTTTATAGACTGTACTGTACTGAGTACAGTATTCCGTAGTACAACTTATATCATAGTATTGTAATACTGCATTGATCAATAATTAAAAAATATTTGTTCAGTATGTTTGTATTGCAGTCACTTTTAATTAAATTTATCCTATTTTTATTATTATATGGACCACGTATTGTATAGTGAGAGAGGGAGTATATTATATCCCGGAATTTACCGTTCAGTATACAATAACGATTTACCTGTTATAAGGGATATTTCGCCAGCAAATATTATCTACATAATAACTTAGTATTACAAACGCGCGACAGGTATACAAAGTGCGCTTATGTATACTTTAACTGATCCTAAGAAATAAGTCAAGGTTAGGTTAATGTTAAATGTTGTTCTTAAAAACATACAGGTATACCCACTTTACCGAGTATTTCAACCATACAAACAAAAGGCGCTATACAAAGGTTCTGCAGCAAGAAAATTATGATGTTTACAAACAAATGCTTTAAATAAATACCATTCCAGTACAGCACAGTTATTCAGCTACAAATATCTAACTCAGAAATCGAACCCACATCGTTAAAATTTGAACAAATTAAGGAACTCTCACATTTAAAATTCGTCTTAAAATGTATCTCTCTCATCACGGTCAAGTAAATTATTAGGAACATTATTTATAATTGTTGATAATAGATGAGAGTTAATTAAAAGAGCCTGATTCTTTGCTCAGGTAAAAGATAAGTAGGTATGCAATTTTGCAAACGACGAAGGATAATATTAATAATTCAGTTTCTTAAATATTTTGACGTTTTCCTTACACCTGACCAAGACGAAAATCGCAGGAATTACTCAAGTTTCCTGGTAATACCCAGCAATATGTGTACCTTTTAAGACTGCTGTTTCGCTAGAAATATATAATGCGTAAAGGGTCTTGTTAAATCCGACCTGCCGTAATTATGACTCATAACGTATTGCATAAAGGTGTAATTTGGAATGGGTCTACGTGCAGTGGTTGGCCCATGCAATGACGAAGGTGGGCTAATGTTCCACAATATAAAAGCACTGTCGCTTTCTGGCTCTGCTAGTTCTTTGGGTCCAATAGAGAGTAAAAGGTGGGTGAATGAACTGCAGTACAACGTTATTGTGTAATGTAACATAATTTTAGTGCGTTATCTGCACCAGTGACCTAAATAGTGAAAGAGATAGAACAATCTTATAAAATATAAATATTATTAAAATTAAGTTGCAAAAAGTGTAGTTATACATTCGCACGAAGAGGATTTAACTCTATACGAATACATCAAATCTGAAGTATCCTATGTCCATGCATATGTATGATCTACAATACAAATCGGTCGTGTGGATTTGACCCATATCTTTCTTTCATGAAACTTGTGAAAGTTTAATAAACAAACTTGTGTATAACTGTTTACGAGTGTTTGAAAAATATCTAAAAGTTATTAAGGTTCAAAGTTAAATCACAGCTCTATAATTTAATGTGTCCTTCAAATAAAAGGATTCAAACGACCTTTTCCTATTATATATTCACGACATGCACCTCTTGTGTATGTCCAATGTCCATTAAGGTCGTAATATACCTGACTTACTTACTTAATTTCGACACAAAGCATTAGTTACTTGTTACTGAATAAACGTGTTTTAAACTGTCAGTGTTAAAAAATATATCATTATTATTTCAGAATAATCAGCAAAATGAGGACCTTCGTAATGTTTGCTTGCCTGATCGCGGCGGTATTAGCTGCAGATAAATACAACTCCAAATATGACAACTTCGATGTGGAAACACTGATCACCAACGACAGGCTGCTCAAATCCTACATCATGTGCTTCCTTGACAAGGGACGGTGCACGCCAGAAGGATCTGACTTCAAAAGTAAGTAGTACCTTCCTACAAATATGTTCACTCTAGCCTTTTTACCGACTTCCAAAAAAGGAGGAGGTACTATGTTCGGCTGTATGTATGTTTTTTTGTTTGTTACAAAACTCAATGCTCAATTCTTAATTACGAATGCTTATTTGTAAAATGCCTAGGATGTTAGTTGTTCGATAATTCGGGATCGAGCAACGTCAACACGGAATTTTAGAGCATCTGTACCCGGATGGATAGATATAGGTAGAAAGAAGCGAGCGCAGCTACAGTTAATCTTTAGACCACAACACAAATATCGGCTGTTTCTCTGGCTGTTTGTAAAATGACGCCGTTTTGCAATCGGCCTGTATAGGCTGTTTTTGGCCGCATTCAACGAACGGCCTGCGACATACTATTATTTAAAAGCCTGACATTCTGACTGACAAAGTTCAATCAAACCGCTGTGGTTTCTCAAATACCTAGGCAGAAAAATATTGATTGATTTTGATTGAAACAGCAAGTACATTTTCAACAGTGGTGGAACAAGGAGGAGAGTTACCTAGTTGGGTAGTTACCTATTTACTCACTGTTTATAATATTTTTTGAGCAACTGAATTGAAAGTGCATCTATGTGTTTTGTGATAGTATATAATTATCCATAACGGAACCTAATTGAATTATTAGAATTGAGAGAAATCAGAACTTATTTGACTGGAAGTTTTATTTAACTATAATTATATAGGGTTTAGTCGAAAGGTTATTTATTTTGCAATCCCAGCAGGAGCAAACTTCATTTCAAGTAGGTATCCCTCGTATACCTATACCTAAATTACATTGAAACCAGTTTCGGCAAAATGACATCAAGTTGCGCCAAGATTTTGTGTTAGATATCCTTATTCAGAATAATCGTCGAATGACACGTTTCTTTAGTGTGTAATAAAACACCTGTAGTAGCCGGTTCCAGGGGCATTTTGTGTCGGAAGTATGTACATACTTTTAGTGTCAACCAAAAAAAAATACATCTTCGTACTACCTATTACAAAATGATGTGTATTTAATAATAGGTAGGTATGTCGTAGGATAATTGAAAAAATCGGAACTTTGCAAAAAGCCGGATAATTGGAATGTAAGAATGAATTTCGTTACCATCCGAGCTATTTTCAGGATTTTCGCAAGAATCCGAGTTTGTTATACCTATTAGGACGATTGGTTTGAGCGCTTATTGGCTATGAGTCGATTCGCTCAGAATATGTCAATGCGTAACGTTCAAAGCAGTCAATTAAAGTTCATGACAGTCAATCAGAGCTCACAATTTTCTTGCCGCGAAAATTCTGTAAATAGCTCGGATAATAACGAAATTCATGCTTACATTCCAATTATCCGGCTTTTTGCAAAAATCCTTCGTAATTTTCGGGAACATCCGAATTTTTTGAATATCCATAAACATATAAACACTGCATGACAAGTTGTTTTATTGGAAATTCTAAAAGTTGTGCACTGAAAGTGATTCAGTGTCAGCTAAGTACGAATGTCATGCCATTCATAAACCAGTCGCTATACCTATAGGTATTTTATTAAGTATACCTATAAATATAAGGTCAAGGTCGTAGATTTGCAAGTGTTAATGAATCAACACACCACAAATTATTTTGACGACTGCAGGACGACGGCGACGATAAGTTTTCCTTATACAGTTTTGTTTGTTTTTAAATAGAAATATTATGCTTATTAAAGCGGAAGTAATTGACAAGTTTATACAAGGAAATTTAAAGGGCCTTCTCTTACCCATTGTGATTTGGTTGGGCTCATCAAAATTAGGCGATCAACACAAAGGCTGCATTTTACATTTTTATACCCGACTACGGCAAAGCAAGGTTATGATTTTGACCGGTATGCATGTAGGTATTATGTGTGTATGTATGTATGTATGTATGTATGTGGGTACGTGTGTTCATCTGAACCCTCGTATCTCCTAAACCACTTAACCTATTTTGACAAATGTGGTAACTTTCCAAATTTGCAAAGCGACCTTACCGTGTTATCTGTTTTATAGTGAACTCCATGTATTTTAAAGAATTTTTAAAATACATTTTATAGTAATTTAATAGAAAATTAACCTAGTAAAGCCAAGTATATTGACTGGTGTAACCACTACAGGGACATAAAGTGCGCCGCTTGTACACCTAGCGGTACTTTGACAGCGGGTACCAATGGTCCTAGATCTCCGTTTTCTTTGGCTTTGGGGCTTGCTTATTTCTGAAACTCACCAATATCTATTGTCCATTACAGAGGCCTTGCCGGAAGCCATCGAGACGACGTGTGGCAAATGCACCGAGAAACAGAAGAGCAACATCAAGAAAGTTATCAGGGCCATTCAGCACAAACACCCAAAACAGTGGGAAGATCTCGTCAAAAAGAATGACCCTTCTGGTAGGCACCGCGCTGACTTCGACAAGTTTGTCCAAGGAAGCTAAATTAGATTTTAGTATTTTTTTAAGCTCATTACTATAATTAGTTTTAGTTGAGTTTGTTTGACTAATCATTTGTCAGATCGATTTTGAAGTATGTTTTGTGATCCTCTGTTTTATTAGCAATCTTAAAGATAAGTAAAACTTTACTATTTTCGTAAAGAAACTCAAAACTAAGTTCAAGAATAAAATATCAGTTAAAATTTTATTATTTAAAAAAACTATTGTTAATTTTACGCTCTCTATTTTCAAGATCCCAACTTCTCAACGAAGAGATCATTACTATTTTACTGTTATTTATTCATTTAGGTACTATTGCAATTGTATGTCAAACCAATTACCAAATTGTTATTATTTATTATTACGACTGATTGTAATAAATAAATTACCGTACAAATTATTTTACCTTCATACTTTCCTTTGAAAGAAAAATCCTTTGGTTCGCAAGAGATATACGTATTGTTTCAAAGTGTTTCTAGTATCTATAATATCGTAAGAGCCAGCGCACATAGACTTTCAGGCAAATCAGTATGAAGCTATAATGCGCGCACTGTTAACAAGCAAACTATGGGCCGATTAAAAGTCTCTAGTGCGCGTTGGCTCTAAAAATTAGGTTGCAGCCAGGTTGCAGCGCAGCGACTGAGTACCTACCTACTTAATTGTTGGAAGTGAGCAATTAGACAGGTGGGATTGCATGTGTGTTTGTGTGTCAGACGGCGCAGGGCAGGCGGAGTTGCGCCAGCGCACCGGCTCGCTGCACTATGTCTGACGTAACCTCCGAGGTTGTATAATGTCATCGCATAATCTTCAATGATTTGACACAGCTCACAGCGCAATCGTTCATTGGGTTTTGCGCCATACTTACCTTAATGGTGCCCTTTTTCGACCCTATTTGTAAGTTACTGTCTGACTTACGAATAATAACATTATTATTATTATTTCTTGCTACCGTTCTAGCCAAAGTATTTATAGCTTACTGGACAGGCGTTTGTCGATAGTTCTAAATCTAAGCGAGCCCCAATTCGGATTTTATCCCGGACTTTCGCCAGCTAAATATCTTGAGTCTAAAGATACAGCTGTGCGATTCTGTAAAGCAAGAATTAAAACTCGAACATCACACTCACTTCATTTCGCATCCGATCATGAAATACCTTGATTTCGCATTCTGTAAACAAATACAAGCTACACAATATACACTTCACTTGCGAAGTAAAGTGAGTATTGAACTGTGAATCATTGAGTTAGAGACCGATCTCACTGCGGATTCAGGATCGAGTTGTATAAATACGCTTACAGAATAGCACTGTAGTTAGGTATTAAGCTAAAAGAAAAATACTTATGTCTATTCTTGCTTCCTAGTCTTTTCGAAAGCTTTCGGCATTACTATTATTATTTGTTCATTTAATCATGGTGTCATTATGACCTTTTTGGACAAAGTTTAAAGTTTCATTGATAATCTTGAACCTAAAATTGGACTGAGACCACTTGTCATTAGGTTAACATTAAGTACCTAATTATAGTAATTAGCCTTTAATTTGTTGTGAATTACCTACATATAAGTTCTTCTAGAACAAACTAAACAAACAAGGTTTCCTGTTGATGATCTACATCCTTGATGCAGTGTATGATAAAGCGATGTAGGTATATTGTAGTAAAATGGAGTAAGTAGTGAGGATATTCGTAAAATAATACAACAGATTCCAATGATGCTTTACTTTGGGTATTTAAATAATTTAAGATCGTGTGCTCCACATAGTCTAATTAAACGAAATAATCCGTTAGGGCAAGCTCTCGGTCGTAATTGTTTGGACATAGTTCATACAAATACCAAACGTTCTACATAAATGTTATGATTCTTGGCTTATGGTAAAACAAGCGGTAGATTGGTGACTTATATAGTACGTATTCAAGCAATGGACTTGATTTATTCTCTAAAAGGATACCAACAGAAAGAGAACAAATCTGACAGATGGCGCGCAAGCAAGACGAAGTTGGTCAATTAGGACAAAGTGGCCTAATTTTTGAAACTCATATGCGCTAGAGGATAGTAACCAATCTACCGCTTGTTTTTCTTATATACATGCTCTTGGCATTTCGTGGTAATGATGGCGTGGTAGTGCAGATGTTAACGGCACACTTGGAACATTTGTACAACGATTGCAGGTGGCTCAATTTAATCAGTCCGTACCATGAAGGCCGCGAACTCCTCTTCGTAGTCGCCCTTGGGGTCGTACTTGGAGCGGAACTCGGTGAACTGAGCAGGCTTCTTATCCTGGAGCTCCTTGACGCTCTTGCGCACGTTCTGCCTCTGGATCGGCGAACACTTGGCGCACGCTGTCGCGATCACTTCGGGTATCAACTCTACAAGATAAATTATTACGAATTATGTTTTGGACGTTTGAGACGGAATATATTCTTACCGGCGGGTACACCCATCCCTACCAAGGTAGCCCTACTAGTAGGGATAAGTGGAAATAAAACCACTAAAATCTACATTGGATAAATGAAAACAAGGTTCTATTAACGAATACAAAGTTGCGTCTGTACAGTGATCACTATTATATTTTCCAATCAAACAGTATTAATGACCGAATGTGGATCACTCGCATCATGACCTTGGTGGGAACCGAGTCTTTTCTACTATTTATTTTTCCTGTAAAATGTATATTGTGATACCTAATATTTTATGTTTTAAGTGCCTGTGGATGTGTAAATTGTTCAGGAAACCTAAAAAAACCGTGTACATCCTCTTCAAGTTCGTGGCAAAATTATCCTTCGTAGATCTCTATTAAATCTCTTCGTATAGGTATCACTATAGCAAATCGTCGACTAGCTTCGAAGTTCTTCGATTACGCTTAAAAGACTAGTGCGGTCAAAATGTTACTCCCCTAAGTAAACATCATCGTCATCATAGGAGGCGTCAGTGGCCTCGGGGATAAGACGTGACCTATCATATCGAAAGGTCCGAGGTTCGATCCCCGGTTGGGTCATGTACCAATGGGTTTTTTCTCGAAACTTAAGTACATGTACTGACTGCTCTCAAACGGTGAAGGAAAATATCGTGAGGAAACCTGCATACGCCGAAGAAGAAATTATTAGGCGCATGTGAAGTCCGCCAACCCGCACTGGGCTAGCGTGGTGGACTATAGCCCGCACGCCCTCGTTGAGAGGGTAGGCCTGAGCCCCAGCAGTGGGGACATTAATAGGCTGTTGATGATGAAGTAAACATTGGAAAAATGATATTTGGTCTCAATTACAAGATGACGTCGTGACGTCATAGGCAGCAGCAGGAGTAAAATGGATGCAGAATGCCAACAGAAAAATGTAATCGTCCAACAGTTTCCTTTTGATAGCTGAGCGTTCTTATAAGCCTATTTACCTATGTAAATTCTCTTCCTTCCAAAACCCGCTCCGCTTTAACAGAGTTTGATAACCCAACGAGAAAATATATATGTAGTTGTTACGAATAAAGTAACTTACTCCTAAATTCCGCGGAATGTTCCACAGAGCAAGGCCCCTTGTCAAGCAGACACAGGATGTAGGCATTAAACAGTGCATCGTCGGCGATAATCTTGTCGATATCGAGTTTGTCGTAAATCTCATCGTAGCCAAAGACCACAGTTATGGCTACAGCAACCACAGCTAATCGGAGACCGAACATTTTCTCATCTGCAGATATAACAAAATTGTATAGGGAAAAGGAAAAATATATAAGTTAGTAATGAAATGGAAAAGAGGTAGGTATTGATTTCTTTTTAACAATTTTCTACCAGTGCATTTTCGAGTTACCAATAAAGCCCCTGCTCTTGTACCGTCTGGGTAAAATTAATCCTGTTACCGAAAGGTTGTCTGGAAGAAATCGCTCTTAGCGATAAGACCGCCTAAATGTACCTCCTAAGTGTATTACTGTGTTCTGTTTTTATTTTTTGTGTGACAAAGAGTATTGAATTGAATTGAAAATACACCATCGGTCTGCATAATTTAAAACAGATCTTAAGGGCAATCAAGAATTAGCGCAGGACCGGTCGTCGTGGAGATCCTTGGGGGAGGCCTTTGTCCAACAGTGGACGTCTACAGGCTGATATGACGATGATGATTGATTATAATATACACGGCGACTTAACATACCAGTGCGTCGTCAGTCAGTCATGTTATGTTTTTAATCAAAATATACCAATATCTTACTTTGGCTTTGTTAGCTCAATTTGCTATTTGACAGCGAAAAATAATAAGAAGCACATAGTTTTTAATCAGTTAATAAGTACAAATAGGATGGCTTTACAATTTAAAAATAAATAATAAATGAAATGTTTCAGTCTCACCAATTTTATACTATTTTCTCTTGTGTCTCTTGCCAGCACATGATTTGTATTGTGATTTTTTGTGATATATATAGTAGAAAAGACGGAAATTCACAATTATTTTGGTTATACAATTTCGAGGACATAACATACACATAATAGGTATATCATAGATTCTCATATGGATAAGCCTAATCGAGGTATTCTAGAAGAAAAAAAACATATTTATGTGGTGACACTGACCTTCAATTTGGTCATGTAATGATGCTGATGATGTTTTAATCTATAATTTGGAACAATTTTGTTAAATTCTATAAAATTACATTTTATTCATCCAATGTGAAGTATCTAACTTATGTACCATTATGTAACATAGAGTAGGTAACAAAGTACATAGTAAAAATCTTTAGTATTAACGGAAAGATTCTCTTGAAATCTTGGAAATAGAATCGCAAGAATCCGAATAAATACTGTATCAAGGACACAATGCAGGTGTGTACTCATCTTTCAATATAAGGGGGGGGGGGCGGTGTCACTGACATTAAATGGGCCTGGGAACTCCCGATGGGTTCGCGCCTGTTAATAAAGAATGCAACTGTAATGAAAGATTTATAGCTCTGTGGATTATTATTTAAATTTTATTGTGAAATTCCTATTGGCGCGCCTTACGATAATATTATAATTATTGACTTCATGAGATAAAAATACTACATGAAATAATTATTTGTACTCAGTGTTATTTAGAAAAACTGTAACATTTTAAATAGGTGATTGCTAAGTTGCATCTAGATAGTTGAGCTAACGACTATGGGGTTAGTAACGTTTGGTCAGCGTTTCGATTCGTCATCACATTTTTAATTCCATTATTAATGTTTCGGTGGATCAACTCATTATTAGAGATATTATAGTAATTTATATAAAATTATAGGATTCAATTTTACTTTTCATTGCTGTTTGAAGTACAGTAGTTATAGTCAGTGTATCTCAGCAAAAGCTTACTGATGTGTCCAATCGGAACTACATAATGTTCATTGGATATCTATCACATTGTAGTATGATGTTACAGTCATATAATTTAGAATCAAATGTGACACCCCGTTGGGGCAAACAAAGCAACTAAGAGGGAAAAGTTTATTCATTATTATTTATTAAACAACTTTACTACTTTTACTTTGCATTTTTACTGGTAGGTGTGACGAATCGAAACTGTGACCAAACTTTGCTAACCCATTGCTTCATGCCAGACATTGGACTTGTAAATAACATTATTGGATGGACTAGCAGTTTTTAGTAACAAACAATTATATTATGTAGGTATCTACTTTGTAAAGCACGAATTATTTTTCATTTTGAAAATAAAAAAGGTAACTTGTATAAAATTATTAATTTCATTACACATGGCACATCTTATACACTATCACAATATGCTCACGTTGTTGTAACGTTTGAAATTTATTTTTTGTGACTGACTCGAAATACTGGTCTGCTTAAACCATTTGCTTTTTCTCATCATGAATGATGTTCATGGATACATTACTTTTTACATTATTTTTATTATTGACTAGCTGTTGCCCGCAACTTCGTCAGCGTGGATTTAGGAAGTAGGTACCTATCTCTGCTATCCTATCTTTCCTATGGGAAAATCACCAGATTTTAAGTTAAACCGTCAGGAACACAACTGTGAAAACCGTATCCAATTTGGTGAAGTAGATTTTACCTGATGCCGGATTTGCGTGATGCCGGTATAAACATAGACAGACAGACGGACAGAAACTCTAAAAATTATTGTTTTTGCTTCTATTGCTCATATTAAAAAATCCCATATATTTTTTTCTTAAATATCTCCTGTTTTAGTTACGTTTAATGATTTATCTGTAAATGACGATAACTTTTTTCGCTGTCATCCGATTTCAATGAAACAAATTAATCCACCTGTGAAAACCATAAGAAAATCCGTTCAGTGGTTTCGGAGATTAGTGATTACATACAGACAGATATACAAAAAAATTTTAAAATGCATTTTTGTGTTCTGTTACTTTTTTATATCGCCCACACCTTACTCCGTGACCCACACTCATTTTTTGATAAATTTATTCAATGTACAGAAACACGGTTTTCTACTGCTTTAAAATTGCTATTTGCGCTAAAAAATTGTTAATGGAAATTTATTATTATTTTTACTTAAACTTCTAAGGAAGACTTAATAGTTTTTATTTATTTAAATGTAAAATTTCGTGGTCTTCTTTCAATTTAAGATACTATGATACTTAGAAGGAATTGATTCTGATGATTGACCCTTTCGATTGGTGTCTTTTAAATACGTTTTTTTAAAAATTTTGTCCGGTTCGATTCCCGGCTGAAGCAAATGACGTTTCAAAAATCTTTAAATGCAGTTTTAAGTATTAAATTTTGAAAATAAAGGAATCCTTTGAGTAAAATGTGCTATCTTCAGTATTTAGAATACTTTCCCTCCAACGACGGTCCATAATTTCCACCCTGTATAATACTTATAAATAAATACTCAAATACATACGAACACCCAGAATCCGAAAACCAACAGTTATGCTCATCACACAAAATGTTGGCCCCTGGTGGGAATCGAACCCACGACCTTTAGCTCAGTAAGCAGGGTCACCACCCGTGGTCACCACTCACCACTAACTAAGCCAACAGCCAGTCACTAAAGAAAACAAAACATTTTCAAACTAACCAGGCTAGCCTGACCTATAAGTTCATACAAATGTTAGGAAATGAAAGATTTTTATTGCTGGTTGTAATTTCTCGGTCACTTTTCGAGATTTTTGTTTTATTTGATGTTATTCCGGGATATACACTGTCACTATACAAAGTTTCGTCAAAATCCGTTCAGTGGTTTAGGCGTGATGCGCGTTCAAACAAACAGACAGACAGACAGACAATAATTTTAAAAACTGTTCTAACATGTTCAGTTGCTCATTGTAAGTCGCCCTGGTTGGTTTTTTTCCCAATATATTCAATGTACAGACTTTTTGGCCTTTACGATTTTATTATATGTATAGATTTTGGCCTTTACGATTTTATTATATGTATAGATGTATAAGTAGATACATACATACAAAATTAATAAATACGAGTATCATTCGATATGCACGCAAATTATATCGTCAGACGTGTTTTGTTTTATCTATAGTTTTAATTTACGGCTATTTCTACAAAAGTCATTCGAATTTTACTTAATAACTTGTCATTCATTAGGTATCATTTTTTTCTATACATACCTACAATAATAAAACTATAGAACATTAAGTCTATACATATAAATAAGCATCACGCAAGAACTACTGAACGGATTTTAACGAAACTTTGTTATCCATACTTATACTTAACTTAAGTCCACGCGTTTCGCAGGCACAGCTAGTTTCATAATAATTGTAACGACACATTAAAACTTACACGTCCAGATATTAAACACATTTTAAAACCAGGAACTATTTAATATGAATCAAAGACTAAATGCGAGATCCCATATTAAGTTTTTTCTTCGTCCGCGCTGTAATAAATACCTACATCTAATTAAAGATTTCTTGGATTTTTCCTTTATGTGTCGAAATCCTGTTTCTTTCAGTCTGCCTGTATCTATATAAGAGATGGAGGCCACCATGCATTGTTTCAAGTTTTTCACATCGCTCCAGGAGATAGATATATAACAGTTACAGGCAAGACAAGTTATTGTTATTAATTTTATAGTATTAGTTTTATTTTTACGAGCAATAAAGTTACTGCATGGACTTTTTTTTCGACTCAAATCTACCTGATTTGGCTTGGTGGAAGCAAAAACAACACAATTATTTCCGTAAATGCAATAAGGGGTTAACGCAATTTCTTTGCTCATTTTGCATAAATTATTTTTAAAAAAACAAAATAAAAGCAATTGCTACGCCAGGTTAACAAACAAAATCTTAACAAGGAGTAGAAAAAGAATACGAAATATATCAAACTGATTTTATTAAAGACCCAGATTGTTTACAGATCTACAAACATGAGGTTCCTACTGTGGGTATGCGTGGTGGCGCTGCTCGCGGCCGTGAGATGCGAGGAGCCCACCCTCGAGGAACTGGATCTGGAGGATCTGCTCAACGATGAGGCCAAGAGAACTGCAGCCTTCAACTGCCTCATGGATAAAGCTCCGTGTGGGCAAATGCAAGGGCTTAGAAGTACGTATTATTTGGCATGTTACAACAGCCAGTGATACCGTTTAATAAAGAGTGAATCAATTTTTTTTTACTAGAACAAGAAATCCATAAAAGATCGTTTAGTCCATCCATCCGAGATTGTCGCAGCGTAAGTAATTTTACAGATAAGAACCGAAATACATGACGTGTACAACGATACTTTCAATGTACTTAGATATTTTAATTATTTAATTGTATACCTCTCAATAAATATGAAGAGATAATGATTATTGTCTTTGAGCACATCCTGTGTGGGGCATATTTTTTCTGTGCCATATTTTACGAGATATATCCCGCCAATTTCTATTTTTTCTGGTCTACTTTTAGCCTACTTAATCGCTAGAATCACGGAGCCCACCTACCTTCACACTGAACTTTCACGTCAGTGTGAATGCAGGGAAATTAGTATATTATGTTTACATGATAATATAATATGTTTCGAAACATATTATGTTTCAGTGGGTGTCCAAAATATGTTGAAAGTTTTTTGTACATTCCGTTCGTATAATATTTTATGAGTTTATGAAGTAAAGCGTCTGAAACCTCGGCTACAAGTTGAGAAACTTAACAAAGAAAAGGATTTCCAAAGAGAGCTGAGACCTAGACTCGAAACCTATTACATAGCAGCACTAGAACAAAACGTAGAAAGGTGATAGATAAACGTTTCACGCAAAAAAAATTGAGTAGGCTGTACCGAGTACATTGTTGTAGTCTATTAAGTTATATTTTTGATGCTTTTTTCAACAGACACGCTTCCCCAAATGATCGAAACGAAATGCAGCCGGTGCACTCCGAAACAGAAGGAGAAATACGAGCAGGCCAACAACATTCTCTTCACCAAGTACCCCAAGGAGTTCCAGGAGCTGGCGCTTAAGTACTCGCCTAAATCAGATTAATGTTTCTATTCGACGCAGAACTTGAAACCTGAATCTATTCGAATATGTACTAGTAATTAACAAAATAAACTAAATTAAGATATGGTAAATAGTTAATAGAAAAGAGATTAATATGTTACAATAAAGATTTTTTATATACATAGTAAAATAAAACTGATAGGCAATAGACAGAACGCAGTCTTTGCTGATTACAATCAGGTAGGTCCAGTCTATATGATAAAATAATTATTATAACTAAATTATACCCATACGTATGTTTATTAGAAACTAATTATATTAACTATAGGCCATTAAAAAAACAGAGACACAGTACCTCTTTCTGTTGCCAAAGTTTCGTTTGTGTTCCTCAACAAATAAGTGAAATCATTTCTCTAATACATATATTTGCCATAAAACTTGCAAAAGGCACCAAGTATAATATGAAGTAATCCTTGCTATTTAAAAGATGTTAGACATCACAATTAGTATACCATTTAGAACTCAGGACCAATTTGCACAAATAACAAACATGTCTAGGTGGAACCAGAGACCCACGACCATAACATTCTAGGTAAACTACCTAATCCGACAATTCGATACCGGGCTTCAATCCCCAAAAATAAAAGAACGCGGACTTGAATATGTAGGTACTTACTACTTACATTACAGAAATGAGGTGATCCGCAGGAGAACCAAAGTCACCGACATAGCTCAAAGAATTGCGAAGCTGAAGTGGCAGTGGGCTGGGTAAATCGTTCGTAGAACTGACGGCCATTGGGGCGGAAAGGTTCTCGAGTGGCGACCACGTATCGGAAGACGCAGTGTAGGCAGGCTTCCCACGAGGTGGACCGACGATCTGGTGAAGGTCGCGGAACCCGGCTGGATGAGATTAGCGTAGGACCGGTCGTCGTGGTGATCCTTGGGGGAGGCCTTTGTCCAGCAGTGGACGTCTACAGGCGGATATGATGATGACTACTTACATATGCGTATACTGTTTTACTTTTGCAAACATTTTTGCGTACTCTAATATCTGCTCAAGTGACATGCAGTAAATTTACCGTTCTTGTGCCGGTAAACAGACCCACTTCGTAAGTAGTATTCTAAGACTTATTAGAAAACAACAAAGCATGGATTAGAATCAGTGGTATAATCTAGGTTGAGAAATAGATAAATAGAATTAAAGTAGGTGAACACATTAACATTCGTAAGCAGTCATTCAAATGACAAGTAAGTCTAACATCCAACATACCAAATCTAGACAATCACAGATAAACCAAACGTTTATAAATAGAAAATGTATTCAAAATCATACCCAACCTATACAATACTTGACTTGACTACAAAAACCCACTTAACTCTGCATGCGATAATGGCAGCAGCATCAAAGACTAGTTCCATTGTTCTCCACGCGCAAGAATGAATATGTCGGAGAATCTTGCTTTCTTCTATTCCGGGCTCAGCATTTGTATGCGTCCCGTTACGTCGACCTCCTCTACAGGGGACTGGTTTGAGAGAAATGCCACCCCACTCACTCGCAGACCCCACAACCAATCCGACCGCCGGCGCACTTGCAACACTAACTACATTCTTAAGACTGTGAGTATTTTTTTCATTGTTTGTCCTTCTATCTACGTGAAGATTAGAAAGTGATGTGCCTATGTATTTATCCTACTTGAATATAGACCTGGATAGAAACGCATTTTAATGTAGAGTCCTAAGAATTAAAAAGTAATAGGCAACGTTGATCTAACCTATTATTTGAGGCTCTGTAGGTACGTTTTGTTTCCTTTGGTGTGCGACATTGAATTTTACTATTTGGACCTTAGATTTGAACATTTTAGGCGAACGAATTTTAATTTTGATGTAACCTTTATCTTGAAACGTGACTTATTATTTTGTTGAAATGGTCACCTTACCCATAGTAATCATACAATGGGTGCAAGAAGGCGGTGGTGAATCGGTTTTAAATATTAATTAATTATCAAATATGACGCGTACGGCTTCTAAATTATGTAGGTAGCTACTTACCTACCTAAATCATTTTCCATAACTTATATATCATTTTATGTCTACATCATTAACTTTATCATGGTGCTCTTAGAACCATGTTTATTTATACTTTGATAATTCAGATCTCATGCTATAATTAAATTCAAACGTAGATGGTCATGCGCGTTATTATTATTTAATGTGGTATAATTAATTCCTAGTAATATTCCACGTCAGTATATGAATGAATTACAAAATACAAGTAGTTCTGAGCAACCGAGCGCATCATGACGTGAATGGTTTTATTGATTTTTTTTTTTTTTGCTTTAGTATAGTAGACAAAATGGAAGCAGCAATACAAGTAATTACCCTGACGACTGTTCTTGAAATATATATCTAATTAGTATATAATATGCACATTGACGAAAAAATAAAAATGACATTTTGACATAGGTATTCCACATTACCCAGGGTATGCCCAATTCTTGTAAGTCAGGTCAGCAATCGATAAGTCATTCAGTGTATAACCTTTGTATTTTATGGTGTACATACCAGGACATCATAAACATGAGGGGTTGGCTAGTCTGGCTGTGTGCGCTAACGGTGGTGGCGACCTGCACCGCTCAACAACAACGACAGAATTACAACAACAACAAATATGAAAACTTCAACACTGACTCCATCATACAGAACGACAGGATCCTGCTGGCCTACTACAAGTGTGTCATGGATAAAGGGCCCTGCACTAAGGACGGGAAGAATTTCAAACGTAAGTCTTCATATATTAGCGCATCCAACATAGTTTTGTGTGCCTTTATTAGACCTGGAAAAGAGGGCTGGAAGCGACTTGAAGGGAAGGGCCGAGACCGGTGTATGATGGCTCATTGGGGAAGGTCCAATGTCCAGCAGTGGACGTCAGCAGGCTGAGATCATATACAATTTTATACACTTAGAGTCAGAAGAAATATTTAATTTAATGGCATTGATAGTACGTGCGGCATCCATGTAGCACGATAGCAATAGCTGTAAGGTTAAGTGTAAATTGACTTATATACATTCTGAAAACAATCGTCGTATGTACAAGGGGACTAAGTTAATAAACGTGATCATAGTGCCATTAGAGCACAACGTGATGATGAGAACTTGAACCTCCCATTATTTTTGAGAAATTATATTCTAGTAGAGTACACATAGGCAGAATTAGGATAATGAATGAGGCTGTTTTTTTTGTCCTGCCGCTCGCTTCGCTCCATCCAATGGTCATGTCAACCTGCTGGTTTAAAAATCTGACTAGCCGTTTAATGTCTAATTATAAACGGCTGCGACACATATGATCCTTGTTACAGGCTTGTTACCAGAGACTTTATCCACCGCCTGCGGGCGTTGCTCCCCTCAACAGAAGGTAGTTGTTCGCAAGCTCCTACTGGGCATTCAGGGCAGGAGTGAGCCTCGTTTCGTAGAGCTACTGGACAAGTACGACCCTCAGCGCAGCAACCGGGATGCGCTCTACAACTTCTTAGTTACTGGCCAGTAGACAGAACAAAAGGAGAGACAGGACAATAATTCTGCTTACGGATGTCAGGACTGCGTAAGGTTTTTTACCTCCATGGACATCCTTCTGTTATCCACTCTATTTATATTATAATTCAGAATAGCTTGATTAGAATTACACACGTCATCGCGTCTGAAATGAAACCTGCAATCATAGGGAACGAACACCGTTCACTTTAGTGAGTGGTTACTAAAGTAATCAGGCCGAAAGTCCGAATCGCTTAATCCATCTCTCAATGTAAGGTATTCACTACGAGTCGTTGATTGAGATTCAAGGTGACTGGTGACATCTGTCATTCGATCAAAACTATTCTGAATATAGTATAGAAACTTAAATTATTGGAGTCAAAATCCGAATTTGAATGTTTTGTACCCACGGTATACCGAGCCTAATTGTAAGTAGGTACATACTTTCTATTTAGTCACACGTAAAATTTCGTATGACAAGTATTAGGCCAACGTCTCAAAAGTATTTAATTAATACCAATAACAAACTTTAATAATAATTACAGCTGACATAGTGATGCATTGCATTTATAATTTATTTCTATTTTATTGTACTGTATAGAATAAGCCAGTTGCAATTAATTAATTTAATATAAGGAAGAGTTGTGTACCTATTTTTTATAGATAATAAACAATATACTTAACTAAGTATATTTTTTTTCCGCAATTTCATTGAATTGATCAATTATTATTCACTCGCGTCACTGCGGTTGGATTGCCCGGATTGTCCTGATATGGTCAATAATTTAATAAACATAATACCTATGTGGAAAATTATTAAGGTTCAGTAGTAAGTTGGTAAGATAATAATATTTTATGCAATGGAGTGTTGAAAATCTATGTCTGTGGAGAAATATATGCGTTTGTAAATCACTTGGTTTATAAAATATTATTAAATAGGTATAACAGCCAGATTTTGACCACTTGCACAAAAAGTCTCACAAATGAGAATGGAACACACTATCTCTTTTGTCTACCTATATCTTTTTATCTTTTCTGACAGTCGGTCGGTAGGAATTCAACTGAAAACTGGACAAGTTAGGAAAATGCACAATTCTTGTATAGTACGCCATAAACTTACAATATACTAACCTCAGAGGAACTACAAGCTGGCTTCAAGTTCCTCTGAGATACTAACGAGATAACGTATAGATTGATGAACAAAGTCTGCAAGTGAGAAATAGTAAGTAGGATAAACTAACGAGAGTCTGTTAGAAGCCCGACGCCGAAGGCGGAGGGATTTTAATGGCTCGAGTTTGTAATACCCTTACTACCCGTGATGCACACAATGTTTTTCATCACATTTGCGAGGAAATAAATACCTACGACACAAGGGAACAAATCTATTTTCTTTGACTTTGCTGAAATTATTAAAGTTTATTAAATTAATTTAGTTAAATTGAGTTAAATTTAGCTAAATTTAATTACCTTAAAATAACTCAAGTTAACTCAGTTTAACTTAATTTAACTCAGTTTAACTCAAGTTAACTCGAGTTAACTGTTAACTCAATTTAACTTAATTAATTTAATAAACCAGTTCAGTACAGACAGATACACATTACAGCGCCTTGGGGTATAATATATGTACTGATTGTCATTATTCTCCCGCGGGTATATATAGGCCATTGTGTTTCTGTGTGCATGCATATAATAAGACCCTTAACGAGCAAGTGCGATGAAAAACGTATTATAGCAGAGTCGCAAGTAAAAGAGAGACAACGAACTCAATGTCATTTTAAGCTGTTTTTGAATGACAGGTCGTCCCTGGAACTTAACTGTTCGAAAATCAAGACACATTAAATTAAATAGATCATTCAGAATCATGAGTGAAAAGGAAATTGAAAATGACTTGAACTTGGCCTTAAAGCTGAATACATAATATCAATATTGTGCCTTCCGAGAACGCCTAAAGCCTCGCTCATACTGGAATAGAACTTAATTTTAAGAAAATAAACGTATGTTAAAACTGTGATGTATAATTAAACTGTTATTTGTACTACTTAGAACTGACTGATTTATCAATACGAACCACGGATACCTATTACCTCGTTGGCACTTAACCACGAACAGTATTTCATGTTACGTTTTAATTTTTATTTTAATACATTTTTTATTGGTAATTTTGATATATACATTTAAACGGTATTTTATCTTCTAGACCACCTTCTTTCCTAACTTCTTTAGATAATAATCTTAATACTATTAACAGCTTTTTTTTCTTGACCTTCGATCACCATAATATGGTGAGGCCTTGACTTAACTAAAAGTAAAGATGTTGTCCAATAAAAATAGATTCTTAAACACAAAAAAACAAAACATCTCATGAATATATCTTCACGAATCTTAAATAATATCAAGAAAGCAATTTCTAACATACAATGATGCGCTAACCAAAGTTTAAGGCACCTGTGAGCCTTGCTTTATAAATACCAGTTCGAACCTTGTTTTCGTTATAAGTATATAAATCTCAAGAGCAGCGAGCCAGCGACCATATTGTTTAGAACCTAGCACAAGAAGGATAGCAAAAAGATATCGTCATGAAGGTTGCTCTACTTACCTTGAGCTTTGCTGTAGTTGCATTAGCCCAACAGTATAATTCAGCAAACGACAACTTCGATGTATCTGAAGTGTTGAAGAACGAAAGGCTGCTAAAGTCATATTCGCGGTGCCTGCTTAACAAGGGACCTTGCACGCCGGAAATAAAAACTGTTAAAGGTAAGATTTATGTAAATATAAAAATTGTATTTATTGAAATAATTATACTAACAATAGTAGTAGGTACATAATTAATCATATTAATTCTATAAAGTAAAATTTTTATATCGAATTACAACAAACAATGAGAATAGTAATGAAATTCACTTTAAAAAACTTCGTAATGTAATTAAAGTAGTTTGATTTAAATAAATTCATTAGATTTGTTATTGTCATGGATTCATAGTCTCCTGACTCCTTTCGTTCCCATGAACCCATATTTTCCTAGTCTTTATTCGCTCTAAACTGGAGCTTTTCTAGCTGGCGTTAAAACCGGTAAAATATTTTCAACTTCAAACTTCACTGTGCTTAGCGCTCTACGAAACGTTTCATAACAAACAATGCCCTGAGAATGGAGTTTTTTGGCTTCATTCCAAGCAGTATTGAATTTCTCATCTGTAAATTTTTCTCCGGCTGCTTCGAAAACTCTTCTTACAACTTCAGGCGTACGGGCAGCAAACATATCGCGGTGACTAACGCCCAATATAGAGAGAACATTTGAACACATACATATGTTAGAGTCAGATTCATCGGGTAAGAAAACTCCGTGTGCTTTGCAGTAATAATCCGGTATTACGGGATAATCGAGGTCAAAATACCTCCCTGAGGGTACTCCAGCCATCCGACGGTTACCTAACTCCTGTCTAGGCCTCACCATATCAATATAGGTAGTAGAAAAATCGTGATAACCATCAGGAATATCCCATATTTTCGGAATCTCCGGAGAAGGTCTCGTGAAGTTGATGACACGAACAAAAGTTTTGAATTCAACCCTGGATCCGTCGAAAGCTTTCCACAGACTTAAAAGTGGTTCCACTAATAATGGATCCAGCCGTATATACTTAGTAGCTATAATGTCATATACTTTCTCCTTAGGTAACCATCCAGTTTTATCTTTATCATAATATTTCAGGCTTAGGTATAAGTGTTTAAAAAAAGTAGGTTCGTAGCGTTTTGATAAAACTTTTCGAACGGTATTTAAGTGACCTAGACATTTTCTAATGAATTCTTTGTTTGGATTAATTTCACATCTTGATACGCAATCGGCAACAGTAATACCAAAAGGTTCTATTTTTCCAAAAGTATGTCCTTTGGGCACTGAACTAATATTATCATTTGGGGCTGGAGCTATGCCGAGCCTCGGAGCATTATCTCTGAAAATGGCTTGTTTTGCGCTAATTGGTCTAGCTAACGCTGTACCTAGGTATAATGAGTCATCGCTCATGCAACATTTCGTTGTTCTACCATTGGAATTTTGGCCAGTCTTTTCTCCGAATGTTGCATCAGGATTAAACGCCGGTTGGCAATAGTTGCGATCAGTTTGATAGCCAGCACGCAATGATGGTGCTATGTCCGGAAGGGGATCAACAGGCATAATAACATCATACAAGCGATCAGAATATGGGGTTTTCTTTCCGAAAGTAGTGTCGTAAATCTTTAAACCTACAGGCAACATAGGTGTTTGGTCAGGCACAGATCCAACTTCCTTTTTCCAGTACGATTTGTATGAAGTGGTCTTTAACTCCTCAACCAGTTGTTGAAATTTAGTTTTAGTATATGGGTTAAGAAGTTCGCTTACTTCACTTTTAAAACGATGACGGGATTCTCGTTGGTTTAGTTGTCTCAGGGGTTCCCGTGGTTTTGAAGGCGGGACGATCGCATCACTAACGAGTGCATGAACTTCGTCTTGCAGCAAATACTGTTTCAAGTTGTCAGGCACACTGTCGTGTGGCTGCAAGGACGGTACACCCGCGGCACATATCTTGGGACTTCTCTCTATAAACTTTCCAGCGTTGCCTTTACCATCGATCAAGCAAGTTCTTGGCATTTCAACGTTTACGTGTGATTCTTTAAATGAATTTGAGAAACGTTTTCTATGTGTATAATGTACAATTCCGCCAGTTTCACTTCACGTAATGGAAAATACGCTGCAGGCTGCAGGATAATATTGATTGATTTCTATGTAAACACCAGTTACACCATTTATTTGTACTTGACCTTAGAATATGGACTTGCTTGTAATTGTTCTGAGTACTTGACAATGACTTGACATATTATTT
This sequence comes from Metalampra italica, assembly GCA_949699065.1. Classification (NCBI taxonomy): domain Eukaryota; kingdom Metazoa; phylum Arthropoda; class Insecta; order Lepidoptera; family Oecophoridae; genus Metalampra; species Metalampra italica. The sequence goes on from OX452986.1 coordinate 4,745,548, forward strand.
CCATAGCATTTTGACAGCCCATATTCGAAAAGATAATTATCTTTGGAAAATTAAAAAGCTAAAAAAAACTTATTTCTACTTTAACTGCCTCAACCTGGACAATCAAAATACCACACTTGCGTTTAATACATTTATTTGTTACTAGCGGACGCCCCGCGAGTTTTTCCACGTTTATAAGATTATGGCCACCCACGCTCACGCTGATTATAGGTCATAAACTTTTTCTACTTGGTTTGAGTATTCCTAATTATTGTTTTTTTCAGATAAATTACCAGAAGCATTAGCGACACGATGTGCTAAATGCACCGAGAAGCAGAAGCAAATGGGGAAGAGCCTGGCGCAAGAAGTAAAGAGAACACACCCTAAAATCTGGGAGCAGTTAGTGGCGTTTTACGATCCTGATGGCAAATATAGAGAAGCCTTCCAAGATTACCTCAAACCCTAGAAAATGAAACGTCTTTAATTGATGATAAATAAAACATATTTAGTTTTTAAAATACTGTAATTTTATTGTAATAGTGTTCAAAATATATTTTATGCCTATTACAAACCGCCCGCGACTTTGCCCCTCGATTATGGTTACTATTAAATCCCTATCTATAGTGGCCAGACCCTTTTATGAAATTGAATAACCACTCTCTCGCTTTCTCACAGGGATCTTTTTCTTCCTCCCGTCCACCAGCCTTCCCTCCCTCTCTGCTGCCCATCATATTTTCCTCCTTCTTTCCATCACTTACTACAGCCCTTCAAAAACAACTAACTTGGATTTAAAACTAAAATACGTAGGTAACAAAAATAATATTAATAAAACCTGAACAAACTAATTACTAAGTTTTGTTTTCTTCAACTCCAGTTTCAGGATATTTTTCCATGGCTCTGCGAAATGTCTCATAGCAGATCAAACCATGCGAATGGTATTTCTTTGCTTCTTCCCAAATGGTATTAAACCGTTCCTCTGTGAATTTTTCTCCACCGGATTCGAAGACCCTTTTAATGGTATGTGGGTTACGATTTTCGTACATGTCTCTATGACTCACACCGAGTTGTGTCAGAATACTAGGATTTAAACAGGATTTCATATCCGATTCCTGAGAAAGACAAGTCCTGTGAGCTTTACAGCAGTGTTCGGGTGTTATAGGAAAATCTCTATCAATATATCTGCCAGAAGGTACTCCCGCCATACAACTATTTTCAGTTTCATTTACAGATTTTACCATTTCAGTGTAAGTTGTGCGAAAATCAAGGCAGTCTGGCTGAAAGTCGGGTATTTTAGGAATCTCTGGTAATGGTTCCTTGTAATTCAATATATGAGCAAACGTTTTTAGCTCGATTCTAGAACCGTCAAATGCTTGCCACGCAGATAGTAGGGGTTCAATTAATGCAGGATCAAATCTTATCAGTTTTGTTCCACAAAAATCATAAATTATTTTTTTCGGAAGCCATCCTGACTTGTCTGAATCAAAGTATTTCAGATTTAGATAAAACTTTCTGAAAAATGTCGGCAAATAGCGTGTAGACATAATTTTTCTGAGCGAATTAAGATGTGCTAAACATTTTCTAAAGAATACTCGCCCAGGGTTCATTTCACAGAACGTGAGACATTGTGGGAGATTATCAGGAGGTTTAAGGATGCCAAAAGCGTAGCCTGGGGGGACATCTTTTATATTGTCATTAGGGGCTAGAGTAGTGCCGATTCTAGATTTGGTAACGTTATCAAAGTTGGCCTGTATAAAATTAGTAATAACTCTGCCTGACGTTCCCTGTAGAACTCTGTCATCAGTCAGGCAACACCTTGCATATATTCCTCGGATTGGATCGATGTTGGTTCTGTAACCGTATGTTAAATCAGGGTCAAAGGCGGGCTCACAGTAGTTGCGGTGCAGCTGAGCACCGGGACGTTGGGACGCAGGTGTCTTGTCAGCAATAGGCTCCTTGGGCATCACTATATCGTACAAACGACCTTCGAAAGGCGTTTTCTTTCCAAATGTTGTCCCAGATATGTTAAATCCTTCCGGAAACATGGGTATGGGATCCTTAACTTGTCCCAAAGGCTTTTTCCAGTACGATGCATATGGCGTTTCTTTCAAGTCTTCGACGATAGTTTGGAATTTTGTTTTATTCTGTGGATTGACGAGCTGGGCGACATTGGTGAAGATTCCAGAATGGCGTTTGTCCACTGGAATGGGGCGTCGCAGTGGGGGCAGCGGCCGCGGCGGCAGCGGTGGGATGATGGCTTCACTTATGAGGGCATCTACCTCGTCCTTCAGCAGATATTGCTTGAGGGCGTCCGCCACGTGATCGTCAGGCTGCGCGCTCGGCAAGCCCGCCGCACAGATCCTCGGGGTGCGATCTATGAAGCTACCCAAATTACCCTTCCCCCCAGAAGTTGATCTTTGACAATCAACAGGCATGTTGATGGATATTTATATAGGCAGTACAAATAATATACATAACTTACAAAACATATTATTTTCTATCAAAATAGGTACATCAGTTAAACACTGAGTATATACAAGAGTCACGATATTGTCATTTTTATGACTTTTAAATTTTTTTAAAACTTTGTTTTTTTATCAAATTCTATCTATAAATAGGTTACTTATTTATGATAAGTAAACTTTTTACGTCAAAGAAAAATATATCAGCCACTTATCTACCTGCGTACATTCTGGAAAGATCACTGCTCCTGCGATATAGCGATGGTCTTAAAATTATGGTTGTTAAAGATGGAGGGCCTGGTCTGATCTGGTCAACAATGTCATTTATTTAATTTAACTTTAATTCAATATCCGCACTACCGACAAGAGGAAAAGGAAGATTAGTCCGTACAAACAGTTTAAAAGATAATGTGTACATTAGTATTGCACACTTGCCACTGGTATGTAATAAATTGTCAGTTTGTTTGTCGATTGCATGTTTAAGGACGGTGACAATACACTTTATATATAAGCGACATAAGCATAGAGGATTGATTCCTTGGTGTTCAGTTAACGTGACATGATGGCGACTTAGAAGTAACAATTATTGAAGAGTCCACAGACTCCAAGTATAGGTATACACTTAAAATATATAAGGTAAGTAACGTAATATTAATAATTACCCGAACTCCCTGTTCTTTAAATTTGGGTCGCTTTATATTATTTTTTAAATCTTTTAAAACATAGGTTTGTAGCATAATAGCGCCGTGAAATAAGGCGCATATACATAGGTGGACGGATAATTAGAAACAGCGCAAGATTTTCATACAATCGAGGTCACTTCGAAGCCATGGTTCTCCGTGAAGACTTGATCGAGGCATGATCTGATGACGGTCATCGAGAGAGTAGATGGAGGACTTTTAGATCGTTATAGATATCCAACTGATCAGATGAGCCGTTTGGAAGCAGCATCGTCATGAAGAAAAAAACACGCAAAATGACATAAAAATGTATGAAAATTTTTAAGTCAAGGAATCATGACGATGCTGCTTCCAAACGGCACTACTGATCAGTTGGATATCTATGACGATCTAAAAGTTCTCCATCTACTCTCTCGATGACTCTCCATCAGATCACGCCCCGATCAATCCTTTACGGAGAACCATGGCTTTAAACTTGTGATCATTAATACTTGACGATTACTGCTTTAAACAGACCTCGATTGTATGAAAATCTTGCCTTGTTTTTAATTATCCGTCCACCTATGTATATGAATAAGGCCATGAAATTTTGTATTTAGGTATATTTCGTAAATTTACGATTTTTATACCTTTATAGGTTTTTTCTACCTATAAGATACAATTTGTTGGGTTTTTAACAATAGTTAGGTGTATAATTTTGTTAATTACGTAATTGTTTTGTATCATTGTAGGTATTATTATAGTTGACATCCACTGCTGGGCGTAGACTTTCAAATTACCACGTTTCTATTTTCGTATTGTATAAAACCTAAAAACACTCCGGCAATAATAACTTCACATGATAATTGGATTTATTGCTTTAGGGACTTAAAATTTGTTAATTTTAACATCGTCCTACAGATTCACATTACATTTTAGTTCATCATGGAAGTCATCTGTGCCTTCATTACAACTATCATGATGACGGTGGTGACGGCAGATTTCTACAGCTCTCGCTACGATGACTTCGACATACAGCCGCTGCTAGAGAACGACCGGATTCTGCTGAGTTACACCAAGTGCTTCCTCGACCAGGGGCCCTGCACACCGGATGCTAAGGACTTCAAAAGTACCTAGTGTTTTTACTTATTTTCACGAATCATCATCATCGAATCTTCTCCAACTTTCACGAATACAAAGACCTTTAAATATTATATTTTTTGTTATTTGATAGGTACCTATGTAGTAGGTACTACTTATTTGACCTAAACATCGCCTTTACTTATTGTTAGTCGCAATGTTGCACACATTGATAAAGTATCCCTCGAGATCGCTATGTATCACGCTTAAAATACAATTACCGAAATGATAAATTTATATTTCACAGAAGCCATACCAGAAGCCCTACAAACAACTTGTGGGAAATGCACACCTAAGCAGAAGCAGCTAATCAAGCAAGTCATCAGAGCAGTCATGGACCGGCATCCAGATGCCTGGAAGATGCTTGTCAACACATACGACAAGGACAGACTGTACCGGGACTCCTTCAACAAATTCTTAGAAGAAAAAGATTAGAGTGTGCAATGTACTTACCAGGCGCTTGCTTTGCAATAAGACTTACGTAGTAGGCACGGACATGAATAGATAGTCTGTGGTAGTAGGTATAGGTATAGGTTTTAACTGTACATTTACTGACTGCTCTCACACGATGAAGGAAAATATTGCAAGAAAACCTGCAAAAACCCAAGAAAGAATTCCACCAAGCTAGTGCTAGTGGCCTAGTGGCTGGCTAGCGTGGTTTACTATAACCCTCGTCGAGACGGTAGGCCTACTGTGCCACTATTAATTCCTCTGTGCCTGTGCCCCAGTGCGGACGTATTTTATACTGACTGTTTATTTTTTGTGTGTTAATTTTAAGAGAAATTATAAATCCGAGGTATTGCAAAATTTGCAAATGTACGTGTTTATTTAATTTGTAGATTCTACATCTGTGGGGAACGTACTTCTTTAGAATGTTGGATGACTAACTCGACATAAAAATAGGGCTACACACATAAACCATAGTACCACCCCATGTGATGCGAACACTTCATTCTTACACCATTACATTAGGAGTCATAGTCCTCTCAACATTAAACATTGTGCTTTTTGTCTCTTTTAGCAGATATTCTAAAACTATTCTTAGTCATCATCATATCAGCCGAAAGACATCCACTGCTGGATAAAGGCCTCCCCCAAAGATCTCCACGACGACCGGTCCCTCGCTAACCTCATCCAGCCGGGTCCCGCGACCTTCACCAGATCGTCGGTCCACCTTGTGGGAGGCCTGAGCTGCCTCTTCCGGTACTTGGTCGCCACTAAAACTATTCGACAAATTGTAAAAGTAAGCACATTAAAACTTCTGCATCAGGAACAAGGTATTTTAATTACGTTTATTTACAAAAATTCAATTGTCAATAAGTTATAACTATTAAGGTACCACATTATGCGTTTGTACACAAATCCTCTACCTATTTTAACCCTTGATGGAAACGAGAGCTGTTGAGGCAAGTACCCAGTTAGATTTAGGCGTTATTCATAGCAGCGTCGATCTTGTCCTTGTATTTTTCTTGGTAGATGTTATTCGGGTCATATTTTACGCTAAGCTCTTTCCACAATTCAGGGCGTTTGTTAACCAAGTGTGAGATTACTTTATCAGATCCTTCCTTTTGTTTTTTTGTGCATTTGGAGCATTCGTGCTCCAACGCATCAGGGAGAGTTTCTTTGAGAGTTTTCGCGTCTGGAGTGCAGCGGCCCCTGTCCAATAAGCAGTCGACGTAGCCTTTGAGGAGGCGCTGTGATTCGAGGATCTCGTTCACGTTGATGTGGTCCCATTTGTCGGTGTATGTGGACCCTGGGCGTCCCCACGCCACTGCTGCCAAGCACGCGAGACTGACTAGAACCAGCAGTTTCATGTTTGATCTGCGAACAATTCAAAATTAAATTTAAAAACACTAACCAATTTAATTAGGTATAGGGCTCGTTCGAATAGCTCGTTCATAACTCCGCAATCCGATATAGAACTAAGATGGCACCGACTTAAACACTATGCTATGGATTACATGAACACTTGGCAAATAAAGTAAAATACCAAGTGGCATACCAAGTTGTTTAGTCGACGATTCAATTTCGTGTTTAAAAGTTGTACGGTCGACCGCACGTCAGTGGACAAAAAAACCAGTATAAACTGGTCTCTCATAGCATTGAAACTTCCTAATAGGCTACGCCAGCTGACTGAAGGTGACGGACGTGCAGTCGACTGTACCTAGCCAATACCATCTGATAATTTAATTAATTAAAATTCTAATATTTAGTTGCGCGGCAAACTGTTAAAGTTTGGAGTCAACTTCAAAAATACAGCTAGTGAAAAATCACTAGCTTCATCATCATCATCAGTGCAAGTTAAATATTAATTCGGGGAGGTATAGTAATCCGATGCACAACTCTATAGCGCGTTTTAAACAACTAGTGGCGCCATCTAGTAGAGCGTTTGGAACTACCAAAAATATTTATTGATTTTGAATGTTGCGTTGCCTTTGCGTTGATTGAGCTCTTGACAAGATGCAATTATGGATTTTTGTCTTGACTGTTCGTTTATGAGCTGAACTTTTCAACTTTTCTATGATGTTTTACAAAATGTAACATTTAACAAAGCGGTCGAACATGCTAAATTGGCCGCTAAGGACGTTATTTCGGTATCGGGAATGGACTTCAACAGACTCTTGAATCTAGTAATACTAATCTATACTACTACTAATTGACCGAGCGAGCGAAGCGAGCGAAGCGTCTACGTTTCGAGACTGGCCAAAAATGCTCTTGTCCGGCTGTCTGTCTGTCTGTCTGTCTGTCTGTCTGTCTGTCTGTCTGTCTGTCTGTCTGTAATTCTCTACAGGTCGCATTTTTCAACCGATTTTGACGAAAATTTGGCATATGTATAAATTAATTAAACCTACAAAATGAGTAGAATAAAATTTTGAAAAACATTTTTTTTAGAGTACGTACCATACTCGCAAAGTGGGAGTGAACTTTTTTTTTCTTGTGAATCCCATAGTGTGGGATATCGTTGGATAGGTCTTTCAAAAATATTGCTGGTGTGTGAATACCATTTTTTCGATTTAGGGATCCGTTGGCGAAATATTAAGCTTTAAAGCGGTAATTTTTGTTAGAGTCACGTGTCCCCCCCCCCTGCCAGCTAAACGGTTGCTTCTGGAAATGTGAAAAAATTCATGGCAGTAGCATATATAACGTAGTTACAAGGAAAACTATTACGGCTAAGTAGGTTCTATTAGTTTTTGAGTAATAGTGGATCGACTTAAGAAAGTTGAAAAAATAAATTATGTTCATAGAACTGCATACGTAAAATGGAAAATTATTTTTTTCCGCGTGATATCCATGGTGTGGGGTATCGTTGGATGGGTCTTTCAAAAATATCGCGGGTGTGTGATAAACATTTTTCGATTCAGGGATCCGTTTGCGAAATATTAAGCTTTAAAGTGCTAATTTTTGTCACTTTAGTAGGTACTTTTTCTGTTTCCAAAGTTGACTTTTGTTGGTTTCTTTTAGGTTTGGTTTATAAGGGCTGGCGAGGTCTACTGTTCTCACGGAACTACTAGTTATAAAATCGTAACGGGAGTAAATCTGTACATTGAAGGGATTAAAAAAAACTTTTGGAATACGTTATTTAGGCTTATCTGACCCCAAAACACTTTTCAAAAAATATCTTGTCTGTCTGTCTGTTTGTGCCCGCATCACGCTGAGACTACTGGTCCGATTTGAACCGAGTTTTTTTTGTTTGAAAGCAGGTGGTCTGACTTAAAATCTGGTGTACTTGGATTTTTAAAATTCCAACCCTAAAAGGATGAAAAGGGATATTAAGGTATATATGGGAACAAAAAATTACAAATCATATTTACATGCCGCGCGGGCAAGTTAGTAACACATAGGTACGATACTTTTTAATGCGAACGAAGTCGCGGGGCATAAACTAGTAATTAATATCGCTGTATTTTTCTTAATTTTCCACACCAGAGATTGCAAAATGAGACAATAGTCGAGAAGGTACCGACTACCGATTATCTTAGTCCATCACACACGGATAGTGGCGTTGATTTATTAATTACTATGATTACCCATTGTCTTATTGTACCTGGTTAATGATGGCATTGTCATTCTGAGGAACTACCTACTGTCGTACCGGGAATTTACTCAGGCTTCTTAATACGAAGGTATCGATGGAAATCAAGATCATACCTATTAAGCTATTGGTAAATTAGTAGGACTGAGTGCAAGAAGATTTTTATCTCCTTGATACAGTTAAAAGTGGCTGCCTTCATCTCCATGCTATGTGTAAGGAAAATATCACGCAAATCGATTAAAATTAAATAGGATAAGATTAGCTACAGCTGTGACAGCAACAAATAAACAAACCCACGGTTGCATAAGAAGTCCGTTTATTTCAGCTTTATCGGGTTCCTACCTAATTTAATGCGCAGACGATGCTGCCCGTCACCTGGCTTTATCCTATAATCGCCGTTACCGCATCCACAGACTGACTAGAAGTGGCACTAACGGCTCCTCACATAAAATAAAAATAAAAAGATTTTTCGCATAACCAAACATTACACAAAACCTTGCTTACTATTAAAATTTATTATTTACTAACTGTTAACTATTAACTAGCTGTTGCCCGCGGCTTCGCCCGCATGGTAAAAATACCTATAAACCATCTGTTTTATACTATGTAAAAACATGAAAGGATTCTTCGTACTTTTTCAGGAAACTATCAGGCTAACTGTACATTAATGAATCATGGACTGATTTGAACAAGACTAGGCTAGTCTGGCCAACCATCTGAATGACCGAAACAAAAAACCACACTTTCACATTTAAAGCTTTAGTGTGATTACAATTATTTACGTTAAGTACTTCCGTTTATTTAAAAGGGAGGTTTTGTTCATGTATTTATTGTGGCGATGTGTATGTACTCACCGTTTGTAAGGTGAATCCGTGAGAACACTTCGACCCTTGGGTGGGCTGTGACAACGTAAGGCAACCATTGCACGTTATATACCGCATTCACTAGTTACCAACAATAAACAATTGCACACCCAATGACGCGATGAAATAATTACAAGGATATATTCACCCATTGATAGATGAATAATTTATTATTAGGCAATCAATGGTATTGCTGTACTCGGAAGTATACATCGGAAATTTTCTTAGCCCTATGTAGTAGTAAACAAAATGAACTGCCTCAATGCACTTCAAAAATTAGGAGGTTCTCAATTCAACTGTTTTTAAGGTTCCGTACCTGAAAAGAAAAAAAAAGAAACCCCTAAAGGATCACTTCGTTGTCCGTCTGTCTGTCCGTTTGTCAAGACCCTTTTTCTCAGGAAAGCGTGGAGGTATTTAATGGTAATTAATATCAAATACTCAGGTCTACCATCCCTTGGAGCTATAAAAAAATCCAATTTTTAAGTAACCGCAGTCAAAAGATCGGTCATGTTTATGCCGCATAATTTGAGTATTTGACACTCGCAAGAGAATCAAAACCTACAGGGTACTTCCGGTTGACCTGATCAATCATGAAATTTGGCAAGACGCAAGGTCTTCCCTCCTATGTAGAGGAAATAATCAGAAGATAGTTAATTTGTAGATTTTTGACAAAAAAAAAGATAATGATGAACAGAGTATCTACCACTTATTGACCGAGCGAGCGAAGCGTCTACGTTTCGAGACTGGCCAAAAATGCTCTTGTCCGGCTGTCTGTCTGTCTGTCTGTCTGTCTGTAATTCTCTACAGGTCGCATTTTTCAACCGATTTTGACGAAAATTTGGCATATGTATAAATTAATTAAACCTACAAAATGAGTAGAATAAAATTTTGAAAAACATTTTTTTTAGAGTACCTACCATACTCGCAAAGTGGGAGTGAACTTTTTTTTTCTTGTGAATCCCATAGTGTGGGATATCGTTGGATAGGTCTTTCAAAAATATTGCTGGTGTGTGAATACCATTTTTTCGATTTAGGGATCCGTTGGCGAAATATTAAGCTTTAAAGCGGTAATTTTTGTTAGAGTCACGTGTCCCCCCCCCTGCCAGCTAAACGGTTGCTTCTGGAAATGTGAAAAAATTCATGGCAGTAGCATATATAACGTAGTTACAAGGAAAACTATTACGGCTAAGTAGGTTCTATTAGTTTTTGAGTAATAGTGGATCGACTTAAGAAAGTTGAAAAAATAAATTATGTTCATAGAACTGCATACGTAAAATGGAAAATAATTTTTTTCCGCGTGATATCCATGGTGTGGGGTATCGTTGGATGGGTCTTTCAAAAATATCGCGGGTGTGTGATAAACATTTTTCGATTCAGGGATCCGTTTGCGAAATATTAAGCTTTAAAGTGCTAATTTTTGTCACTTTAGTAGGTACTTTTTCTGTTTCCAAAGTTGACTTTGTTGGTTTCTTTTAGGTTTGGTTTATAAGGGCTGGCGAGGTCTACTGCTCTCACGGAACTACTAGTTTATATTTGTACGGAACCCTTCAGAGTTGAGTCCTACTCGCACTTGTATGGTATTTTGGATAGATTTGATTGATTCTTTTTTTTATTGAATAGGCTATATTTCGAGGGTGGTCCCATTTAGGGCATCCAATCCCGAGTGTTATTTGTGTGTGATCCTGGTATTTGCGGGATCGATGATTTTCGATCCCGCGGGATCTCGGAATTTGCGGGATTCCGCAAGTGTAAGATGGAGTTGCCTAATAAGTGTGGTGAAGAAAGGTATTTATATGTTTAAAAATTTTTTAAGGGTATGCATTTATTACTTTTAATTAGAATAACAATATTTTAATGAACAACCAACATTCAGCCAGTCAGTATTCGCGCGCCAGGGCCTCGCGGATAACGTTTGTATGCTAGTTGCTAATCCCGCGAATCCCGCGGATTCCTCACAGGTAATCCCGCTCCTTGCGGGACTGGAAAATGATGTGATCTGGTATTTCGAGATCTCGGATTGGATGTCCTAGACCCATTTATTTGCGCAAAAAAATCTTTTCATTATCACATGATCCGGAAATGTATATTGCAGTTTATTTGACTCCATACGGAAAAAATAAGGCTTTGGCGGTATTTATTTAAACTAATCTAGATCTACGTGACCGCAATTCTAATAAAACAGGATAATATTCGATACAAGGGCGGCAAGCCGCCTTTATTTATGAGGTAGCAGTAAGCAACGTTAAGATGTTTTAAATGTCATTACATTTATCGTGTACGGTCGACCGCACGCACGTCATTGGAAACAAAACCAGTATAAACTGATGTCTTATAGTATTGAAAATCCCTAATAGGCTAGGCAGCTAAGGTCAAAGTGCGGTCGCCTGTACCTATGTATAGGTAGCTTTGAATAAGTATAATAAAAATTGCTGAGGAACCAAACTACCTAACAAAGAAAATCCCATTTAATCCATTCAGTGGTTTTGCGGGATAAGGGTAAATAAAATGAAAGGCAACACTCCCAGTCAACACGATAGCTACTTAGTTATTTACATGGACAATTTACTCCGGCTAGGTAACTGGTTATCTGAATGGTTTTGTAGCTGGAACGCGGACTCCACGGTCATAACTTGGATACTTACCTGGAAAAAATCCAAGTAGAGAACTGATTATCAAACTTGGCTATCTCCGTGGAACAAACCCATTAGAGTATTATGCAGGAAGTGTTGTAATTGCAAGGCATGTCATAGTTTGTCCACCCTGAAATATACGATAATTAGGAACTGCATACAAACGAGCGTTGCATGCAGATGAACTTGCGCAAGAATTGCGAGTTGCGGCGCGGGCGCAGCTTGAGAAATGAAACCCTTTGTAGGTTCGTACTGTCGACCGCACGTCAGTGAAAAAAAACAGCATAAACTGAGTCCAATCTCGCTAATTCTGAACGATATTACCAAATCCAAACCATAACCAAAAACGATATGCTGCATGTACAGGTTTGGCAAACCTTTACAAACGCAAGTCAAATCCCTGCCCCACATCTTTGCGTTACGAAGGGCAGACGTGTGTGACCATCCCAATTACTTAGCCTTTCAGTTCTGCTTGTCACAGGTCTTTGAGATTAATTTATGGCCATGATCAAATTGCAGCATCGCCCCGCGAGCGCGGTAATTCCATACCGTGACAAATTAAAAGCGCCCTCTTTTGAAATAAACATGCAATATCATCGATAGAATAAGCTACGTCACCCACTAGTTGGAAAAATAATGAGTAGTCGCTTATATTCACCACTAGATGGCCACTTTTGTTGAAAATATATTTTTTATGAAGTAGTTTTTGTGCATATCCTACATCAAATATTAACAAATAAATCGGAAGTCGTTTGGCACTAGGTATTTAAAGAATTAAGTAGATAGGTAGGTACTTATGTCGTGAGTTATAAAAGTTTATACTTTAATCTCAATGTTAGTACGGTCGACCGCAAGTCAATGGAAACAAACCCAGTCTAAACTGGTCTCTCATAGTATTAAAACTCCCTAATAGGATAGGCCAGGTTAGCCAGTCCCAGGAGGCAAAAAACATATAAAATTTTGATAAATGTTATTAAAAAGATATAGAAATATAAATTAAGTTTGACCACGAGGAAGAAGTGAAATTATCAGCTAAGTCTGTTAAGTTCTTAGACAATTTTTTTGTTTCTGATAGAACAGAAACTCCTAGTTGGCAACCCACGCTCTGAACTGCAGTTTATTAGGTATTATGATCCTAAGTTATCCTAATGAGCAGAACGAAATACTGTGTGGGTCTCATTTCCGATCCATGCAGAAAAGAAATAATACAAATTAGTCTATAAAACCAAGGGAATACGCCGCAAAAAGTCGATGACTTCCCAAAACCTGTCATTATCACTAGAGATAACTATGCTAAGCATAACAATGGCGAGGGTAACGCCTTGGCTAAGGGAAAACCCAGAGAATATACCTAAGTCATTCTATTTTTAACATAATGCGAAATCGTGATTATACAATACACTTAGGTGCTTTAGATGACAAAAAATCGAGACGCGATTTTATTTTAAGACTAAGTATAATGGGAGTTCCAGGTTTTGAATTCGATATGGTTACACATGCATGCTGGTGATACGAATATTGTAGTAGGATTCCTAAATTATGTTGTAATAGGAATTTTTAACTTTGATTTTACCAAATGGTAGGAGGTGTTTCTGGAGTTCAAGACCACGATAGATACTCTCAGAGAGCCGTGGTAGCCTAGTAGGTTGTGCACTCGCCTTACGTTCATGAGTTCGTGAATTCGAACCTTGGCCGTACCAATGAGTTTTTTTGGTACTTGCGTAAGATTTATTATATTGGCACAGGCTTTTCGTAATTAGATTTTCCTATTGATATTTAAAAGAAATAACGACATTACAAGTTTGAAATTAGCATAGGATGTCACTACAAGTAACCTGTGTTATTAACTTGGGCCCTTAGGTTAGGGTTTACCGACAACTTCCGACGCAGAATAGCATTTAAGTCATAGTCAAGCATCTTACTGCTTAATTAATAGCAGCCTCAGGTCAGGGTAAGTTAAATTGTGTTCAGGTTCGGATACTCAACTGCAATTGGCAATTTGTGTCTATGCGTTTTTTTATACCGACTCGTTTTTGGCTTAGGTATTGGCTTGGATGAGGGACTCGAAAGCCAGAAGTCGTGAATTCGATTGAATGAAATAAATAAAATTATTTTTTCTTCATTTTCAGTCTTTTTTTAATCGCTACAGTATTTTACACTGTTATATTGACCGCGATCATCTGGTTAGGGTTGAAATTTTCCCTCAGGCCCGTTTGGTCCTATTCCCGGAATGTCCACTCCGTCCGTTACGTCTATTTCCCGCAACGTCTATTCCCGGAATGTCCACTTCCGCGACGCTTAAAAATATTTAACATAGTTCCTTTGGCAAAAAAAACTACAAAGGCAATCTAAAATTTTCAGGATAGTTTGTAGGAATCTTGTTAAACTAATTCTAATACATATAATTTAACCAAAACACAATATTTTTTGTTTTGGTTAAATTATTAACCTAATCACAAAGTGAGTGGTATGTATGTAGGCAAGCGTAGGCAAAACTCATTGGTACGGAACTATGGACTTACGACCCCGAGTTTGAGCACTTAACCCCATAATATGCTACAATGACTTAGGTAGGTAGTACCTACATAAAATACACCTTTCAACCTGTTACTCATCATGCTTAGAAGCGCTAAAAGAAACTCTTATGCGAAATTCAATTTGCGTTTACATAACATCTGGGTAATAAATTAAATATGTTACCTAGGTGTTTTGCTGCAGTTGGATATTCATTACAAATACTGAGAAGTTAAGCAATAACTTTTTATTTCTATTGATTAATTATCTTATTTATTTCTTGATTAACTACATTTTTTGGAATATTAAAAAGTTCCAGGACGACCTTCGTTTCATGACTCAAAAATGAGTCAGTATCTTATCTTTAAGTACATTATAAAATAACCATTTAATTTCGAAAAATAATCTAGCGCCAATTCATAAAACAAAAGTTCTATCTCATATTTTAACCAAATTTCTCGTGAAGCTCACATATCATGATTCTATGAGAATTAAGGGTCGCTACTAGTTCCACTTAACTTCATCACGCATTACCTTTAAGATGATGTTGTGTTGATGTCAGGATCATTATCATCTTAAGTCCTGTCGACTTTCCTCAACACACACCACTACATCCGTCGTCCGTTTTCCTCATAAATCCGTTTCCGGTTGTTTATGGAAACTATGAGAGAAACAAACGGGGTTCCATTGAGCTCAAATCAAAGTTAAATAATGTTAGAAATCTGCATCAATTTTTTATTTTTAAGACTACCACTAGAACAGATTACTATAAACATTAAATTATATGTTCAGTTGTAATTAAATTCACGATTCCAATGTAAAGTTTTTATAGATTTAATTATATTTGTTATTACATTCAATAATTTTCCAGTACCAACCGCAAACTCTACATAATCTTATTGTCTACATTCATGCATAAATTATCCTAGGTAAATCTAATTAGTTTGCTATTGATTCTGGATCACCTTCGCGATCAATCGCCCAGTGAATCATCTATAATGATGTGATGATAGTGACTATAAGTGACGTGCGAAGTTAACATTCCTATTGCTTCATCCAGTGCATAAAGTAGAAGGTCGCAGGATCACGCTTGTTATCATCCTCATGAAAGAAACAGTATGTTTGTTTGGGTGTTTGTCTCTCGGCTGAACAGATTTTGGTGAAACTTCAGAGACAATATTTGTATTTATATTTGTATTTATATTTGTATTTATATTTTTTTATTTTATTTATATTTTCTGACAATATTTTGTATTTTGTATATTTACAAAAGAGCGTGTTCCGAAGTGGACAACGTAAAAATTCAAACTTGTTTTTGTGTCCTTTCATGCCCTCAGGCCCGTTTGCTCTTCAGAGATCTACCAAATGGTTTTAAAAAAGCATTTAAATGCAAAATGCAAAATAGTTTTCAGATTTACTATTTCAAATGCAAAATACCAAATAGTTTCGTATTTCAAATGCTAAATGCAAAATAGGTATTTTCAAAATACTTTTTCAAAATAAAATACCTTTTGGCCGAATCTCAGATATATTTATTTATTTTAGGTATTTATCATGAGATATAGAGACACAATGCCGAGCCGAACAAAAACGTCTAATAACATGGCACCTTAAGCATGACATTTTGGTCATATTTATCGATCAATCGGTCTCTATTGGTCAAATTCGGTAATACAAGCGTCCATTCGTTCATTTCATTTTGTTTGACTGGTAATGTTGCCAATGTTAGCTAAACATTGTAATTAAAGTATTTGCATTTTGAAATGAATATTAAAAATGCAAAATACGTCTCGAAAGGTATTTCCTTACAAAATGTTTTTTACTAAAAGGCATTTAAATGCAAAATACAAAATAGGTATTTTGTATTTTCATTTTAAATAGAAGTATTTCAAATAAATCGCATCTCTGTTGGTCTTACTCCCAGAATGTCCACTCGATCCGTTACGTCTATCACGCTAGAAAAACAGCGCGACAGTCGTTTCCTCAGAACAATTACAATTGTTCTGCGGTCGTATCTATCGCTCCCTACGGACTCCCTATATTATCGGAAGTACACCGGAACATGAACCACTCACAATCATAGTAACCTGTCCAAGGTCCAACTTGTACAAACTATGCAAAGTAAAGTTATCCATCTCTACTGGTGGGAATCGAAAGCACGACCGCTGGCGTTTGACCGACCTAGAGATGCGGAAGTGGGAGGAAAGTGGAAAATACCCCGCATGGTGCAGTCTTTGTTTAACTTTATTGATTGGCTGACAAAGGACGATGGATCGATCGAATCCACTAACGAATATTTCTCTAAACAAACTGACAACCGAGTTAATTTTTCATAGAATTGACATAGAAGTACCTTACCTAGTAAGTTGCCAAACATTTCTAACTCTCAAACAACCTTACACTATTTTTCGGCCTTACCTAACAGCTGATTAACGATATAGACAATGTTAATTTAAACAAACAATAAGCCTAAAAAATTTAGGTAATTTATTTACAATGCATGCGTCTTCAAGGAGACATTAACGAACTTGGAAAAACGGAAGATTTGGGCAATTGTGCTTCCACTTATATTTTTTTATACATACAGAGTGATTATCAAACTTGTTTAGAACCGTTGTCAAATATATATTGAGGGAACTTTTTTTAAATTAGTTAACTATTGAACCGCACGGCCACGCCTTCGTTTTAGGCCCTGTTTGAGTGTCATAGATATGGCTCAGATCTTTAACTACACTGAAATGTAAATCAGGAAACCTACACTACGTTGAATTAATAATACAAGTAGATCTTTTTAACCCACAATCAACTCGTAACACGTATGACATAAAATGACCGCGAACAATGGACTCTTCAAAACAAACAAAGATGAACGAGGCATGACAATTTTGATACACTTTCGACACCTACAATTGAAAAGACGCATTTTTGTTTTATGTGGTGCAGGTAGGAAAATCTCCAATATACGCAGGTACCTATCAAGGTATCTAATTACATTAAATGAAGAAGGTTCAAGGCAAATAAGTGTTTTTAGAGTACAAAGTGTCGTCGTGATTAATGAGAGCTGCCTGTATAGTGTCGTTTTTATGCATTGGGTTACAAATGACGTGCCTACTTATAGTGACAAATTAGATGTTATAAGCACCGGTAGCTACTATAAATACTAGCTGCAGACAATCATAAGGCACACTCGGTTGGTGCTGAATATCATTTAGCTGAGAACCTCTGAAATGGTAGGTTCATTCATTCAATTTAGTGTATGGAAAACGTATATTTGTGAGGAGTGGTCATCTAGGATATTCTGTGTTTCGATCATAAACAAAAACCTGAAGTGTCTGTCTTGGTATAATTAACGTGCAAGGATTGTCCTTAAGTTGTGATACCTAGCTAATTATAGTAAAGTTCTTCATCATGATACTGAGGTATACGCCTGGGAATTCTGATGTTGTGTCGCACGTGCCATCTACTTCACGTAAAGTCATGTGTATCAATAGTGGCGATACTGTAGAAATAGGTTACAATTTAAAGTGAGTTGTGGTAATTGATTGATCAGTGACTGGGATCAAACAATTGTAAAGTGTACACGACCCTAAGTACTTCTTATTAAGCAATGAAATCGCAAATCACTTATCATCGGATCACGCAGACGCTTTTATAATATGAACAGTGTGAAATCATTGATATTCGACTATCCGGTCCAAACCCCATCTTCTATTAAATGTATTGTCGTTTCAATCTACCTAAAGTCTTACACAAATTCAGGAACAGTCAGTACTTACATAATTTGCTTCATTGCAGAGGATATCACATATCCAATTATCAATCCAAAAAAAATGTATTTCCATCTGAAACTATATCCCCTAACCATATTTATGTGACTATTTGTAGACGGCCATGAGACACCTGGTAGTTGTGTGCTGCGTGATGGCAGCGGCGGTGGTAGCCCAGAAGTACACCGACAAGTATGACAACATCAACATCAAAGAGATCCTGGAGAACAAGCGCCTGCTCCTGGCGTACGTCGACTGCCTTATGGAGAAGGGCAAGTGCACACCTGAAGGAAAGGAGCTGAAAGGTAATATATAACATACATATCCCTGTTAGTCTAAACGTTGGGAAATGCCGTTATTTTTACAATAAAGGCATAGGCATGTCAACATCAAAGTATTAGCAAGCTGAAGTGGCAGTGGGGAGGTCACACGGCCGTTAGGGCAGACGAGTTCCGGAGTGGAGACCGCGGACCAGTACGCGCATGGGATACTTCCCCCCCCCCCCCCCCCCCCTTCACCTCCAGGTGGACCGACGACTTAAAGAAGGTGGCCGGAAGCGGTTGGAATCGGCTGGATACAGAGGGCAAAGGATCGTGTGTGGTGGCGCTCATTGGGGAAAGCCTGTGTAGCAGTGGACGCTAAAGGACTGATATGATGATGTAAATGTCTAATGGAAATTTTAAATCGTAACAACTTAAAAGGAATGAACCAAGTTTTATCTCGACAGCGATAAATAATTACAATGATAGGGTAAAAAGATATGAACTGTATGAATCTATTAAAGCTGCAACTTTCCATAATAAGGGCATCAACTTTTTAAGTTTGAGTGTTACCTACGTAATAGTTCCGTATAACAATCAAACATCTTTCAGTTTTGAAATTAATTGTAAATTCTAAAATCTTTGAGTCATGCTGTCATTTCTGCCATGCCCTAGTGCTTTCAAGTAAGCAGCTTCACACCGATTATTAATTTCTAGAGCTTCCACTCTTTGGTGACTCCTTGCCTTTACTAAAGCCTTAGACGTCTAATAAAATTGATTTTTTATTCCCAGAACACATCCAGGAAGCCATGGAGACTGGCTGTGAGAAATGCACGCAAGCTCAGAAGGACGGCACGTATACTGTGATCGAACACCTTATCAAGAACGAACTCCCCATCTGGAAGGAACTGTGTGCCAAGTACGACCCATCCGGTAAGTGGAGGGGAAAGTACGAAGACCTGGCCAAGGAGAAGGGAATCGTCATCCCCGCATAAGGACATTAGCAGGCAGCAAACAAATTAGCAGATTTTTCGAGTTTAATCCTTTACTAGAAATGTTTCTTTTCGACGTCTATACTATTTTTATATTTCCTTTTTTTAAATAAACACTTTTTCCAAAAACTTTATGATTTTTATTTTTCGAAAATATATTTTTCCTCGGGACATTTTAAGTGAGCCTCATACCACGACACGAATGAATAAATAACATGCATTTATTAACAGTTACTCTTTCTTTATGAACATCATTATGAACAGATATATTTTTAAAGTAATTAAATAAATTGTATTTAACAGAGTCGAGTCGTATAATACTAGTAGTTCCGTGAGAACAGTAGACCTCGCCAGCCCTTATAAAAAACCAAACCTAAAAGAAACCAACAAAAGTCAACTTTGGAAACAGAAAAAGTACCTACTAAAGTGACAAAAATTTGCAAAAAAAGCTTAATATTTCGCAAACGGATCCCTGAATCGAAAAATGTTTATCACACACCCGCGATATTTTTGAAAGACCCATCCAACGATACCCCACACCATGGATATCACGCGGAAAAAAATAATTTTCCATTTTACGTATGCAGTTCTATAAACATAATTTATTTTTTCAACTTTCTTAAGTCGATCCACTATTACTCAAAAACTAATAGAACCTACTTAGCCGTAATAGTTTTCCTTGTAACTACGTTATATATACTACTGCCATGAATTTTTTCACATTTCCAGAAGCAACCGTTTAGCTGGCAGGGGGGGGGGACACGTGACTCTAACAAAAATTACCGCTTTAAAGCTTAATATTTCGCCAACGGATCCCTAAATCGAAAAAATGGTATTCACACACCAGCAATATTTTTGAAAGACCTATCCAACGATATCCCACACTATGGGATTCACAAGAAAAAAAAGTTCACTCCCACTTTGCGAGTATGGTAGGTACTCTAAAAAAAATGTTTTTCAAAATTTTATTCTACTCATTTTGTAGGTTTAATTAATTTATACATATGCCAAATTTTCGTCAAAATCGGTTGAAAAATGCGACCTGTAGAGAATTACAGACAGACAGACAGACAGACAGACAGACAGACAGACAGACAGACAGACAGACAGACAGACAGACAGACAGACAGACAGCCGGACAAGAGCATTTTTGGCCAGTCTCGAAACGTAGACGCTTCGCTCGCTTCGCTCGCTCGGTCAATCAGAGGCGGCAATCTGAGCTTTCAACTTTCTTCCTAATTGTACCAAGACTCAAAACTAATTTTTATCGACTTCGTTGATAAAACGATTGACAGATTAATGCCTTTATTACCATGTAATAAATTGAAACATTATCAATATGAAAGACAGCAGAGCATTCGAATCACAAAAAGTACTACTAATACTAGTGGTTCTGTGAGAAGAGTAGACCTCGCCAGCCCTTTTAAACCAAACCTAAAAGTAACTGGGCTAGCGTGGTGGACTAATAGCCCGAACACCCTCGTTGATAGGGTAGGCCTGAGCCCTAGCAGTGGGGACATTAATAGGCTGTTGATGATGAAAAGAAACGAGCAGAAGTCAACTTTGCAGTTGGAGACAGATTAAGTACTTACTTACTAAAGTGTCAAAAATTTAAAGCCTAATATTTCGCAAACGGATCCCTGAATCGAAAATTTGTTTTTACACACCCGCAATATTTTTGAAAGACCTATTCTAGCGAGCGGGAGCGTAGCGAGCTTTTTCCGGTGTTCTGTGTATTCAACGATACCCCACACTATGGGATTCACAAGAAAAAAAATTCACTCCCACTTTGCGAGTATGGTACTCAAAAAAATAGTTTTTTAAAATTTTATTCTACTCATTTTGTCGGCGTAATTAATTTATACCCGTGCCAAATTTTCGTCAAAATCGGTTGAAAAATGCGACCTGTAGAGAATTACAGACATACAGAAAGACAGACGGACAAGAGTATTTTTGGTCAATCTCGAAACTAAGACGCTTCGCTCGCTCGGTCAATAATGTTACATTAGGTACACCCATAGAATTATTAAAAGTATCGTTTTCCTGGGTATGACAGCTATACAGTCGTCTCTATTCAATGGTCTTCCACATAGCTTCATTAACTGGCAGACTAAGTTTGGCCGCTTACGTATGCGTACGCTGCGCCGCGTGAGAAAAATTAAACAATCAATTAACTGACATTGCTACCTCGAGGTTAGTGTAATTTAGCTACTTCCACAGTATTGTGGAATACTGCATCCTACTGTGGGATGGTGGGGTCAAATAGCCGATATAGAGAGACCATTTTTATTTTGCAAAAGAGAGATATTAGAAATCAATACCCGAAACCAATTTATTTTTCATAAGTTTGTATGTCCGCAAAAATATATCTCTCTTTTTGATACTTTGTGACAATAACCCTTGGGTGGAATAACAGTACTACAGTTAAGACTAAGATCAGTAAATCGTTCACGGGCAATGTATATTATTAAGCTTCTACTACTCGTAATTTAACGGACATAAAATATAAGAACAATAAAATAATTAAGAGTTATTGGAAAACAAATAATAATGGCAACACTGACGCGGCAAATTTAAGTGTCACTGCCAATGACTCTGTCTACTGTCAATTACATTTCCGCTATGTAATATCCTGTATGTTCGATCGCCTCCTTTGACCATAGAATACTTAATATGCCGCTCCGAAATTATTTTTTTCTCTATCTCTACTTGAATAAAAAATCCATCAGGTTATGGGCCCATCACGTTAGGACTGGTAGTAAATAAAATCAATAAACGGATAGAATCAATTAATGGTTTTGGTCCTTCTAAAATAAATGAACAACTAAACAGTCGTATGAGTCTTAGGTCAAGTTATTTTTATGCTCAATCCAAGGTTGTTGTCTGTACATACATCATTATCATATTGATAGTAAGTAGGCATAAAAAATATTAAGTTAAACTTTTTATTCGATTACTTGGGGGATGCAAAAAATATAATCAGTAAGACGAAATTAATTTGTCTTGGTTGGTTTGTTATCATGTGATTTTTAGGGACCGACCAATTTACAAAATTCTTTAACGCTAGAACATTTCGGATATGGTGAAACTAGTAAGCGTACAGCCTTAATTAAATTATTTTATTTAGTGAAAATACTACAATTGATGCTGATTTGTATAAATTGTTTCGAATAATACTTGATTTCATAGAATGGTCACGATCTTTGAATTGGTTTGATTTGTACTATTCTAACAAAAACATTGAAACAACTTTTAAGAAAATGATACAATTTAGGTACTTTTCCGTTTATTTACATGCACTTCTGCTGTCTTCATGATTGCATGCATTATCTAAGTGTTAACAGAGAAGTTACAGAAAATTGTCGGCTTCTTAGTTATTATGAACCACCAAAATTTTTATGCCTTGCTTGCTTGGTTGAAGTAAGAAACAAACTGCTTGTTGGTTTCAAGTAGGCGTTTAAATGCGTCATTCTCCGTCTTTTGAACAAATACATACTACTCGTAGCTCAGTCAGTATATTTTTATATGTCATTAATTTTTGTGTATAACGAAAGTAATTTTTTTTAAAACCTTGAGGAAAACGTAGTAACTATTATCGAATTGACTACAAAGGTGAATGTTTGCGCTATAAGTCTGGCCTAATTCGACTGGCCTGTTGGCGTAGTGGTAGCGACCCTGCCTACTGCGCCAAAGGTTGTGGGTTCGATTCCCACCCGGGATCAACATTTGTGTGACGAGCATAACTGTTGGTTTTCTGATTATGGGTGTTTGTATGTATTTATTTAAAAGTATTTATGTATGTTTATCAGTTGTTGAGTACCTTCGGCTTAGTTTGGGACTAAACAGCCGTTTGTAAGTTTGTCCAAACATTATTATTATTATGAGTCCTGATTGAGATTTTGCACTAGTATTGCTTATTCTGGTTTGTTGGTCTGTCTGTACATAATGCAATAATGTAAGCAAACAGATCAATTATCAGTCGTGATTATTCAGAACAATAGTTATGAAGGTGTAAATCAACATCATATTGTGTAACCTGTTTAACAATAGGCAATAGGATGAACATTTTCCGTAACCTAGAATCGATAACTTATAAATACTATATAAACCTTATCTTTTTTCACACAGCCTGCAGTAATTGTTTAAACAAGGTAGCTGAAAGATAAAATACGGAGTTTTAATCTCGATGAATTAAAATAAAGCGAAAATGAATTGGTTTTCTTTAATAATTGGATTAGCTTGTATATCTCTGGTTGTTTGCGAGAGATATACTGATAGATACGATGACATTAATGTCGATGAAATCCTGGCGAATCGCCGGCTGCTGATTCCTTATGTGAAGTGTATGCTCGACCAGGGGCGGTGCACTCCAGAGGGGAAGGAATTGAAACGTAAGTATTGGTCCTTTTAATAAATCATTTGTGAGACTTTAAAGAGTAGTAAAATCTTTAATAGTCGCGCGTCTAGCCGGAATTTTACACTCCAATTAACGAATGCAGGCACTAATTTTACAGCTATACCAAATTGGTATCTTTCAGTAATATTTATACCTAATATCCGTTCCAGTTTGTTCGAGCTGGATGTGACTTTAATTTTTTTAAATTTGTTTTTGACTTAAGTAATTATGTCTGTATGTAATTTGACTGGATTTTTTGTTTATTTTATTATTAATTAATGTTGACATTGTTATGACTATTTAATGACGTATATCAAAAGATAGGAATAAAAATATGTCTAGCTATATCTAAAACACACGAAATTTTGTATACACATAGTCTATATCATAAAAGAGGATATGTTTGATCATGGTAAAACTTACAGACCTTAAAATACTTATGTCGCGGGAAAAAATATTTATTCCACGCGGACATCAGCTATAGTTATACCTAGCTAATAGCAGAGCCATGAGCATCAGCACGTAGAATCATACATTCCAGTACCCCTTTCCTATCATCACCATCAGCCTGTACGAGTCCACTGGACATAGTACTCAGATCGTCGCTCCATCTACCCAAGAAGCGTCCCACACGTGGTACGCATATCACGTTGCGGTCTCTACTCGAGAACTCGTCTACCCCAGCAGCTATCGGTTCTCCGACAAATGTGACCAGCCCACTGCCAGCGTCAAATCAACGTACTATTTGAGCTATGTCGAATGTTTTAAGTTATCTAGAGGTGCACGTATAATGTACAGCCATTTTACCGTACTATTTGAGTTATACCTCGAAGACTTTAGTAGACTTTAGCATCCTGAATATGATAGTGACATGGAACTAGTATACAAACACTAGTTCCATGGATGGTCGAGAGATTTGACAGTCCCTTCACGCGTCATTGGGTGGACGTGATGGTCAAAAAATTTTCAAAATATAAAATAATTTTTGCGCTTTTAATTAGTTTTAGATACCTTCCTACTAACATAGTGTAATGTAGCATACTATAACAAACTATGAATCAATGTTTTCCGAAATAAAAAATTTCATTGCGGATCACCTCGTTTCTATCAAACTTTGTTTATTTCAGTACATGTGAAAGACGGTATGCAAACCGCGTGTGCCAAATGCACAGACGCACAGAAAAGGATGGCGAAGAAGGTGGTGAAGCACATCCGGACGGTGGAACCGCAGTTCTGGGAGGAATTGAAAAAGAAATATGACCCTGAAGATAAATACAAAGACACGTACGAGGCGTTCCTGGCTTCTAAAAATTAAAGGATTTTTATTGAACTTTAGATGTCAATTTTTGAGGAAATAAAAATGTGTGTAAAGAATTGACTTAGTGTATATACTCGTATTCTGTGGTAAGCACTATTAAAATATATTCTGTAGTGTAAGAAAGTGCACCTCTTAAGATTCCGGAACAAAATATATCCAGTATGTTTTAATCCGGGAACATAAACCATCACTTTACCAAGATTCACCAATAATCGGTTCAGTCGACATCAAACAAACATATCCACAAGAATATTAATTATCTGACAGTATAATTAGAATATACAATGTCTTTTTAAATGGTTTCGCAGTGTCTGATGCCAGTTACGTAGACAAGTAATAAAAAATGTAGGTATGCTAGCAAACAACTTTTTATCACCATCATGAGGTCGCTGGTGACCTTAATTGTTTGAAAAATGACCTTAGTTTGTGCTCGTAGGTAGCTCTTTAGTTGCTACTTTGAAAAACAATAAGAACACCATACTGCCTATATATAAGGCCTAAATTAGAATCCTTAAAAAGTTTCTATTTAAAAAAAAAAGTTGCTTACTTAAAAGTTATTTACTTTGATTTTGTTTTGAAACTTTATTGCGTTTTTATTGGCATTTTTAAACAACAATAATTTTAACACCTATATTTTAACAACCTATTCGTAATTATATAAATCCCATCCAATCCTCTATCCCATTTATAAATAGACCTGTGAGGTAGATTGCTAAACAATTAATACTATATAACTAGTGAGCAATAAACTAGAACAGAGTAATATTATTCACAGGATATGAGATTCGTGTAAATATTCCTCTGAGGTTCAGTCGCTTCAATACTTGGCGAGTTGACCCACCAGAAATAGTATAGTGCCCACAGCCTTAATTCATCCACAGCCTATTAATATGTCCCCACTATTGGAAAAGAGGCCTACCTTCATAACGAGGGCGTTAGTCCACCACGCGACTACCCCAGTGCGGAACAGGCTAACCATAATTAAATTCAAAAAATTATTAAAAGACAGAAATTAAATCACAGATGCTTGTTTTATTTGCACATTATTACAATCACATTTTAAAACATAAAAATTTGTTAAGAATTAATTTTGGACCTAATGTTTTTGTGCACTAACTAATATTTCTACAATCAGATCTAATAACATGCTTAAATACTATCTTTAGTACTTAGTTTGGGCTTTTGAAAAATTGTACTTCTAGGCCTTGATGCTCTTAAGCTCAGCTTCGTACTTGGTTGTGTATTTGTTCGTGGGATCGTATTTGGCGGTCAGCTGATTCCAGTAGTCAGGCTCGTTGTTGATCAGATGGGCGATCACCTCCTTCGTCTTGGTTTTCTGGACTTCGCTGCATTTCTCGCAGTATGTCTCCAGCGCCTCCTGGATGTGTGCTGTTGCAAAAGAAAAAAGAAAATTAAAAAAAAATCTGTTTGTATAATACACAGGTACATATTGTTAAATCCCAAACTTGGATTTCCCCTGCACTATGATAATTAAACAAGGATTTACTTTTCGCAAAAATTATAACATCCAGACCGAGACTAACTTGTCCAAGGTTATCTGTCCCAAGTGGGAACCGAACCCACGACCTCCCAATATGTAACGTCAGTACCAAGCCACTAACTAATACAAGACAACCAACCGGTCAAATAAATTGGGATGGGGATCAATAACATCAGCTGCGTTTATTGGTTGGTATATATCTTCCATAAAACCCATTGGTACATGGCCCAACCGGGGATCGAACCTTTCGATATGATAGGCCGCGTCTTATCCCCGACGCCGCTGACGTTCAGTAACCATTAACTTTGTAAGAATTTTTGACTGGGATCTAAGTAATAGGAACTTACATTTGAGCTCCTTGCCCTCTGCGGAGCACTTGCCCTGGTCCAGCACGCACTTGATGTAGGGCACCAGCAGCCGACGGTTGCCGGTGATCTCCTCCACGTTGATGGTGTCGTACTTCTCCGTGTACTTCTCTTCAGGACGAGCGGCGGCGATGGCGGCCAGGGCCAGGAAACAGACGACCAGGAATACCTTCATTCTGAGGAAGGGAACGAATGGGACTGGTTATAGAGAACTTCACTGGGTAGAAACTAAATTTCAGACAAAGATAACAGTTTAGAACATAGAATCACACACAACACAATTTTTTGTGTCTTCTTGCAAACTTTTTGCCCGGTCTGACATCCAATCTGGAATCAGATGTTCTAACAACTGGATGAATGGCGGTTTTCACAGGAAACAGCATTTTAAAAGATTGACAATTAATCAGTGCATTATTTAAAAGTTATTCAGTTAATTTATATATAGGTATTCCGATTTGGGTCTTCATGAATTAGTACAAAAGTAAAAGAAAACCTAGAAAATTGCAGGAGGCTGCAGGGTAGAAAAATCTGTAAATTTCTAAATAAATTTATTTCAACTTTCTTACGCTACGGAAATTTGTAGAGCTATTTTCAAACTTACTTTTTTAAATAAAGTTTTAAATTGTTTAAATTGCAATGTCGAGACCCACGTGTGAACCTTACTCACAGTGTTGTAATTATGGATAGAGGCGAGCACGCGTTTTATATAAGTACTTATCCAAGTATGGATCAATGACTCCTCATAGCAAGACTCCCGAGAAGATAGCAAAAACGTGTTTGCGGCTTCGGAGAACTTATAGTTAAAAACAAATGTTAATAAAGTTTAATAATGGAACATTTTACGTGCTGACGCGTCAATACGACGTCATGACGTCGTATCAGCTAATCATAGACGGAATGATACCGCGGGCAAACCCCGTCCTACGTAAAGCAGTGTCGCATATAATTTTCTTGCTTTACGTAACCGGTGCGCCCAGCTCGGGGTGCACGGAATATACGGGAATGATTAAACTTACTACCTTGAATGTTCCTCATAATATGCCAAAAGTTGCAGTTCAATTGACTAACAATTTGACTTTAACCTTATGAGTTTTTTTCCTTTTTAGGAATCCAATTTAGATTCTTCTCATTATAGCTATTCACCATTGTAGCTGCTGTGTTGGTCGCCCCTGCAGGACCTGGGGTCGATGGGACTTACTCTACACACCATTATGGATGACATAGTTAGGTATCCTGTTATTTCCATATTAACGAGAATAATATAAACTGAATAGCTCAATGAAATTTAAGAACGTACAGCGAATAGAAACTTGAGAGTTACTAAATTTTCTTGACCATGTTTTAAAATAATAATAAAAATTTTGCCTTTCCCATACGATACTTTTATTTTAATTTAATCAAAAAATATCTTAAAAACTCTCACTGCAGAAGTGCTAGGTTCAAAAATTTAAAGAAACATTTAAAACGAAAAAACAAATAATCAGACTCTACTCCAAAAGTGGCACCGTCTTGGCAGATATACACAAAATAAGCCTAAACACCTTCAAAGTATTCATGTTCAATTTTCTCATAAAACCCTATGGACCTGGATATAGTCATTGGAAGCCTACATATTTTATGAGTATGTGAGCTAACAGTGCAAATGTTTATGTAAGTAATAAAAAGCCAATATTTGTTTTGCTGTTAAACATTCTCGGTTTGTATATATCTGTTTTCCAACCGATATACGTTGTGTTTACTTTTTAGGGTTCTTTAGTGCGACAAAGATCGACGTCCTATCCGTAGTTGGTCCGTTCCAGTCTGCGACAGCGAGCGCCATTCATTACTTTTACAGTCATGAACAAATACATTAAGTGTTGTACACAAATTAACGTAGATCTCAATTGAAAAAGATCAAAAATCTGCATTTGTACCTAAGTCTATGCAAAACGTGAAAAGCGATGAATTACCTTTTATAGAGCACCCCTATTTGTGGGGTATATCGTTGATATCGATCAAATGAGGCATGATACAACATTATATCAACTGTACTTACCATTGTAAGATATCTCACTAAAGTCGTTAACAAATGCCCGACAAGCTCTGGAGGGAAAACTGTAACATACGGAACCTACTTAAACGGACACTATCCGTGGTTCGACACACACTTGCCTAGTTTTTTTATTATTATTTATTTATGTAGATCCGTGGAGCCGTTTCGGAATAATTAAACATTAAATAAACGTGGTTGTGATTCTTCTACTGATGTGGGCCATTCTTCATTACATCATCGGCCTGTCACTATCCCCAGCTGTACATAGGTACTAGGTCTTTCTTCATGAGAAAGAAGTTTAAATATTGGTCACGCTGCTGGGCAATCCGTGGCCATTGCCACCAGTCTATCATTATAAGAGGTATTTTACTTACGGCACTTATTCGTGGTCAAAACCCTCCCTGTAGCCAGCAGGGTACACCGGTTCAAGTGAGGTTGGCATTTCAGGTACTTACTTGATGACTACATATTGTACCCCCTCACACCGATTCATGATGATGAATACTACCTACTTATATCCCTGGTAAATGAATAATCCGTATGTTTTTAAACATATATGTACTACAACAATATTGAAGGTCGTAATCAACTTCCTGGCGTTTCTTGTTGTTATTTTCCTTAATATATAAACATAATTGATACGATGCTGTCCTTCCTTTGATTGCCTGTGTGCAAACCATGAAGGTAATAAAAAATTCTTGTCCCAATGGGGAAAGCGTTAATTCGGTGCTAAATAACCTAAACTTATCATTTACTATTATCAGTCTGACGACTCTACCAGACCGCATTTTATGGCCCTTAGAATAATGACACTCCCGTGTCTGTTGGTATTCCATGTGGCCGTATATGTGCGTCAGTAGGTACTTGGACATGTAAGGGAGGCGCGGCGACCACCACAGGTACAACCTGCGCAGCGCCGCTAAACGACCGACTCGGTCCCGCACTCCCTGGAGAAGGCGTGCCGCACCGTTCGCGCCATGGGCCATACAACAATCTCCCAGGGACAGAGGCGTCCAGTGACGCCATTTTTAGGCAAAATTAAAAAAGTGGCTTGTCGAGCAGGCAGTGCGTGGAGATTACACATACAGTGAATTTCCAGCATTTAAGTAGTTAGTAAGTATAGTAAAGGACAACACATGAATTTACTAAAGATAATTTTAGTTTCAACATTTTATTTGATTTGTCATTTTATAAATTTTAATGACTTGTAATGAATACACACATCCATACATCCAAAACTGTGTACCTCTTTTTAATTATTAAGTCTTTAGAATCTAAAAACGTTTGTAGTTCTGCTATAGGTAAGTAATAGGTACTTCCATGGTGTAGGATACGATGCGATGTGCATAAGTATTTACACATATCTAGAATTCAACTTCATAGAAATAAAACAAAGGTTTAACAAAAAATAATTTATCATAAAACCTAAATTTAATCTACAAATAATGTAATTCACAGAGATTTACAACAAACGAACGTACGATTTATTAATGGTAAACTTTACCTATTTTACATAAAGTCTTGTTTCATGTTTATTTGTTTATGTTTACTGCGTTGTTTGAGTATTTGTTACTGAGTCTTTACACATCACAAGGCACAACACATTATAATACTTAAAATATAACTTAAATTAGGTAGGTACAAATGAGGTGTTGACCACATAAACAAAAACCTACGAACGTACGCAATACATGATCCCTAAGCAAAAGATATAGGTATCTGTTTCTAGAGAAACAGTTACACGTCCTGGAATCAAACCTGTATTCACGAATGCTAAGTTAAAATTAAAAGTTTGACAGCTAAGTAGGCTCTAAAAGTTTACGAGTAAATAGTCATCCAACTTATAACAGTACTTGGTTACATACAAACTGACTTAAATTACTTGCTAAAATAACTTTGTATTTTAAAATATTATAGGTATTCTATCTTAAAACCTATAGAGGACTGTATACTAACTACGGAACCGCGCGTAGTGCGACGCGCACTTGTCAAATTATTTTTTATTTATTGGCTTTGGCAGCCCTGAGCTCATCCTCGTACTTCTTTGCGAATGTGTGGTCGGGGTCGTACTTGGCGATCAGCTGGTCCCAGTAGGCGGGCTCGTTGTTGATCAGGTGGCCGATGACGCGGCGGCTGCCCCTCTGCTGGGTGTCGGTACACTTGGCGCAATTCTCTTCGAGAGCCTCTCTGATGTGCGCTGTAAGATAACATTTATAGATACAGGTACAGAGAACGCTGTAAGTTAGTAATTGTATTCATGGGCATATCTATACTAATAATAAAGAGGTAAAGTCTGTATAGATGTTTGGATGTGTGTTTTTGAAGTAATCTTTGTAACTACAGAATCGATCTCAATAATTCTTTCGCTGTAATACTCTCTGTGTGAACATTAGCCTATTTGGTATTGGGTTTTAAAAAAAAGAGCGGCCACAAAATGTGTTATAATGAAGTAGGTAAGTCGGGGAATATTTCAGGAATTCATCAGTTGCTCAGAGAACGTTAGGGTAGTATTTTAACGCGAATGAAGTCGCGGGGCGTTTGCTAGTATAATATATAATCGTAAAACTAACCAGTACCTTAACCTGCTACGTTTTAGAGTGAGGTCTGTGGTTTTAGGTGGTTTCGCAGCAGCTGTACGGTCTCCCGGAGCGGGACACATCGTTTTACAGCGACCGACGCGGATTGTTCAGTACGGGACACGCTCCGGGTAGAGTTAGGCTCTACCACTAGTTTTAAAGTGTCCCTAAACGATCATGCTTGCATGACATGCAACGTTTACGAGAATGTCATGCTGCATGATGGACCATTATGCCTGCTATCAATCAATACAGTGAAGCAACGGCATGCACGTAGATTGCATGTCATGCACGTCAAGCTAGACGATCATGCATGAGTGACAGCACGTATTGCATGTCATGCAGATTGATCGTTTAGAGAGCCCGTTAGAGCACTGCGGGCGCTACCGTACGTCCCGTACAACTGAAACCAGCCTTAAAGAGAAAGGAGTACTCTCTAAACGTCACCAGTCATTTTCAGTCAACTACATTTACCCCTAGCTACAATAGCTGACCTTATATTAAGGATATAGTAGTCACCTTTGAGCTCCTTGCCGTCCGGAGAGCACCTGCCCTTGTCGAGTACGCACTTGAGGTAGGGCACGAGGAGCCGCCGGTTGCCGAGGATGTCGTCCAGGTTGACGGTGTCGTACCGGTCCGTGTAAGAGCCCCGCCGCGCGCACGACGCGCCCAGCACCGCCAGCAAGCATAACCACGTGAAGCTTCTCATTCTGGAATTAATTGATATTTGTTAGTTTGGAATTACTGGGAATCTTTAGCCTCACAGTGTGTATATCTAGAAGGGGGAGCACATAACATTATGGAGTTTTGCAAGTTTATTTAGCATTTTAACGCGAATGAAGTCGCGGGGCGTTTGCTAGTCTTAAAAAATAATATAGTTAATTTTTTAAATGCAAAAGCATGGATCCCTGTTCCTTAGTTTGGATCAAAAATTCTGTTTGGCGTCTATGCAGGTTTCCTTACGATGTTTTCCTTCAACGAAGAGACTGTGATATTTAGACCGTATTTAAGATCCGAAAAACTCACTGGTATGGGCCAAGGTTCTAAGTGACCTCATGAACATGAGGCGAGTATACAACCAACGAGGCTACAACAGCTCATAATAAGTACAGTCGACCGCACGTCAGTGGAATACTTTGACTTTGAGCTGGTCTAGCCTTTTAGGAAGTTCCAATACTATGAGAGACCAGTTTATATTATTATTACTGGTTTTGTTTCCACTGACGTGCGGTCGACCGTACCTATAGATACTTTTATGTAAAATCTTCCTCTGGAAAACTTATAAAATGGTATAAAATTAATAAAGTAGGTAAGTACGCCATTTTGAGCTAAATTGTAGAAAAAACAGAGCAGGATTTGAACCTAACAGGCCTTGAACATATACCTAGTCAGTGATAACTTTACATATAATTAATTGTATTATTATTCGTCAGTTTTGTCATTGAAACCTTACAAATTAGAATATTCTATGAAATATAAAACATCATCATCATCAGCCTGCACTAGTCCACTGCTGGACATAGGCCTACTTAGAATGTTTATTCGATTTACGATAATAATGTCCAATCTGAAATTATAATCTTCATTCCGGGAATATTAATTACCAAACGGGCCTGAGGGGATATAATAAAACAACATCACCGTAGATAGTTTTAACATTGAAACGTTTTTTTGCTAACACAACAAGAGTCGTACACACCTCATTAATAAACAAAGTCCCTATCACAAATTGTAGAAAAACTTGTTTAAATAATGTTTTTGTTATCTATAAATTTTTGTGGTTCACTCAGGTACCAACTAATAATATTTTTTGTACTATTTTCTTAAAATAAGGGGTTTTTGTGAGATGAATCGCCTACCTTATTAAGCACAAGACAACCTGTTGAGCACCAAAAGACAAATAATTATTCAACGCCTGTTGCCCGCCGACTTTTATACTAATATATACAGAATACTTTTGGACCACGAAACCCGTTCTCACTCAGCTTTTCGCAGAACATTTCGTCATTGATGACATTAATAATTAAGGTCTTTGCGTAACTGACGTAGAACCAAAAGTATACAAACAGAAAGAAATGTACCTATACAAATGGTCCAGAGTTCGATGAACGGGTGAGCATAGGGAACGGGGGTTCTGTGTTCCTAATACTTATCTTGGGATTCTGTGTTCCTTAGGGGGTCAAGATAACCTGGCGACACTTCGACCCTATTCTATACCCTTCGGATCTTTTGTGCCAAACCCCTGTACACCAACCTGTTTGAGGCACCCAAACCGTTTTTTGGTGAACTTCACATACGCCTCAGAACAGAAATACTAACCTTTGTATAGTATACAGATTTCCTCACGATGTTTTCCTTCGCCAAAAATCTGTGGTATTTTATTAAACCGTACTTATTTCTGAAAACTCAGTTCGATCCGTTTAAAGGCATACACTTTCGAGTCCCCCCAAGACTGACAACGCACTTTTAGCCGTTGAACTGTTTTATGTTAATCACAGGTTCTGAAACCATTTACCTTCATGTCTGCAGGCTCAGACAGAAAAAGAAACTTGTCAATGCGGTGGTCATAACCTTTTCATTTTAGTAAGGTATATCTATAGAATAGATAGCTCGTAAGTCCCTTTTCAAAAGTGATTGAATTAATTTCAAACCTTGAAATCCTTTAATTAACGATACCTAGTTTGTATTCCTACTTTTCAAAAGACGAAAAAAAAAGGAGGTTCTCAATTCGACCCGTATATATATATATATATATATTTTATGTATGACCACGCATAACTTTTTACAGAGCAGTCCGATTTTGATAATTCTTTTTCTATTGGATAGGGTCTACTTGGTCCCATTTAAATTTGAAGAAAAAATTTCTACCCTAAGGGTAGAAAATTAGGGGATGACTGATTAAATTCCTACTAAATTTTCATATTTGAACCAATTCTGTTGAAACTAGGCACAAATAAGTAGTTCTAATGACCCTACAATATGACGGAGACCTGAACTTGATCTGATGACGGAGACGGAAGACAGTTGAGGGAACTCTTTAACGGTGTACAGCAGCTAACTCGTGTTTGGGCTTATTCATTCATCTTAAATGAGAACTTTAAACCTAACTTATGATTTATTCGATTACGACTACCATCTTTGGGTGAAGATGGAGACGGAAGGCTGTCGAGGGAATGAATTAGTATATTTTAGTCACAAAAAAGTAAAAAATAAAATCGTTTTAACAAAAAAATTAAACCGTCGAAAAAAAGAAACTGAAAACACGCAAATTAATCAAAGTTGATACGTAAAGTGAAATGATGGCAGCCAAGTTTACGTAAAGTGAAATGATACAAGCAATCAATGAGAAGATCATCAAATTAAAGTACGAAAAACGTAATAATAAGTAATAAAAATAAAAGAAATTAATTTGTATGTGTGTTGGGCGCCGACTCAAAATTACTTAGGTTTACATTAGTGTAGGAGCGTAGTTATAGACTAACAAGGTAACTTGTTATTATTTTTCGCTTTTCAGTTTCTTTTTTTCGACGGTTTAATTTTTTTGTTAAAAAGTTTTTATTATTTAATCGTATTGGTGAGTTAATTCACCTACTACGTGATTCATGCGGCATGAAAATTTACAATAGCTTTTTTATTTGTACTCAATTATCTTTTCATTTAACAAATCAAAAAACGTCGACTTGTTAATCATACTCGTAGGTAATAGTTGTCTGTGATTATCTGTGATTGTCGAACGAGACGGCGGCGGCTAAAGAATTAAAACGCCTTACAATAAAATTAAACTAACTTGTAATTGTGCAAAAATTACGTATCCCGATGCCTCTGGCGTATGAAGGCAAACGATTGAACCACTACTGCAGTGAAATAATATTCTGGAACTATTAACATTTTTTTTAACATTACAGAATTTTGATATCTTTTGTAGTTTTCGAGATATAGCGTGGCTCTGCCAACGTGACGTCATCTTGGCAGAGCCACCAATAGACCCATATGACTTTTAAACGGCCGATGTACAAATAATAATTTTTGAGTACATATAGTACATAATATTTGGTACATTTCTTCTGCATACTCAGATTTCAAATCAGAGACCGTGGCTCTACCAAGATGACGCAAGTAAGTTGCACCTTTAGACACTTGAGCACTTCACCCTCGGTCGATGCCTAATTCCAATAGGTTAACCTAAAAGTAGGTATCTCTAATTATGCATGTCGCATATACCTGTCTTTCCAGCTATTGTGATTCCATTTGGCATAACCGGTCTCAGGGTCTCAGGGTAGACCCGGGGAGCCGGATTTTGTAGTTATGGCCAATGTTTTGCAGTTAACGTAAAATATTTATTCAACATTAAATTAAAATTAAACATTTAATCGGCAAATGTTGTATTTAACCTGATATTAATTACATGAATAAAGAATATGAATATAAATTCTATTCTATTGAAGCCTAATTTCGTATGTCATCTCGCGATAATTAATATTATTTTTGGTTAATCCTATCTAATAGTAGGTAAGTACCTACTGCATAAATAAAATGATGTTTCTCTCAAAATTATAATTGCTTGTAAGTATGTAGTACCTATTCATAATTTCCACCTACCCAAAGGTCAAGTTTGCATGAAGTGATTACCATAAATTGTAAACAATGAGACGCATATTTCCTGGAAATTGGTAGATTGACTTCACACAGTTATCTCTTTATCAGGACTTGAAGGTAAATCAAAATCATAACGACAAACCACCTGCTGATTAAAAGGTGTCCAAGCATTTCTCAAAACAAAACTTTTTTTTAAATATAATACTTTTTAATACCTAATTGCTATGAAATACCTCTTTTTATTACGATAATAATCTAAAAGTTTTGTTTGAACTATCGTCACAGAATCGATTTTTTGGGACAAAATACTTTGAGCCAAATTCATATCTAGACTAACTTTACTCGTATGTTCATAAAACACTCTTTATGCAACTCTGTTAAAAAATGTAAAATTCAAATATGTACTATATAGGTAGGTACCTACTTCTTTGACTATTCTAACTGGTATCAATGTCGATTTGAATTTAGAGAAACAGTGTGTGTAAATTGACCCCTGTGATTATGAATGGGTATTGTTTAGTTGACCACCCACTAAAGTATGTAACTAACTAAATATCATTGTCTTAGCTACGGAGATATTTTCATTTCAATAATATAACTTCTGCTGTATGCAATGGCTATAAATACATTAAGCGAATGGATTTTTTAATGCTTGACGTAAGTAGAATAGCGTCAAAGGGACCGGTTACTTTTTATCTTCATGCGCAAGCGCGAGTCATTCACTTATTAGCTATAGGTACTTATATTAAAATGAATTATGAAGAATTGGTGTGAAGTTTGTGTAAAGACTTAACTAGCATCAAAGCAAATAAAATATTTACAGCTGTACAGTGGTATGCGATATAGAAGTACTGTCAACCGCACGTCTCAATGGAAACATTTGACCTTGAGTTGGCCTAAGCCTAGAGTTTCAATGCTATGAGAGACCCGTTTATACTGATTTGTTACCACTGATGACGTGCGGCGACCGTACCACTAAGAATGATAACCCACCCGTCAACATTTTGGGAGTGCATAGTGGAATTCTAATACGCTGATGTTGTGATACTTTAAAGTAATGTTGTATCTATTTAATATTATAAAAGGCAACGCCTTATGGGCTAGCCTTTTTATTGTTTTGGATGGAGCAGAATCTCTCTCTTATTTTTTATTGATGGCAAGAACGAACTGGATCATCAAAATCTAATAGCTTAATAGATTATAAATTACTATTCCTTAAATAGATTTAACCCTTATGCTTGACACTATCGATTGGTGCCATGAAAGTATAGGGTGTTATTTATTTCACATTTGTGTCGGTTTGATTCCCGGCTGCGGCAAACGGCTATAAAAAATTTTGAAAGCAATTTTACTCGCTATAAATATAAAGGAATGTTTCCGTTGAGATATTTTGATATCCTACTACTTAAATCCTACCTACTTAAATTATCATCCAGGTAAAGTTCTGTCTTTCTACCCTATATTGGAGCTTACTCCTTTCATATAAAAGACATCAACGCGGTCCTTTATATGTTATTAACCTAAAATCCCGCTGCATGTAAGAATTAGTTTCCTGTTATTTATTTGATTTTCTTATATTTCTGTGTTATTGTGTAAAGTAAACTCAATTTGATAAATGGAAAAGGCAAAGCTCTCGGGACAGCTACAGCCTATTGTAAAATTATTTAGTTAAATAAATATCTTTTTCTTTTAATATTCTTTCTTAAGTCGAGAATTGTGCTTAAGTAGTTGATCATTGAAAAAACATAGCTGTTTAATATGATAATTGTTAATGTTTATGTAGAGAGACGTATGCCCTTGCTCTCCACCTTGTGTAGCGTCAGATGTCAGAACGCTATTATAGCTTTGACGCCTTGTCTCTACCACAACACGAGTTCTATTTTTGATTCGCTCTCCTCGGTTCGATTCGACTGATTTTTGTGTCGGATGAAAAATGAAGGAAAATTTGTAGAATCGACCGCTCGAAGCGAGGCGAGCGATTCAAAAATAGGGCTCCAGGTACCTAAGTCCAATGTGGGATAAAACAGTGTAACTACCAACTACAAACATTTATGTAATTTATATTTATTATTTATTTATTTATACTTATTTCTTTTCTTTGCTTCTCGTTGAACTACAAGTTAAATAAATAACTTTGACATAATCTACAATGCCTTTTCTATGGGGCGTCGCGTCAGTCGGATTTGCGTACCTATCTAAAATACCGATATAAAATATACATGTACGGTCGACCACACGACAGTGGAAACAAAACCAGGAGAAACTGATCTCTCATAGTATTGAAACTCCCTAATAGGCTAGGCGAGGCAATATCAAATTATTTCCACTGATGTGAGGTCGACTGTACATAAAAGTGGCACTCTTTCGGAGCACCAACTATTGTTTATTTGGTTTCTGATATGCAAATCAAGTTTGTTTTGTTGTACCATTTTATTAGAACAGACAACGCAGACCTATTGCTATACATTGTGTGACCGGACATTGTATATTTATATTTAGACGCCTGTTGCTTGTGCATCTCTATTTACCCTCTCGTGCGCATAATGAACTAGTTAAGTAATTTCACAAAATGAACGCAATTTATCCAATTTGTAGTTTTCTATCCATTAGTATATAAGAAACAACCTTCAAATAAACTCAGTTTGAGATAAAATCACTTCAGTTGTAGTCCCTTTCGTGGAAAAATAACTGTCTATAGTGAGTATCTTTAATATCTATATGTATTCAAATACTTCTCAGTCCTTGAGTCCACTGCTGGGCATATGCCTCCTCCAAGGCGCGCCACTGAACCCAATCTTTAGGTCTCCGCATCCAATCACATACTTACGCAGATTGTCGCTTCGTTTAGCCGGTGGGC
Organism: Metalampra italica; assembly: GCA_949699065.1. NCBI lineage: Eukaryota > Metazoa > Arthropoda > Insecta > Lepidoptera > Oecophoridae > Metalampra > Metalampra italica. The sequence goes on from OX452986.1 coordinate 4,784,485, forward strand.
GTCCCACACTACGCTTATCCAATCGTACTTCAATTACTTACATTATCTTGTAGCCTATTCTCCATTGCTACTTTATTTTAAACGATAACTTAACAACCATCAACCAACCTCAACCAACAAACAACCATCAAATTTAACATGAATGTCGCTCTTCTTTAGAGAGTGTCATTTGAAAACCAATTCATGGCGCCTGCTTTATCTCGAAAGCACATTATGCTAGGTACTGGACTAAGCTACTCTCCACTCGATAATTTTTCATTATCATTTCATATCTATCTTCTACATCCCATTTCTATATCTCTATCATTTCTTGTTGCTTGTATGACATGTACTATGATTACCTACACATTTACGTTAGATTTGTAGTCATTATAGTACACTATGTAGATATATCTAGAAGAATGATGTCTGTTTTTTTGCTCGTTTACTCAGAGTAGGCGCTGCTCTATACCTCCGTTCATTACGTAGAGAGGATCTCTGTCTACGGTTCATTTATGATTTTAAGACATTGATAATACTAGTAGTTCCGTGAGAACAGTAGACCTCGCCAGCCCTTATAAACCAAACCTAAAAGAAACCAACAAAAGTCAACTTTGGAAATAGAAGAAGTACCTACTAAAGTGACAAAAATTAGCACTTTAAAGCTTAATATTTCGCAAACGGATCCCTGAATCGAAAAATGTTTATCACACACCCGCGATATTTTTGAAAGACCCATCCAACGATACCCCACACCATGGATATCACGCGGAAAAAAATAATTTTCCATTTTACGTATGCAGTTCTATGAACATAATTTATTTTTTCAACTTTCTTAAGTCGATCCACTATTACTCAAAAACTAATAGAACCTACTTAGCCGTAATAGTTTTCCTTGTAACTACGTTATATATGCTACTGCCATGAATTTTTTCACATTTCCAGAAGCAACCGTTTAGCTGGCAGGGGTGGGGGGGGACACGTGACTCTAACAAAAATTACCGCTTTAAAGCTTAATATTTCGCCAACGGATCCCTAAATCGAAAAAATGGTATTCACACACCAGAAATATTTTTGACAGACCTATCCAACGATATCCCACACTATGGGATTCACAAGAAAAAAAAAGTTCACTCCCACTTTGCGAGTATAGTAGGTACTCTAAAAAAAATGTTTTTCAAAATTTTATTCTACTCATTTTGTAGGTTTAATTAATTTATACATATGCCAAATTTTCGTCAAAATCGGTTGAAAAATGCGACCTGTAGAGAATTACAGACAGACAGACAGACAGACAGACAGACAGACAGACAGCCGGACAAGAGCATTTTTGGCCAGTCTCGAAACGTAGACGCTTCGCTCGCTTCGCTCGCTCGGTCAATTATGATTTTTTCTAGGCGCTGAGAATGAAATCCCTGCCAGTTTATCTCCTACTGCTTTACTTGATACATCGAAGCGATGGCGCCGAACCGCCAACGTATACCACCAAGTATGATGGAGTAAACCTGGACGAGATCCTGGCCAGCACTCGCTTGTTGAACGGGTATATAAACTGCTTGTTGGAAGTCGGTGCCTGTACTCCCGACGGAAAGGAACTCAAAAGTATGTTTAAGATATTTCAAATTATAAGACTCTAAAATAAAACCATTCGGTTCTTTTGTAAAATGAAAAAATAAAAAATCCAACAAGCCAGTAGGACTAGGCAGCCTTATTGCTGAGAGAGATTTCTTTCAGATACGTTCAGCTAATGCTCAATTTCAACTATCGCCAGTATTGTAAGTTCGAATGTGAGTTTGTTTGTTTATTTTCACGCGTTCACGTCTCGACTATTCATACTATGTTCATACACATACCCTGTGTCATGCATGGATTAATGTTCATACACAAATTTTTACCATGGGAAAAAGACTTCTAAAATATTCCACGAGGGCGAAGCAGCCGGCAGCAGCTAGTATGATATATTTCTCACAGACAATACTACACGTGTAAGAAAGCAAGTTGAGTAGGTACTTTACTGAAACTGCTCGAACTGTCGAGCATGGTCGTTGGACATTTTTCTGGTTGGACATTATTACAGTAAATCCTAGGTACTTGTAGATTATCAGAATTACAAAAGTGCATATGCCTACAAAGTGCATAGCCAGTAGGTATTGATTGCAAAATTTTTATATTTTTCCACCCACTGGTATATCTTTCATCAGTTGTGTATTTAGTTTATTTCCTCTGAACCGTAACCGAAGCGTAATTATTTTAAAGAGCCATTCCGATTTTTATCAAAATCAGTTAAAAACCTACATTTCTCATGGTCATTGGTAATGTTTTTTAAAAACTTACCCGACCGGAAAAACAAAAAAATAAAACTGAAGTAAATTATTGATGTTTATAAAATTATTCATTACTTACTTGCCTACATAAAACATTATAAAATATTGGTTTTTAGAAAACCTACCGGACGCAATAAGCAACGACTGCAGCAAATGCACAGAGAGACAGCAGGAAGGGGCCGACCAAGTGATGCACTATATTATAGACCACAGACCGGAAGATTGGGAGAAACTTGAACAAAAGTAAGCTCTATTAAAACTACTGGTCAATTACATATTTTATAGAAACATTGAGCTACTGCCCCGCTATTCTGTAAGCGTATTTGTGCAACTCGATCCTGAATCCGCAGTGAGATCGGTCTCTAACTCAATGATTTACAGTTCAATACTCACTTTACTTCGCAAGTGAAGTGTTTATTAAGTAGCTTGTATTTGTTTACACAATGCGACATCAAGGTCTTTCATGATCGGATGCGGAGTGAAGTAAGTGACTTGCGATGTGATGGTCGAGTTTTAATTCATACTTTACAGAATCACACAGCAGGAGTGCACGTCACCAATACTTAATTAATGTTTCATTGTAAGAAAGCTCTATACCTGCCGTGGCCAGATATGTAGAGTTGATCATAATTCATGAAGCGCCCGGCCATTTCATAAAGTGGCATTTCCTGATATAAGTACCCATCTATAGTACCTAATGGTCATATTCTTGAATCGGCATTCGGCAACGTTTGGCGATTTGTTCATCCACGTTTGGCCATGTCATGAAATAGCTGTTAACTAACGGTTGTTTTTGCCCAAATCGACCAATGAAATATAAAAATTGATTAATTACTACTAGGATTTCAAACAATTAGTTGCCTGCATGGGTCCCGTGGCTCGCTTCGCTCTTTCCATGGTCACCAGCAACCTAGCGCTCGCCGCTTCCGTTGGTCCCTCCTCACTCCTATTTTTGCAAGCATAGGTACCATGAATTTTACATGTGTAGGTAGTTGTATTTTCATTCGTCCACCATGTTCGAGGACTTTATGAACTTCCATCTAGTATATAACTCGCCTATCTATATCTATACTTATAATAAAGGAGTAGAAATCGTGTGTCTGTACTTTGAACAAATTTAATAAAAAATACACACGTATAATAAAAATTGATATGAGAAGTCTTATGAGCAATAGAAGTAAAAAAAAAATTATTTAAATTTTTATCTGTATTCACCAAATTGGATACGGTTTTCATAGTTTGTTCCTGAAGGTATGGTATACCTTAAATTATGGTGAATAATATATAGGTACTTAGAATGATCCATTTTACCATTGGAAAATTATAACTAGACGATGTATGTCTGTACATAGCAGAGATAGGTACCTACTTCCAAAATCCACGCGGACGAAGTCGCGGGCAACAGCTAGTTCAATAATAAGTCGTAATAACAGCTCCAAGTACTTTGTTTTTTTAAACATTGAGCCATTTGTCTCACATTTGAATCCTATTAAGTATGAGGCTTGATCAACCGGATTTGTCCATAACTGCTGGGTGTGGTACCTCATTTTAATAAATATTTTGTTTATGGGAGTGTAATTAACCGTTATCTACTCGTACCATCAGTAAAGTTGACAAAACGAGGACAAAACTATACTTACTTCAGCAAACTTTCATACGATAAATTTCGCTGACTCACCTTTATTCTTTTTTGGTTCTCTAACATAAAATAATTGTTTATGCACCTAGTGTTAAATAATCATTTTCAACACAGTTGCTCTTAAAGTGGCTCATATTGCATCACCTTTAAGTTCACAATGCAGCTTAAAAAACACTACGCGTGCTTTTTACTTAACATTACGGCACAGTTTTATTTAAATCTCATTATAAGCTATCAGTTTTTACGTCTAAAAAAAACTTTTTAACAAAAAATAAAACCGACTTCAAAACCACAAAAAGGCACTAAAAAGCGTAAAATAACTTTTTTATTTTAATCCAAAAGACAGAACCCTGTTACGTATTATTTTAACTAAAATATTATTACAATATGTGCTATGTACTGAATTGTTTGTAGTCGGTGCCAAGCCGGCAGTAAGCTAAGTCTCCCGTGCGCCATTCCATAATATGTTAATTCATTATCATCTTATCAGCCTGTAGACGTCCACTGCTGGACAAAGGCCTCCCCCAAGGATCTCCACGACGACCGGTATATGTTAATTAAGCTGTTCATATTGCTAAGTTTCATTGTGCGTCGGTCTTGGCACCGACTTCAAACAGATCAGTACATAGCACATATTGTAATATTATTTTCGTTAAAGTAAAACGTAACAGGGTTCTGTCTTTTGGATTAAAATAAAAAAGTTATTTTACGCTTTTTAGTGCCTTTTGTGGTTTTGAAGTCGGTTTTATTTTTTGTTAAAAAGATTTTTATTTTTTCATTTTTAGTGTTAATATATTTATAATAGTATTCGTTGCATCCCTAATAATCCCCGTAAAAAGACCTAGGTAGGTAGGTACACCGCAAAACTTGCTGCGGCGGCGGCGGTGCGAAGGCGAAAGCGACAAAACCGCGCGCACAGATGGATACGCCCCACGCGGCGCGGCGGCGCGCGGCGGTGCGGAGCGGCGGCGGCGCGTTGTATTCCTTTGTAGTATATGAGAACTGCCACACAGCGGCGGCGGCGCGGTGCGGTGCAGAGCGTTCTTCATACAAACCGCTTCATACAATTCCTGTCTGATGGGGTCCGCTTTATATTCGCTTTCCGCAGATTCGCCGCCGCAACGCTTTCGCAACACCGCCGCCCTATAGTTGTAAAGCATTTCATCATCATTACCACTTCATTCGCGATAAAATACTACACAAATAATACTACACTCCCCCCCCTCCCCCAATCTCCTCTCCATGCCCTCCATTTCCCCCCTCTCCCTGACCCCCCCCCCCCCCCCCCCCACCCCACCCCTCCCACACCCTCCCCACCCCTCCCCCAACCCTCCACCTACCCTCCCCTCCCCTTCCCCTCCTATGCCCTAAACCTACTGTGCCGTAACTCCAACTATGTATGTAAATTTGAGGGTTTTCCTCGATTTCCATCGGATCCCTTCATCAGATCCTAACTTGGTGACAATGGGACCACCTCGGGATCGGACCCTCTCAAACAAAAAAAAAATTTTTGAAATCGGTCCACAATTGAGGGAGAAATCGGTGAACATACATAAAAGGAAAAAAAAAATACATACAGCCGAACATAGTACCTCCTCAATAGTAATCATTTTTGGTAAAAAATAAATTGTGCTAATTATAAAATGTTAAATAAATTATAGGTAGTAAAAACATATTTTTTAAAACAAACTTTTAACTAGAGCTTTTTTGGAAACTTAGATCGTGCTTTCACAATTAAATGCGTACGTGATTTCGTGTCTGTGAAGTTGACCGTGAAGAGTTCCTTTATCATATCATGTTTACCATAAAAATGCATTGTCATCGGAACCGAACCAACATCTAAAAATTCAACTCCGAGGATAAGAGGAAGTGGTTCTAGTTCAGCTTGCTAGATTTGACGTAAACACACTAACATACAAACAAACATTGCAAGTTAAATAAAAGCTTGTAAAAAACATTTTCATTTCATCAATTTATTTTTATCAACAAATTAACATTAATTTGTCTTAATACATAAATATTCAGTTATTAGGCTGTTTGGCCGCTTTGCGAAGTTACCCTGTATCTTCGCCCACTGAGCGCTCATAGACCTAACAAAAAAATTAAAATCCGCGCGTCGATTTTCACAAATATTTGTGTTTTGTGATTATTTTCAAAAATATCGAATTCAGAGTGGAATAGAGCCTTCAGCTGAAGAAGAGCCATATAATTATATACTTCAACGATATATATATATATATACGCCATCAGAAATACTTACTTAATGAGGCACAAAATGTAATGATTGCCTATTGCTATCAAAATCAAAGGAAAATAAGTTTATTACATTTTATATAATAATATATTTTTCCTCGCTGTGTTGAAAAGAATATTGGTCATAACACTCTCGACTTTATTACGCACTCGGCTTCGCCTCGTGCTGTGCAGTCTAGCCATGAGTGTAATGATCAACTTATGTCATAATGTATTATTATAATGTAACAATACTGGTGATATTCATTTCAGGTACAGTTCCGACGGAAGCTACAAAACAAAATATTTGGAAAGTAAGAAAACTCCTGAAGAAAAGGCAGTTTCCATTAATAAAGACAGTGAATCAAAGGATAATTCCTAACACTCCATGACATCTAATCGTCTATAAAAACTAAAGCTTAAGGAAAGAAATTCGATAGTCGGGACACAATAAATGAAATACATTGTAGAATCTCATTCGATGTAATCTACTTCCTCTGGTTGTCTCTCTATCTGCCAATCCCTTTGTGGACATAGCGTGAAGATATGTATTTATAATAATTATAAAAGTTTTTAATATCGATGGTTTGACTTATATTAACCTGTCATCATATCATATCTTCACAACAACATACTGTACATTTTGAGCCTTAAAGCAACTGCCTCAGTTCTATAGCGCCCTAATCAGTATACTATATTTTAACAGTGCATTTTAAAATCCAAATTCTTACACTTAACAATGTAAAAGACCTCTAGTTCAAACAACCTCAACTATCTATACTTAACATTTATTTTGCGCCCTGCACAACACAACACAAATGATGGGATGGGAATTATTTTTATCTAAATAGCCATTTTAAACTATATCTTTTCCATATTATATCTTTTAACTCTAACTTTAACTCCGGGAACAGCGAACCTATTTCTAGAGTTTTCTACTTCCTCTGGCTCTCCAACTATTTTAAATTTGAGTTTTTCTTCCTTACGATGTTTCTTTAGTGGCTTGATTTGAACAGCTGACCTATAAAAATGATTTGATTGACGCGTAACATTCAAATTAATAAATAAGTTTTATGTTGATGAATTTGCTACCTAGTTATATTTTTAACTACTTTCTAACACTACAAAGAAGTTCAAAATATTTATCTAGGTAGCAAATTAAGTTCATCAACATAAAACATAATTATTCACATGGTCCCGTGATAGAATATGGCCCCACGACGCACAGTCAGTATAATACGCGTGTATTTCAGAGACTGCGCGTACGAAATCGCGAAGACAGCTAGTCTAACATAGATTTTAAAGTGAGGCGAACGTACAGAATTAACCAAGTATCCTCTCGACCCTCTTGAGGCCGTCGTACCTGGTGAGGAACAGCTTCCAGGCCACGGGGTCGTGCGCCATCATGGCGGCGATGACACGGCCGGCTTCATCCTTCTGCTTGTTGGAACACTTCACGCAGTCCTCCTTCAGGGCTTGGATGAGCACCCCTGAACATTCCATTTCAATTAGGTATCTCACAGAACTCTGAGTAAATAGGCACATACAGGTAATCGTGTAATCATACTATAACTGTAAATCCATTACCGTAATACTTGTCAGTCTTTCTGCCTACTCCGTCAGGGACATTGCGTGAAGATATGTATGTATGTATTTAATCAGCCTACATAAAATGGTAATTAGTTAATAAGCATTATAAGAATTATAGCTCACCCTTCATTTGACCCATTTCCTTAGAGCAGTACCGATCAACAGACATCAGACACTTGACATCCTGCGCCGCAAGTGGCTTTATTTCATCATTAAGATTAATTTTCGCCTTCAAAGCATTAGATTTCTCGTAATCCTCCACTATTTCATTCAGAACCGTCATATCTTCGTCGGCGTATAACACTTTATACCCTAAACTCTTGATGCCATCGCTCATGGTCCGGTCCATACCGGGGGCAGTTATTTCTGCGACAGACGCCATTGAAATCGAGAGAAGTGTAAGGATTTTTGTCCACATTATGGGCGGTCGGTATAGCTGGTCGATGCGTACTAAAGTGGTACAAGTCCAATGACAGTCAAGGCTGAATATATTATGCTTGGGGCTTAGTGACGAGCGGAGCGGTGTCGATACGATGGCGGTTTCTCACTTAGCTACACCTTAAGTATTTTAACTTATTAAAACATAACTATAACACTGGAAATTCAACGCTGTTTCTTTATCTTTCTCACAATTCTCGCGTAAAAATTTTTTTCCGCAGGAAATGTCCAAAGTTGTTCATAGTTATAAAGTAAGTACCGCACTCTATATATAAGTACACATATATAAGTACTCACGATGCGTTGTTTGTTTAGTTAATTTAATTTAGAAATTATTGGTAACACAAGAAGATTTATTTAAATTTAGTATATACAGAAATTATATTAGTAACACTAATAATATATACAAATAAAATATATAAAAATTAATTATTTAATTTATAATTTCTGGAAAGACTTAATCTGCCAGACGCATCTGAAGTAGGTAGCCGGAAGAGCCAGCCGAGGAGAGCGTACATTATGGGTACATTGGGTCTTTAACCAACAGCCTGCTCGTCGACAGGTTGATATGATAATGCTTATTCAGAAGGCTTAGGTAGTTAAATGAAAGCATTAAACTCATAAGTCCAATGGCCGATGAACACAAGCTGATTACCGAAGATGATAGCATCATTCGCTGCTTCGTATGATGTGCAATACGCCTTATTATGATGCAATGGCACGTGGTTTGTTGCTATTTACAAACAGCAACTGGTACTTGTTTACAATAACATCAAGATCAAGATGAAAGCAGGCAGGTGTACTCAACACTATAATAATATGCTTCGTGCATAGGGTCCTTGGCGTAGGGGATAAGACGCGGCCTCTCATATCGAAAGGTCCGGAGTTCGATCCCCAGCTGGGCCATGTACCAATGGGTTTTTTTCTCGAAACTTAAGTAATAATAATATCTTTCTTTATTTGTTTCTTCACAAAAGTCTTCACAAATACAAACTTAAAATAAAGTACAAACAATATGTTTTAGTAAGTGGTCATCTTTTGTGAAGACTGATGCCTGAATTAGACATAGTAGTCTGTGATCCAGGTCACCAGGTCTCCACCCACGGAAAAAGCGATACATTGCATACTATACATATTTTTAGTAATCTTAATCTAAAATAGGTACATTATAAATTAACTTTAAGGTACAGTACAGTAGTACATTTACTGACTGCTCTCAAACGGTGAAGGAAAACATCGTGAGGAAACCTGCATACGCCGAAGGAGAAATCCTTAGGCGCATGTGAAGTCCACCAACCCGCACTGGGCTAGCGTGGTGGACTATAGCCCGAACGCCCTCGTTAAGAGGGTAGGCCTGGGACCCAGCAGCCCCACTGCTAGGCTGTTGATGATAGGGTCCTTCCACCTGATTATAATTATTATCCTGCGTCACAGAGGAAGTAATAGCCTGCGTGTGCCAGCGAGCGAGCCTGCTAGAACCGAGTTCAAACTCCGGTAATTCAAGAGTTTTTCTAAACCTACTTACATTAAATGTACTGACTGCAGCTCATAAACGGTGAAGAGAAACGTCGTTGTGAGGAAACCCTCAGCGTCTGAGATGATCAGTGCGTGTGATAGCGGGACTGATGATGCACCACGTCCGTAGGAGTTACCTCAGCTTCCCTACACGTGGCCCCTACCCTCCCCTACCTATAATCTGAAGTACAAAGTATTTAATGCTAAATACTTACATTAAGGCCTTGGTGAATATTTTAAAATACTAGCTGTTGCCCGCATAAGATAAGTACCTAAATAAACCATCTGGAAGAAATTATCTGACTGATAGTGAAAACCGCATCAAAACTTTATAGGTTGATAACTGACTTAAAAATTTTTCGCTACGCTACATCCTTAATCTATGGTTGACAATGAATTGTTAAAGTAAACAGCTTTTTCGGCGGGATTTTTAAGAGATTGTTTTCGTTTTTGTTTTCCAATAAAATGTATATTGTAGGTTTTGGTGTATAACTGTGATAGTTTTTTATGCAACAAGTGCATTTTAAATTATTATATTGTGCGGAATAGCTAAATAAAAGCGTGTAACGACACTACCGAATTGTTCAAATTGTCCCTTATTAAATCGACATTAAACCTACTATCAGTTTAGTATGGTCTTAGCTGCAGTGTGGATCACCGAATGGCACTAGTTGTGCCCGGAGGCTGTGCTGCGGTTTTATGTATTTGTGATTAGAAACTACGATTTGGCCTATAAGGACTTGTTTCCGAGTGGCCGTAAAACTATTTAAAAAAAAAAAAGTAAACGGGTATTGTTGATCGCCCCTACCGTACCGCTCACAATATTCGGGGCGCGTGCGGCGGGCGTTACGTGTGTAGTAAACAACCTTCGTTGATACAGAATACCAATTTGTGAGGGTAAATGTTGACGTTCCTTTCGTAGGTATGTAATGTATTGTGTGTACAGACCATAGATTATAGCAGCGTAGCGAGCGGGAGCGTAGCGAGCTTTTTCCGTGTTCTGTGGTACAGACCTACCTACTCGTCAATCATCATTACAACAACCGATCCATGAAATGTTATCAGTGATCTATTCACCATAGCCCTTTAGCGTCCACTGCTGTACATAGGCATTCCCTAATGAACGCCACCACACCCGGTCCTCTGTCCGTCGCACGCATCCAGCGGCTTCCACCCACCTTTAGGTCGTCGGTCCACCTGGTCCGCGGTCTCCAGTCCAAAACTCGTCTTCCCCAACGGTTCTGTGACAGATGTGACCTGCCCACTGCCACTTCAGCTTGCCAATCCTTTCGGCTATGTCGGTAAACTTAGTTCTCGTCGGATCGCCTCGTTACGGATCGTTCAGAGAAACTTAGAGCATCTCTCGCTGAGCGACCTATTAATTAATATCAATTTTTTTACACATACATAAAGTACGCTATGAACCTTGTATTCGTATAAATTTATCTTGTTACGAAGACCACGGCTCAGATTTTCAAAATTCAGTCGTATAATATCAAAGACTGTAGTTTTACTGAAAATGAGTTTTGAGTCTTATAGCAATGCGGAGAAAGTTGAAATTTCAACTGTCATAGAAAATCAGATTGCCGTGTTTGATATTATGTCTCAACTATACTTTAAGTTACGACAAACAACAAATAGATTGAGGAAAGACTATATAATATTGAACAGAAGACCAAACCTTCAGTTCAGTCCTTCGATCACCATATACTATTATATTAAATGGTGATCGAAGGTTCATAAATTGTAATTTAGAATCTACTAGCTGTTGCCCGCGACTTCGTCCGCGTGGATTTTGGAAGTAGGTACCTATCTCTGCTATGTACAGACATACATCGTCTAGTTATAATTTTCCAATGGTAAAATGGATCATTCTAAGTATATATTAAGGTATACCATACCTTCAGGAACAAACTATGAACACCGTATCCAATTTGGTGAAGACAGATAAAAATTTAAAAAATTGTTGTTTTCACTTCTATTGCTCATAACACTTCTCATATCAATTTTTATTATACGTGTGTATTTTTTAACTAATACAGTATGGGCAAAACCAAAACCATAGGAGATACATGGAAACTGTCTTAGGAACCTTTAGGTATTTTTTCGTGATAACAATTTTGACATAGTAATCGGAGCAGCTGGAGTTCAGGTGACATGAATGGATAAGTAGTAAGTAGGTACCTTTTTTCTTCCCATACAATAAAATGATTCTAACATGAAACTAAGTCGATACGCATTTTTTAAAAATAATAAAAATTATTTTTCACTGGCGTTCTATGAGAAAACATTTTATTGAATTTGACTAACTTCTGCTGCTCAGATTTTTTTCTTCCGATATAATGAAGTGATCCCTACATAAACTGAGTCGAACCTCATTAAAAAAAAATTGTGCAAATTGTCTCATTTTTATGGACAACACACGCTTGACCAAAAAATTTCTATGTCATAAGACACTTTCCCTGCATCTCCTATGGTTTCGGACTTGCCTATACTGTCCCAGTTAAAAAAAACACTGATATCTTCTATGTCTATGACATCGTCTTCTTACGTTAAATGATTTATCTGTAAATGACGATAACTTTTTTCGCTGTCATCCGATTTCAATGAAACAAAGCCTATAAGTTGCTCCAGGCTGTGCTTAATCTACCTGTGAAAACCGCAAGAAAATCCGTTCAGTGGTTTCGGAGATTAGCGATTACAGACAGACAGAAAGACAGAAAGACAGACAGACAGAAAGACAAAAAAATTAAAAAAAACTTTTTTGTGTTCTGTTACTCTTTTTTTATCGCCCACACTCATTTTTTTTTAAATTTGTTCAAAGTACAGACACACGATTTCTACTCCTTTATTATAAGTATAGATTTTACGAACTTATTCCCAATCACTCGATTTTGTCACTTTCCTTCAAATGTGGTGGCATCATAGTTAGTATACTAGCTATAGAGCGCGCGCATCGCTCATTGCCCATTGTGCCAAGTGTAAGCAGGTGTTCTATGGACGCTTCTATATAGATTTTTTCTAGATCGTTTCGTTTCCGTGAATCGTGTTTACAGCTTGGCACTGCACATTTCACCATGATTACTCCAAATCTTAATAAATACCGGCGCGAGCAACAATCGGCGCTCCTGACGTGTTGTGACTAGTAGCGTCGCCCCGAAAATTTCCAGACTGTTCAGACCCGTGCTTACAGTTCAGACTTGCTAACGCGCGCTCTATGTATACTAACAACTCTCTGGGTTGCATTTAAATGAAACGAGAAGTGATAGATTTTTAAATTTTATTTTATTTTTTCAACATTTCCTCCATTTTCTTAGACGCTACAGTCATATCAAATTTATGTTGAGTATCCTTAGCCAATAATCCTAGTAATGCTTTAAAAACTTTGCCTTTCCCCTCTTTGTACTGTTTAACTAATTTAGGATTGTTATTGATCACTTCTGTGCATTTTCTTGTTATTTCTTCATCATCTGTAATAACTGACCAGCCTTTTTCTTTTATAATTCTTGATGGTACATTCTCGCTGTCACAAGATTCAACAAGTATATGTAGTGTTTTCCTACAAATATCCAAATTGATTTCCTTTCGTAAAAGCATATCAATGAGTTCTGTTAACTGCTTTACTGTTATAGGACAATCTTCGATATGGACTTTATTCTTATTGAGCACTGTCAGAAGATCATTTAACAAAAGAATGGCGACTTTTGTGGGATTTCTTTGTTTATCTGATGTTAATTCTTGGAAATATTCGAGGAGGATTGGTTCACTGACAAGTTGTATTGCAAATTCTGGTCTGAGTTCAAATTGTTGGACGAGTTGCCTTCTGGACTCCTCGGGAAGTTCTGGTATTTTGTCCTGAATGAGAGGCACGCTTATTAAGTCCTGATTGTCGTGTTTGGTCGTCAAGTTGACACGTAGAGGCGGGAGATTCGGCTCTGGCATGTATCTGTGAATAAAGCAAATAAAAATAATTATTACATGTAAATAATATTTTTAAAAAACATTCATGACTTTAATTGGACTCTTTTCTATACATCAATTAAACCAAGAAGTTTCCAAATGTAATTTCATGCTAACATCTTAATTAATTTGATACTAGCTTTGCTCATCCAGTCGCTAATCGGCACAACTAACTTCCCTAGCCGATTTTGTCTATTTATACCATTTTTTCAGGATAATTACCAAATATTTAAACTTTCTGAAGTATATTTACGAGTACACTTTGTACATTTATATTTATACACATTTTCTTTTATTTACCACCGCTAAGCACTGTAAAGAAGAAACTTCTTAAAGGGTCAAAGAACTTGACTAACTAAACTAACTCCCGATGATTTGGCCCTCTTACGTTTCACAACCGTCTGTCTGTCAGATTAACTCACCTATAATCTTGTACAGTCTCCTTGTCTCGCATGGCGACCGTCACTTTGTTAGCGGCGTCCCACGAACGAGTCTCGTTTTTGATGGTACCGCCTCGCTCCAGGACGGACCGCTGCCTTTCGATCTCGTGCCGAACCGCGCCCGCCACCCCGCGTATAGACCCGATGTTTTTAATCTGAAAAATATATTGTTGGTACACGTTATAGCCACAGAGCACGGAATCTGATACTTAAAAGAACTATCAATGACAAGCCAATATACACTTTGGGTCACTAAGCTAGAATATGAAAGAATATATTGGTGTTATGTGTATTCATAAGAGTCAAGTCACACATACACCTGTCAACCCACAGTAGATGGAAAAGGAAGTCCCACACTGAGCCATAGTGGTGGACTATGGCTCATTCACCATCGTCATGAGGATAGACCTCTACTTTATAGTGGGATATATTTATAGGCTGTCAAGCAAAATAGATCACAACTGGGGGCCAATCGCGATAATTCTGAACGATATTACTAAATCCAAACCATATCTAAAAACGTTATGCTGCATGTACACGTATTGCAAACCTTTACAAACGCAATCCAAATGCAGCGCTCCACACGTTTGCGTTTGTAAAGGTTTGCCAAACGTGTGGATGCAGCATAACGTTTTTGGTTATGGTTTGGATTTGGTAATATCGTTCAGAATTAGCGCGATTGGCCCCCATTTGAAGGTTTCAGCCAGTCAAATGAGTTTTCTTGTTCTGAGGTCCAATGTATGTAATGGCCGTCGAAAGGCTGATATGATGATGGTGAATGAAATAAGATATATTCACCTCAGTGCGAGTGGAGAGCGGCTGGCCGGCGCGTCGCAGGGACACGTTGGCGTCGACACGCAATGCGCCTTCCTCCATACGCCCAGAGCATGCTCCCAACCGCTGCACTATTAGCACCAGCTCTTTCACTAGCGCCGCAGCTTCTTCCCCATCCTGGAATCAAAGTCTGTCTTCAAATATCTCACAAAATATCCATATCTACATCCTAAGAAAACTTTCAACTCTAATGGCTGACAACAGTTTTCACTTGTCTCTTGAAACTCTCTATTAATTGAGATTGAAATTAGATAACCATCCCTTAAATTGATTGTGGATTTGTTACTACCTACTTAATTGATGACAGTTTTGGTTCAGTAGAATGGATTCGAGTTATGACCCTTGTCATTCAACTACAAGAGCTTGATATTACTTTAACTTTCAATTTTAACAAACAAGCTTGATTTCCGATTTCTAATATTAGTTGAGAAAGGATCCAAATGTATTGGTTATTTACCTCTAAATCAGGCTCAAAAACGAGTTCAATTAGTGGTGCACCAGCCCTGTTCAGGTCAACGAGACTTCTCCTGAGCTCTGCATCATGCAGTGACTTGCCACTGTCCTGTTCCAATTGAATCTGTTTTATCTTTGAACTCTTTTTATACGGCTTCTTGTGGACTCCAGGTGTGAATACCTGGAACAATTTGCAAAAATAAAATTAACATTTATAGATTATAGCAATTTCATTCAGAATCAATTAAGTTTGGTCCAAGTTTAAATTGTGTAGGTAGGTACCTATTTAAGTACCCTTACTTGAAATGTTAATAAAATATGATGTTTTAAAAATATGATTTGTAGCTCCTAACCTACGGTTAAAAAGATAATTGTAAAAAATATTGCTCTGCTGACCTGAAAACTAATAACACCATCGCTAGCCAAAGGGGCTCGCTGCTGCGTAATTTGATAACCAGCCGGCAAATCAGCGTAAAAGTAATGTTTTCTATCAAAAGTAGACACTTCGTTCACTTTGCACGACAGAGCTAAGGCCGTCAATATTCCTAATTCTACACACTTTCTGTTCAATACTGGTAGAGTTCCCGGTATGGATGCGTCAAATAAAGAAACACAATTATTCACGAGGCCGCCAAAAGTGTTGTGAGCACCAGAAAACAGCTTGGACTCAGTGTTCAACTGGGCGTGAACTTCTAACCCTACTACGCTTTGCCACTTTTTGTCCGAAGTTGACGAGTGACTTCTTTTACAATTCAGTCCGTTGTGATTGAAAACTGATCGACGTGGAAAGCGTAAATATCTCATGTTTATAGTTTATTCCAAAATTCCACACTTGCAAAACATATTAAAAACACGAAACATCTGTTTTTGACATTTAATTGACAGTATAGTGCTACAGATATAGTATCTTTTTTTTATTACTGTCTGTGCCCTTCCGTATACTATCTAGTTTGTGGTGCCCTTGCGCGTCAACAACGTGTCAATAACAATAATTAAACCCGAGCAAATATTTTTCAGTAGAAAAAAAACTCGATCTTGAAAGTTCCCGATACAGAATCGATTTCACAATCTTCACTTTAATATTTGATTGAGACACGAGTTCGTCATGTTTGTTTCGTTTCCATCACGCACGTCTCATTGTATAGAATTTTCCAGAACGCGCAAACGAACGAACGCAGCAAGAGCATAGATAGTGTAAACTACATAAAAAGTTAAAACTACACTAGAGCACAAGCCATACATGATTAAGTAAGTTAACGTTGAACCGGATAGATGGCGCCACTTTCATATACTGTACTGTTTGTATGACTAGAATCTGAAGTTGGCGCCAAATTATAAACTCACTCAACGTAGTTCTGTATCGTCCTTTTTAAAACAAGCAAGTGATGACTACTTACAAGCTGAGTTCTAAGTTATGACTTAAATTTAAGCTAAGTTGAATGAAATTAATTCTTAACTTTTTTTAAATGTTTCTAATTGAGGTAGAAAGAAATTCACTCATGACTTCATTTGACTTTTAGTAGTACCTACCTATAGGCTTAAGTAAAAAAAAACTTAGGACTTAGATGTACTTACTTAAATTATAGAACAATAGAAAAATAAAACAAAAATAAGTAATAGAACGTAGTACTCACCTACTTGTTTTGATGATGTGCGCATAGCTGGTCAGGACGAAAGATCCATATTTCTATCATAATAAATAATTACGAACCTAATCATTGCATTGATAACTTGACTAATAACTTAGAACCTAATTTATTATTAGACTATTTATAATATCACATTTTTTAAATAATTAGAAACTTCGGTGTCTAAACCACAAGTGCCGTTACAACTTCGAAAAGAAAGGAGAAAACGTAAAGAACTATGAAGGCTAAGGTAACTTCAGCGATGGAATACATTTCTGTAGTTCTTTTAATTAGCAAAAAGCTAAAAATGTTTTCCGTTATGAGAAATTAAAACTCGTGTGCTTGGCGTACGATCGATCGGCGCGAAAGCCTGGTGGGGTATGGTTGCGATGTTGGAACACCCGCCGTGGTATACACGAAGCCTTGACTGTTTACACGGCCGATTGTAACGACCACCTCGCTTACAAAAGTAGCATATCAGAACTTAATTTAGTATTGATCTTTTTAAAATGTCCGGTTTATACACAAGGCAAAGTACACACCCACAGAGCGATAAAGTAATCGAATTATCTTCGACGTCATATGCTACCTATTTTAAATGCGGAATAATGGATAACAACACACACCTCCTAACATCGTATGCGTAACACAGTTAATTTTACTTGTACCTACAAATAAACTGGGCCACCAACTGGAAGTAAATTGCCAATTTACTAATTGTTCTTCTAATGTCAAAATGTTTACGAAACTTGTTAAAAAATGGATAGGTAGATAAGCAATGTTGCAATGTTAACATACCTACGTACCATTACTAAGTAATAGGTACCTACCTATTTATTTATGTTAGGTATAGGTAGTTCGGGCTTTTACAATAACTTAAAGGCTTATAATGTAAGTATCCCTTATACCTAACGAATAACGAAAATTAATAATCTAATTTTCATAATTAGTTCCAGACCTTAATCTACACTTTTTAAAGCTGTTACACAATACCTGCATAAATCCTAGCTTTGACTTCCAAATTAAGTGGAATCTATTTGCATGTCTTTTATTTAACACTAAGCTGATGCCCGGCTTTGCCCGCGTTGATTAAGTTTCGGGCTCAGCCTAATATTGCCAAAGAACCAAGTTATTATATTCAACAATTAAAGCCCAATTCGAATGCATTCAGTGGTTTTGAAGGAGACAAGAACAACGCGAAAACTAATTAGTTACAGTGAGTAGCGAACGCCGCGCGACTTCGCTTGCGTTAAGTCATGTTTTTCTAGGATATCATCAAAATCCGTTTTATAATGTGATTGCGCACAAACATCAAAACTCACAAACATTCGTACCTATTAAAATAGTACGAAAGAAACCCCGTAATACTAGTTCGCTGATATTCTTCCAGTTAGAAAATAAAAACCTGACAAAGAAAACCAAGCACATGCTTGTCTGTATTTTGGATTAGCTATAAGGTTTCTCAATTTCCGCTAGACCTTGTATCTAAATTTAATTACGGCGGAATCAAAATTTACATTATACAAGCGATTCTATTCCAATTCCAACAAAACAATTCTAATTAGAATCACTTCGAAATATTTTTGCAAATAGGAATTATTTGGAACTTTATGAAGAACTACCTTTATGAAACTTTCATGCGTTTTCTGAATAGCGGCTATTAGTTTAGAACACTTCAAGGGTTTCGTTGAATAGAAGTCAAAGCGGGGTTAGAGCCGCCGCAATCTCTGTTCGAGAATACTTACCCGTACCTACTAGTATAAAGAAAATACTTTGTGTGTATTGTGCATTTGTAGTACATTATGGGATTTTTTCTTGTTTTCGATGCGTAAATTTTATGACACTATACTAGCAAATGCAAGAATTTTTATCCAGATGTTTTATAGATCTTTAAGTAAGCAGGTATATCGTCTGTACTTTCTGGCTAATATAAATATTTCCTATAAAATGTGGAAAGTATTGTCTCTTTGTTTACTGGCCCTTGGCCAACAGTGAGATTTTTACAGTCTGATAACTGATTTACAAAATACCTACTAATTAATTAATTTAGTGCAACCCTGCCCTTTTGACTTTTAACTGGCGTTCATTGCCTACAACAGGCATTGTTAATGTAACAAATAAATAATTGATGTATGCATATTTATTGAAACAATCGGAATGTGGCTTATTGTTATTGTGTTGTGGTTTCATCGGTTTTTAACCCAATTTAATTGAATGTTCGAGCAGAATGATTCCATCATGAATAAACCACTGTCAATAATTGACCGAGCGAGCGAAGCGAGCGAAGCGTCTACGTTTCGAGACTGGCCAAAAATGCTCTTGTCCGGCTGTCTGTCTGTCTGTCTGTCTGTCTGTCTGTAATTCTCTACAGGTCGCATTTTTCAACCGATTTTGACGAAAATTTGGCATATGTATAAATTAATTAAACCTACAAAATGAGTAGAATAAAATTTTGAAAAACATTTTTTTTAGAGTACCTACCATACTCGCAAAGTGGGAGTGAACTTTTTTTTTCTTGTGAATCCCATAGTGTGGGATATCGTTGGATAGGTCTTTCAAAAATATTGCTGGTGTGTGAATACCATTTTTTCGATTTAGGGATCCGTTGGCGAAATATTAAGCTTTAAAGCGGTAATTTTTGTTAGAGTCACGTGTCCCCCCCCTGCCAGCTAAACGGTTGCTTCTGGAAATGTGAAAAAATTCATGGCAGTAGCATATATAACGTAGTTACAAGGAAAACTATTACGGCTAAGTAGGTTCTATTAGTTTTTGAGTAATAGTGGATCGACTTAAGAAAGTTGAAAAAATAAATTATGTTCATAGAACTGCATACGTAAAATGGAAAATTATTTTTTTCCGCGTGATATCCATGGTGTGGGGTATCGTTGGATGGGTCTTTCAAAAATATCGCGGGTGTGTGATAAACATTTTTCGATTCAGGGATCCGTTTGCGAAATATTAAGCTTTAAAGTGCTAATTTTTGTCACTTTAGTAGGTACTTTTTCTGTTTCCAAAGTTGACTTTTGTTGGTTTCTTTTAGGTTTGGTTTATAAGGGCTGGCGAGGTCTACTGTTCTCACGGAACTACTAGTGAATATCTAGATAATAATATGGTGACGGTACGTTCGACGTGCTACTATGATTAATGAACTTGTAGGTAAAATACCCTACCATTGAAATAAGTAAATACAAGGTAGGTAGACACCTATTTATTCAAATCCTACTAATATTATAAAGGTGAAAGTTTTTAAGGATATGTTTGGATGTTTGTTATTCTTTCACGCTGTAACGGCTGAACGGATTTTGTTGAAACTTGGTACAGTAAATAGCTTATATTCTGGAATAACATTTAAGTATAGGCTACTTTTTACCGTGGTAAACTGTTCCCACGGAAAAAAATTATTCCACACAGGCGAAGCTGCCGGCAACAGCTTAGTACACCAATAAAATTTGCAGTTAGTTCGAATAGTAGCTACTTTCATAGCTGTTAGCTACTTTGGCAGCTGGATCTATCATATTTCAAATATGTATTTTGTAGTAATTTGTACAGAATGGTGTCTTAGATTTTTTGTAGGTGTAGGTTTCTTAAAACTTAAAATGACTCATTGGACTAACTCGAGGAAAGACGTGAATTTACTTTTTGAATTCAAAATTAAACCAGCCCAGATATACGTATTACATAGGTTCACCACACTCCGTGGTTCACCAGCAATTAATTGCTGCTCGCCTAGTACTTCATTCATATTAATACTAGTAGTTCCGTGAGAACAGTAGACCTCGCCAGCCCATATAAACCAAACCTAAAAGAAACGAACAGAAGTCAATTTTGCAGTTGGAGACAGATTAAGTACTAATGTGACAAAAATTAGCACTTTAAAGCTTAATATTTCGCAAACGGATCCCTGAATCGAAAAATGTTTTTACACACCTGCAATATTTTTGAAAGATCTATCCAACGATACCCCACACCATGGAATTCACGCGAAAAAAAATTATTTCCCATTTTCCGTATGCAGTTTTATGAACATAATTAAAATTTTCGACTTTCTTAAGTTAATTGACTATTACTCAAAAACTAATTGAACCTACTTAGCCGTCATAGTTTTCCTTTTAACTACGTTATATATGCTACTGCCGTGAATTTTTTCACATTTCCAGAAGCAACCGTTTAGCTGGCAGGGGGGGGGGACACGTGACTCTAACAAAAATTACCGCTTTAAAGCTTAATATTTCGCCAACGGATCCCTAAATCGAAAAAATGGTTTTCACACACCAGCAATATTTTTGAAAGACCTATCCAACGATATCCCACACTATGGGATTCATAAGAAAAAAAAGTTTACTCCCACTTTGCGAGTATGGTAGGTACTCTAAAAAAAATGTTTTTCAAAATTTTATTCTACTCATTTTGTCGGCTTAATTAATTTATACCCATGCCAAATTTTTGACAAAATCGGTTGAAAAATGCGACCTGTAGAGAATTACAGACGGACAGAATGACAGAAAGACAGAAAGACTGACAGACGGACAATAGCATTTTTGGCCAATCTCGAAACTGAGACGCTTCGCTCGCTTCGCTCGCTCGGTCAATTAAACTTCAGAAAACGAGAATACTTTTATTAAGCCTAGGACATCGCTATAATTTTCCTCTAATATTTTCATGATTTATTAGCGTAGATAGGTACCTACCCGACCAAACTTCAGAGAAACAGCCCTTAATAGCCCCAAATATTATTGCATCGTTCGAAGAGAAATTTGGTAGGTAAATACGCACGTGCGTTTTAATGTTTTTCAATGTATTTTCCGCTGAATGTAAGTATATAGGTACCTACCTACTTAGTTAATCGTTTTTTTTTACAATATTGACGTCTTCGCATCGATCGTTGCTTCTTGTCGTCTTCAAATGATATAATGGCGGCTTCGAATAGTTGCGCTTATCCATCGATGTATTCATTTAAACTCTAAAGACCGGTGGAGGCAAACAGCAAAGAGTTTACGAATAAATGGGTAATATAAAATATCATCACGTACCTAAATTACACCAAGAACGTGACTAAACTGAGATGGTAGTACTTAGGTATTTCAGAAATAATAACCGCACTACCACGACTTAATTCGTAAAACCTGGTGAACTTACAATATATTATTTTACTTAGATTTTTTTTACAATGGGTTTCTTCGGGTCTTCTTTAATTATGGCTTATGATAGCGTCTCACATCCGTTTAGATATTATATCAAAATCCGTTAAAATTCCGGATATAGCTATACATACACACATTGGTGTAACATAGATTGTAAACACAAATGTCCTTTGCACTCGGCAACCAAAGCTTAGAGTGAAAACGGAAGTAAAGTCTGTAGAACCTGATCTAGACGCTTCGTCTTCCGTTTAGACTTTCCGCTTACAAAGTGAGTTCACCGACTCACTCAGAGAAGTCACAGAATGCTTTCTTTTTATGGACTGGATAGGACTAAGAAAGCTGGACTAAAATCACCAAAAAAAATTTCACTTTCGTAGGTATTTCGATTTACCTTACATAACCTGGGATCCGCGGTTTATATGTGCTACAGAAGGATTCCCTTTTTCTTTCGATAGATACATATATACCAATATTTCATACCATAAAAAAAAACATAAAAAATAAATACTATATTTTTCCTAACATTTCACAATAAATTTGTGCTAATCGCCATGGATGGAACGTTGAACAAAACAAACCAGGCGTGGATGTAACACGTCACACTTGTGGTCAACACAGTTTCTTTGACTTCTGGCCAAAGTCCACTCCGTGTCCACTGACGTCTACATACTTAAAATGCATGAATTTACTAACACAGTTTAAATAGGCACAGTAGGGCTACTTTTTATTCAACTTCTAACTTTTATTATAGGTAGGCACTGGCAATTGCGACTGTTTCTTTGTTAGGATGTTTGCCTTTCGAAAATAAGTCGTGAACTCGAGGTACTCCTAGCACGCTATCTCGGATGAACTGAATTATTTAAAAAATATTCAAAAAACATAGGATAGGCCACAACAAAATATGATAGGTCATTAAAGCACAGTGGGTAGAAAGTACCTAGTGCTCATATAATTTTAATAATCACTTTTACGACGCCAACGGGCCAACTTTAGTGAGTCACGCTACCCTTCAGTTAATATCGTCGATGTACACGCAAAGGGGGAAGTCATGTTATATTGTGGGTATTCCCATATTCATTTGGGCTCGTAAATATGCAATGCAGAGTGCCGTTAACTGATTTTTAAAAAATATGACCCTACTGTACCATGGTTGTTTTTGTGCAAAACAGAACGCTGGAAGTGTTTTTTTGTTATTATTTCTAATCTAATTTGGGATATGCTAATCAGAGCTTCGCAAAGTATATTTCGTTTCATTCATTAACCCACTAATACAACTGGTTTGGATTGGCTATACATAGAAATACTTGTAACTCACGTCTTTAAAATCAGTCAATTTTCCAAGAAGGTGCGTATTTAAACAGCTGAATAATTTTGCACCTAGAACTTTACATTCCACTCATTAATTACCTACTTAGGTAGGTATGTATTATTCTTTTATCGAAATAATTTTATATAAGTAGGTCATTAAATAAAAAATACCTGAGAAACACCTAACTGCGTATAAACCTATATCATTTTAATATTTTTAATCTAAGATAAAACAAGATAAAAGTTCTCAGCATGCTTACATAACTAATAATTGCAACAAATAGCAAACAATGACAAAACTATAGATATTTAGATACTTAGGTGAAAGGATACACTTTGAAAATCAGCGTCGGGCAAATATGTGCCGGCATTTAGCTGAAAATGTATCCTTTTGTCACATCCTATTTTTCATAAAGTGTACTAACGCTTATACCTAACACTAGAATATATATTTTTTTATATAGAAATATGTAGTGGCTAAGTAACAAAAATGTATGTTCTATAATTCATCAGCTCTGTGACAATAAATGATTATTCTATTCTATTCTATTCTATTCTATTCTATTCTATTCTATTCTATTCTATTCTATTCTATTCTATTCTATTCTATTCTATTCTATTCTATTCTATTCTATTCTATTCTATTCTATTCTATTCTATTCTATTCTATTCTATTCTATTCTATTCTATTCTATTCTATTCTATTCTATTCTATTCTATTCTATTCTATTCTATTCTATTCTATTCTATTCTATTCTATTCTATTCTATTCTATTCTATTCTATTCTATTCTATTCTATTCTATTCTATTCTATTCTATTCTATTCTATTCTATTCTATTCTATTCTATTCTATTCTATTCTATTCTATTCTATTCTATTCTATTCTATTCTATTCTATTCTATTCTATTCTATTCTATTCTATTCTATTCTATTCTATTCTATTCTATTCTATTCTATTCTATTCTATTCTATTCTATTCTATTCTATTCTATTCTATTCTATTCTATTCTATTCTATTCTATTCTATTCTATTCTATTCTATTCTATTCTATTCTATTCTATTCTAAAACATTTCTCAGGTAAACAAAAACAACCAATAAACATTGGAAAATTACCAAGTGAATCATTTATCGCCTTTCAATAGAGGTAACGGTGAATTGTTCTTATTGGGAGCATATACCATCAGGACCTCGACAGATTTCTGGCCGCAGGCAGCGCTCTCTTTCAAGATACACCATTATAGGTCGTATCTAACCCTCCCAGCTACCGCCCCGCTGGGTATGGGCACTTATGGGTCAATTCAGGCAGAACGCAAAAATGAGCAAACACTTTTCCCACGACGAAATAGAGGAGATACATATTATGCGTTTGGGGTAAGAGAGTCTTTGTTTGTAGGTTTATTTTTCATCTATCACACTCTCAATAGTCTCAATCTTGATAGTCTGACGAGACTATTAATTCTTCTGTGGTCTGACGTCGAGGCACAGAGGAATTAATGTCGAGGACCAGGTAAATGATGACAGGTTGTTAGGGCTGGTATACTAATTAGGAGCTTCGGGTTAGGATTCAAACGAGGCTCATGGTACAATGGCCGTTTCCTCATGGCCAATAGGTCCCCACACTATCTAAGGTAAATGGTAGTTATGAAGGTATGTATGTACCTTTCTATCTTTGCGCCAGTTATGAAGTTTCTAGAGACGATTTTATCGATTGATTAAAGTTTTTTCGTTAGATACTAAATTTAAAACATTGTATTCGATTTTGTTATGGAAAACTGATTGCGCGTGCTCGTTCAAGTCCTTAGAATATAACCTACGCTAGTATGTTCTAGTAGGTACATAATTTTCAAATTAAGTACTGTTACGATTAATATCTGCGCAGGGTGCCGGATAAAGCCGGACGTGTGGCCGACTGAACCGGTATATACGGGTATTTACCGGAGAGTATCGGTATCTATAATCGGTTGGATTGCATATCTGGTTTCTGAAAATATAACCGCTCTGTCATTGTCTGCTCATGCTTCCCTTTTATCAGATTATACATACCTTTCGGAATCCGGGAGTATTATCTTCAGTAATATATATCGCATTTGCGAAATTAACATACTACGCAGGTACATAGATAGTAAAATTAAGTAATTCCGTCTCGACTGTACGTCATTACTACTTAAGATTGTATAGTAAAGTACCTACAATTTACTTATCACAAGTCCAAAGGTAGTCAAAGATAACTACAAGTTGCCCAATATTTTTAATAGCCATTTCGATGATAACACCATGCTGACTCAACTTTTGTATCGAATTCTTATCGTCAATACAATTATTAATTTACTATTGAGTTTGACGCAGAAACACGCAGAAATGTATGGCAATTGTTGCAAATGGTCGAGTTTTGATAAACATTGTTTAAGTACCACACCCCCGATAATTTTGTCGCATTCGCATCAATCTTATCATTGTTTGTTTCTCTAGCTATGTCAGACAAAATAACAGTCTAGACGTTATCAGAATGTATACCAATATAGGGTTAAGGAGTCTACAACCTTACAATGACAGACAAGTCACCGAACCTTACTTAAATAGGTTTAGTTTACATCAACTGCCTTAATTAAAGGTCTACCGCTCCAGGAGATTTATATGCCAACTAGCTGTCGCCCGCGGCTTCGCCCGTAGTCTTGACCCGCCCAAGTATTCTATGTATCTCCACACTAAATTTCATCAAAATCTGTTCAGCGGTTTAGGCGTGAATAGGTAAAATATATGTATAGACAGAATTACTTTCCCGTGTATATGTCTTACCTACGATACAAGGAGGTATTGAAACGGCCTGCAACATGTCTGCAACTATACATGGCAGATCAGAATGGCGCACTAAAGTGAAAAATAGCACTAAACTTCTTGGACGTGACTCGCCTTGAAGACCTGGGGGCCAATCACGCTAATTCTGAACGATATTACCAAATCCAAACCATAACCGAAAACGTTAAGCGGCATCCACACGTTTGGCAAACCATTACAAACGCAAGCCAAACCCCTGCTCCACACGTTTGTGCTTGTAATGGTTTGCCAAACGTGTGGATGCCGCTTAACGTTTTCGGTTATGGTTTGAATTTGGTAATATCGTTCAGAATTAGCGTGATTGGCCCCCAGGACGTTAAACGTCACTTAAGGAAGACCCGGCCGAAGCCCTTCTATACCTGCAGCACCTACACCTACAACGCCTGTGGAGAGCTGTAGGTACTGCGCGACCTGCGACTGGACTTTCAAGATAAAGTTTGGTTTCGCAAGTCACTTCCGGGCTCACTCCAGAAGATGACTGACCGGATACGTCGAGGAAGACATCATCATCATTACCCAATATTAAATAATTATCCGACCAAGAATCCGAGCGTCATCGGGGATAAGACGCGGCCTTATCAATTATATCGAAAGGTCCGGAGTTCGATCCCCGGCTGGGCCATGTACCAATGGGTTTTTTCTCGAAACTTAAGTACATTTACTGACTGCTCTCAAACGGTGAAGGAAAACATCGTGAAGAAACCTGCATACGCTGAAGAAGAAATTCTTAGGCGCATGTGAAGTCTACCAACCCGCACTGGGCTAGTGTGGTGGACTAGCTTGGTAGCCGAACACCCTCGTTGAGAGGGTAGGCCTGAGCCCCAGCAGTGGGGACATGTTAATAGGCTGTTGATGATGATTGATCCGACCAATATCCACATGATTGACCTGGAAAAGATAGCCGAAAGCTGGATGAGGAAGGTGGAGGACCGGACATCGACTTAATGATCGATATAAAGTATCTACCTACAATTAACATACTTATAAACATTACAAATAATGTTAACAAAGGTAGTTATCATTTCATATAGGTGAGAAACTTTGCATGATTCGTTTTAAGCATGTTGCGTGTGCTTAATTGCTTGTAACAATTGATAATGCACATGTTTTGCCAGTTTCACTAAAAAAAACTAAACTTCATGAATATTAAGGTTACCATCTAATTACTAAGTTAAATCTTAGCTCTTATTAACGTCAATGATGTGGGGTGTTTGTTTTGTTTATTCCTGTTTCACGCTTCAATGAACATGTCTATAGCACCCTCCGGCCGCAGTAGGTACAACACTAGTATACTAGAATTGAAATTTAATAAAATAAACTTCAAAATTAATTCATTATGCAACTATATTTTTCAAAAATATAGATATATACATTTGTCAAAAATATTGATCGGTGCCCTTCATGGACTTGGCAGGGTGCTATTCCCGCAGGTGCTATTCGGACGGGTGCTCCAGCTGGACTAGGTACATAAGTCTTATTGAAGGTGACTAAATGTACATTCTGTATAACATAACACTAGTCGTTAACAAAACAGATAAGAATACATACTTATGGCATGTCGTGTAACAGATAGCATGACTACATTTGGTAAACACTATTAAAAATCATAGATGGTACCTACAGATACACATTTATTTCATTACGTAAGTGAAATAATTATTTGGATAGATATTAAATAAAACCAAGCTTGTAGCAGCACGCGTAATAAGACAATTAATAAGGTCACGGCGCGCGGCGACCACCGCCGCCGACGAACTGTCTTCAGTCGTTTCCCTCCCTTGTACATGTTTGGACTACAGTAATAAATGATTTTTTAATCATTCACGTTAGTTTCCCATTAAATGAACACCCCGTCGGTAAAGTGGTGACCCCGACGTGATAGAGTAGACAAACTTCCCTGCATGGAACTGTAGGTGTACCTAAGCATACCTGATAGCGTTTTCCACCGCCATCGGTCATAACGGGAGGGTGAAAATGGGGAAAATAAAATAATTAAGGAAGAAAGGAAACATTAGATTAAAAGACGAATTGCGGGAAAAAGAGACTTGTTCGACTAAATCAATTAGTGTCCTAAACGATCATGCTTGCATGACATGCAACGTTTACGTGAATGTCATGCTGCATGATGGACCATCATGATTGCTATCAATCAGTACAGTGAAGCAACGGCCAGACGATCAATCACTACAGCTAGACGATCATGCATGAGTGACAACACGTATTGCATGTCATGCCGCATGATCGTTTAGGGAGCCCTTTAGAATAATCGAGTGAGGGAAGCATAACCCTTTACTGTCGCGGGTAAAAAATTTGATATTAGTACCAATTTAGATGAGAGTTCGTAAAAAATTAAGAAGTGCAAAAATGTCAGTGGCGTTACAAAACTGGCTTAAACCGCTCCCGCGAGCGCTCCGGCGGCGAGGCCGGTCAAAGTCCACCATCGATTTGCGCCGTTCGTCGACAGCCAGCACGAAATCAAGTCAACATTCAACACAAGCAGGTGACGAATTTAACATTAAATATTAAATTCCGTACAATGCATTTAACATCCTACTTGCTGCGTAGGTGCCTACTTGCGCGAAAATAAGGTAGGTACTTACCTAACTAGGTAGGTAGTACTTACAGAAATGTTTTTTGTTTGTTATTTGTTGTTTGTTTGTCAGTTTTAACGCGCGATCTCTGGAACTATACCTACTAGTCGGATTTTGAAAAGTTTTTAGCATTTGGTTTAAAATATTTATGCAGGAAGGTTAGGGTATTTAACATCACGCTACAACCCTGAGTAGCCGAGCAAAAAGGAAAAGTTAGATTTACTTATAAAACGCGGGTGAAGCCGCGGGAAACAGCTAGTATAATATAAGATCGTTGAGGTGGTGTTGTTACACCACTTGCAACTTGCCTTGGAAGCGGTGGTAGATAAAAAAATGACGTTGTATAAATGTACCCAGTGTACTTACATGCAATAAAATAATTTTGACTTTGACTTTGAGGTGCTTAATAAAAAGTTAGTTCACAATCACAATGTTATAATAACGTTGTAACCTATGACCCGACTAAATGACTACCTACGTACCGATCTTTTGACCGACAAAGATGGAATCTAAACGAATCTATAATGCTATGCGTGAAATTTAACATGTTCCCAACATGGAAGTTGTGCACACGACAATGTGAGCTTAGAGCAGAGTAACTCGCTGAACAGCTTTCAAAAACGTAGAAGACTTATGCAACATAGAAACGAAGGCAGTACGTATACAACTATATTTGTAGAATTATTGACGAAATTCAAAATAAGTATCTTATAAATAACATTTTTTTATGGTAAGCAAAACATAAAAGATGTGCGCAGCAGGTTTTTGCAACTTGGCAGATCTTATAGACTTATGACGCAAATTGGGCATTTGAAATGAATAATACTAGAGCAAGAACCTAATGTATCCATTTGAATAAATAGGTATATTAATAGAAATTGGGAAAAAGGAAATCATTGTGTTATTTTGTGTGTTAGCAAAGTATTAAAAAAGTATATCTAAACAAAATTATATCCAATCAAATGACAATAAGGAAGTACTTTTATTACAAGTGAATATGGTAATGCTTATGGTATGGGTAAGTATGCTTATGGTAAGGGAAGTGGTAATGTTATTCTAGTTAGTTTCGACCACGTTTCAAAGATAAGTTATGACGTCAAAAGAGGGCATCGCAAGAAAATAAACGACAATACTGCAAAATGCTTTGGTCTTGGTCAGTGACCCGCCTTTCGCTTCTAGAAGGTTCACTGAGATCGTTGTACTTTGCCTTCAAGTTTCTTTAGTTACTTATATGGTAAAGTACAAATTATGTACGTACGTACCCTACCTAGCAGCTACCTAATAATTCGTCTCATCAAATATTTTCTGAATAAGATTAATTCTTCTGATGTCCATATTAAAGTTACACCTAATCTATATATACAATAACAGTATGCGAGTAACATAGAGATTGTAGGAGATATCAACCTCGATGATATCGATTTTAAAAGTAGGTACTTTATCTAGCTACACTTCTGTCTAGGGTTTTCTACCAATAAGAAAGACAATAAGAGAAAGGCAGCAGACAACATTTTAAGGAAAACAAAACAATTCTCACTAATCTAAAAATCCAAATAACGTATAGTTAGATGAATCTAAATAAGCAAAACATAACAAATTCTGAACATCCGTAGCAAGACATATCGATTATTTACGTTTGTAGATTGATTTCAATTTTTAATCTAGATTTATGTGAAGGATTTTGTTTTGTTTATGTTTGTGTAGATGAATAATGCTGAAATAACACGCAATTTCTGATAAAAAGATACATTGTCTAGAAACTGAAAATTAGTCATACAAAACTGAGAACTTTGTTTATCAGTCCAGGAAAAATAAATGAAGTTGTTCGATCCAAAACTAAATTACGTTTCATATACCTACCTATACGTACTGACACGCGGGATTTCCTATTTTAGGAGCCAGGGCCGCATTGTTATATTTACAAATGTAATTATGGATCAATAAAGATTATTATTATTATTATATGTATCTGTGTAAAAAATGTGTAAAAAATTAAATACAGAGTAAAATTTATGAAATGTGAAAAAAACTCAGGAAACAAAATAAATTAATTTGAAATCAATGGTTCTTTAATTCATCAATGATGCATTGGTTCCTTCAGGAAACTCAACCCCTTTCTGGAATATTGGCACATTTTACAACCGGTCAATCTCCATATGGTGCCTTTTCCATAACTTGACACTGGCAGGAATGGTCGATCGCACTGTCTGACGACCTTCTTCTTCTTTGTTTAATATCAACTAATCAAAGAAGAAGAAGAATTTGAAATCAACACAAACACGACGTATGGACATATAAAATTGCTCGGTCACGGCAATTGGCAGTGGGTGCGTTAGACTCGGTGCTGGGTGCACTGCGCAATACTTAGAAGTAAGATTTGATGCTGTGGTATTTTGCTTACCCACGTCCTTGCCGTGCAATTTAGATGCGTGGTCAAACCACAGAGCTCTCTAAACCAAGCTGTGGTTTTACTCTACACTGTACCCCACATCTCTTGTTCGCGTTCGAAACAAAACCTGGGATCGTTGAACTTGCAATGAAGGTTGTAGGCGTACCTAAACACTGCAGAGCGCACCACTAACTACCTATACCTATCTATTTCTATTTTATTTGACGTAATGAATAAGTATGACTTGAAACAATTTCTGTAACCTACATCTACTGATGCTAAAATCTCTTTAATTCATAGTATTTAGCTGATAATGCAATAATAAAATCATTAGGATCCAAAGGAAGGAAAGATGAAGAAGATTATGTAAGAAGGTATGAATAAATTATAACAATAGATCACTGCACTAACTGGAGTAGGAACAAAAATGTTACGACCACCAAGTCACTAAGCCAACAATGTTGTCGTCATCATAATGGTATAATAACTACAATTATACATGCCATAAACATATGTATATTACTAGTGGACGCCCTACGACTTCGTTCACGTAAAAAATATCATTACACGGGATGGGTTTTCAAGTTACAGCTCGTCAAAGTTTAAGATTAACTTTTAATGTAAAATGTCAACCATAACCAGCTGATCGGGGTTATTGACACTTCAAAAGACTAAGGGCTTCTTTCACCACTTCCTGATATTGTTACAGATAGTAATCTTAGTGATAAACTAATCTATCAGATAAATCTGTGTGATAGACTATATAAAATATAGGCAATCAGATACCTGTGAAACCAAAAAAATAGGCTATCTGTCAGATAACCTGCAGATAGGGTATCTGAGACTTTATCAGCAAGCGGTGTAAGAGGCCCTTAATATTTAAACTATTAATCAAAATAAATTAAAAATATAAGTATGTAGGAAGGTAGGTATAGGTATAGAAAAATCTAACCATAAAAAAACGATTGCTCATCTAATTTAATTTGACTCTTTCGGGCAAGTGGCTCGCTCGTTCTGTCCCTCCCATGTTAATCCAGGATTAAGCTATCCAGTACCAAGTCTCATCATAACCGTTCAGCTATCACATACAGCGTGATTGAGTAAAAAACATCTAAACATTCGCATTATATGAATGCGAATGTTTAGATGTTTTTTACTCAAGGGAGATAGTCATGTCGAGCTAATGTACAGGCAGCGTTAAAAGTAGCTGGTCACTTTAGTACCTTGTCACTCTAAATGTAAATTAGTAATTGCCACATTCGCTCTTGACATTACAGTGACAAGGTACTAAAGTGACCAGCTACTTTTGACGCTGACTGTACATACACCTACCTAAGTTTAAACACCCACAGAATGCAATCGTAGATCGGACTGATAGCTCAATGTCGTGTCGACACACCTCTTCACTGACTTTGGGTCGATAGCACGTACAGTATCGCATCGATTGTACCCGATGTACTCAATATGTCATGGCTGTGTCCTTTACATGAGTAGCAATAGGTACCTAATATCTATTGAAGCGTTATTTTTTCTGGGAGCGCCATCTTATTATGAAAGCGAATTTTAACCCTTGACACTGGGTCTGAACGGTGAGCGGTGTACCACTGCACTGGCAAAGGTTTTTGAGTTTATAGTTCTACTTTTTTCAGGCTTTTTTCTTCCGTGAATATTGCCTTCTAATTAGCTGCAAAATATTGCACTAATTAAGAATATGTTTATATAATATTCCTATTGTAAACGCGACTATACTGCCTCTCTTTAATCATTTTTCTATCCACCACAAGGTTAGCTGAAAGAAATTTCTTTAAAAATATGCTCAACCTTTTGTTTAATTATCTTTTCACCTCAGTAAGTCTAAGGCAGTTTTTGCTGCGAGAAAACAGTAGCGAAGCAAAATAGCATTGCCCGCGACTTCGTTCGTTAGGAAAATGTACCTACTTGGTGTAAATTTTAAGGTCCCCTTAAATGGCCAAAATGACATTTGACAACTTTTACAATTTGTTAGCGTTTTATTTTATAGATGCATTATGGATATGTAATTATTAATTAAGATCGTCAGTCTCATAGTCTGCAAATATGCTCAGATTATCAGAATAGAATCTTGAGTCTTGTATTGTAAAACAAGCTGACGGACGCACCGGGCGGCCTCTAGTGATAAACCTTATAACTATAACTCAGTGCCTCAGTGCGGTTTGAATCGATGCACGAGTAGATTGCTGGCTTCATCTGGTATGATTGGCTATAGCAGTGACATCTCTTGAGGATCTCACGATCTAACATTTTGGATAGAGGTTGTGAAGCGGTCAATGTGATAATGATATTATTATAACGATCATGCTTTATCTAGCTACGATCCACTCTATTTGGGGCATTGAGTAAGAGATGGCGTTCGTAACACTCTGAATATAATCTGAAATACCTGTTTGTTCCCAGAAGTTCCGTGGGTCAGTTCCGTGGCGGAACGAGTGGGAAAATTCATGTACCCACGAAAAGTTCATCCAGAGTCTTGAACTGCTCGCGAGACACTATAGGATTAGGATATAGGTCTTCAAATATTTAATACAAACTCATTTTTGCTTGATAGTGCCACAGAGTATATAAGTTTATAATAGTTTGATAGTGCTCTTTCATACATAGTGCCCAGACCTTAATTAAGTTTGTTTTAGTATGACAATTGAATTGGAGTGACGTATAGAATCAGATGGCCTTAGATTCTCGAGAAATTCTAGATTCTATCGTCATCGATATCCTAATTAATGTCCACCGTTGGACATAGGACATTCCATAAGCACTAATGTAAGTACCTAAGAACCTAGAGTAATTTTGACACTGCTCCCAGCAAACTTTTTCGTCAATATTGCTTAGACATGTCCATTCCATCCACTTCCATCCACGTCAAACCTAAAAATATACCACCACAAACAAAAACAATCAACACTCAAATTCGCAAAAGTCAAATAAAATAATGTAAGTTTAACCAATAACTATAATTACACCTACCTACTACGTAAATGTCCTACACGAAAAAGTTGGGTATTTCTCATTAATTTAAATAACAAGTTTCAAATTTCAATCTGCGACAAAATTCGATCACAGGATTTGAAGAAAATAACAACAGTGAAATATACCTAACTTAATTAACATAATATGCGTCACTGTCCCGGCGACTCCGCTCGCGTGGACTTTAGATTTAATTAGGTATTTTTTGTTTTCTTTTCACAGATTATTTTTTCATGCATGCATATTTGTATGCATATTGGGCCTAGGTGTTGTTCTATCTAGTTCCGCAATCTATTTCCATATTGTCATTATTAAATAATTAATACTTAGGTAGGTAAGTACTCTAATGACTCAACAAGCGTCTGTGGTAAAGTGCATGTACCTACATGTGTCTTTATTCAAATTAAAAATAAAATATACATATAAAAAACTTTTAGATGGGCTTCAATGGAATTTTCTCTCTGAAACTAAGACGAATTTGTAAATTTGTAAAAATCATGAAAACGGATCATCATGCGTATGACCCGCTGTTTACTATCGTACTAAAATTCTGAGAGCGTCGGTGGCGTTAATGGGGAAGACGCCGCCTGTCATGTCGAGAGGTTCAAGTTCGATCCTCGGCCGTACCATGTACGTACATACAAATGCGTTTTTCTCGAAACTAAGTACATCTACTGACTGCTCTCGAACGGTGATCGTGAGGAAATCTGAATACGCTGAAGAAGACATACTTAAAACGCATGTGAAGTCCACCAACCCGCACTGGGCTACATAGAGGAATTTAGCTACGTCGTACCTCGGGCAGCACCGTGGTTTAGCGGAATGAATGTTATTTATTTATTTAATACTTTATTGCACACACACAGACAAACATTACAAAATAATATATATAAACTTAAGTACAAAGGGCGAACTTATCTCTCAAAGAGATTTCTTCCAGCAGACCCACGAGATAGATAATTAATAGATAATGAAGGCAGACAACGTGTGTACATACATTAAAATAACGATGAAATAAACTATATATCCAAATAATATAAAAATATAATAACAAATAAATATTGATGTTAATATTAATGTTTATTAAGAAATATTAATGTTTGTCAAGTTTCAAGTCGAATGTGCCCATATAATGCAAATCTAATATGTATGTATACCTACCTATTTAGTAAGTTTTTACTCAATATTTTTGGAATCGTTTTATAAGTATTCGCAGAAAATCAAAGGAGCTATTTCAAATGTATGTACCTAATTTAAATAAATCTACGTCTGTTTATCTTCTCGCATTTTACATAATGACTATTTTATTAGATAACATGACGTCTTTTACTATCTAGAAATGTACGTGGCGGTATAGAAAAACCCGAATCCGTTTGCACTTTACATTAAGACTAATCTATCATGTTCTGTAAAAAGACGCCAAGTTCTACACGAATAATAATCATTAGAAGACTTTCCACTGAATCACTGAAGGCACAACTGGAGGTCCTAGGATCACCAGCCAGATCACAGACAGATCTTAGGTTGATCTAATGAAAGCAGTTTAATGACAATCGTGTTATTTATATCTAATCTTTTACCTTTAAGTTTTCATCTTTCACTGAATCGTCTAAGTTATCTTTCATTTGTCTAATCTCAAACTAGAATATTGTCCTGTACGATGGGAGTTAAACATAACCTTAGGTATATCTTGTGTAAATGGAACAAAGTTCACTGTCACCAGTGGAAATCGAACCCATTGTATACATAAGTCAATTTTTCAATTTCGTAATTCTGTCAACAAGGCACACACTGTATCTCGGGAAGCCTTCTTGAGACCAAGTAATACGGTTAGACATCCGTCCATTAAGGAATGATGAGACTTGGCGCTTTCTCTACATTTCGCCAGAAATAAGAATAAAAAATAGACCGTTATTTTATTTACGACCATAACATCTTACCATGAATATAAATGACAACAAAATGGTAAAAACATTAAAAAAACAGAAGGAATTTTGTAAATAAACAGGTTTCCCACATAACTGTCACCTGGATAGGTGACTAGAGGTGATCCGGCATGATCTCAGAAAAACCCTGTCAGAGTAGGATGGGTATTTATGTCAGTTGTCTTTGTCGCACAGCGTCCTTCGCAGGATATAAACATCGAGCAATAGCTGACGTGCAGCAGTCCTATATCTTCAAACGAGAGAGTTGCTTCGACTTATTAATAACATACTAAGAATTTGGGAAATGGTGAGTTAAATGCGATTCCATATTTATTTACTACCTCATTATAATCCTCTGTGCTACCTCTTCTGGTACTTATTTGCCATCCCTCTGTCGGCCTTCAGGACGTATATACCATCATTGCTACTACCCTGTTCCGTGACCTGGTATCCTAATATCCTGGATGCTTGATCTGGTATCCGTTTATGATAATAGTTAATTACTACGATATAAATTTCGTATAAATGTATTTCTTTCTGATTTTAGAACAATTTTAAAAATAAAAACTATTGATAATATTACTTTTGGAATTTCACGAATTCCTTGATTTGAAACATAAACATTTGTTTGATGATCTCTGGCGCAGTCGGGCAGTCTGCCAACTGTAAAAAGTTCCGGGTTCAGTGACTGTGTTGGGCTCATACTTGTTAAACATCGTGCTATGAGGACTTTTTGGAGAATTCTAGTTTGGAAATGAATGATATAATAATATCCTACATCAAGTGTATTCACGAGGGGGTCGTTATAATTCTTTTCCAGGCGAAATTCCTAATAATCTTGATGGCAATGGGAGCTGCCCTCGCCTACCCAGCCGAGGATGAAGTGCGACCCCCAAGCGCAGTCGGGACCCAGGATCCAGTCGACGCGCCAATAGTTCCACTATCACTCCCGGAGCAGGGTCCATCACCAGGGGCGATACCAGAACAAAGCCCAGAGCAAGCGGAAATCAAACCTGAGGGTACAGACTTGAAGACTGACAACAGTTATTGGTATCGCAGATCTTATTTCCCCATCGTATATGCGAGATCCTACTATAGACCAAGGTAATAATTTATTCACAGCTTAGATACTTTCATTCCGTTCGATATCTAAGGGTTCCCATACATAATTTATGGTATTAACGGTACCATATATATAAAGGTATTTGATTATGGTACTCTGACGAATAAATCGACCGTTTGGTTCATCATTAGTAAGTGCAATATTTTTTACCAACAGTTAAATAACACCTACTTTTATAAAGTAGATAGTAAACCTTACTAATTATGAAGTTTGTCCTCTGAATTCAGAGTTAGGGCAGTTGACGTGATAGCTCAGTTGTAAAGAGAAAGACCGGGACAGTATTGATCGGTCGCAGGTTCTTCTTTTAATTTTTATTTATTTACTAGCTGTTGCCCGCGACTTCGTCCGCGTGGATTTTGGAAGTAGGTACCTATCTCTGCTATGTACAGACATACATCGTCTAGTTATAATTTTCCAATGGTAAAATGGATCATTCTAAGTACCTTCACCATAATTTAAGGTATACCATACCTTCAGGAACAAACTATGAACACCGTATCCAATTTGGTGAAGACAGATAAAAATTTAAAAAATTGTTGTTTTCACTTCTATTGCTCATAAGACTTCTCATATCAATTTTTATTATACGTGTGTATTTTTTAACTAATACAGTATGGGCAAAACCAAAACCATAGGAGATACAGGGAAACTGTCTTAGGAACCTTTAGGTATTTTTTCGTGATAACAATTTTCACATAGTAATCGGAGCAGCTGGAGTTCGGGTGGCATGCATGAATAAGTAGTAAGTTCCTAAGTACATTGCACAGTCTGTTTTATAAGAAAACATTTTATTAAATTTGACTAACTTCTGCTGCTTGGATTTTTTTCTTCCGATACAATAAAATGATTCTAACATGAAACTAAGTCGATACGCATTTTTTAAAAATAATAAAAATTATTTTTCACTGGCGTTCTATGAGAAAACATTTTATTGAATTTGACTAACTTCTGCTGCTCAGATTTTTTTCTTCCGATATAATGAAGTGATCCCTACATGAAACTGAGTCGAACCGCATTAAAAAAAATATGTGCAAATTGTCTCATTTTTATGGACAACACACGCTTGACCAAAAAATTTCTATGTCATAAGACACTTTCCCTGCATCTCCTATGGTTTCGGACTTGCCTATACTATCCCAGTTAAAAAAAACAACTGATAAAAAAACACTGATATCTCCTATGTCTATGACATCGTCTTGTTACGTTAAATGATTTATCTGTAAATGACGATAACTTTTTTCGCTGTCATCCGATTTCAATGAAACAAAGCCTATAAGTTGCGCCAGGCTGTGCTTAATCTACCTGTGAAAACCGCAATAAAATCCGTTCAGTAGTTTCGGAGATTAGCGATTACAGACAGACAGAAAGACAGAAAGACAGACAGACAGAAAGACAGAAAGACAAAAAAATTTAAAAACGCTTTTTTGTGTTCTGTTACTCTTTTTTTATCGTCCACACTCATTTTTTTATAAATTTATTCAAAGTACAGACACGGTTTCTACAGATTTATTATAAGTATAGATTTTAAATGCTAACATTGTTGATATCATAGAAATTATTAGTTTGGATGATTATAATGACAAAACATAGGAAATATAAATAAATACCTAAGTACATCCATAATTTTAACAAAAAATATTTTTTGTTCCCAGGTCATACTACTCATACTACCCCTACTACGATGGGTACTACTGGTAAACGATCTCAATACGACTAAAAACAACAATCAATCAACCAACAGCCTATAAATGCCCACTGCAGTTGCCCATCTCCTGGATTACTTAGTCGCCTCATACGACACCACCCATGGTAGCTGTGGGTGGTGAAACTTTTGTTTTCGGAAGGATTAAAATATCGCACTCGTAAGATTATGTCTGTCGTTATTATTAAAATTAGTATTATTATTAAAGTATTTAGATATATCCTTACGTGGTTTTATTGATTCTTTTTGCATATATTGCATTGGGTCGGTATTGAAATACAACCCCTTGTGCACCCTCTCGTGTGATATCGAAGAGTTCAAGAGATATTTTCACATGAGGTAATGTTTCCTTAAAAACCAGCCCTACCATTTGCGAGATATATCGCGCCAAAGCCGTTAAGAATGTACCCCCCTAATTCTGTTTGACATTGAAACTTGTATAATGATCCATGGATGTAAGTCAGCCAATGGCAATTACATATTCTGTGGCCATGGTGGAAACTGAAAAGCCTCAATGAATTATCCTAAGATAAAATCTTTTCGAGTTGTAGAGAGAAAACTGTGATTATGGATTTCGTGGTGACATCTACGCACTTGACCGATTTTGAGATTCACTTCTACAACGTAAAATAAACACATAAAGTTTCAATGTCATATATGTTTCTTCCAAATATGCTAATTACATCACAAAATGATGATTTATGTAAGATTATGATGGTGGCTTTACATCAGTAGCTAAATATAACGAGTTGATGGCGATGTCTGACGATACGAAAGCCATGGATTTAGCTAGCGTTGCTAATGATAGGGTATCCATAACAATTCTATTGGCAACGTGGTTTAATTTAGCACCATTAGATTGGGCTGTGTACTTCAAAGCAAGTTTTATAACACGCTCGCAAGCCATAGATTTGGAGGTAGCGCTTTTAGCTTCTTTCCCAGCTTGTTGAGCCGCTGTCTTAGCCAAATTCATCATCAAATCTTGATGATTTGACATACCATTTTTAGCGTATCTAACTGACATGTGCACTTCAATAGATGCAGTTAATGCTCGTCGCATAGCGACCACACTAGCAGCTGTCAAATATGCGACATCTCCAGCATATAGTATAGCTTTCTTAGCTTTCACCTCCAGTTTCTCTAACTTTTGCTTCGCTTTCTTTTCGTTTATAGCTTCTTCTTCAAGTGGCTCAGTTTGTTCTATTTCAATATCTGCAGTAACATCAGCACTCAGTACCGATTTGTATATGTTCTCCTTTGGATCTAGCCAATCATCCAAAAGACCAGGAGCGTTAGATTCCTGTGTATCTAAAGTCTGAGCATCAACAGTGACGTAATGTGTTCCATTAATTGCTTTTTCAATAACAATAGGTTCAGTTTCATTTACATCTCGTTCACTATTTTCCATATCTAGTACCGTCTGGTTCAAAAATCCTTTCATAAAAGAGACGTGTTTATTATTAATATTCAATACGTGTAAAGGTTTCTTTTCATTCCTCGATAGGATAGAGTATTTGGTAAATTTATTAAATGAATCGGGTGCTTTATTATGTGTTTCTGTAGCGCTGTCTATATCATCACCTGGCAGTGTTTTGTTAAGAAGTATATTGTAGATTGTGGGAACATCTAACGAACTTGGAGAAGGAGTTACGGTGGCATCGTTTGCTGTAATAGCTCTCTTTTTACGCAGAGACAAATCAACCGATTGTTTCTTAGATAGTGCTGTCGTATATGTTATATCTTTTAAAGCCGATACAATTGAAACTTCAGCTGCGATCTGCGCTAATCCATAAACTAAGCGATGAAGCTCAGGTTCAGTAGAAACCCTTGTTATGCTGAGTATATGGCTAGATAGTGTTCTCGATATGTAGTCTAAAATTCTCCTTGTCTCAATGGCGGAGATACCTTTGATTTTCCCAGGAGCTTCGAGTGCCTCTCTTGTTATCCTTGTTATTTTATCTTGTATCTCCAATTTAGACAAGATAGCGGACACTAAGTCTTTTGATAACTGGTAAAGAGTCTCTTCCATTTTTGGGTTTTGAGTAACATTTTTGGAAATTTTTAGTATAGAGTTATCTAAGTGTTTTAGTACTTTATACGGTGCATTTAGAAACTTATCGCTTGTTTTAGAATTTATCTTTTCTTTGAGATCATGAACAGGTGATATTCCAGCTGATGTGAGTGTAAACTGCAAAGCAAATTATAATTTAACAAGCTTATTGCAAAGGAAACATTTTTACAAAAGATAAAAAATATATTCTTAGAAATAATGACTGGCGTAAGCAGTTGAACTAAGAAACTTAACTTAGTTCAGTACTAACTAGTACAGTACACGAATATAATAAGAAAATATTAATTATAATGATACGAAATCTACTTACGATGAGAATTCCTATACACAATAAAATACCGATTCGAAACGAATCCATTTTCTTGCTCTCACAGTTACGCTAACACTTTATCAGAAACGCAGTTTGAAACGTTCACAATCTTGTTAACGAAGAGAGAAGGCTTTCATTTTAACAAGCACTAGTTACGTGACAATAAATTGCCAATTTAAATAATTGATACTATTTTACTAACCCTGAAATCTTTAAGAGTATTTCGTGCTACTTTTACTAACAATACCATGCTGTATTTGCAGTTCTGATATTTGAAGCTCTGGCATATATTATAGCTAGTTCTTAATATAAAATAGTGACTCTATTTACCTAGCCAGCAAATGAGTTGTACATGTTGATCCTCCGCTTACTATGTTCGATTCTTCGATAAACAAAGAGGGGTCGGTATACTAAATTGTTACTCTCCGCTGTTACAATAACTTCGGCGGTATCATCTTTAACTCTTATTGTTTCACCTTTCTCTTCATTATTTGCCACAATTTTGTTAATAACAGTTCCTTTTTCACTAAATGACGTTGGATATTTATCATCTGTAATATTTACTTGTTCTGCTGATTTGTCCAGTTTTTTAGGAACGTTAAGGCAAACGATACTTTTAACTAATGTTAAGAATAGAAGGATGAGAATTGGCTGCATAGTGTTATGTAAATAAGTCGCATCTAGAAGGACAAGCTCTTATATGCTTTGAAATTTTTTACACGCGTTCGTTAATTAAGAATAATTGTCACAAAATCTTATTAACACGGATATCTTACAAAGTTAACATACGACTGTCAACTCAATAGTATACAGTAGTATACATACGCTTGAAGTAAAGATTTCTGGTACTACAAGAGCTTATTGGCGGTCTCCATTATTAATAATTGATTCCACGACCTTTGGTTATAACGCTCAAGCCACTAACCCATGAGTGAGGCTTTCACGATCGAAAGACGTAAAATAAACATGTTGCTTTAATTTAGGTAAATTTATTTAGCTAACAAATAAAACTAATTAGTAACATTATGTACACTGTAGAATATAAATGTTTTCAATATGGCTGTAGACCGGGGTGGCCGGTAATCCGGGAATCGATAACTCTTGACAGTTGTTTAACCAAGGAAGGCAGGCAAGACCCTGATCCGACCACGGCCTTCGAGGTTAGAGGTCTCTCCAAACGGCGACGCATCTACGTCGTTCTGGGACGGCAGTAAATCGCTTTCTAGTCCAACGTCGCGCCGAGCCCTCGCAGGCACCTTGGGGTCAGACACAGCCGCATCGGCGACCGCAGCACCAGACTTCGAACCATCGTCTCCTATAGCTGACGGTGTTTGCTCTGCTTTTGGTGGTATGTGCTGGATCACATCCTCCTCTGCCGGTGCGCACACGCAGAAGGCCAGCAGCGCCAGCGACGCGACGACGAAGAACATTGATCGCATTTCCGAACGTTCCTATCTTGCTATTCAACTTCTCAAACTATATCCACTCGCATCCTCAAACGGCTTATAAACTCAACACGGATTGCACAATATATTAAGTTTATTGGAACAATACACGCAAACAATCATTATTATTTGTACAGGCAGCATTGAGACACGATATATCAATAGAGATTGAACGAAAAGAATCAACACTCGTTTTACAAGTGTTCGTTTTAAAACCTTGACTGGCGATGGGGTGATAATGAGATACCAACCAAATGCGTCTGTGAAAACTGATAAGAATAAAAAGAAACAAGCGATATTAGCACCAGGTCACAAGACGTTGATAAATACCATATTGGGAACCTCTGTTCGTGAATAACAATTTGGAGATATCCTATTTTGAATAGATCCATTTTAGTGGTAGTGCAAATTAGTAATGTGCTTCTATTCCTATGCTATACTGCAGGATCACGTTCTGGAGATCACTGATGACGATTATAATTATTAAAAGTAATAGATTAACGTATGAGAAAAGTAATAGAAAAATACATAAGCAGTGCAGGCAGAGTATAGAGACAACAATGTACTGTAATACCAAAGAACACCAATTAATGATCAGGCAACAGGATACCAAATGTCGATTCTAATTAGGTTGATCATGATATGTTATAAAGAAAGGTGCCCTTCGAACTTTAAAAAGAACATCCGACACGGAATGGCGTAATGAATGCAAGGGAACAGAGCAGTATCAGAAGCTTCGAATGCTCACCGCAGCTGCATGAGGGGTACCTATCCTACTAAAAGCCGACCGTACAATTGATAATAAATCATTCAAACCAGCTTGGGCCAGGTGAATTTAGGTCATTCCGATACCAAGGTGCAATATACGTCTATATATATGCTGATATGCATAGATGATGGCCATGTCACAGACCGGTAACGAGTAGCAGTGCCCGGTTTTGTCCAGTGTGACCAATGGGAGGGGAGGGAAGCATTGCAGCAAGGCAATATACAGTGCAGCATTCGAATATGAGAAGAGAAAACGATATTTAGGTAGAAATAATGTTCAGAATTAATGTTTTTTGGTGTTAAGAGTCTACCAAGAATAAAAGCCACCTGGACCAAATGGTGGTTGGTTGAGATAACGGTGGTAGAGAAATATTGGAGTTTGGAGGACCCATAGACGCGGGAGAGCGGGGTATACGACTTTCATGGAGCCTAGGCAGGCCAGCTTAAAAGTATAGTTTCTAATTAGAATACTATTTTAGACCATTAATTGTTTTACGTGTGTAAAAAGGTAAAACACATATTATTATGAAGATAAGTTTGTTTCAAATTGAATAAGTTCTAGATTTTTCCGGAGGCAACAATTTTTATTCTATTACGCATCGAGCGAGTCGCATCGCAATTCCTTGCAAATATTGTCATTCATAGCGTTCCTCATGAATGAATGAATCCGAGGGCCAGGTGTGTCACGCTCACGCCAGTTTATTTTTCAGCTAGATATTTATTTACTCACAGATTACTTAAGTAAACTGTTTCTCATCAATTTTCCATTTAATCCACAACAAAACATATTCATGGTCATTATGTTATTGAGTGTATTTACTGGCCCCATTAACGGGTCCATACACAATGCGTCAATGCATCCATTTCTGGAGATGTTTTGTTAGCACAATTTGTTTTTCAGCGGACCGGATAGTATAAAAGGCAAGTGCACGTAGAAGGACCAAAAACACAGTTGGAAGAC
This sequence comes from Metalampra italica, assembly GCA_949699065.1. NCBI lineage: Eukaryota > Metazoa > Arthropoda > Insecta > Lepidoptera > Oecophoridae > Metalampra > Metalampra italica. Next base: position 4,829,091 of record OX452986.1, read on the forward strand.
TCAGTATCAACAGTAACACCTTTGGGAGCCGCTCCCCCTATCTCGCGGAGAAGTTTCTCGAAGCCCACCACGATCATGGCTTCCAAGTTGGTTGTCCTTCTCTCGCTCGCGCTAGTCGCTATTGCCATCGCAGCGCCCGTGCATACGGAAGACGCAGAAACTACAACGGTCGCTGTCGACGACGTTCCTCTTGTAGAAACGATCGAGATAATCGAGACGATACCAGTAGTTCCGCTGGTGGAAGCAACAACCGCTGAAGCAGCAAGTGCCACAACCAAAAAAGCTGACCACAAGTTGGTGAAGAGGTCATTTCTGAGAGGAGACAACCCTAGCAACGATTTGTTGGCGGATCTCGACGGCCTGCAATACGAAAACGGATTATCAGGAGTCGCCGGGCGTAGGATCAAGTTCCTCCCAACTTGGCTGGGATAAACTGAACTTGATAACTACTTGATATCAGAGTGCCTTTTGTATACCATGGTGGTTTCTTAATATTAAATACCTAGGTTAAAAGTTTATTGTGAGATTTATAAGTATAACTTTACTGTATCAAAGTAGATCTTCTATGTAATTAAGTACCTACTTTGAAAGTTTTTTATTATTATTACTTAAATAAAATAAATGATTAAAAACAATATATTATTATTATTACCTGCCCGATTCTTTAGATCTTAAAACCCAGACATATTTTTAAACATAATGGTTGGTAGGCAGGGAAAGGAAATATGTATAACTTTTCGAAACAAATCGGTAATGTCTCTATCTATATGGACGGACTACAGTTAAACTGCTATAATTTCCATTTCTATCAACTTTACAATATAAATCTTATGGGATATTACTTAGGATTAATACTGAAAGTTGACTTAATTGGACTTGGCAGTTTTACATGTTAAGCCCGACGCTATAATTCTATATGTCATGAAGTGATACTTTTATCTACACTTTATAAAAATAGTATCTTTATTACAGGAAAGTTTAGTTGTTAAAGAAACTACGGAACCGATTAAAAATAACTGGTGGGTGTCGACTTTATGAAAAGTCGTAGCTAGTATGAATTCGAACTGAAGGTGGTTATTATGTATTCTATGCTGAAAGCTTGGAATAAAGTTAAGTCGGATAAAAATGTGAGTTATATTTGATGGTTATTTGTAAAGAAAAACGCAGACGCAAATTACTGGTCGGTCGCCAGTTTTATATTTCAGTAATGACACCTCATTCAAATAAATTGTTTATTGACAAATCAATAAATCTGTTTAATAAAAAATTGTTCAATTAATTTTTTTGTGCACAGTATAAGTTATATCTTTAGGAATAGTTACGTCAAAGTTTCGACTGACTCAGTCCGTTTTGACCATTGATTACTATCGTAGCGAGCGGGAGCGTAGCTAGCTTTTTCCGTGTTCTGTGGTTTTGACTGAACGCGTGGGTCCGCAGCGAATACGCCGCGCCGCGGTACGCAGCGGCGTATATCTACCATACGCTCAGTACTTGAAACATTATACATGGCCACCGTCTCAGAATAAGGACGTTTCCTTCCCGGAATCTTTAGACCCCCAACTTCTAAACGGATAACCGACTAATTCTGATCTTTCGCGACTATAGGTTCGACAATCGACTAAAATCAGTAGCTCGCTATGTGCTGTGTTGCCAGAGATATTTATGTGGCATGCCAGAATGACGTTATTCCACCAACATCATATCAGACTAAAGACGTCCACTGCTCTCCCCAGGGATCTCCACGCCGACCGGTCAGGAAATTTCAAAAATATGTATTTCTGAAAAATTAAAATTGAAGGACCCGCTTGTACGGTATACACTTTGCTGAGCCTGACTGTTCAATACATATTCTATCTAAGACACTTACTTTGTTCAACAATAGTTGAATCAACTGTAATTAGTAGGTTACCCTTAAACATATGCTGAAGGTTAGATTATGTTTTTTTTTAAATCTTTTATTTATTTATTAAGGCTTTGGACTATATATGTCCATGCCAGCCTCATAGGGAAACACAAGTCCTTCGGAGGACTAGGCAGACAGACAGCGCTTAGCGAAATTATACACAGTTCGTGCCTCATCCGAACTTGGGTTATTTAATATTTTATATTTATTTCGCCATTATGGCCATGGTGGCCGCTAAACAAACGCTGTCTCTCTGCCGCAGTTCGACCACACTCCACCAACAAATGATACACATCGTCAAGTTTTCCACAGTGGCTACATAGTGGTGATTCAGCTCTCCCTATCAGATGGTAAAACTTATTTGATGGAATGTGGCCGGACCTTAATCGGAACGCTAAAACAAGCATTTCCCTACGAAGCCTAGACTGGAAGATTATGTTCTCCCTCTTACATTTTTGAAAAACTTTTCCACATGGGCGAAGCCTCAGGAAACAGCTAGTTGGTTTTAATATTGAACTTTCCTCAGTCGCATGGGTCTATTTCCAACAGTCGACGATGCAAAGTTTAGAATGGTGACTAATAGATTTAATTAAATTTCTGAGAACATTAACTATGGACTTTCTGAAACTGTAATACTTAAATGAAATTAAATTGGTATTTATAACTACTTACCTACAATTTAATGACGAATGATTTGATGTATCATATGACAGATTGTACATACGTAGGTATAGTAATAAAAAACCGTGTTTTTCCAAGCATTTATTCAACTCAAAATAGGTACTAAAATAATTGATTTATACAAAATCATAAATTAACAACACATTAGCATAATGCGACGATCACAATATTATGAAGTGTTCTCTTGCGGGATTTCCACTTCTTCTGAATTAAACTCAGGATCTGGTACCGGAGACACTGGTCTTTGTAAATTGTAGCTCTCTCCCATATTATTATTCCCATCACCAAAAGTTATTTCCTTTATTTCAATAACCGTATCTTCATCTGACTTCACAGGCACATCTATGATGATATCTTTGTCACTTTCAGGTATATCTATGATGATTTGTCTAGCATTGTCCACACTGTAATCTATGTAATCGTTGCCTCTATGCACTGGTACTATCAAACTCCCATACTTTAAAGTTTCTGGGTTTAAAACCAATCCGTCGATCAATCTACCAATTGATATCTTCGATAGTATTAGGAGGAACAGTAAAATAAATTGCTTCGCCATCGCTGAAATCCTACTGGCGAATAAAATAACACATTTCTAACCAAGTTATTTATACGGAATATTAACGTTCCATAAGCGTACGTGTTAATTAAATAACAGGAAAGCCATAAGGTGATCGATAAATATTATTTCAGTGATGTATTTATCTTTTATTGTTCACGGAAGACTAAGTTCCAAGTTGAATATAGAGTAGGTATGTACCTACTCTGATGAAGTACAAGCGCCTATACATATTTGTATTGCCTTGTTTCCTATAAGACGGGCTTTCTTGCTGGTTTGTATCGTATGACTGCTCACACACATGTGATTGCTGGTACAAACTAGTTTTTATTGTACCAGTACAAGTAGTAAGAAATAGATCTTAAATCTGTACGCACAGCAACACAGTCTGGCTTGTACAGCAATTGTCAACGTTTTGATGTAGGTACAGTCAACCGTACGTCAGTGAAAACACTTTGACCTTGAGCTGGCCTAGAATATTAGGAAGTTGCAATACTATGAGAAACAGCTGAGCTCTGCCATTTCCATCAATGTATTTAATTATCTATGATCCACAATAAATATTTGATTGATTGATTCACCAGTATAAACAGTTTATACTGGTTTTGTTTCCACGGACGTGCGATCGACCGTACCTATATATTGGGGGCGCTGCCTAGTACAAACTGATGTATGCAAGTACGTATTATTTGTCCATATATAGAGTTGTTTGTGTACAAAATGTGTACAAGTCATAAGTATGACTCACAAAAGGATTGCTGGTACAATTTAATTGTAGGTGGCTTAATAAATATTTTGGGTTACTAATGAAATGATAGAATTTGATATATTGAGCATAATAATTTTATTTTAAAACGTTGTATTTAACAAAAAAAAAAGCTGTCATGTGTGTGTTTATGTGAAATTATTGCATTTTTATAATAATGGCAAGATTTGTTGCGAAAATTCCTATAATTGGTTTATAGGACATAGCCGAGACTCTGTCTTTAGTCATAGAACATAATTTTATCATATAGTAAACATAATTTAGATTTTAAATTTCTATTTCTACATATCACCAATTTTCAATACAAAATCTCCTTAGGACAAGAATACGGCTACAAGTACTTAAAATTTTTATACATTGAGCAATATGTCAAAATGCACTAATCTAATCCAATCATATTGTCCTCTACTATAATTTATAATTTGATACATATTTCATTTATTTTCACATAACTACTTACATATTATATTTATAATTAAATAAATAAGTAGGTCGATGCATTGTTTTGAAAGGTTATTAATAGGTAGGTGTACAATTGTACATGTAATACATATAATTGTATATATATGTGTGTAACATTAATAGAGTGAAATAGTTGTAAAACTTATTATATGTCAAAATAACTGTTGAAATAACTTAATGTAACAAAATGCCAGTGCTATAGATTAGAAATCCATTAAAAAATACTTATTTGTTATTTAAATAAATTATGCCGCTCCATAAATTCTATGGAGCCTCTGTGATGGGTAGGTTTTTTGTCACAGAGTTAATGATCGCAGCATAGAGCACATCCCACTACTACTAATATTATAAACGCGAAAGTTAGTGAGGATGTTTGTGAAGATTTTTCTGAGGATGGATGTTTGACGCTGTTACGGTTGAACGGATTTTGAGGAAACTTGGTACAGTGGTAGCTTATATTCTGGAATAACATATAGGCTACTTTTTACCGCGGTAAACTGTTCCCGCGGAAAAACTTACTTCACGCGGGCAAAGCCGCGAGCAACAGCCAGTACCGTATAATTTTAAATTTGGACTGTTGTAAAGTAAAATAAATCATTTACGCACGAATTATGTTCAATTCCAGTTGCATTATAGCTTAAAAGTTTTTTTTTCTTTAGCGGCATAAAGTGCTCGAGCACTTTAGTTTAGAGCCTAGTCTAAATTGACCCTTGCGGCAGAGGGGCATAAATTATTTAGATATACTCATTGATGTACTATCTAAAACATCTGGTTCAACACACACGGAATACGAAAACAAACGCATTTGCGTCTCGTCTCAAATAGCATTGGATTGGAATATATGTATGTATGTTTGTATACCTTGTACGTGCCTATTTTTAGAATTATAAATTTAAAGGCACATCTTTTTCATTCGATTTGATGTCAATTAACTTCCACAGCAATATTTCGATGTCAACTTAACATGTGCATACCATTATTACCTCTGCAGAACAGAAGTTTTTTTTCAATCGGACTTTATAATATTATCTCTTTATATACCAAAATCTAACAATAATGTGACAAAAAATACTTCTATTACTTCTTTTCCTACTAGATATATTATATACTTAAATATAATACCTATACAGATACAACTTTTAATGGTGAAAAATAAAAATAAATACATTAAGTTCTCCTTTTCTACATGCAGTTGCGTGCAATAAAGTTTTAAAGTAAACAAATATTTTTTATTTAAGTATCTCCCATGTTCTGTAGAAGGGGTGAATTCACCCCTTTTACAAAGCACCGACGAATATATGACCATACACTTGTCTTGTACCAAACTAGAAATATCTTCTGTACTATGGAAATTAGAAAAAGATGGGACCTATTTCCTTTGAAAGATGTGTTTTGTGTCAGTTTGTTCGTAGTATTTATAAATATTATAAATATGTAGTTACAACACAACCGTAATGTTAGACCGAAATATATAGGTGGATCAGTTACCGTCAAACATCGTTTGGGTGATTATTTTGCTCACAATTTGGGCTAAAATAATATATTGTAAAAAAAGTATCACTTCAGAAATCAGAATTCAGTGCAATAATAATAGTTACAAATAAAGAAGCAATATTTTCACTACAATGTACACTCCTTATTCTTTTTAGTAATTATGTAATAATATCACAAATTTTATTTTTACTAAACCCTTCCAACAGCTTTACAAAAGTTTGGCTTAGAGCTTTCCATATATTTTATTTGATAGTACTTGGAGTCTAATTCATAAACACTCCTAAGGTAGGATATGAAAACTACATTTGCCAATTGCCAGCGAGGTATGTTGCAAGGATCTCAATTCCTTCTGCGGTGATGAACTGTAGCTACAATGAGCGCTTCTTATTAATGATTAGATAACATAATAACATTAGATAACATAATATTAAACTGGTTTGCCATAATATTATAAACCAATAAATAATCCCTCAATACATTTTAACTGAGTAAGTAGAAGAGAGATTTTGACCTACTAGCGTACCAATGACGGCCAATAAGACGAACCATTAGGCGTGTCCAGACCGGCTGAGCCGCCGCGGCCGCGCCTCGCCTCGCGAGGCAGCGCGGTCGGTGTGGACGTGACAGGCGCATGCCGCGGCCGAGCATGCGGGCGAGGCATGCGCCTGTCACGTCCAAACCAACCGATGACGACAAACCTACTATTTTAAAGTAGACACTCAGAAGTCAAGTTACTGAATCTAAGATCGCTTAAATGTTATATAATTTTTATGGACTTTGTGCGAGAAAACTTATTTTCTACTTTAATTTAAAGCAGTAGTATAAATTTCTTTTACTATCACATACATAACATTTGAATGTCGACAAAGCGCCATTCTGACCTTTATATTAAATAATTCCTATTTACCTAATAATATTCCATATTGCACAAATCCCAATACTTATTTCAATCACCTTAAAATATGTAATAATGTGCCAATGATTAAATTGTGTAGTGTAAAATTCATAATGGAATGTTTAGGCGGAAATGAGGCAATTTTGTTTCAGTCATTTCTCTCGCGCTTGCGAGTGACAGAAATAGCAGCAGGTGCATACTTTCTGCATCACGTACGATATTGCGGAATGTTACGAGTATTCTGGCGGCACCTCGCAGTTACCAGCGAACCTTATTTTATTAGTGATAAAGTGCAAATTGCAATGAACTTGGGCCTGTAACGTCTAGCGCGACTATACTACTATCACCGGACTCAGAATTGTAAACCTAACATATTTTCCAACACAAGTGACATACGAAAACAAAATAAACAATAGATTGTGTTCTAAACTGGACAGCAAAGATACCTTGGTAATACAAACATGAACGATCTGTGGCGCTTGAGACTAACTACCAAGCCAACTAGGCCAACGAGGCTGTTAAATGTCCAATCTCCCTTGAATGTACATGTACATTTCATTTTCGTACGCCATTTCATTCGAAGTGGAATAACATACTACAGTTTGGTTGAAAACTGTTCCGTCAAAAAGCCCTAATACCCTTACACTCACGTCTTTAACGAAAACAACCTACAAATATACCAACAACAGTCCCTTGCAGACTGGCCAGGTGAGTGTCACCTGCATAGCGAATAGCACGCGATGAGCGCGGCCAGCAAGCAGAAGAGCCACCGCTATTTCACTTTAGAGAGGCTACCATTTCTCGTGAACCCTGCTGACACACTAACCCCACTCTGTGCTGTAACAGAGTTACCAGAGCCTGTTGTCATGGGATGCGAGTATTCCTCGGAGTACCAACCGCACAGTCTTCTAACGGCGTCCTCCCAGCGAGCCATGGTGGGTCCGTAACGTTTCTTCATTTGCGGCCGCGGGTGAAACACGTGACCGACTTTGCGTAGGGTCTTCAGTTCAGCTTTCGATTTCCATAGACCTGCAAATATAAGTTGTTTTCTTTTTTATCAAACTTGTCGAATATGTCCGGCTGGTAGGTGAGGATAATTACTCATAACGAAGACATATGTGTTACCATGATGGCCCAGTGTCGGTTGCAGAAAAGTCATACAATAGTGAAATAAATCAAAGATTAGCGTGACCATTCTGTACAACATGTAAGTTATCAAACGTCAAAATATTCGAGAATGTTTGCAAAAGTCCGTGAAGCCAAGGCCATATAAATCTCCTGCAGTGGACTGGTACAGATACTGTAAAATCTCTAATTCTCACCGAGCTGCAGGCCGACAATGAGCGCGCACCCGAGCGAGGACATCTCGACGTGCTCGGGCCGCTCCACGCGCAGGCCCGTCAGGTCCGCCACCAGCTGCATGATGAAGTCATTGTTGGACACGCCGCCGTCTAATCTGTTAATTTTATTTATTTATTAAGCAAACAACAAATGAATACACAACATGTTAGGTACACCAAGGACATTTTGGTAAAATAACATTTCGAGAAAAGGACGACTCAACGAGGGCGTTGGGCTTTAGTCCACCACGCAAGCCCAGTGCCGGTTGGTGTACTCTTGGGTGTACTTCACATGCGCCTAAGAATTTCTTCTTCGGCGTGTACAGGTTTCCTCACGATGTTTTCCTTCACCGTTTGAGAGCAGTCAGTAAATGTAATCAAGTTTCGAGAAAAAACCCATTGGTACATGGCCACAGATTAGATAATAGTACATGGCCCAGCCGGGAATCAAACATTTTGTTATGATAGGCCGCGTTTTACACCCGACGCCGCTGACGCTCTTGGAATGATTTAAACACAGTAGACCGAAAAGGAACAGTATAACATCTCGGCATCATCCTTGAAATAAAGACGGCCCGGTCGGCAGACAAACGTGGACAAACGCGCGATAGGGCTGCCTATTGAGCCCCGCGCCGACTCGAGGCGCGTAGGTTTGTATGAAGATGTTTTACTGTTTCTTTTTCGTGTACTGTGATTTGAGATACCTGATACTATGGAAGGTGTAGGTGGTCTCGGCGCGCACGCACGAATACAGCTGCGCGGTGCGGAACGCGAGCGCCTCGAGCACGGCGCGCACCAGGTGAGCCTTCGTCGTCGACGGCTTCATGCCCACGAACCCCGATGCGGCCGAGCCGTCGTTGTACGGAGGCTGGAACATATACAGGTGGAAAATCAAGCACTGGTTGAAGGAAAGTATCCTAAATATTGATGATTGCTTTTACGGAAAGGTATCATTCCTCTATTTTCAAAAATAAGTAGAACTGCATTCAAATATATTTTTTAAACCACATATCTGTCTGAGCAGGGAATCAAACCGGACAATGTTGGTAAAAAAACATCGGAAGGATCAATCTTAAAAATCAACTCCTTCTAAAAACAAGTTTAATTAACACATTTTTACTTGGTAGTCCAAATCGGAACACCTTCCGTTGTGTCGGCGACGCAAGTTTTGTTTTAGTATGCCAATAGTGTTGGAACAGATGTTCGTAACCGATTGGGTGACAGTTCTCTATAAAGCCATACTATTTTAGTGTCATCGCATGCCTGTGAACGTCCACAGTAGGACACATGAGTTCCCTCATGATAGTGCAGAAATGTTGACCAATAGAGTAATAATTACTTTGATTTCATTATTACTAGCACGAACGAGTTTTAAATAAATGTAAGACTGAGTTCATGCCTATCCCTTATGAATTCATAAAAATATCTTACGCCTAATCCACTGAACGCTGGAACGAAGTATACTCCATCAGAATCTGGTACCGACATTGCAATATCAGCAGTTTCTTGTGGATTCTCAAACAGACCTGGAACAAAAACAATATTTCTTCACTCCTTGATTACCACAGCTATTGTGTGTACGGTCGACAGCACGTCAGTAGAAACAAAATCAGTATAAACTGTTCTCTCATAGTAGTATTGAAACTCCCTAATAGCTAGGCCAGCTCAAGGTCAAAGTGTTTCCACTGACGTGCGGTCGACTGTACGTGCCAAGCTTTAACATTGTCTGCATTGTCCCAATCCATTCGAAACGTGACCAAGTTTAAAGTCGCTCAGCGAACTATAGAAAGGGTTGTGCTCGGAGTTTCTTTGAAGGATATGATCTGTTACAAGGAGATCTGACGAAGGACTAAGGTCAAGGATTAGTAAGCTTATGTGGCAGTGGGCAGGTCGCATCTGTCGCAGAACTGAAGGGCGTTGGTACAGACGAGTTCTGGAGTGAACCGCGGGTGTGTACCCGCAGCGTTGGATGCCCCGCCGCCAGGTGGACCGACGACCTAAGACCGGAAGCGGCTGGGTGCGGTGGGCGGAGGGCTGCGTATGATGGTGGACGTCGAAGGGCTGATATGGTGGTGACACCACTGTGGCAAGAAGTCAAATAACTTACAATAATAATAAATAAATGAAACAAAAGTAGAATTATTCGTAAGATATTCGACTTTTTGATACAGATAGATAGCCAAATAGCCAACGTCAATGTACTTGTCAACGTACTTTTAAACAGATATAGCACAAGTTTCGTTATATAGTGCAGACTCTTTGCCAATATCTGTATTGTTAGACTTTATTACAAATTCTGAATTCTATCGTCACCTAAATTCTGCGCCCACTTGATAATCGATGCCGTGTCGTTGTTAGCGCCCTCTGCCGAGTACATGAGCTCCTTGCCGAGTCTCCAGCCCACGACGGGGTAGAGGCCGGACACGCTCGCGTGCGGCGCCGCGCCAGTGTTCATGTTGAAGAACGTCCCCGTGCCCATCGTCAGCTTCACGTCGCCGACGTCGAAGCAGCACGAGCCCCACATCGATGCGGTTTGGTCAGCCATCTGTAAATGTAATCCTACTAACATTATAAAGTTTGTATGGATGTTTGTTACTCTGTCACACTGTAACGGCTGAACGGATTTTGATGAAACTTGGTACAGTGATAGCTTACGTCCTGAAATAACATACAGGCTACTTTTTACCGCGGTAAATTGTTCTCGGGCGGAAAAACTTATACCACGCGAGCGAAGCCGCGGGCTACAGCTAGTATTATTATATAATAAGATAGCGTGATCGAATCAGGAATGAGAAGATCCAAAGTAGCCACGTAGCTCGTAGAATTGTCAAGCAGTGGGCCACGGCACTTCTGTCGCCGAACCGACGGCCGTTGGGGCGGAAAGGTGCGTCGAGTGGCGACCACGCACCGGAAGACGTAATGTAGGCAGGCCTCCCACAAAATGGACCCAGGAGTCTACTCAAAGTCTCGTAATGCGGACAGCGCAAAACCGGTCATCTTTGAGGGAGATCTTTGTCCAATATGTGCACGTCTACCGGCTGAAATGATGATGCGGAGAGCGGAGGACCGGGAGTGGTGGCATGCATTGGGTAAGCCCTATGTCTTGCAGTGGACGTTAAAAGTCTGATATAATGATGATGACGAAGCTTGAATACTTACACAACTCAATATGGGTATAGCGTGTCCCCAAATAGTGGGAGATGTGCTAGTGAAGTGTGGCCCCGCGGTGTCCACCACCGAGGGGAGGGAGCTCAGCTGTATGCTGAAGAGGGACATCGCCCAGCCCGCCCACTGCATCGTGAACGGATCGAAAAAACCGGTTGCCGACGCCGAAGACACGTCTGTCATGTGAATTTTACTGTCTGTGGACAAACATCGAAACATAAATTATTCCCCATTGTTCGTGTTTCTACTGTCTACATACAAGCTTTGTACAGTCACAATTTAATAAAATAAAATATAGGCTTTGTACATTTCGAATACAATGGTGAGAATTTTGAAAGTAGCTGTATAGTTTTATCTTCACACACCTACTAGTAGTTATTTTTCTAAATTTTTAGATATTTACATACAATATAGGTGCATGAAATTTTACAAAAGATAAAACAATTAAATGTTTTTACGTTTATCCATGTAGTTTTATATCGCTACTTACAGATAGCTACTTACAGATAGGTACTGTGCGAGTCAATTTTACGATATTATTTTTTACTTAACTATTAAAGTTATCGAGGGATTCCAGTTTTCGTGGAACGCCTAATAAAACTTACATCTAATAGGTAAAAGTTTTATAAGTCACCTAAAATGTATGATTTAATTAAGTCATTTTATAAAATCTGTGGTAATCAGGTGCGAATCTTCTATTTACCTGTTAATTTATACAGCAGCCACGTATCTAAGGTCCCAAACATGGCATCATTATTCGCTGACGCATTTTTTAACGCAGCTACATTTTGTTGGGCCCAAGTTAATCTCAATGTTGTCTGAAATAACACAAATACATAAGTTAGCAACACCAGCCAATACAGTTTTGTCAAATGCTTAACTAAGCTTGTAGTAATAGAAACGCGTTAACGGAAGGGAGCGCCTAACCTGTGGCCAAACGTATCACTGCATACTTATATACATTACTCGACGACCATTGAATAGCGAAATATATAGCGTCGACAGTGATATCTGTTAAAAATTTTGAATAACAAATTTACACTATATACCCAAAGAATTATTTGGGATAATAAATATACTTGTGTTATACAGCCTGTAGCTATCAGCCTATCCCTGTACTACTATCAATATCACCAAGCGTTAAGGCGTGGTTGCACAACAAACATCCATACACTCTACTTATAGCATTTATTATTTAAATAAATCCAGCAGACGGAAAATATGTATTTACAAGTTAATATTTAATATGGACAGTCAGTGCAAATGTTGTTTTACTAATTTAAAGTTGTTATCCTTGAAATAAAACAACAAAGTCAATTAACTTCAGTTTTTTTACCTAAGTACAAATATTTAATAAACTGGTTTTATGAGTGGGCAAATAAAACATAACTGATATCTTACCCACCTGTGTGTTCATGAATTTTAATACACTTCCTGCTCTAAACCTTTTGCTGCCAGACAGCAAGTAGAGTAAATATGCACTTGCCCTGATCAGCTGAAAATACATAAACCTTGAAAATATAACCTTTCAAATTGTCTTAACAAACCTACAATCTATATCATTTCAGAAGCCAAGTTGATGAATAGGAACAGAGATGAAAGTTCTTATGTAGATATATATAAATTAAATTACATTTAATGTAAATACATTAATCTTTGATCTCATTACCAAAATCAAAATAAATTAATGAGTCAGAATCTAAAAGTATACCTACTTATGAACTTTATAATAAAGGAAAATATATAAATAATCAAAACATTTATTAGGAACTACGTCATATTTACATTAATTAATATTTATTAGTGCCCTTTGCCCTAGAGGGCATTGTTTGTAAATAATGACAAAGATACAATGATAAATTTCTTGTTTTTAGTGCATCCTATCATATTTTTATAATTCTCCCAATTTTATCTTACAATTTCAATATAAAAAAACTAATAGCTGAGCTCAGAATACAGAGTTCATTTCTGAGTGGTTGAGATTACTTGAGATAGAAAAAGAATAAAAGTCAAGTATCTTTTTAACTCTAAAGGAAACCAACCTTCCATGTATACGAGCTATTCCACTGTCTGACAAGTTTGTCAGCTCTCATGTCCTTCCAAGTGATAAACTTATGGAAAGGTCTACCTGTCTCTCGTGACCATGTTATGAATGTGCTTCGCTGTGTTGAGATTCCCATAGCTGTCATCTGGCCTGCTGATAGGCTGGCATCTGCATTGATATATTTTTAAATTGAATAAAATGGAATTATTGAAATGCTGCAGCCCCACTGCCACCACAATGCTGGCTGCCTCCTGCAAGATGCGGCCTATGCCTAAGATGCATTCTAAATGGTGAGAGTGATTTATAATAAATATTTTTAGTTGAGATATGCTCATCTAATATGACATACAAGTTTGGTTGAACATTAATTACACTAATTATGTTAAAAAAAACTGTAATCTTATCAAGTTTAAAGCTTTAAGATTAAATATTTTAGTTGTGTATTGTGTAATACACAGATTAGATACAGAATCTAATTATCATTGTTAGCCTTTAAGTAGTGGCCAGTCGTAATGATACAAATAATTATACCACAAGGCGCGAAATTGCTGATTCCATTGATATGACATGAAACTGACTGGAAAAGGGGGTACAAATACATCATATAGGTATTTAGTAATATTACAATGACTTAGTTCATAAAAAGGAGATTTCTGGAATCATGCAATTAACTAAACTGGCTATGCTTGGAGTTTCTTTAGATAGAACACAATAAGGAGATGCAACAAGAGCTAAGGTAACCGATAGCCATAGGTAATAATTTGCAGTTTGGTGACATGCACTGAAGCCGCCCTATGTCCGTCTAACGACGACGAGTTTTTCCTCCATCTTACTCCCTCAGTTGCTCTCATATTTATATCTCATTTCAGTTCCCTGTCAGGCTTGAATATCACTTACTTTGTAAAGACTTCTGTACTACTCCGACTATAGAAGTCCATAGTTCATCTGGGTCGATTTCAACAAATCCAGGGCTAGGATAGTGCAACACCACCTAAAAACAAAACGTTCACCAATGAGCACGCACTATCGTCGTCGTAAGCTGGAAACAGTAAGGATTCTAGAAAGCTGTTTCCTACATTACAAGGTTTCTAGGATGACTTGTAACATACCTGATCAACTGCTTTTCCTACAGCTTCTGCTCTAGAGTTGTAAATGTATGATCGTATAGTAGTGGTACCGATGTCCAGAGTTAGAATGTATTTTTCATCCATATTTTTATCGGTCAGAATGTCGAGTTATTCTTGGCGAACTTGTTGCTTGTCTAAAGACACGCAAGGAATGTTAAATACTTTGCTTTGCGTTTGCTTCATTACAATATTTTCATTTCGACCGCAGTTTAAAAATCGGTCGGTGTGTCTGTCTGTCTGACAGATTTTTTTTATATAGTTTTACGGCCAGTTGGAAAAGTCCTTGTAGGCCAAATCGTAGTATAAATTCATGAATACACAAAACCGAAGCACGGCCTCCAAGGCAGAAGAAATATTGCCATTCGGTGATCCACACTACAGCTAATACCACACTAACTGAACTGATTTAACAAGGGACAATTTGGAACAATCCAGTAGAGTCGTTACACCAAAACCTACAATATACATTTTTTTGGAAAACAAAAACGACTACCATGTATGACTAAATCCCGCCAAAAAGTCACAGACAGAGTAGTATCTTCTCAGTAGTCTGTGCAGACAGACAACGTCTCACTTTTTTAAATGTTTAATTATGATTTATACAACAAGGGACATTTTGGAACGATCTGGTAGAGTCGTTTACACGCTTTTATATAACTATCCCGCACAATATACACTTTAATAGGCACTTGTTGCTTAAAAATCTATCATAGATATACACCAAAACCTATAATATACATTTTTACGGAAAACTAAATAAAAAGACAACCGTCTCCAAAAAAATCCCGCCAAAAAGCCATCACTTTTTTTATGACTGGCCGGTGACATTGACATAATATCATAGACAATTTCACAGATTTTATAATGAGTTTTACGACCAGTTATTACTACTAATTAAATTACAGCACGGCCTTCAGAAAAATAAAGCACAAGTAGTGATGATACACATTGCAGTAGTTTACATCCTCACCTACCTAAAAAATGAGAATCCACTCTTTTTTATAAAATCAAAACGGCACGCGGCGCCTCCAAAGGAAATCTCTACAAAAAGTGGTGAATTTGATTGCGGCAAACAAACCTTGGCCAAGAATTATTTAATACATCATCTAATATTTACGTTAAAAGCCGGCGGCGCCGGCTTTGTTAAATTTGTGAATGTATCTCTACTGGAATATTGTTTGTGGATTTATTTATTTTGTTACATGGCAACTTATCTCGTCGACATGACAGACGAGCGCGTTTTGGTTCTACAAGCGCAGAAAATTGTGATGTAAAAAGAGAAAAATAAATAATTGTGGGCCATCATGGCGAATCCTAGGAAATTTAGTGAAAAAATTGCCCTCCACAATCAGAAGCAGGCTGAAGAAACGGCCGCTTTTGAGCAAATTATGCGTGAAGTTTCCGACGCAACCAATAAGGTATGTCGCCTATTTACTCAGGCAATCGCTTCCTGGCCGTCAAATGTGCCCGCCGACGTAAACAATAATCATTACAATAACCATATTGCGACTCATTAACTAGCCGAATAGTTAACCCTAAAGGGCTGCACACTAGTAAAATACCAAATGCTGTCTTCCTTCTCTTTTTAATAAACAGTGCCTTTGTCATTGTTGAAATGGATTTCTTAGTCCATTTACGCACATCATAACCAGGCATTATAGGATAGTATTGTTACCATTGATATGAATACTTTAAAGTAGGAGGGTGATGTTATTTTTTGTGTGTAGTAACAAACAAAAAAAATTAACAAAAAGGAATTCATTGTATTATAAAATAAATAAATACATTCAGATCTAAATAAAATTTTACTAATAGTTTTATATAGTTAGAATGTATTTTGATATGCCAATTTTGTGTCCTTCAAAACATGCATGACTAAGAATTTGAAACAACTTATGGCTTATTGTTGCCTATGTAGATATCTTTTTATATCCTATTATTTATTTTTTTGTGAGGCCGTGGTAATAAATATTTTATTCTTCAAAATTGTGACTTTAAAAATGTTTTTTAAATTTTATAAGATTCAATTTAGCAACAACAAGGTTACGAAACGAACAATAAACACTGGTCATACAGAAATATTGAAGAGAGATGGTTACAGGTTCATTCAGGTAGCAGACGCGCAAGATATAAAGCTCCTCCCGAGCCCACTGAAACTGTTGATTCGACTCTGAGGCCCACTCCACAAGGCCTTGGCACGTTCCGCAGCGGCTCCCTGCCAAATGTGGCTGCACCACTGGCCACCAACGCGGAGCCAGAAAACACTCAGGTTCCCCCTCTTTGAGAACACCCTGAAACTGTATTTGATGTAGAATTTGCTGTTCTTTTATGGTAGTGGTGCAGTTGTAGATGGCTGTAAATTCATTATCATGTAAGCTATCATGGTATGTTTGATGTTAATTTTTTATACAATTTTTTAATTTTACAGTATGAAAATTAGAATTTCATATCCCTGCATCTATCCTAGATGTTAAGAGCTACAAGAACCTGATAGGGAATTACCTAAAAGATAAAATATAATCTCATCTTAAACATATACATACAAATTTTAAATATTCTTAACATAATTTACATGTTTACATTTGACAAGGTGACAATAAACATTATATAAGCAATGGAAGTAATAATGTCTCAAATACTCTACAGGATGCTAATTGAGTTGACACCTTGTAAAATACCCATAAGTGCTACTAAATGGAACTTTATGTTGTCATAATAAACACACTGTTTTGTAATAATCTTTAAAGCCAGAGCAGAAAGCTGTATGAAGTCATATATTTACATAAAAACATGTGTTCCTAAAAGTGTTAAGCTTACGGACTACATTCATATGTTCACTTATAATAAACCTATTAATTAATGAGTATGCATGAAAATAAATTAAAACACCTTTTAAAACTAGCAAAGGCCTTAACAGCTTACGAAGTATCCCTTTACAAACATAAAAATCACATAGCAATCACCACATCAAAGTATAGTTGGTATAACAGATGTTGTCACTCAAAACATAACTAGTGCTATACATGAAAAATATTGTTTTATAGATACTTCATTCATTGATCCTTGGTTTTTTTGGTTATACAATCTTGAAGAGCATGTATGACCCTTGCATCTGTATCCTGTTTAATTTTGTATTAGTGGTTATTGTTTAAACATAGAATTGAATGACGTCATAAAATCTTCTTTAATTTTATACTTTGTCATGATTTTTGATTCGTCATAGTATTAGTGCTAGTTATCCTAAGCAATTTATAAGAATGTGCAATGTGACATACTGCTTTAATTGGGTATAATTGTGATGGTACAGATTGAAATAGAAATATTTCAATCAAGTGGCAATTACAATAATTATGTCTATTATTTTTTAATTAACTTTACATAGCTACATGCAAGTCTATTTAATACAATCATACTGTCACAATTGGATTTCAAAATGAGTTACGGTATCAGTCAAGGCACATGCATACCTATGTACGATATGGTAGTTCTGATTTTTGGGTCTGTTTTGTGAAAATACCTAGTTTTTCAGTCAGAACCACTTTCTATCAACCACTGGGAAGAAGATATTATTTAAAAAAAAAACTTTTATATCGCGTCTTTCTTTATTAAAATGGCGGCGACTTCTTGAAATCAAAAACTTGTGAATTTATTAACATAAAGGTAAGAACCGCAAACTCGTAGAAATATGCTACCTTTTGCACAGCAAAGCCCTTTGATACTTTACCAGTAGAAACCAGTACTGCCCAAATAAATGGCGCGAAATTATGACGCACATTGTCAAGATTTACACATCGACAAGATTTCGCGCTAGACAAGGCGATAAGCGACCACATGTATGAAGTCCACACCTTAAGGTCGTTCGCCTTCTAATTCCAATCACCCATTAAAGTAACAACTTAAACTCTACTTGTCCTGTTGAATATTTTTCTTTAATCATATTAGCATTAGACAAAATGTACGATAGTTAATGGATACTTTACGTAACAACTGTTCCGGTAGTTGATGGCGACTGACACTAATTAAATAATGGAATGTTGAAAATTAACCGCACGTTTTCATTGTTTTTAGCCTGAAGAAACAACGCTGGCGACGCAGTACGGCCTGGGCGGCGGCGGAGGGCGCAGCGGGGGTGCTTCCCCATCGCGTAGTCCGGGACAGAGAGGCCGGGCCTCCTCTTCCGTGGGACCCATGCGACGCCCCGCCGACAGGAAACACGACACCAGCCCGTATGGCAGCACCGTCTATTTGAGGTAAGAAATAATCAACTCAACAGTTGTATAATATTTATGTCTAGCTAGTAAAGACTAGCCGTTTCTGGCGGCTTCGCCCACGTTTTTTATCCCGCGGGAACAGGTTTTCCCGAGGTATCTGATCTAGCCTATGTGTTATTCTGATATGTAAATCTATATTATTACTGTGAAGTTTCATCAAAATTTCGCGAAGGAGTAACAAACATCCCAACATCTTTACAAACTTTCGCGTTTATAATTAGTAGGATACAATTGCAACGATCTAACAACGATATTTGGAGGGACCAAAAGATAAATGTTGAAAACTTTCAACCATTTAAAATGATAAGTAAAACTATTTGTGCCTTCCAATTTTAATTTCATTAACATATCGCCATCATAACGACCTTGATTTATAAAGTATCGAAGTAAAAAACACACGAGGAAATAGCCTTAATTATAATATGAGTAGTAAATTGTGTTCTTTCCCCGTCTCACTAAAACCTGCTCCTAAAGATTGTGAATTCACGTAATATTGGGAGAATTGGAATGAGGATTGGAGAATTTCAAATACGAATTGGAATTTTTTCTCCAGTTTAATTCTCGTGCCGTTTTCCTTACCGCTTTTAGGAAAAGAATGGATTTATAATGTTGCCAATATTCGCTTTTGCGCATAAAATAAGGCTGTCGTCACGTCTACCGGTGGCTACTTTTGACGTCATATTATTTGCGGTCAAATTCTAGTAAATAGTAGAGTCCAACCAAGTCTTTTGTATAATAACTATGAATCACTTAATTTAATTCAAGTCTCATCGTTCGTTATTCGAAGAACGTTCATTCATAATTTATTTTATTACGACTATATTGTGTTGTACATGTGTTATAGGTAGTTAGTCATAAGCCAGTAACAATTTACGCTATTATAGTAGGGAAAAGACGTGTTTACACCGCCATGGAATCATTTAAGCCAATTATTATACACGGTAATTACGTATACGTAAACGGCGTAAGAAATCTGACCTTACGATTAAATATTTTAAGTAAGTACATACATTGCTGTAAGGTCATCCTCATAGGTTTGCGACACCCCAAAAAGTATGATAAAAGGATACCGTCGGAGTACTACAATAAATCACGACGATACGATCGAAGATCTACTTAGTGTTTTTTTAGGTTTTCAGCATTACTAAAACCCGTTAGTTGGTTTCAGGTTTATGGCGCAAAAATTTAAGCATTACTAAAACCCACGATTCAGGTTTGTTATACATTTTTTAAAATAGTATTCATTTATTGTAGATGTCATCTAAAATACAGCAAGCTAAGGTTTCGGCAGGTTTAATTTTCGAATTCATAGGTTTTTTTATCTTCAAAGTTTTCAGCAACAGAGGTAACTCTTTTTGTGATGGGCATGTCCCGGCGGCTACATGAGTACTACTGTGGTTGTTCCAGCCCGCCGCCGGACAGCAGCTGGCGGCGGACCAACTCGGACTCCGCGCTGCACCAGTCGTGCGGCGGCGAGCAGCCGGCCAGCTCGCAGCCGCTCTCCCCGCACCACCCGCTGCATTCGCACGCGCACCCGCACCTACATCCGCACCAGAACCATCGCAGAGGTGAGATTCATTTATTCGACGATGCGGCGTTTTTTGTTGGGAGAATGGGAATATATCCATGTGGCTAAAAGTAAAATTGCAATCCAATAGTGGCATGCCTCTTTGAAAATGCTCCATCAATCAATTATTGTTGTCATAAAATTTAATTCAATATTAATTTCTACCGACGGCCCTTGGAGTAGAAATAAGACTCGAGTGGCGACCACGCACCGGAAGACATACTGTAGGCAGGCCCCCTACAAGATGGACCCACGGTCTAACGGAACTAACTGGATGCGGACAGCGCACGCGCTGTCATTGTGGAGATCTTTGGGGGAGGCCTTTGTCGACAGTGGACATCTTCCTGCTGATATGATGATGATGATTAATTTCATTACACACCAGTTGTCACGTTGCTTGACCATTCTGTCACTAGCATTTTTTTTTGCTCAATGACCAGAAAGAAAGAGAAGTAACATTTAATATTCGAATCACTGTTTCATTTGCGCTGATAATTTTTTCACTCAGATTGGGAATCTCAAGTCTCTATAATGATTTCTTGTATTTTTAATCATTTCAGCAGCTGACATACACCTCGATGTTCTACTGGGTATGAATCCAACGAATCGGCCCCGATCGTCGTGCGAAATACCCAGAATACCGAACAACAACAAGTGAGTCGTTAAACATGTTTATTTTTATTTTCTTTTAGTCCGTGATCGCGAGCTGATTATAATAATAATTTGTTTACAGATCAGTAATTTTTAATACATGCTTGCTTCAAATCAACAGTCTTCATACTTGCTTTTACTATATAAATTATAAAATTTAATAAAAAATGGGCTAGAGAAGCGAGCTATCAGTGAGGAACGTCGGGAATGGTTTCTTCAACTATCCTCTCTTGGCCTTATATTATTGGAAAGCTTAGAATACAGAACAAATCACTTTTAATTACCATATAAAACTATACTGTAATGGTATCCGACCGAGTTATGTTTATGGTTGGTAGTCTATCTGCTCTATATTGCCTATGGTCTCTCTCTCGGTCGGTCCTGAGCTACAAGATGTCGGTCGTCTACTACAAATTAAATACTAGTTTCATTACTAAAGAGATTATACAAAAACCTTACAAGGTTTAATAAAACACTTTAGGAATAGCGGCAACTCTAGCTCGTTCCGCTGGCTACAGTACTGTATTGTTGCAGCGTGTACGAGAGCGGCGGGGACGGCGGCGGCGGTGGCGGGGGCGGCGGCGGCGGCGGGGGGCTGGCGTGCGGCGAGCTGCAGGTGCCGGGCGGCTCGCTGCCCGACCTCACGTCCGTGCACTTCCCGCCCCCGCACTACATGCACCGCGGCCCCGCGGACTACCACCAGCCCAGATACGTGAGTATCACCTGGGCACATCACGGCGTATTTCATACGTACTTTAAAAAAGATTTGTCACTAAATTAACCTTGCACCGTTCAACAATCGTTCTAGGCGCGTCGTCGGAGTCTGTGCGGAAAGAGAATCTCTTACCAACTCATTGACTTAATCGTGAGACTCGAGCGCCCCTCGTGTGCTATCTGTCCCATTTCCTCGATTTTGTACAATGAGGGTGGGAAGAGTGAAAAAATTTGTTCATATACAATTACAGATCTCATTACTGAGAAGACAACAGTTTTTATTTCACTTCGATACAATACGTATTTACATAGTTATATGACTTATTAATTTGGTCAAAACACTGTACCTCATTTTATTTTCGCTGAATTCGCTAGCGGTCGGTTAACTCGCTCACGTGTCGTCAACTAGGCGAGCGGTCGGCTTGGGCGCCCCGCGCGCCGCGACTTACGTGCTGCAGCCAACGGATTATGATGACGTCCACTGGGCGCAACGAAAAAAAAAGCGCGTGATCATTTTTACAAATCTAAAAATCGAGCTACAATTCAATTAATCATTAAATTCGATAGCCGAGCCGTGTATGCGTAACAAACTCACTTTCGGATTTATGATTTATGACGGAGTAGAAATTTTGAGAGAGAGAGATCAGAATATTAGAATTAGTATTAACTTTATAGTATTAAGTTAGGATGATAGAATCATTATAATCATGATCATGTTTCCAAGCCCCACGTTCTCAGACGCGGTGCCACCAGGCAAGTGCAGCGTGTCCTCCCTCAGCAACCACGGAGGGACTGGCCGCAATTCTTCATGGGAATTTGTTGTTGATAATGATAGAATTATGTCCGCAAATGTGACTTCTAAGTACATTGTGCTGCGTATCCCCTACGACGGGTTGCCTTTCCCCAAACTTTTATCAAGAATCGTTTTGAAAGTGATAGAATCATGTCCCCAGATATGTCTTCTGTAACTGTTGTTGTGATATGCATAAATGAAACTAAGAAATTTGACTTGCACTGATTTTATATTATTTTAAAAGATAGTACAATTAATTGTGCGTCCGTACAATAGCTGGAGCGAGAGAGATCGAGAGTGAACGGAATGAATGTTGGATTTACAGACACAGATAAAATAATACTCTTATTTGATAGTTGAGTATTCGTTCTGAACAACTGTAATCGTGTTTCCAGAGCCCCACGTCCCCTGGCGCGGTGTCCCCTGCGACAGGGGGCCTGTCCCCCGCCTCGGGCTCGCCCGTCGGCGCCACGGTGCCGATCGCGACCACCATGCACCACCAGCATGACCACTCCTCGCTTTATGACGCTCAGGTCTGTCTATTGCATGTTTGATGATTTATACCAGCACCTTTAAATAAATTTACTTACCCCCATTGTCTGAAGCACTAGTAGTTTCCTTGGGGTAGTAGCTAGGTGTATAAGGGCGGCGGTAACCACTTGCTAACAGACATGGAATGTTTACGCGTTTCACAATACGTGCCAAATGTCCTTTAATTGACATCGCGTCTCCTAACACCTGATTGGCTCCTAACCACACCCTTTGCCATTTGGCTCGGCTATTAACAGTGTTCGCGAGGTTATATTTCAATATACTATCTTTGTTTGTATTTCATTAAATAAAGATCGTCTTATTGGAGATGAATAAATCAAATCAAATCTACTACTTTATTCAGTGATTTTGCTCATTTTCAACAAGTTAACAAAGTGAAGTGAACTTATGTCACCTACGTGTTCTCCAGTCGCAAAGTTAATTTTAGGTTATTTTAGGTTTTAGTTGATAACTGAATGCCATTATGTTCAATTGTCATGCATGACTTGATGTAGTATTCGCGTGTCTATTGCGTAAAATTACGAGTAACGGTAGCCACAGGGGAATGACTAATTTTGACTAAATTTGAAATACATAGGAAAAATGATCACGTAGCTTCGTTAAAATTAAATTATCAATCCAGGAATTTAAGAATCGCACTAAATAACATTGTATTGTATTCCAAATAAAGCGTCGTATTTTCTCTCGGCAAATGGTAGTTGCATTTATTGTTTTGAATAATGAATGAACTTATTGTTCATTTACCGATCGATCGATTGTTCAGCCAGAGTCGTAATGTGTCGACCCGGCAACAGTGCTCTAAATATCTGAACGCTAAATAAATAAAAACACTAAAATATTCATACTAAGTAAGTATAGTAGTTAGATAACCCTTTTGGTATTTTAGATGTCTGGCAAGAAACAGAGCTTCAGGTCCCCAGACCTTAGGGTTTTAACCCCAAAACGGCTCCATCGATTGTACAAGAAACAATACTCTATAAAGAGTATATGTAATTATTAATATAATATTTGTAATTTTAAGTATCAACATATCGCTACTATGGCATTTGCTTAGTATATTTTACTTTTTGTCCTTTTGACACTAAACATGGTTTATTTTAGGAACTCAGCTCATTTTAAATGGTAGCTCAGTTATGGTAAATCACATATAGCGTCATAGTTCTAAGAAATATATTCTTAGTTAAGGTTCAAGGTACATTTGGTACCACGGGCGAACAGAAGCGTGTAAACCAAAGAGGTGAAACCGTTTATGCTGTCCTGAACGTGTATTTTTATCCGACTTCGAAAAAAAGAGGAGGTTCTATGTTATTTGTATGGATATTTAAAAATCTTAGTGTATACTTTGTAATACATATTTATGTCAATTAGTTTAACACTGGCTTTGGATACGATAACATGGTTGTTTCCAGTCAGCACTACTTATTTTCCGATAGGCTCTTAACATTTTTTTGTTGTTTTATTTTTTGTTTGTGTTTTTTTTTGCTTTCTACACAAATCATTTTTTTTGTTTATTTCAGAATCACTTATCTGTACCAAACACAAATAATTATCTTCATCATAGTAAGGTTCGTTTTCTTTTTTAACCTCTTAAATATTTTCCGGTACATCATTTCCAGGCGGCCGCTTGAGTGCTTTTAATGCTATCTAAAATGCCGGTGCCACATTATTTTTCCTTCAAAAAAGGAACCAAATTGGCTCATAATACAAAATTTCACTATTCTTATTCTCATATTCATATTTTATTTTATTTTTAACTTACAAAATCGAGCTTTAATTGGCGTACTAAAGTTGCATGTGTTATCATTTCAATTTTGTATTTAGCTTCTCCAAGGCACAAATTTTAACTTTCAAAGCAATAACAGTGCTTTAATTTAGTTGTCACCTCACAACATCAATAATATTTCCAGTGTTTGGTATAATTTAACTAATTTCCATTTTTTACTAATATTTTTTTTGTATTTGGTATCCATTGGTACTCCTATGTATTTCTACTCAACTTTATAACTGTAACATTAATATTCTCGTCTCTTGCTCTGATGTTGTAACGGAAATTAATTTGAATGACGTTGTGCAAAGTTTAAGCGATATATTTAGCTATGATTTTACTTATCTGAAGTACAGATGTAAGGTTCGAGAAAAGATATCTTTTGGTATTTATAATATTATTATAATATTTATTGGTAAAGGTTTTTATTGTTCAGTTGTGCAAACTATTTTAACACACAAGCTTAAAAATATTTTATAAGACTTAAATTAGGTATGTTATATTGTCGAAATTAACCATCAATATGAATATCAGTTGAATAATACTAAACTCATGGAGCAGACTAAACTACCGTTCATTGATGGAATATTATTATGCAGTACAGTATTGTATTATATTATACTGTGTACCTTCTGGCATATAATCTGAAAGATTTCAAGACTCGATTTGGTTATAGTAATATAAATCTTATATTTTATGTGCCAGATAGTAAATTATTGTAAATCCCACGATTATAAGAATATACTATTTGCATGTTATTATATTTGTAAATAATCTTGCTGAGGCGCAATATTTATCTTATCATACTTGTATCAATATTTTTAATCTACATTGTCAACTCAGAAACGCTGTTTGGCCAATGAGTGAAGAAAACAAATAATATTGAAAAGTTTGATCAGGCAGCGCATCTACCCATTTAAAAAAAATTGCTTTCACATCATCAATATGCATGTTTCTGCTAGCTGTAAAGTAAAAAAACAGTGTGACGGTGTAGTTCTGACTAAGTAATATTGTCTATAATAATATTAACTTGAATTAGCACAGCTAGAAACGACAACTTAATTGTTAATTTAATTTTTAAATACCTGCGTCTAATATCCTCTCAAAACTGACTGCTTGTAGTTTGTTAACAAACACTCAATCAAGCCCATGTCTCCGTCACACTATTTTAGCAAAGCTCCTTATTTTAATTGCCTTTGAGTATTTACAACTGGATTTACAGGTGATACGTTTTTTAGTGAAACCCAATAAAAGATTTATCACTTTTTACTTGTACCATAGTTTTACATATTATGCCATATTTTTAATCTGTCAACCTCTACAGATAAGTAAATGTGCACTTGACTCCAGTTCTAAACACTCAAACGCCTCTCATATCGATTGCCCCTCCACTAGAGCTCTTATCACCGTCCCGTTCTGGCTGGTTTCAGAACATGTCGCCGCTAGACCACGGCTGGATCACGTCCGGCTACCAGTCGCACTGTAGTCCGCCTTCTCAATATTCGTCCACGTCGAATATCAACATACCCTCGCCTACGGTACGTAGTTGTACGGTACGGTCGTCCGCGCGTCAGAAACGAAACCAGTATATACTGGTCTCTCAGATCAACAGCCTATTAATATGGCTCAGGCCTACCCTCTCAACGAGGGTGTTCGGACTATACTCCACTACGCTAGCCCAGTGCGGGTTGGTGGACTCGTAAGAATTTCTTCTTCGCCGTATGTAGGTTTTCCTTCTTTGAGAGCAGTCATTAAATCCGGGGATCGAACTTCGGACTTTATGATATGATAGGCCGCGTCTTATCCCGGACGCCACTGATGCTCTACTGGTCTCTCATACATAACTTTCTAATAGGCTAGGCCAACACAAAGTCAAAGTGATTCCACTGACGTGCAGTCGACTGTACAATTGACAGTATGACACATTGAAATACATTATACGCAGCGGAGCGCAACGAATTTCACAATAATTGAATTGAAAGCCTTTAACGTTTAAAGTTGCATTCAAATACCGCAATTGTTACATTAGTTGTTGGATTCGATACGCATCACGCCGCTGAATGATGAATTATTTTAAAGTAATATTTAAAACTTTGAATTAAATTCCACCGAGTAAAGGAAGCGTATTAAGCAACTTGACGGAAATATCCGCACAGAATTAGCGGTGGAATAATTCCAACATATATTAAGTATGGCTTAAAGGTGTAGTAACCAAGCCAAGACCTCAATAAAAATAAATGTAGAGCGCGCGATTTAAATTCGAAATGTTATTAGATGGTGCACAGCCCTGGCAGCCCCGCGGAGTCGCCGCAAACGGACTACGCCAACCTGCATCAACTTTTGCAGCCCTTCGAGCAAATCACAATGGTAAGTCTATTAGTGAAATCATCATTTTTTTCATTCAACCTAAAGTCACATTCATATCCAGTATTGATATACCTACAGTACTAATTTACATAAGCAAATATACAGTTAAATGTTTTAAATCAGCAATATTGTTAAAAATACCTCAGTGTCTGATTCTTAACACAGCGTATGCCTTATCTAGGCAGGCGACACATGCATCTAGTTGCTAAACGTACGTACTGCCCGGTTCCCGTGCCTATGTTCGAACGGAATCTCAAAATAATCTATACATCTATTAAAACTGTAGAAAAGCTGTTCCTGTACATTAAATATTTTTGGAAACTGGGTCGGGGGTACCTTCGACCGATACCGAGGCCTAAAATGCAACTTTTGGAATTTTTGCCTGTCTGTCCCTCCATCACGCTTTTGCCACTAAACGGATTTTGACGAAACTTTGTATGGAGATAGCGGAGATAGTCTATATCCCTGGCCAACATATAGGCAATAAAACATCTCGACAATTAGCAGATTAATTTGATGGAATTTAGCACTATACCACGTACTTATCTAAAGTCCACGCCTACGAAGTCGCGGGCAACAGCTAGTAGTATATAAATCCGAACAAAATTTACCCCTTTATGTGTAGACAATAGCCTATGTCAAAAGCATCCATATATCTTACCGTTTACTGATTAATTATACTGTGCTTAGACTCGGATATTGGGCTTTGAAGTGTAATATTGCAGATTTATCTCGTTTAACCGTGTATTTTCCATATTTTAATGCTTCATTGGAGTAGCAAGGAGTTGTAAGTAATATATTTACCGTCCATTAAACGTAAATATAGATTGTGTAAATTAAGATAGTTGAAACGAAAATTTGCAAGGATTATTTTTTAAAAGGCACAGTACACACAGCTATCTCGATTGACAGAGAACTTGGAATAACAGACCTAGGTTGAGATCAGTTATTGACGTTTTAGATCACTGTAAAGAATATACTTGATTGTTTTTTTCGAATCTATACAAAATAAATCTCTATAAATTTTCGTTTCAGCACTCATTTACAAACGATATTGACAAACAACTTGAGATATTAGCAAATTGTCTTATCAAGTAGTTGAAGTGAAGTTCTAAATCAAGTATCTATCAATATGTAACAAAGAAACAAGCTAATTGTAGTTCATGTATTATTGGCACTCACTTTGAAAATTTGCAGGTTGTCTATTTAAAAGACAAAGGCGTTTCGGGTGCAATGTAATGTAAATCAAAACTGAGTTTGTAAATATCCAACTAATAAGACCACGGCATGAAATTGATGGGAAAATGTCATTTTAGATTAGATCGTTATATATATTCTGTTCAGGGACTTATGCAATTTTGAAAAAACTTTGAATTTTACGCTTTTTTAATGAGTAATGAACCGACTAATTAAGACTTGTGTTTGGGATGTGGTTAGACATAAAGCACTGATAATTACCGACTCAATTATGCCTACATTACCTACCGTACCATTACGTGGGACTTTCTGTACAATATAACACTTGTCCTACCTAAGAAATTTTGTGTCGATATTTTTTCGGATTAATCCCTAATAAGACTCATGTTATTAAAAGGTTGTAACAATATGCCTACTGTGACCCGATACTTCTGCAACTTCTTTTGTTAATTTTATTCTATGAGTTTCATAATTACGAAAAAATTAACCCCAATGGGAAGTCCGTGTAAGAAATGAGGAATTCGGGAATTTCCTGAGAACTGCGAAAAGTAAAACAATTGATAATAATACTGAATGCCTCTATGGTTCACTGATGGTATTTTGATACATTCTGCATCAACCTTTGGCTGTGAACTTTTAAATGGATGTCCTGAATGAATACTACACGCGAAAATTGCACTGTTACGAAAGTAAGCACCTAATCTAACAAAACTAGCACAATAAAACCAATCAATTATTTCATGAAAGTGTTAAGTTTTTAAGTAATCGGGACTGAAGGTTATATTAAAACGAAGTACCTGTGAATACTGTTCTAGATTATGTAAATGACGCCCGAACTATTTAAGTAAATACTAGGATTTACCGGTAAAACCTTAAATTTATCAATGATATCTCCAAATTGTTCTTAAACCTTTTAACAGCCAACGTCATCGATTGACGTGATCAAAATGACATTCTAAATATTAAGACACAAATTCTATGTCATATTTATAAGACGGCGGCGGTTAAAAGGTTAATACTCGGTTTGATTCATCATCATTCATTCAATTCGAAGTTTTATCATCATCCATTACTTAGTAAATCATTGGTTTTACTGGTAAATCCTATGATTTACCGAAGCTTGGGCTTTTCAGAAACATCTATGTATTGTTTTCAATTTTATTTTAATCTTTATTGCAATATCAACACTCATTAAAATTCCGTTGTGACAAACTATGCGGTCTTAGTTCTTACAGAAAGCCAGAGTTGAGTATATGGTTTCATTGTCACTTAAAATGTTCTTCAGTTCCGTTTACATAATTATGAGCTACAGTAATAGGTTACAATATGACAATTTGTAGATCATCGCGTAGAGAGAAATGTATGTATTTCATATAGGATATTGGACAGAGTTCAATCTTTAAATTCTTATTACATTCTTAATGCAAAAAAAACCAGATACTTAAAAATGACTAGGTGTTTCCCGCGACTTCGCTTGCACAGCAAAGTTTTTCCCTTGGGAAAAAGGGACATCAGAGCTATATGAGAAACATTTATTCATAATTTCAAGTCTCTAGGCTCATCGGTTTGGGTTGATCGTTATCACTCATTCAGTTTCTTATTTTTACCTGACTACGGAAAAGGGAGGGTTATGTTTTTGACAGTGAATCATCATGAATGGTAAACATAAATATGACGATGGATCCCTACATGTACACCATGACATGTTGTAACCTATATACAAGTGTGGTGTGTAAGTAAAGTGAGTGTAACGTTGGTGGATGTTGGCCAAGGACTGGGCGCAGCTGGTGCAGAGTCTCGTGGAGTCGGGCTGGACCGCGCATGTGCAAGTCGCGGAAAATGTACGACACGCCCCCTTCCCAACCCGTACCCGCCCCTCGCTCCTACACACACATGCACGGTTTTCTTTGAACAATGACAGCGAACAGCAGCGCTGAAGCCAGTATTCAATACTGGCATAAAATATCTTGGCAATATGTCTGCATATAGAAGATCATATCATGCATGATTGATCGCTTAGAACGTCTGCCTGATATAAAAATTGTCATCAATTGTATCCAAAATCGATAACATTCAGCTGTGAAGTGTTGACGATGATCATCGAAAACCCTGCCATATGCACTGGAAGCGAATGCCCTGTATATTTGTAATTAATTAAACCAAATGTGCAATTTTTATATTAAAACTTCAATTTTATGAACTACTATGTATAAATATTTACGTACATAGAACTCGTCTCGAACCTTGCGTATTGGAAAATGATACTATTTATCAGCGAACTTTAATATGTATAGTGTCCTAGTTTTCATTTTGTTTGTAATATTATTTATTAAGTACAAATTAACAGCGCATTTGGTTTTCAGTGAAATATATACCTAGATAGTTTTATACACGCATTGTAAGTAATGTGAGATATACAAAGTTATCGTTTTATTACGGCTTCGATATTTAATTTTTTTAAACCACAATCTATTTTTTGGTACCTATCGTGACATGGCATGCTCTGCAGTTTTGTCGAATTCCTTTTTGCCTTGCCTACTTTATGCAACATGGTTATGTTTTAACGAATAATTATAGTTATAAAGCAAAGTATTTCTTTGTTGTTGTCTGTATATTGTTTTGGTAAAGGTATATCTATAATTTAGCGTAGATAGACATAATATAATCATAATGTGCACTATTTTATTTAGGTCAATAGAATGCAACACATAATTTTATTTTATTGGGCATGAACCTTGCAGGAGTTATACTAGAATTCGAAGTTACACTTGTTCAATTTTGACATAAGAAAAGGTCAAGATAATGTATCTAACTTCTTAGTAGTTTAGCGTTAAATATTTAGTTCAAATATATCTGTTAATTAATATGATCAAGTGCATCTTTGAAGATATTTATTCTTTTTGTACTAGTGTAGTATATCGACATCAGTCACGTAATATTAAAAATTACCAGCCCGCTTATTTATAGACATTATAGTTAAGATGCTTCTGTGCAGTGTAAAGTCCTTGTGACTCGTGTGCTCTTTAAGTACATAGACAATTTTAAAAAAAAACATTTACAGATACGGTGATAATTTTGAAAAAAATAGTAGAACTTACAAACGCTCTATGGCCGTCTAAAAAAGATTTCAAACACCTGTAGGTGATTCCAGGCCCAATATTTTGAAATTTTGTAGGAATTCTGTGAGCTGTTTATTTACCTTATATGGTTATCAAAAATAGCCGCCATGTGACCTACGCAGGCCCAGCTAATTAATAGATAATTTAATTTATTCAGACCTCGCAAACACATCATACAGAGTATCATTTCGCTCCTAATACTACTATTTGTCCTCTCCTGCTACATTGGATGGCAAAACACCGTAAATGAAAAAAAGGAATGATACAAACCATGTCTGCGAGGTTCTCATTAAATCTGTCAGATTTTTTTATTTTTAATTTTGTCCTAGGGTACGGTTTGGTAGATAGTCATGTCATGATTATTACAGGATGTTCTGCATTTATCTCGATGTTTTTTTCTCGCTTGCTGCCGTGCGCGCTGCAACGTTTGCGGTACTAATGTGATGGTTGTGATACCCCCAGCTGGACCAGCCGTCGACCAACTACAACACGTCGTATATGAACCACAATTCGCCGCACTCGCCACAGACAACGAATCACTCGCATCACTCCACACAACACACATATCCACAGGTAACGTATTTTAATGCAAGCGCACGCTTTAAGCCCGTCACAGACGTAGCTGTACTGTCATATATATCACGGATCTGTATGACCTACGCCGACCGAAGGCAAAGGTAACGGTGGTGGTAACGGCTGTTCCCGAGGTAACTATAGCCTATGTGCGTTTCTGATGTTGATGAACATATTTTGATGAAATTTTAGAGTAATATAGATTAACTATATTACTCTAAAATTTCATCAAAATCTGTTCCTGCTTTTTGCGTGAAAGAGTAACAAACAAACTTTCACGTTTATAATATTAGTATAAAGGATTAACCAGTTATAAATGTGTGGTGGGTGCAGTCGCCACATCCGACGAACAGCGGCAACGAGACGCGGCACGGCGCGCGGGACCCGGTGGCGGGCGGCGGGGGCGGGTTCCCCGCGCTGCAGCCGCTCGCCTCGCCCTCCGCGCCGCCCACCCCCGCCACGCCCGCCAGCATACCCGACATCATACTCACAGGTACACTTTTACTTTGTTGTCGCTCTGCTAGGGCCTCCGTTAGGCGGACGGTCGGTCGCGAGTTTTGACCGTACCCCACACGTACAGCCGTATTACACTCGTGCTGGATTGTATAATATCTGAGAAAACGACGACGTGGAGTTGGACTGCCGCGGGCTGCGTTGTAGCGTTGCTCCTACATTTTTCCAAAACAGACCCGCGCGCGGACCGTCCACGTAACGCGGCAGAGGCCCTAAGAGCCAGCGCGCACTTGAGACTTTTGTTATCAAAGTGTACATTCTGTCTGTATGTAATACGACTCCATTACTTAGTGTTGTACCACCATCTTGCAAACGTTTAATATTGCACTTGTTCCACAGATTACTCGGGAGAACTGGACGCGGGCATATTCGGCGGCGAGGAGGCGCAGCTGCGCGCCGGCCTCGACCTGGACGACCTCACGCTGCTCGAGGAGCCGAGCTCGCTGCTGCCGGACTCGTCGGTGGAGCACGAGTTCCGGCTGGACCGGTTGTAGTACCGCGCCCGCGCCGCCGCCCCCGCCGCCGCCGCCCGCGCGCCGCGCACGCCCCGCGCCACCCAACCAGCCCGCAAGTTCAGCGCGCTGCGAGCGGCGCCGCCGTCTCACAACACGCATTCCTACTGTATGATTCCCTGATACGACGCGTGTGTCGTGACTCCCTATACTTCATGACAATTTCTATCGTTTCAAGTCTGAGTTAGTGAACGTAGGACTGGGTGTAGTCGTGTGTAGTGTAACATAAGGGACGTATGCGGGCACATTCCCGGCGGCGGCGCGTCGCGCGCGCGCGCGCCCGCGGACGGTCGACGGTAGACAGACTGTAGCATTGTGGCGAGTGCAAGTGTTCATTGTGGTTTTAAAGTTTTACTCATGTTTCTATTTCGGAGGGATAGGTATGTTATAGGTTTTAGATTTTTTAAAACGGTAATCTATCAATTTATCGACGATTGTACAGTAGGAAGTGATTATTTTTAAATAAGTATTGTGAATATTTACTCGAATATCATTAGGGAATTTAATTCGAAATTTAACGGAGACATTTGTTTACTATTCTATGTGGGACCTGTTCGATCGTTCCTTTGTATATAAAACTTGAAAGTGTTCACTTTATTGAAATTGCATTTAAATCGCTAATTGTGCATGCAAGTATCACAACGAGCGGTCGCAATCGACCTACGAGATTTTGTCTATAATTTATAATAGGCACCTAATAATTCTCTTTGACATTTTAAAATAGTGTCTTTCAGCGATTGCTCAAGCGTTGACTGAACTTTACATCCTTAGCCGAACGAAAATTTACGATTAGCCAATTCTCTTAGCTTTAATACCATGAAAACAATTGCATATAATTCGCACGCGCTTTTCACGCGTTATTTAGCGTGGTCACATTGTGCCCCAATTCCTCTAGACGTGTAATTCTTTAGATTTACCGTTTTAGGTCGTTGTAAATAAGATGTGGCGAGTCATCGCGAATTATCGTTATCAGTTATTTTGGTTGATAGTAATTATTTTCTATGGCAATGATGCATCACAAGATCGTATGTGTTTCTGGGCGCCAAACACCAATTATCTGATAAAGAGAATTCGCAATACTTTCCGACTAATAGACAAGTTGTTATAGAAGTTTTTAATAGGCTTTTGTCGCAAACATATCTATGTATGTACGTTCGTGTGGATGCGAGACTATTAGTGTTTAATTTTATTACGCAGATTTATGAATTAAAATATTATGTATTTCTTATATTTGACACACATATAAAGGGAATCATCGCCAAGCCGAAATTATCGAGTGACAGTAAGATTGACAGTTGTTAGGATACCTATTTGGTTTGGTCGCTTATCTGTTTTTGAGAACAAACGTATATAGGTGACTAGAAATTTGACATATTCCTTGAAAACAGGTTAATTAATCCCTGTGAACTAGTTGCGACGCTAGTCGCCGGACTGTGCCAGGAGAGCCCGCTCTTTCTTAGCCCTATATTTTAAATTATTGTTATTCAAATTTCCACATAGAGTACATATTTTATGTACGTCTACATATTTTTTTAAAATCCGAAATTTTAAAAAGCATACGGACAGCGAAGTGATCCTATAAGGGTTCCTTTTTTCCTCTTTTGAGACACTGAACCCTAAAAATTAACCCCTAATTAACTGTTTGCAATTGACGTCGAGTATAACCCCTTTCAAGGAGTAGGGCGAATGTCCAGTTACTCTGTATACGTCGTATTTCTTGTTCTTCATAATTTTAAATTTCAAAACTAATCCCTTGTTTGTTAAGTACTAGAAACATAGCCAGAAAAGTACTAGAAACATAGCCAGAACATACTGTACTTTTTCATTAGACTGATAGAAACGTATATTTTGTTGGTACTTATTTTCTACAAACGGCCGCTTGTATTATTTGCCGTAGCACAGTATGTTAACGTCAAGTTTTGCCGTCACGATGAAATAGCAAAGTAAAGTGTATGTGATTCGGCCACAGTACGTTAGATTGTTGACGTTACGTGACGATATGTGACGTTATTGTATACCTTTAAAATGTTTATAGAACGTCATACAATCTCATAGATTTTGCTTTCCTATTTCATCGTGACGACAAAACGTGACGTGCTACGGCAAATTATTAAAACGGCCGCAGACAGCATCGATGTTATTTTTAAATTCCAATATAAATTTAATTATTTAAAAAAATCTTTACCTTTCTCTGACTCTAAGAACTATATAATAATTAACTTTCGACGAAAATTTTATCCTCTAGCGTTCCGAACAGCAATAAAATCTGCCGTCATAGGACATAGTATCAGCGAGAATATTAATATATTCAAATTAATTTAGGAAATATCCGATATGTATTTGTTGACCTTTGGCCCATCAGATAAACTTAGAACCAACTTAGTTTTACCCTTTGACAAATATTAACCAACCACTTTAATTAAAAATCAACACAATATTTCATATATTGCAGGGTGTTTGCGATGAATACTCTATACCGAATCAGCGAATGTTTGCATTTTCACGTATTTTACAACTATCTGAAGTAAAACTTTAAGTAGTTATTAAGTTTAAAAGAGTTCGTTATTAATATCATCAATGTACTCGCAATGTTAAATGAATTAGTGTTTGTCTTAATTATTTATCTTTATTATGTATTTAAAATAACGCGTAGTAATAGTTTTTTGTTTATTTTTATAATAAAAATAAAAAGTAAATGTACAAATTATTTTATTCTAACATAGATTAATATTGCGAGTGCAATGGCATACCCGTCGGTCATGTTTTTTTTGTAAATGCTCATTTTATTATGTTTTAAGAGTCTAGTCATGATGTTTTTTTCAAGATTTCCCAAACTAAATAGAACCTGTTTCATACCTCAGTTAAACTGACTACAGATTCTGGCAGACAAACTGCACTTTGCAATCGCAGTTGACTACTTGTAGCCGTCTCGATGTTACACGATAAGTAACATCGTTTATTATCAATAGTGGCAACTACTATCTACTTCATTTTTAAAATTTAGTCAGAAAAACTGCAAGTCAGCTGCTGAAAGCAACTGTAACTACATATAAGCCCTTGCCACTCAACTGTATTCAATTCATTTTTATTTCTTATGCATAATTATTCAGCTCGTCTGCCTTAAGCACTCATTTGTGTAATAATAATTGGTGTTTTTAATCCATTCCACGCGATTACAATGGTTGACACACTTTGGTATATGGACTAGAACTTGGCAAGTTAATAGAGACGGTAGGTAGAGAAAGACTGAGAGAAGAGATAACTTCTTTGGGAAATACGTTAGATATTATATACTTCCCTTATGAACGTTTGTTACGCCTATAGTTTGATAGCGACTATTAAATGTCTAAAAGACTAGCCGATGACTTTAACCGCGTTATAAAGTATCCTATATGTTCTATATATATAAAAAATACGCCATGTATACTCTAAGAATCGGACCAGTAGGTTTGATGCGCGTTCGTTCCAGTGCCCTCGTTTCTTAGTTTTAAAATTATTCAATAGATAGCGCTAGGTGTTTTTTACACCGCGCTATCCTTTGGTTCTCCGCAAGATATATAAGATGAGCGTGCGGTTTATCCACCAGTTTATACCTCTTTATTATTAGTACACATTGATGGCTGCAGCTATCTATACTTTATTCAACAAGTAATGAAAGAATACATTAGAAATTTCTGTTTAAAATAATGTCAGGACTCTCTATTAACTTGTCAAACTACAGAATGATTCAGTGATGTAGATTATATAATACATGTAAATTGCTCGTAATTTCTTTACTCCAAAACTGTACTGTGGTACATTGCGACAAGCTTTAAACACGGCAGCAAGACGTATCTGAAGTGTTTTAAATCTAAGTTTTTTTGCTCTTGTAAAACAGTACAGGAAAAATTATGTTCAGACCAAACTTGTGGCACTATTTTTGAACAATGCAGTCATACTACCAAGTCAGTCAGTTTTCTAAAACATTAATTTCGATAGGCAGTCATACTACCTATCGAAATTAATGTTTTAGAAAAATATCATTTTCCGTTCATCAGGTTTATAGTAAAAACGTAAACCCATCTTCTATTATATAAAATGTTATTCTGAAGCTCGTGGAAATGTGGTATCGTTTTTAAAAATATCAAAGGTCGCAATCTGTCGTTTTGACAAATATGAGTTTTGAGTCTTGTACAAAGAGAAGAAAGTTGAAAGTTCAATGACAATTGAAAATTTAGATTGCCGCCTTTTGACTAAAACTACGACAACAAAAATTATCATGTATTGAGACTACTTGATTTGTATTATTGAACAGATGAGTTTTTAGAAGTATATTTCCTTTCAAGTTTTGTAATCTGCATGATACAGTTGAATTCATATATAGCTGATCAGTTTAATACCTTGTCACTCTAATGTATTTTCTAATGTCAAGAGCGAAGAGCGACAAGGTACGAAAATGTGAACATATTTATGAACTCGACTGTACAAATATGAATGACATACACATTGCAGTGCAATGTCGAAGCCAGCTCAAAGATAACAAATTACAATATTACCTCCCTAATACTTGGAACGTTTGTTAATGTGAAATTCAAGGAGCAGACTTTAAGGTTGGTTTCACAGCTGTACGTGACACGCTCTGGGTCACTGTGAAACGATCCTCTAGCGCCTCTCGTGTGTCACCGCTTCGGGATTCCCGTACAGGTGTGAATCCAGCCTTAGGGAATGCGCAGACCAAGCGTTAAAATACCCGAGCACTCCCTTAATGTCTGCTCCTTGAATTTCATATTAACGTCGCTGTGGAACGATGCTGTAGCGCACATATGGGCAACCTCCGGCCCGATCCGGCTTTTGATCCGGCCCGCGAAGTATTTTCAAATCGCGCGTGAAAAATGATATTAAATTCTTCAGCATTTAAAAATGCTACTAAATTCGGCAGTTCACGCCAACTCATAATAAACATAACTTAAAAGAAACTTAAAAGTTGGCCTTAGAGGTCCAGCCATCCTAGGTGCCCCCAGCCGTAAATTCAAAAAAAAATTGCGGCTCGCGCTCCGCGCTCGCCACATGTCGTACTTTCTTTTAACTTATCATCATTTTTGCAGGCCGCTGTCATTATTTTGAGTTGGTATCTAACATACCGAATTGTCAAGTGCCTAGGGGCCCTGGGCGTCTAAGTCTGGGCCTGAACCTATGGCCCGTAACTTCATTAGTATCTTAAGATTTGGTCCGCAACTGCCCAAAGGTTGCCCATCCCTGCTCTAGCGCCTCACGTGTGTCACCGCACCAGGACAGCCCGTACGGTAGACCCGTCCGGGACTCCCGCACAGCTGTGTAACCAGCCTAAGAAATTTAATGGATACCACAAGTTTGAGAAAAAATGAAATTATAAAAACTTATTAATAACAATAAGTTAAGACAATTTTAATGGCTTATGATGTAGTTAGTTAACTTTGAGCGAGCTGTAATTAAATTGAATGCATTTTGTTTATATTGTTAACACGATTTAAAAGTTTAATTGCAAATTCCGATTTAAGATATGTATACTGTATGACAGAGGATATAATTGTATAAATAGTTATTCTACGATAATTGTGATAAAGTAAAAAGCACAACATAATTCATAGCGAAGCCTAATCTGATGTTAAACATAAGTTTCTTTTTCTTAAAGTTTTCATAGTTTTTTTCTAAAGTTAGATACATTATTAATTATTATGTACATGTTTATAATAAGCTAGTTTCTGCCAAATGCAGATGTGTTTTACTTGGTAAAAGTCATGGGTTAGATTCGAGTTTGAATCAGGTGCAATATGGTGTTTTTATATTGGAATTTTAGCCATTCGACGTCATTGATTGATTTATATATATTTTATAAATTGTTGACATTCTTTTGTTTTGAAATTTATTAAATTTATTGCGAATTTCAGAATTAAAAATGTTCTACTGAGTTGATGTCGTGTTGGCAATAGGTAGCCGAAGACCACGCCTCCTTTCACATTAATTTAAAAAATATATTCAGATCTGAGAAATCAATTGTGCTCAGTTCGATGAAGGCTGATGTTGAAATTACTGAAATTGTTTATACGAAAATGATTTTATTACCTGTGGATAATGGCGTAAGTAGACGAGTGGTCCGGCCCTATTGCCACATGCATTTAAAAACTACTCATAGTTGTCTAAAAATTCTATTGGATTTTTTACCTTTTGCATTTTGGATTTAAGGTTATGTAGTGATAGGATATATAATGTATGCGCAGTTCTGGGAAAGCTGTCATTCATTGCCCTTGGAAGCAACGAGACACCAAATAGTGTGATCGAGTTTATCTACAAATTCTTCAATCTATTTGATCAATTTGTATGACATTGAATTTAGGACATAAATGTTTTTTCTCGATAATGCACAAACTTTATTGTAAAATGTTTCAAAGGTTTGTTTTATTTAAACCAAATGTACATAATAAGTGTGATAGAGATGAAACGGTCTCATTTAAAATAAAATTGTTGTAAGTATTCTGGAATTTCATTTCATTAACAGTACTTACAGCTTTTCATCGTCACACCATCAGATGAAGTAGAATTTTAAGTCCAATTTCTTTACATAGGTATTTAGGAAGGAAATGTAATTTTTTTGTATTAAGTTTAAACATACATATCTAACAGAGAGCGTCAGTGGCGTCGGGGATAAGACGTGGCCTATTATATCGAAAGGTCCGAAGTTCGATCCCCGGCTGGGCCATGTACCAATGGGTTTTTTCTCGAAACTTAAGTACATTTACTCACTGCTCTCATAAGGTGAAGCGAAGGAAAACATCGTGAGGAAACCTGCATACGCCGAAGAAGAAATTCTTAGGCGCATGTGAAGTCCACCAACCCGCACTGGGCTAGCGTGGTGGACTATAGCCCGAACGCCCTCGTTGAGAGGGTAGGCCTGAGACCCAGCAGTGAGGACATGTTAATCGGCTGTTGATCATACATACCTAACATACTTTGGAGATAAAATTGCAAATGAATACCTTCAAAACTGGTTGTAATTTTCTAAATATGGAAAGGACTTGAAATTCTACTTCATTTCTTTATCAAGAATTATTAATCAATTTGAAAAAAAATTATACGCATCGCGTTTCGGACTAAATAAGATTTGGACATAAATCGACTTGGACAAAATCTTACGTCTGGACAAATTGAGAAAGTTCCCATAGAATTAGTATACCGTGAGTTCCCAGTAAGTAGGATGGATATTATGTATGACATTCACTAAATATTAGCGGCCGACCTATATGTTATTCCAGGATATAATCTATCACTGTACCAAGTTTTATCAAAAAGCGTTCAGCTGTTACAGCGTAAAGTCAGCAGTTTAGATTACACTGTCTGTTCTTGAAAAGCTACAGGATGCTTCCAGCTCAAAATATTAGAGATTACCTAATTGATGTGTTGTATAAAAAATAAAATCCTGACTGACATACAGGATGTAACAAATACCTATGGATATTGTAAGGATGTTTGTTTCTTTGTGAGGATGTTTGTTACTCTTTCACGCTGTAATGGCTGAACAGATTTTGATTGAAACTTGGTACAGTGATAGCTTAAATCCTAGAATGACGTATGCCTATATGACACTTTTTATCGCGGGAAAAAACCTATTCCACGCGGGCGAAGCCGCGGGCAACAGCTTGTCTATAATAAAATTAAGTACAAGTTCGTTTGATTTAAGTCTAATTTCTTCACATAATGCTTTCTCAGTGACATGGTTGTTAAAAGGGCGGACAGTATAGTTGCGCCCACGAAGAAGATTTTCTATTCTCAAACAAAAAAGAAGAAAACAAATGACATTCAAATTTCTGTCAAGACCATCAATTAATTGACAGATTTTATAGGCGATTTTTGTGTAACAATTAACAATGCGTGCTTTGCTGATGTTGTTATTGTTTGGCTGTTTTATGGCGCAAGCGTTGAGCCGACCGTCGCCTGTGGACGAGGGCATTGATAGGTTTGTTTGATTGTATGGGCATGGATAAAGTGCATCCCAGACACGCGGCCTGCGGTGGCAGCCTACCGCAGGCCGCAGCCTCAATATGCAAACGCAGGCCGCGCGTATCTGAAGTCTCACATTCATTGTACAGGGAAGACAACAGGCCGCCACTGCTGGACCTCCACAAAATGTTTACTTACCCGTATATAAGTCCCGCATACATTAAACAGGCCCTGTCCATGTATCATAATTGTACCTAATCCAAGCACTTAGTTTTATATGATATCTATTTTATTGATTGAATGCAATAAAATGTAAGTACCTAAGTAGGTAGTGTAGCGTGATGTTAAATAATCTATAACCTTTCTCAAGAATTGAAGGTAGGTACCTACCTATGAATGCAAAATCAAATTCTTCAAATACGACTGGTAGTTCCAGGGATTACGCGTATAAACAAACTCTTGAGCTTTATTAAATTAGTACCTACAGGTTTTCTGCCTACCCCGCCGGGGATATAGCGTGAACATATGTATGTACGGGATATAGCGTGAACATATGTATGTACAGGATTACCAAACCATCAAACCTCCCATTATTTAGAGACGCCTGGCCCAACAGTGGAATAAAGATAAAGTTTGTTGTTTAAGCTGACTACTTGTTATTCTTAGTGAAGGGGAAGAAGCGGAGTACGAAGGCGGCGACGACGGTGCCGAGGCGGAAGACTCCGTTCGCGAGGATGACAGTGCACCCATGAACGACCAGGTATTAATATAGCTGCATTAAGATTAATATAGGTTCCTCACAAAGATGGCCGTAAAGTTGTGGGGATTTAATCGCTTTGAGATGTAAATCATTATCTACCCATCAGCGCTTTAACGTCCACTGCAGGGCATAGGCCTTCCCCAATGAACGCCACCACACCCGTATCCAGCCATATTTTTTATGTCGTCGGTCCACCTGGCGCGATGCGTCTCACCGCCGTCTCCACTCCAGAACTCGTCTGCCCCAGCGGCCATCGGTTCTGCGACAGATGTGACCTGCCCACTGCCACTTCAACCTGCTAACCCTGTGAATCTGACTGATGATCTGATCTGACCTTGTCCGAAAGGGGGACATTGGCATGGTTATTGTAAACAGTTCATCAAATATCCGGAAGGCGTTGAGTTCAGCACAACCGCAAATTAATATTCAGTCTATATCCACCAGGAACCAGCGGCGAACGGTCAAGACGACGAGGCGAACCAGAGCCAACGGTCACTGGAGTTCGGAGGGAACGCCGAATTCCGACACGATTCCAGCCAAGACAGATCCACAGTTTCAAGGGTCAGTATGTAGTAATCTGAAAATTACTTACAATCTTTTCGATTCCTATCTACTGGTTACGCCCCCCCCCAACCCCCCCCCCCCCCCTCCCCCCCCGTAACGTAGGTCATGCAGTAATTTTGTAGATGTTGTCAACCGAATTATTGGCTTCTTGTTTTTTGCAGTTTTCAGTCAATAAACGGAGCAAAACTAGCGACGCGCATAGCGAAAACACGGACGACGCGTTTAATTCTGAGAAACAATATGTAACTTTACTTCAACATCGTCAGGACCGTTACAATGAAAATAACGATGCTAATGATGAAGTACAAAATGCACAACGCTTGACAAATCATGACGTTAATAATGTCAAGCTACAGCGAAATGATGATAGTCTAGTTAACAAACGAATTCTGGGATCCCGTACAGCGTCAAATGAAGAAGGGGATTATTTGTTTGAAAATAATGAAAACAGAGATCAAGTAAACAAAGCAGCTGTATTAGGGTGTAACAACGGACCGAGACGATACCTAAAGCAGTATTACAAGACAGCACAAGCAGAAAGTAAAGACGACAAATCTTATGAAAACCTGGTTATGTATGCCAATAGAGATAGACGTCAAGCTCAAGATTCTACTCCAAATGACACTTTAAACCTATCAAACACATCTACCGATAATGAAGACCTCGAAAACTCTGCCACTGAAGATGAAGAAGCGGCTATAAAGCGTCACGTGAGAAAATTATCAGGAGAGGAACTACAAGAGTTACTCAATTCACTTTCACAAGACAAAAGAGAACTACTGAAAAAAATTATGGATAGCGATAATGAAGAAAATAATAAGGACACCATAAACAAACGGGAAATAACAAAGAAAGCTGGTGCCGTTGAAGAAAATAGCTTAGAAAGTGGTCAGTCGGATTCTAAATTTCAGGTAGGAAGTTCATCAATGGATATCAACACCGGAACTTCTACACCAGGAACGTTTGATTCGAGCAAATTGCCAGAGACTCCAACAGATATTAATGACATAACGGCCGCAAAAACTGGTCTAACGACAAACGGCCTTCTTAATTCGGACATCAAGACAGAATTTATAAAAGGCGTCGATGAGCATCAAGGCAGTGTGTCTTCTTGTGCACCCATTTCAGACACTAACAACCAAGTGAGTCTTGATCAAAGTGTACAAGTTACTTCTAAAACCGATAACAAACGTGAAGCTAATTTAGACGACCTGTCTTTTGATAATAAAATGTTGGAAAATGATTTTAGTCTGAAGGATACGGAATACCTTCCAAATGATCAAGGGTATTTTTGTCCTCAAGATGATGATTTATCTCAGTTTATGGGGGATGAATCTCGGTTACGTGACAGTAATGGTAACACATACAAACGAGAGGCATTTTTACAAGAAGATGCAGATTTAGCCGATTCGATGAAGTCCTTGGAAGAATCATTTCC
Organism: Metalampra italica; assembly: GCA_949699065.1. NCBI lineage: Eukaryota > Metazoa > Arthropoda > Insecta > Lepidoptera > Oecophoridae > Metalampra > Metalampra italica. The sequence goes on from OX452986.1 coordinate 4,872,833, forward strand.
TAATTCTAACGCATATGACGATGCAGACCCATACGCTGGTTCAGACATGGCCCCTTTAATCAGAGTAAAGAGAAAGAATAGAGGAATCGCTCTCAAAAAAAGAGCAGCTGGTCTGTTGCCGGACGCCAAAGTAGCATATTTTCCTTATAGAGCCGAAAATGACGACGAAGACACTGATGAAGGAAATGAATTCGACGACGATGGCTTTTACGACCGCACGTCTAGCTTAGCAAAAAATAACGTTCTTAACAAACCTGAACCAGAAGAATCCGCAAATAATGTTGAAACGCCATCTCGACACTTGAAGTCGGCTAGAAGAACCTCTCAGTCAAATGTTGTTAATCGCTCAAAACTTTCGCAAGCTGATAATATGGAGAGTGATACAATGAGCCTTGGATCTGATACAGATAGTGTGTTGTCTGGTGTAGAAGGAGTAGATGACAATTTGATGTTTAGTAGCGGTACTCGAAACAGACGCACAGTTGATAAAGTTGGTATTGTTAAGGAGGAAGCGCAAGCAAGTGATCTAACAGAAATGAAACAAAACCGCCCGCTCCGTTCAACGCCTTATATGGAGGACGAGATGAAAACACCTTCTGAGAATTATATGAGTGCACCGAAGTACCAAGAGAGTGATGCATTTGGTCCTCTTCCAAACAACTACGAAGGTGAATTAAGTCGATATAAAAGAATAAGACGCGTTAAACAACCACCTGCAGCTGAAGAAGTTGTTGACCCAAACACTTAATCGCTTCTTTAGCATACTTTCCTACATATTATGTAAAATTTATTTAAGAACTTCCTAATTTATTTTGAAACATGTTGGCATTAAATTATAGTTGTTTAAATTTACATTGTTTTAGAAATGTTTATAATAAGTTTCAATGTACTTTGTGTAATTTTGCTATGAAACAAATAAATTAATGAATTTCAATTACCTGTTCTTCTCGTATATGGGAACAGATCCCCACGGAGACGAGACGGCATTGGGTTCTTTATAAAAGCAGTATTTCCATACAACATAGTTATTAGGTATACCGAAGTACCAACCCGCGCCCCTTAATTCGAACCTTCGTACCAGCATCAGCGTGTAGGCACTGTCCGGTACCCTTACCATGTGTTTACAACGTCGATACTCACTAGCAACTACGTGAAAACTATATATCTCTCTGGCTTTCGTAATTAGTCGAAAAGTGACCTCACCTTATAGTCGTGAGTATCGACGCTGTAAACTCAAGGTAGTTAGTGTTACGGGTAGTCCGTCCGAAACGTAACTTGTCCGGTATTTTTGTCTCAAGTTATCTATACATATAATAAAATCGTAAAGTCCAAAAAGTCTGTACATTGAATATATTCGGAAAAAAACCAACCAGGGCGACTTAAAATGAGTAACTGAACATGTTAGAACAGTTTTTAAAATTATTGTCTGTCTGTCTTTCTGTCTGTCTGTCTGAACGCGCATCACGCCTAAACCGCTGGACGGATTTTGACGAAACTTTGTATACTGACTGTATATCCCGGGATAACATAAAAAATCTCAAAAAATGGTAGAGAAATAACAACCATCAATAAAAACCTCTCATTTCCTAACATTTGTATGAACTTACAGGTCAGAGTAGCCTGGTTAATTTGAAAATGTCTGCTCTGCAATCTACCATAGGTATTCTATACTAATAATAAAGAGGTAAAATTTGTTTAGATGGATGTTTGGATGTGTGACGGAGCTAATCTTTGTAACTACAGAACCGATCTCAATAATTCTTTCGCTGTAGGATAGGTAACACTCTTAGAGAATGAACATAGGATATTTGGTATTGGGTTTTGTAAAAAGGAGCAGCCACAAAATGTAATAAAGTGTAGTAAGTCGGCGAATATTTCAGAAATTCATCAGGACGTTAGGCTTTAGTAAGTTGACATTTGAAATCGTAACTTTGAATGTTCTGTATACCAAATTGTTCAGTAAAAAAATATACAAATATTGAATCGAGAACTAATATGCGCAAAATTTGAAATCACACGTATTTCTTAATAAACAAATAAATTAATAACTACTACTAGGCAAAATAACAAGAAATATCTCCATGGCAACCAAAATGCACGCAAATCGGCAACTGGCATGAAGAAAAAAGATTTCATGTAAAAAGTAGAAGACTTTATTTATTACTTAGCAAGGAGTACTAACACAAGAAGATTCGATACCATTTGATCTGGTGGCTATCACGGGCAACGCACCGATGCGATGCTTTTACCATTTTCTATGTTGTCGGGGGTGCTGAATCTCAGTTTATTTTTTGTTTGTTTGTTTGTTTAATTGTTTTTTTTTTTCGGTTGGTTGGTTGCGGGTTTGTTTTTCGCGTTTGTTCGCGCGTTTGTACGCGCGTTTGTTCGCGGGTTGTTTGGTTGGTTGGAAGCATTGCATGTACAGCTTAATAGTGTGTCATGTATATAGCCTTCTTTTAAAACGCGAATGAGGCCGCGGGGGTCTGCCAGTTTTATTATAAACCCTGACTGACTGACATACAGGTGTAACAAAATCCCTATAGTGACCGGTTCCAGGGGCTCTCGGTATCGTATACCTTCTGATTTGTTTTCTACACTGGCCGTTGGCTTTGTTGGTGGTGAGTGGTGACTATGGGTGGTGACCCTGCCTACTGAGCTAAAGGTCGTGGGTTCGATTCCCAGATTCCCACCCGGGGCCAACATTTGTGCGACGAGCATATCTGTTGGTTTTCGGATTCTGGGTGATTGTATGTAGGTATTTGAGTATTCATTATAAGTAAGTAAGGTTGGAAATTATGGACCGTAGTTGGAGGGAAAGTATTCTAAATACTGAAGATAGCACATTTTACTCAAAGGATTGTTTTATTTCCAAATTAAATAAAACTGCATTCAAAGATTTATGAAACGTCACTTGCCTCAGCCGGAAATCGAACCGATTTTTTTTTTAAAAAAGTATTTTTATGACATCACTGGAAAGGGTCAATCATCAGAATCAATTCCTTCTAAGTAACATAGCATCTTAAATTAAAGTAAGACCACGAAAATTTACATTTAAATAAATAATCGTTATTTTCAGATAAATCATATAACGTAACTAGACGATATTCATAGAAATAGGAGATATTTAAGAAAAATTGATGTAAGAGGTTTTTTAAGAGCAATAGAAGTCAAAACAATAATTTTTAGAGTTTCTGTCTATCTATATTATGTTTATTCCGGCATCACGCAAAAACTGCTTAACCAAATTGGATACGGTTTTCAAAGTTGCGTTCCTGAAGGTATAACTTAAAATCTGGTGATTTTACCAACGGAAAATTATAACTAGGCGATGTTTATACATAGCACAGATAGGTACCTACTTCCAAAATCCACGCGTACGAAGTAGCGGGCAACAGCTAGTATTACTATAAGGTTGGAATTAAATAAAAGTATATTTACAATATAAAAATTTAATACATGGCAATGTCTAATAAAATAATAAAAATGTTAACATTAAAATTATGCAGTTGTTTACAACAGAAGGCACGTTAATCGTATTAAAGATAGACTAGCAATGTTATTAGCTTGCGTTTCGAACAACAAATATTTTTGACTTAATAGGTACTAACTGGCTTTAAAATAAATCATAAGCTCATTATATTAAGGAATGGGAAGGTTCACTGGTTAACTTTAGGTGCGTAGAACTTGTGTTCACGGGAGTCGCGAGTGTGTTTGAAGGGTGTGCGCGGCGCTTCTATCAATGTGGCAGGGCAGGGCCCCTGCACGTGTGACGTAAATTCGCGTTTGTAGCTGGTGCTACCATCGCCCAGCACGAAGTGAGACGTGGTGCCGTGCCTCACAACGCGCTCAACTCTCTCCACTCGCTCGGAACGTTCAACTTTCTGTGCTTGCTCTGATCGCGAGAAACTGCCGTAACGCGACTCCGAACTCCCGTAGAACTCGCCACCCACCCGAAGGTTGTCTCTGGCATTCGCTCGCTGCTGCCGCTCTGCCATTACGGTCCCTTGGCCGTCCCTTCGCGTTTGGTTACGACGAGAGTCAGATTCCGTGTGTTGAGATATAACGCCCATGTTGTCACGCGCGGAGCGATGCATAGAGCTAATACTCTTCCTATCGGTACTCTGTGTCGAGTTACTAATGTATTCACCTCGATCGCACAGGTTGCCGATGCTCTTGCGCTGCGCAGAAGCGGTCGAACTGATGGAGTGTTGAGCTTCGGTTGTCGATGAAATACCTTTGCGGTGAAGTACGGCATTAGTTGATGTTGCGTCGGAAATTAGGTCAGATGAGCGCTTATGATGACCACTACGCGACGAGCTGTCTACTGCTGAAGCCACGGAGTCACCGCCGCCGTGCATAGCCCGCTGGAACTCCATACTGGTCTTTGTAACGCTGTCACTCAACTGGCTTCGGCTGGATGAATGTGACTGTTGGATACTAGAACTTGAAGATTTTTGTTCAACATGACTTCCTCTAGTTAAATTGTCAATCTGGGAGACATTTCTTTGAGATATCGAGCTTTTGTTGACGGGCTGACCTGACGTTACAGTTCTTTGAGCTGCGTCTCCCCGGGTTTGTTTATCTGAGTTACTTTCGATAGTAGATTGTTGCATGTGACTATCAGATGACGAATGATGTTTATGAAATCCGTGTTCCGGTGACACTATTCTTTGAGCAGAATCGCCGCGGATTTGTCTATCCTTGTGACTATCGATCACAGACTGTTGAACGGATCGAGAAATGTTTTGCTCTACGTGATTTCCTTTTGACACATGCTCCGTGTGAGAAATATTTCGTTGAGTGCTCTCCGAAGTAAATTGGTGTGAGTGAGAACCTTGGTTAGTCGATGAAGAACTCTGTTGTGATGAAGCTATTCTTTGATTAGTGTCCCCGGTGATCTGTCTGCTATGTGGTGACGTTTGATCATGTACATTTCCAGTAGTAGTTTTCACAATGTTAGGTTTTCCAGTGTCTCCCCCGGATACAACATTTGTTTCCACGTTTCGAGTGACCGTCACCCATTTTCCTCCTATAAGTTTCTTTTCAGTTACTTGTTTCATTGTTTTAGCGGAAGTTGAAGAAATATTCTTGACGTTCTTTGAGTCCGTGTTATTAGTTGTTGTCCTGTCGGTGACATTTCTGGTTGTAGATCTGTCTGTGATATTATGTTTACTATTTCCGTCGGTTACATTTGATTTGGTACGGTGATCGATTGATCTATGTGATCCAACATGGTCAGTTACATCTTGAGATGTGACTGTGGAATGTTTTATGTGAGTCCCAGAGTGTACTTGTTTAGACGTTGAGTGTTGAGCAGTACTGTGTATGCTGGATTCTTTTACATGTTTTTCAGTGTGCATTCTTTCAGTTTTACCATCCTGGTGTAATTCAGCATCGTTTCTAGTAACATCTACTTGAGAACTAATATTGTAACCATCACGGTTAGTAACTGATTTAGAGTCAATTACCTTCTTAGACAAGTTACTTGATTGCACTGTTGATACATCGTAATGTGTTACATCCCCGTTAGTATGAAGGTTATCCCTTGGTCTTATAGGACCAGATTTTTCAGCTGGACTCCATTTCTGTGTTGTTGGACGGTCGAAGTCACCTTCCGGTTTCAAGTTGTCTCTTGGACGCACCTGGGCTGGGGTTTCTCCTGGAGCCCATTTCACGGGAGTTCGAGAATCCATTTCACCTTCTGGGTGTAAGTTGTCTTTCGGTTTTACTGGGCTTGGACGATCTCCTGTTTGCCATTTTGGTCTACTCGGGCGATCGAAGTCACCCTCAGGTTTTAGGTTGTCCTTTGGGCGAGTCTGAGCTGGAGTTTCACCTGGTTGCCACTGAACTTTAGGCCTGCCTTGGAAATCGCCATCTGGATGTAAATTATCTTTAGGTTTAATTTGATCTGGCCTTTCAGTTGTAACCCATTTCGGTCTTGTGGGTCTATCGAATTCACCCTCAGGTTTCAAGTTGTCTCTGGGGCGTACTTGACTGGGTGTTTCACCAGGCTGCCACGGTTGTTTTGGACGACTTTCAAAGTCACCATCGGGATGAAGATTATCATGAGGTATAGCTAAATTGGGCCTTTCTCCTTTTGCCCATTTTGGTCTGGAAGGACGATCAAAGGTACCTTCTGGTTTTAAATTATCTGCCTGTTTAATTGGAGGTCGTCTCTCACCATTAACAGATTCAACAACAGGTCTCTTTTCAAACTCCCCCTCTGGTTTTAAATTATCAGGGTGATAAACTATAGCTGACCTTTCACCCTTAGTTATTTTGTAGTCGTCTCGGCGTGTATGGTCTTCGAACACTCCTTCGATTTTAAGATTATCTTCTCTTCGAGTCAGCTTGACCCTTTGACCCTTAACAATGCGATACGTATCGGAAGATCGAGTATTTTCCATTTTACCCTCCATTTTCAAATTGTCTTCATGTTTAACAATCGCTGCCCGCTCCCCTGTTACAACAGTATAATCGTTTCGTTGCTTCATGTCTACGAATTCACCTTCTATTTTCAAATTGTCTTCTCTTCTTATTATATCCACTCTCTCTATCTTATCTTTTTGGCGTAAATCAATATCTCTTTCAATGGTAATGTTGTCAACCTGCTTAAATGGTTTACGCTTCTCAGCTGGTTGTGATGGAACTACTTCAGGTTTGTAAAACTTGCCACCAGGTTTTAAGTTATCTTGAGGTATTATAACAGGCGCCCTTTCGCCCTTTGTGGCGCTGTAGTCATTGCGCATTTGAAGATCAATAAACTCTCCTTCAGTTCTTAAATTATCTTCATGTTTTTGAATGAGAACTTTTTCTGTCTTTTCAATACGTTTGTAGTCATCTCTTGACCGATGAACGTCAATTGTGCCTTCCATTTTTAGGTGGTCCTCATGTCTTACTACATCAACACGGTCTCCTCGTGTTGCAGTATAATCAGAACGTCTTACTATTTCCATGTCACCTTCTGGTTTTAAATTATCTTGAGGTTTCTTTTGAACAGGTCTCTCACCAATGACATGTTTAGGTTTCTCTGGACGATCAAATGTACCTTCTGGTTTGAGGTTATCTTGAGGCTTTTTGGGTGTCTGTCTATCAGCTGGTTGCCACTTATCATGTTTAGGTTGTTCAAACTCTCCCTCAGGTTTAAGATTGTCTTTAGGTTTCGTAGGCGTTTGTCTTTCAGCTGGACGCCATTCGTCATGTTTTGGTTTTTCAAATTCACCTTCTGGTTTCAAGTTGTCTTTAGGTTTCGTTGGCATTTGTCGTTCTGCAGGCCGCCATATGCCTTCTTTTGGTCTTTCGAACTCCCCTTCAGGTTTGAGGTTATCTATAGGCTTTTTAGCTTGAGGTTTCTCAGCTGGACGCCACTCATCGTGTTTAGGTTTCTCAAATTCCCCTTCAGGTTTTAAGTTGTCTTTAGGTTTTATTGCATCAGGTCTATCAGCTGGACGCCATTTTTCATGCGTAGGAGTTTCAAATTCACCTTCGGGTCTCAAATTATCTTGAGGCCTCTTAGGAGTTTGCCTCTCAGCTGGTTGCCATTTGTCAGTCTTTGGCTTCTCGAACTCTCCCTCAGGTCTCAAGTTATCTTTAGGCTTAGTCACTTCGCGTCTTTCAGCTGGCCGCCATTCGTCATGCTTAGGCTTTTCGAAATCTCCCTCTGGCCTTAAGTTATCTTTAGGCTTGATTACTTCAGGTCTATCAGCCGGTTGCCACTTGTCATGCTTAGGAGTTTCAAACTCGCCTTCGGGTTTTAGATTGTCTTGAGGTTTCTTTGGAGTTTGTCTTTCAGCCGGACGCCATTCATCATGTTTAGGTTTCTCGAATTGTCCCTCAGGATATAGGTTGTCTTGAGGCTTCTTAGGAGTTTGCCTCTCAGCTGGTTGCCATTTATCATGCTTTGGCTTCTCAAATTCTCCCTCAGGTCGCAAGTTATCTTTCGGTTTTGTCCCTTCGCGCCTTTCAGCTGGTCGCCATTCGTCATGCTTAGGCTGTTCGAAGTCTCCCTCTGGCTTCAAGTTATCTTTGGGCTTAATGACTTCAGGCCTGTCTGCCGGCCGCCATTTGTCATGCTTAGGAGTTTCAAACTCACCTTCGGGTCTCAGATTGTCCTGAGGTTTCTTAGGAGTTTGCCTTTCAGCTGGACGCCATTCATCATGTTTAGGTTTCTCGAATTCTCCCTCAGGGTATAGGTTATCCTGAGGTTTCTTCGGAGTTTGCCTCTCTGCTGGTTGCCATGTATCTTGCTTTGGCTTCTCAAATTCTCCCTCAGGTCGCAAGTTATCTTTCGGTTTTGTCCCTTCGCGCCTTTCAGCTGGTCGCCATTCGTCATGCTTAGGCTGTTCGAAGTCTCCCTCAGGCTTCAAGTTATCTTTAGGCTTAATGACTTCAGGTCTGTCTGCCGGTCGCCATTTATCATGCTTAGGAGTTTCAAACTCACCTTCGGGTCTCAGATTGTCCTGAGGTTTCTTAGGAGTTTGCCTTTCAGCTGGACGCCATTCATCGTGTTTAGGTTTCTCGAATTCTCCCTCAGGGTACAGATTATCTTGAGGCTTCTTGGGAGTTTGCCTTTCAGCTGGTTGCCATTTATCATGCTTTGGCTTCTCGAATTCTCCTTCAGGTCTCAAGTTATCTTTCGGCTTAGTCGCGTCGCGCCTTTCAGCTGGTCGCCATTCGTCATGCTTAGGCTGTTCGAAGTCTCCCTCAGGCTTCAAGTTATCTTTGGGCTTAATGACTTCAGGTCTGTCTGCCGGTCGCCATTTATCATGCTTAGGAGTTTCAAACTCACCTTCGGGTCTGAGATTGTCCTGAGGTTTCTTAGGAGTTTGTCTTTCAGCTGGACGCCATTCATCATGTTTAGGTTTCTCGAATTCTCCCTCAGGGTACAGATTATCTTGAGGTTTCTTGGGAGTTTGCCTCTCAGCTGGTTGCCATTTATCATGCTTTGGTTTTTCAAATTCTCCCTCAGGTCGCAAGTTATCCTTCGGTTTAGTCCCTTCGCGCCTTTCAGCTGGTCGCCATTCGTCATGCTTAGGCTGTTCAAAGTCTCCCTCAGGCTTTAAGTTATCTTTTGGCTTAATGACTTCAGGTCTGTCTGCCGGTCGCCATTTGTCATGCTTAGGAGTTTCAATCTCACCTTCGGGTCTCAGATTGTCCTGAGGTTTCTTAGGAGTTTGCCTTTCAGCTGGACGCCATTCATCGTGTTTAGGTTTTTCGAATTCTCCCTCAGGGTAAAGATTATCTTGAGGTTTCTTGGGAGTTTGCCTCTCAGCTGGTTGCCATTTATCCTGCTTTGGCTTCTCAAATTCTCCTTCAGGTCTCAAGTTATCTTTAGGTTTTGTCGCGTCGCGCCTTTCAGCTGGTCGCCATTCGTCATGCTTAGGCTTTTCGAAGTCTCCCTCAGGCTTCAAGTTATCTTTGGGCTTAATGACTTCAGGCCTGTCTGCCGGTCGCCATTTGTCATGCTTAGGAATTTCAAACTCACCTTCGGGTCTCAGATTGTCCAGAGGTTTCTTAGGAGTTTGCCTTTCAGCTGGACGCCATTCATCGTGCTTAGGTTTCTCGAATTCTCCCTCAGGGTACAGATTATCTTGAGGTTTCTTGGGAGTTTGCCTCTCAGCTGGTTGCCATTTATCATGCTTTGGCTTCTCAAATTCTCCCTCAGGTCGCAAGTTATCTTTCGGTTTTGTCCCTTCGCGCCTTTCAGCTGGTCGCCATTCGTCATGCTTAGGCTGTTCAAAGTCTCCCTCAGGCTTCAAGTTATCTTTGGGCTTAATGACTTCAGGCCTGTCTGCCGGCCGCCATTTGTCATGCTTAGGAGTTTCAAACTCACCTTCGGGTCTCAGATTGTCCTGAGGTTTCTTAGGAGTTTGCCTTTCAGCTGGACGCCATTCATCGTGCTTAGGTTTCTCGAATTCTCCCTCAGGGTACAGATTATCTTGAGGTTTCTTGGGAGTTTGCCTCTCAGCTGGTTGCCATTTATCATGCTTTGGCTTCTCAAATTCTCCCTCAGGTCGCAAGTTATCTTTCGGTTTTGTCCCTTCGCGCCTTTCAGCTGGTCGCCATTCGTCATGCTTAGGCTGTTCAAAGTCTCCCTCAGGCTTCAAGTTATCTTTGGGCTTAATGACTTCAGGCCTGTCTGCCGGCCGCCATTTGTCATGCTTAGGAGTTTCAAACTCACCTTCGGGTCTCAGATTGTCCTGAGGTTTCTTAGGAGTTTGCCTTTCAGCTGGACGCCATTCATCGTGTTTAGGTTTCTCGAATTCTCCCTCAGGGTACAGATTATCTTGAGGTTTCTTGGGAGTTTGCCTCTCAGCTGGTTGCCATTTATCATGCTTTGGCTTCTCAAATTCTCCCTCAGGTCGCAAGTTATCTTTCGGTTTTGTCCCTTCGCGCCTTTCAGCTGGTCGCCATTCGTCATGCTTAGGCTGTTCGAAGTCTCCCTCAGGCTTCAAGTTATCTTTAGGCTTAATGACTTCAGGTCTGTCTGCCGGTCGCCATTTATCATGCTTAGGAGTTTCAAATTCACCTTCGGGTCTCAGATTGTCCTGAGGTTTCTTAGGAGTTTGCCTTTCAGCTGGACGCCATTCATCGTGTTTAGGTTTCTCGAATTCTCCCTCAGGGTACAGATTATCTTGAGGCCTCTTGGGAGTTTGCCTTTCAGCTGGTTGCCATTTATCATGCTTTGGCTTCTCGAATTCTCCTTCAGGTCTCAAGTTATCTTTCGGTTTTGTCGCGTCGCGCCTTTCAGCTGGTCGCCATTCGTCATGCTTAGGCTGTTCGAAGTCTCCCTCAGGCTTCAAATTATCTTTTGGCCTAATGACTTCAGGTCTGTCTGCCGGTCGCCATTTGTCATGCTTAGGAGTTTCAAACTCACCTTCGGGTCTCAGATTGTCCTGAGGTTTCATAGGAGTTTGCCTTTCAGCTGGACGCCATTCATCGTGTTTAGGTTTCTCGAATTCTCCCTCAGGGTACAGATTATCTTGAGGTTTCTTGGGAGTTTGCCTCTCAGCTGGTTGCCATTTATCATGCTTTGGCTTTTCAAATTCTCCCTCAGGTCGCAAGTTATCTTTCGGTTTTGTCCCTTCGCGCCTTTCAGCTGGTCGCCATTCGTCATGCTTAGGCTGTTCGAAGTCTCCCTCAGGCTTCAAGTTATCTTTTGGCTTAATGACTTCAGGTCTGTCTGCCGGTCGCCATTTGTCATGCTTAGGAGTTTCAATCTCACCTTCGGGTCTCAGATTGTCCTGAGGTTTCTTAGGAGTTTGCCTTTCAGCTGGACGCCATTCATCGTGTTTAGGTTTCTCGAATTCTCCCTCAGGGTACAGATTATCTTGAGGTTTCTTGGGAGTTTGCCTCTCAGCTGGTTGCCATTTATCATGCTTTGGCTTCTCAAATTCTCCCTCAGGTCGCAAGTTATCTTTCGGTTTTGTCCCTTCGCGCCTTTCAGCTGGTCGCCATTCGTCATGCTTAGGCTGTTCGAAGTCTCCCTCAGGCTTCAAGTTATCTTTGGGCTTAATGACTTCAGGCCTGTCTGCTGGTCGCCATTTGTCATGCTTGGGAGTTTCAAACTCACCTTCGGGTCTCAGATTGTCCTGAGGTTTCTTAGGAGTTTGCCTTTCAGCTGGACGCCATTCATCGTGTTTAGGTTTTTCGAATTCTCCCTCAGGGTATAGGTTATCCTGAGGTTTCTTCGGAGTTTGCCTCTCTGCTGGTTGCCATGTATCTTGCTTTGGCTTCTCAAATTCTCCCTCAGGTCGCAAGTTATCTTTCGGTTTTGTCCCTTCGCGCCTTTCAGCTGGTCGCCATTCGTCATGCTTAGGCTGTTCGAAGTCTCCCTCAGGCTTCAAGTTATCTTTGGGCTTAATGACTTCAGGCCTGTCTGCTGGTCGCCATTTGTCATGCTTGGGAGTTTCAAACTCACCTTCGGGTCTCAGATTGTCCTGAGGTTTCTTAGGAGTTTGTCTTTCAGCTGGACGCCATTCATCGTGTTTAGGTTTCTGGAATTCTCCCTCAGGGTACAGATTATCTTGAGGTTTCTTGGGAGTTTGCCTCTCAGCTGGTTGCCATTTATCATGCTTTGGCTTCTCAAATTCTCCCTCAGGTCGCAAGTTATCTTTCGGTTTTGTTCCTTCGCGCCTTTCAGCTGGTCGCCATTCGTCATGCTTAGGCTGTTCGAAGTCTCCCTCAGGCTTCAAGTTATCTTTTGGCTTAATGACTTCAGGTCTGTCTGCCGGTCGCCATTTGTCATGCTTAGGAGTTTCAAACTCACCTTCGGGTCTCAGATTGTCCTGAGGTTTCTTAGGAGTTTGCCTTTCAGCTGGACGCCATTCATCGTGTTTAGGTTTTTCGAATTCTCCCTCAGGGTACAGATTATCTTGAGGTTTCTTGGGAGTTTGCCTCTCAGCTGGTTGCCATTTATCATGTTTTGGCTTTTCGAATTCTCCCTCAGGTCTCAAGTTATCTTTCGGTTTTGTCCCTTCGCGCCTTTCAGCTGGTCGCCATTCGTCATGCTTAGGCTGTTCGAACTCTCCCTCCGGTTTTAAGTTATCAATAGGTTTTTTTTGCTTAGGTCTTTCGGTAAGTTTTGGTTGAAAAGCATCATGAGACACTGTGTGAGTTTCAAACGTACCTTCCATGTGTAAATTATCTTTCCTTATAATTTGTTGCTGCCTTATGTCAATATCTTCATAAGTTCTGTATTCTTCTTGCGTAGTGGTTACTTTTTGTAGGTCTTCTGTGGAATAGAACTTTTCGAAATCTTCTTTTGTCCAAGTGCGGCGTCTTTGAGGACGCTGAACTGGACTTGACTTGTCTGTGTAATCCTCTTGATTAGAAGTTATGAACTCTATTTCACCTTCTCGAATTAAATTGTCTGTTCTCCGCGCGACCATTGCGGTTCTTTCAATAGTATCGGTATAATCAATATATTCCGATTTATTTGTGGTGTCAGTGACCATTTCTCCTTCGATCTTAGTCCACGTGTTACGTCTCACGGGTTTTGTTCTTTCTACTGGCTTAATGGTGTATTCAGTACGAGATGTGGTAGTATCTGCAATAAAATAAAATGGTAAGTCCAATGATATTTTTTAAAACCTTATCAACAAATCTCAAATTAGATGAGTGTGCAGCTCTGTTTGAACTAAATTCGATCTGATTCAACTTACCAGTGAATTCGCCTTCAGTGATAATATTGTCTGTACGCCGAATAATTTCAGCCCTTTCTCCAGTTACAACTTTGTAGTCTCCTGTAATAGTCCTTGTCGTTGTGAACTCTCCCTCTGGGCGTAAGTTATCTTCAGGTCTTTTCACAACTGCCTTTTCAGCTGGTGTGAATTCTTTTGGTTGTCGTTTAACGAAATCACCTTCTGGTTTTAAGTTATCTACAGGTCTTATTTGCTGAGGTCGTTCAGATGGTTTCCATTCCTCTTTCCTGGGCGTGGTAAATTCTCCTTCAGGCTTTAAATTGTCTTCAGGGCGGCGGACGGGTTCACGTTCTCCTGGTTGCCATTTTTCTGGTTTCCTTGTTTCAAAATCACCCTCAGGTTTAAGATTATCCTGAGGTCTCTTTTGTTTAGGACGTTCTGCTGGGCGCCAAGTTTCCTTTTCTGGAGTAGTAAACTCACCTTCTGGTCTCAAGTTGTCATCAGGGCGACGTACCGGGGCTCTTTCACCGGGTTTCCATTCCTCCGGTCTACGTTTCTGAAAGTCACCTTCGGGCCTGAGGTTATCTTCAGGCTTTTTAGGCTTCTGTCTTTCAGCTGGGCGCCATTGTTGTTTGTCTGGAGTAGTGAACTCACCTTCGGGTCTTAGGTTATCCTCAGGACGTCGCACAGGAGCGCGATCGCCTGGCTTCCATTCTTCGGGTCTACGTTTCTCAAAGTCGCCCTCAGGTTTGAGGTTGTCTTCAGGTCGACGAACGGTAGCACGATCACCTGGACGCCATTCTTCAGGTCTGCGTTTTTCAAATTCGCCTTCAGGTTTTAGATTATCCTTAGGTCTATGAACGACACCACGGTCACCTGGCTGCCACTCTTCAGGTTGAGGTCGCTCAAAATCACCCTCAGGTCGTAAGTTATCATCTGGTATCTTAGGCTTTTGACGTTCAGCAGGACGCCACTGTTCTTTATCTGGAGTAGTGAAGTCACCTTCAGGTCTCAGGTTATCGTTAGGACGTCGAACAGGTGCTCGGTCTCCTGGCCTCCATTCCTCAGGTTTACGTTTCTCAAAATCGCCTTCGGGCTTAAGATTATCTTCTGGTCTCCTCACGGGAGCTCTTTCGCCTGGACGCCATTCCTCAGGACGCCTCTTTTCGAAGTCACCTTCAGGTCTAAGGTTGTCTTCTGGTTTTGTAGCCTTAGGTCGCTCTGCGGGCTGCCATTGATGACTTTCTGGTTTTTGAAATTCGCCCTCGAGGCGGAGATGATCTTCGTGGTGAACGGCAGCGGTGCGACTGACGTGTTTCTCGTCGTAGTCGTGTTTGTAAGCGGAGACGACTTTCGTCGTGTGCTCCACATCGAACAATGGCTCCGGGACATCGTTGTGTGGGCAGCGGTGACGCCTGCAAAAAATATAACGACTTCCGTTACGTTTACCGTTATTTAAAATTAATTTAAATTTATTATTATTAGGCCTTTTAGAATATTTTACTGTTGCTTTGATCACACCTTTTGACACGATAGGGGTGCAGAGATATTGGAAATCTTCGTGGCGGAGGCAGGGGCGGCAGCGTCAGCGGCTCGGCCATTGCCCGCGCCCATCGCGCCCGCCCCGGCTACGTCCCTAACTTGTTTACACAGAAGAAACTAAGCGGACGACGCTCACATACTTGCACAGCTGTTCTAAACAATCTCATGTCGTTTTCTACCAAACACAACATCCAAACTTCGACCGTAGCGCCAGTAGTACAGCGGCAGTCGAGATATTGAACTTAAAAATTTACGCAATGCAATGTTGTTAACGAACCAATGGAATCGTTTAAAGAATCAGGAATCTCGTAACAACCCTTTTAGCTAACAACTTCCAAGCTTTTAACGTAACGTTAGTCCCGAATAGACCACAAAGGCTTTGTGTATGTATTTATTTTCTCCGGCAGGGAAGGGCTGTCTCCTGCACAAACGCGAGCCGCGCACTGCCGCGCTCTGTCGACCGACACCCGACCTAGACCGTCGATGCTCTAGCTAGACAGATCCACTTACACAACTTTAATAGATTTCCAGGCTACATAAAAGATTTTTATAAATATATTTATTCATTATAATTTCTTACATTTTAAATCTAATAATAGCCTGCTGTAATAATTTTATGCAATCAAATATGATATACCTACCTAGTCGGTATAGAGCTTCTAAAGTCAGATAATTAAACCTTTAAAAAAATGGATAAAATTCACATGCGAGAGGGACTTGTTTTTTTCCATTTCTTCCTAAATCTACGCAAGTAATTAATTGTTAATTGACCTTGATAGTTTCCAAATAATCAAAAAGTTCTTCGAGAAAGTATTAATATTAATCAATGACTGATAAAAAAGTAAGTATTATACTTTATCGCATGTAGATGGGTTGTGCCCTGAAAGCGGCAACGACCGCGTGACCTACTGCCTATCGTTGCCGTAAGTTACTGTCATTAGTTGCCACAGCAACAGAACCCTTCATGAATAGGCTAACATCCGTAAATCCCTATTCCACTATTATATAACACACCGAAGAATGATTAAATGTAGATCACTAGCTGTTAACCGCCGCTTAGCCCGCGTGGATTAACTTTTCTCCCACGGGAACATTTACCGCGGTAAAAAGTAGCCGACCAGCAATAAAAATCTCATTTCCTATCATTGCTTACTGTCAGAATAGATTAAGGTAGGTACTCTTTGAAAATGATACAGCATGGTTCCAGTTCAAAAATAGGACTACCGCAATTTACCGTATTTCATCATCAGCCTGCACTAGTCCACTGTTGGACATAGGCCTCCCCCACTCTCACTTACCGTATTTAAAGACTGACTGACATACAGGTGCAGATGCAACAAAATACCTGTAGTGTCCGGTTACAAGCGCATTCGGGATGGAGTAAAGTACTTTGCCCAAGCGAACGAAGTCGCGGGCAACAGCTAGTTGGTTATAAAAATGTGGATGCAATCGAGCACAAAGATGCTCTCAGAGAGCACTAAGATGGAGGTAGGTGGGTGCATTGCAAGAGGCCGGCCGAATATAGCAATGACTCAGACGCGAGGACGCAACGACCTGCTTTCTACACTGGCAAGGATAGCTGCATTAAGTCTTAATAAGACAGTGCTTAAATGGTCGTCACCTATTAAGTAGGTACAAGGGAGATACCTTATACATAAAATTGTCATTTGAGTGCAATATAGTTCACACATCGTCATATTTGTAAAGGAGCTAAAAAGGTTTCATTGCTCCATGATAAATACATAAACTTTATTAGACATTGCAGACTTGAACAATAAATATTTTTGCATTTGGAAGTACATATATTGTATTCGATTAAAATAAATCACTTTCACCAGTGGTAGAGTTGCATAATGCATTGCTTCTCTTCTCATTTAGGATGAGAACCACTGAATGTTTCGAGGGGTTCTTCGGCATGAGTCACCAGCCCTGCTATTCTGTAAGCGTATTTGTGCAACTCGATCCTGAATCCGCAGTGAGATCGGTCTCTAACTCAATGATTCACAGTTCAATACTCACTTTACTTCGCAAGTGAAGTGTTTATTGTGTAGCTTGTATTTGTTTACACAATGCGACATCAAGATCTTTAGTGATCGGATGCGAAGTGAAGTAAGTGACTTGCGATGTGATGGTCGAGTTTTAATTCGTACTTTACAGAATCACACAGCAGATAGGCCTGGCAAGCAATATACTACCGTTTCTACATAATATAAAACGATTCTTCTATTTCGAAATCATCGTAGAATAATTTATCAACCTAAAAGGCGTTCACTCACGGAAGAGCAGTACCTAAGTATAAAAGTT
This sequence comes from Metalampra italica, assembly GCA_949699065.1. Lineage (NCBI taxonomy): Eukaryota > Metazoa > Arthropoda > Insecta > Lepidoptera > Oecophoridae > Metalampra > Metalampra italica. The sequence continues at coordinate 4,889,821 of OX452986.1, forward strand.
TTGATCTAGTTTGGTGTCGCCTAGCGATGTGAGTCAAACACGTTCTAATTCCGTCTTTATGTGGCTAATTGCGATCGATACTGTCCCAGAAAGGTCACGCTGATATATGGACACTTTACAGCACTTGCGAGAGGCTATCGAACTGAAGTCTCGTTTTAAATAATGAAGTTCCATTTTAGGAATCTACCACTACTTAATCTACATAGAGAGTGATTGTATAGAACAGAACATCTACGCGACGTTTTGTGGAGTCCTATGAGGTGAATTGTGGTATATCAGGTCATCATTAACCCTCACTAGTCCACTGGTCTCTAACTCTCCCCAAGGACGCGCCTAGTCTCTGCCAGCCGCCTTACGCAGATCGTCACTCCATCTAGCCGGGGGGCGTCCCACACTACGCTTGCCCACTTGAGAATCCAGATGATGGGCATCAGCAACCTTGTCTGTGCATATTCTAGGATCATCAACCCGTCATCGCGTCATCCGGGTACACAGTCGTGTCGCATAAACGTTTTGCGATTTGTTTTGGACATTGAGTTGGTATAAGTATTTCCCTTAAAAAAGGGAAAATTCAAGGTTTTAGGTTCTTCTTTGGAAAGGTGAGTTTGACTTCCTTATTATTAAATTAACTTCGACCCTTTATTCAGACACTTCCATCATAGACGGAAAGTTTATATTAAATTTTAGCTTAAAATAAATAAACATGAAATTCACCTCAAAATTGACATCATTTTTTACCAACAGTCGAAAACGAAACAACTTGTATGTCACCGACCTTGTATTAAGATATTAAAATTCCAATTCATGGTATTGAACCAATTAACACTTTAACTCGCTAAAATTGTCATTACGCTATTATTCGCCGGAAAACGTGACACCGAATAGCACTCGTTGGCGTTACATATTTACGAATATTCAAAATAAATATTATATTCAAAAATTTGTATCTAAGGGTGTAAAACCTATGCATGCGACTTTCCACAGCTTAGATTACAACTAAGTATACACAAATATCGGTAATAATGTAAGTAACATTTACTTATTATAATACTTGTCTAATCCATATCTAAAAACTCCACTAGATATAAATTTATTACTTAGTAATTTAATTACCTACCTATGACATTAAAAACGACAGACCTGCCTGTGACGTAGCAGCAGTCATCGGTTCGAGGTCTAGTAACAACATTCACCAACACGTTTGCCCAGCGTGATCATAACGGTCTTTACCCTCATGTCCAGCAGTGGGCTGTGAATAATGAACCACTTCTGCAGTCGCATCACGTTGTCGAACAACGTGAACTGACCCTAGGGTGTCATTACACAGATAACGAAGCTTACGGCGGTGATTACACGATCATAAAGCTTCCGAGCGTGACGGCCGAACACCCGTTCAGCTTATCTGATACTTTCGCGATGTGATAGCATAATTACACAGTTCTTTCTGATGATATACAATATGTCTGTAACTATGCCAATTATGATTTACTAGCTGGCCCGCGGCGTTGCCCGCCTGTTATAAATGTTTTCCCGCGGGAACAGTTTACCGCGGTAAAAAGTAGCGTATATGCTATTCCAGAACATAAGATATCACTGTACCAAGTTTCATCAAAATCCGTTCAGCCGTTATTGAGTTTCTCGCGAGAACAACTTACCGCGGTAAAAAGTAACATAATATGTGCTAATTCTAGGACATACCTAAGCTATCACTGTACCAAATTTCATCAAAATCCGTTCAGCCGTTATTGAGTTTCCAGCGGGAACAATTTACCGCGGTAAAAAGTAACATATATGCAATTCCAGGACATAAGCTATCACTGTATACCAAGTTTCATCAAAATCCGTTCAGCCGTTATAGCGTGAACATCCAAAACAGCCTCACTCACAAACATCCTTACAAACTTTCGCCTTTATAATATTAGAGGATTTGACTAACTCGTGTTTGTCGTCATTGTAATCATATTAAGTAGGTATTTGGTTTAGTTAGTGGAATATCCCAGATGCCATGAATTTTTAGGAGTAAAATATAGCTTACAGCCATACTGAATATGTTAAGATTCCAGTAGGTAGTGAAGGACTTTCAAAATCGATTAGGTAGATCTTGAAGTTTACCTTGAGCAAACTAACAAACTCTATCTGTAACATTATCATCAGTATGGAGCGTATGTACCTACGTACCTATACCTAATTAACTTATTATTAGACATAGGCGTCAAGGGTTTTTGACTCCGACGCTAATAAATAACAAATGACAAAGTTAACTATTAGTTATTTTTAAAGTAATGAACTTTTTCCTTCTCCACAAAAAGTAAATGACTTTTGACCGAAAATTGTACATTCATGTCGATATTTTACCAATTTAGTGCGCCCTAGAACCTAGAAGCTAAGCTAACCTAGAAGGAAAACCCAATTTAACCCTATTCAGTATAAGCTTTGGAGAAGAGTAACAACGGAAATTATTATAATTAATTAAATTATTAAAATTAATAATTATCGATTTACTCATTGTAAAAAATTACATCATCTTTTCAGCTTAATAGAGTTTATAGTTACCTTGCCTTTCAACGTTTTAAAATGCTTTAAAGCCTGTATTATACACATGCATGTGGCTTAACATACGACATATATTGCATTTAAGTAACAATGAATGAGAGAATTATGAATCAGTGGCAATGAGGGTGTTCCTCGAACGAGGCCCTGACATGTCTGGACAAAAATAAATATGACTTCAACTCTCTGAATTTATATTATACAAGCACTTGCCCATGCTTTTGTTTGCTTGTAATTTTAACCTCGTTAGGGGAATAATTTGAATAGTGTCTAGCTACTCCTGCTCAATGTAGGACAGCATTGCACATCGACAATAAAGTGTCCAGAGCACAAGACTCTAAACAAAAGCATTTCAAGACGGTTAAAAACTGGTAACGAAATCTCGACTGATGTGAAGCCTAGGAGGTCAGGAGTGTGTCATAGAATCCATACTCTGTAGGCAGTATAGTTTAATAGGTAGATAGTCTCCCTCATCGAGAGATAGGTAGACCCATATGTTCATTGAAGCACCCTACCACCCGATGACCAAGCAACTACCGGTACCGGGGCCGAGCCCGTATGTCGTAAACGCTACAATAAACACTTGCATAACCCTGTACCTAGAGAAAGCAGTAGATACTTGTCGTCTATTGTCCCGACAAATGTGAAATGCATTGTAGAATGATGTGTGTGAAATATAACAGATTAAGATCGTTGGAATTGAGTTAGAATGGTCCTAAAATTATTATTTTTCTAATTTAATGCTGTCACGAATTATTTCAAGTGATGTTTCAGCTAAGTACCTACCTAACTCATAAAATAATCCAAAGAAAAGTTTTGACAGATAATTGGATGAGTGTTGATTGATATTATTGCATTCATTCACATATTTTTATAATAACTAGCTTAATAGCATGCAGATATAGAAATACTTGTTTCGAATTTTTTAATAACAAGAGTATTTTTTGTTACATAGTAATTAAAAATTTAAACAAGTAGGTAGGTAAGTAATTATTATTTGTTTAAGGTACAGCTACGAAAACCTTACATAACTTACTTATGCATGAGTAAACGAACACCTGTTTCCCTTAACGATCTAAAGGACGAAGAATAATTAAGTAACCTAAATGTATAGAATATCTCTAGGTAGGTATCATATATTTTAGACATCAAAAGTTATGGAACAAATCGAGATCATTACTGCCCCAGATTCCACAAGATATAAAAAATCGCATATTCGTATATTTGTATCATTTTGTGTCATCAAAATAGACGTTAGGTATATCTATAGGATATTTGCATTAAAATTGTCACTTAAAATATATGTACGCAGAAATTCGTTAACTTCGATCTCATGTTTGGCAAGTTAGATAATGTCTTGCTTGTCAATCGAAAGACTTTAGTTAACAGTTTTGATGTTTGAGTCATTATATTATATCATCCATACAGAACTAGGTACCTACACTACAACTCTGTCATCAATTCATCATACCTACATTAATCCTTACAGAGTTATTCCAACTCCGGTATACCCACATCCCGAGATTGGTGGCGCCTACTAAATCGGGATCTCTCATAATATATATTTATACAATTAAAACAACAAATCTGCCGTCAATTTATCCAAATAAACTTCTGTTAATGTTAGCACTAAAGTTCGCGCAGTATATATTTTGTACTTATGTAATATCTCTTCAAATGTGACATTTAAAAACAGTGGACCCCCCATCTATCAAACATACTTCTAAATCACATTAATAGATTTATTGTCACACACATATTTATGTAACTTAGTAAGTACATATTTTAAGAGTAATTACAGTAGGTATGTACCTACAATTTTAATTAAGCAGCTTAATACAGTTGAATACACAATGAATAAAAAAAACCGGACAAGTGCGAGTGGAACTCGCGCCCTGAGGGTTCCGTACAAACTTAATTAAACAATTATTTCGAAAATCGTTATTAAAAGAACGAATTGGCGAGCTCCCATATCAATTATCATAACCTCTGACTTGGCTGTATGGACAATTTCCTTTGTCTTTCCCGTAAGGGATAAATAAAGCGAATGAAAAAATAATTACTCAAGTCCTGTGCAAATAAGAATTTTTGGCGGGATTTTGTCGGAGACGGTTGTCTATTTTATTTAGTTTTCCTAAAAAATGTATATTGTAAGTTTTGGTGTGTATCTGTGATAGTTTTAAATGCAACAAGTGCCTATTAAACTGTATATTGTGTGGGATAGTTAATTAAAAGCGTGTAACGACTCAACCGAATTGTTCCAAATTGTCCCTTATTAAATCGACACTAAACCTACTAGTTTCCAATTGGCCGTTAAACCATTAAGAAAAAAAGATCAAGTCCTGTCATTTATGTCAAATGCTAAATCACGTTAATGGTCAAAATATGTTATTAATTTTTTAAGTGATTTTATTTCCAGACCTAGATAGACCTTTAGTATAATTTGTAAAATCTTACGAAATTATTTAATATACATTTGTAATGATGAAATTTCTATTTTCTTCATTGTACTAATTACGTCATTGTACTAACTTATAAGGGTGGCTTGCTCATACGCAAAGTTAAGTTTGTTGTTACTTTTGTACAAATAAATTTTTGTGATGTAAATACAAATTTACGGTTTTCGGATTTTTTCCTTTACTTGTAATATAAGACCTTGCTTCTTGCCAAATTTCAAGATTCTAGGTGAACGGGAAGTACCCCATAGGTTTTGGTTACCAAGATACTCAAAAATGCAGCGAAATCGGCAATATCTTTTAACTATGATGACTTAGAAGTCTGATTTTTTCACGACAGTAAGGGACTGCAGACCTGAGTATTTGATATTAATTTCAACTTGATACCTCCATGCGTTCCTGAGAAAAATGGTCTTGACAGACGGACAGACGGACAGACGGACAGATAGACGGACAACCGAGTGATCCTATAAGGGTTACTTTTTTCCTCTTTTGAGGTTCGGAACCCTAAAAAACAATTATAAACGATAACAGTGTCAAATAATAGTTTGAAATCGACAAAATCCTTAACAAATAAGGTATAGAATAAAAAAAAGCTTGACCCCAAATGCGCAGGAGTGGAAAGTTGCCTCGAGCGCGAGTCCAAAAATGGCTTGGTGTCTGATGCCTTACAAGTATTTTGTACCAAACGAGTATTATGTAGGTACCGAATGCAAAGAGGCTCAGACACGACAGATATAAAACGAAGGGTATGGTGTAACACCAGTTGAAACCTAAAAATACGTTAAACATAAAATGTTAAAAATACGTAATATTAACATTCCGGTCGCACCTTTGCAATTTCTTTGCACTGTAAATTAAATAGGTCATCTTATAAATAGGTACACAGACACGTTATGATAAAAAGAATACCGACAATTTCTCCATTTGCACAAGCGTTCGGCAAACCTTATTTGGTATCCTGGATATTTGTTTGAGCTTTGATAGGCACGAAGAATCGGAAATAATCGCCGTGTGGGTAGAGAAACAGTTCGCCAGTCACCGGTGCCGGCATAGGCAAGGTCGTCGACCATATGGCCTACCAGTTTGGTCTAGCCAACGCAATCTCAATTTTAATCTCCCTGCAAAATTGAGCAACAGACAATGCTCAGCTCAAAATATCATGTCTAAACCACAATTTTAGTGAGTTAGTTTCGTTCGTTAAAATCGCTCTACCGACCTTCGATTATAACTATAACAAAAGAGAACAAAAACTGCTACCATTGAATGCTATAAAAAGAGCACTCAAATTATTTCCTGCGGCAAATTATTTTGCACTTGAAACCTGTGGCTTTGAATCCTGGCAATTATGAAACTATATCAACCGTACCTACCTAGCTGAAGCAATGCTACAAATTCTTTCAAGTTCCGAATGTTTAGAAAACTTCTGAAAAATCCAATTATTATGTCAATTGCAAGATTAACCAACTATAATAAATAGTGACTTATAGAAAGAAAAATCAAAAGAAAACAAGATAAACGATGACCAAAATAAATCGTGACAGACTTAAAGAAAGTTTCATAAATTGCGAAAATTCAATTGTTGAAAGTTCTTCGGAATTTCTCAAAACATTCTCAACAAGTAATTACCTACAAGAAATTTAAGGAATTTTATAAAATTTAAAAACGTATTGATAAACATCATCTAAAGGGGTTGTTAAAGTTCCATATGTGGCCGCGCTGCGCTGACAGGCAAATAGGTAGTAGCATTTTAGTAGGGAATATAAAAGATTTGCACTGACGGTCGATGACGTAACACCTACGCTACGGTCACCTACAGACTACAGATAATACAGAACGTCCTGTGTTCGAACGTTAAGTTACATCGCAAGTAAACAAGAAACGAGTTTGAACGAGGACGTGGGTTCGAGCGGATGAGATCACCGCCGCGAATACGGCTGAGGTCGCAGCCTGCACCACTTTACACGTCACGTATCTTTCTAATTGCCGTGCCGATTCTGTTTACAATGAATACTTTTTATACATGACTCTCACGCGATCGTCTGGTGCACGGGAATTCTCTTTCAAGGCTATATTGTGCTAGAAAAATTGTACTAGACTTCAGAGATGAATCGTATTGTGTGTGGGAGACATTTGTCAGATATTCCGTTGAGAGACATGCTCCTTTTGAGGTGGAAATTAATGGCATGTCAGGAACCATTTCAGCGATCCAGACAATAACTGCGAGTTTATTAGTTTACGTTGATTTCATTATTGAAGTATTTCTTATTTACTCGTAAGTGTCGCTTTTCTTACAATCACTTCTTCCATGTCACTTTCCCGACATCTCTCTACATTGAAAGTATTCAAACACAAAATGTCGTGCTGTTTACTGTGAATTATTACGAAAAGCCTAGAAAGCGAATACCTATATTGCTAGCGATGATTATCAATCCTAAAACGAAACGAAAACTAAGTATTAGTTTTCGCCTGCTCGAGGATTGATAATCATCGCGTCATTAAACCGTCAAACTTAGAATACAAATTTTCGCATCGTTAGAGCTAAAGCCAATGAATCTAATAAACTACCTATCACTAGCAACCAAAGATCAGATAGAACCTTTAAGTTAGCATTATTTTTTGCAAAAATTCAGGCTTTTATCACGAAATTGCGTAAGATGTTTACTTAGAGGCAATTTTAAGATCGTCTCAAAATCCAAAGAGTGTATTGCAAGATTTCTTACAGCATAACATGACTTGGATAAAATGAAATGTGCACAACCAATAAAGATTTTTATTATGATACCTATATTAAACGCGAAGTATTCCTAAGGTCAATTCAGTAGCCAAGGAACATCTTTCAATTAAGGCAGCCAGTGGCCGTGAGTGGGCGAGTGATGTGCTGCGATCCGGTATTTTACTTATTAGGCGTTGTTAGATACGTGTGATGCTATCACTCACTCCGAAGATGATAAATATAGGTAGGTAGTAGTCAAAATAATGCAATAGATGGGAAAATATTTGTTTTATTGTAAGCAGTTGCAATATTATCCGAGTTGTAGACTACGTATATCGTAGTGTTCGTTAGTTTATCTTTAGTCGTAAAATTGTTGTAAATAATGTGCCTATTAAAATGTAAAGTTTGAGTTACAGTTAATTATTCTTAGGACATATTTTTGTGAAACGGGATATATTGGGATATTTGGGTATATTGTCAATTTCTTTCGTCAGGTCCGATAAGCTTGGGACTACAGTGATGACTTGATGAGGAATAGATATCCTATTGCATTTACCTACATCGTTACTGGTTGAACAATAATTATCTAGAGCGCGTAGATGTCACTTCAGGCTCGTATCGTGTCCCTTACATGGTATTGCGTATTACCATACAATACTCGTTACCTCCATAAAATACCTCTATAAAATACTCGGAACGAACCAGAGAACTATGAAGATAACATCTGCATCATCCACATTTACCTACCACCTACTGTACTATTTAGATACAAATTATTAATGTAGCAGAGTAGCAGTATCAATAGCATAGAATTGGGAATTAAATTTCAATTACTAATTGTATTTTTATGTCAATAACCATGGCAATTTCCGTCATGTTATTCAGTCATCTTGGAACTGTTCTCTGTCTGATATAAAAGTAGACCTATTACCATTCATCATACAATACGACACGCCACAGAACGTAAAAGTCAAACTGCCTTGATAATTCTTGTGACTAACAGCTGTAACAAAACAACTAACTGTAATCATCTAAACAATATAGAAGTAAACGCACATAGTGTACAAAACAGCGATTCCCTCGAAACCTTTCGCACGATAGCTACATAGAAAATGTAATATGGCTATCCAGCATTTCGAATCGTTGTGCAGACGTGCCGTGAGTATTAAAACACCTAGATAGGTAGATTTATGCTTATCGACCAAGCCAGGCGCGAGGGCGCTAGGCTAGTCACGTGCAAAGATAGGCTCGTAACAAAGGCTTAGCTTTCGATTAACGAAATAAAAGAAGCAAACGTGCAATAACTTTGTTAGGATAAAGCTAACAGCATAGACGAAAGATTAACAATAAAAAGAAAACTAATTGGTCAGAAGTTTGAAACAAATGTTTTCTGTATGAAAACCGTCTAAATGTTATTGATAAAGGGATGGTTTTAATTGATGCGTTTGGTTATAATAAAAATATGGTTAGCAATAGCCGTAGATAAAATACCAGAAGAGATAAAAGCGGTGATACTTCTATACTCGAAGACACAATAGCTAGTAGACGATTTGACTCATTTATTAGCCATTTCGTCTATTAGCTGATGGCGGCAACTGACGGCTTTAGATAGACAGGACTATGATCACAAATAGGTACAAACGGAAACTATATAACGTCATGTTCTACTGCAAACAGGAGGAATCGAAAACCACAGAGTTTTATGTCAATGAACAAGCAACAAGCCCCTTCTGAAGAACAGCAACCGATATGTTGCAATTGTAAGCCATAACAAAACTGTTTCAGTCACGGTGTTCGCGCACGCTCGCCGCCGCGTGTCGCAGTCGAGTAACCAACCTGCGCCCGCGCATACTAGCAGGCTTCACCTAGCGAATCTATCGTACGCTTTCACGCCTCAACCGTGATTATGATTATCCGTCAAGTCAATGGAGCGACTAATCCCGGAACGCCCTACGAAACAATTAGTGTAATTAAGGAATACAAATACAATCTCGCTGCAAAATGTGAATCTCGGTATTTGCAAGATTTAAAAATGGTCATGGATTATCAACAACCTTCGATAATGTAATTGTAATGAAGCGACATACCTAATACATACACTTGTTTGTCGTTCTCTATACCGCTAAGCCGAATGTAACTCAATCAAATGCTATTAAATTGATTGGTTATTAATTACTTATAATGAATATACTTAGAATGGTTTAGCAATCAATGTTTCAAATAATGGATCACATCCAAAGGCCCACACCACGTACACTTTAAACCTATTCGCTTACAAGCAAGGCACGGTGTGTTTACCACCTTAGGAAGCAGTGAATAGAATCTACATTGGACCAGGATAACTCGACATGTTGTTAACTAGTGATCATCAGTCAGTAAACAGTAATTTAGGTCACTCACACACAGAAACAAAATATGTCAATTCGTCTACAGCGATTGATCGGTCCCATAAACTCAGACGTTATTTAGAATTTATGGATCGATAGGTTTGTACCGATTGGGCCAGACGTTTACAATATCTTACTGTGCTTCTATTATTATATTTTATTTAGGCCTACTTTTCGTTAGCCACGTGGCTTTTCTCACGACAATTTGTCTTTTTTCGTGGTAATTTAAAAATATCTAATGTCTGTCTAGAAAAGTCGTTTTATCGATTATACGCGGCAAGACTGTAGGGTGATAGATTAATTTTGCAGAGGTTTATTATAAATAGGTATGCCAAACATAATAACAAGTGCATGTCATACACTGATAGTGACACACAGCAGTTTAATTAAGAGAAGCAACTCATCTGTGGTCAGAGTTTATCTTCAGTTACTGAGCTGGCTGGCATTTAGAGGCAGAATGAGTCTCTTTGTTTTGTAATGCTAAACATAGATCAACACTCAACGACGTTCCTTTAAGTTTTCAAATATTTAGGATAGTGCGAGAGATGTTAGACTTGATCACAGACTAGATTGGCAGTTACTTATATAAAGTGATTTCATCATCATCAGATCATTAACCTGTTGATGTCCACTGCTGGATATAGGTATGTCCCATTGAAAGCTTAGTGTTCACCACACGAGCCCATACGAAAACCCATATAATAGGACGAACGTAGTTCCTTAGTTTATTTATGTTGTTCTTGTAATCGTAAATAGCTGATAATGTCAGTAGAACAATTATGTAAAGATCTATGAGAAAATAAAGTCACGGCTAGCGGAACACGGAAAATTTCAGAATGAGGTTCTGTAGACATAACGATTTTAGGTATTTGCTTCGAATGATATAAAATACCTAAACTTTATAAAAAATATTAGGAAAAAGTACCGCTTTAATAACTGAAAAACAAGTACATTATTATTACGCTGTACCTAATAAAGTACATTAATAAGGACTATGTAACTAAAGTATTCAACTAAAATTAAACAATAATATCAATACCAACAGGCAAAAACCAACTTAATAAAATTTAACGGACAGCAATAGTTTTTTATAAGCAAAGCAAGCCTATATGAGGAACCTCAAATTTTCAAGTTTCTACATCCAGCTTGGTTTGAGCAATGCATTGATGATAAATCGGTAGGGTATCCTTTTGTCTATGTATAAATTTATATGGAATATTTAGGTAGGTGTACCACCTGCTAACAAACAGCCTTGTCCTTGGTACATGAAAGATATCTCTGCGTCATGTTATATTGTGTGATAGTTGATAAGCGACCTAATTGTTCTCAATTTATCGTAAACAGATGTAATTTTGTATGAACATGAGGTATTCACAAAGAACGCGAGACTGCATTAAACGGTAAGTATACCATGTAAGTACCAAAATGCAAAATTAAGTATTCTAAAAGTTCTATAAAACCATGTTAATTTCCCGTGGGAACAGTTTACCGCGGTAAAAGTAGCCTATACATTATCTCAGGATATAGATATCACTGTACAGGTTTCATCAAAATCCGTCCAGACGTTAAAGCGTAAGGAGTAACTAACATCCTCACAAACATCCTTACAAACTTTCGCCTTTAAAATATCATTAGGAATAGGATGTTAGTAGGATGTATACGTAACACCTGGTAGGTAACGAGCTGGTGCTGATACAACACAACTACATATAGCACATCTGGGACCCATCACCTATGTTATCATATAGGTAGGTGTTATCTACTGTAAATTAAATAACTGTAAAATAAAAAATTAAATATCTAGTGCTGCGCTACAGCACGTTTAATTTTATTTATATTCTGTATTGATTGCCTGTACACGTATATTCATCATATCATTCCTCAATAAATGTCAGGTATATCTGTTCCCTTTAAAGTGCTAAGTGATTTAGTTAATATTCTGTTTATTCCCGTTAGGTTACTTCTCAGTAAATAGAAAATATACCGGTAGTACCGATACTGGTCGTAACAAAACCCGTTTCGATAATACTACCTACTAGAATCTGCGAAACTATGAAACTACTTACGGCGAGATTGCAATGCAAATAAGGAATTATTGTTATCTCGGCATACCTGAGAAGATGCGATAATTAGTGCAATTATTCAGAGAAAGACAACCGTCTCTCTTTAACTTTAGGAAAACTTGCAAAAAGAAGTATTTTCCTGGAGAGAAACAGGCTCAATTTCTACACCAAAGAAGGGTGTTATACGAACCAACACCTACTATAGGAACTAGAAACTAAGAACATTTAGAAAAGGTGTATTGAGCGATCTAAAAAGGTGTGGTTTGAGCATGTGAATATATTACAAGAACACCTATATAGATTTGTGCATACTAGAACCGGTTGCAATATTTAGGGCCTCTTACACCGCTTGCTGATAAAGTCCCAGATACCCTATCTGCAGGTTATCTGACAGATAGCCTATTTTTTTTGGTTTCACAGGTATCTGATTGCCTATATCTTATATATTTTATATAGTCTATCACACAGATTTATGTGATAGATTAGTTTATCACTAAGATTACACCACCATTACATTACCACTTTCTGTAACAATATCAGAAAGTGGTGAAATAAGGCCTTATGGTTATAAATAAAACTGGAGATTAGATACGACTAACACCTATTTCTATTCATTGCTTTTGAGAGGTGATAGGAAATATCTGTAAGATATTTAGACAATTCGTTTAGCACGCTTAAATTAGGTAAATGAGGTAATGTTGTATAAGTATTTTGCATTTACGTATTTTGTTTGCGTTTCTTGCTATCATCATCAGCCTATTAACATGTCCCCACTGTTGGGGCTCAGGCCTACCCTCTCAACGAGGGCGTATGGGCTAAGTCCATCACCACGCTAGCAAACTTGTGGACTTCACATATGCCTTAGAATTTCTTCATCGGCGTATGCAGGTTTCCTCGCGATGCTTTCCATCACCGTCAGTAAATGTAGTCAGTAACCAAGTTTAGAGAAAACCAGTAAAAACCACTAGTGCATGGCCCAACCGGGGATGGAACTCGGACATCTAAACATGATCTATAGGTAGGCCGCTTCTTCCCCACCACGCCACCGACGACGCTAAGTTAGGTTTTGCGTCTTTGTTCATGTATTATGTTTGCGTTTTTTGTTAGAAAAGTTTGTAATACAATTTTACAATTTATTTGTAGGCTTCTCTACGCGTAAATATCTAAGCGAAGTGATCACTAGGTAGGTACTAAATTAAAAAGTAAAGAAAATTCGTGAAAAAATGAAATGTTGTTTTTATGCATATGTAGTGTATTATTCTGGATACCTACTTACATAAACAAATTATGTTAATTTGGTATACCTACCTACCTATCGTAAAAATCTAGTGTTCAGTGATTGCGACTAGATCACGACCCATGACGTGATTAATCGCACTAAAATTAAGCAAAACATAGCCTTGGTACAGTCTACAGAATGTTACAAAACCACATAACTTATATAAAATAGCAACTATTGCGCAGGCCCCTTGAAGTAGCACTAACTACTAAAACCGCGCTTGTAAAAGATTTGAAATGGTATTTGATAAAAGTCATGGTCAATGAACTCAGTTTGCATAAATTTCGTAAATTACATGTAAATTACCTTTACGCTAACAACACTTTAATTTTTTGTAAAAAATACACAAGAATTTTGTTCTACAATCCATTCAAATCTATATACTACAACTATTATCTTACTAATATATATACGCGTAAGTTTGTAAGGATGTTTGAATGTTTGTTATTAAATACTTTGACGCAAAAACTACGGAACAGATTTTGACGAAACTTTACAGTAGGTACCTAATATAGATAATTACATCAATATAACACCAAGGCTAATAGATATCTCGTTAAAAACTGTTCCCGCAGGAAAATCTTTTCTACGCGGGTGAAGCCACGGGAAACAGCTAGTAAAGTTAAGTTGTAAAATCGACCAACTGCGAACCAAGTTAACAGAGTAACTAGGGAACCGACGGCCATGTAACTGAGGAAGCTGATACATCGCCTGAGTAGATGTGACCTTACTGACTCCTACATTTAAGTCGCGCTTGACAACTATTGATAGTGTTTTCATCTCAGAAATAAGGCTGTATGTAAGCTACCACCAGCTTACATACAGCCTTAGTTCACCACTGCTTGAAAGACGTTATGTTGTCTTTCAAACATATATAGTTAGACCCATACGTACCTACTAGTAACTAGTAGTTCCGTGAGAACAGTAGACCTCGTCAGCCCTTATAAACCAAACCTAAAAGAAACGAACAGAAGTCAATTTTGCAGTAGGAGAAAATTTTGGTACTAAAGTGACAAAAATTAGCACTTTAAAGCTTAATATTTCGCAAACGGATCCCTGAATCGAAAAATGTTTTTCACACACCCGCGATATTTTTAAAAGACCTATCCAACGATACCCCACACCATGCAATTCACGCGGAAAAAGTTTATTTCCCATTTTTCGTATGCAGTTCTATGAACATAATTTAATTTTTCGACTTTCTTAAGTTAATCGACTATTACTCAAAAACTAATAGAACCTACTTATCTGTTATAGTTTTCCTTTCAACTACGTTATATATGCTACTGCCGTGAATTTTTTCACACTTCCAGAAGCAACCGTTTAGCTGGCAGGGGGGGGGGGACACGTGACTCTAACGAAAATTACCGCTTTAAAGCTTAATATTTCGCCAACGGATCCCTAAATCGAAAAAATGGTTTCCACACACCAGCAATATTTTTGAAAGACCTATTCAACGATATCCCACACTATGGGATTCACAAGAAAAAAAAAGTTCACTCCCACTTTGCGAGTATGGTACGTACTCTAAAAAAATGTTTTTCAAAATTTTATTCTACTCATTTTGTCGGCTTAATTAATTTATACCCATGCCAAATTTTCGTCAAAATCGGTTGAAAAATGCGACCTGTAGAGAATTACAGACAGAAAGACAGAAGGACAGAAGGAAAGACGGACAATAGCATTTTTGGCCAATCTCGAAACTTAGACGCTTCGCTCGCTCGGTCAATTATACGAAGTGATTGTGTTTGTCTGGTGTAAAAGTTAATACTTAACAGCAATAAACACTAAAAACACTAGTCAAAGCTAGCTATATGTATGTACGCTACACCTAATTTCCATTTCATAAAATGGATGCAACGATTCCAACGAACTTCAGTTATAAAATTAACAAGATACAATCTTAATGACTTTTGTATTGAGGACGACAGTAATGGCAGTAAATTCGAAATACCACCTACACTATAACGAAACATTACAAAACCAATACTGGTTAATATGACTCACACAGCAATCCTTACTGTAGTTGGAGATCATTTTCATTTAGCAGTCGAGGAATTCGTCACTTCGACACGTAGATATGACGTCATGTGTATAAAAACAATGCTAACGACAACTAGGCACCTTGCCAATTTTACTTAAAGGTCGCGTTATTATGTATCAGATGGTAATTGGAAAAGAGTGTTCTGTCGATAAGGTTTTAACTTAAGAATGTACAGTCAGCAATCATAGTTAATGCTTATTTTTCAACAGCCCAGTAAGATAAATCAAAAAGTATCTGATCTACTATGGTTTTGATCGTATCAGCCATACTATACATAAAGTTCTGTTTCAAATACATGCTTAGTCAAAACATTTTGATAAATTATATAGAACATACGAAAATACGAAACGTTACATCAAACGTCACATAGACGTTAATTTTTGCAACTAACGTAGTAATTATATCTCGCACGACCTAAATGGGAGATCCTGTAACTGTAACATGTCGAAAACACGATCTAAACACCCAGGCCCGATATACACGGTGGAGAAACAAACTTAGTACCTATAGGTAGGCAGATGTTTTAACAATTACATCGTATTTGGTAACTTGCAAGATATTTATCATGTAATTGGGGCGGTGATCAGTAGAGTCCTACAAACGGTCGGTCGGGCGGGCGGTTACTAAGCCACGCCGCGAGAATTTAAGTCGTTAGAACGTATTACGTAAGCATAGCCTCTTTCGGTTGCCCGAGCGAGCCTATTGGCACCAAACTGAGAATTGATACTATTTGTTAAATAAGTAAGTACTTCTATGAATTTCGGGCTTCGTAGATCAAATCGACTTCGTAGATCGAAAATGATTAGCCCTTATTTCTAAACAAGGTCGATGAAAGAAAACGAACATTGCACCGGAAAATTGAATACCTTTTTAAACTAAGATTGACAAAGGTCATAATTGCTTAAATTCTTATACTTACATGAGGCTTTATTTTAAATTAATTAACTTTATAAAAACAAATTAAGTAAAAATATTTCTATAATTAAAATATAGAAAGTAAATCGGTAGGCACTTATTTACTTATATAAAACTAGCTGTTGCCCGCGACTTCGTCCGCGTGGATTTTGGAAGTAGGTACCTATCTCTGCTATGTACAGAAATACATCGTCTAGTTATAATTTTCCAATGGTAAAATGGATCATTCTAAGTACCTTCACCATAATTTAAGGTATAAGTACCATACCTTCAGGAACAAACTATGAACACCGTATCCAATTTGGTGAAGACAGATAAAAATTAAAAAAATTGTTGTTTTCACTTCTATTGCTCATAAGACTTCTCATATCAATTTTTATTATACGTGTGTATTTTTTAACTAATACAGTATGGGCAAAACCAAAACCATAGGAGATACAGGGAAACTGTCTTAGGAACCTTTAGGTATTTTTTCGTGATAATAATTTTGACATAGTAATCGGAGCAGCTGGAGTTCGGGTGGCATGCATGAATAAGTAGTAAGTTCCTAAGTACATTGCACAGTCTGTTTTATAAGAAAACATTTTATTAAATTTGACTAACTTCTGCTGCTTGGATTTTTTTCTTCCGATACAATAAAATGATTCTAACATGAAACTAAGTCGATACGCATTTTTTAAAAATAATAAAAATTATTTTTCACTGGCGTTCTATGAGAAAACATTTTATTGAATTTGACTAACTTCTGCTGCTCAGATTTTTTTCTTCCGATATAATGAAGTGATCCCTACATGAAACTGAGTCGAACCGCATTAAAAAAAATATGTGCAAATTGTCTCATTTTTATGGACAACACACGCTTGACCAAAAAATTTCTATGTCATAAGACACTTTCCCTGCATCTCCTATGGTTTCGGACTTGCCTATACTGTCCCAGTTAAAAAAAACACTGATATCTCCTATGTCTATGACATCGTCATGTTACGTTAAATGATTTATCTGTAAATGACGATAACTTTTTTAGCTGTCATCCGATTTCAATGAAACAAAGCCTATAAGTTGCGCCAGGCTGTGCTTAATCTACCTGTGAAAACCGCAAGAAAATCCGTTCAGTAGTTTCGGAGATTAGCGATTACAGACAGACAGAAAGACAGAAAGACAGAAAGACAGACAGACAGAAAGACAGAAAGACAGAAAGACAAAAAAATTTAAAAACGCTTTTTTGTGTTCTGTTACTCTTTTTTTATCGTCCACACTCATTTTTTTATAAATTTATTCAAAGTACAGACACACGGTTTCTACAGATTTATTATAAGTATAGATAAGTGACAATGATAATAATTATAAACCTATGTCAATGTGCGCTTGGAACTGTTTGGAACCTTCACAAGACTGCAGATCAAACAGAATAATATAATAAAGAAGATTATAATACGAAATCAAGTACGAAGTTTTTATCAGTAGATACTAAACCAAAATATTGTATAACCATGATAATAGTGTCACATCGGATCTTATCTCGTGGTAACCTTTGTCTTACATTATTATACTTACATATGAATATAACATTAAAGCATGTAAGTACCTAAACATATCATGTACATTAAATCTAAATAAAGCAAAAGGAGTTTCTGACGCGAACAATTCTGAAAATTGTTCAGATTCGTCATGTAGCAACATCCAAGGAATGCATGTCGTGAACTTTATTTTAAATTCATGACGCATTCAAGTAAATTAAAGATGAGGTAAGGAAGTAATTTCGCTGCAAGGGTAGAAATATAGGTATTGTATTTTTTCTTAATTTTGCAAAAGATTTTGGACGCTAGGACCTGTCGCAACATTTCACGTAAGTAATGAATTTAGAGCTTGTAATCATTACTAATGTCGAATTATGTAGAACTTTAGTTCTACACGTTTACATTGTCCGTGGCTCGGCAGATGTAAAATATTGACTATGTTCATAATTCGTCATCTAAAATCTTCATCAACTCAATCAACTAAATTGTGCTTCGTCCTGACTTATTCAATCTCTAACTAGGTATAATAGGTGGTTGCAGCAGTGAGAACTGCATCAAAATTTGTCCATTAGTTCTAGAAGTGACTTGACAGATAGGTTTGACGTCTAGTTTCCGACAGACTCCCAACCAGACAGACGTTAAAATTAATAGATGTTAGCGAATACTGAGTCCACGAATGTACAGCCACAAAAATCATAAAACCTTTAGTGAATTTCCCGCATTTAAAACACGCCATTTGCATTCATCAATATATAACTAGCACGAAACCCGCGGTCAACACACAACGAGCCATTAGACGACGAACTAGCACAATGGTAGCCAACGCCCGCAAATAACATACCTACTAAACAAACTTTGTTAACGATGGATGTTACGATTTCACTGTCATTGACAATACAATCAACTCTACCTGTGCCTAAAAGGTGTGATTGAAAAAAAAGCTATCTATCGATAGTAATCAAAAATAGAAAGCTGGAATACTCACCCACAAGTGCAAATTTCGCAAATGCACTGCTCTTTAACAACAGTCTTCTCTGGTTTCTTGGGCCCACCATGTCGTGGCCTGGTCTCTTCTGTGATGACGGTCTGAGTCGTGGCCCTGTCGTCTCGCATCGTCTTCCTGTCATCGATGATGGTCTCATCGTAGACGGTGCTGACGGTGTCCGTTCTTGTGTCGGTGATGGCACGATCTACCACATCCTTCGACGTTTGGACGTCTCGCTAAAATTTATAAATATGTAAATGTTTTAATCGAAACTCAAGTTACTGTTTGTTTAGAAGAAAATCGGGCTCGTCTTTAGATACCTTAGAGTATAGATAAGCTAGCTAATTAATATCTTCAAAAATACTAATTTTCGTAAGTAGCGCTTTTAGTACGTTAAATCTAGCATCAAGTACTACCTATAAAAAAATTATGAACTCGGTATCTAACGTGTCGTGTTCTAAAGAGCTTCCGAAAATCGTTTACTGATGTTACTCACCAAATTTGTGACGTCTAACGCACTCTTGTCGACAAAGACGTTCGTCTTCGTTTTGTCGTCTACTTTCGCATCTTCATAGGTAATTATTTTTGTGGTAATACCGTTTTCTTTTACGTAACGGATAACTTCAACTTGGCTTCTAGTCTTTTCAACTTCGAATGACTTTTTAGTAATATCAGCACTGCTGGTGTTTATAACTGTGGTTTCTTCAGCATCGACCCCTTCATACAAATCTTTAACATCTTCATTAATTTTAGTACCAAATGTTACTTTATCTATTCTCTTGAAAGGGTATTTTTTCACTGTCTCAATTATGTCTTTCAAAACTCGGTCATTGATGTTTCTCTTTATCACAATGCTTTTGTCGCTGACTGTAACATCTTTCTTGTACTGGGATGATTCGATGATTTTACGCAGATCACTAATAGACGTGAAATCTGTTATATCCCTCGATGACAATATTATATTTTCTTCAGTGTCTTGCCGTTTCAAGTGATGTCTCGGCTGTTCAGGTCTACCAAATGGTGACATTTCTTTTGGTTTTTCAGGCCTATCATCATCTTTCTCATAAGTGAATTTGCCATTCCACGTTCCAGTGCTTCTTTCGTAAGTAGTTGTAGCGTCCTTCGTTTGCGAAGTTGTAGTAGAGGTTGTTTCTTTAGACAAGTTCTGTTTTTCGGTTGTCAAGAAGTCGGTAGTCTGTGTTACGTGACTGGAATCTTTAATATGCGATTGGTTATCAGTAGAAGTTGACTGATAGTTAGTCGAAGATATATCCACATCACTGGTATTTTGAATTCGTTTGTTATGAACGTCTCCTGTATCAGTGACATGGTCAGTTATTGGGCGCTTCTTAGTAAAATCTCCCGCATACCTGTTAGTAGTAGATGCTATTTCTTTTCCGTCTTTGACTAATACCGATTCCTCAGAAAATTGCGTAGAGCTTGAAGGTATTCCATCTTTACCAGTATCGTAGTGAGATTCTTTATCTAATACATTACGTGTATATTCATGTTCAGGTTTAATCCCGGTTCCACTAATGTTGTAACTCTTCTCGTGGGTTGCATGTTCTTTGCTGTCTCCCCATTCCCTGTGAGAATTATCCACAATTCTTTGTTTACCATCAACCACCTCGAATACATAAGAGGAAGTGGATGCTTGTTCAGCGCTGCTAGTGTTGCTTTTCAAAATTTTAGTTGAGAAATTTAAGTTTTGAGTATTTCCAACTTGTAAAATATCACCGACCTTCTTCAATTCATTTTGAACAGTCGCATCATATCCATAAAAATTTGATGCATCTGTTTTGTTAATATCACGTTTTCTATCATGTACAGTATTTTTGGTCATATCCACTGTATTTTTGTTTGTTTGAACAGTATTCAGACTACTGGATGACGTAGTAGAGTGCTGGTAATCTTTAGAAGATTGCTCATGAGTAGAAATATTGGAATTTTGAGTCGTGCGATCATGGCGACTTTGAGAATTTATTTTATCCTGAGAATTTTTCGAGTTTTGTTGGTGATCCTTAGATATCAATTGCTCTTGGGTCGAAGTTAATTGTTGTTGTTTAGAGTTGTCTTTCTCAGTGATGACACTTGTATGAGAAGTGACTTGATTTCCATCTTTAACAAACTTTGAATCTTCTTTTACTATCATTTCACTTGTTGGTTTTTTCCCATCTTTCCCAGTATCGTAGTTGGATTTCATATCGTAGTTCTTGATACTGTGTGCAGTTTCAGGTTTGATATCAGTCCCACTAACACTAGCATATGCTTCCTTTGAAGCGTGCTCTTGAACGTCACCCCATTCTCTCTTAGAGCTATCAATGATACGCTCTTTACCATCAACGATTTCAACAACGTAAGAGGAGGATGATGATTTCGTTATGTTGCTGCTTTTAGATTCACTCGTCTGTGAAGTGCTAGAAAACTGTTTAGTTTTCGCGTTTTTGTCAAGGCTGCCCTCTCCACCGTAGAAATTGGAAGAATCGGATTTCACGGTTTGAACTCTTTTCGTAGGTTGTTTAGAATTTTCATGCGTTACATTCTCGCGTTGCTTTGTATTCTTTTGATCAGATGATTTAGTTGTTTTGTTTGTTGTTTCAGTTGAAGAATTAGAGTGCTGAATGGACTGCTTATTAATTATATCCTGACGTTCTGATTGTAGAAAAGAGTCGGTCGCGTTAGCACCTTGGGATTTTGACAATAAGTTAATGGTAGACCTTGGTACATTAGCACTTTCGAGGAAACCAGTGTTCAGAGTCTGACTGCCAGCCGACGAGTTCGCAGTTCTGTCAACAGATTTACTATGACTAGAGCCTAAGTGCTGAGCAGACGAGGAAGTTTGGAAAGATTCAGTACTCTTGGAACTTTGCTGGTGCGACGATGAGGACTGTTCTAACATGGAGCTGGATACAAACTCCCCAGTTGTGGCCTTAGCCATATCGCTGACGTGATGTTCGTGTGATCTCGATTGTGATAGATCAGTAATAGAAGGAGCTTCCGTGATGATGTAGTGCGGGTGGCTATTGTAATATTCTGATATAGTGGAGCCGGTCACCGATGCATTGTCGGTTACGTCAGTAATCATGAGCGGGTCGTCTTCCTCGACCTTTACCTCGATGTATCGGACCTTCTTACCGGAGCTGACCTTCTGCACCGTGTTGCTCGTCGACGTCGAACTGCTGCTGCTCTTCTGCACACTTGTCGAGGCACTAGTACTCGACGTCGCAGACGCCGTTGATTGTTTAGTCTTTTTATTTTTTATAGTCATTTTATGGTCCCACAATAATTTATTTACGTGCTAAATCCTATTCAATACGAGATTCTTACGTTACGATTAAATATTCTTAAATGCAAATTAAATATTCTTAAGCGATACGTATTATTTATCACATAATAAGTAGTTGTCAAACAATTGCCATGTAGCGAGTGTTATTCGTGTTGGTCGCGAGGGTCGTTCGGTCGGTGTCGCGTGCGCGCGCGCTGGTCGCGACTGACTCGCGGATTCTGAGCGTGTCGCTGCGCGCGCGCCGGCGGCGGCGCCCCCCGTGCACCTTGACGCCGCCGCCGCGCCGCCCGTCGCCCACCAGACCTTCGTTCGAGACACGTAAGCGTTAACATCTCGCTGTTGGATTCATACCAAAAATGGTGTAAATGACACACTGAGTTTACTTTATCCTGAACCTTAGTCAGCAGCACTGACAGAGTTAGGTAATTATAATAGACACAATGATTTTTCTAATTCTGCGAAATTGCATTGTGCCTAAATGTAATAAATAGTGCCAAAGTTTAAAAAATTACAACGATTACAAATAATTTTGTACAAAAACGTAACATATAACACACATAAAGGACCTTTGCGAAATGCAATTTTGGAAGTCCTTAGATTTTTACATACCTACCTATTATTTTAAATGTACATTGGGTTGATATGGAACTTTTTAAGGAAAGTGGCACTTTATATTTTTACATAAAGTTTTGGTGCAGTGCGACTTCAATCAAACCCTTTCTGTAATTCGTAAAATGTAATACCTACCTACTATGTTACTTAGAAGTAATCGATTCCTATGTTTTGTTTAATTATTTACACAAAATTCACGGAATGATTCCTTTCAGTAAAATTTGCTTTAACCCGTCTAACGGCACTAAACTGAGAATGGTAGCAAGTACTTTTTAGGTGACGCTCTGAAGCTCTACAAAAACAAGCAATAATTCAACTCCCGATAATTAATCCTCCATCTCCTATAAAATCAAAACGAATGCAGGGTAACGGTGCAAAAGCACTGATTAATGGACTTATTTGTGAGTTGCATGATGCAGACAATCGGTGCGTGGGGGCTCGAGCGCCCACCAGCTAGCTCCTTGTAAGGCAACCACAACCGGGCCTTGCGCAACCCACGTCTGGGTCTCACTTTATAGCCTACAGGTATTGGTTCCGTTAATGAATTTTTGCAACTTCAATGAAATTATTTCTTTAGGTTATACCTAGTAGGTAGGTACATTACTGCAGCGGCCCGCAACTGAGGCGTTGATACGCATGGTTGTGGCACAGAATAGGCATATAAGTAATAGGACAAGTCGTTGTGGCCAAGGCTTGTGTATTTAGTAGTTTTGTCAATTATATAAGCGGAAATTCAAACTAGGTACTTATTATACCTAACTATGTAGGTAGAACATATTATATTATACATTATGTACATTTTATATATTATATCAGTTATCACATCACACTCACTTTCATTTTGTCAATAAAAACCAACTATTACATGACGAACACCAATAATTTTCCGCACGCCAAAATGTTCATTAGTTTTTTTTTCACTAAACAACTTTCTATGTGCAAGGAAGTTCGAAATTTAAATAAATCTTTTGATAAGTTAACTTTCGCGGTTGCCATGTTTCGGTGTAAAAAGATCGTTCCATTTTCAAATTACACGACAGTTAAGAGTTTTTTAGTAATTCATTAGGCCGCTTGTTTGGATATAGATTTTCATACAACATTGCCGGCCGCCTGCTCGCATGTATTTGACCTGTATAGGTACAGCATTTTCGATTTATCTCGAAGGTTGTCAAAATAATGCTCACATTTCCAAGCATGTTTGAGAAAATCAACCTATCTAGATATCTCATTACAAAACCATAAAAAGGAAAGTCGTGAAGGCAAATCTAAAAAGTCTGATGAATTGCTATCACGAGAGTTCTGGTCTGACCGAAATGGAATATCATTTCAGAACGGTTGACGAATGATTGAACGCTTGGAATATTGAATGAACCCTTGATAGTAAGCTGATAAATAGAATATTTGACCGACTCACGATGTTGAAACCCTGAATTATCTAATTAAAACTTCGATCTACCTACCTATTTCCTCAGAATAAATACGTCAACTCACACAGATCAAGTCAATCCACAGATCATTATAAAGGGAGCGTACAAGCAGTATACTCTGTACAGTGTACTCTGTGGAGTCAAGTGTGTTGTGAATTATTTCACATTTATTTTTACGCCTAGCGACATCTAGTAGTGTAGTCACAGATTAGATATTAGTTCCTACGTGTAGTTGAAAATAAACGTCTTTTATTTTGTTGATTCTGCCATCTATGCACAAGACATGAAACTAGTGAGTAATTAAATTATTACCAGTTGTCAAATATTTCACTAGATGGAGTTAAATATTCATAGAACATTCGTGCTCCTAGCGACATCTAGTAGTGAGCGGAAACTTAATATAACTTATAGCGCTGAGTCTGCCATCTATACGCAGCATATGAAACTAATTAGTTGTTACGTGTTGTCAAGGCCTATACTAGATGGCGCTATCAGTAATGAAGTCGATGAATGGTCGCTTGCGTGCGTCAGATCGATGCGCAATCAAAACCAAGCACGGAAATAACTAAACAGCTGTTCTACAATATTCGCTCGGGCAACTCAGGCAGCAGCTGTGTAGGAGGCGAGCGAGCGAACACGCAGCGCAGTCGTTTTCCTTGGGATTGTGGGATCGCGTCGCGATTGTTTGGAGTTGCTTTCTCATTGTGAAATTATTCGCCGTGCGCTTTGGACTGTCCGTACATCCATTTTTCAACGTTTATTACCGTGAAGAGTCATCATTTTGCAGTATTGGCGTTCGAAGTGTGTGATTCATTTCATAACGAATAATCCGTGCGATACGTTGGCGAGATGTTTACCAAAAATCGACGTTCGTTGTTGTTGTGACTTGAGAAATGCCTCGTGAATACGTGGACGACAGTTCCGCAGTGTTATGTCAATAGAATCTCTTGTAGATAGTGATTATAGCTTAAAATTAGGTAACGACGATGTCTAGCACAATACCGACTAGTTCCGCCCTGAGGGCTTTGGCCTTAGAGTACAAGAGTCTGCAAGAGGAGCCCGTGGAAGGGTTCCGAGTGAAGTTGCTGGGAGAGGACAATTTGTTTGAGTGGGAAGTTGCAATTTTCGGACCACCGGACACGCTGTACCAAGGTGGTTACTTCAAGGTAATACACACTTCCTTCCTGTTCCTATATTTGCACTAAAATGCCTACTTATCTTTTATCATTTGAAGCTGTGGATAGCACTATTTCTAGATAAATATGTTTATAATATAGTCTAGGAAGTGAGTAGGTAGGTATATATAAAGGTAGATAACCTTATCCAATGTAAATAGTAATGAAGTAGATTTGTAACCTGACATAATTTAGGTTATCTATCATCAACCCCATATCTTTTTTTATCTTTATTTCATTACTATCCTAGTTCACAAAATCGGGCATCATCATGGTGAGCTCTCTGCCTGTATACTGTTTTACCTTTGAGCATCGGAGCGGACCGAATTTGCATGAAAGGCTTCTTTCCAATGGTGAATTAACAAACATAGCTGACAAAGAAGATTCCTAACACTCCTCTGTTGTGTGTGGTACACATCCATTTTCTCAAGCAACTGTATGATGTCATCCTGTCATAATTTTTATTTCAATTTAAAGGTACTAATAGCCTAATGTTTGTAGCTTTAGCTTTAAATCAACAAGCCTTAATTGTATAATCAAGATTATAAGAGAGTGCTTGTTTGTAACCTATATTTAGTAGTGTGATTGAACGAAATGATCAGGGATTGGAACGAAACTGGGCTCCATGTAGCAGTAAGACTTTAGTGCAGGGTCCGTCTGGCTGAATGGATAGATACCACCCTAAACTTACATCTGCTGCTAAATATGCACTTAGCAATTGCAAGTTCTGGTTTGAAGGGGAAGGCGGTATGATTAAAGACTATATGAGACGTTTAAATCGTGTCCTCGGGTTGGCAACACACTGGTTGCCTTTAGGTTAATGGGCAGTAGCCACTTACCATCAGGGGTGGTGTCAGCTTAAAAATACTTACCAAGCCTAATGCTATCACATTCCACCAGGACCATGATGGTTGTTTAGAAATAACTTAACTGTATTTTCTGTTGGTACCAAACCTACATCATTATCAATTCCAAGCAATATAAAAAGCGTTAAAACGTGCACATGTCAGTCTTGATACCTACTAATGTAAGTACCTATATCATTAATATGCGGTCCACTTTCATTCTTTGACTTTTGAAAGTTAAAATGTTCACAAGACGGGCGAATAAAAAGCTGAGATTAAAAATTTATTGAAATGAAATGAAATTATAAAAATGAAGTTAATAGAAAGTTTATATTTAATTAGTGTTTCGCATTGCTAGTGGACCCTGCTTCTTAACTCATTGTTCCTCATCAGGATTTAAACATACTCCAGAATAAAACTCATTGAAACCAACTTGTCTGATAACAAAATTAAATGAAATTGATTTATCTGCCTTATCTTATCAAATGCAGGTTATTATTGTATTGTTTATATACATTATTGTAAATATATAAAATGCTTCTGTTCTATTTTTACCTTTTGACGTTTGAAATCCAATAATAATTCTCATGAAATAAGTTTCACCAATAAGAAGCAAAATGTAAATAATTTTCTTAATCATCATAAAGTTACTTATTAGGGGGATTTATGATAATTTGCTTTTGCCATTCATACAACAGGACAACGAACCAAACATGTATGGCATTTAGTATAATAGAGCCATGTTATGCACAGATAGGTAGGTAATTTGCCAAGCTCTTATTTGACTCACAATGGTAATATAGGTATAGGTACAAAAAGTATGTAAAATTGATAGTAGCAGCAGCAACAATAAGTTTGTTTTACCTGTAAAGTTTGCAATTCACTTTATTGTTTTCATTTGCATGTAGCAAGTGTACGTAGTAGTTAAGTTTGTTGGTCTACTATATTTATTATGTTGTTTTATTTTCTACAACTAGCTAACAAAATGTTTATTGTTTCAGGCACATATGAAATTCCCTCCAGACTACCCATATTCACCACCTTCAATTAGGTTTTTAACGAAAGTATGGCATCCAAATGTCTATGAGGTGAGTCTTACATGAAGTAATTTTTATTTACTTACTACTTATTTTTAAGAATTTCAATCATGCCACATAACATGTTACTTATGTTAGCATTCTCTCCCATTTAGGCGGACAATGTCTCGTTCGCAAAACGTCCCTCCGACCAAAATTGTCTCTTTCTCAAAACGTCCCTTTCTCGAAATGTCCCTTTCTCAAAACGTCCCTGACTCAATTAAGGATCGACCACACCGGTACTCACTCAACCGTATTTTGAGTACACCGGTGTGGTCGATCCTCAATTGAGTCAGGGACGTTTTGAAAACGGGACGTTTTGCAAAAGGGACATTTTTCGATAGGGGACCTTTTGCAAAATGATGAAGGGACATTTCGCGAACGGGACTTTGTCCGCCTAAATGTTCTCTCCTACTAGCTAGCTATAGAACAATTTCTTAAATTAGTGCCAAATTAAATCCGGTTGGCGACAGCCACAATAAGTGCCGCAAACTGTGGAAAAACATGGAAACAATAGCGATTGTAACGGAAAAGCAAGTGGCTGACTGCAGCTGTATGGAATTTAAATATCAGTTTCGTAATTCATATTGTTTGTTTGGCACTGGGGGAGACAATTCGCCCTCTGTCGGTCGTTAATAATTTTCCCTTGCTTCCCTCAGCAGGGGCATAGGGCTCTAAATAAGGCTATCTCTATGCTGTGTATTATTATTATAGATAGGACGCCTGGTCAAACTGTCATACCATTGAGTTGTTTCAGACAATCTATACATAATCCTAGTCCTACTAATATTATAAAGGCGAAAGTTTGTAAGGATATTTGGATCTTTGTTACTCCTTCACGCAAAAACTACGGAACAAATTTTCATGAATCTTAGTAAATATCCTACAAATCCTACTAATATTATAAAGTTTGTAAGGATGTGAAGTTTGTTACTCTTTCACGGAAAAAGTACCGAACAGATTTAGATGAAACTTGGTACAGTGATAGCTTATACATCAGAAATACATAAGTTATAGATATCTCGGGAAAAACTGTTCCCGCGGGAAAACCTTTGTACGCGCCCGCGAGAAACGGTTAGTAATATAAATGGGATAGTAGCTCTGTCTGTCTGTTTGTTATCTGTTCACGCCTAAACAAACCGCTTAACGGATTTGGGTGAAGTTTTATGTGGAGATACATCGAATCCTGGGGCAGGATATATGCTACTTTTTACCGTGATAAACTGTTCCCGCGGAAAAAAACATTCGGAGGAAACAGTTATAATATAATTGTTAAATGAGGAACTCTACGATTAACTTTTGTGACGTGCCTTACACCTGACAAACAAAGAAGTGCATCATTGCCGTCTTGACTCACCTCGCCTAGTTTATTATTTACGCATGGTTTGTATATTTGGATACCTACTTAATTGCATTGAGGACAACATTACGTAAACATATTGGCCTACTTTTAAAATCATTAGTCAGTATTTAATGAAATCAATTGAAATTGCTTTTAATTCAAATCAAATGCCTCATTTTAATTATTTTTTTCTGTCACATTTTTGTACCCTACACCGACCTGCAAATACTTATAGGTAAATCAGTATATTTGTAAGTAAAATTAACTTCACGTAATTAATTTCTCTTGACAACATGAATTTTCTAAAAATCTATTTGCCCAGCCGAAACAATACCCGACGTACTTTGTTTCATAACAGAATTAATAATAGAACTGTGTGACGTTCACTGTTGGACAATGGCCTTCCCGAATGGAGAGCCCACTCTGTCTTCCGCTTTCCTCAATCTGCCGCTTCCGGCTCCTTGCGAAGCTTGCGCCTACTTGCCGTGTCATCGGTCCATCTAACCCCTGAGCCTATACTGGCTCCAGAACTCGCCTGCTTTTGTGGTTCTAAGCGTCTGCCCTAACCGCCATCAGATCTGCGACAGATGTGACCTGCCCACTAAATCATTGATCATGCCATTTCAATATCTAAAATTTGACTGTTGCCATATTGTTACTTTTATTTGCTAATAGCTGTTTTCCGCGGCTTCGCGCGCATAGAAAAGATTTTTCCGTGGAAACAGCTTCTCCCGAGATATATAGCCATAGTAAAATAATTATTTTACATAGTAAAATAATTATTTTACTATGCTATAGATGGTATAAGTGTTATTCTGATGTATTATCTTACTGTAAAGTTTCATCAAATTCTGTGCCGTAGTTTATACGTGAAATAGTAACAAACATCCAAAAGTTCGCGTTTATAATATTACCTAGTAGGATTTATTCAAATCTCGTGGCTGCAATTCGGTATTGTGTTGTGTTACTTAAATCCAGTTCAAGGACTAATTCTTGATTGCTACAATTAATAGTACATCGTTCACCGAGGGAAGCAG
This sequence comes from Metalampra italica, assembly GCA_949699065.1. NCBI lineage: Eukaryota > Metazoa > Arthropoda > Insecta > Lepidoptera > Oecophoridae > Metalampra > Metalampra italica. Next base: position 4,919,533 of record OX452986.1, read on the forward strand.
TGACCGATTACCAATAGCCGAGGGTATTTAATACACACGAGTTGAGAATCGCATAATGTCTTTCAAATTCGCCAAGTACTGAAAGGAATGTCACCTTTACTAATCGAATATACTGCTAAACAAAAACAATATAAATATTATTATAACTTTTCGCAACCCAAAAATACACAGGCCTAGTCTAGCCTAAACCTAGGCTATACTCGCAAGGTGGTTACTCAACACTCACTGCCTGTTCACACACTGCCAACCTCCTCGCCTGAATAGCATAGCTACCAGTGCACCACAGGATAGGCGAGCAGCTGCTGAGGTGGGCGGTGGTCAGGGAGACGAGCGAGAAGCCAGCTACTGACTGACTCGCACTGTATTATGTGCTTACATGGTGCGAGTAGCTGCAGGTACGAGCAGCTTGCACTGTGTAAAACCAACTTAATGCTTCTGGGCACACAACATATTTCCCTCTCGCTCATCCGCAACTCACTTTGTCGATCAGGTACTATTTGCGAACCTTAAGTATTAATAGCGAGCATTTATGGTTATTTTTATTCTTCTTTCCTCGGTAGCACCCAAATGTTTAAAGCCTTTCTCCAGGTAACGGTAGCGTAGAGGAATAATCAAGCATCTTTATGTTCAATTCGATACCGTCCTAGTTCCGAATTACTAGAACAAAGAAACGCAACAGAAACCTGTCATGGGCATTATTTAATACTGTTTACGAACCAGTTTAGTTTCCCAAGTTATCCTGTTTTATGTCACTCCCCGGCAAATGCTAACGCTTTGCTGTATCTGAAGTCTAGACAATTTCCATTGCTTAGCATTGAATACACTATCCTTGTCAAGTTCACAGTGGAAACGTCCGTTGTTTATATCAACTTGGTGCATAGATTTGAATGAAGATGAGATCTTGGGGAAATAAAAACAAAGTTCTCACACTTTCTTCAAGAAATTATTTACAAAAATACCAGAAACCGTGAAAGCCTATTTGGGTTTAAAGCAACACGGCCGCCCGCCGGCTTGACCCTGAGCGCAGGCGTCCCATATCGTTTTATTTTGATTGCTACGAATTACAAGTATTACAACCTAACAAATCGAACTACACATTCATAACGTATCGTACTCATCAAAACCGCGCATGACCGTTGGTCTTGTACAGTCAAGGTCAAAGATATGTATACACCACAGAGTTTCAAAAAGCGTAGTCATTTAAATGGTCATAAATTTAGCAACATATAAAAGGCCATAAATAAGTAGGTATACATCGTTTTAGAGACAACTATGTATACAACAGTTGCAATAATATGTCCTCATTTATTAAACCATAATCTTAGAAACACCACAAAGTTCAAAAATATATATACATTGACTTTGATGTTGAATAAATGATTTTTCTTTCTTTCATAATTGTACAGAGTGTTTTTTTTAACTGGGACACTTAGACTAAAACCGAAACTATAGGAGATACAGGGAAACTGTCTTAGGAACCATTTGGTCTTTTTTTGTGATAACAATTTTAGCATAGAATTTTTTTTGGTCAAGCGTGTGTTGTCTATAATAATTAGACATTTTGATCAATTTTTTTTTTATACGGATATATTGATGCTAGACTACTAGTTTGTAAAGAGAAATGATAGATCTCGATGAAGTCTTCATTTCAGATGACAGCTGTCAAATTTATAACCGCTGTAACTCGGAAACCATTGATCCTAGACTACTAGTTTGTACAGAGAAATGGTAGATCTCGTCGAGATCTTTATTTCGGATGCCAGTTTTAATTTTGACAGTTGTCATCTGAAATGAAGAAATCATTGAGATCTATCTTTTCTCTTTACAAACTAGTAGTCTAGCATCAATTGTTTCCGAATTACAGCGGTTTTAAATTTGACAGCTGTCATCCGAAATGAAGATCTCGACGAGATCTACCTTTTCTCTTTACAAACTAGTAGTCTAGGATCTATGGTTTCCGAGTTATAGCCTTTTCAAGTTTGACAGCTGTCATCGGATATGAAGATCTCGACGAGTTATATCATTTTTCTTTAGAAACTAATGGTCTAGGATTAATAGTTTTCGAGTTACAGCTGTTTTAAGTTTGACAGCTGTCATCTGAAATGAAGATCTCGACGAGATCTATGATTCCTCTTTACAAACTTGTAGTCTAGGATCAATAGTTTTCGAGTTACAGCGGTTTTACATGTGACAGCTGTCATCCGAAATGAAGATCTCGACGAGTTATATCATTTTTCTTTAGAAACTAATGGTCTAGGATTAATAGTTTTCGAGTTACAGCTGTTTTAAGTTTGACAGCTGTCATCTGAAATGAAGATCTCGACGAGATCTATGATTCCTCTTTACAAACTTGTAGTCTAGGATCAATAGTTTTCGAGTTACAGCGGTTTTACATGTGACAGCTGTCATCCGAAATGAAGATCTCGACGAGTTATATAATTTTTCTTTAGAAACTAATGGTCTAGGATTAATAGTTTTCGAGTTAAATCAAGTGTTTAATTGTTTCAAGTGTTTAAATCGAGTGTCTAAGATTTTCGCGGATTTATATTTTATATAAATATTTTCGTAGCAGTTACCTACGGAATCTTTATTTAATGACATAAACATGACTACAATATTTTGCATCACTTGCAGGATACTAATTATGTTAATTTTGATTGTATACAAGTTTTTGAACTTGCCTTATACATATTTATGTGGCCATTGAAGTTTACATATTTATTGGTATTTGGATGAGTACATATCTTTTGAACTTTGTATGATTACTTTTATTGTTTCACATTACTTGTATATATATTTTTGTCCTTGACTGTACCTTCGTGGAAAGGGACGCCTGAGCATATTGATTCACTCCCTTCCGTCTTTAAGGTTTTAGTTGAGAGGTCGAGTTTTTTCTGAACTCAAATATAATCCTATTAATCCTACTAACATTGTAAACGCGAAAGTTTGTAAGGATGTTTGGATGTTTTCATTACTCATACTCTGAAAGTAGGTCGGAAGTTGCCTGAGGAGCGGGTTGAAAGTAATACATCTCAGCCCTAGAGAGAATCGCTTTCAACTGACAGCTGTCAAATTATATAAAAATAACTAGTACTATTTTGACATATCTATTGGACCATGTTCCAACTGTCTATACAGCCACTCAATTACAGCGCGATGTAAAATTGATATAACATAAAGTTATGTAATAATTAAAGAATATATTTTTTATATGACTTTATTATAATTATTACTGTCAACTATTTCTTTAAAATAACATAGATTTGGGCAAAATATTTACCATTTTTTCAATGATGGAAATGAAAAATAATGGCAGAATAGCTGGCCGGCCACAGAAAAAAAAACAAAGTAGACGGGAAAGCGGCAATCCGATCTTCATTTGTTTTTTCGAGTTGTAGAGTTTTGTTTATACTTTCGTATAGCAGAGATTTGTATTAACACATTTTATGTATTTGTTTTTACTGTCAGTGTATTCTTAATGAAAAGCACAGTGTTTCCCTCGGGTTCAAGACTTATTTAGAGGTCCCTCGAACAACCCCGTCTCGGGACTTAAATAAGTTACTTTCACACCTAGGTTAACAATGTACTATTGTTACTCTTTCACGCAGAAACTACGGAACAGATTTTTATGAAACTTTACAGTAATAGATTATACATCTGAATAATACATAGGTAGTACATAGACTATAAATACATCAGGTTTCAGGAAGAGCTGTTCCCGCGGGGAAAAACTTTTCTACGCGGGCGAAGCCGCGGGAAACAGCTAAGTTAATAATAATCCATTCAATAATAACTCACTAAAACGCTTTTCGGTGAAGCAAATGATTGGTATGAAAATCTACGCCGAACAAAAAATTTCAAGTAAGGAGTCTATCATGTTTGTTCATCCTCACTCCTGGGCCCGCTGGCCTTTGCCCAACAGTGGGATGCAAATAGGCAGTTAATTTTTTTTATTCAAACCCATTTGATAGTTTGAAATAGTTGCACAAATTAACTTGGATTTCTGTGTTGTGTTGACATCGCATCGTCGACGTTTTTGACCCCGGCCCGTTTACCGCAGCGCTGCATCGTGGTTTGACCCACTTCCTTAGATTAGATTTCATTTGAGTGATTCAGATGCGGCCATAATACACTGTTACCTTAGATTTTATATATTTTTACACTTATCTAGGTGTACTAATATAATAAAGCCGAAGAGTTTATGGTTTGAGCGCGCTAATCTCTGGAACTACCAGTCGGATTTCAGAAATTATTTTTTCATTTGATAGCCAATTCTTGAAGAAGATTATAGGCTATTTAATATCACGCTGCGACCCTTGGGAGCCAAGCAAAAAGAATAAGTCATAAATAACATTTAAAAAATGCGAGCGAGGCCTCGAGAAACCCGCGAGAAACATTTAATTTAATGAAAATTTAATGATAATAAAGATGTATCCTATATGTTAATCCAGGGTAGCTGGGCAGCTATCTATCACAGCACCAAGTTTCATAAATATCCGCCAAGACGTTAAAGCGTGATTGAGCAATGAACAACATACATCCAAACTTTTGCATTTACATATTTGGGATAGCATGCTATCAACTACATACTATCAACTAGAATAGTTGATTTCAATCTTTCAATTCTTGCAGTTTCCAGTTTTATTAGAAGCTTATTTCTTATTGTAATTTTAAAGTAGCATCACCATGACGTACTTTTTTTTAACAGCTAAAGAGATATTTAATTGTCACAAAACGCAGCCCAAGCCAGTTATTACTGTTTTGGCGGCATACTTACCGTTACCTTTTAGAAGAGACGGCCATATCGGCTACGCGAAATAATGCGGCAGCGACGCTGGAAGCGGGGTCATCACACTAAATTAGGGTTGCCACCCGTCGCGGTACACCGGGACATATTGTCACCGGTTTGGAACTTCTGTCCCGGTCGTCCGAGTTGAACTACAAAATGTCCCGGCATTGAGGTTTTTTTATTTATAGATGGTCTTGAAAAAACACTGTCAGAAGAAGCTACAGCCAAATCTTTAGGAATCTAAAATATAAAAACAATTAGAGTTAGATGTAATTCTTAATGTATTGTCTTAATTCTTTAAATGAAGCTAGTAAAGTTAGATTGGCAACTAATATTTTATTTTTCTAATACTCTATTTTCGAGTTATCGCCAAAAGTCCCGGTCAGTACAGAGTATTATGGCAACCCTACACTAAATGAATACTGTCCGACTGAATCATGCAGTGACGCGGCGGCATGCCCGACGCCTTTTAAACAATATTAAATATTAAATGAAGTTTTCATTGCTATAATGCTGGTATCTAACACACCAACACCATGTTTTCGGGATATAAGTTGTAGTAATCAGACAAAATCTCTTCATTCCATTGATTGTTTTTGTAAAACATAGACAATCTAAATAAACATAGTCTACATGTCTAATAACTTGAATGAAAAAAATTTGCTATAGGGAGCGCGCGCGCCACCTTCCTGTCTAATAAGCATACAAATTAATTTCAGACTACAGTAATTTTGACATTTAGTTTTAAGGTTAATAAGAACTACAGAGGAATATACTGAGGTGGGCTCAGTAGAATGATGTAGAATTTTTTCGAATTTTTAAACAGTAATCCAAAAACGTGGCACATATAGGTTAGCCCCTTCATCTTATTTGTTATCGTATATAGTAACATTCAACTCGTAATGTACCATCTGAATGAAGCATAGCGGATACCTTATTTGAATTACAATTATCATCATAGGCTTGCAGTAGATGTGACTTGTGACGTCAGCTCTTTAACGTGTGTTGATCCGAGCAAGTGAACAGAACAAACACGCTGCCATGAATAAAACAGCTTGAACTCGCCGAAATGAGAAGTGAATCTTAATTATTAAATTACTAGATTTCCGTCTTACCTTCGCCTGAGAACCCAGTTTTTTCATGGGCTAAAAAATTGTACGCCCGTCTATTCTAGTTTTTTTATATAATTTGAGTTGTTCTGGCTGGATAGTACCAATGCAAACACCGAAACTTTACGGTTAATACCTGCCTAGATTTAAAGCTATAGTAGATGTTATGTAAATGGCTGATTTTCCCAGATAAATCTTGTACCTGTATGACATAGTCTCATATTCCATGAAACAGGATGCTCTACAGTTGAACGACCTTTCCATGTAGCCACCGTCGTTGGTAACCAACCGCACGTGATTCACCTTGTATGTAGTCAATGAACTAATCGCACCGCAAAAAGGCAAGTCGGTTAATGAAACGATTTTGTTTGCATTTGCTTTGATGATTTTCTATACAGACACGCTTACAAATTATATTCTTGTGCGACGTCATTCTCTTAGAATACAAGGCTATTTGGCGCAATGTCAACTTTGTTATTCTGCATAGAAAGACACGGATTCTCCTGTGCTGTTGGCACTCCCCTGGCCTTGGGGTAATTAACCTTATTCCCGACGAGCGACCTGCGCGGTTGCCGCTTTGAACTTGTGCTACATTCACACGAGGTTCTTTAAATAACGCCTCGGAGAGGAGGGACGCAATATCGTTCCGACGGACAGACGCTCGTGCCAACATTTCAATCACATACTCTTTTTGTACGAACCACGTGGTTGACGTTTTTCTGCGTCTGCTGTGCCCGCAACCAATGCGATCGCACGCGGTGACGCCATTCGTTAGGTTTGACCCCCTCGTCAAATGTAGTGATAAAACAATAATACGCATATTTAACAAGGATAGATACTGTCCGAAATACACTATGACATACTAAATATATCGGGAGGCGCGGCAATGCCTCCTCTAAAAGCAGCCAGCGATAAGTAGCATATCTACATGGAAGGGTTTCGATGTATTTTTAGATCCTCAACACGTTGTCTTGAACAGTCTTTATGGTAATCAAATAAAATGGTACCACAAGATATTTGCTAAAGAGAAAGGCAGGAACAACCATTCACTTTCAACAATTTAAGCAAATCGGTTTCTAAAAGTATGGGATGTTGTTTATTGATTGAGTTCGTTGTTATTTCACTGATATATCCATAACAAAAAGTTACATATATAGTATAGACTATAGTTGATGTAGAGTAAGGAATTTATATTTACAGGAATGTTTGTCCCACGCTCAATTTGAATTAAATACAATCTTTGTAGAACGAGGACACTACAACGTAAAAGGTTATTTTATTATCAACTAGTGGACGCCCAGTGACTTCGCCTGCGTTAAAAAGTATCATTATGTAATTCCAGGGGTCTAAGCTACCACTGTACCAAGTTTCATCAATATCCGTGTAGCCGTTATGATGTGATTGAGCAAATGTTTCGCATTTATAAAATTATTAGCTGGGATATATGCGCACTAAACCATTTCATATTGTAATTGTGGATAATAAAGAGGTCGAATACGGTTTACTTCGTTGCGTTAATTGCAAGTGTCAATACTCCCTTCAGCATAATATTCCTCGTATAATTTCGATTGTTTAAATTGCCACAGAAATAATCATTTTGAATTGTGCTGCTAGTGAACCTATAAAAATATTTTTGAATTCATTCATCAAAATCAGAAACCGTGTCTTCTTCAGAACAGCTGGATTGCCTTTGACCTTGTTGGGCACCATGGACATGGCTCTGGCCACAATTTTCCTGTAGATTGTTTGGTAGTGGTTGTAGATACACACACTATCACGGATGTCGCAATTTTGATAACATCTGTCCAGCGCGTGAGAGACTGTCGAAGTAAACGTGAAAAATAACTCTAAGAAAGAAAACTGATGCACATCGACCGACACTAGAATACCAGTCGATTTACGAAGCTGTTCACACAATCGGGCAGCCCGTGTGGTTCTGACGCGAATACAAAGTTCAGACTACATAGGAATGCATTGAGACGTAATTCTCAGTAAGTATAAAGGTACAAAGTTATGCGTCGTAATTCAAGAGAAAAGGTAAGATATTGTCTCGTAAAATGAGTTTGTATTGCTACTGCATACTTTTGCATAATTTCTAGATTCTTCTCTGCCGGTGGTTGTAAACAGCGCGCGTGTTCCGTAGTGTTCCCCGTTTTAGAGGTCAGAATACGCGCATTTTCTTTGTGAGAAAGCGCGCAGTGAACCGGCGGCATATTTTTAGCCGAGGGCGACGCTCCTCGTGGCAGTAGGAGAGCTTCTGCCCTGACATTATGCTCATCATCGTGACTACGACTGCGGAAAAATATTGTTAAAATATTATCACCTGTAATTCTCACCTTTCTGGGTTAATTAAATGACGAGGTCCTTCTATTCATTTCTTATGTTTAGTTAAGAAGAATGCCAAGGTTACATTTTCTGAAAAATCTGACAATTTGAATCTATTTAACATTTTGACGTTCTTTTCCATATTTTCCAAAGTTTCTAATGTCATAAAACGAGAAAATTGCTGACTGGGCCTGCTAGTCATAAAATATTATGTTATACAGACATGCAGGGTGGAAAGAACGAACGGGACGAGGAAAATTACCTATACCCTAAATATTAAAGATAGCTAAATTTACTCAAGGGAAACATTCCTTTATTTTTTAAATAAGTATATATAAAACAGCATTCAAACATGTTTTGAAAAATTGCTTGCCTCAGCCGGGAATCGAACGGATACAAATGCGAAAAAATAAAACCCTTTTATGACACCAATCGATAAGGTCAACCATAAGGATCAAGTCTCTCTAATAAACATTGTATATTAAGGTTAAGGAAAACCATGAAATCTAACAATTACTTAAAAATTCCGAAGACCGATGAAGTTATGAATGTTTCCTTTGCGTTAAAATTGCCATCTTCAATATTTATTTAGGGTACTTTCCCACCAGGTCCCGTTCGTTCTTTCCGCTCATCACAAAATGAACGACATATCCTTTGGCCGTACTTAAATGTTTCTCGCCGCACAATGTAAAGGCATTACTAGTAACAACAGCGTACAGAAAGGTACCTATGCGCTAAGTCGTAATCCCACGAAAGACATTCTAGTCAGACCCGTTTGAAGCTGCGTCAGAAAGGACCGTTAGAGGCATTACTTTCACTGCGTCAGTTGTTTTGAGTTCTCTGCAGGATGTTCTAATACTAGGTGGGTACTTTCTAATGTACACTACCGAAATATAAACACATCTGCTTCTTTGGTGATATGATCACAATACAGAGTGAGAATAGAGGTTTTACGAGTGCCTCGTAGTTGATTGCCTCGAATGCTGGCTTACATCAAAAATGGCAATTTCTGGTCGTACGTAACATGGTATCTATCTTTTGATCAGCTAGCTAGGCACATTGCACCTCCCTCATCCAATACTCTCTATTGCCGAAGTCTGGAGATCCAAAGGTTCAAATTGCACCAGTGAACGCCACGTGTTCCTTGGTTTATATGTGATTCATGGAAATGTCAACTAAAAGCAAAAACAAATGGTTTTGAGAGTCTTCTTGAACTTTTTCTCAACTCTTTGCCAACAGAAACCTTTCAATCGACGCAAGTTTAGTACCTTGCGACAGTCTTGACGTCAAATAAAACGTTTGGTTGTTAAATCGAACCGTATCGTATGCCGTGGCCAACTTTCTGCTCACTTTGAACGCACTTTAACTTTGAATAACGGAATCATTATGTATTACTGTAGTCTGAGCGTACGTAGTCGCGGGCACATGTAATTATAATAATAATAACAATTTATCGTATTTTGTATTTTGCAGCTGACCTTTTTATTTTACTCTTGCAACACAAGGTTACAAGCATATCCATTTACCAATATCATTCTGCACTATACCAGATACCCTATCCGAGGACTGAACATAAACAATATCACACAAATAGCCCTAGACGTACGTAGGCGGTACTCGTATCACTTGGTTATCGCCATTCATCTGAATCTGGGTCAATCGACTAATAGAGTAGGCCAGTAGTGTCCAAGTTGATTCAAATATTCATTTCTGTGTTACAACTAAAAAGTTTGGCCAATGGCAGCCTTCACGAATGGTTGAGTTGATTACAATGTAAATGGGGTGAGCTTGCTTTACCAAGATCGTCTACGCGGCAAGGGCAGACCGGTGTTGGCAGAATATTTTGTTTTTTCCCTATTGGGAAAAACATCCTCCGGCCAGTTTGTAACTTTTTGGCACAAAAATCTAATTACTTGCCATTGTTAACATTTAATGTTGTTCATTTGAAATAGTCGTTTGTGAATAGAATGTATAAAGTAACCCTATTTAATGAAACTACTATATCGTAATACAATTGATAAATAAAATACTCGACCCATGCAAGACTAAACTAAAACAAAAAAAAAGTAACACAAAAAAAGTAAAACTAATTTAATTGACCGAGCGAGCGAAGCGAGCGAAGCGAGCGAAGCGTCTACGTTTCGAGACTGGCCAAAAATGCTCTTGTCCGGCTGTCTGTCTGTCTGTCTGTCTGTCTGTCTGTCTGTCTGTCTGTCTGTCTGTAATTCTCTACAGGTCGCATTTTTCAACCGATTTTGACGAAAATTTGGCATATGTATAAATTAATTAAACCTACAAAATGAGTAGAATAAAATTTTGAAAAACATTTTTTTTAGAGTACCTACCATACTCGCAAAGTGGGAGTGAACTTTTTTTTTCTTGTGAATCCCATAGTGTGGGATATCGTTGGATAGGTCTTTCAAAAATATTGCTGGTGTGTGAATACCATTTTTTCGATTTAGGGATCCGTTGGCGAAATATTAAGCTTTAAAGCGGTAATTTTTGTTAGAGTCACGTGTCCCCCCCCCCCCTGCCAGCTAAACGGTTGCTTCTGGAAATGTGAAAAAATTCATGGCAGTAGCATATATAACGTAGTTACAAGGAAAACTATTACGGCTAAGTAGGTTCTATTAGTTTTTGAGTAATAGTGGATCGACTTAAGAAAGTTGAAAAAATAAATTATGTTCATAGAACTGCATACGTAAAATGGAAAATTATTTTTTTCCGCGTGATATCCATGGTGTGGGGTATCGTTGGATGGGTCTTTCAAAATATCGCGGGTGTGTGATAAACATTTTTCGATTCAGGGATCCGTTTGCGAAATATTAAGCTTTAAAGTGCTAATTTAAGGGCTGGCGAGGTCTACTGTTCTCACGGAACTACTAGTAACTAGTAGTTCCGTGAGAACAGTAGACCTCGCCAGCCCTTATAAACCAAACCTAAAAGAAACCAACAAAAGTCAACTTTGGAAACAGAAAAAGTACCTACTAAAGTGACAAAAATTAGCACTTTAAAGCTTAATATTTCGCAAACGGATCCCTGAATCGAAAAATGTTTATCACACACCCGCGATATTTTCGAAAGACCCATCCAACGATACCCCACACCATGGATATCACGCGGAAAAAAATAATTTTCCATTTTACGTATGCAGTTCTATGAACATAATTTACTTTTTCAACTTTCTTAAGTCGATCCACTATTACTCAAAAACTAATAGAACCTACTTAGCCGTAATAGTTTTCCTTGTAACTACGTTATATATGCTACTGCCATGAATTTTTTCACATTTCCAGAAGCAACCGTTTAGCTGGCAGGGGGGGGGACACGTGACTCTAACAAAAATTACCGCTTTAAAGCTTAATATTTCGCCAACGGATCCCTAAATCGAAAAAATGTTATTCACACACCAGCAATATTTTTGAAAGACCTATCCAACGATATCCCACACTATGGGATTCACAAGAAAAAAAAAGTTCACTCCCACTTTGCGAGTATGGTAGGTACTCTAAAAAAAATGTTTTTCAAAATTTTATTCTACTCATTTTGTAGGTTTAATTAATTTATACATATGCCAAATTTTCGTCAAAATCGGTTGAAAAATGCGACCTGTAGAGAATTACAGACAGACAGACAGACAGACAGACAGACAGACAGCCGGACAAGAGCATTTTTGGCCAGTCTCGAAACGTAGACGCTTCGCTCGCTTCGCTCGCTCGGTCAATTAACAGCTTCAAAAATGCCTTGAAATTGTCCAAACATTTTTGGAAAATTTCTGCAGCAATCCCAAGCACTCTTAGCGGAAATTTCTAATTTTGGTAACACTGGAGGCAGGCGAAGGTAAGCCGCTCGACGTCTGACCTCTTCCGCTATCTCCTTAAGCAGATGAAGGTGATAATGCTGTCATAATATGTATTGTAAGCATCTCCATTTAAGACTTGAAGTTGCCATGAAGTTCCATATTTAAATTAAACATTGAATTTGTGCTTATAAATTGAACATGAGACACCTCAGATGTTTACAATTTGATTCTGTTGATTTTTGCAAGACCATTGAATGCTAAAAATACTGTAATCGATAATTCATGTCGGTCCATTGTACGGTGAAATACTTGTACTGAAAATGTTGATAGATGGTAATAATAATGACGTGAATTCTGGCAATCCACTCCTATCTGATACACAACCACACAACTTTGATAGTTTGTATTTTATTGTATGTCCGAATGTCGTACAAAATAGAAAAGTAAAAAATCTCAGACTATAAAATTAATTAAATAATCCAACAGTTATAGCAATTCTTGTAATAAATCAATTTAGTCTTTATAAAGCAAGTCAACATTCTTGTAAGGATAACAGGAAATATCTATGATTAATTGTGCAACTGAGTAGGTAGCCGTATCGTTGACTAGACATTTCATTTTCCACATAATTATCTCTATTACATCTAAAGGGTGTTTCCATTCTACATTATGATGTCGTCCGACTGCACTATACTATACTTTGTGCACCCCACGCGGCGTTGGCTCCGATGCAGAAAGCCCCTGTACTCGCTTCGCTATTCCCTCATTTTCATTTGACTTGCGCGGATTTATTGTAGGTACCTACCTACATTCGATATTGATTTATATCCAAGTTTTTTTAGCCATTCCGTATAGAATAGAATAGAATTGAGTAGAATAGAATAGAATAGATCCTTCACACTCCATGCCATTCGTCTTTGGAACTCCCTTCCTGTCCCGATCAGGCACGCCAAATCCTTAGTTGCTTTCAAGCAACAAGTCAAGGGACTTTTTCTCACCGACTGTGTCTGATCACTTCACTTCCCTCTTTCCTTCACCTGCTTAGAACTTTGTTGTTATCGATTACACTGTATGTATGTATGTATTTATGTATGTATGTATATTGTATGCATGTATGTGTGTATGTATATATATTTTTTTGTATACCTATGTATTTAGTGTATGTAGATTTTTAAAATATGCCTAAAATTGCACAACCTACCTTCTAATTTGCTGTAAATTCTCTACCCAAAGGTTGTCTGGAAGAAATCGCTCTTAGCGATAAGACCGCCTAGATGTACATTACTGTATCTGTTTTTGTTTTTGTCTGTAATTTTTAAACGTGCAATAAAGTGTATTGAATTGAATTGAATAGAACTAGGTATATTTTCATTTTAATAATTGTGTAATTTGTATGTCGAAATGACAGATTTTATGGGACTTTTTAAACTATAACATCATTTTGTAATATTTACCTAAGATCACAAATAAAGACATTTTTGATTTTTTAAACTAAGTTAATACACAATATAAAATTAAAATAGAACAAAAGAATAGAACAGAACACAGAATAGAATAGAATAGAATAGAACAGAACAGAATAATCGTTTATTGTCACAAACTGAACATCATGAACTATTAAAAAAAGTGACCGAAGAGGGAATAGGATTTCGTTTGAGCTAATGTCTTGTTTTTGATAAAGTATTAATTTTTTGTATAAGTATAAATTTGAAAAGGTTATTAAGTATCCCGATATTTTATGTTGGAGAGCTGATGTTTCATTGGTGAACATAACGTTTTTTGGACCCCAGAAACAGCTTGGTTCTTACCAGGAACTGTAGGTATGCCGCTGGACGAAATGCTGGCCATTATATACTAGAAAGTTCGGCTATAGCCCTATTAGACTAACGCAGTAACGTAGACTACATTTTGCTACGAGAAAATAAAGGTCTCGTACATAAGACGGATTCTTTCCTTTAATTACTGCGAACAAGGCAGAGGAAGAATGTATTCGTTACTAAAATAGGAAAGATACTGCCACGTTTATTACGGAAACTGTTCTGCGAGACGTAGATAGTGTAAAACGTTCAGTAATCTATAAAACTGATCGTAAACTGAAACCAGACCGTGGCGATTACAAACTATACAACCAGTAATTGAGAAATCGATGTGTCTGAAATATACGCGTTATATTGTAGATTTTTATTTTTATTTTACGCAATGTTCTAGTCGAGCTGCCAGGTTTCTCTGCATGTGTCGTGAGCACGTAAGCTGTTGTGAGGATAAGTAGCAACAAAGGCAACAATGGACTTTATGTAACACGTAACATGCAGAATATGCTTCGGGTTACGCACGCGTGCAGCGGAAACGATATCTGCCTGCCTGCCGTGAAGCGTTCGATGCTCATTCGTATTTTTTATTTTAATAAACTGCTTTGAACTCTAATGTTGTAAACATCTCTCCATTTTTCATTTACTTCATCACTTTATAATACTAGCTGTCACATTAGACAGAATTGAGGCGTATGCTGCGGATAGATCGGGTTTAGTGGCGCGCCTTGGGGAGCCCTATGTCCAGCAGTGGACTGGTGCATGCTGATGATGGTGACCGCGGATATTATAGGTAGGTACCTCCTAATATTGCATTAGCGTACTTAGGAATATTGGTTATTAAGTACCTACTAATTTTATGAATCATTGTTGTAATCGGACATAAGGTTATCATCAGCAATAGAATTTGTTTGATAACATAAACACGATTTAGGTACGACGTATCTACGTCGTACTGTGTATGTTGGAAAAATGTATGAAATAGATCTAGAAGAGTTCGTTTTCCGCAATATTATACGAGAAGTTTTCGTTGGAACGTATTTCCAGAAAATCCATCTAATCGTCTGACTCAGTCGATCGGTTCCGATAAATACTAAAGCAGCTGTAGATTTTTTTCTAACTACGTCCTTACATCCTATCTTGTAATGGTTTATTGATGATTGAGGGGTATTAGAACTCTACTACTTTTAACAGTGTCAAATCTTAAACGTAGGTAATTAGTCTCTTTCAAGGCGTTTCTTACTCTATCTACTGGATTACTTTCATTCTTGCTTGTATCAAGGGTGATTTGGTAGAGTGTGGGGATTGGATTTGGTCATACCGCTCCAATCAGACAGCACATGAAAGAATCAGGCAAAACAAAAGTAGGTATAATTGTAAATATACGTGTAATTCAGAATAGAAAGCCTATTAATTTTCCCCGTCACTGCGGTGGAATGGGAAGGGCAAGCGCCCCACCCTGGCTATGGCTTGTATTCCTATTTCCGGGATAAGATCTTATTGAATGAGGTTCTGGGTCAAATGTTCTCTTGAATATTCATTTCATTTCGCACATGCATCCGGTTCTGTACAGATCACTTAATAGAACTTCAAATTCTGACCAATCAAATTTACACTCTTAATTCAATAAAAAATAATACTTTCATTTTGAAGTTTTTGAAAAAGGGCGCGGAGGAAGGGGGGAACTGTTGAAAGTTAATTTTAAGTAAAAATGTACCTAGCTTTGATTTAAGCACCGAGTAACCAATCAGCACTAAACTATTTTTGCACTCAAAATTCTATGCATTGTTTAAATTATAGCAGGCGACTAAATCTACACCTTTATGTATAAATTATTATTATTAAATTATCACATTATATGTGCCATAAATTTTTTCGTCCACCTAATAAAATCTACTTATTTTACTTTTCCAGAACGGCGATCTGTGCATATCAATACTGCACCCGCCAGTGGACGACCCGCAGTCGGGCGAGCTGCCGTGCGAGCGCTGGAACCCCACGCAGTCCGTGCGCACGGTCCTGCTGTCCGTGATCTCGCTGCTCAACGAGCCGAACACGTTCAGTCCGGCGAACGTCGACGCGAGCGTCATGTACCGCCGCTGGCGCGACTCCAAGGGCAAGGACAAGGAGTACGAGAACATTATCAGGTAAATATACTTATATCTTATTTCTGGTACGAAAGCCTACACAGTCCGTGCACACGGTCCTACTGTTAGTGATCTCGCTGCTCATTTAACACGACGCGGCGAACGGCGACGATCGATGTCATGTACCGCCGCTGGCGCGACTCCCAAGGTCAAGGAGTACGAGAACATTATCAGGTGAATATCCTTCCATATTTTATTTGTGGTACCTTGCGAAAGCTGCATAGTCCGTGCGCACGGTCCTACTGTCCGTGATGTCGCTGCTCACCTAACACGACGCAGCGAACGTCGACGATAGACGTCGGGCGACTCCAAGGGCAAGGACAAGAACATCACGTCCGTTCATCAATCTTGTGTCTGGTATGTATTCTGCAAGTGCTGGCAATCACGCAGTCCGTGCGGGCAGGCTGTCCGTGATCTCACTGCTCAACGATTGAAATTCATCTAATTTTTTTAATTATAATTTTTATTCCTGCCTTGTGAGCGCTGATACTATAAATGCAGTCCATACGCTCTAGACTTCAAAATTAACAGTG
Source organism: Metalampra italica (assembly GCA_949699065.1). Classification (NCBI taxonomy): domain Eukaryota; kingdom Metazoa; phylum Arthropoda; class Insecta; order Lepidoptera; family Oecophoridae; genus Metalampra; species Metalampra italica. Next base: position 4,936,046 of record OX452986.1, read on the forward strand.
TAAAAACAACAAATAAAAATAACGCAAACGTGTGGAGCAGGGGTTTGGCTTGCGTTTGTAAAGGTTTGCCAAATGTGTAGATGCAGCATAACGTAACGTTTTTGGTTACGGTTTGGATTTGGTAATATCGTTCAGAATTAGTGCGTTTGGTCACCAGCTGGGCTGGGTTAGTGAAGGAAGACTGCCCATCTGCATCTCAGAAAGATAGGGATACACGGAAAAGTGTAGTCTATCCAGAATTTTGTTGTATCGTGAACCACATTTACACAATAATTATTTCCCGAAGAGGTTCGGGAAATAAATAACGTTGAGTCAGTTCCAATTCCAAGCACCCCGTTTTTTATGGTCTATCGAGGTGATTCACCCGTCATGTGCGGGCGGGTAGAGTGCGATGTCGTCGGAAACATTCCAAGACTAAATTTTTCTGGACAAAAATAATAAATACGTTTGTATTGCTTTCTTTTCATGGGATAATAAGTGGTAGGATAACTGAAAAAACCGGATCTTTGCAATAATCCTAGGATTTTTGCAAAAAGCCTGTTAGAGCAATTGGAATGTAAGAATGAATTTCGTTATTATCCGAGCTATTTCAGGATCCTTGCAAAAAACCGAGTTTGATTAGGGCGATTGGAAACTTGAACGCTGATCTATGAGTCGATTTTATACCGTTGCGCATATATCAATGCGTAACGTTTAAAAGCAGCCAATCAGCGCTCATGACTTATGAAACGTAAGCCGTTTTTCGCTATTATCGCAAAGATCCTATTTTTCCAATTATTCTACGACCTATACATACGTACATACATTTGTCTAATCCCAAATCAAGATTTTCTCCTTTAAAGGGGGTTCAAAATCAATATATGGTCCAAGAAATATTATATGTCCCTTACATGAGGGTCTAAAATGTCCAAAATCTCACTTACATAATTAGAATGGCCCTTAATGACCTTGAAATAAATACCATTTATCTTCCCTTTCCAGGAAACAAGCGCAAGTAGCGCGCGTGGACGCGGAGAAGGAAGGAATAGTTGTACCTCTAACGTTAGAAGATTATTGCATTAAGACCCAAGTCAAGTCGACCACGCAGGAACCTCAGGTGGGTTACATTTATTTGGTATATCTTGATAGCTTTTATAACAAAACATTTCAAAGTACAGTCGACCGCACGTCAGTCGAAACACTTTGACCTTGAGCTGGCCTAGCATATTAGAGAGTTTCAATACTATGAGATACCAGTTTATACTGGGTTTTTTTTCCACTGACGTGCGGTCGACCGTACTATAACGGAGGAGTACAGTCTGTTATGACGACGCAACGCATTAATGGGGCATGACACAAAAATATATGGAAAATGACGCAGCGTCGACGCTGCGACGACGCAACGCAACGCACTAATGACGCATAGGCCTAAAGGCCCTTCAGCTGCGTAGAATGACACATTTTCTATAAGGCTTTGTTTGTAAATGTCTGACACCATAGAGTTACTATCTCTTTGGTGAGCGCCCGCGCCCCAAAGTTAAGTTAGGTACACGTTAAGTTGAGAACCAAAAAAATCTCTAGGAAATTAGCTATCACTGTGCCAAGTTTGATCAAAATCTGTTCAGACGTTAAGCGTGACACACACACTGGGCGGCGGCGTTGCGAAATCGTTGCGGTGGCGAAAGTTTGTATGAAGAACACACCGCGCCGCCGCCGCTTTGATGTAAAGGGCTTCATACTATTTCGAACATTACAGATAAAAAACCGCAACGCTTTCGTAGTGGGATAGAATAAAACATTAAAAGTGTTTGCACATCTATGAAGTGTCGCCTTGATTTTTAAGATTGTTATTTCTAAACCGTATCTAAGCGAGCGAATTTGTGAGAAACGTTTACTGTACTGTTACTGTACCTATACCATATTGACATTTGAAGTCCACCTTTATCAAGAGTGACGTAATGGAAAAGAAGCTTTAGTACACACTGATAAATATACTCTAAGACATGCATAACACCGCCCCACCTTAATTAAAATAAAATGCGAGATTATGAAAGTTGTAATCTTTACGGGCATCGCACTCTGCTTGTTTGCAATGCATAGCAATTTCGTGAAAACGTTCGTGATGACATCCGAGTTTCGAAGATTATTGCGCTCAGGTTTTGGGTAAAGTGTGTGTATGTACTAAGCAAATTGTAATGAGCTTGGGAACGGTTTTTTTATGTACAAGTTGTAACTTAAATCAAATAACTTCACAATATTTTTACGATTTGTAAAAATCCCGCCCTATTTATTTCGTTGCGTCCGGTGCGACGTCATCATACTCCTTTTTTACCGACTTCCAAAAAGGAGGAGGTACTATGTTCGGCTGTATGTATGTTTTTTTTTTCCTTTTATGTATGTTCACCGATTTCTCCGTCAATTGTGGACCGATTTCAAAAAATTTTTTTTGTTTGAGAGGGTCCGATCCCGAGGTGGTCCCATTGTCACCAAGTTAGGATCTGATGAAGGGATCCGATGGAAATCGAGGAAAACCCTCAAATTTACATACATATTTCGAGTTACCGCACAGTAGGTGGAGGGCATAGGAGGGGAAGGGGAGGGGGAGGGTGTGGGAGGGGTTAGGAGGGGGAGAGGGGGGAAATGGAGGGCATGGAGAGGATATAGGGGAGTGGGGGGGGGGGGGGGGGGCAGGGAGAGGAGATAGGGGTGAGGGGAGGGGGGGAGGGAAGCAGTCTGTGTAGTATTTTACCGTGAATGAAGTGGTAATGATGATGAAATGCTCTACAACGCTAAAGCGCAATACAGATAGGGCGGCGGTGTTGCGAAAGCGTTGCGGCGGCGAATCTGCGGAAAGCGAATATAAAGCGGACCCCTTTAGACAGGAATTGTATGAAGCGGTTTGTATGAAGAACGCTCTGCACTGCGCCGCGCCGCCGCCGCTCTGTGTGGCAGTTCTCATATACTACAAAGGAATACAACGCGCCGCCGCGCCGCGTGGGGCGTACGTATCCATCTGTGCGCGCGGTTTTGTCGCTTTCGCCTTCGCACCGCCGCCGCCGCAGCGCACGTTCGCCGCGCCGCGTATATGTGAAGGGCTTCATACTATTTCGAACATTACAACACATAAATTCGTTACAAGCATCCCTAGAAATTAATTTCTTGTATCAAAAGAATACACTATAATTAACACTAAAAATGGTAAAATAAAAAAATTTTAACAAAAAAAAAACGACTTCAAAAACACAAAAAGGCTCTAAAAAGCGTAAAATAACTTTTTTTTTAATCCAAAAGACAGAAGCCTGTTACCTATTCTTTTAACTAAAATATTATTATAATTATGTGCTATGTACTGATATGTTTGAAGTCGGTGTCAAGCCCGACACACAATAAAACTTAGCAACATGAACAGCTAAATTAACAATGGAATGGTGCGCGCGAGACTTAGGGCCTCTTACACCGCTTGCTGATAAAGTCCCAGATACCCTATCTGTAGGTTATCTGACAGATAGCCTGTTTTTTTTGGTTTCACAGGTATCTGATTGCCTATATCTTATATATTTTATATAGTCTATCACACAGAATTATCTGATAGATTAGTTTATCACTAAGATTATTATCTGTAACAATATCAGGAAGTGGTGAAAGAAGCCCTTAGCCTACTACCGGCTTGGCACCGACTTCAAACAGATCAGTACATAGCACATAATTATAATAATATTTTAGTTAAAAGAATAGGTAACAGGCTTCTGTCTTTTGGATTTAAAAAAAAGTTATTTTACGCTTTTTAGAGCCTTTTTGTGTTTTTGAAGTCGGTTTTATTTTTTTGTTAAAAATTTTTTGTCTTGTAAAATGTTGTTGGCGCCCACTCGCCCGACATAAAGTGAGGTACAGTAATTAATATAACCAAACTATGATGTCTTAAAACTTTATAAATACGTATCGTATCGAAGTGAATATAAACCTATTGTCTTCCTATAAGATCTGTAATCAAATGGGTTTTTTTTACTGTTCCCACGTTCATTGTAACTATTTTCTATTCCCCAGCTGGACATGACGGATTTCTACGACGACGACTACGATGACCTCGACACTGACTCCGACGAGGAGTTGGAGGGCGGGGGGGGCGACGGCGACGACAGCGGCAACGGGGAGTCGTGAGGCCGGCGCCGCCCCGCAACCCGCCCTCCCCACCCCCGGCGCCCTTCCTACCCCAGCCGCGACCTACGAGAATGGCTTTTTGGTTTTTTTTTTAACTTTTTATTGAACACATGATATTTCTGAACTGAAACTGTAAAGTGTATCTTTTCAACGCTGCATACTGTTTTGCAAAGGGCAGCACGTTTACTGATTTCGACTGAACCAAAAGCGAATAATAAATACATATATGTATATACAAGCTTGTACATATTGCACGAAGATTGTCTGTCCGCACTGGGGATGATACCCACGACCTCTAGCGCTAGCATTCGAAATACAGAACAGTGAGGTCATAAAGCATGTTCGGTCCACTATTCTACCCAAACGACTGCCGTGCGTTAAGGGGATCCCAGACACACGCGGCCTGCGGTGGCGGTGGCGGTCTGTTGTATTCCCTATGCAATGTATGTGAGACTTCAAACACGCGCGGACTGAGTTTGCATATTGAGGCTGCGGCCTGCGGTAGGTCGCCACCGCAGGCCGCGTCTCTGGGAAACACTTAAAGCGTTCATAAAATGTGTATTATGTATCTCCAAACAAAACACCCATTGACCAACAATTATTATAAACAAACACAAATATAAAACTATTGTAACGGTGTAAAAATAGATTCGGGATTTGATATATTATGATTTTAAATAAAACGAAAAATTACGCAAGAAATTGTTTTGACGACTCACGACATGTGAAATTGTGAATGTAAAACAACGATCGTTTTGCCGTATTCTAATTTTGTATGGAAGCTAATTGTGAAGAAACTATAAAATATTGAGTTTATCCATTCGTCTCATTGCTGTGGAAATAATACGGTACTTTTCTAATTACACACATCTGGGGAGATAATCGGATTTGACTGGTTTTCGTTACCTAGCAACCGTTTTCATGCTGTCTCCATGAGAGGCGTGCGATATGTTTTCCTTCCCGCGTCGCTGATAAATATAAAGTTACCCGCGTGTTATACGTACTTATAATTAGTAGATTAAGATTAGAACCGTTTCTGAAATGTCTACCTTAAATTGCAACTTATGTAGACGGTCACTTGGATAGATAGCGGACACGACAAGCCATAGGGCTGCTTCAATATTGGTTCATACTAACTCCTCAATACCTAGGAGAATTCAACTTGAAAACAAAATGTTTATAGTTGAATTCTCCTTAACACCTCAAGTGTGGTCCGGCGCTCAGGCGCCAGGTGACTTTACCTTCCCGCCCCCTGTTTAAGTATATAGGGTGATTTTTCGAAAACCAAAAACTGACAGTTTTTTGATTTTGACAGCCACAATCGAAAGGTTAATAGAACATGGGAAGTTAGCACAAACATGTCACGCATTTTTCATGTAGCGGGGTTTTGGATGCTACTCATAGGTATACTCATTTCTGTCAACCGGTTTTTCGGTTTCGGCACTTTCGACCGAAACCTTAACATTCGACCAAATCGAATGATTGTTTCAGATAACTAACGACATGATCGGCAATCATTGTGTTTAATTTTAGTGATACTAGAAAAAATGATAACAATAAACTATTCGATTGTGATTTTTGATTAAATCCCTCGTATACACGATTTTAAATTATGTTTTTAACAATGTGTGTGACATTACTGGTCATTGGTTGAGCAGGGCGGCAGATTTTAGGGGGCGGCAAATTTGGAGTGCAGTGCCGCAATAAAATAAACTAAATGTATGAAACAAATAGTAAATCCGGAACTGTACTTGAAATGTATGTTTAGCATCACAATATGTTTATTAGACAGACGTGTTCCGTACCCGCTTGCTGGATAGTTAAATATACTAATATAACAGTGAATGAGTCATTTACGTTTATTTTTAATATTTTATCGCCTATGTTCTCATTACGTGGTTATTTAGCATTACTTTCTAAATATTAGGCAAGTAGTTTCGTGTAAATGTTAGCAAGACTTCTGTGATTGTACAACAAGATTGCCAATTATTTGAATTGTATTTTATAAATTATATATTTTAGCTTAGATTATTAAAAAGCATGATTAGGAAGATGATTTTGTTTTCGAGGTGTTTTTGTGTTACTTCTTATTTACTTATTGGTAATATTACTGGCACGTGGTCTAAGGTTTCGCATAGCTTCCTACCACAGATCTAAATATAATCATTTTGCAACCCCCAAATATTATAAATTAAATTGAATAAACCTGACACCGTGCCTATAATATTCGACACTGGCACTCAGTTTTTTTTAATAAGTATATATCAATTTATTATAGACGTGAATTAAACCATACTTACACTGATGCTTAACAACTTTTGATGACGTAATATTATGAGTAATAATTGAAATCACTTACCTCAATTATATAAGAAATTTATCAAAATGTAAATACGTATATGTGTGTACTTACCCAAAAATATGTTTCACACAAAATGCTTCTAATTTTTTTGTTCGGTACAAAAGTGTATCTAGGTCTTAGATGAAACCAAAATGAGGAAAATACGTTACTGACTACAAATACTCCTATAGCTCATGGCTCTGGTCCTGCTGAGTCCAGCACTGAACGGCGGCGTGATTGCACGTCATTTTACAATCGCTCATTATTTCTGTTTTTAGTGAAAAATATTAATACTGATGATTGTGCTGTGTAGTCGTACACCGAGTCTAGTTTTCTTCCTTAATGCGATGCAAGAGAGTGCTGTATCTTCGTTCTTTGGTTTCATCTAATCTAGGTAGAGATTTAAATGGTTTTCAAACATTGTAAATGTTCATTGATTCGGGGTTACGCTCAAATCAGATTATATGATACTAAAGAAATATACAATGCGTATTTTAAGGTAATAGAGTACATGAAATGTTATTTTAGTGGTTCTTGAACGAAATTATTTGTAATTGTACATTAAATTAAATACCTAAGTGAAAATGGAAGTTTAATGGTTAGAGTGCACTAAGCTAAATAGGGATTATACTTGTATGAATGTACTTTGTAAGTCTAGACTAATGCTATCTACGATTTCGGCTTCTAAATTTATAATAAGCTTTACAACAGACTTGTTATTGTTACCGTCGCTCTAATGCTGTTCTTTAATCATCTTAGAGCAATGTCATTTGTTCGTCACAGTCAAAAATTAACAATTGCTAAAATCCCGATATGAATAAATCGTCCAAAACTTATCAGTTAATTAGATATAAGTTAGAGACATACCTACTTACATAATTATATTTAAGTGGTTTGGAGAATCATTGTAGACAAATTTCACGATGAGGATGTTAATTACAATATTTAATAATAAACAATGTGTTTTAATGCGAAATATGTTTCATTTTCAAAATTAATTCTAGCCTGAAGACGTAGGGTAGCGGTTATATTATGCTGTCATTCGTGTTTGCGCCGACGACGTCCCGCCTGCACTTGCCCGCACGGCAGGAAAACGGACCTAATTGTAACCAAGCCACAAAGAAACAAAAAATGTTTGATAGTTTAGGTCAAAACAAAAGTTGTACGGAGTACTTACCTACTCCGTACAACTTAAACTTCGTTGGGCTTATGTATTCTGTGGTTGGGCGCCGGTGGTGTCGGGTCACAGAATACATAATAGTAGGTCGGGTGAAAATCTCAAGGTACATTTTTCCAAAAGTTACTTGCGAGATTTTCCCAAAGAGAATACAATACTACGTAAGGATTTTCCTTCGAATACTTATTATTGCGAACCGGACAAACTGCGAACAACCCTAATATTATATATATATCCCTCTACTACTTGTGAAAGTCGTGGCCCATGGTCTGAAAAAAGTACTGTCGACCGCACGTCAGTGGTAACAAAACCAGTATAAACTAGCCTCTCATAATATTGAATTTCCTGATAGGCTAGGTCCTCTGATGTGCTGATGGGTCGTATCACAGACTACTAGGTCGTATTAAGTAACATTTTGGGAACATTTGTGTCGGCTGGAGTGTGGATCACCGAATGGCACTAGTTGTGCTTTCGTGGAGGCCGTGCTGCGGTTTTATTGAAAATCGCCGATTATTTCGTCTTGCCCTGTTTTTGTGGAGGCCTTGCTGTAACCGTCGGGTTGTTGAATCTGCTCCGTGAGAAAAACAAACAAAATATGACTTGGCTGTATGGTCTATGTCCTTTGCCTGTCCATCATTGGACGAATTCAACGGAAAAAAAAGATTTTTGGCGGGATTTTGTCAGAGATGGTTGTCGTTTTTGATTAGTTTTCCAAAAAATGTATATTGTAGGTTTTGGTGTATAATTGTGATAGTTTTATATGCAACAAGTGCCTATTAAAGTGTATATTGTGCGGGATAGTTAAATAAAAGCGTGTAACGACTCTACCGGATCGTTCCAAAATGTCCCTTGTTATTCTTCATTAAACCTACTATCGGTTTAATGCGGACATGAACCTGCAGTGTGGATCACCGAATGGCACTAGTTGTGCCCTCGTGGAGACCGTGCTGCCGTTTTATTAAAAATCGCCGACTAACTCTAGTCGTGCTCTGTTTTTGTGGAGGCCGTGCTGTAACCGCCGGTTTAAATAAATAATACTATAATAAGACAAGGCTGTATGGACGTAGCTTCCCTTGCCCGTCCTCAATAGAGGACAAATCAACAAAAAAAAAATCGTAATCGTATCGTAAATAAATCGTAGTTATTCACTTTTGTTTGTTGCGATTTCAATACAAACACAAACTACAGGATAGATTACAGATTAGAGCACTTTCACGCTTCATTTCATACTTAAGCTTTTGTAAGAAAATGAGTTTTATTAGTGATTTGTCTCAATCAAGTGAATACTTAAGTTTTCGTAGCAATATTCCCTTGAGGAAAATCGTCGTTGACTCAGATGGTTCCAAGGTAAACAAACAGCTTTCAAATTAACATTAACAATTATATATACCTACCTACCGTACCTAATAATGATATTATTTAAACAAGCAAATGATATTGATACACATTTAGATACCTACCTATTTAAATTATTTCAATAAAAATTAATTATCTCATCAGTGAAGTTCAGTTCACTTTGATAAATGCTTTTGTTTACCACCTTTTTGTTCGACAATGGAAAATCTAAGCAATAATGTCATCCAGACTGAAGACCAAGTTGTACAAAGTTGTGAATCGAACTCAACAACCTTGTTCCATTATATATAGAATAATATTAGAATAAATTCAAGTGATGGCAGCAATATTTTCTGCTCTATACACTGTGATGCCTTTTTATGAGGGTTCTGGCCCAACAATGCATTTATTTTAGGCTGATAGATAATATTCTTAACCTTTTTTGATATCACAAAACTCTATGACAACTATATAGGTTGTTTTTACATAAAATTACTTTATTACAGGCATGGCGAATCTTTGATAGTGGTCCCAAGTCTGTGACCAGTCCTTTAATATGTTTCCCACCGGTCTCTGGCACTGCTGACATATTCTTCAAGCAAGTTATGGGATTATCTTCTAGAGGAGTGCGAGTTATAGCTGCTGAACCCCCACCATATTGGAACATTAAAGAGTGGTGTGATGGTTTCAAACGTCTTATAGATTACCTTGAGCTTGATAAGGTTCATGTTTTTGGTGCTTCCCTTGGTAAGGACTTAACCAGAACCTGATTTGACAAGTCTCCTATTTTGTTATTTGATTCCACAATATTGTAAATTACCAAGAAGCGCTTGAAAAGGCTGTTTAAATTAGTTTTTACCCGACTGCGGCGAAGCCCAAAAGGAGGGTTATGTGTTTAACGCGTATGTTAAGTGTTTAATTTACGGAGGGTTATGTGTTTAACTTTTTGTTTTCAGGTGGTTTCATAGCTCAGAAATTTGCAGAGTTAACAAAGAATTGTCCCCGTATCGCATCACTAGTTCTGTGCAACACTTTCACTGATTCTTCTGTGTTTGAATACAATGACTCTTCTGCACTGTTCTGGCTTCTACCATCATTGGTGTTGAAGAGGATGCTCATGGGAAATTTCACAACAGACAGTGTTGATAAAAGGATTGCAGAATCTGTAGATTTTATGGTTGAGAGGGTGAGTTGATTTATTTCATGATATTTAATTTATTATAATAACAATACACACTTGTTATGTATTTATATTAAATTAGATGAGTGAGGATTATTTTTAATGGCAATCTAGCTTTCTTATGAAGTTAATTAAAAACAGTCTTGGTCAAGTTTTTGTCTGAGTTTTTACAATAGTGCAATTGGCAATTTTATTCATTTGGCAGATAGTGAAATTTTTTTACTCACACCTTTATATGTCTTAAGAGATCATCCATCACATAACTTTTTATATTATTCTTTTGGTTAATTATTGGTAAGTATACTATAATTGATATTTTTGATCATAGTAGTGTAGTGTAATCCTTCAATCTATTTCCCCAATATTTCCAGTTGGAATCTCTCAACCAATCGGAACTAGCATCGAGACTGACACTCAACTGCACCCCTTGCTACGTCCAACCACAGCTGTTGATCGACGTGCCCGTCACAATACTGGATGTATGGGACGACAGCGCGTTGAGCCCTAACGTCAGGGAGGACATGTACAAGTCATATCCACAGGCGAAGCTGGCGCATTTGAAGAGTGGCGGGAATTTTCCTTATTTGAGCAGAAGCGATGAAGTCAACTTGCATTTATTAGTAAGATTTCCTTCTAGCATACACAATTAATTAGGCACCTAATATTAATAATTGGGAAAGCGTTAATGTTTGTTACATACACCATAATAGTACTACGTACTATGTCTCGGAGCAAGAATAGGCGCCTTCTACTAATGCTTTAGCTAATGGCGGAATATTTCTACATTAACTTCTTCGAAATGAATTTAATAGCCACAATTTTTAAAGCATCCCATTATGTATTTATTTTACCTAAGGTTTAGAATAGACAAGTTCCGCCTAACAAAACTCCTTGCCGGTCATAATTAAGAAGGAAGTAAGTAATGAGTGTAATGTGGAAGAAGAAGTAGTGAATCTAAAGAAGCATTACTTAAGATAGAGACAGAAATATATTTTGTGTGCCTGAAATTAATTAACTTCGACCTAAAGATGTACGAAGTTATCTGTGAAGTGGCTGAATCAAGAACTACGCAGAATGTCATTCGGCCGTCAGCACAAAATATTTAGAATGACGGGCATAGAACGATGGCAGAGCCACCCTTCAGTTCACAGATAACTTGGTATCTATACTGTTGGTTGGCCAGATACCTATCTGACACATAAAAAGTAAATAAACTTTCTTTTACAGATACACCTGCGACAGTTCGACGACACAGCTCTCTCGGCGTCATACCTTAGCCTCCACAAAATGCCTGCACCGTCGAACACTCAGCCAGAAGAAGGGACAGTTAGTTATTTCAACCAACAGGAGAAATTGGTCAAAATATCGTGAAACAAGACTGTAGTTATGTTATTAGCTGAAGATATGACGATTTATAATTATTTATACAATATTTATGTACTTAGACATTATATTTAGAGAAGATGGAGAAGATATGTAAGACAAGGCAGATTCTGCTTTCGTCAGAAAAATATAAGTAGTAACCTGAGTGGGGCATAGTTGACCATTGAAGTTTATGTTGCAATTACAGTAGTTTAGGGTTTTTCAACTACATGTAATTTGAACTATTCTAGTTTCTGAACCACATTTAGTTATACTACTTTGGTTGAAGTTACCATGCAAACTACTTTTTTTATCGGGAGTAGAAATTTTCCACACTGTTGATACATTGCTTTAATTCTTATTGACCGAGCGAGCGAAGCGTCTACGTTTCGAGACTGGCCAAAAATGCTCTTGTCCGTCTGTCTGTCTGTCTGTCTGTCTGTCTGTCTGTCTGTAATTCTCTACAGGTCGCATTTTTCAACCGATTTTGACGAAAATTTGGCATATGTATAAATTAATTAAACCTACAAAATGAGTAGAATAAAATTTTGAAAAACATTTTTTTTAGAGTACCTACCATACTCGCAAAGTGGGAGTGAACTTTTTTTTTCTTGTGAATCCCATAGTGTGGGATATCGTTGGATAGGTCTTTCAAAAATATTGCTGGTGTGTGAATACCATTTTTTCGATTTAGGGATCCGTTGGCGAAATATTAAGCTTTAAAGCGGTAATTTTTGTTAGAGTCACGTGTCCCCCCCCCCTGCCAGCTAAACGGTTGCTTCTGGAAATGTGAAAAAATTCATGGCAGTAGCATATATAACGTAGTTACAAGGAAAACTATTACGGCTAAGTAGGTTCTATTAGTTTTTGAGTAATAGTGGATCGACTTAAGAAAGTTGAAAAAATAAATTATGTTCATAGAACTGCATACGTAAAATGGAAAATTATTTTTTTCCGCGTGATATCCATGGTGTGGGGTATCGTTGGATGGGTCTTTCAAAAATATCGCGGGTGTGTGATAAACATTTTTCGATTCAGGGATCCGTTTGCGAAATATTAAGCTTTAAAGTGCTAATTTTTGTCACTTTAGTAGGTACTTTTTCTGTTTCCAAAGTTGACTTTTGTTGGTTTCTTTTAGGTTTGGTTTATAAGGGCTGGCGAGGTCTACTGTTCTCACGGAACTACTAGTACTTAATGTTGTCAATCAGACATCCCATTATTTTCGGATGAAAGCGGAAACCGATGAGAAACCAATTCCCTTTTCGTCAGAAAAAGACAGCTATATTTAATAACGAAAAAGCGGAATCTGACGTGTCTCAAGGCGTATCACAGACACACGCGGCCTGCGGTGGCGGCTTGTTGTATTCCATACGCAATGTACGTGAGACTTCAGACACGCGCGGCCTGCGTTTTCATATTGAAGCTGCGGCCTGCGGTAGACCGCCACCGCAGGCCGAGTGTGTCTGGGATACGCCTAAATCCATAAAGGAAAAAAATGCTATAGGTGGCGCGCGCGCCCACCCAAGAGATCCTAACTCCATAATGACGAATGTCTGTTCAGTAAATTGTAGATATTGTACAAAATCCACCAAAAAACGGGTTGGGGCAAATTAGTATACAACAGATCCTGTAAGAAAGAACTCTGAAGTGTCGCCAGGTATTCTTGGCCACCTAACAAGATAAGATGCATCGTGAATCTCGTTCTGACCAGGTCCAGGACCAATTGTTCAGTTCTGTCCATACGGTCCCCATTTCGAACCCACGACTTCCTCTGGTACTCGAGGGCAACGCTCAAACCGACGAGGCCGAATCCTACTAATATAATATTATAAACGCGAAAGTTTGTAAGGATGTTTATTACTCTTTCACGCTGTAACGACTGAACGGATTTTGATGAAACTTGGTACAGTGATAGCTTATATCCAGGAATGACACAGGCTACTTTATACCGCGGTTAACTGTTCCCGCGGGAAAATCTTAGTACACGCGCGGGCGAAGCTGCGGGCAACAGCTACCCTCTTATAATTCTTTAGTTACAGGAGGGAAGAGATAACTTTTCTTTGTTAATAGGATTGGGGGGAAGAAAGCAATAAAATAATTTCACTTTTCCCTCCGTGGGGAATGGCCGGGTGGGACTGTGACACTATATCATTAATCTGTGGGTAGGACCGCCGAACGAGGCGGCAATAGTGTTAGTGCTAGGCTTTGGCCTTTGTTGTGGCTCTTAGATTACTAAAATATAAACCAAATTGAAGAGGAATTTATTTTTTTAAGGTGATTGATAAGCTCATAAATTATATTTAGTCTTAACATACTTATCTACATTCCAGTAGATACACGTACAGCCTATATAAGACTTTATTATTGGGAAATGCAAATGTTATGACAAATGGTAAATGTGCCTAACTAAATTTTATTTATCAATTTGAAATGTTTCTTTTTCTTTCTTTAATTTAGTATGTTAACTTTCTTATTATAAATAAAATTTGAAGGAACAGAACTTTTTAATTCGTGATAACCTCTGGTCTTTTCATTATCTAATTTTGTAGTTTTTATGCCACGAGAACTCGCTCATTCAAGAAACTTCCGAAAACTGCATCAATATTGGTCCACTGAATTGTTGGCATGTCGAAGTATGGATATACCTTGAACATAATTATATAAAAGTCGGCCTTCAGCATTGATATCGATTAATGTCTATTTCATACAACATTACAAGTGAACTACAAACTAATTCTGATTTTTCGCGACGCGACTAGGTTCTCGACTAATTCAGGTGACAGCCATAGTGTGATGCGCCAACTTGACGTCCAGTTAGCTGACTCATCTCTCCCCCTAGACGTCAAAATGTATTGTTTCAAAACACCAGTCGGAACGTTCCGTTGAATACGCCCGGAGTGTTTTTCAAGGGCTCCGGCCGTGTTTGTTGTAACCAGATACAATTTGTACGGAAAAATAATTAGTGTAAAAATACTTTTTACACTAATTATGTTCTTTAATTAGGTAATAATTAATATATATATGAACTATAGTAGATTAAGAATTCATATTTTATTTTGAGACTGTATTTTCCTAAATTAAATAACTAAATTGTCTTATGAATATAATGGCGTTCTTGATAATAAATATTTGTACGGTTACAAACACGGCCGGAGACGTTTAGGACATTATAAATTCTTCAATCGTAACTAATTACAAGGAAAGAAAATATAGCGTTCATATTATTCTTGTTTCGTTACTTGGTAACAAAGCCTTTTCAAGTTACTAACTGCCGAAGGTTCCGCGTGACCAAACTGTTCAGTTGCGGAACTTTCCGCAGGTGTAGCGCTACACCAACCCCTCCCACGGAGGACTATAATAGTCCCCTTTCAAGGAATAGGTCGAAGGGGAATTTCCAGTCACCCGCGATGCTGACATCGAGCATAGGCTATGAATGTGTTGTTCGACGTATAACGTGAGTTCGTAGAGTGAAAACGCTATGGCGTCGTGTTTCTCGAAGTGTAATAAATCAACAACAAAAACGAAGTAAATAATAATTATATTAACAACGAATACTTCATACGCCTAGCAGTTCTATGTGTCCTTTTCTAACTTTTGTAAATGCTGATCCTTCTTTTCCTTCTGCGCTTTTAACGCCCGTTCCCTCTCCTCGTCGTCGGAGAAGTATTCCGCTAGGCTGTCGTCCTCGCGGGGGACGCCCGCGCCCGCCATGGTGGCCCCCCGCTCCGTGAGCGCGCTCAGCTTGACTAGAGGCTCCTCTACACTTGATATCACCTCCTCACTCTGGGCTGGTGTCGCCTGGAAGTTGTGCGCGGTGACTGTAGAGTAGATGGACATTGCCTGCGACAAAAAATATACATTGCAACTTACATCACGATTATTTTCTTCTTATTTTCTTATACGGTAAAAGCCCGAACTACGGTAAATCTTAGGATTTGCGGGTAAAATCCAAGATTTACCAAGTGATGATAAACCTAACCAAAATACATACATACGTATCGACGGTAGAAAGGCAAAAGGCCTGCCTTTCCACCGTCGAATCTTTACGCTACGTCACCGGGGCATAATAGTTTCCAACAGATTGCTCATCATCATCATATCAGCCTGTAGACGTCCACTGCTGGACAAAGGCCTCCCCCAAGGATCTCCACGACGACCGGTCCTGCGCTAACCTCATCCAGCTGGGTCCCGCGACCTTCACCAGATCGTCGGTCCACCTTGTGGGAGGCCTGCCTACACTGCGTCTTCCGATACGTGGTCGCCACTCGAGAACCTTTCTGCCCCAACGGCCGTCAGTTCTACGAGCGATGTGCCCAGCCCACTGCCACTTCAGCTTCGCAATTCTTTGAGCTATGTCGGTGACCTTGGTTCTCCTGCGGATCTCCTCATTTCTGATTCGATCTCGCAGGGAAACTCCGAGCATAGCTCTCTCCATTGCCCTTTGGGTGACCTTGAGC
Source organism: Metalampra italica (assembly GCA_949699065.1). NCBI lineage: Eukaryota > Metazoa > Arthropoda > Insecta > Lepidoptera > Oecophoridae > Metalampra > Metalampra italica. The sequence continues at coordinate 4,952,035 of OX452986.1, forward strand.
CTTCTTATGAGGCCCATAGTGAGGGACCACGTCTCGGTACCGTATGTCATCACTGGCAACACACACTGGTCGAAGACTTTCGTCTTGAGACACTCACACAGATTGCTCACTTTCATTTAAATCGGTTCCAGCACTTCAGAAATATACCTACAAAAATCGGATCATTCAGCCATTTTGTACCGTGCGCGCATTCAGAAGAGGTTATATTACACTCCGGTGTAGGCAGAAAGAACGGAGCGCCAAGTATCGCGATCCTGACACACATATTTCTCTTCACTCAGGCTCATCATTCTCTTCATACACACTCGCCGCGGTACAAAACCAAATCTAGTCTAACGTAACCAACATCCTACTAATATTATAAAGGCGAAAGTTTGTAAGGATGTTCGTAACTTGGGATGTTTATTATTCTTTCAACGCTCTAACCCTACTAATATTATAAAGGCGAAAGTTTGTAAGGATGTTCGTAACTTGGGATGTTTATTATTCTTTCAACGCTCTAACGGCTGAACGGATTTTGATGAAACTGGGTACAGTGATGACTCATACCCTGGTACAACAAATAGGCTACTTTATACCGCGGTAAACTGTTCCCGCGGGAAAATCTTATTCCACGCGGGCGAGGCCGCGGGCCACAGCTAGTAAAATAATATTTTAACTCTTCCCTCCTATTTATATATTTGTTATAGGATAGGAGGGAAGCAAGGAAAAACAATCCACTTTTCCTCTCACGGGAGATGTCCGGGTCGGACCGCCGAACGACGCGTGCTAGGCTACTTTTGACGGCGGTAAACTTATCCCACGCGGGCAACAGCTATAATGAGCTTGAATCAAAAAATTTAGCCACTCCCATATGGATGAGTAACAAAAGCATTTTAGGGGGTGCCTAAATCGTGTCAAATGTATATCAAAAGGGACACACACTCACACATTCTCATTTTCAAACTCCATATAAATTTGTATTAGCAATCTCCTCCCGCTAATCCGCTTCCTTTGTCCGCACTCCCCCTGAAATTGACACCGAATTTTTCTTCGTTTCCCACTGATTTCCCATACTAAATATGCAAGATGCGATTTCCACAGGGAGCGCGCGCGCGACCAAAGAGGTTTGAAACTATTTGATAATGAGAGTACCTGTGCGACCAGGTTGGAGACGTCGCCCGCGTTGGCGGGCAGTATGAGCGTGTTGTTGGTCCGCGCCAGCTTGTTGAACGCCGACACGTACTGCTCGGCCAGCGTCAGCGACGCCGCGTGCTTGCTGTCCTACGAGCGACGATAACAATTATATAAATGCAGTACTAGCTGGAAAAAGAAGCTGAGCCGTGCGATGATAGCGTAGCAGACTCTTTTCAGATATATCCACATTCCTCGCTCGTGTCTCTCTCTCTCGCACACATATCTAGCTTTTTATATGTACAGTCGACCGCACGTCAGTGGAAACATTTTGACCTTGAGCTGACCTAGCCTATGAGAGACCAGTTACTGGTTTTGTTTCCACTGACGTGCGATCGACCGTGCAAATACAGAGCTGCGCTGAGCAAGGCTAGGAAAATGTAGTGGTGATACTATTGGTGGATTTTTCCTCGCCCACCGCTCAGCTACCTCGCACGGCTAATGGTGTTTTTCCACCAGAGATGTGCGCCGTGAAATAGGGTTTTTTTCCACCAATAGCATAATTTCATTATAGTCGCGTAGGAAAATGAAGTGATACTATTGGTGGAAAAAGACTAAGTTCACCGCGCACATCTCTTGTGGCAAAAGCAGCCTAAGCCAGTGGCCTCTTGTAATAAATGAGCGGCGCCGTGTCAGCTTGCTTGTTCACCTGATGCCCCAGGGCGCTGCCGACGAGCGTGAGGCCGCGCGCGCGCGCCTCCGCCACCGCGAGCATCGCCTGCGCCTCGCCCGACGCCTTGTTGATCTGCTCCTGCTTCTCCGCCTCTACATGTGCCAAAACAAATGGTTCCAATTACAGTTCCTAATCATCATCAGATAATACCTTACCTACAGATGCCGCATTAGTTAGTTTAATCAATATAAATATACTCGTAATAATTACATTATACTATGAGCAGTTTTACTTTTTAACTTCACTACTGAACCATATTGCGAATACTAAAAAAAAGCCGGGGTCCTCCCTGATTGACTGACATAGACGAGGATCAGATAGAGCGGGTGCTCACAGACGGACACGTGAAGAGCACTCGCCACCAGCGGCGAGCGCGTGTGGAAAGAATGATGAGACTGAGCGAAGCGAGAGGTGTGTCAGGATCGTGACACTTGGCACTCCGCTCTTTCTGTCTACCTCGCCAGAGACCTAGCGTGAAGATATTTATCATATTTTGTATGAAATTTTGTTTTCTGCAAATTTGTGGCAAAGGTATTATTGTTTGTATTGTATGACAAAGATGCCTAATGTTACTTCAGCCTCGCACAATAATTGTTTGGTAAACAAACTTGATTTTAAAAGGTGTGTCGCGGGAGTTTGTTGCGCCGCTTCTTCTCAGCGCCAACACCTAGGGAGCGGTAGTAGATTGAAAGTTGACGTGTATAAATGTACCCAGTGTACTGATCTATATAAATAAAAATCGATGTTTGTATGTTTGTTCCCTATGCGTTCCGAAACCATTGATCAGATTGTGATGAAACTTTGATAGTGTTCTGGGGACGCCCGCGGCGGTTCCTGGCCCAAAAAAGAGGCATTGCAACGCATGCGCCCGGGCGCAACTAGTATGCAATAAAATATTTTGACTTTTGTACCTGAAGCCAATATCCTGGCTTGGCGCTTGCCCTCGGCGACGTTGATGTCGGCCGCGCGCACGCCCTCCGACTCCAGTATGGCGGCGCGCTTCCGCCGCTCCGCCTCCACCTGCATCTGCATCGCTTCGTGGACGCGAGACGGCAGTTTTATGTCACCTGACAAACAAACAGTTCTAGACAGCTGCTGAACAAATTGAGTTACATGATATCTGCAAAGTTTCGGAAAAACTATAGCTGGCGGCTAGCATATTATACAAAGACAAAATTCCTTAGTGGCGTGGTCATTGGACTCAAACGCCAGGGGTCCTGGGTTCGGTTCCCAACTTTGTACAAATTAGTCCTGGTCTGGATATTATATTTGTGATTAGTAATATCCGAGATCTTGTTTAGGATTAGACAAGTGGTATATATAAACTACTACTCAGCAACTATAATGAGTCAGTCCGCGTCTCCCGCTTAGGGGGAGATAATTATTATTTATTTATATTTTCAATAAAAAATAAAATATTGTGTAAGAAGCAGTTAGATAATTAAAGAAATCTTCATCTTTATCATCGATTGTTAAAGGCACGACTTCACTTAGGCCCTAGCTCTCAAATTTATGTGAACGGTACTCTCGCGCCAAGACGAGAGCGGGCGGGCGAGGTAGGGAAGCGGGAGGCGGAGGGAGGCCAAGGTCAAGTGATTCGTTTTAGTTGTCGGGTAGTACTCACGGATCTCGTATCTAAGACAAGTGATGCCCCACGCTTCGCTGGCCTTATTAATAGCAAGCACCATTGACACATTGAGTGACTCCCTCTCTCTGAAAACTTTGTCCAGCGAGATCTGACCGAGCTCTGAACGCATAGTGGTCTGAGCCAGCTGTGTTATGGCAAACTCGGGGTCTTCTACGCCATATGACGCTAAAATAAAATAAAATAGGTTTAACAACGAAAACCAATATGTACATTAAAAAAAAATAAAACAATATAAGAGTGGCGTCGGGGATAAGACGAAGAAAGAAGAGTCCGAAGATCGATTCCAGCCTGGGTCATGTACCAATGGGTTTTTTCTTAACATAATAAAACAAGTTTTAATAATTTTGAAACTTGAGTACATTTACTGAATGCTCTCACATGTGAAGTCCACCAACCTGCACTGGGCTAGCGTGGTGGACTATAGCCCGAACGCCCTCGTCGAGAGGTTAGCCTGAGCCCCAGCAGTGGGGACATGTTAATAGGCTGTTGATGATGAATAATAAATATGAACAATCACAGCACGTTGGCTTGAACTGAAACAACTGTCACATTTTATTTGCCATCCCTAAAAATTTCATCACTTTTACCTAAATATGGATCCACAATCCTGAGATACAGCACTCCATCAATACTCAGCGTAACATTGTCAGATGTGATAGCACTCTGCTTAGGCACATCAATTGCTATTTCTTTTAAACTCTGCACATACTTTATCTTATCCACAATCGGCCAGAGCAGGTTCAAGCCAGGTTCCAGTATTCTGTGAAATTTACCCATACGCTCCACTATCCATGCCTGAAAAATTTAAATATTTCCATCAATTTGCATCTTCAATTTATTGCATTCTACCTGATCCTATAATACAATAGGTCTTCATGTAACCAAGCTGTATAAAATGTGAAACTTTTGTAAATATTTATTGTCCCATTTTACCTTTGACTTTGGAAGTTTTTCATTGGCACCTTTTACCCTACCTATTTAATAATCAAATCAAATCATATTATTAGATTTCGCAAAGTAAATTACAATAGGGTTTAAAAAATTAATCATTGTCGATCATGGTCATGCACAGCACAACAACATAGGAGAGACGATGACAACTGGTAATGATGTCTATTTGTTATTTCTTCAGAAAGAAGCATTTCTCTATCAATAAGTTTTAATTTTTTTATAAATATTTTATTGTCTCTATAATCCAGGTCCAGCTGTGAAAGGCGTTTGATAAAGAAGTAACAGGAGTCTAACAAAAGCCATGTGATATGCAAATAAATGAATTATGCCTTTCACGACACATTATTGCACAACAGTTACGATGCTACGAGTTGTAAGCATTGGTGATAATAATAAAATAATAATTGTTTCATCAACAGCCTTTAATTAGTCCACTGCTGCGCTAGCTAAAGGCCTAGTTAATAACTAAATAAAGACCTAGGCCTCAACCAAAATATTGGTAGGTTTATGACCACACTTGCTTGAGCATGCGGTCAGTGGTCAAGTACATAAATTTTAAACTGGTTCATAGGTCCATGTTCTTAGTGGCATACATAGTTAACTAATTTTAAAACAGGTAGGTATACAATTCGTAGGGGCAGTTTGGTGGAAGTTACTTGGTTGGTTACTATTACTAACCTCCTGTTGTGGTACAAACATGATGATTGTATTGAGAGGTGTAGTAGAACGACTTCTCGTAGATGTAATGCTGTAAAGAAATCGAGACTCATTTTGAAAATCTGTCTTGAATGTATTCTGAAAACAGACAATTCAGGTTAGAATTTTTTTACATTGTTGTAAATAATTACAGATAGTTATTTAGACAAATACACTTACTCTGAGTGGAAGAACCTTGGAGAACAACAATCTTGAACGCATAAACATCTTGAACTTGTCCTAAACAAACGTAATTTCTGTAAAATATCAACAAAACCCTTCAATCCATCTCGAACCGAAAAAAAAATTATTTACCGAACGAACGAACGACGAACGAATGAAACATACCCAACATACCGAAACGAATGAAACCGAGAACGGAACCGACCAATCCTAAGAACAAAGTTCCCATAGAACCGCAATCAGCGTATAACATTCTTTTACCCCAATAATTTGAGAAGACGCTTCTTACATGGCGGGGTCAAACTGAACAAACACTATCTATTTTAGTCGGGCTGTTGTTTGTTGACAGCATCGAGTATTGTAGGGTTTTCGAAAAAATTCGTATATAAGTAGAAAGAGATAGAAGATATTGTATCTGTCTCGCTTACTCTTACTACTTTCGTAATAAGTTGTCCCTCTCTATTATTGTTGTTTTAGTGCGTCCTCTATTGCTTTCTCTCTTTACGAGTTCTATGGTCTGTAGAGAGTTCTACGGGTTGGCCCTAAGAAAAAATTTCCCATAAAACAGACGCTAAAAAAAATAATTAGAGAGGGACAACTTATTACAAAAGTGGTAAGAGTAAGCTAGACAAATATAATATCTTCTATCTCTTTCTACGTATGTGAATTTTGTAGTGCAGTTCTACACATAGAGTTAGTATAGCTAGTATACTTGCTCTGAGAGTTCTACTGCACCCCAACAAAACCCTACAATACTCGTAGTATCGAGATACTGTCAACAGCCCGACTAAAATAGATAGTTTTTGTTCAGTTAGACCTCGCCATGTAAGAAGCGTCTTCTCAAATTATTGGGGTAAAAGACTATTGCTATTTCATGCTATACGCAGAATGCGGTTCTATGGGAAATTTGTTCTTAGTTACGGACCAACCGAACAAACTGTCAGATATATTTTTTTATTATCAAATTTTTCGCCAATTGGAAACCAAATCCTTAAAGGCCAGTCGTAGTTTCAAAAAAACAAAGAAGATTTTGTCAGATCGACGGACCCACAGATTAGAATAGCCGAAATCGATCGATGACGCTGCCCGGCAGATTTTATTCAACGACGACAGAATAAGGGGCCGCACACACACCGCATCAGTCTAGTAGGAAGGTAGAGGTTCTAAATACTATTAAATGTATATTCTCTGAGGAAGGTCACTTTGCAATGTGAATTCAACTTAAAGCGTGACCCAGACACAGGCGGTCTGCGGTGGCGGTCTACCGCAGGCCGCAGTCACGATATATACAAATAATGACGAATAATAACGATGAAGTCTCACAAGGGAATACAACTGGTCGCCACCGGCACCGCCCCACCACCACCGCAGGCCGCGTGTGTCTAGGATACACTTTTAAAAAATGAGAAAGGCTACATTCGCACGGGCCTAATTTCATCGCGCGTTGAAACGATTTTTTAAGTCTATAACATACGAAATTTTACGAAAACAAATCGTAGGTCGATTTCCTATGTTTTATTTCAAGGCGTAAAAAAAACGCATCAACGCGCGGTTTAATTACGCCCGTGCGAATGGGGCCTCTGGCATTTTTTTTATCATGTATGTATCAGGGAGAAATTATAGCCTTCTTATCCCTATATAGTTTGTGCTCCTATCTACGTCTCTACGATCCCAGACACAGGCGGTGCGGTGACGGTGGGTGGCGGCCAGTTGTATTCAAGCCACTAGCACAACCGAAACCATAGCTACGTGAAAACGAGGCATGTTACCGGAAGCGGATGTATGTTGGCGATGGCGGTAACGTTAACGATAATCAAAAAGTGTTTTGTCAAAGAGTATTGTTTGATCGATAGCGTTTACTAACACAAAATTCGTGGAAACCGAAATTTAAGGAATAAAAAAACTACTTTTTTGTAGGCCCCGTAATTTTTGTATAAAAGTGCGTGTGAAAAGAAGAAATACTTGTAATGGAAAGTATTCGAAATTCCTCAACCAATCATTCATTATCTACGGAGAATATTTCCAATTCTGGTATACTTGCAAAACTACGAAGATTGAAAATAGACGAAGGACTTATTTCAAAAAGCATCAAATCTGTAAAAACTTATCATGAAGAGAGCGAAATAACTGATCCAAATGAGAATTATGATGAAAAGTATTTTTTTACTAAATTGAAAAAATGGTACATAGAATTAAAAAATTTGTTCGAGGATGTAAAAGTAAATACAAGTTCACACGACAATCTAAAACTTGTGGGTATGTGGAATCCTATTTTATAGGATTATATATATATATATTAAACTACCTACTGTAAAGTGTTGGCTATCGAAATATCGATATTTATTATAGTTAGGTACCTACTAAATACAGCGACTTATTAAAGTTCGATACCTATTTGATTTGATTAAAACACCTACTGTTTGTTGTATACCTATCTACATAATTAATTATAAATAAAAATGAGGTAAATATAGCTAAGTATCTAGATATTAGCTAACTTCAGGTTATTCTTTAAATCTTGGAATTTTTACTTCAAGAGGCTTTAAATTATACAAATACTCAAACGACATATATAGTAAAAAAATATAGAACCCTCGAAAAGAATCGATTAATGATCGATTCAAATTGTTGTCGTTAAATAAATTTTACCAAAATTTGGGGACTTTTTTCGAATATACTTGTAAACATATGGACGTAGTTCAGTGTCTGTCTTATTTCTTGTATTAAATTTAATATAATTAGCTCTGTAATACCTACGATAAAGTGATTTAGATAATTCAGAAATAATTAGTGTGTAAGTCTAACTAAACGTACCTAACTACCTACCAATTTAAGCCTATTCTTATTTACAGATCTTGACGATGTAAAGAAAGATGTATTGGAACTGGACACCAAAATAAAGAATTTTAAATTATATTTACAGTCAGAACTGATGACTTTAAAAATAGATGAAGAAGAAATATTTCAGCAAGTACGTGTCAGGCGTCGTCCTAATATGTACAAGGCGATTGCGCAATTCGCGCGAACTTTGTTCGTACGAGCGCGCGATCGACCGTACATATTTTCTATGTCGAATAGGTCTCGTAATTGGCATTCGCGCAATTGCACATTAATTACATCGATTTTATTAGGGAACGTGGTATAATCACATCGCATAATCGCGCGATGGTCGCGTGATAATAGGACGAACGCCTTGAGCTATTTCATATGGCTTAAGATATTTGCTATGTTTTTACATATTTTAAATAATTTTAATATATCAACATATGTTATCAGGTAAATCACAATAAAACAGAAATTAATAAAATCAAGAGGAAACCAAGCATGGCGATAGCGACTAAACCTTTCAATCACATTGTCCCTAGTCCTGTAAGGGTTCTAATACACTCTCCTTTTAAATGTCCGGTAAGTTTTAGCATCAAATAAATTAGCAAAAAAATAGAATCCATGTTCATATCAGAGTTATTTACAGGAAGTTCAAGAATTTCAAGAGTTTATGATAAATAGTAAAAATAGCTCTGGCGGGTGGGTTTTATATAATCACAACATTTTTGTAAAATATTGGCATAAATATTTTTGGGCCGATAGTGAAAGTTATCAAGAAATTCAGGAAGCTGACATTAATAATTCTGTTAATTTTCAACTGTTTATAAGTGATTTATTCAAAAACATTCCAGGTAAATAACAATTTTTTGATAATATTTTTACGGACGCCTATTTGCAGAAGTAATAATGCTTATTTGTTTTAGACTTGACGATAAAGGATTTAATTGCGCACGTGCAATGGTACTCAAAATTTTTATATTTAAAAGAACGCCAACAAAGAGCCTTAGACAAATGGAAGACCAACAAGACAATTATTAAAAAAAGCCGTCGGAATACGCAAGTAATAACAATAAAAATAAAGCTTTCGATTCTTGTAACTAGTAACGCAGAACATATTTTTGTAATATTTCAGACACTACAAAATAATAAACTTACTAAATCGAAATCGGTTATAAAACACTGTACATTTATTGAAATGGTGGACAAGGACACCTTGTCGACTTTTGGTAGGCAACTGACACTTTTTTATTTCTCATTTAAATAGGTACAGTTTTTTTTAAATAAGCAACCAAACAATGTAACCAATTTATTCCACTGTAGTTTCAGATGAATTGAAAGTGTTGAAGAGTCGATATTCTAACCAGATTTACAGGTAAATAACTCTCTATTCACTGCCTCCCTTTATAGAGCGTCAACAGTATTTTATATACGTTCTTTTAATAGACTTTATTTTTCCAGTGATATTTTAGAAGTAAAACATGATAATGATGATCCTATGTCATTGATCGAAGTTGTGGCTGATACAGTATTTCAAGATACAGTAAATGATCAAGAAAAGTCTACCGTCAAAGCAAATATATTTTTACAAAAATCTCAAAGCACAGCACAAACCCAAAATCGATTACGATATTTAAAACCAACTCGGCAGTGGGAAAATAGATGTTACATCAAAAAGGAATCAATACCACAATACACAAGCGTTGAAAGTATAACAAGACTGTAAGTACCCACCTAATTAATTATAACATTTTATTGTATCTTACCTACCAATTAAATTATATATTTATGTTGTATAAAAAAGTATAGAACTTAATTTTAAAACTAAGGCTGTAATGTTTCAGGCGCATTCCTGACTGGAGGCTAGGATTACAAGAAAGTATGTTAGACTAGACTTATAATACGCCACCATAATATATTTTAAATAGGTACTTGTTCCTGTTTTTATTTAACTAATGCACCGTGTTATACAAATTAATAACGAAAATAGATGAAATAAATAAAATATATTTAAATTAGAAGACAAATTTTGTTTCTGATTGTGCGTTTCAATTGTTTTGTCTTTTCATACGAACGAATTCAAGAGTTTTACTTAAACATAATTAATAATGTATCAATGGATGTTATGAGCATTTTTATGTAAGTAAAGAAATAATATATGTTTTTGCTCTTTACTGTACCTTTGCAGAGACGAACATTTGATTAAGGTGACTCCTCTCCGTGTTGCTTTATGGCCTTTCCTGACAATCAGTTTTCTAAAAATATTAATATTATTACATAGGTCTAACTGCCATTCTGATTAAACTAAACATGACGACACAACGTATTTTATACGCGTCGACAACGCGCGTTTCAAGAACGCGGTTTACGCGAAGATGTTTAAAGGATTTAAACGCGCGGCTTCGGCGCGTATAAAATACACCCTGTGCATAGGCATATCTAATAAGTTTCCTACGGATCATCTGTCGCGCAGATGAATCTTTTCGTGCAGATTCATGAAAATAAAGAGTGAATAAAGAATTATCAATTTCGCACTCGATTTTGTAATATTGGGTAATTTTTAAATGTAGGTGGCAATAATATTGAGCTGTCAAGTCAACATGACGTCTGCGTTAACTGACGTGGTCGTCGTTCGTTCGTTTTTTTTTATTTCTGTCTGACTGCCTGCTTTGCCTAGCCGGCCAACGAGTTTATTCGTGAATTTCGTAGCTTGCAGTTCTTTTTCTTTGATTATTCACTAGTTTAAATTACACAAATAGTAATAGTAACCGTGCCAAATAATAGTAATTTTAGATCCATAAAAATAGCAAGGAAAAAGACAAAACTCGTTATAATCATGGGTGCGCTCGCGATTACCATCGGCCTCCTACTATTTATTGCTGCTGCTCGGTCTGAAGAGACACCAAAGGGACCTAAAGTTACCCACAAGGTAAATAAAAAGTACATTATCAAAATCTGGGCCTTCTGTGCAAGTTGGTTCGGTTCAGTTCATGACCATGATAGGGTCGCTGACCCTATGAGATGACGCTACAAGTTTGTTGTTTGCCAAAATGTTCTTTGTCTCGATAGTTTACCTGTTTCTGTATTCCAAAACTTGTTGTTTTCCCGAATTAAAATGGAAATAAACAATAGCATTGTCTTCCTACATAAACTGCCAACATGATCTTTATCAGTCGACATTTTTGTTGCCTTGAAGCCAAGCAATTAGGCCAATAAAACCAGATAAATCATGATAGTGACTATGGTCAGTGGCCATAGTAACCAGACATTCAAATACTATGGTAGGTATGTAAACAGGTCAACCACCAATTTACGAATGATTTTCAAAGTGTTGTTAGGTTTAATGATTTCATTGTGTCCCAATTGGTAAATGCCGGTTTATTCAATGGATTGTTACTTACTATGTAATAACTGTGATTGTATAGATATTGTAGTTTCATTGAAGGATAGGATATGATCTGCAATGAGGAGATCCGATGAAGAACTAAGGTCACCGACATAGCTGAAAGGATTAGTCAGCTGAAGTGGCAGTGGGTCACATCTGTTGAAGGCTATTGGGGCAGATGAGTTCTCTAGTGGAAGCCGCAGACTGGAACGCGCTATGTGAGGTGCCAGGTTAACCAACAACCTAAAGAAGGTTGCTGGATGTGGAGGACTTGGTGTGGTGGTGTTCATGGGGGAAGGCCTATGTCCAACAGTGGTAGTCAAAGGGCTGATATGAGGTAGAGATATAAAATCTCTAGTTGATTTTTTGTGAATATTAACAAATATAAATTTGGATTTGTTACTAATTTTCCCTTTTTTGGGGAGGAGCTTGGTAGATTTTATACACTGTAGGTAAAGTAATTTTCCTAAAGTAGGTACCCATCTATAAGTTAAACCTAGGTATCTAACAATGTTACCTATCTACCTAATTCATTAAATTCTCCTTGGTTTACTGTCATGATTTGGAATTATTTAAAAGAGTAAGCATAGTTACATAATCTTTTTTATGACTATGTCCTTATGAATGTCATAACAATACCTTAACCAAACTATATCCAAAATTGCTAAATGTTTAATATCCATAATTTTGCTACTTGCTATTGGGCAACAAGAAAGATAATATTAAAACATGGGTGGCATAACCACTGCCTGTGGTAGGCTTGCCATACACATTTCAGGAAAATGATTTTATTGATAGTATTGAAATAGTATTGAATAGTATATAATAGTATTGAAATAGATTTGATTTTATAGACATTCTGCTATAGAAATAACCCTTAGAGTTAAAAATCCGTTCAGGTTTTCTGTCAAATGTCCGCAGAGTGTGAAGCGACCCGATCGGGTCTCGTTGCTGTAGGCTAATACTGGATTTATATATATGTCTAGATACGAGTGATTTTTTGAAAACCAAAAACTGACAGCCACACTCAACGCTCAATTTTGATTTCAAATCATCATGCCTGAAATAGGTGATATTAGGCATTTCTTTTCAACAATCATTTTAGACCCTGCATTCCAAATATGGCAAGTCTAACCCTGGTCTCTATTATTATTAACTCTGTAGCGCGGTCAGAGGAAAATAGTGAAAATCCTGCCCAACTAGGGGAGAATTGTGCTCGGTTAGAGGCACAGACAAATCGAGCTCGACTAGAGGAATTTCGAGCTCAAAAAGAGGCAATGCGGGCCCGATTAGATCCAATGCATTTCCAACCAGATGTAACGACAGCACGATGTACAGCCGATGCTCTTGAATCACATGATCCGGAGCCTGTCACACACAAGGTTTGAAAAATATTAGGAGAGATATTGTGTAGGTAGGTCTTTTATTGGGTTTTATGTATATTCTACCGCAGGATGTTATTTATGCCCCTAAAAAAATACATTAGGTATGATACACATTTCTGAAAAGACTATCGCTTTGTTTAGACAAGCACAATAAAGATTAAAATACACAATAATACACTACATAATTCATTTCTGATTCCCATACTTAGTCACAACATTGGCTGTCATGTTGCCAACAACCTTACTTAGTTCTATGTAATTAAATTGTAAACAGGTCAGTTTCGACATGAAGATTGGGGACCAGGAAATTGGCACAATCGTCATTGGACTCTTTGGAAAGACCGTCCCAAGGACCACTGAGAACTTCTTCCAGTTGGCACAGAAACCTGAGGGCGAAGGCTACAAAGGCAGCAAATTTCACAGAGTTATCGACAACTTCATGATCCAGGGTGGCGATTTCACTAAAGGGGATGGCACTGGTGGTAAGTATTTAAAATAAAAAAAATTACAGTGCTTAAAATAAAGTCACAGACATAGTAAAGTCAAAGTCAAAACTATTTTATTGCATGTAAGTACACTGGGTACATTTATACAACGTATCTATTTTAGGTGGTCTGTGTAACATACTCCCAGGAATAAAATATATATTTTCCACTTCAACGTCGCGGAATCGGATTGAGGCTGTCAGAAACAGCATTATCTCGAGTACCTACATAAATTGACATCGGCCGACGACTTGTAAAACCTATATATCGTTGAGATATAGCTGTTTTTGACAGTTTAAGCTGACTTCACGTTGGTAAGCCAACCGCAGGTTCAATATGGACCTTTCCACTGGTCGAAATGGAATGAAATACGTCCAAAAATGGACAAACATGCTGACAAGTGAGGAAAGACCCTAAATATTTTGTATGGTAGGTAGAATACAAACCCACTTGGTGGGCGTTATTATTATCTTAGTGATAAGTAGTAGGATAAGGCATAAATATCCGTGATAAATACATAGGCTAGAAAGTTCCTTGATATTAGAAATATATTATCTGACAAATTTGAAAAGAACCTATTGAATTTTTTAGTCATGAAAGACCGTAAAAGAAAAAAGCGGCGGACTGCAGCGCCAAACTTATCAAAATATTATGAGAAAACTATATTTTAGTTATGTACCAACATTTATCATATGCTTTTTCTAGAGACGTTCTGGTATCTTGTTGTTTTGTAGGACACAGCATTTACGGTGATCGTTTCGAAGATGAGAACTTCAAGCTCCGCCACTACGGCGCCGGGTGGCTCTCCATGGCCAATGCTGGGAAGGACACCAACGGATCGCAGTTCTTCATCACCACCACCAAAACGCCGTGGCTTGACGGCAGACACGTAGTCTTCGGCAAGATCATTGAAGGCATGGTATGTATACCTTTCTCTTTTGTAATACCTACCGATGTTGTTTTATTTTGTACAAGGCGACCTTGGATCTGTTGTGCCAAAGCCCTGTCCATCAAGCGGTGCCTCAATCCGTTTTTTGGTGTACTTCAGATACTATAGATTAGAAATTGAAACGATGTTTTCCTTCATCAAAAAGTCTAGTATTTTAATAAACCGTACGTAAGTTCCGAAAAACTACGGGCCAAAGCCCGTTAACCAACTAGACTACCACAGCTCAATACCAATGTCACTTTCCAGATATTTATTTTAATTAATACCATACCATAGGTACCTGATTTATTACTTTATATCCTTGTAAATAATTGCCACACAATAAAGAGAAACTTAAGTACAAACGGCGATTTTATCTCTCATAGAGATTTCTTCCAGTAGACACTAGATATTTCATTAGTTCACTTTACGGCCGCCTGAGCCGATTTTAGATCTTCTTTCACTGTTGGTTATGTCTTAATCTCCGTTTGTATAGATTAGGATTAGGTAAAACTAGTAGGTAATTAGGTTAGGGATTAAGAAGTTATGTTTCTAAGAAAAGTAGGTAAGTAATAGTCTTATTTAGATTTAAGGTTGATAATTCATCATCATCATAACAGCCTTTTAACGTCCACTGCTGGACATAGGCTTTCCCCAATGAACGCCACCACACCCGGTCCTCCGTATCCATGCACCTGTTTTAGGTCGTCGGTTTATCTGGCGTAGGGGTCTTAGGTTGCTAATATATGCAATTCAGATTTAGGTTCGACTATTTTATTGCATTTTACAGTTACTTTTGAAACATGTTGATAACAATAGTAGGTAATAATAGGCCGTAAAAATTTAACAGCCTGATAGCCAAAACAATACCAGGCACGCTACTGCTGGAGTTTTTGTTCTATAAAATGCTAAGCTAACTACGGAGGTGGGTTAGATAGTCTGAGCTAAGAATTTATAGTATGGTGGAAAACTTTCCTATGCGGGCGAAGTTGCGGTAAAGAGCTTTATGTTAGAGGGAGAGAACGATCATTTATTTATTCACGACGAAATGGACTGTTGTCGCCTCGCCTTGCCACACAGTCTACCTATTAGTCAAGATTGACATCATGAATGTACTTGTAAGTGTAATTTATTTGCTAAGTATTATTGTTTAGTTACAATTTATGGGAATATTATTGAAGACGCGGGCAACTCGTTTGAATACCAACACAGACGTCAACATCGCCTCGCGCCATGGAAATAGTATACAAACTACTATACTATTTCCATGCCTCGCGCATACGTTTTTGTACCCTATGGTGATATGGTTCATTTGTCAATGACGTCAAAAAGTGCGCGAGTATTTTCCGTTCTGTCTTAGAAAATTAAAAGGTAGCGAACAAAAGAAAAAATCTTATGAAACGTTGCATGCACAGTTATTAGTAGAAAAGTTAACAATGGTGTTTGTCTGATTCCCAGGATGTTGTTCGCAAGATTGAGAAGACTGTTACCGGCGCTAACGACCGCCCAGTGAAGGATGTTGTCATCGCCAACACACACACTGAAATAGTCTCAGAACCTTTCAGTGTCACAAAAGAAAGTGCTCAATAACACAACCAGATGTGTTTAGTTATACGTAAAATTTATTAGTTATTGATCAGTTCTTTCATAAATCTTCAAATAAGCATTTATATGTTACAAGTACCACCAATATGATATTATTTTATGTATTTTATCTTGTGTACCAGCAGTGCCACGAACTCAGTGTCAGAGATTTTTTTTATTTTTAAACATGAAATTATTTTCTTTTGCTGATTTTAAGGATACAGTAATAAATAAAATATTTGCAATTTAGACCATGCTTTTTATTTCTTTTATGCAGGATTCTGCTTCGGCCTTGATTTCTTTGTTTTTTGAAGTAACTCCAAGCCTCCAGGCATAACCACAGGTTTTCCGTGCTTCATCTAATAAATTTTTCTTAATGTATACTCTTCCAAGATTCACATACATGGCCCCCAAATCGTCCATGTCCAGGTTCTTACCTATCTCTATAGCTTCTTTTATATAACTTATACTTTCATCATATCTACCTAGTTGGTCACAAACAGTGCCAATATCATTTAGTTGTATGACTATATGCTCCTTTTCTATATCTGTCACCACTCTCATCCGGTCTAATGAACTGACCATCAAAGTTAGACCTCTTTCACATTCGTTACTATCGAGGCACAACCTTCCATACCAATCTTCAGTCAAAGCTAGAAGTTTTATGGTGTCCTCAGTAGGTTCATCCAGTAATGCCTTATTTAGTTTCTCCATACTCCAGTCATAACCTAACCGAGCTGTTGCATATTCCTTATTCAAATGACTTATTCGTGCTAACTTCACACTGATGTGAATTACTCGATAATCATCTTCTTTTGCACCATCAGCCATGATCCTTTGTGAAACTGAAACGAATAGTTTTTTTGCTTTGTCCAGTTGTTCTCTTTCTAACGCCAAATTCGCCATGACGTCATATATATATGTAATGCCAAGTTGATGCCGGATCTGTTGAGCATTCCTCAAAGCAACATGAAGAAGTTGCTCTGCTTTGTCATACTCTGTCTTTTGTATGAAAAGCACACAATGCTTTATAGTCTGGATGAGTTCATCTTCAGAGCTGAGTTGCTTTTGAAAACCAAGCCAAGTAAACAACGAAAAGCCAAGACTACATGGTACAGTTACATACATTTTGGGATCAACGCGTAAAGCAACGGGAGCTGCTTTAAAACTTTCTCTGAATTTTGATAACCTTGTCCATATAAATCTGTATCTTGACGACATTGTGTATTATAAATATTATCTAACGAGCTGTCTGGAGAATCACAATAAGTAATAATAGTGGTTACATAACCTTAAACAGTTATCTTGTTAAAACATTTTAGTGTATATATAATTTAATATACAATAAATTATTTAAAATTGTATATAATGCAGGTGCTATTATTTTCTTTACAGTTTTAAAAGTCTAGCGTAAAATATAATTTTCTAATTTTGCACTACAATGACATTGCAGTGTTGCCAACTGCTATTGCTTTCTCGCTCTACGGCCAGCTGAGGGCGTTTGTGCACTATACGTTTCCGATTCACATTCAATACGTGAAAAAACGGACACATTTTAAGTCCATCTGCCGTAGTAGTAAATGTATGTACGCTTGTGCACTCATCCGTTTTTGATTCATAGCAATTCGTGTTTGATCCGTTTTTTCACGCATGAAGTCTTTTGTTTTTTAAATGGTTTTGCGGCTTTGGGAACGAGTCCTTTCTAGCCAATCTTTCACTTCACTTTTTACTAATTATATTATTTTATAATTAAATTATTTTTGTGTAGTTTAATCAGATATTGTATCTATTAAGTAGGTAAGTGATAATTAGTCAGTCTTAGACCAACCTTGGTTTCATTCACAACATTAAGTTACTGCAAAAATATTTATGATTATATAAATTCTTTGAAAACTGAGTTTTTTTTGTTTCATTTTCTACTCCCATGAACACACTAAAATATATGTGGGGGGTGAATAGCTTTTTCAAGGCAGATTTTGGCAACATTATCTATTTATTTTCCTAATGGTCACGCCAGAGGAAATCCCGTCCGTTTTTTTCACGTATTGAATATGAATAGTGTATAGTGCACAAACGGTAGGACGTGAATTTCACGTCCGATCTTTTTCACATATTGAATGTGAATCGGAAACGTATAGTGCACAAACACCCTTAGAGCAACACAACGACCAAAGAGGATATAATTGACATGACAGTGACACCAACATGACAGACAGATAGCAGCCAATGCTGCCAACCCTCTTCGCTATACCATGAGTATACCATACAAAACCTAAATTGTCCCTTGTTAAATCGACGTTAAACCTACTATCAGTTTAGTGCGGTGTGAGCTGCAGTGTGGATCCACCGAATGGCACTGGTTGTGCCATTTGGCGGCCGTGCTGCGGTTTTATGTATTCGTGATTATAAACTACGATTTGACCTTTAAGGACTTGTTTCCAATGGGCCGTAAAACTAATAAAAAATATCGTTTTTCACGTCTCCTGTCTCCTCGACTGTTCGCGTTTTCTTGTATTTTTAATTTAATTTGGAAAGCTTACGAGTGAAAATATATAGTGAACTATAATTTAATTGAGCATTTCTAGAGGTATATATTAAATGATGGTAATGCAGAGTTGATGTGACGCACCTATATAACACGATTACTGAACTTGAACTATGCTGCCTTTCATTGGGACTGGAAGGCTTTCGTAACAAATAACAAATGGCAAAACAGTGAAAAGACGAAAAAATGTATGGAATAAACGGTTCAGATCTCCCTCCCGTTAACGAGGATACTTTTTGTAAATACGTCTTGTATTACGAAATAAATAATTCAAGGTAAGCTGCATCACAAAATTACTGTCAATTGTTGCTTTGTTTTTGTCAATTTGTGCTTTCACAATGGTTTTTTGCAGAGTCCGGATTTGGGATTTGATAATTTTGATACCGAATGCATTGTTTGTGCTGTTCCTGGTTGTTAGATTTAATAAGGCCCAACTGAAGTTGCGTGCAACGAGTAGTCCTATATTTCTGACCTTCTACACTTTGGTATGGGGTAATGTTATCATCAGCTTGGTGAGATGTGCTGTGTCCATGACAGTGAATGCGGCCATGCCACTAGGTGGGCTTGTCGACAAGATTCTATGGGTAACTGTGAGATTCTTCCTGCTTGCAACGGAAATGAGTGTTGTAATTTTTGGATTAGCATTTGGTGAGTATTTGTCTTATTTATTAGTTATTAGATTTGTATGTACGTCTTTCTGCCTACCCTGTCAGAGACAGCCGGTAGATACTTTATGTATGTTCATCTTCATCTCCATCTCTTCTTCTGAGTATGATTGTTTAAATACCTACCTAGTTGAAATTCTATTTTACATTAATTAATTATCAATAGAGGGGCTATAAATCTATACTCAATTCCTAATATCACACTACGACCCTTTGGAGCCGAATAAAAGTCAGAAATAACTCAAAAAAAGCGGGCAAGGTCGCAGAATACAGCTAGTAGAGTAATAAACAAACTCTTGGTAATAGTTAAGAATTGTACCATAGGGCTGTGATATATTTTAGCAAACTCCTGGTAGGTCATTCTTGCTATGTTCTTTCATACATTAAGGAATTATACTGAAATTGATAAATAATTGTAACCTTCAGGTCACATGGACAGCCGAAGCAGTATTAGATATGTTCTGCTAGCGACGTCGCTGATCTCACTTGCATTCACGGTAACTCAAGGCACATTGGAAATCGTCATGCCCGATGACATATTCCACATTGACACAAGGAATTATAATCTGTTTGGACATGGTGGAATGCTCTTCTGGTTTACATCATCACTGGTGTTTGCTTTGATATACTTCACAATATTGTTGCTGCCTTGGATTCCATTGAGGGATTATTTGGCATTACCAAGTAAGTTTATTTTTAACATTTTGACTCTCATCTTTGCCCACTGTTAAGCTTTGCTTGGGAACCCTGTTATTTTCTTAGGTTGAAACGTCTAATCAAATCAGTCATTTCCAATAGTGAAGGCTTTCTTAATATTAGTTGAATAGTTTAAGAGATAAAACCGAACCTTATTTATATTGTCTGTAATTAATAAAATAAAGGAAAAACTTAATATTTCTTAAGAAATTCTGTAGACGCCAGAGACTTGTTAGTATACACTAACTCTATGGTAGACGCATTTCCACTCAGTGTACTTCTTTTTTGATATTTTTGTTTTTTGGTTACATTAACAGAAGAAAAGCCAAAAAGTTACATAAAGAGTAGGTATATAATTAGTAGTTAATGTTATTAATAACTACTATTTCCTATTACATCATACATAAGTAATTTAAACTGGGTAAGTAATTATAATTAAGCTCTCTACTGCATTAATGAAGGAAGAGTGCCATTTGTAAACAACTGAACATTAATAAATTACTTAGTGATATGATAACAATGTTTGCTGTCAATTTATTGTTCTTGATGTCCTGGAACGTTGTTGCTGTGTGCTTATGTTATTGACATAATGCTTTTGAGATGTTTATGTACAGGAATTTCTTAAGGTGTAGTGTACACTGGTGTAATATTCTATCAGGGTCATAGATACCGACCTCAACTGCGCGCTTTCTGAACCATATGAGACTCTGCTAGTATTCAATGGTGGTATAACCATTAATTACCATAATCATTAAATCAATGCCATGGACTGGGGCCTTCGACATAGCTCAAAGGGTTAGCACGTCGAAGTGGCAGTGGGCTGGTCACATCTGCCGTAGAACCGATAACCGCTGTAGTAGACGAGTTCTCGAGTCGAGTTCAGCGGCGCGCCTTGGGGAAGGCCTATGTCCAGCAGTGGACTAGTACAGGCTGATGATGATGGACTGGGGCGAAAGCAGCAGTGTTCCCGATATGGGAACTGAGTACTGTGATGGCCAAGACATCTGATCAATATTAGCCATAATGGACATAATTTCAGTATGATGGAAGACCTGTGTCCATCAGCAGACTGATAGATTTGGTGCTGTGTAACAGAAAATAGTACAGTGGACCACACGTCCAGATATATGAAAATGATATCTTTCGCTAAATTGTACTCTTTGGAAATAAATAAATTTATTATTATTATTTATTATTATAATGAAAAACACATCTACACTACACAGATAATGTTTTCTTGCATCCCGTTTTGATAACTGCTCTCAATTTTACGACCGCCATTTTTCGGCTAAATTAAATCTGTGTTACATTTTATACGCCTTCATGAATTATTCAGACGCGGTAGACTTCACATGTGACACGCTATTGTGAATGCACGTGAAAGTAGTGATTCTAAAATCATCAAATCAAATATTCTATATTGTGCACCAATATTAAATCCAAAAAAAAATTAATTCATATTTTGACTTAAAGGCAATATTAATTCCTGTGTGATATAGGTACACAATGTAACGTTTTATATGCAGGTAACAAAACACAATAAGAAGTGGTGAAAGAAGGGCTAAGGCTGATTTTGTTTCGTGAAGTGACTCTAAACTAAAAAGTTTAGAGTCACTTCACGAAACAAAATCAACAGTCTAACAATATGTCGCCGCCCTTGTGGGCCTCAGGCCTACCCTCTGAACGAGGGCGTTAAGGCTACGCCACGCTAGCCCAGTGCGGGTTGATGGACTTCACATGTGCATAATAATATTCATAAAATTAATTCTTCGGCGTATGCAGGTTACTCACGATGTTTTCTGTTTTAGGGCAGTCAGTAAATGTAAGTAAGTACTTAAGTTTCGAGAA
Organism: Metalampra italica; assembly: GCA_949699065.1. Taxonomy (NCBI): domain Eukaryota; kingdom Metazoa; phylum Arthropoda; class Insecta; order Lepidoptera; family Oecophoridae; genus Metalampra; species Metalampra italica. The sequence continues at coordinate 4,973,703 of OX452986.1, forward strand.
ATACTTATTGGTACCTCGCCATATGATAGGCCGTGTAAGTTATTTCGGCTCAATGTTGTCTGTGAAACCTTTGTAAATAGACAAACATATTTGACAAAATGTAACATCACTTTCCTTGCAGCGAAACTGTCGTTTTACCTGTACGTGCTGCTCCTGGCGCTGCTGGACACGACGCAGGCGGTGGGCGCGGGCCTGCTGCAGTGGGGCTCCCTGCAGTCGGGCCTGTGCGTCGTCGACGTCACCACATGGCTATATTTCTCGCTGTACACGCCTCTGGTATACCATACATTCCTTAGTGAATTCTTTAGGTAAGTAACGAAATTTTTTAATTTTTTTAGCCCCCGTAATTAAGCTGTTTTCCGCGGCTCGCCCGCTTTTTATACGTTCAGACTTTTTCTTTGTGCTCGGCTCCTAAGGGTCGTAGCGTGATGTTAAATAGCCTACATAAGTGCAAAAAGAAATTTTTGAATCCGACTAATAGTTCCAGAGTTTAGCGCGATCAATTATAAAATTCTTATAAATATAGACTACCAGTCTAACTATATTAGTATAGACACATTTGTTTATTTTTCAGCGTCTCTCAACCGAGCATAATGTTTTCGTACAAGGCTCAGATGGACGAGCCCATGGACAACGACCAAGTATCTCTGCCGCACCAGCAGAGCTTCAGTTCACTCAAAACGGATTCGGACTACATTTATCAGGTGAGGAGGCATATCCTACTAATATTATTTTGCCAAGTTAGTTTGTAAGGATGTTTGTGACGTTGTTACTCTTTCATGTTGTAACGGCTGAAAAGATTTTGATGAAACTTGGTACAGTGATAGCTTATAATCTGGAATAACAAATAGGCAACTTTTTACCGCGGTAAACTTATACCATGCGGGGAAAGCCGCGGGCTACATCTAGTTTATGTACTTTTTGACACTTCATGATATCGTGGGTTCGAATCTTGATCCGTACCAATGATTTTTTCGGAATTAACGTACAGTTTATTATAATACCACAGGCTTTTCGGTGTTGATAAATTTCGTGAGGATACGCCAATAGAATGTCTATTCTAAGGCATACGTGAAGTCCACAAAAAACGGATTGGGCATAGGGGTTTAGCACGACAGATCCCGGAGTGCCGAAGTGTCGCCAGGTATTCCTGGCCCCTAACAAGTTAAGCACTCGTAAGATCATCATCAGCCTGCACTAGTCTACTGCTGGACATAGGCCTCCCCCAAGGCACGCCACTGAACCCGATCCTCGGTTCTCCGCGTCCAATCACTGCCAGCCCCCTTACGCAGGTCGTCGCTCCATCAAGCCGGGGGCGTCCCACGCTTGCCCAGTCGTGATCTCCACTCAAGAACTCTTTCATGTGTCACGATGTCAGCCCACTGCCACTTCAACGTGCTAACCCTTTGAGCTATGTCGAAGGCTTTGGTTCTCTGACGGTTTCGGATCCTATCTCTCAGAGAAACTCCAAGCATAGCTCTTTCCATTAGCTCTTTTCATAGCCCGTTGAGCGACTGGGCTTTTTTTTACTAGACCCACTGTCAGTGTCCACGTTTTGGCGCCGTTAGATAATTAAACGTTAGTTCATTGTTTTCCAGCAGAGTAACAGCGTATATGACAGCACACTGTTCGAAGCGGGAGGGACGACGCCTATGAACCCAGTATACAGCGCGTCGTTGCAGAGCCCAGACTCCATAGCGTCCGGCCAGTCCATGGAGGGGGCGACAAATGGTTTCCAAAACATGCCGTCGACATAACAATTATCTAGATATCAGATGTAACCTCTCATTTAATTCAACGCATCCAAAGAAAACTACTATAGTAAGTTCAGTTTTTAAGCCCTTGATTTAAAATGTTCTGTATCTAAGAACATATATATATTTTACTTTTTTTCTTTACTGCCTTTATTTTTCGAAAGAAATATTAATGCAGCTTGTTCCTCGCATGCCGCTCATTTCAAGAAACAGTGAGCGCTTGGGATATTAAAATGAACAATATACAATTTAGACTGTATGAATGATAGATTTTAAAAAACGTTAGTGCTTAATATTATCAGATTTTATTTTCTATTGACAAGAATCTGTGTAATTCGACTGTATTCTATTGTTTATACTTAATAGTATATTTGGTTGTTTTGTGAATGGGCTAGCCAGTGATCAAATGGAATAACTTGAGACTGTATCACATCCCATTTCTGCTTTAATGTCTTGTAATGGATCCATCCAAAGTAATAAAACAGACACTAGATTATATTAGCTGCAACGGCTACTTAAATTGTATATAGACATTTGCTGTGACTTTAGACTTGTCTTGTGATGTTTTTTGTTCATTAATTTATCTTCAGATTGAAAATTAATGCCTATTTGGGTATCACGTTTAAAGATAGTTTTATAGTTATATTCTGTAGAACTTAGTCTGAACAATTTTAAAGTGATTACAGATAATATTATTTAATATCCAACATTACACAATGTTGTGGTGTTTGTGCCGGTATAACATTTTAATTAATATTGTTTCCTCGAATGAATGTGTGATGCCAAAAGTTTAATTATTACGTCATATCATTTCGTTACCTTGTTGAATTTAACATATCTGCAAACAAATTATCGTGGCAAAGCAATCTATTAACTGGATGTTAAGCGTGATTTTTGATAATTATGATATTTCATCACTACTCTAAGACATTCTAACAGATCACTATCTGTAAACAACGTCCACCGTCGGACATAGGCCTATACCTAATACTGACATAACATTGGGGATAAACGGTTTGCTACATGAATTTCTAACAGCATAGATATTCGAGGCACTTAAGGTAATACAGGGTGTAAAAAAATACCTGTAGTGACCGGTTACAGAGGCATTTTGTGTCAATTCAAATTTTGGTCAGCTTTTTTGTGCCTTTCCGAAAATCGTAAGACACGAATCTGAACACCCTATCTCGGCAGAATCTCAGATGGAATCTTTCAGATGATATGAAACCACCGATGCGATGACTAAAATTGAATCAGTATTTACAAATTGTACTACTAGTATTAATAAAGGCACAATAGGATCTGAATTTAGTTAATGTGCTTCAGATTGTATAATATTTTAAATGTGAAGAATTTCTATTATATTGTGCTGATTTATGTTTGACACCGACTTGGTTACTCTTATGTACTGTGATGGTATACCTACTTATACTTTTGTTGTTAATTTATATATTTTTTCTTGTAATTTGGTTAAGTGATGGCAAAATGATATTAGTAGTGCATCTAAAGGTTCGAAGTATATTTCTCAAAGATAAATCTAAGAAGGGTTTTTTAGTATTAGTTCTAATAATGCGTGTAGATATAATCTATTGAATCAGATAAAATAGTATAGTCCTGGAAGAAAATTTTGTAGCAGGAAATTATTATCGGTTGAGTTTACAAGCCAGGTTTATTTTATCTAGTCTCATTTTATGAAAGCGGAGCCTTTGTTTTATCTTTCTAGATTAAACTGTCAATTCTATTTCTGATGGCCAGAACTAAGAAAAACAGTCGCAATTTTTTATTGGGCGTGGAATAGTACATGCATTAATTTTGTTTTTAATCATTTTTACTTATTGCCATCTTACAAAGCCCACAAAATCAGCTCAAGTTTTACGAGTACCTACCTGCCTACTTCGTCTGATGAAATGTATGTATGTATCGAAATAAGGCACGAGTTATCGAATACAAGAGATGACATTATTATATGTTCTAGGCAAAATTGCGACGATATTTAGAGCTCTGGCTGATAGTTAACTTAAGAATTATAGTTTTCCTTTATAAATTGTGATATGTTTTGTGCATCCATGTGGAAACCTACTTTAAGTGATATTCTGGTTAAGTGGTATATTTTTTATTGTTTTATTTCGTAGGATACTAATAAAGTAATCTTTTATTGACATTTTGTATTATTTAGAGCTTGCGGTCCGTGCGTATTTACGTGTTAGGAAGGTAGTAGTGATTCAGGGATAAGATAACCAACAATTTAAATATGAATTTATGCACAACCAGTTGAACCAGTAGGTCTATGGGGAATAAATTCGTAAATGACACAATCACCCTAACAGCGAAGTTTTACAAGAGAAGTTTTGTATTCGTGCAACAAAAAAATATTCGCGTTTTTGATAAAATCCTATAACTATTCTATTACACCTAATAAATTTGATAGGTAATAAAAAATGTAACTTCAGACAGGTATAAATGAAAATGGTAGGTAGATTATATATATAACAGAGTTTATTGATTATATTTAATAGACTCATTTTTGCAATTCATCTTGAATGAAAGGGTGTCTCAGGCAATCATTGACTGATAGTCTTTGACTGGGATCAAGTATTAACATTTTATCCAAGATGTCTTTGAGTTGTAATAACTTTTTTTCCTCAACCAAAGACATATTTTTACCGAACTTTTTAAATTCCTTCTGCAAGTCTCTGGTTGCATTGATGCTGCACACTTCAACAATTTTTTCTCGTCCCGAAAATTCATCTTTTTTATGTAGAAGAAAATTGTTATTATAGTTGAAATGTTGGTCTTTAAACTTTCCTTTTCGTATCATTTTGGCAGGAAACTTTCCCTTCAAATCCATGAAGCATTTTAACATTTTATTATTTGAGCTTCCAGCAAACATTATTTTACCAGTGGCCATTTCAAAAATTGTACATGCGGTTGACCATATGTCTACTCCGTGTCTATAACATAATCCCAATATGATTTCTGGTGCTCTATAAAATCTTGAAACTAGGTATGGTGTTGGTTCATTATCATCTACTTTCGAAGCTGAACCAAAGTCGCACAATTTAAGTACATTCTTTTTTTCATTCACTAAAATATTATCTGGTTTAATATCTGCATGTACGATACTAATCTTTTTTAAAAGTCTCATAGCTACAAGCAATTGTCTACTGTAGCTCATCAAAGCTTTCATGTTGATGCCACCATGTTTGCCATATTTCTTTATAACACATCGCAAGTCCATATAAAGTGGTTCTAAAACTAGACAGAGATGACCTTTGTGCATAAAATGTGTAAGATATTTCACACAATGATGTTTATTTTCAGGATCGGCTTGATTTATTTCCTTTAAGAATGCAATTTCCTTTAAGCTTGTCTTATACATTAGTTCATTATTTCTTACGATTTTTATAGCAACTTCAGTATTCCCTTGGCATCTGTCTTGTGCTCGGACTACATTTGCAAAAACTCCTTTCCCTAGTATGCTTTTAATCATGTATCTATTATCATTGACGATATCTCCCACTTTTACATTATAGTATCCTTCAGAATCGTCCCAATTGTCTGCCAGTTGTAGTGCATTCTTTTCACTGTTATCCTGTGTAACTTTGTCCAGCACCGCCGCTTGATCATAATCATCTTTATCGGCGAACATGTCCGTTGTTTCTTTAACAGAAGTAGATTTAATTTCAATCGCATTATTTTGGTTCTCATTTTCACTATAAAAAGGTTTATGTTTTTGATTTTTCTTATCTTTTTCATATTTTTTTTCATGTTTGTCCTTTTGTGAGATATTTAAAGCTTCTAATAGCTTTTTGCGTTGTTCTCGTCTTTTTTCAATAATGCTCTCCTCATCTTCTGATTCTCCATGTGCATAGTCTCCATTTCGTTCAGGTGAAGGTTCCTTAGGTCGCTTCAGTTTTGCTGTACTTGTTTCCTCATGATCGAAGCTATGCCTTCTTTTTGGTTGGTTGTCATAATCATAGGTGGTATAACTGTTGGAATGTTTACGATTTTTATTTCTATATTTCGTATCTAAATCATTATCAGAATGCTTGGTAAAATTTTTCAGTTTTTGTTTAAGATTTTTTCTTTGCTTCATTAATTCCTCTATGCTGGATCGTCTTGCAGATGATGATGGGGTTTTAAACTCTTTTTCGGAACGTTTGGAGTAGTCTCTATGGTGTCTGTCCCTCATCTTGGATTTTAATCTTTCTTCCTTCAAATGTCTTGATGATTTGCTTTTTGAATGTCCATAATCTGCCATGTCTACAAAGTGTAAGAACAGTAGATTTTGTTTTATAGTTTAAATTCAAATGTTTGTTTACTGCATCTGTAACGACAAATTTTATTTAATAATTTATAGCAGATTAATGTAGTGGTAAAAAGCGAATTGTGTTTTAGATAACAATAAAATATCTTTTTGTTTTCAATAATTATATTTTGATTGTAAGCTTGCCTATGTCACTTTCATGATAGCTATGCAAGTTAATATTCATTATAACTATATAGATCAACTATTAAATTAATGTAAAATACTCTCATGAAATTGACATAATATAGTGACATCTAATTATTGTTAACTATATCAGTGATTACATTTCCACAATGTGAACTATCGTCTGTACTTCCAACATTACTCAGTATTTTCAACTTTTCATGTTGCTACTCATCAATGGATTCTCATCTTCACACATCCTCTTGTGTTTATCAAATCCTTTCCATCCATTTTGCCCAATATTAATGCTTTCATCATGTTACCATCTATGGTTTTATTAATGGACCGATGGTCAATGCAACTTTTTCATTTTATTGAGTTATCTATAAAAAAATCACAAATAGAATTATGTACATCTACATCTAATTTATAAAAAAATCTTAAAAACAAAAAAATGCATAACTTTATTTACTCATCCCAAGTATCGGCCAAACTTAATGGTTAAATAAAATTAAGGTTTTCCAACAGTACTCATAGCATGAACTTTCAAGTTTTATGGAAGATTTTAAATAAACCATCCAACAGTTTTTCATTCATGCTATGGACACTGGCAAGCATTTGCTAAATAAAAAGACCTCAAAGTCCAATGCTTCATAGTCTATAGGCTCCTCTAGAGCATCCTCCAGTGCATTGGCTCATGTGTAATACTCCATGCACACAAGATACCTGTGCAAGTGAGTGGCTATAAATATCCTGAGTATGGGTTAAACTACACACACTATGGGGCAGTGACAGCTAGTTGTGATACATGGGAGTGTACGGCGTTTCACAGACACACGCGGCCTGCGGTGGCGGCCTGTTGTCTTCCCTATGCAATGTACATGAGACTTCAGACACGCGTGGCCTGCGTTTGCATATTAAAGCTGCGGCCTGCGGTAGGCCGCCACCGCAGACAGCGTATGTCTGTGATACACCTAACACGGAACCCCACATTGACGCGGGCAAGGCGCAGCCTGTGATACAATTTTGTATGAAGCCTAGGCAGCGCGTTGCCCGCAGACTCGCAGACCAACACCACTCCAGTGTGGGGGTAATATAAACCTGTGGTATGAGCACTTTGATGTCTTTAGTAGAATATTAGGGATTGGACTATTTTATCTTCTTCATCAATACTGATGAATCATCAATCACACCACACAAATCTGCCCTAAAATTTAAAGCACATTATGGCATAATTTGATGCATTCACATAGTTCCCGAGAATGAGATTGATTACTCCTATCAAATCAACACGTTGATTGGATTTAGTGATTTTATGGAACTAATGGAATGAGTCAAATACATCACAATTGAATCACAGCCCTTTGACTGGACAGGCAGATAATCTGTGATTAAAATTTAAATAAATTACCACTTAAGATTTACAAAAGCACAAATTAGATATTTTAGACGCATGGAAATAGTATAAAAACACTATCACAGAGTACATTATATATACTGAGAAAACACTATTTCCATGTTTAGACGATACTTTTTTTTTTTTTTTTGTATTGGTATCGGCCAGTTGGAAACAAAACAAGTTAGTGTATCCATCCAACCACAGAGGAATTAATTCTCCCCAAAAAGCCTGAATGACAGTAGTACTGACATGACAGTGACAGATGTGCGTTTCGTTACACGCATTTTATAATTTGTCACAACGCGTGAAACGGAAAACATTAATCCTAGTATTTCCTTATAACGATATCTGTCGAAAAACAACGAAAGTAACAATCTCTAGTAAAAAAGATTTGTATGGAGTGTTATGTATTATACCCTATCCTCGTCCAATGCCGTTGTCGCGACAGAGCGCGAAACTTTAAGCCTCAAACCTTTTAAATGAGGAAAATTGTGTGGGTGACTCAAGGTCTTCAGAGGTGGAGATTGACTTGGGACCCAATAGATCTCTAGAAGCTGAATCTAGTCTAGACTTAGGATAAGCGGTCATAATTAAGAACTGGCCTCACAAGAAGTACAACATGACTGATAGAACAGGGACGAAGATCCTTGGGTCGGTCTAAGCATCAGAATGGATTGACAAGGCCGCAGAGCTCTGGATCCTATAATTGTTAACAGACTATTAATACCATTCAATCTAAATATTTCAGAGAACTCGCGACGGTGCGCGAAACTCTATGCCTCAAACCTTTATATGATCTGACAACACCACAACTGCGTTCTCGATTGTTTATGGTAAGCCACTTTGAAAGTATTTCCGCGCTCAATCTTCAAAGTAAAAGATGGCGTCGGCGAATCCGGGTGTTCACCGAGAAATTTAAGCTGAGTGATTTTATTAGTTCTTAATAGTTACTAAATGTTCCAGGCCGGGGTTCATACTCAAATAAAGAGTGGTGGACATACCTGTGCGTTCCAGCCTAGGGTTCATACCCGCGTATAAATGCGGCGGTGGATCTACCTAGGGAAAGTGATGTGGGTATAAAACTCATCGTCTCACCTTCACGGGTGGAGATTGACTTGGAACCCAATAGTCTTCGAGAAAGTCTTCGAGTTAGTAAATCAAGTCTAGACTTAGGATAAGCGAGCCATTATACTACAAACCGGGCCGCACGAGACACCACGTTATGCGAGCCATTACTACAAACCGGGCCGCACGAGATACCACGATAAGCATCAGCACAGACCCTCGGGGCCGCAGAGTTCAGGGTTCTATTAATCGTTAACTGACCAGTAATACTAATCTAAATGTTTCAAAGAACTACCTCATCAGTCAGCCCAAGATTCTGAACACTCGGACTCATTGGGCTTTAATTACATCTGCAGGAGGTGGACGTAGGCTGAGGCTGGGGGACAGAGGAGCAAGGATAGTACGTTGGATGGAAGGATAAATGCGAAACAGATAGATAACCAGACGAAGCAGCTTGGACCTCAGGTATGCACTGCACACATTACTTAGTCACGCAGCTGACGATAATTATTCGGGAGTGCCCTTGAGTTACGCTCCTACCGGCCTTCATATAACCGCCGTACCTAAATAACGGGCCCTTACCGATATGGTGAAGGAGATCGCTGGGATATGAAGATGTTCACAAGACATTCAGCGCAGAGAATAAAGCAGAATAAGAAGTTAAGATTTACAACAAATAGAATGTGCAGTGCATAATAAACTGACTCCATACTGTGTGTTCACAAAATCTAGTCAGGTTACCACCATTACCTCGACTAGCTGAACATTGCAAATAAGAGAAAAGCAGTGCTCTGCGATCAACAAAACACTGGTTTAATGTGGTGTAAAATATTGTTATCCACTAAACTACTCCAGACAGAAGGTAGAATGGTCTTTACTAATTATTAATAACCAGCTCTTCAGCCTGTGTCCACCTAGCCTATAGTTAAGAAATTTTAAATCGGTTCAATGGTTAGAGACTACTCCAAGTATATTTACAATTTTTACCTATTTATAATTTTCATTTACTGAAATTCATTGCTTCGTGACACATAGCGCCATCTATTAGCGAGTAATAGGAGTAAGGACACCAAAGAATGAATGAACAGAAGAACGGATATGAAACCGGAAATGACGACAACTGAAGAAGAAAAAGGGAGTAACGAAATCGTACTTATTTATTTGATTTGTGTTTGATAAGTTTAATTTATACGTATTTACGGTTAAAAGAATAATAAAATAACCACACATCTTAATCCAAGTGCATAAATAACGAGCGCGGTCGAATAATACTAATTTTAATTCCGGAAATAAAATGTGAACGAGAATGAAGGAAACGTCAGACGCCGCCCGCCGAAACCGCGCCGACCGACAGACGCCACACCCAAGCGAAACCGCCATTTGCTCTTTCCCAAGTTTGAGTCGAACGGTAACTTTAACAAAATTTCGTTAAAAGTGAGAACGTGGTGTGCAAGTGATTATAAACCTAACAGGTGGGTGGGAATTTATGATAAATAATCGAATCTCATCTTTTAATAAGCCCGGATGCACCTATTCAAAGTTTTGAGGTGTAACTAAAACATTCTTGCATGAGCCCCATTTTCAAATCAAAATTATCAAAGTATTCATGTACCTAGTAACAAATAAAGAGTGAGCACCTACCTATTGCGATTTCAGACAAAACAAACATCATTTACCTACTTAGATGTATGCGATTTGGTAAATTAATACAATACCATTTATGTACCTACCTACCGGGCCCTCGTATGGCCAGCCAGTACTTACCTACCTACATTACCTACTGGCATTCGTGGTTTAAACAAGCCTACCGACCACGTATTATCGGTATGGACTTAAATGATTAGGTAGATATTTTTCACCTGGAATCTAATATGAATCCTGTTGGTTAAAAGATAATTCAAGTAGTCAGGGAAAAATTGTAATTTCGTACATACCTACCTAACAGGAATCACTGATGCGGTGTAGTGGATAAAAGACAATCCCACATCGTGACACCGTGCGTGACGACACCTGGGACTTGCCTACAAATAGTCCTTTCTACAACCAAGTAAGTCTGCATGTCTGCATATTTGAAACGATCCAAAAATTAAGACAAACTAAGTGACATTGTATTTTATCAAGTGATACCTACCTATACTTACCTGGTATGGAAAAACAACACCAAATGTATTATATGTACGTTCACCTGCAAATGTAATGCAAGTTTCAGTTACACAATGCAAGTTACAAAATCTATAAGAAATTGACTAAATGAGACTAATCTAAAGCACCTAATTAGTTTTCGGAGAGAATTGCCTTCAGAATAAAATAGCTTTGTCTGCAAAATAAGTAAGCAAGCCAGTTGATCAAAGATAACCAATTTATGCAATAAAATTGAATTTATGATAATCAGATGACTGAAACACCTGCACAGACATGACTCAGGGATTCCTGCGTCAGCCGGTTCCGGCCGGACGGTTGGCGTAGTAATCTCCTAACGACAGACTGTATAGAGAACTGGGAGATGTCACCATTGTACATACATACTATCTTCACGCTGTGTCCCTGGCGGAGTAGGCAGAAAGAACTATTGTGTAGCGTAATAATAATAAAAATTATATTGAACTACCTATATTAATACACCTAGTAACTTATAAATAAAATAAATTCAATAGAAATGAAATGCAAACTTAAATAAATTAAATAAAGCAAATGAAGTGGTGATGGTGATGAAATGCTTTACAACACTATACAGATAGGGCGGCGGCGTTGCGAAAGCGTTGCGGCGGCGAATCTGCGGAAAGCGAATATAAAGCGGACCCCTTCAGACAGGAATACCGCTTGCGGAGGCGGCGGCGGCGTGTATGAAGAATGCTCCGCACCGCGGCCGCTCTGTGTGGCGGTTCTCATATACTACAAAGGAATACAACGCGCCGCCGCCGCGCGCGTTTGCCGCGCCGCTTTGATGTGAAGGGCTTCATACTATTTCGAACATCAAAAATTACCGCAACGCTATCGCACCGCCGCTGCCCTGTCTGATGTGTTGGGCTAAAAGTGCTTGCTTGGGTTACCCTCACGTTGTTCTGTTCGGCAACGCTTATAAACTGCTGAGGCCTGTTCACAATTGGATCTGCCTGTCTGCTGCCTATCTGCTGCCTGCCCGCTGCCAGTTTCATCATCATACCAGCCTGTAGACGTCCACTGCTGGACAAAGGCCTTCCCCAGGGATCTCCACGACGGTCGGTCCTGCGCTAACCTCATCCAGCTGGGTTGCCAGTCTACCTACAACATATTACCACCGACTGAGGTAAGTCCTTTTAGCTCCCGTTGAAACTGTTTCTGAAATCTGTGATTGAAACTCATCTAAGTTTGGATGTGTGGATGTATATTTAAGTGTTTGATGAAGTAGGTATCTACCTACCTACTCTAAGTCAACGCAGTCAAAAGATATGGCCGTTTTTGCCGCATTTTTGAGTATCTTGGTCATCAAAACCTATGGGGTACTTCCGGTTGACCTAGAATCTTGAAATTTGGCAAGAAGCAAAGTCTTAAAGTACAAGTAAAGGAAAAAATCCGAAAACCGTAAATTTGTAGTTGCATCACAACAAAATCTTTTTTTTCTTGTACATACCGGACTTCCTCTGTGGTACCGGGGTTGCTACCGGGCGCCCGCCATAAAGTTTTTAGCATCATTGAACTTCCATGTTCATACACTGCTCATTTTAAATACTGACGGATTGTATTTGTGTTTTGTTTTCCTTTCTAGCCTTGACATTAAACTGATAAACCAGCGAACTTTAATAAGTATAGAAGCATTACTTCATACAAATTTATTTGAAAATGTGAGATTCGAATTAAAACAAATGCAATTATGATATGCTAGTCTGAAGTAACAAAGCGTGTAAGATGATTATAGACCATATCGCTATGCGACAAAGTATACATTTGCTTGAATTGAATTCTACATAATACATTTTCATGTCTAGTACAGATATTCAAATCACCTACTGCTGGGAACTGGGTGTCATCATTTTTAGGGCTTAGTAGTATTTCTATACATATTAAAGTTCGCTGTGATAAACCCATTGTTTATTTGCGAGTATAACTAAATGGACGAATCCAACCAAAATTAATCGGATCCATTTAGTTATACTGAGCAGTAGAACTATTTGGACTTTTTTTGTCCAATTTGTTATACGGTATAACTAATAGTATAACTAGTTGGACAAACCCAATTTTATGACGACAGGAATAATAATGGATACGAATGAAAAAAATGTGAAAAATGTTTCAGTTGGTGCGGGAGCGAATAATTCCAGCATGGTGTGAGAGTGCGAGGTAGATAAGTCGGCGCGCAACTACTCGAGATACTACGACAGTCCGGATGGATGCGGTATACAGACAGACGTAAGGTGCGTACTTTTATTTTAGTTCTCCTAGAATTTACTTACAATTCCTACATTCATACAATCTTCACGCTCTGTCCCTGCCGGGGTAGGCAGAAGGAACGCAGCGCCAAGTATAGCGATCCTGACACACCTCTTTCGCGTCGCACCGTCTCATCATTCTCTTCATACAGGCTCGCCGCGTTGACGCGAGTGCTCTTGATACAAGCCTTTCCTGTCATGATAGGAAAAGCTTGTATGAAAGGACAGGATGCAGGCGGCGCGCATGCGCGCCAGGCCAGGACGCGGGCGCAAAAACACGAAAGGTGCGAAGTTCGACCCCCAGCTGGGCCATGTACCAACGTGCTTTTCGTTTTTTTTTTGTTGAATTTTTCTGGTTTTTTGCATTTACTGACTGCTGTACGGTACCGAAACGTGGTCCCTCACTATCGGCCTCGTAAGAAGGCTCAAGGTCACCCAGAGGGCAATGGAGAGAGCTATGCTCGGAGTTTCCCTGCGAGATCGAATCAGAAATGAGGAGATCCGCAGGAGAACCAAGGTCACCTACATATTTCAAGGAATTGCGAAGCTTATGTAGCAGTGGGCTGGGCACATCGCTCGTAGAACTGACGGCCGTTGGGGCAGAAAGGTTCTCGAGTGGCGATCACGCATCGGAAGACGCAGTGTAGGCAGGCCTCCCACGAGGTGGACCGACGATCTGGTGAAGGTCGCTGGACCCAGCTGGATGAGGTTAGCGCAGCACCGGTCGTCGTGGAGATCCTTGGGGGAGGCCTTGTCCAGCAGTGGACGTCTACAGGCTGATATGATGATGATGACTGCTCCTCAAACTGCGAAAGAAACCATCGTGAGGAAACCTGCATACGCCGAAGAAGAAATTCTTAGGCTCATGTGAAGTCCACCAACCCGCACTAGGATAGAGCGTGGTGGACTATAGCCCTAATGCCCTCGTTGAGAGGGTAGGCCTGAGCCCCAGCAGTGGGAACATGTTAATAGACTGTTGATTTGATTTGAACTATTAAACTTGACTTTTTCTTTGTCTACAACCACAACGCTATTATCATCATCTCCTAAAATGTTGTATGTCAATTGGTACATACATCTTTATGTTTGAGATAGGTACGCTATCCACCCACGTGGTGCCTCTGGGCCTGATGGGCGCCACCTTTGCGGCGGTCTCCGGCAGTTTGGTGCACCTGAGGCATGCAGATGACGAGATGAACTACTTCATCGGTTCGTTCTACAATTATAATATACCTCACTGTGCATATCGGACTAGTGATAGGGGAAAATCGAAGTTCCAATTCTAGCATTCATTCATTGGATTCTATAATTTTGTTAAAGATTATTTGTATAAAAATAGATTCATAGACTAGAGCTGGTGCGGTGATAGACAGATAGCTTGAGAAGCTCGGATGATGTAGGAGTTAAGGAATACCCTTTAAAACTTACATTGCTTTTTTTTTTTTTTGCATAGGCGATTCGATCCACTCCGCCAGAGAACCAAGGCCTTCGACATAGCTCAAAAAGTTAGTACATTGAAGTGGCCGTTGTCACTTCTGTCGAAAAACCGCTGGGGTAGACGAGTTCTCGAGTGGAGACCACGCGTGGGTAAGCGTAGTGTGGGACGCCCCCCCGGCTAGATTAAGTAACGACCTGCGTGAGGCTGCTGGCAGTGACTGGATGCGGAGAACCGAGGATCGGGTTCAAAGGCGCGCCTTGGGGGAGGCCTATTTCTAGCAGTGGACTAGTGCAGGCTGATGATGATGATTGTGGTCTGATGGCAGGTGGGGCGGTGTGCTCGCCGATCCTGGCCGCGTACCTGGGGTCCGCGCACGCTCTGGTCCCCGGCGCGCTGTTCCTCGGCGCCGTCGCTATGGTGAAGAAGACCGGCTACACCTTTTTCCCGGACATCCAGCCGCAAATGGGCCGCGTCAACAGCTAGAGGCACGACTGGATGCTCGCCGGAGACCCGCGATACGGTAATATAATATCACATCCTGAACCCGCGACATTTAGACGAACGGTGTGACTAGAGAATACCGCGGTAAATAGTAGCCTATAACCTATTCCGGCATACAAACTAACGATTACTAAACGATTAACGATCACTGTACCAAGTTTCATCAAAATCAGTTCAACCGTTCTTGAGTTACAAATAGTGTAACTTGACACGACTTTGTTTTAAGTAATTAAAGTTCACAAAACATGACAATGCTCGAACATCTAAAAGTGTCCCTAGACGATCATGCTTGCATGACACGCAACGTTTACGTGAATATAATGCTGCATGATGGACCATCATGCTTGCTATCAATCAATACAGTGAAGCAAGGGCCAGCACGTAGTTTGCATGTCATGCACGTCAATCACCACAGTTAGACGGTCGTGCATGAGTGACAGCACGTAATGCATGACATGCCGCATGATCGTTTAGGGCACAGAACACAGAAAAAGCTCGCTACGCTCCCAGGTTTAGGGAGCCCATAATGGCGCCATCTAGTGTAGTAAAAACGTGACATAGCAACACGTTAATTATCAGTTCAGCGCCATCTATCAAATTGGTACCCACTACTACCATTCTTCTTAGCGCCATCTATTCTCTTATTACTAAACTAGCTGTTGCCCGCGACTTCGTCCGCGTGGATTTTGGAACTAGGTACCTATCTCTGCTATGTACAGACATACATCGTCTAGTTGACCGAGCGAGCGAAGCGTCTACGTTTCGAGACTGGCCAAAAATGCTCTTGTCCGGCTGTCTGTCTGTCTGTCTGTCTGTCTGTCTGTCTGTAATTCTCTACAGGTCGCATTTTTCAACCGATTTTGACGAAAATTTGGCATATGTATAAATTAATTAAACCTACAAAATGAGTAGAATAAAATTTTGAAAAACATTTTTTTTAGAGTACCTACCATACTCGCAAAGTGGGAGTGAACATTTTTTTTCTTGTGAATCCCATAGTGTGGGATATCGTTGGATAGGTCTTTCAAAAATATTGCTGGTGTGTGAATACCATTTTTTCGATTTAGGGATCCGTTGGCGAAATATTAAGCTTTAAAGCGGTAATTTTTGTTAGAGTCACGTGTCCCCCCCCCCTGCCAGCTAAACGGTTGCTTCTGGAAATGTGAAAAAATTCATGGCAGTAGCATATATAACGTAGTTACAAGGAAAACTATTACGGCTAAGTAGGTTCTATTAGTTTTTGAGTAATAGTGGATCGACTTAAGAAAGTTGAAAAAATAAATTATGTTCATAGAACTGCATACGTAAAATGGAAAATTATTTTTTTCCGCGTGATATCCATGGTGTGGGGTATCATTGGATGGGTCTTTCAAAAATATCGCGGGTGTGTGATAAACATTTTTCGATTCAGGGATCCGTTTGCGAAATATTAAGCTTTAAAGCGCTAATTTTTGTCACTTTAGTAGGTACTTTTTCTGTTTCCAAAGTTGACTTTTGTTGGTTTCTTTTAGGTTTGGTTTATAAGGGCTGGCGAGGTCTACTGTTCTCACGGAACTACTAGTTATAATTTTCCAATGGTAATAAAATGGATCATTCTAAGTATATATTATTCACCATAATTTAAGGTATACCATACCTTCAGGAACAAACTATGAACACCGTATCCAATTTGGTGAAGACAGATAAATATTTAAAAAATGGTTGTTTTCACTTCTATTGCTCATAAGACTTCTCATATCAATTTTTATTATACGTGTGTATTTTTTAACTAATACAGTATGGGCAAAACCAAAACCATAGGAGATACAGGGAAACTGTCTTAGGAACCTTTAGGTATTTTTTCGTGATAACAATTTTGACATAGTAATCGGAGCAGCTGGAGTTCAGGTGGCATGAATGAATAAATAGTAAGTACCTAAGTACTTAAGGGCAGCGTTCAGGAAGCTACGCAACATCTTCTCGTCCCAAATACCGCAGTGTCTCAAGACGAAAGTCTTCGACCAGTGTGTGTTGCCAGTGATGACATATGGTACCGAGACGTGGTCCCTCACTATGGGCCTCATAAGAAGGCTCAAGGTCACCCAGAGGGCAATGGAGAGAGCTATGCTCGTAGTTTCCCTGCGAGATCGAATCAGAAATGAGGAGATCCGCAGGAGAACCAAGGTCACCGACATAGCTCAAAGAATTGCGAAGCTTATGTGGCAGTGGGCTGGGCACATCGCTCGTAGAACTGACGGCCGTTGGGGCAGAAAGGTTCTCGAGTGGCGACCACGTATCGGAAGACGCAGTGTAGGCAGGCCTCCCACAAGGTGGACCGACGATCTGGTGAAGGTCGCGGGACCCAGATAGATGAGGTTAGCGCAGGACCGGTCGTCGTGGAGATCCTTGGGGGAGGCCTTTGTTCAGCAGTGGACGTCTACAGGCTGATATGATGATGATGATGACCTAAGTACTTTGCACAGTCTGTTTTATAAGAAAACATTTTATTAAATTTGACTAACTTCTGTTGCTTGGATTTTTTTCTTCCGATACAATAAAATGATTCTAACATGAAACTAAGTCGATACGCATTTTTTAAAAATAATAAAAATAATTTTTCACTGGTGTTCTATGAGAAAACATTTTATTGAATTTGACTAACTTCTGCTGCTCAGATTTTTTTCTTCCGATATAATGAAGTGATCCCTACATGAAACTGAGTCGAACCGCATTAAAAAAAAAATTGTGCAAATTGTCTCATTTTTATGGACAACACACGCTTGACCAAAAAATTTCTATGTCATAAGACACTTTCCCTGCATCTCCTATGGTTTCGGACTTGCCTATACTGTCCCAGTTAAAAAAAACACTGATATCTCCTATGTCTATGACATCGTCTTGTTACGTTAAATGATTTATCTGTAAATGACGATAACTTTTGTCGCTGTCATCCGATTTCAATGAAACAAAGCCTATAAGTTGCTCCAGGCTGTGCTTAATCTACCTGTGAAAACCGCAAGAAAATCCGTTCAGTGGTTTCGGAGATTAGCGATTACAGACAGACAGAAAGACAGACAGACAGAAAGACAAAAAAATAAAAAAAACTTTTTTGTGTCCTGCTACTCTTTTTTTATCGCCCACACTATTTTTTTTTTTAATTTGTTTAAAGTACAGACACACGATTTCTACTCCTTTATTATAAGTATAGATGACATTAGCAGGGTCAGCTCCTAAATCTATGTAATTCCGTTAATTGTCGAAAGATGGCGGCATACTACATAAGCCATTAGTTATGTCGCGAATTATTCCAAATGCTCTACGCGCCCCTGTCCGACAATGTGGCACGATGTAGTTTTGCGCCAACGCGACACGAATCTTCGAGCGACAGTGTGGCCCTAGCTAGGATCGATGTATCATCACAATCATATGTCTACAGGCTGGGAGACGTCCACTGCTGGACAAAAGCACAAGGAAAAAATCCGAAAACAGTAAATTTATAGTAACATCACAACTTTTTTTTCTTATACCAACTTAACTTTGCGTATGAGCTAGTTATTCATCTAACTTAGTACCATGTTACGTAACTACAAATTTTATTTGCGATTTTCTGATAATTTTTTAAATTAAGTTTGTACCGTGTGAGGAAGTCACATTTATAGAAATTCCAGTTACTCTATCCCCATTACTCGACGAGATACCACGTGAAAAACGCTTATTCTACCTACCAGGAAGTACCGATGCTCTTCGACCAAACAATCATGCTCTATGCTTACCGTTATATCATAAGTATCTAACTTATAAAGCACTAGCAATCGATTATTACAATTTGTTATGTCAATGAATTGGCGAATTTCGCATACTTTCAGAAAAAAATCAAAATAGCATTGCATGTCCACACTTGCAGAATACATATTAAAATCTCCAATTATGTCCCAATAATATACGTCACAACATTTTTCTATTAGATTAAATAAACGCAAGTATTCAGTGTCATTCATTACTATTAGGAGGAGTATATAAACTACACAACAGGCAAACAACCTTTTCTTATTTTTAAATACAATATCTGCACAAAGTAACTCGAATACTGCAACGTTGACATTAGAGGTGTTAGGTAAATGTACAGAGATGAGGCGCCGCCACCAGTAAATCGCCGATATGTTTCAGTTGGTGCGGGAGCGAATAATTCCAGCATGGTGTGAGAGTGCGAGGTAGATAAGTCGGCGCGCAACTACTACTCGAGATACTATGACAGTCCGGATGGATGCGATGTACGAAGGTGCCTACTTTAATTTTTTTTTTTGTTTTTTTTTTGTTATCCTATAATTTGCATAATTATATACAGTCTCTATGCTGTCAGGGACACTGACGGGGTAGACAGAGAAATACTAGGTATTGTAGTGTAAAACCGTGACATAGCAACCAAAGAAATCGGAATAGCTATTCCGATTTCTTTGATAGCAACACACGTTAATTTTCAGTTCAGCGCCATCTATCAAATTGTTACCACTACCATTATTCTTAGCGCCATCTATCAAATTGGTACCACTACCATTATTCTTAGCGCCATCTATTCTCTTATTATTATATTATGACATCCCATCCATCTTCATAGCAGGGTCAGCTCCTAAATCTATGTAGTTCAGATATTTGTCGAAAGATGGCATACTACTGAAGCCACCGGGGCGCCCATGATAAAGTTTTTAGCACCACGGTTACAACACTGGCCATTTTCAAAATACCTACTGGTAGATTTGTGTTTTGTTTTCCGTTCTGGCCTTGACATTAATTTTATGACAATATAAGGTGGATGGAAGTAATTTAATACGGATGAAAAATGTTTCAGTTGGTGCGGGAGCGAATAATTCCATCATGGTGTGCGAGTGCGAGGTAGATACGTCGGCGCAACTGGATGCATGCCCGATATACAGATTAAGGTGCGTACACTTTTTTTTTTTTGTTTTTTTTTGTTTTCCTGGAATTTACATACTTGAAACAATCTTCACGCTATATCCCTGACGGGGTGGGCAGAAAGAACTGAGCGCCAAGTATCGCGCTCCTGACGCCTCTTTCGCTTCGCACCGTCTCATCATTCTTGGCGCCATCTAGTGTAGTAAAACCGTGACATAGCAACAACACACGTTAGTTTTCAATTCAGCGCCATCTATCACATTGGTACTACTACCATTCTTCTTAGCGCCATCTATTCTCTTATTACTAAATGACATTAGCAGGGTCAGCTCCTAAATCTATGTAGTTCCGTTAATTGTCGAAAGATGGCGGCATACTACTTACGCATTTTATTCTGGAGTCGCACTGTCGGGGAATTTTGGTTATGAATTGATTTGGCATTTGATTTTGTATTGAAATTTTTTCATTGACATTTTATGGTTTTTATTTTAATGACGGTAATTTTTATTAAATATTTAATTTGATTCCGTAGGTAATCAATTTTCATTTTGCATTTTTACAAAATATTATTATTATGAGAATTTTTTGCACTAGACACACAGGGTGCGTGGGGGTGTATTTTGGGTTTAAGGGGTAGGGAGGGGAAGGGGGGTGGGGGGGGGGGGGGGTATTTGTGTGTGCTGTAATTTTGAAATTAATTATTATTATTTCCCTTTTCAAAGTCAAAACTATTTCATTGCACGTAAAATTACAGTGGGTACATTTATGCGACGTAAATTTTTAAACTACTCTATTATCTATTTGAATTTACCTTTCATTTTGGTTTTGAATTTTTATTTACATACCTACATGTTTAGTTTCAGCCATAATTTTAATTTTTTAAATTTTGATTTTATTATTATTCTGAGGGTAGGGGTGGCTGGCGGTGGTGGGGGCGCGGTTGTTTTGGTTTTGAATTGGCATTTGATTGATTGGCTTTGTTATGATTTTGATATCTTTTGTTATAAAATTTGATTAATCAAATATGGGGTTGATGACCTTTCGTTTTTGTTTTGAATTCGATTGTGTATTATATAAAATTGGCCCTTTTTTTTCCATGTTGTAGTCGACTTTTTTTAACGATCTTTTTTTAAAATTTCACTCGCAATTTTAATTTTGATTTTGAGATTTTTTTACCTGGGGGGGCGGGGGCGGGGTGGGGGGGGGGGGGGGGGGGGGCGGGCGGACGGACGGTTATTGAATTCTGGTTTTGAATTGGCATTTGATTGGGTTTGTTAAGGTTTTGATATATTTTTTTTAAAGTTTAAATATACATATTATATTAATTAAATAAGGGGTTGATGATTATTTCCTTCCGATTTTTGGAATTTACATTTTTTTTTTAAATTTATGTATTAAATAAAATTAACCCTTTTTATTATTTTTATATTTATTCATTTCATTAACGATCACATTTTCAATTTGGATTTTGTGTTTGAATTTGATTAATTCAATAATTACTAGTAGGGGTGAGTTATTTTGGTTTCGATTTTCGATTTATTCAACATTCTTGCGAGGCGGGAAGGGGGGAAAAGGGGTGTAAAGTAATGGGGGGCGGGAGGGGGGGATAGGGGTGGGGGGCGCTAGGCGCCGCGGGGGTGTATTTTGAGATGCACATTAGTCTGAACCTTATTTTATTTGGACATTATTTTTTTTCGTGTAAATTTTTTTTTTTCTGAATTTTTTTTTTTTGTTCACCGAACGTTAACCCTGCTCTATTGCTTGCGTTCGCCGATTTAAAAATATCACATGATAGGCGCTGAACGTTGTACGTTGCGATGGCATCGAGTGTGGATGCGTACGCCTCAGAGCAAACGCGGCGACGTTATTAGAATCCGGCGATGGTTTCCTAACGTTTGCCGTTGTTGTAGTAATTGTTTTGCGTCGACCGATTTGTCGTCGACGACGCTGTAGCTGTGTTGTGTGGTTTATCATCGCTTTTTGAGGAAGGTGAATGCCCTCTTCGAAGCGGCGGTGATCCACCACCAACTCGCGGCGGCAGCCGAGTAGTACAAATTGAAACGGTCGTATAAATCATACGCATTGGGCGCGCATTGACGTTTGTAACGTTTGTGCTTTAAATGCTATGGAATAATGCTCGCTTGCTTCTCGCGAAGCGGCGGTGTATCATATTTATTATAGTGTTATTCTCTCTATCACCGGGCGAATCGTCTATGGTGTGTGTCGAAATCTGTCAAAAGATTGTGTAAATGTGCAATTGTCGTTTGAACGTACAAAGCTTAGGCAGGCGCGTGTGTATTGCACCCCGTCTTGCAACGCCCCTTGACGCTGCGCTAACGATGGAACGTCGTCCATAGCGTATTCTTCGTCAACGGTGGTTTAATTCAACAGAATTAAAAAAAAAAAAAAAACTTTAAAAAAAAAAAGTCACGCCACGTTCGAGGTGCTCGCACCGAGGACGTGCGCGCGCTGAGCGCTCGTCCGAGTGACAATTCGGACGATGTGCGCAGTAGTGTAGGTAGGAGAAGAAGCTCCCTGGTTGATCCTGCCAGTAGTTATATGCTTGTCTCAAAGATTAAGCCATGCATGTCTCAGTGCAAGCCGTATTAAGGCGATACCGCGAATGGCTCAATATATCAGTTTTGGTTCCTTAGATCTTACTCAGTTACTTGGATAACTGTGGTAATTCTAGAGCTAATACATGCAATCAGAACTCTGACCAGTGATGGGATGAGTGCTTTTATTAGATCAAAACCAATCGACGGAGGGCCTCGCGTCCGAAGTCGTAACATTTTGATGAATCTGGATAACTTTTGCCGATCGCATGGTCCAGTACCGGCGACGCATCTTTCAAATGTCTGCCTTATCAACTTTCGATGGTAGTTTCTGCGACTACCATGGTTGTCACGGGTAACGGGGAATCAGGGTTCGATTCCGGAGAGGGAGCCTGAGAAACGGCTACCACATCCAAGGAAGGCAGCAGGCGCGCAAATTACCCACTCCCGGCACGGGGAGGTAGTGACGAAAAATAACGATACGGGACTCTTACGAGGCCTCGTAATCGGAATGAGTACACTTTAAATATTTTAACGAGGAACAATTGGAGGGCAAGTCTGGTGCCAGCAGCCGCGGTAATTCCAGCTCCAATAGCGTATACTAAAATTGTTGCGGTTAAAAAGCTCGTAGTTGCATTTGTGCGCCGCGCTGTCGGTGCACCGCATCCGCGGTGATACTGACACGTCTGCGGAGCATATCGTCGGTGAGCCGGCGGTAAAACGCCGGTTCAATATCAAAATCCTATCGCGGTGCTCTTCAGTGAGTGTCGAGGTGGGCCGACAATTTTACTTTGAACAAATTAGAGTGCTCAAAGCGGGCTCAAAATGCTGCTTGAATATTTCGTGCATGGAATAATAGAATATGATCTCGGTTCTATTTTGTTGGTTTTCAGAACTCCGAGGTAATGATTAATAGGGATAACTGGGGGCATTCGTATTGCGACGTTAGAGGTGAAATTCTTGGATCGTCGCAAGACGAACATCAGCGAAAGCATTTGCCAAAGGTGTTTTCATCAATCAAGAACGAAAGTTAGAGGTTCGAAGGCGATTAGATACCGCCCTAGTTCTAACCGTAAATATGTCATCTAGCGATCCGCCGACGTTACTACAATGGCTCGGCGGGCAGCTTCCGGGAAACCAAAGATTTTGGACTCCGGGGGGAGTATGGTTGCAAAGCTGAAACTTAAAGGAATTGACGGAAGGGCACCACCAGGAGTGGAGCCTGCGGCTTAATTTGACTCAACACGGGAAATCTCACCAGGCCCGGACACCGGAAGGATTGACAGATTAACAGCTCTTTCTTGATTCGGTGGGTGGTGGTGCATGGCCGTTCTTAGTTGGTGGAGCGATTTGTCTGG